>OY728148.1:2104863397-2106194911 GCA_963277665.1 Viscum album
ATCCTTAGGATAATGCTAATTAAGATCTCTGAAGTCAATGAAAACTCTAGTTTTTCCATTATATTCTTTCACAGGGACTATATTATGCATCCATTTGGGATATTGAACATCTCAATCAATGTGATCATTGATAAGCTTAACAAATTCAACTTCAATTTTGGAGGAATAATTTGGGCGTTTTCATCTTTCTGCTTTCTTGAATCCTCGATGTTCTTTTTGAAAACCCAGACGATTAGTGGAAACATCGGTATCAAGACCTAAAATTTCTATATAATTCTAAGAAAATACATCTCAATTTTTCTTTTGAAATGATTTATACATTTATTTCTCTACAAAAGTCATTTTTGCAATAATTAAATTGGGGCGTGGATTGTACCCAAATTATTTCTCTGAGTTCATCAACAAGGGTTGAGATTCCCTCATTAAATGCTAGAGGATCATCCCTGAGATATTCATCTTATTCTTCTTCAATATGTGTTATTTCTAATAATTCTAATTGCATATTAGATGATGATTTAGAATTTCCATGGTTATGAGAGATGTTAAAATTTCAACATCTTGGAGAAGAGGCTTCCATTTTTGACCGTATTGAGGATGAAAGGTCTTTATGGGGTGATAGAGAAGAGATGATGGATTGAGAATCAACATCATTGTTTACCTCTGGTATTGCCATAAATTATTCTTGCTTGGATGATGAAGTATATAATTTCTAGATTTCAACAGATGAAATGATGACATCTCCATTTAAGCATTCATTACTGCTTAGCGAATCATCAATTTCTCCCATGCTATCTGGAATGGTTGTCATAATTGACATTATTGAAGTTTCCATAAGAGTGTTTGGATTTAAGTCTATCCTATCAATTTGACTGGTATGTAACACATAATATGTACTCACATGTTTTAATGGGTTTATAATTTATTTCCAAAGCATTTGGAGCAAAATTTTTGGTGACCTTCTTTGCCATGGATTTTTCATTTCCCTCCATGTGGTAAAATTATGCCTTAATGTATTGAAATTCAAACATTTAGAATGGGGACTTGTCATCATTCAATGTCCCAATTTGACCATTGAATCAATATTTTATGCATTGATGGTATAACGAAGGTA
Source organism: Viscum album (assembly GCA_963277665.1). Lineage (NCBI taxonomy): Eukaryota > Viridiplantae > Streptophyta > Magnoliopsida > Santalales > Viscaceae > Viscum > Viscum album. The sequence continues at coordinate 2,104,864,509 of OY728148.1, forward strand.
CGACCACATGTTGATGTAGCCAAGGTCTTCCATGAAAAATGACGAAGGTTGTGTCCGGACGAACAACCATGTAATCTGAATTAGAAACATGGTCTCTAAACTGAATTCCAGGTGTAATCTTTCCTAGAGGTTATTGGTCATTCTTATCATATCCTTTCAACATAAATGTAGAATACGATAAATAAGATTGGGTGAGGAAAAACAGAAGAAGTGTATGAATAGGAACGAGGTAGAATCTTGAAAAATTATCAATGAAATCTCATTGGATGTCTATGTCATTGACTTTTCAAGATAGACCAACACATCAGATATGTCCATGTACAACAACATCTTCATATTCATCTGTAAAATATATCACTACATGGCATTCTAGAGGATCATTCTCTATATGATATACCTCAGTCGTAGCAATTTTATTTTTGAATTCATGAGGACTTGGCAAAGCCTCGATAAGCACCTCCTGAATAACTTCTGATAGATTCAAGGCATCCATAATTGAAAACTTTTCTGGTACTTGGACCAAATATTTCAAGTCATCATACTTTTGGTAAAATGGGCTATGTTTCCCAGCATTCAAATGTGGTTTTGTTGGTGCCTTGGAAGTTGATGATTTGGAAGTATATGCATCGCGTATTATGCATTAATTGGAGACAGTTCTAGCTTCGGTATATTATACTAACAAGTTAAATCTATTTTCTAAGGGGATTAAGGTTTATCCTCAAACCGATCATCCAAAATAGCTGCATCAGGACCGAATTTTCCATGTGTGGAAAAAATTATCGTTTCTGTTGAGTCTGCTGAGGTGATTTTCTCACGAGTTTCTACTGCATATACAGTTCTAGTTGGGGAAGGATTGAAATGGTGTCTTCTAGAATATCCATGTCTTTCTTTTTATCCTAAAGATCTGTCTCCTCCTCTAACTTCTCTTTTAGATACTAGGAACATAGGCTCATCATGATCGAAATTTTATTTAGCATAGGGATTCGTTAATTGAATCATGATAACCAAACGAAAGATCAATTTTTCATCTGATGAAGATTCTGCCTGATGAACCTGTTCAGGCTGTGCCGTTTTGTGGGGTGGTGAATGTGCTTTTGAAGAAGATGGCATAAAATATACCAGAGTCAAAGAAAAATTATGCTGTGACATGAGCTCATCTTCTTCTGACTGGTCTATTTTCTTCAAATTAAGATGCTTCTTTGAGGATTTTCCATCCGATAATGGGTGTTTTTCTGTGGTAGAAATAGCTGATGACACAATTGGTGGATTCAATTGTGTTTGTAAAATGGCATGATATCGGTTGATCATTTTTCTGACCATCCAATCATCATATTTCTATGCATTTTCACATTTTACTAAATGCCACTCTCCTTATTCCTCTAGATCAGTAGAAGAAACACATGATACCTAGGATACAGAACCTTTCAGTTTTACTTTTCCAAAGTACACCATCATTTAAAAGCGGTCTTTGAAGACAAAACACTCCTGAATGGGATTCCCCAACATCTGATGAAATTGGAAATAGTTGGGGAGGTCTTCATATTCTTTATTTTTCGGCTTTTTTGGCCTTGGAAACTGAACCATATTGTTTTCTAGAGCTGAGATGAAGTAACCAGGAACATGTTCATTCCAGAAATAATAAACATTGTTCTTTAAATCCTCAAACTATTTCCACCATTAATATCTTTGATCATCTTGATGAGTCATTTGTTGTTGTTGATGCTCAGGAGGTGGATCCCATTGAAATGATGAAGGTTTTGATGTAGAAGGAGGTACATGTGCTTTTTTAAGTGTAACTATAGTAGCTTCTACATTCCATATTCTCCTTCCCAGAGCTGATGGAATTGCACGAGTTTTAGCCAGAGTCTATATAAGAGAGTCTTCTATCTTCTGAGAGATTTAAGTATGGTCATGAATCCCTCCTATTTATTTTACAGGTATCAATGGTGTGACTAATTCATCAGGATGATTTTCCACAAATATTGGAAGAAAATATTCTTGAGGGAGTACTAAACTTAATAAATATGTTAATCCCTTCCAGTGAGTAATGAAATCTGTAACACATTCATTTTCCATTTGTTTACAATTGGTATGATAAAAAACCATCATCATTGTTATTGTTGAGATAAATTGAAGATGTAATTTTTAATGAAGATCTTTCCACCCCGTAATTGACTGAGATTTCAAACTTGTATACCATACAAAAGTAGGTCAGTGTAATGACTTCACAAAACAACTAAGCTTAACTAAATTTTGTTTTAAAGGAGTTCCCATCATAGGATCACAATGGGAAACAAAATGTGTTAAGTGATGTTATGGATCTCCAGAACCATTAAAACTTAAGAATGTGGTACTCGAAAAATTTGATGGGGGAGTAATTGCATCCACCAATTCAGGGTAAGCTCTATTTTCTAGTTGAACTAGTACACATCGTTGTTCCATAGCCTCCAATCAAGATATTAATGAATAAATTATAGTTATTAATTTTTGAAAAACATCTGGTTGAGAATGGACCTGAGAAGGAGCAATAACTAGAGTATGGACGGGTGTGGCAACTCGTACTGCCACTGATGGTAGTTTATCAAGTTGTTGTCATGTATAAACCAAAGGATTTGACTTGTGAGGATGTACTTGTTAATGGGGTTTTTTATCCACACAAATAGCTATAACAAATTTCATTGATTGATTAACTACATCATGATTAGGATGAATACTACTTTGAACTAGTTCTGAATTTAACCTCCTTATCTCCTTTATTTATTCATATTACTATACGGACCATTCCTCTAATGAGAGTGATTTTCCTTCTCCAGATGTAGGGTGGAATATAACCTAAATTTTTTCCCCTCGTTTTGTGCCTTTTGGAGTGGGGGAGTTGGTTATTTGAAGGCATACCTTGATTCTGGGTAAGCCTTTGATTTCGGGTATGCACACCTTCTTTATTTGTTTTTGGGGGTAAAACATCATGAACATGAACTTTTTCATCTAATTCCTCTGAGTGAGCCTCATGTCCTGGTGGATCAGTGACAACGACATTGATGAAATCTATCGATGCATAACGCATTATTGCCCTTCTGTCTGCGTTTCTATGATACCGTCTTCTTCCATGTCCATTATGAGACCTTACATTTTATTTTGTTGATAATTCATGAAATTATTGATGAACTATAATTTGGAGGGAATTTCTTGATAATTATGCTCTATGGTCCGCTTGTACCTTCTTCCCTAATCGAGAGAAGACCGTCTTTTTCTAAGGAAGAGATTGAGAATTTAAAAAAGTCCCCAGTCATGTGGTCTAGGGTTATTTCTGTTTTTCCAGATCAACTCTTCGAATATTGATTGTCGATCCCAAGGGTTGGATTAAAAGAGTCCCCAACATGATAGGCTGAGGTGGATCTTGAGCTGCTACATCTGAAACTTTTTTAAAAGCTATCCTGATTTTGTGAATTTTAGTCCAGAAATTGGCCAGATGCATCATCTGACATCCACTCAAATCACCTGGCTCAGACGACCGTTGAACTAACACCTCTGTACCTGATGATGTGCATGCTCTAAACGTGAATCCTATTCGATATTCTCATTTTCTTAATGCAATAGTAATTCGGAAACTTCTTCTTTATATGCCTGACTTTGGGAAGAACCAAGTGAGGAATGTTCTTAAGAAGGGCTTTGATTACACACAAAACCAGTTAGATGTGGCCATCCATGGGCAATAACATTAAATGAGACCACTTTTGGTGGGAAATGTTGAATTGAGAGCATAGTGAAATTTAATCATTCTTGAACACAACATCCCCTAACATTAATACTAGATGGGGCTTTGGTAATTAACTGGTGAAACCTTTTTAATGCACCGAGGCATGTATGTTGAAGGGCTCTCTGCTAGTTTTCATCCTTTGGATATCAAGAAACTGGGAGAGATTCCAAGTCAACTTGGCATTGCGACCCTTCAATTAACATAACATGATTTTTATATCCATCATAAGGTATAATTTTCTCTTTTAAGTGACAAAGAGTTTTCCATATGTTTAGACGAATATCATGAATACAATCTTCTACTAACGTTTCTAGAATATCATACTGAGAGTCATCCAAAATCCAAAACGTGACTGGTATTTCACCTTTTGCCAATTTTTTTTCTCATTTTTAGTACATCCTCTTTGTCTTTTGTTGAAGATTATTCTACCTGATTGGACTAATGCAAGTGCTTCTTTGTTTCATCCTAAGATTCAACAACATTTTTAGAGAATTCATTTGTCAAATTTGAAGATGAATGACCCAGGGGTGGTTCAGAGAATGACCTACACCCCATGCTATCTATTGATTTAGAAATTATTTCACCTGCTAGCGGTAAGGCATCAGAAATTACTGGCTTCACATTTGCATGTTCTTCAAGATAAGAGGTCTTTCTCATTAATGCATTTTCAATTGAAAAATTCCCCAGAAAATAAAAATTACTACTATGAAGTGGACTTTTGTAGCTAAATTAGTCATCATGCAGAGGACAACCATGGTGGGATACAACAAAAGATGGAACATTTTTCTCCATGGTTTTCTGGCCACGCAGAGGGTTATCGTGGCTCTCATCTGAAGATGATGCTTCGAGATTGACTGAATTTTCATGATGCAAAAGTTATTGTGTAAGTGTTTGATGAAGACCTTCAGATTTATTATTGTTATTTCTAGAATTAGGAAATAAGAGAGTAGATTTTTTAATCTCAATAGGTTATTTTCAGAGGGCTTCATGAACTCCAGCATTGAGCAAAACATTATTGCAGGTTGGATCTTGATTTTTTAACTGTGTTGGATGGGTCTTTTTATGGACGCCTTCATACTCACTTTGGATACCACTTATTGAAAATTGTGGTTATTCTGGGTTGGTGTATGTGTCTATTCTGGAGAAATGATCTGGTTAGGCTGCCTATATCCGTTTAAATCGGGTGTATGTGCTCAACTTGATTTTCCATATGACATGGGGGAGTATGGGTCATGACCCTCTTGGATTGGAACAAAGGTGTGTATCTGTTCTGGGGTGACATGTTGATGAGTATCTCTACCGATAGGGATAGATTTATGTTTCTTACCCTCTGATGCCACTAAAATTGTTTTAATATTATTACAGATATCCAGAATATGGGTAGGGATTTGTGTCTTCTATTTCATCATTGTCAGAATGTTTTTGGTGAATTCAGCTACCGGAACAAGAATATACATCCATTCTGTGTTAAGTGTATGTGATTGTTCCTTCTTCTGTCGTCCTTTTCCTGTCAGTGAATTTGGACAACACTCATGTGTGGGGGTAGAAATTTGTGACCGCCTCTTGTGTGTTATTGGGGATTTCCAATTGACATCTCTGTTTGCTACCAAACGATACGATTGGTTAGAATGATGAATTTTTGTATTTTCTTGATGATTGTTCTCCACCAAATATTATTTGAGAACATACTTCAATTCTGGTAGACGAGACTGCTGGATGAATTTATGAGTGTTATCCTGCTGACTGGATAATCAATTATAAAAATGAGTATATGCTTGCCTATAGTACTCCGCCAGAATTGCCTGGCGATATTGGTGTGTTATTGTCATACGATTCAGCTGGGCAGTGAAATTAGGACCGACGAGTATATATTCTTGCCCATTGTTTTCCATCATGTTAGGTTTATGGACTTATTTCAAGGGGGCATAGGTATGAACCTTCTCCCTATTGGCCAAATTTTGCCTCTAACGGTTCGTCTTGTGTAATCGGTTCAAGGAACCTGAGTCAAACACCTAGAGGTGATACCCCCATCATGTTGAGGGTTTACTACTCATGATTCTAGTGGAGATTGTTGGTTGGAGTCCTCCGGAAGGACTCATGTATTCTTTAACTGAGGCCTTTAATGACCTCTTGATTCACCTCCCTATAATATGGGAGGGACTGGTTATTTCGTTTCGGGGATATAGACCCAGAACGGTTGGAGTTGGTGGTGGAACCACCTGCTTCTGGACTCTTGGTCTTCATTGTCCAGACAACTAGGGTGAGTTGTTATCTTGGAGGGCTTGTCTGTCACGACCCGTCCTCGGGGCCCGTGCCGTGACTACCCCAAGCCCGCCTTCCATAGGCCAGGGGCTGGCGACTAGCACCAAAGGCGTAAAATCCCGTTAACTGGGAAGGCATTGCCTTTATAAAAGAAAACAAGCACCACAGAGTACAAGCGGAAGTAAAACACTAAGTACAAAAGGAGAGCTGAAAAGTAAAAGGGGCCGGAAATACAAGCCCAACAGTAAAGTACAACTCGAAAGGGAAAACAGCGACTGAAAAGTAAAGCTGCTACGTTGAGATGTCCACTGGAAATCCCACCTGAAGGGTGGGTACAGATAGCTCCTCTGCTCCTCGGGTCCCGCCATCCGCTCCGAGTATGTTCCGCCCAGTGGTCCTCCTCCGGTTACCGCCTCGTCGTATAGTCCACCTCCAGGTACCGTCCAGCCTCGAACCTTCGGCTTCTGTTAGCACTGTCCGTCGTCTGCAACCAACACAACGAGGTGCGGGCATAGCCCGTGCAGGGGTGAGTATAACGATACTCAGTAGGGACCCCGAGACCCTCAAGGTCTCACTAAAACCAACAAGGATAAACACAAGAAGATCTCAACAGATAAACTCTACTTAGGTATATGCCCATACATATACCTAAGTTATCAAGTAACCCATCTCAATCATGAGGAAACACAAGGATTGTGAAAACGACGGATAACCACTACTCGGGTATATGCCCATACATATACCAAAGTTAGCAAGTGACCCATCTCAATCATGAGGTAAACACAAGGTCAAAAGACTCAGCTCAAACCAGGATTTTCATTATCGAAACCGTAACTGCTGAAGAGCTCCGTCTCTAGAGTGTACAGTGGTCCTGTCACGACTCCGAGGCTACCGCTCACTAACCTAGGACTGCTGAAGTACTCCTCCTGTCGAGTACTGCGGGTCTGCTGCCAACTACCAGGCGCTCCGTCCGCTGAGGGTCTGCTGCCAAATACCGGGCGCTACCCAGATAGCCTACTGAGGTACTCCTCCTGTCGAGTACCGCGGGTCTGCTGCCAACTACCAGGCGCTCCGTCCGCCGTGGGTCTGCCGCCAAGTACCGGGCGCTCCGTCCACTGGGCTAGTCGACTCACTCCAAGTCGAGTCGGTCAAGCAGTCGTCAGGTCTCAGCCGGCTACACGGTCTCCGTACTCTGCACGCTCGTCTCCGGGAGGGTCCGCTCCACGAGCTACTGGTCGATACTCCAAGTATCACAAAGTCCCACGAAGAAGTGCCTCAAAGGTCCGTCTCGTCACAGGGGTCTCAACGCAACAGACGGCGCGTCGATCGGACGCCCGGTCTGTGAGATAATAGTCTTTCCGTCCCAGGGGCCCGGTTGGTTTCGAGTGCGAACCAAATCCCGGCCGTATCTCAACTGTACCCCGAACTCCCATAGGGTAAACTCAAAGGGACCGTTACTCAACGTAACCACCAACGCCGCTGACGGCTCGTCAAGCGGACGTCCTGTCTGAAAGATATCAGCTTTCCCGTTCCAGGGGCCCGGTTGGATTTCGGGAACAATCCAACCCGGCCATACTCCGACTGCATCCAAAACTCGGGCGGAGTATGTCAAAAGTTCCGTCTCATCAAGAGGAAGTCAACGAAACAGACGGCACGTCAATCGGACGCCCGGTCTGTGAGTTATTGGCATTTTCGTCTCCGGGGCCCGGTTGGTTTTTAAGGAAAAACCAACCCGACCGTACTCCACCTGCGTCCAAACCTCGGGCGGAGTATGCCAAAAGATCCGATTTACTAAGAGGAACACGACGCGACTGACGGCGCGTCAATCGGACGTTCGTGGCTCAAGATATGAGCGTTTCCGCTCCGAAGGCCCGGTTGGTTTCGTGAACGAACCAACCCGGCCGAACTCAAAGTAACCCGAAACCTTGAGTGCGATATACCGAAACGACCGTCTCGATCCAAGGATCGCGTTGCCGCAGACGGTTCGTCATTCAGAGGTCCGAGGCTCAAGTTATGAGCCAAAAACCGAATCTGGTTCGAAACGGGGGGGTCCGGGTCCGGGCCGACCCGGCCCGACCCCCCCCTGGGCGGCGCGGTGGCCGGCGGCGGCGCGCGGCGGCGGCGGGCGGCGGCGCGACGGACCGCGGCGGGCCGCGCTGGCGGCGGCGGCGGGCCGCGCTGGCGGCGGCAGCGGGTGCCGCACGGGGTGCCGCACGCGGGGGGTTAAACCCCCGCTTCTTCAAGGTGGCGGCGCGGCTATGCCGCGCCGATTTTTATTAAACCGCCCCCCTCACATGAGGGGGGCCTGCTTGAGCGGATCCGAGGGGGCAGCCGGCCCCCTCCCTTTAAATTAAAACCGCCCCCCTCTTTAAGAGGGGGGTTTTGCCAGATGGCCGGGGAATTAATTCCCCGGTTCCGGCCGGCCAGCTGGCCGGCCGGTTTTCTCCAACGGGACCGGAAAATCCGGTCCCCTCTTCGGCTTCCGACGCCGGCGGCCCGGCCGCCGGTCTTATCTTCCACCGCGGCCCGGAACCGGCCGCGGTCTCTTCGTCCCGCCGCGGCCCGGAACCGGCCGCGGCGTTCGTCGTCCGGCGCGGTGCGTCGGCACCGCGCCCCTTCGCCGTGCTTCGATTCTTTTCAACGCGGCGCGACGGCGTCGCGTTCTTGAAGATTTTCCCTCGGCGTGGCGCGACGGCGCCACGTAAATTAATTGTACGATCATCCGCGTGGTGCGACGGCACCACACTACTTGCTTCCACCCGCATGAATAAACATGAACGTTGGAGGGGGGTTCGGCCGTGTTCGTGCGGTCCGGCCCCCTCACGTTAAATTAATAACGCAACTTAAACAATCAAGCATCAAGTTAGACATGCGAGATCCACGTTCAAGGAAAAAGAATAAAGAAATATTGAACCAACAACCCCTACCTCGGTATAAGATTCAAGGTTCGGCTACGCTCCGCGGAAGACGGCGTCGCGGAGGTCGGGCGTCGCGGTCGTCGTTCGTCAAATCCGTTGACGAAGTGCTATGCCCGAAGAGACACGACGATGGCGGATCTTCGTTTGCCGACGAAGGTTGTCCGAAGAAGAGATGGTGTCCCCTTCGTTGTCACGGTGAACGAAGAAAGGAGTTGCGGCGTTCTTCGTCGGAAAAGAGAGCGTTCCTCGTCAAGTCTTGAGGAAAGTCAAATTAAAAAGGAAACAACGAACTCAAGAACCCTTACCTCGATAGTCGCACGTTGACGGAGTCGTGGAATATCGGTGTCGATTCCTTTGACGTCGGAGGAAGAGTCGTTGTCGAAGGCGTTCGTCGCGGAAAACCATCGCGGAAGGGATGACGAGGAAGAAGAACGTCGCGTCGCGGATACGGCGTCGCGGATGGATCGTGTTCTTCGGCGGAGAAGTTCTTCGTTGAAGAACGACGTTCTTCGCGTTCTTCGTTGAGGTTGAAGAAGAAGAAGAGGAGCTCTCCACCTCTCAAGAAGACAAACGATCAACCCAAAATAAAATAAGATAACATCTTATTTTATTATTACAAAACATAAAAGAATTTCAAAAGTTTGAAATTCAAAAGAGATAACTCCACATTTAACTCACTTATTTAATATACATGAATTGTATAATTAAATATAAGTTAACTTGTCAAGCCATTAAGAGGGAGAGTGGGGAGTTGAAAAGGTGGGGGTTCGTGTGGGCCCCACCACACTTAATCCTCCCAAGGGAGGTTAAGTGGGTGTGGGTCCCACTCCCAACCACCTTAGATAGGTTTTAACAAGTTAAAAATAAAATTGTTCTACACAATTTTATTTAACTCAAACTAAAAACCCCAAAACGAAACTCTCAACCCGCAACAAACGCAACTCCCGAAAAGGACTCTTTAAGCGAATATCGGCGCTGCGAGTTCATCGGTGCCCTCGGATTTCAATTCCGAGCACCGGATCAAAAGTTAGGAATTCCCGCTCGTTCGTTCACTGAACGTACCCGAGCTAAACTTCGGAAATTAATTCCGGGCACTCCGGGCCTCGGAATCAGGTGCCGTCTGAAACCGCGCTCTTGTAAAATTCTAAAGAAAATTAAGAAAAAATTTTCCTTGAATTTTACGGGTCTTTAAATTACTCCCACCTCAGGGCTTTACGTCCCCGTAAAGCTACATCAAAAACTAGGGAATCAAAAGAGAGGATACTGAGCACGCATCTGAGCCTCCCGCTCCCATGTGCTCTCCTGGAGATTCCCGTGCCGCCATCTGTTGCGTACAAGAGGAATCGATCGTCCATGTAGGACCCGCTCCTGGATGACATGGACCTCTTTTGACGTGGTCCGGACCATCTCTGGTCCCACAAGAGCTGCAAGATTTCTTCTTTGCCGAAAAGAGAAACCTGGTCTCATCCCCTGGATGAACCACATTCTTTGCCTAAAACAGTCAATCCTAACATGGATGATATTAATCCATACCAAGGATGACGTCGTAAGGCCTCGACGCTACTACTAAGAGATCCAACCGTTACTCTCGCCTCCAAGGGTTGAGTCACACTGTCGGCATCAGTGTGTGGTAACTGGTCTCCTCCAGTAGATGTCTCACAAGTGAGGGTCAAGTCAACAGTCAACTGGAACCTCTTAGTAACATCACAAAAGAGGACAGGAATGAAAACATCACAAAGGATGCGTCTTTTATTATTGCAGCTCATAATACAAGACGCTACACAAAAGCAACATCAACATGGAACTAGAAGTACAAAAGACGTATCCACTAGTTCCTTCCCTGTCCACCTGCTCCCAGATCTCCATGATCGTAAGCTTCAGCTGCCCGAAGCTGTGCTCTCGCATGTCCACCTACTCCCTGTGGTCGGGGTGGACCTCCTGGTGGTGGTGGTGGCAGTGCCTCAAAGCGTCGTCCACCACCTGCTGCTCGGCCAGCTCCTCTGCCTAGGTGGTTCCTCAACCGTCTGCTGCTCCTTCGCATGGCGGGTCGGGCAGTCACGAGCCATGTGGCCTTGCCCGCCGCATGCAAAGCACTGTCTTCCACTCAAAAGACTGGCTCCGCGCTGTGTGCCCTGCACTGCTGAGCCAGTGCCCTGAGGTCGTCTGCCTGAAGGTCTGGTCTGTCTGGACCCCTGAGTCATCTGTCGGCTACCTGCTACCGAAGACTCCGCTACGTGCCGCCCTGCGGTGGGTCGCTGCGCTGGTGAAGACTCAGCAAGGAAGCTCTCAATCAGAAGGGCCCGCTCCAGTACTCCAGTCTGAGTCGGTAAGCTGAGGGAGATCAGTGATGCCCTGATCTCGTGTCTCAAACCCTGCTCGAAGGTCCGGGCCCGGAAGAATGGGTCCCGTACCATGTCGGTCGAGTAGCGCGAGAGATCGGTAAATCTCGCCGAGTACTGAGCGACCGTCATGCTGCCCTGCCGCAGCTGAAGAAGCTCCTGGATGCGCACCGCTCGGAGGGTGGCCGGGACGAACTCAGAGCGGAAGAGGCTCTCGAAGTCTGTCCAGAGAAGAGATGCCTCATCTTGCACCTGGAGCATCAGGCTCCACCATCGTCCTGCTGCTGCGTGTAATAGGCTCGCAGCGAGGATCACCATGAGGTCTGCTGGTGTCCTCACTAGCCTAAACACTCGAACTACTGCCTCCAGCCAGTCCTCTGCAGCCTGGGGATCCGTCTCCCCGCGAAACCTGGGCGGTCGCTGGCGCTGAAACTCATGCAGTGCGCTGAGGCGACGTGCATCGTCAGCGGCTGCTGCTGGAAGCATCGGGGGCTCGGCGGGTAGAGCTACCGCCGGTGCCACTGCTGACAAAGGGCCCTGCACCGAGGCCTCATCGCTCGGTGGGCTGTCGTCACGTTCGTTTCTCGGAACCCTAACTGGCTGCCGTCGTGGGGCCATCCTGAAAGAAACAACGTAACACGATCAAACGATTATACCTGGTGAGCTGACCTGGTTTGAGCTGTTTTAAGGGGAAAAACCTTTGAAAACACACACGCAATCAGTGTTTTCGTGCACAAAGTCGGAAATCAGTTGTCAGGGTCCTGGTGTATGGATACGTCGGCCGCCCGCACCAACACTGGACTCCCTGAACTGAAAACCACACTCGGTACCCTTAACACTATTGCTTCACAGAAAGAAACATCAGAGTTATAAGTTCTGCGGTAGAACCGAACTGCCTCTGATACCAATTTGTCACGACCCGTCCTCGGGGCCCGTGCCGTGACTACCCCAAGCCCGCCTTCCATAGGCCAGGGGCTGGCGACTAGCACCAAAGGCGTAAAATCCCGTTAACTGGGAAGGCATTGCCTTTATAAAAGAAAACAAGCACCACAGAGTACAAGCGGAAGTAAAACACTAAGTACAAAAGGAGAGCTGAAAAGTAAAAGGGGCCGGAAATACAAGCCCAACAGTAAAGTACAACTCGAAAGGGAAAACAGCGACTGAAAAGTAAAGCTGCTACGTTGAGATGTCCACTGGAAATCCCACCTGAAGGGTGGGTACAGATAGCTCCTCTGCTCCTCGGGTCCCGCCATCCGCTCCGAGTATGTTCCGCCCAGTGGTCCTCCTCCGGTTACCGCCTCGTCGTATAGTCCACCTCCAGGTACCGTCCAGCCTCGAACCTTCGGCTTCTGTTAGCACTGTCCGTCGTCTGCAACCAACACAACGAGGTGCGGGCATAGCCCGTGCAGGGGTGAGTATAACGATACTCAGTAGGGACCCCGAGACCCTCAAGGTCTCACTAAAACCAACAAGGATAAACACAAGAAGATCTCAACAGATAAACTCTACTTAGGTATATGCCCATACATATACCTAAGTTATCAAGTAACCCATCTCAATCATGAGGAAACACAAGGATTGTGAAAACGACGGATAACCACTACTCGGGTATATGCCCATACATATACCAAAGTTAGCAAGTGACCCATCTCAATCATGAGGTAAACACAAGGTCAAAAGACTCAGCTCAAACCAGGATTTTCATTATCGAAACCGTAACTGCTGAAGAGCTCCGTCTCTAGAGTGTACAGTGGTCCTGTCACGACTCCGAGGCTACCGCTCACTAACCTAGGACTGCTGAAGTACTCCTCCTGTCGAGTACTGCGGGTCTGCTGCCAACTACCAGGCGCTCCGTCCGCTGAGGGTCTGCTGCCAAATACCGGGCGCTACCCAGATAGCCTACTGAGGTACTCCTCCTGTCGAGTACCGCGGGTCTGCTGCCAACTACCAGGCGCTCCGTCCGCCGTGGGTCTGCCGCCAAGTACCGGGCGCTCCGTCCACTGGGCTAGTCGACTCACTCCAAGTCGAGTCGGTCAAGCAGTCGTCAGGTCTCAGCCGGCTACACGGTCTCCGTACTCTGCACGCTCGTCTCCGGGAGGGTCCGCTCCACGAGCTACTGGTCGATACTCCAAGTATCACAAAGTCCCACGAAGAAGTGCCTCAAAGGTCCGTCTCGTCACAGGGGTCTCAACGCAACAGACGGCGCGTCGATCGGACGCCCGGTCTGTGAGATAATAGTCTTTCCGTCCCAGGGGCCCGGTTGGTTTCGAGTGCGAACCAAATCCCGGCCGTATCTCAACTGTACCCCGAACTCCCATAGGGTAAACTCAAAGGGACCGTTACTCAACGTAACCACCAACGCCGCTGACGGCTCGTCAAGCGGACGTCCTGTCTGAAAGATATCAGCTTTCCCGTTCCAGGGGCCCGGTTGGATTTCGGGAACAATCCAACCCGGCCATACTCCGACTGCATCCAAAACTCGGGCGGAGTATGTCAAAAGTTCCGTCTCATCAAGAGGAAGTCAACGAAACAGACGGCACGTCAATCGGACGCCCGGTCTGTGAGTTATTGGCATTTTCGTCTCCGGGGCCCGGTTGGTTTTTAAGGAAAAACCAACCCGACCGTACTCCACCTGCGTCCAAACCTCGGGCGGAGTATGCCAAAAGATCCGATTTACTAAGAGGAACACGACGCGACTGACGGCGCGTCAATCGGACGTTCGTGGCTCAAGATATGAGCGTTTCCGCTCCGAAGGCCCGGTTGGTTTCGTGAACGAACCAACCCGGCCGAACTCAAAGTAACCCGAAACCTTGAGTGCGATATACCGAAACGACCGTCTCGATCCAAGGATCGCGTTGCCGCAGACGGTTCGTCATTCAGAGGTCCGAGGCTCAAGTTATGAGCCAAAAACCGAATCTGGTTCGAAACGGGGGGGTCCGGGTCCGGGCCGACCCGGCCCGACCCCCCCCTGGGCGGCGCGGTGGCCGGCGGCGGCGCGCGGCGGCGGCGGGCGGCGGCGCGACGGACCGCGGCGGGCCGCGCTGGCGGCGGCGGCGGGCCGCGCTGGCGGCGGCAGCGGGTGCCGCACGGGGTGCCGCACGCGGGGGGTTAAACCCCCGCTTCTTCAAGGTGGCGGCGCGGCTATGCCGCGCCGATTTTTATTAAACCGCCCCCCTCACATGAGGGGGGCCTGCTTGAGCGGATCCGAGGGGGCAGCCGGCCCCCTCCCTTTAAATTAAAACCGCCCCCCTCTTTAAGAGGGGGGTTTTGCCAGATGGCCGGGGAATTAATTCCCCGGTTCCGGCCGGCCAGCTGGCCGGCCGGTTTTCTCCAACGGGACCGGAAAATCCGGTCCCCTCTTCGGCTTCCGACGCCGGCGGCCCGGCCGCCGGTCTTATCTTCCACCGCGGCCCGGAACCGGCCGCGGTCTCTTCGTCCCGCCGCGGCCCGGAACCGGCCGCGGCGTTCGTCGTCCGGCGCGGTGCGTCGGCACCGCGCCCCTTCGCCGTGCTTCGATTCTTTTCAACGCGGCGCGACGGCGTCGCGTTCTTGAAGATTTTCCCTCGGCGTGGCGCGACGGCGCCACGTAAATTAATTGTACGATCATCCGCGTGGTGCGACGGCACCACGCTACTTGCTTCCACCCGCATGAATAAACATGAACGTTGGAGGGGGGTTCGGCCGTGTTCGTGCGGTCCGGCCCCCTCACGTTAAATTAATAACGCAACTTAAACAATCAAGCATCAAGTTAGACATGCGAGATCCACGTTCAAGGAAAAAGAATAAAGAAATATTGAACCAACAACCCCTACCTCGGTATAAGATTCAAGGTTCGGCTACGCTCCGCGGAAGACGGCGTCGCGGAGGTCGGGCGTCGCGGTCGTCGTTCGTCAAATCCGTTGACGAAGTGCTATGCCCGAAGAGACACGACGATGGCGGATCTTCGTTTGCCGACGAAGGTTGTCCGAAGAAGAGATGGTGTCCCCTTCGTTGTCACGGTGAACGAAGAAAGGAGTTGCGGCGTTCTTCGTCGGAAAAGAGAGCGTTCCTCGTCAAGTCTTGAGGAAAGTCAAATTAAAAAGGAAACAACGAACTCAAGAACCCTTACCTCGATAGTCGCACGTTGACGGAGTCGTGGAATATCGGTGTCGATTCCTTTGACGTCGGAGGAAGAGTCGTTGTCGAAGGCGTTCGTCGCGGAAAACCATCGCGGAAGGGATGACGAGGAAGAAGAACGTCGCGTCGCGGATACGGCGTCGCGGATGGATCGTGTTCTTCGGCGGAGAAGTTCTTCGTTGAAGAACGACGTTCTTCGCGTTCTTCGTTGAGGTTGAAGAAGAAGAAGAGGAGCTCTCCACCTCTCAAGAAGACAAACGATCAACCCAAAATAAAATAAGATAACATCTTATTTTATTATTACAAAACATAAAAGAATTTCAAAAGTTTGAAATTCAAAAGAGATAACTCCACATTTAACTCACTTATTTAATATACATGAATTGTATAATTAAATATAAGTTAACTTGTCAAGCCATTAAGAGGGAGAGTGGGGAGTTGAAAAGGTGGGGGTTCGTGTGGGCCCCACCACACTTAATCCTCCCAAGGGAGGTTAAGTGGGTGTGGGTCCCACTCCCAACCACCTTAGATAGGTTTTAACAAGTTAAAAATAAAATTGTTCTACACAATTTTATTTAACTCAAACTAAAAACCCCAAAACGAAACTCTCAACCCGCAACAAACGCAACTCCCGAAAAGGACTCTTTAAGCGAATATCGGCGCTGCGAGTTCATCGGTGCCCTCGGATTTCAATTCCGAGCACCGGATCAAAAGTTAGGAATTCCCGCTCGTTCGTTCACTGAACGTACCCGAGCTAAACTTCGGAAATTAATTCCGGGCACTCCGGGCCTCGGAATCAGGTGCCGTCTGAAACCGCGCTCTTGTAAAATTCTAAAGAAAATTAAGAAAAAATTTTCCTTGAATTTTACGGGTCTTTACATTGTCGAGCATCGTATAGAGCCGGGATGGTACCGTGTCGATGGTATTCTCTCACCAATGCATTTGATACCCGGCGTTGAAGTTGCTAAGTGGTGTTATCATCCTTAGTGTGTACAAGAATCTAGAAGGAGTAGCGGCCAAGGAATTAACAGATGTGAACATTAAAGAATCCATTTATTGTTGCAATGAGATCTTGAAAAATATTGCCTTTTTGATATAGCAGACAAAATCAAGACTGTTCTTTCTAGACTACATCTTTTGGATAGCACATATACAATTTATTGCTTTGTTGGCCCTTGTATGCAGTTTAATAGGTGCCTAAGAAATATGTAAAACATCATTTAACATGGTTAAGGATTCACATCGGGTTCACCATTATTCATTTCCACTAGAAATGGGGATGACCTTGTTTGTTTAAGTATCAAACATTCTAATCGGTTTCTAATTATTTTAGTCGTAGAACCATAAATATCCAATGATTATATATTTATTTGGTCTTATGTTCCAAAGGTAGGTGCTCATTAGTTATGGACCAATGAGTCTTAACAATTTGGATTGGTCGAGAGGATTGGAGGTTGGCCTCATCATACATTTTTGGGTGTAATTATTTCCTACTCGGGGAGTTCCTTAGAGATTTTAGTTATTTTCAAGAATCTTTATTAATTAACCAAGCATGAAAAATTGCTTTTGTAACACCATGAGATTTTGTGAAAAATATTCTTTTAATTTCATTAATGTCTTGTGTTGTATGTGCCACCATGATTACCTTGCACTATACGCAACACCGTATTAGCTTGCAGTATACACAACAATATTCTTGGATCGTGTTACACACAATTTTGACAATAGTTATTCTACACAACATTGAGTATATATTTATATATATTAAATGTATAAATGAAATATGGTTGGATTATGTTATACGAGACAACGAAGGATTCTTGCACAGCACGTAACCCTGACTTGGCTTGCATTACACGCAATCACGACCCTCCTCGATAGCGTGTGTTGTACGCAATACCGGGTTTTACTAAACAACGACATATTATTATAATATTATTATGAACTAGCCGTTATGAATAGTATTAACTAAATTTTGAATCATATAACATTATTATTCGTATTTCACATTTTAAAAACATTGTATAATAACAAAATAAATTTTTCTGGTAAAATAAGTATTTTTCAAAAAAAAGGCAGTTTTGCCGCCTTTTGACGGCACACCCACTTTAAATCTAGTATTTGACATTTTTATAAGTTCAATTTGACAAAATTAAATTCTTCTTTGGAATCATGAAATAAAAATTTACTTTGGATAAATTTTCATATCATTCTGGTAACTTTCATATTTTGTTGAATAGTAAAAACATGCTATATTTTAATTAAAAAAAACTTTTTCAATCGAAAATATTAATAGTAATAAATTATTAATTTGAGTAGTTTTAAAGTATATTTAGAATATATTTTTACAATTTAATACAATGTTGGTCATTGGATTTAATTTCACATTTAAACCTGACATAAACAAGTGTCAATCTTTTGATATTTATTATCTCTTAAGAACACGGTATTTGTTTTGACGACGAGAATTAATTTTTAAATTAATTTATTCAACTGATATGTTTTGAATTTGGTAAAATAGACATCATTTTTGATTTCATAATATCAAATATAGCTTAGGCCTAATTTTTGGTTTTTTCTGGAAACTTTCATTTTTTGATCAATAGTGAAACCACTAATTGGTAGTTAAAAAAAATGAATTTTTCCTAAAACATAATTTTACCACTTCTGTGAGTGGAATTTAAAAAATCCGAGAGACACGGTTGATGTCAGTAAGTAAAATGTGGTTCAATGAGATGAAAATTATTTTTGGTGAATAGTAACTTTTTACTTTTTTTACCATGGTTAAAAGTAAATAGGGTAATTAAGGGTAAAAATGATATTATTATTATCCTAACACATGTCCAAATTATATTTGATAAGTTTAATTCGACCAAAAACAACCTTAGTAATAAAATATGACCATTTAGGCCCACTTGGAATAGATTAGGACATTTATTATTAATTTATATAAAGAAGGGTTAAAATAGTTAAAATCAATGTTTAATAAGTATGTCATTTTTAATATGGGGTTATACATAAGATAACTTCGACTATAAATATTCATTAGAAATCTATAATTCTTTCCTACATAAATTTATTTTATTTGTAATTTTTAGACATTAAATATTTTAATTTATTTATCACACAATGATGATGCAGTAATTATCTTATTAATGAAATATTGACATAATTAATGTTATAAACACCAAAATAAATGTTATTTGAGACGTTTTTGAATTCCACTAATTTTATAGATTACTATGACATGTTAGTAGTTATTTAATTAACTTTTTTCGAACAAATCATTCTGTTTTTATTTTCTCAAAAATTAATTACTAAATAGTGTCAAAATTGACATAAAATAGTTTTTAAAAAAAATATTATATTCATAATTGTTATTTTATTCCTAAAAATATAAGGTTCGGCCAAATGACTTAGATAAGGTTATATATATTAATAATAAACAACTTGGGGTTCGTTGGGCTGCTTATAGTATGTTTATTAACCTTATAGTATAAAAACATAAGAAGACACGGTAAAAGTAAAATTATTTAACTTAATGTTAAATCTAAATGATAATGTTAAAATAGGAACCAAAACTTGTCTAAATTATATTGTATGAGCGGATTTCTACCCATACCCACCATAGCTTCGAAATAAATCAATTTGGAGCTATTTAAAACCGAACTTGACTTTATAATAAAATAATATTTTTAGTTCTTCCAAAGGAGCCCCTCTCCTCCCTTATAAAAGGGCACCTCCTCCCCCTCTTCCCCACACCATTTTGAGACTTCAAGATCAGCCAAACCCTTCCAATTTATTCTCTACACTTCCCTAGAAGCATCTTAGAGGTTCTTGTCTTCTTCAATGACCTATTTTAGTGCCCTAAAAAGAGGTCTCAAAGAAGCACTTCAAAGAAGTGGTAATGTCCGTTACCGATTCTTTCATCATTATTTCTTCTTCCACTTCTTCTTCTTTAGTTGTTTCATTATGAAGTAATAACATCAGTATCAATCATATACTGATATGTTATTATAAGTATGAAACAACCCTATTTCACCATCTATCCATCTTATGGAAAAAGAAATCACCGCGCGTGCGTACGTATGGAATACCGTCTCCACGCCGTGGTGTAATCTATTTTCCACCACAACCTTAATTGGATGGGTATAATGGTGTAAATAATGACTATATGTGTCTATTATAAAGTGATACCGATTCTGTTATAGTATACATACACTCCAATACAATTCCACGATCATAGGAATGATATCATCACTCGTGCGTACGTACGGAATTCCATCTCCACGATGTGATGCGACTCGTTCTACATGGTCTTCATTTCATAATGATTATATAAATTAATTTAATGAATGAATATGATATATATTATACTAATACCATTTTGGAAATGAGGTATCTATATCCTAAATAGAAGAATAAGAATTTATTCGACAAAAAACGCATAAGAACAAAAAGTTATAAACACCCGAATAACAAGTAGCAATGAAATATTACTACTAAGAAGCTAGGAATATGACCATATATGATATCATAACAATAATTATGATTCTGGAATAACTCAATAACATTATTTAAATCATTATACAGGAAGTTCAGACACTTACGAGGCAAATCAGACCTAAGGTAAGGGAAATATTACAATCTCATATTTATCTGAGATTGTTTATACTTTGGTATTTACTGGGGTGTATTTTATCATCCACATCCATGTTTACCCAATATGTAATATTTATATCCTTCTACAATATTTTATATCCAATTGTACCCTTCAGTGAGTTTTTAGTAAAAGAAATGAAAGGAATCTTTTGTCATTTTTCGTACAAGGCACTTTTTGACTTTTTCGACAAAAGTATGAGAAGAATGTTTTTTAACTTATACGGCATGAATGGATTTTTAAAAAAATATTTCCAATAATCTTCCTCTACAAGTTTTCAAGTTTATTTTTAATCAACTTCTTATAGTTTTAAATTGTATGACATGTTAAAAAAGTAAAAATGTTTTTGAAGTAGAAAGGATATTTTCCTCAAGAATGGAGTTCAAGTGTTTTATCAAAATTATTTTCCATCTAAGATAATATAGGGTTTTGTTTCTATCCCTATTATTACATGGATTTGATTATGTTGTGATGGAAATATTTTTATGAATTTCTTTATCCTATATGAATTGTTTTATGATGTCATGATGATGTTTAAGATTCCCATTTTTATTACATGGGTTATGCAATGATGTATGATTTATGTTTTTGTGGCACACATAATAATGGTATCATTATGAGATGGGTAAGACATATAACTCCCTGCAATGCATTGGGTAAAGATTTTATATCTCATGAGATAGACATGGCTGGAACGGTAGGATATACCGGTTCAGTGAAACAGGACTGAAACAAGGAGTGAACTCAGTTCAGAAAGGGTTTTTGTCCACTAAGATAGTCTTGGAAATGAGTCTTGACTAATAAGAAATGATTCTATATGATTATGTGTATATGCCACAAAGTTTCATGTTTTATGTTATGATTATTGGGATTACATTTCACTACTATGATTTATCCCATGTTATGAAATTATGATCTCTTTTGCAGGTTAAGATTTCCTAAAGATATGCTCTTATGAATATGACATAATTGATATTTCTTTTGTTTACCATTAATGAGAATTTGAGCTCACCCTTTTATGTTTTCTTTTCCCTAGGACATAATGAAAAGATTTAGGTTTAAAAAAAATAAGATATTTATGGGAGATGTTGAAGATCTTTCACCACGATTAGAAGATTATATTCCGAGTTTCCAAATACACTAAACTATTACGGTCCTTGTGTGTGTGTTTTTGTTATGTACTAAGTATTCCGCAAAAGTAATGTAATGTCTATGTACGTTAAGCTTCAGGTCTCTACAATTGGTATCAGAGGAAAATATTAGTCAACCTTTGGAAACTAGGATGCGAAAACGTTAGTAAGATCCCTAGAGATATTTCTAAGGTATGTCTAGGGATGTCCCTAAGGATAAGTATATGTAGAGGATACAGTCCTAAAACTAAGGTAACGATCATAGAATTTAACCTAAGATGTTAGAT
Source organism: Viscum album (assembly GCA_963277665.1). Lineage (NCBI taxonomy): Eukaryota > Viridiplantae > Streptophyta > Magnoliopsida > Santalales > Viscaceae > Viscum > Viscum album. The sequence goes on from OY728148.1 coordinate 2,104,885,978, forward strand.
ATTTAGGATACTTCCCCTGTATGATGTTGTTTTCCCTAGCATGATTTTTGCCTCTCACACTATTCTTTTTTGGGTTTTAGACAATGGCTGGAACCCGACAGAACCATGTTGATCAATGAAATGGACAATGCAATGTTTGTCCTCCTGAACAAACAAATGTTATGGGAGATGGAGTGAAAAATATTATTGCTATACATACAGAAGATTTGAATAATTCTGGACTTCCAAATGAGCAGAGAAGGGAACAATATTCTATTGAGTCCTTCATGAGGCGACGTCCACCATCTTTCAGTGGGTCTTCTGATCCACTTGTTGCTGAACAGTGGATCAGTACTACTGAAAAGATATTTTCAGTTCTTCAATGTTCTGAACACGATAAAGTCATCTTAGTAGTATATCGTTTGGAAGGTGAAGCTGATCGATGGTGGAATCTTATCATGAATACGAGGCAAAGAGTTGAAATTGAGTCCATGGAATGGGACGAGTTCAAGAACTTATTTTTCTATAAGTACATCCCTCGTATTCTTCGAACAAAGATAGGGAAGGAGTTTCTTGAACTAAAGCAAAAGGATGATGAATCTGTTGGTATATACGAAGCAAATGTTACAAGGCTTGCAAGGTATGCATCTGGATTCATCATCCAACCTGAATGTAAAGTTGATCGATTTTTCAGTGGCTTAAAACCAAATCTTCGAAGGGCATTAGCTATAAGAGACTTCAGTAGCTATAAAGAAATTGTGCGTTGTGCTATCATGGTAGAAATAGCAGTTGGTGTTACTTATCCATCTCATAGTTTTGACAAGAAACGAAAGATGGAGTTCAAGGAGAAATCTCAGAATAATTGTAAAAAGAAGATGAATGTTTCCTTATGCTCAATGTGTGGAAAGAAGCATTGTGGAGATTGTTTTAAAGGGAAATGTAAATGTTTCAAATGTGGAATGGAAGGTCATCGGGCATTTGAATGCCGCAATGATGGGATGAAGATGCCTAATGATGCAAACAAATGAAGGGATACATAGAATGAACCTACTGCACTTCAATGCTTCAAGTGCACGGAAATGGGGCAGTATGCTAATAGATTCCCTAATCCAAGGGTTAGTGATGATCGACATGGGAAACCACTTATGTCAAAGGACAAAGGGAAGTCACATGAAATCACTATTGGTGATTTTGAATTTTACAACGATGTGGTGGAATGATTATGTGTTTATGTAATGGGATTCCAAAATAATGTTGTATATAGTATCGTGGAATTTTGGAATATTTATGTTTTGGTCTATTGTGGTTTTCAATAATTTTATGGTACCGGTAACCATGAAAAGTGATTGAGACATTTTTGGTAAACAGATGATATGCGCATAATGAAGGGATAAGAAGATAATGATATGTTTGATTGTATTCATGAGCTCATGATTGATATAAGGACTAAGTGATATAATGGTTTGAGGATATAGAATTTTGAGGATTTTGGTATGTGGAAAGTGTTAACTTTTAACTGCATTCATATTTTCACTATGGTTCAATGGATATTCCTCTTTGAAGAGAATACATGATTAAGGTATTCACATGTTTTTAATTTGACCAACAAGATATATCTTATGATATATGGGGGATAAATGATGGCATTCATGTGATCATTTCATTTATACTATGAGCTTGGACCGAAGTATTTTAGATAAGCCTAAATATTGGAATGGGTTATGTTAGTATTGTTTATGGATAAAACTTTTTTGATATTGTTGATGGGATGTTATAGTAATATAGCTTTAGAAAAAGGAAAACCTGCAGGACGGGCGACAGCCCATCGCGTTAGACAAGGCTGTGGGAATCGAACCCACAACCGAAGTGCGACTGGCCTTTATCACCTACCACTAGCCTACAGGAAGTCCCTGTTTAGTAGAAACTAGTTTTATTATATTAAGCAGTATGATATATGAAGTATAAGTCCATTTTAGGAACCATATATGATTAATCTCAATATAGATGGAATTATGTATTTTTTGATAACTTTTCTATCCTTTTGTTTGAGACAGATGGAATGACCCATCATTCAATCACATGATCTGATAACACATCACGAATGACAAATTCAACTTCATTTCTTTAAGAGATGAAGTGGAAATTTTCCAAAGAACGAAAAACGGTGAGACTATACCAAAAATACGAAAGTATTTCTTCTAATTCCAATTTCATCAAATTTAGGGAAATGATCTTGAAAACCAAAAATTTTGTCTTAGTGCTCTTATATATGATGAATCAGATGGTACCTTAGATCGTCACAAATTTATGGCTTTGTGATTGCTGGCTTTTCCATAGCCATGTTCTCTACCAATCTCCATCATAAAATGATGGTTAGATTTCTCTTCCATAACCATATTTTCACCTATGTGGAAACCCAGTGATTAGTTTATTTGGGTAACCGTTACGTTTCATTATTTTGTTTTTAAAGATTGGTTTTGGTATTCCTTTTTACGATGTGGGTTTCTATTAAAAAAACTTTCAAATAATAAACCATTTATAACCCCGCCGAATTTCGTGGGAGAAATTCATTTTAAGGGGGGTAGAATGTAACACCCTGAGATTTTATGAAAAATATTCTTTTAATTTAATTAATTTATTTTGTTGTATGCTACACCAAGATTACCTTGCACTATATGAAACACCGTATTAGCTTGCAGTATACGCAACACTATTCTTGGATCGTGTTACACACAATTTTGATAATAGTTATTCTACGCAACATTGAGTATATATATATATATATATTCAATGTATAAATGAAATATGGTTGTATTATGTTATACGAAACACCGAAGGATTCTTTCACAACACGCAACCGTAACTTGGCTTGCATTACACGCAATCACGACCTTCCTTGATAGTGTGTGTTGTACGCAATACCGGGTTTTACTAAACAACGACATATTATTATAATATTATTATGAACTATCCATTATGAGTAGTATTAACTAAATTTTGAATCTTATAACATTATTATTCATCTTGAACATTTTCTAAAACATGGTATAAGATCAAAATAAATTTTTCGGGTAAAATAAGTATTTTTCAAAAAATGCAGTTTTGCCGCCTTTTGATGGTGCACCCACTTTAAATCTAGTTTTTTTACATGCTTATAAGTTCAATATGAAAAAATAAAATTCTTCTTTGGAATCATGAAATAAAAATTTACTTTGGATAAATTTTCATATCATTCTGGTAACTTTCATATTTTGATAAATAGTAAAAACACCCTATATTTTAATTAAAAACAAATTTTTCAATCGAAATAATTAATAGTGATAAATTATTAATTTGAGTGGTTTTAAAGTATATTTAGAATGTGTTTCTACAATTTAATACAATTTTGGTCATTGGATGTAATTTCACATTTAAACCAGACATAAACAAGTGTCAATCTTTTGATATTTATTATCTCTTAAGAACACGCTATTTGTTTTGACGACGAGAATTAATTTTTAAATTAATTAATCCAACAGATATGTTTTGAATTTGGTAAAATAGACATCATTTTTGAGTTCATAATATCAAATATAGATTAGGCCAAATTTTTTGTATTTTTCTGGAAACTTTCAGTTTTTGAGGAATAGTGAAACCACTAAGTGGTAGTTAAAAAAATGAATTTTTCATAAAACATAATTTTACCACTTCTGTGAGTGGAATTTCAAAAATCCGAGAGTCACAGAAGATGTCAGTACGTAAAATCTGGTTCAATGAGATGAAAATATTTTTTGTTGAATAGTAACTTTTTACTTTTTTTACCATGGTTAAAAGTAAATAGGGTAATTAAGGGTAAAAATGATATTATTATTACCCTAACACATTTCCTAATTCTATTGGAAACGTATAATTCTACTGAAAACAACCTTAGGAATAAAATATGACCATTAAGGCCCACTTGGATTAGATTAGGACATTTATTATTAATTTATTTAAAGAAGGGTAAAAATAGTTAAAGTCAACGTTTAATAAGTAAATCGTTTTTAATATGGGGTTATACATAAGATAAATTCGACTATAAATATTCATTAGAAAACTAAAATTATTTCCTACATAATTTTATTTTATTTGTAATTTTTAGACATTAAATAATTTAATTTATTTATGACACAATGATGATGCAGTAATTATCTTATTAATGAAATATTGACATAATTGATGTTATAAACACCAAAATAAATGTAATTTGAGACTTTTTATGAATTCCACTCATTTAAGAGATTAATATGACATGTTAGTATTTATTTAATTAACTAATTTTGAACTAAGCGTTCTGTTATGATTTTCTCAAAAATTAATTACTAAATAGTGTCAAAATTGACATAAAATAGTTTTTAAAACAAATATTATATCTGTAATTGTTAGTGTATTCCTAAAAATCTAAGGTTTGGCTAAATGACTTAGATAAGGTTATATATATTAATAATCAACAACTTGGGGTTCGTTGGTCTGCATATATTATGTTTATTAACCTTATAGTATAAGAACACAAGAAGACACGGTAAAAGTAAAATTATTTAACTTACTGTTAAATCTAAATTATAAGGTTAAAATAGGAACCTAAACTTGTCTAAATTCTATTGGATGAGAGGATTTCGACCCATCACCACCTTATCTTCTAAATAAATCAATTTTGATATATTTAAAACCGAAATTGACTTTATAATAAAATAATATTTTTAGTTTTTCCAAAGGAGCCCCTCTCCTCCCTTATAAAAGGGCACCTCCTCCCCCTCTTCCCCACACCATTTTGAGCCTTCATGCTCGGCCAACCCCTGCCAATTTCATCTCTCCACATCCCTAGAAACATCTTAGAGGTTCTGGTCATATTCAAAGACCTATTTTAGTGCCCTAAAAGGAGGTCTCAAAGAAGCACTTCAAAGAAGTGGTAATGTCCGTTACTGATTCTTTCATCTTTATTTCTTCTTCCACTTCTTCTTCTTTAGTTGATTAATTATGATGTAATAAAATCAGTATCACTCATATACTGATATGTTATTATAAGTATTAAACAACCCTATTTCACCATTTATCCATCCTACGGAAAAAGAAATCACCGCACGTGCGTACGTACAGAATACCGTCTCCACACCGTGGTTTAATCTATTTTCCCACACCACCTTACTTGGAAGGGTATAATGGTGTAAATAATGACAATATATGACTATTATAAAGTGATACTGATTCTGAAATAGTATACATACACTCCAATACAATTCCACGATCATAGGAACGATATCATCACTCATGCGTACGTACGGAATACCGTCTCCACGATGTGATGCGACTCATTCTACATGATATTCATTTCATAATGATTATAAAAATGAATTGAATGAATGAATATGATATATATTACAGTAATACCATTTTTTAAATGAGGTATCTATATCCTAAAGAGAATAATATGAATTTATTTGGAAAAACACGCATAAGAACAAAAAGTTATAAACACCCGAATAACAAGTAGCAATGAAATATTACTACTAAGAAGCTAGGAATATGACCATATATGATATCATAAAAATATGTATGATTCTGGAATAAGTCAATAACATTATTTAAATCATTATACAGGAGGTTTGGACACTTACGAATCAAATCGGACCTAAGGTAAGGGAAATATTACAATCTCATTTTTATCCAAGATTGTTTATACTTTGGTATTTACTGTGGTGTATTTTATCATCCACATCCACGTTTCCCCAATATGTAATATTTATATCCTTCTACAATAGTTTATATCCAATATTACCCTTCGGTGAGTTTTTAGTAAAATATATGAAAGGAAATATTTTTTCGTTTTTCGTACGAGGTACTTTTTGGCTTTTTCGACAAAAGTACGAGAAGAATGTTTTTTTAACTTATACGGAATGAATGGATTTTTAAAACAATATTTCCAAGAATCTTACTCTAAAAGTTTTCAAGTTTATATTTAATCAACTTCTTTTAGTTTAAAATTGTATGACATGTTAAGAAAGGAAAAATGTTTTTGAAGTAGAATGGATATTTTCCTCAAGAATGGAGTTCAAGTGTTTTATCAAATTTATTTTCCATCTAAGATAATATAGGGTTTTTTTCTATCCCTATTATTACATGGATTTTATTATGTTTTTATGGAAGCATTTTTATAAATTTCTTTATCTTATATGAATTGTTTTATGATGTCATGATGATGTTTAAGATTCCCATTTTTATTACATGGGTTATGCAATGATGTATGATTTATGATTTTGTGGCACACATAAGAATGGTATCATTATGAGATGGGTGGGACCTATATCTCCCTCCAATTCATTGGGTAAATATTTTATATCTCATGAGATAGACATGGCTGGAACGGTAGGTTATACCGGTTCAGTGAAACATGACTGAAACGAGGAGTGAACTCGGTTCAGAAAGGGACTTTGTCCACTAAGATAGTCTTGGAAATGAGTTTTGACTAATAAGAAATGATTATCTATGATTATGTGTGTATTCCACGAAGTTTCATGTTTTATGTTATGATTATTGGGATTACATTTCACTAATATGATTTATCCCATGTTATGAAATTATGATCTCTTTTGCAGGTTAAGATTTCCAAAAGATATGCTCTTATGAATATGACGTGATTGATATTTCTTTTGTTTACCCTTACTGAGCATTTGAGCTCACCCTTTTATGTTTTCTTTTCCCCATGACATAAATAAAGGATTTAGGTTTTTAAAAAAAAGAAGATCTTTATGGGAGATGTTGAAGATCATTCACCATGATTAGAAGATTATATTCCGAGTTTCCAAAGACACTAAACTATTACAGTCCTTGTGTGTGTGTTTTTGTTATGTACTAAGTATTCCGAAAATGTAATGTAATGTCTATGTACGTTAAGATTCAGGTCTCTACAGTTTTCCTTTAGATTTGGAAATCAATGATTGATATGTATGAGATTTAGAGAATCATTTATATGTATTTGAGGTTCTTCATCGATGGAGAATCGTCTGTATGGATTAGAGATTCCTAGTCAATTGTATCCTTCAATAAATTATATAGAAATATCTTAGTCATTATGATGACCATACTTGTTTTAAAGACACTATGTGGGGAACTTGATGTTTATTGTCCTTCAAAAAGACAGGGATTATTTCAGAGTTGCGATCGTACCAACAGATGGTTTACCTACGTATCCTTGTTAAAAAGGAATCAGAACCCATGTAGTTCGATAGGAATGATATAGTTTAACATCATATGGGACAGAAAAGAATTAATGAATAATGGGCTTGAACCGTGGAAATGCTTCTTACGTACTATACAATTAATGAAGTGATCAATGTCCACATGGTTCGGGTGAAGAAATATTAGGCTTATGCATAGTTAACTGCCCAAAAATAGATGTCGTGATTACTTTTACACTCTATGATCACGTGAGTCATGCTCGGTGTGAGAATCAAGAGGTATTAGTAAACCTGACAATTGTGCCATAAAAGATGTTGTCACAAGAAATGATGTCGGGATTATGTATGTATGACTCCACAAGTAGATGAAGGCCAGGACTTACATCAGGAAATAAACCCACGAGAAGGATCCATAAAGGTATTTTTACTTTATGGAGATTTGGAGTTTTAACAAGGGCCTTCCTACTAAGAAGAATGCCCAAATTAAAATGGACTTATGATTGGTGATAATTCTTGAGAAGGATGCCCAAATCAAGAGAAATTATGATTCGGGATTACTCCTAACTAGAATGCCCGATGTTAAAGGAAAATATTATTGGGGATTACTCCTATGAAGGAGGACAATGTTAAAAGAATTTTTGACCGGGGCTTACTCCTGAGAAGGAGGCCTAGGTTAAGGGGACTTGGGGATTAATCATGAGGAGGGTTCCCTAAACAATGGAAATCTGATTGGGGCTTATTTCAGAGAAGGATTCCCTAACTTAGTGAACATGGGGATTACACTTGAGAAGGAGGACCTACATCAAAATATCTACTCGTCTTAATGGATGAGGTTATATAGAGGAAACCTCTAACTGCAGTGTCATAAAGCTTGTAAGTCACGTGGTTTTGGGAGAGGTTCTCATTGAATTCATTTCAGATAAATAATACGACAAAGGAACCATGCCATAAATGGATTTGATAAGTTATTCAAGGGCTAATATAATGAAGAGGAGAGGTGAACAGGAGAAGGGCACAGAACTGAAGTTGATGCTCAAGTGTAGGTTGCGTAAATATTTTGATGTGCATTCCTTGGCCACACCAGTGTAATTGCGCAACATGGGTTGACCTAGGTGATGAAAAATATGTAGGGTAATACTGGGGCGAGACTTAACTCAATCCTTTAGTATTATTCTAGATGTTTTAAAAATGGTGGCATGTACATTTCATCGAAAGGATAGGGAAGCGCACAAGTGTTTCCATTTATAAGGAGGTCTGGATATTTAGGAGTGCAAGTGTTGATGAATTCTAAACACTTAGGCCTTATTCTACTCCTTCAAGTCTTCCATTCTAGGTGACAAAGTACCTTACAAGCATTCGTAAGAGTTTATCTGAATACTTGGGTGACCAAAGCTTGCATTTATCTTTTGGAAAATCAGTCCTAGAAAAGGGGGCCCCCATGGGCTATTTATAGGCCACCTTGCACCTTGGGTGATAAAATAAATAGGGAGCACAAGTGAGCTGTGCATCCCACAGGTGGCGCACAAGTGACAAGCACGGTGCACAAGTATGTTGTGTGCCTCACTGCAATTGGGCTACATGTCCTTGCCTTCGTCAATTTTTTTCATGTTCTTTAAAGTGTTATTCTCTTTGTGGTTATGGTATTCCCCTTTTCCATTCATTGGAATCTGTGAGGAAAAGGAACGTCAATAGGTATTTTCATCATTATTGTGGTGTAGGCTATAAATTTATCATCTCTTATATGCACATATCCTAATCCCCTTGTTAATGTATCAATGTAAACCATAATGTTCTCTACTTGTTGGGATTGTGAGTATAGAAACAATGATAAGATTCTATTTCAACTCCTTGAAACAGTATTCACATTCATGAGTCTAGAAAAACATTACTCCCTTCTATGTTAGCTTGGTCATTGGGTTTTACAATCATGTAAATTTCATTAAAAATCATTGATAATACCCAACTAGATACCAAAAGCGGTGGATCTCCATTATTTATGTTTTCAAATTCCAATTTTCAGTTTCCTCTATCTTGGAAGGGTCCATATATATGACTTTACTGGTGGTATCATTCCCTATGAATGATATATCCTCCATGTAGTACACATATTTACTGTACTTTATATACATATTCTCCCTTCCCAATGTTTTTAACACAATATTCAAATTCTCATGAGGTTCCTCCTTGCACATTGAAGATATTATAATGGTGTAAATAAAGACTACGCCAAATATTTTGAGGTAATCTCTAAATTCTCTATTAAGTAAATCCATAAAATTTTCTTTAGAATTATTGTTTATGATGGTTTTCACTTTTAACTAATAGATTCTATACCTCATTTTAATGGAAACCATGGGAATTTATTCCTTACTCACCTTTAGATGGTGATATCCTGACAAATGGTCCACCATATGGAAATAATACGCCCTACGAAGTTGATGTAACAAGCCATCTATTTTAGAAAGGGGATAGTTGTTCTATATCATGATTTTGTTGAGCTAAGAATTATCAAAACTGAGGCATGTTAATAATTCCTTCTTCATGATGAGAAGGACTGGAATATGCCATGTTGAAGAATTCGGGCGTATAAATTCCTTCTCTAGATTCTACTATAACAGCTTTGTCAGCTTCTCTATCTCTATGGTGGAAATTCAATAAGGTGAAATCAATTTAGTAAGAAATCTAGGAATATGTACAACAAAGAAATAAACCAATAGGTCAGGAAGAAGACCCGGAATATCTTTAGGGAATACATTAGTGTAATCATTCACGATGGGTAGGTCATCAAGCATGATTCTAACCTCTATCTAAATCATTTGAGCTAGAAAATTTTTCCCATAATGAATTAATACCCACACTTGAGACAATGATTCTAAAGAATATTCATCTTCTTACATACACTTGTAAATAATTAGTAAATTCTTTGGGACATGAAGAGTAATCTCCCTTACCAGATAGATGATGTTGTCTTTGTATAAAGATAGCCAATACAGGTCTAATATAGTGTTGAACTCCACTAAAAGAAGTATATCAATATATTATGAGATGTTCAGTCCAAAAACATTTATTTAGGAGGAGTTATAAACCACATATGCAACAATTTCCACAATAACTACTCATAATAATTTCATTTCCTCCAAGATTTTGAGGTGTTTTTGAGTAGTTATACCAATGTTACAAGATATGAATGTATGTGTAGAACCATAATCAAATAGTGTGATCGCTATTCTTTAATGAATAACTATCGTACCAGTCACGACATCATTGTCTAGATTCACATCAAATGTTGTGAAAGAATAATCCCTTATTTTATTTCTTGGAGGTGTATGTTGATTTCCCCTATCAACCCTTAGATTTGGGATGTTTTTCATAATTACCATGCTCCTTGATGTTGTATCATTGTGCCACTAGCTGATAATTGATATGAACCTTCCATTCTTCTTCCAAATTAGTAAGAATTTTCATATCCCTTGGGTAGTTTTTGGACAGATGACCAAACATTCTACATTTTAAGTAATTCTTTGTTCTGTTCTGATAGTTTCTAGGATGCTTCTTCCAATAACATTTATAAGGGGAGAAGTCAGGCTTCATTACATAATACAATTTGTTTGTTGAACCACCCATTTAGTTGTCCATTTTTATCTTATATTAATTGGGCCCATGATACCACTTAGAGTCTCTAATATTCATTTCAACCTTTAGGTCACAAAAGACAATCTCCTCATAACTTTAGAAGTCTCGAATCACCATTGATTTTTATATAATCATCATTAGTCCGCAAAATAAGTGATCCACCTTTCATTTAGTGTTCGTGAAAATTATAGTGGCATGCCTTGAAATCCTTATTATGTTTCCTTCATATTCCTTAATAGGCTCATCTTCATTCTTCATGAGTCTGAATAACTCTCCTTCCATCTTGAGATGGAGGGTTTGCGGAAAATATTTATTGAAAAATAAAAACTTTAGTTTCTCCCAATTCATGGAATCAATTTCCTCTTGAGACATAGTATTCTTGATCATTGTCCACCACTAATCAGATTCCCCATAAAAATTATAGAAAACTGTTAAAACATTTTCTTATTCTAAGCATTGAACGAAGGAAAATATCTTTTCAATGGAGTTAATCCTTTGTTCTGTGAGGATGGGATCAGATGATTCACTAAACATGTGAGGTCATTGACACCTAGAGGATTATATGTCATCATTCACTTTCCTTGGAGGAGGATGGAATTCTACATGATTCTAGATATTATTCATAACATGATTTAGCTGAGCAAGTACTGTCATGATGTTTTGAGCACCTTTTCCCTTCATAACATGCATACCATAATGAAATCTCTACATTTCTTATCCCATTTATAGTTGGAACATGTTATTATATTTCCCACAATTATCTACAAAAATAACATATAAATGGAGTTATTGAATATGTAGATATTGAACATTAAAAGGAATCATTGAACACAAAAATACAATCTTGTAAAGGATAAGTATTTCCTAACTTCTGATTTATTAGGATTAAATCTTGGTAATCCTTGACTTATTTATTAACATAAATTTTTATGGTATTTTTTCTTTAACAACGGTTGTTATTGTGATTATGAATTTACAAAATTATATTCTCCAGGAGTGTCAATACGAAAAGTGTATAAAGCCTCATTGTCATGTACAAGGATACCCTATGTCAAACCCAATCACCTTTATTAGTGTTTTCACTCTTTTGTAAATTTGTTCTACAGCCACCTCTACCTATTTTTATCTAGATAGGGATTTATTTTCTTGATAAAACACTTAAAATATACTTATCAAAATTTTCCAAAGTTTTATTATACATAGTCTCATCCCTTTGGTTCTCACTGAGGTTTTGTATTCCTAATCTCTAAGAATAAGTAGTCAATCTTTTATACCATCTATTGCGACCCTAGCCATTTGGTCATAACATAACATGATTTTAGGCTTAATTATTCATTAGAGTACAAGCGATGAATTGTAAAGTATATATTCTTTGAAGGCTATGTACATAAAACATACCAAATAGGGCTAATAAAAAACATCTTTATTTAATCATTATAAAGAGATCCTAAAATCCATTAATCCCATAATTATGCAAAGGGTACCCTAGGAAACAAATGAACAATGAGATTATTTAAATATCCCAGTAAGGGAATGAGCATAAGAATAATGCTTTAGCACATTATCTAGGAGGACTTAAATAATGATAACAAATTCATGGAACATAAAAACTCATAAAATATAAACATGGGATCATATAAACATTGAACCATATAAATCTGGAAGAATCATAAAACATGTCTTTAGTACATGTCTTGGCTAACCTCCAATCTCAATTCTCATAGTAGTACAGGTCATGGATAACTGTCAATCTCGTTTCCTATAGTAGTAAGAGTTATGGATTACTGCCAATTCTGTTCTAAATCAAATATCATGTGACATAACATTACCCAATGCATTAGAGCGCTATCTGGGTGCACACATATCAACATTTACATGAATAAGATTTCCATATAAATGATCATAGATAATTAACCATATATAAACATAAGAGTACCCATGGGAAGAATTGGGTACCACAATCATTACATAAAGCATAACCAAAGGTTGTATAATGGAAGTGTCCATGAATGAAAGGGATTTGAACATAAATTGAATTTCAGAAGTTAATATAGGCATATAACATTGTAATTTTTGTAAAAAATAAGTTACAACATATAAGAAATGTATTTTTAAAACATTATCAATAAATCATTTTGGTGTGTTTTTAAGCAAAATAGTATAAAGATTTAAAAATATAAAAGAAAAAAATATTTTATATAAAACAAGAATTGAACCAAGATTTTATTCATTTTAATAATACTGAAATTTAAAATTCAACGAACACATAAAATATAATATAGTCTTCACTTGAAATTGGGTTAGAATTTGTTATGTTAAAATAAAACAGGTTTTCTCAAAGAATGTTTTAACAAAGTTATATTTTAAAAACATTTATATCCTCATAATATATTGATGAATTGGTAGTAATAAATTATTTTTTAAAAGTAAAAAACAATTAAAATATTTACACTAATGGATATGATAAATCCATTTGGATATAATGAATTATAAGGAAACCTAATTGAACAATAGAGGTTCAGGTAGAATTAATTACATTTTATCAACATGGATTCTGCTGTACCTATGAGGGCTTTTTTAGAGAGGAAAATGGGTTTTTAATCACTTATAATTCATTATGGAAGTATTGGAGAGGTTCTTAATCATACCCCATCATTAGAGAGAACACGTAACATGAAATAGAATAGAGGAAATCTAGATTAAGATTGGAATGGAGAGGATCCCTTACATTAATTATGGCAGTGTTAACCACTTCTTATTATTGAGCTGAATAAGAAAATTAGGATTTTTAAATAATAATTATATAACCTATGTTATAATAAATATATTTAATGTAACCCTTTTTAGTTCATTCAAGACCTTATTGATTGGTTATAAGGTTTAATTTCATTGTTTATTTCAGCTTTCTTCCTTGGTTTTAATGATCAGTTCATGTTTGGATAAACATGTATGATTAAAGTGATTTTCCATAAATTATGTTGTATTTTATTAGTAAATATACATGATATTACATGGTTAAAAATATAATTTCATTACTTATATTGATGTACAAATTGTATATAATACCTTAGTGATAACAGTTTTGGTTAATCAGTGGGTTTGATTACAATGATCATGTTTCGTTTTAGAACTTAATACCATTTGTACAAAATAATTATAGAACTATAACTATTATATAAAATAATCTTGTTCAATAACAACACAAATTGTTTCATGACCAGAATTATATATGATAATAAAAACTTATGAACATTTGTCCTAGAATGTGCTAAATTAACACATCTGGAATAGTGCATTAGTTTCATTCAAATATAAGGTTGATAAAAGAGAGAAGATAATGAAGTATCCCATTAGAATTATATAATTTTATTATATGTTTTTATATGATTTAGAAACCCATTTTTGTGAATGGAGGTGATAAAATAAACAAGAAAATATAAGAACTTAAAAGAAATGAATCATTTGGAATGTGGAATTTACCTCTTGAGCTTACCTCCTTTGAGAACCTCTTGAGAGGAGAGGTTTTGGTATTTTTAATATACTAGGGGCCTTTGGACGTGGGGGAGGAGCTTAGGGGGAGATTAGGGAAGAATATTTATAGGTCACAAGTATTCAGAGTTATGAAGAGAAGACGGAGTTGGGGAGGTTATAGTGGAGGAGAGGTGGGATTTCGTAAGATTTTAATCATTAGTTTATTAAATACCATTATGATCATAAATTTTGAGTATTCTATGACCTAGAATAGTAATAACTTCATGAGAGTTTGTGATTTCGGTGCTTACATCACTTCTGATGTTAGTAATAGTGGATTTGAATTATAATGTATTTATATGGTAAATTAATGTATTTTAGTATTGAACAAAAATTCAAATATTTCAGAAAAATCAAAAAAAAAATTACTGTAAACATTTTTTTGACCCGTACAATCCGAAAACGAAATCCATTTTTGAAAAATAATTTTTTAATTCATAATAATTTAATATTTAATTAAAATAATAATTTATTATTAATAAAACATTTTTATAACATTCATTTACCTATTCTAACATATATGTACATCAAACATTCATTTGAATATTATTTTTATACTACTATATGTAATGTAACTATTCATTAGGGTATATCACTATTCATAAGGTTATGTTACGATTCATATGTGTAGGTAACTATTCACATAAAATAATGTATTTCTTAACAGACTCCAACTAACTTCCTGATCGCAACCATGAATGTATGATTTTCAAAATTTAATGCACAGAAGTGACAAACATATATTTAAAGGCCACATAACACTTAGTAGTTCATTATGTTGTGATTTCATGTGATTATTTGAAATATTTACAAGAATAGGATTTCCATTTATAAAAAATTTGGTCATTCTCCTTGGTCTTTCAAAAAGACAAAAGGCCATTCCATTAAGGAGGTTCTCAGTGATGTTATTTCAAGAGGTAAACCCTTTTCCCTTTTCATTTAATTTTATTTCAATTAATAATTTTTTCTTATTCTATCATAATCTCATATATTTAATTGAAAATGATAACTATAGTATATTATATTTATATTGAAATTATATCATTTTAACTTAATAACCATTAAACATTTCATCACTCTACATCTTTTATTTTGCGGATGAAATCATCATCTGGGCGGTGCTAACTTATAACCATCGTAGACGACGTTGTTTAATTATTTAAATTATTCATTAGGGATATTCATTATACCATTTTAATTGTTGAGATATATATTTAAATATATTATATAACAATTATTATTTTATAGTTATATCATATTTACATAATACTAAACAATGAAAACAAATGAGTTCATTATGATCAATAACTGTCATAAAAATATAAACAATTGTCACTAAATGTATTATCTAATAGATAATTATCATAATATGTAACCAACTGTTATATATATATAAATTTACACTTCTGAACCTAATTAACAATAGTCAATTCCAATTTTGTATTATTATAACTATTTGAAATGAACTCCATTACTTACAATCAAGCGAACCCATCATGAAATCACAAAAAAAAACACTCTGGAGTAACAGAATTCAATCCTATAACGTATCAATAAGGCCATAAATTAAATTAATAAAACATTATTGAATCAAATAAATATATATATGGTTATTAATTTATTAATTAATTTATTTAATTTGGTAATCCATTAAGTTAATGTTAGGTGACGAACATGTTTAGACATAAGGTAAGGGTTTTCTACCCAAACCTCCATTTTCATTCAGGTTTCTCTACATATCACAATGAAATTATTAATTATTCTTTTGTTATCATCTAAAAAATTTTTTTAGTGTTCTTTAAATATTGACAAATCATAATCCATAAATTATTTTATATGGAGTTACATGTTTTAAGGGGATCATTTAAAAAATCTTCAATATAAACCTTCCTGATTCAAGAATATTTCACAAATTGTTAGCTATTTTCAAGTACAATATATAATATCTTTTAAGAAAAAATTATATAGCTACATTCATTAATTATATTATAAAAACATTATCTTAGTTAACTTATTTTTTAATACATTTTTTTTAAAGAACTCATCTTTTCAAAGTACACGAGTATTTATATCAATAATTACATGATGATTTTATAAGAGTGTTTTCATATATTCCAACAATCTTAATTATTATTATTATTAAATGTGATTAATATTTTATTTAAAAATTTACCATATATTATTTAATTTTTTATGATGAGTTTTATTATGAATTTGATATACTTATACAGTTCACCATATTCCATTGAATGGTTAGTGTTTATTTTTAATGATTGGGGAATGTTATTTACATTTCATATGTTATTTTAAATATGAATCTATATGTTGTTTATTTTTATCCCTATTAATATGAAAAATTCATTAGACTTATTATGTGATTGGTGGGTCCCTCTATATGATCTCAATACATTGTTAGGTCTAATGAGACAAACTAGTTTGGGTTTTGACCCTTTAATGAATGGTGTTCAAAAGTGGCCTTCAATGAATGATTATAATGTCCGACATTATACATTACCTCATTATGAATACCGATGTAGATATCCCGTTTGATTATTCGACTTGTATAATATCCATGGTTTTGTCATATGACATTATTTATTCTTTTTTTATTTCTGCAATATTGTGATAATGTTTATTTGAAAAGGCATGTATTTATAGTTATTCATCATTCATAGTTATTCATTATTCACCCATTTATTGTGTTTTATTTTACCTAGGATGAGAATAATTGTATTATGAATTACATGATGGGATAATATAACCGTTTTATATGTTCCCAATCGAATTTATATGTTGTATTTCATTTCTAGATGTAATGTTGAACTTATTTAGGTATCTCATCTTCCAAAACATCATAACTATTCAGTCCTTTGGGTTACAGCTGTATTCTAACCATTCCAATGTAATGAAATGAAGCACTGGATTGGGGATACTTGGGTCAGTACATTACACCTACTAATTGTTATTCTCTATCACTTGGCCTATTTATGGAGGGCATGGAGTGTCACACTGAGTTTTATGTTGGCCATGTGGGACTCGGTGTGTCAGGTCAAGAAATAAATTCAACATTATAATATTAAATTATTAATTTTAAAATATAAGAACATATAATGTATATAAAAAGAGATTTATAATACTTTATCACATTCTTATATCATTGTTATGTCATAAATGTGACAATATTTTTAAAAATGGTATTGTTCACTATTCACAAAAAAACTACTATTTAAAAAAATAAAAAAAATTCACTCAAATTTCATTTTGATACGATGAAAAATAAATTTATTTAATTTTATAATATTTAAATTAAAAAATTAGTAATTTTATATTTTAAATGAATGTAATAAATATGAATACAAACTTATTTAGAAAAAAAGACCATTCAGATATATGTGTTCTTAATCGTATTTCATATAATTTCTTAATTAAATGAATGTCCATGTATTATTTTATACATTTAAATATTATATATTATATTAATCATATTTTAAAAGTGATTAATTTTATTTATTAGTATCAAATATAAAACACATAGAAAACATATTTTGGTAAACAATATAAAATACCCACTTTTTTTAGAAAGCTTAAAAAATTGAAAATTTTAAAATGTGTTTACCCTACTAAAAATGGAACCCCATTTTTTAATATAATATAATATAAGGTTTCTATTTATAACTTATTATGTCTTGGGTAACTGGTTATAGGATATGTTTCATTATTTTAACGTTCTAAATGGTATGTTTCTATTCATTAAAATGCAATAGTGTATGTTGGTTTAGTGTAAGTTATTATTTGGTAAATTTATATAATGTAACATGCTATAGGGTATGTTTCTATAGGGTAAAAATATATTATTTAAGTTTCAGTAGGGTAGAAAACCCTGGGAAAATTATTTTCTTAATTATTCTTAAATGATATTCCATTACTCTTTTTATTTTTATTTTCTAGGTTATGAAAGATATATAAATTTTTTTTGATAATAGAGAATTATATAATATAATATTACACTATTAAATTCTCTCCCTCTTACAAAAAGTGAATCCTTATGAATTTAATTTTTTATTATGAAAATTATTATGTATTCAAATATATGAAATCTCATAACTCGATAATTTCATTCATCATTATTTTGAAAAATATTGAAAATTTATATTTAAATATTTTTAAAACCATGTATGGTCCATTATTAGAATCATACTTTTGATTGAATTTCCAAATGAATACCATGATTGTTGAGCACTATTTACTATATATGACTTCATATATTTTTCTTTCTATTTCTTGAGATAGATTAATTATTTTACCATAAAGATAAAGAATATGCGGTGTTATAATTACATGATGTCATTCCATCAAATAATAATAATTTTCTTCTTTGATTATGCATTGATCAGTTTTATACCTTAGATTCATCCAATATTCTAGATGATGAATGAGGTTGATGAATTTCTCTCATGTAAAAAGAATTAAAATAAACATATAATTGATCACAATATCCATTAAATGACTAAGATATATTCCTTCGATATCAAACAATATACTAAAACCAAAATAATTATCTAATGTTAAGACAATACCCTATATGAACAAATACTTATTTGATGAACAATAATATTAATCATCCAAAACAAAAAAATAACACCCAAACTTAAACATAAATCATTCAACAAATTACTAAACCCAAAAATATTCAATATATCTTCAATGAATTTAGTAACCCAAAATCAGAAATATTTCATCACATATTTTTCAAAAATATATTTTAATTTTTTGTTAAAAATTATTGAACATGACTAGTCATTTTAAATATTAATAATTACATTTCAAACGCATATTTAATGGATATAATTGATATGATAAATATATTAGTCTATTCTAACATTACATGATCACCTAATGTTCAAAATACTCTTTAATACCCAAGGCTATCCTCCGTAATTAGTATATGTCCCTAAAAAATTATCCCATTGTCCCTAAATATCCTTTGATATTATTTTGTATACTTTTTCAATGGATTTTTATTAGGCCAATGGGGAATCTAAAGAACATATTAAGGAAATTTTATTTGATAATACTTATAAAAACTATAAATAAATTTAGAATATAAGAATGTGTATATAGTTGTTTTTATGATATATTTCCTTATGATGTTTTGGAAATTTTCTTAAAGAGTTAATGGAGGACATAGATTTTGTTTTTCATTATCAAATATATTTAATCTAACTTAATTTCAAAAAATGGTAATCTATAAATTAATGTTCCAAACATCCTTCAATATTTAGAAAACAATTTGGAAATTTTTACTTTCTTAAAATTGGAGAGAAACCCTGATAGAATACCACAACTCATAGATAACAAGTAATATGAAATCAGATGTAGATGAATCGATATAATGTCAATTGGAAGATAAGTGAAACAATATTACCATATGGTGGATTTCATGTATTTATCTATGTGGTGGGGTTTTATAGAGTGTACTATTTCAAAATGGGGGATATATAACTTGATCACTATGTAATGGTCACCCAATACGTATTCCAAGAAATAAATTTTGTACATAAAAATCAAAAATAAAATTCCAATGTAAGGGGAACCCAAAATTTATTATTCTGAATTATTGGTCACCTCATATTTATCAATGATACAAAAAAGGTATCATAGGTTCTATTTAAGGATAGTAGACACATCTTTTAATAGTTACTGAATTCTAGTGGATAAATCAAGTATTAATGTCTACTAGATTTAATATATATGACATTAATAAATGATAATTTGTAATAAACATATATTAATGTGGTTTAAAACATTAAATATGCCTAAAATGGAAAATAGTAAAATTTGATAGAGCATAATGTTGTATCCAAAAAATGATGACTTATTTAACATATGTATTGAGAAATTAAAAAAATGTTATCAGACACTTATTTTATTAGGTACAATAGATAGAGACAACTGTTTTTTTTAATAACAACAATAACGAGATTGAAGATGAAAAATTATTTTTTACATGAATAATGAAGTCTGAAGGTATGAAACCAGTTGTTGGATGAATTCATCTATTAGAGGACATCAGATTAAGAATTATAAATTCAAGAAGGGCACATTAACTGTTGATCCCTATGTAATGGTATACTAAGATTTTCTATTCCCTTATTAGGTTAATGAATATAGATTTTCAAATCTATCTGATAGAGGAATTAAAAATGGGTTGAAGGAAGTTCAATTGAATGATATTTTTTCAGTAGACAGATAAACATCATACAAAAAAATCATGATGTCAATGGAAAAAGGAATAATGAATGTTTTAAAAATTGGTGTTTTTGAAACTGATGAACCATATAATGTTTGAAAATATAGAATATGACCACATATAGTCAATCATGAAAAGAAACAATTGAATATTTTTTGTCGAACATTTGAGTTCCTAAAGAATATACCAGACAATGATCCCATCAGACAGTGTTTTGAGATGATTTATGTAAATATAATAAATCAAATAAATATGATGTTGTTTTGAAGAGGATATATAAAATAACCATGAAACAAGTCTTGTATAATGTTTTTATCTGATGAAATATTCCTCATATTATAGGAAATTGACTCATTGGATAGACAAAACTAGAATAATGATTGTATGTACATAAAATAAATGGGATATATAAAGATAAATAATTGATGTGATACAAAGTTCTCTAGACTGAATCATTTGGTCAATAAATACTTATGGAAATGTGATTTAGTAGAAAAATAAATATTTTATTCAAAAAATATTGAAACATTTTAGTGGATGAAATATTATTATAAAAACATTAAAAAATAAGATAGTGTACTAAGGATATTTTCACTATATTTTTTATGCCCTTAATAATAATTATGTTTGTCTAATATAACCGATATTTTTATCTATTTTAGAAAATAATGTTTGAAAATTTTCATTAGCACGGAGGATACATAAGTCTAAATATTGATATAAATACAATATTATTCATGAAGGTTCATGAAGCCACTGTAATATTTTAGAAGCATCTAATGAATTTTATATGGGGGAAAAAGAATTTTTTTCATTCCATTTCTATTTTGATAACATATATAATATTTAGATGAAATAAAATCAAAAAACTATGAGTGAACACAATTTATATATTTTGGAGCAGGATGATAAATGCTGATTTTTGAGAATTAAGAGTTTCTAATCATGATCTACTCTAGATGAAGAAAATTATTTGTAAAAGTTATGATCTTAAGAAATAGTGAATAGTTTTTTATTAGGTTCATAAAATTGGGTATGGATAGAGATTCAAGGTGATATTCATTAGAAAAATAACATCGTAGATTTTTAGTGATTCAAGAAACACTAGGTAAAGGAATACAAAAATAATATCGACACATAATGTATTGAGACATAGAGATCAGATGCACTCTTTATGGATACATACCTGATGAAATATTAGGAATATTTAATAGACCATACTGGACTATGTAATAGGATTTCAAGGAAGAGTACACTAACTATCATTATTGGATAGATATTTTTCGATTTTGTTTATGGACATTCTTATATTTTAATCTTATATTGGATCGATAGATATGAGAATTTTTTAACTGATAGAGTTCATTATAATTACTTACCATGAGATATATGAAGTTTTTTAAAGATATCTCAATTTTGCGTTGCATAATACATTCCCATCACTTGAAATTTATGAAATTATTATTAGTGGAAGAATCCATGGACCTATATAAGTTACAATAGAATGTATTTAGGTTCCCACACTATGCTAGATACTCATAAAATTACTCATGCGTTGTTTTCATTTTAACATCATTATAAGAAAAGGATAATAAGTGAGGGTGAATTTTTGATGTTCCATAAATCCTAATATATAATATTGGATTAATGATCTTTATGTTAGAAATACTCTTATGTAAAAATATTTTGAAAAAAATTCACTACTGATTCAACCCCAACCCCCTGAGAGTGATTTCATGACCCTCCAATGTACATCAGTAGATATCATGTCTAATTTAACTTAGTTAAGATCTAAATTTCTAATTTCTAGGTTTACTTAACTATTTCATATTAATTCCATCTTTTTATAAGATTAATAACGTTTTTCTGTAGTGGTTAAGAAATTCAATCCCGAGCTTAAGAATAATGAAGTTATTTCTAATTATACCAAAATTGAGGGTTAAACCAAAATATAATGAAATAAAAAGAAGAATTAATATTATATTTAGTGGATGTGTTTTTCTAAAACCAAATGTAAGGAGTATCCAATACCATATAAAGATATGGTTTCAGGTTAGAGTACATTTGAATATGAAAAACTTTAGCCTAAAAAAATTTCTCATTTAAAAACCCAAAATCTAAACAACATAAATTCCATTCTATTAATTATTTAATATAGTATATACCAAATTAAATTACTTTAATAACACTATACAAAATTTATTATTGATGAATTAATGGAATAAAATGTATTTATAGAAGATAAATAACCTATAACAATGGAATATTAACATGACCTTGGGAATAATAATGTAACCATTAGGAATATTTATCTAGAAAATAGTATTGGAAATTCACTTATGAAATTTTAAATAAAAGTAAGGGATCTTAATAATGAAAATAAGATATATTTATTTCATGGTATATGTAAATAAAAAATTTAGAATTGATAAATTTTGTGTTGGTATTTTTTTATGTAATAAACTTTTAATTACAATTTTATAAGAAATATAATGATTTAAATGAAAATTTATTTTCATATATATCATTTATAAAATAGTATTATTTTTTGTCATGGTTATAATAAAATTTTAAAATTCCTTGTGTAACTTCTCTAAGTTTCATAAATTCTTTTATATTTTAAAAGTCAGTATTTTTTATTAAATGTATATTTTAATATCCAATTAAATTTCACTTTTGTTGAAAAATATTTTCATAAAATGAATATAAAATTTAAATTATACACATCAAAAAATGGTTTGGGAGAATTGTTTTGTTTTTTTATAAAGTAGTTAAATTTTTTGTGAATATTTAAATATTGTTATTTACAGTATTTAACAAATACATGAATTATTAAATCATAGATGTTGTATGGATCATGTAGGACAATAATATCAAAATTTATTTCCTTATTTTTGTATATCCTGTTATATGGTTACAACTACTCATATAATTAATCCAAAATAATAGACTAGTGATGAAATATAATAAAAAGTACCACTCTTATCCACCATAAATACCACCTCTCAGTACCCCTTATCCTCACACTAAAAATATCCATGGAGTTCATACAATTTCTACCCAATACAGTTCCCTATCTCCCAACCCACATATAGTATCCTTTTCTCTACAAAACACCAAATCCAATCTTCTTATTGATGTTCTAAAGGAGAATAATTCTAGAGGTAAAATAATATATATTTTCTTTTAATTTCATTTCATTTGTCTTTTCATTTCTTAGTATCTTTCCATATAAAATTATTCTAGTTGAATAATAAATCCATTATATTATATATTCTGGAATGATTCTATGAAAATGAAATAATATTATATAAAAACTCTTCTCCTCCCCATTTAATTCAAAATATTTAAACGTCCTATGTGACGATTTGTCTTATCACCTTCATGGATGAGATGTTTTTATTTTCAATTACCTATGTGATGGATGGAGTTGAAACCATTATAGTTGTTGAGAAATATTTTAAAATTTTATTTTAAAAATTTCTTATTTTTTGTAACTAACATATTTAGATAATAATAAATAATAAAATAAAATTAGTTCGTTGCAATCTAAAACAAAATAGGTTAATCTAAAGGATTATCATTAAAATTGTTTCTCTTGGATCATGCTTATATCTCAAAAAAATAATATACTATGACAACTGAAATTATATTCATTCATTAATAAAATATAATATATATATATATATATATTCTATAATTATCCCTATTTTAAATTATCACACATACATATATAGAAGTGTACCGATCTTGAAAAACAAGAAAAGTAACACTCTAGAACAATAAACATGAACACTATAACTCATAAAAATGGACACCAACATACATAATAAGTTTGTAATGAATACAATAAATATATTTGAGTTTATTAATTAATTAATATAATTTTATTTTAAATGAGATTAATTTATTGAAATAATTTATACATAATGTAAGGGGATTATCTAACCCAGTTTTCATTCTTTCGGATTTTCCTCTTTTAGGACACATCTTAGATTGGATGCTCATTTTTATTTATAAACAAATTACTATTTAAAAATTTTATTTCCAATGATATAAATGTGTCAAATCATATTTCTGTGACATATGAAATTATATTTCCAAAAGAACTCTTCTTTCAAAAAACACATTTTTTTATTTCACTTGAGATTGTTTATTTTTTACTAAAGATTGATGTTTATTATACCAAGTACATCATTAAATTTTAATATTGGGAACCCCAACGTTTATTCATGACTATATGCTTTATGAAATACTTAGGAAAAACATTTCCTTCCATGGGTATTTTTTTGGAATGGATTGATTTACATTCTATCTGGAATGCATGTGTTTGTAAGTTTAATGCTGTGATGGGTGCACAAAAAAATTTTTAGCATACCAATTCATTGTGTAATAAGATGTATAAAATAAAATAATATGAAATTTGTGTTAAAATTATTCTATATTTTTTCATAATTATGATGATGTCATGATTATGAACATATCCTATGGGTGAACGTGATGTTATCTTATTAGAAAACTATGTGAGAAAGTTGAACACTAATACATAATGATTCATTTTATGTAATATAAACATTCCATGGATTTATCATATGATTAATATAATGATTATGATGATGATCATATTATAATATTTTGATTGTAATTATTATGCCCGCACATGCTTTATTGATTTTTGTTTTTATCTGTCATCTTGTAATAATTTTATCTCACCACTTTAATTGATGCATATAGGTGAAGACTAATACTCTATAGTACATGAGGGCCACTAAGAATCTATATAATAAGAAACTATGTTATGCTTCTATTTGATTATGTAAATGTTATGTTTCATCCTAATTTTCCTACTACACTAAACCTTTGGTTCCTAGTTTTGTATTACTTTTATATTTTTTTATCACAAAAATGATATAATGGTAATGTATGAAAATGAATGGTCATTATATATCAAAAAAAATTATTAATAACATTTCAAGAATAATATTTTGAAATCATTGCATATATGAAAATTTGTCCTGTTGGTGTTACAATATATATACAACCAAATATCTAGGAGCTATAGTATGAAATCTCATTGCTGAAATCTAGACTCTATGACATAGAGTAAACACTCTGAGAAAATATTCAACAAATTATATATCTAAGTAAACATGATGATGGAAAGGAATTATATTCCATAAATTCATAAAATAAGTATCACGTCATTGAGATAATTCTATATATAATTCATTCAATAATTTCATTGTCAAATATGTGCATGAGGAAATACTATATTGATTATAATGTTCTATTGAATACAATAAAACATAAATGGATGTTTAATATCGTGTAATATAATAGCTTCAAATATAACTATAAAATAGTATTAATCTACATGAGGGAATATATTATAATAAACACATTTATGGAACGTTAAATAAGTCAGATTATATTAAATAAAAATCATATTATTTTAATGAAGAAAATATTATCATCATGTAAGAATATTTTTTGATGAGGTATTTTAAATTATATTTTATTACAATAGATAATGAATAAAATATCATTACACTGGAAGGCACTCATAAGGCAATTATTTTGGCTAGTAATGGTTGACCGGATATAAAAAAGAATAATGTAAAGAAGCATCTTCTTTCCTTAAAATGGATGAATATGGTTCATGATGAAAAAATAAATATTATAGAAGTTTTATATAATGATAAAACGTGAAGTCATAAAATTTAAGTGAACACTATAAATGTAATGTTTATTGAGGGAGTGGTGCTACTAGGAAACGTGGATGCTACTCATGATGGTTATTTATTGAATAATGATATTAAAATATATAATAATGTTTATAAAGAAATTATTATATCATTAATGACTAAATAAAAAGGTATAAATTATGTGAACGCATCAAAATCAACATATTACAATAAGATAAATAAAAAGGTAAGCCAATTATCCGATGAATTTGTTAACACTAACACTACTAATCTTATTATATGTTATGATTATCGATAAATGATTCTAAATAATGTTATGAAATCCCCATATTCTAAAGTATAATTTAAAAAATAAAAGTAAAATGTTCTTCTACGTATTAATTTAATAACATGGTTCAACCATCCCAAACAAAACACAATTAAAGAATCCTTGGTTTATTGGTTACTATTGGTGTTTCGGAATGATTAGAGACATGGTTGTTGATTATTGTTTGAATTTTAGAAGATATTATGAACAGAGTAGACCTACATTAAATGGGATAATGTGTATGGATACAGAAACACTACTTTGTATACTCAACCACTATCGAAGAAAAAAATAATTTATCATCAACCTGATTTAGATATCTTAATGATTTTAGTGATAATTGTTGAATAAAAGGCCATGGATATGTAAATTGTTAATTTACATCAACCATTAATGAAAAATACTAATAATTGTAAGAGTCCATAGAAATTGAGAAAAATAAATAAATAATGTTGTATGAAATGACTAACATGGGGTGAAAGTAAACAAAATAAGAGATTAATGTTAACCCCGTGATAAAATTCACAAAAGAAGTCATAACCTAGAATATATTCTACGTATATGGAATCAAATTACACATCATTTATAGTTGTAAATATTATATTAATTTTGAAGATAACATAATTAATATGAATCCAAAAATTTAATCATTCTCCGAAATATATAATAAATTGGAGTGGTGGGAGATATCCATGATGAAGAAGTTGAAAATCAATAGATTTTATATTTGATGTGAAGAAAATAAAAAATGTAAGAAACCATTTACATGGTTATATTTGTATAGACACACATTTTACAAAAATCATAACCACATCACTAGGTCAGAATAGGTCTGTTGATATGAGTTGAAAAATATTATAAGGATATTTTTGTGTTGTAAGGAATCAACCACAAAAAAAGAATGTTGATCATACTCTGAACACATGCATAGTTGTATGTATTGAATATCTATAAGATTAAAGATGATGGAATATTAAAAAAGAAAATTGGAAATATTTTCTTTTATTTGTAGGTAATAAAACATCACCACAGATGATGATAGATATGTTGAGAAAAAAACTCTCTGGCTAACAATGACAATAATTGTTAAGATAAAATGGGGGATTTGATAAAAAATATAAGAAAAAATATATATATTTTTTGGAAAGAAATAAAAATCCAGTTACATTTTCAAATGAAAATAAAATGATAGACCATATTTCTATATTTATTTCTAATATATTACAACATAAAATAGGATTTAACATGATGATTTAGAGATTAGGTTTATTACTTATAAAAGTTTCAAATATTTTTTAATATATTTCAATATCTAGTAGATGATATGTAACGTGATTCCAAGGCCTTGTGTGCGAGGAATAAATTTCATAAAAATATTATATATGGTTTATTCTATGAATGTAACTGAAATGGGATAACTCTTAAATGGATGCTTTGATCATAAATCTAATGCCACTGTTGTGGCTATAGAATGTTGTTTACGCTAAACATGACATAACCATTGTCATCTCAGGTCTTCAGTTAGAAAATCCACAAAGTACATAATCATAAATAAAACAATTATTTTATTTTATTTTATCTTGGATGATGTTTCAAATAAATATTGAATGGGATCTCATATTGGAAATTTGATACCACCATTGAGTTCATAATAGAACATTTTACCTTAGAACAACATAAATTTTGATGGTGTGGGATGTTCAGTTCCGGTGACCATTGGTGGTTATAGATAATATGTATCTTAACCTAATATAAATATGTTTTTCATTGGATCTTTTAGGTTTGTCCCCAAATACTCCCTCCACATTGAACGCTCTCCCTTCCTTCTTCATTGGATCAATGAAGAAATAATGATGAATTATTGGTTGATCGCAGTGGAAGTGTGGAAGAAAACATCATGGAAAGAGAACATATCCATACAAGGTTGGATCCATTTATTTAATTCAATATCATTGATTGAAATTTTAATTGAAAAAAATCATTCATTATCTTTTTTCTTCCTCATCTTTAACATCATCATCAATGGGTGAACTAACATGGAAATTGATTTAAGCTTGGATCCCATAATTTATTCTTGATATTTATCCTTTATTCATTGATATTTGCTATTTCATTTCATCACATCGAATCATCAACAGGTCTTTGGGAAGGGAATATGTTTTTTAAGATCCTTGTCCAAAATTATTGGATCTTTATTCATCATGTTATTTATGAAATTGGAGGAGGACCAAGTGTCCGCAGAAGGTACAACTGTTGAGGCGTTGCCTGCTACCTTGGAGCGGTAGTGTTGTGTGGACTTACAGTGGATGGTTAGCCATACGAGGTTGTGGAGAATGGCCTTATGAGACACTAACCACATTATAATGTGAGATACAATCTGTTGCATTATCAAGGATTACAACGTCAGTTGATGTGGTGTGGGCTTGTATGAGGTGATGACAAAAAGTTCGGCTTGAAGTGATCCTAGCTCAGGACCAACAATGGGGTTTGGGCATGTAAACTGGGTCAGACAAAAAAAAAGTGGTTGGGTCTCAACCATGTTTTCCCGAACCAGGTTGGACTTAGTTCGACTGAACCGGACTATGGACATCGTCGATCACGATGCAACGGTATCTTAATTTGTTATCGGTCCAGTGACAACAGTCGGTCCCCGATGGCCGACCACAGATACTGATCAGCACAACCAATGTAATGATCACAGGGGTCAGTCCAAAGTTAGATGCACCATGGGCGGCCAACCATGATTGTCAACCACCACAGTAGCAAGATCGACCGTGGCGGTTAGTCCACTATTGTACTCGCATGGGCCTAGGTTGTTCTTCAAAATACCATATATAACAAATGGAAGATAATTTTTACTTTTTTTCAATGTCAATGTGATCCTATCATTGAGATAGATCTTTTGAGGTCAGTTTGGGAATATAATGTTTGGGACCATGATGATGTCTCATTTTTCCATGTATCTGTGAAAAGTACAATTTTCCCCAGTTATCTGATTCAGGGAAGTAAATAGCCTACCATGTGTGTATTATCATGTATAGAGTGATGGTGAACATTGATGTAGTTTTTGGGTTATGATATGAGGTGTCACGAGCATGATCCACTTTATGGTGATGTTCGACAACAATATTGGTCATGTGATGACCTAAGAGATTACTGAGTGGCACACTCTAGTCGGGTTGGGAATGGGACCTTGAGAACAATAGGTTAGTCCCTACAACGATGTTTGGTATGGTTCGTCAATGACTTTAGAGTTCCACCCTCTAGTCGGGATGGGCATTGGTCCCTATCCTATTCTGAGTCGAACCCTCCACTCAGGTTGGGCATGGGTTCTCAACGACATAAGAGTTGAACCCTCCAGCCAGGCTGGTCCTGGGTTCTCAACCTTGAGACAGAACATCTCATCAATATAGAATAGTGATGAGACATTTTATGACATACATTTAGACTCATGATAAATATGGACACTTTTCCAACCAATAACCATCTTTAAGTTGTTATCTAAAATGATGAGGGTTAGTCAGTTCCACCCACAACATATAGTATCATGGTGTAGTGATTGATTCCCTTCCAATTGTGTGGCCAGTGTAAATGTGTGACAAGTTGGGAATCATTGATTAATACACCTGAAACAATTGGTGACACTTCTTATTGGTATGAGCTATGCCATGGTGATCCCCTTAGTTCATCATTTGGGATTCTTTTACTGAGTATATATATTTTCTATTTCAGTACCAAGTCCATTGTTTTTGGTTACTCTCCTCTCACGGGACGCGAAGATGCATGGGGTATGCCATGTTCTTTTCATGTCTGGCATATCATGGTTCAATGATTATAATATCAAACTATAGGTTGCTAAATATCCCCGATAAGTCCATCTTTCCACAGTTTTTTGATCCCTTTGTTTAGATGAGGTTACATCACTCTCTTGTTGGGTAAAGATGTACACATTCATTCTATCTTTATCTATATACATTTATTCCTTTCATGTTGTATCACATAATTATCCCCCATCACCATTCAAGGTGTCCTAATGGGTATTTTTATAGTTACCCCAACATGTGTGCTACCTGCACATATTGTGCCTTATGCAGAAGACACGATAGTTTGATTGTTACTTGAGAGGATCATTGGGATATGGATTCATGGACCACATACAATGTTTGTATCTTGGGATCCTTTATCGAGGCTATCTCAGCTCTTTTACTGCTCCATTTTCTATTATAATTAGCCACTTTACTTATTTGTTGTGTATTTTTTCCTTTTTCCTTTCATTTTATATTTCTATACATTTATATTTAGAGGTACATGATTTTTTAGTTTACTTATAGTAGTGTTGCACATTTCAATTCATTTAATCATCAGTTGTTAATTATATTGGTTGGGTGAATTTATATAGGTACTTACGAAATGCCTCCTGATGTTTGTTATTCCTTCGATGCTTTCTGCCACCCCCTAAACTTTAAATGTAGGATTGAGGTAGTTGTGGATCAATACCCGACATGGGCCCGGTTATGAGTTTTTTTAGGATGTTCATTTTTTAAGACATTGTTTGTACATTTCCAATAAAAAAGATTTTTTCTGTTTAGAAAAACAATTTCAAAGTTTTTTGAGAGTAACACTTAGGACACAGTGTCCAGTAATGGTATGGGTAGCTGAAATATCAATTCACTAGGACCCTGATTACCTACATGTAGACTTAACACCCTGAGATACTTTTCAATGGGAAATATTGTAAAAGTATCCTATAGGAATGAGTCATTGATGGTCCTTCTTGAGTTATCTCCCGATTATTTTTGATATATATATATATATATGTATATATATTCTCATCAATCCATGGAAATCCTTGCTAAAATTCATGATGCCTCTACGATGACAACCTATAAGCATACCAACTCTGTTTTTTGATGATGACCTTGTGAGGGATGAGGCCTCGGTTCAGGGTCCATCATGTGATGTCATTACTCAAGGTGGGCTCGCAGTTTTACCTCCACCTATTGAGTATCTGATAGTCCCAGTGGTGTGGGCATTGGAAATGCACAGGTTGAGTGCACATCGTGTCTTCCAGCACTAGAGACCACTGAGGATCAACTATAAGCCAGATCCATATGCAACATAGGATTAACTAGAGTATGTGTTCAACCTATTTTGGCTTCTATAAACCCCAATGGATCATATGGTGTATTTTTAATCTTTCCTTTTACATGGAATGACTAGAAATTGGTGGATCATGGTTACTCGAATCTACGATGAATCAACACTCTTATGGGATGACATACAACTACTCTTTCATGAAGAATAATAAAAATCCTTATTAAACTCCACTCAGATTTATAATAATATGGAGCTAAAAAATGGAGGTATGTCAGTGGAAGAGTACTCAACAAAGATTATAGACCAGACTCACCACTCTATTGTCTTAATCCATGAAGTATACTTCGGAGCACATAAGTTTGATCAGAGACTTCGTAGTGATATATGGGCCTATATAGTACACTTTTTCATCCCCAAATATGTTGGGGTGCTGGAGAGGGAAATAGTGACAGAGATATTTTTGTCTAAGGGATTTTAGTTAGTTGGTACTAGAATTTAATGTTATATATATGAGATGATTTCTGCATCTACAAGAAATTAGTTGACATTGAAATAATGAAGGATATTTTCCCAGGATTAGACAAGGGCACATGGTTTGGATGAATCAGAGAATCATAGGGAATAAGGTCATTATAATGAGAGATTATATTATTCTTGTGATGGGAGAGGTCAAATGACAGACGAATACCAAGATAGATGTGCTATGAATTCATATAAGATAGTAGGTGGTTTACCATGGTAGAGATAATATCATGATTTTGGATCCCCTTGGTAGGGATAGGGTGGTCTCTAAAGAATTAGTGTTGGAAGAGGAGTAGAAGGAGCTAGTGGTGTGGAATGATGTTATGATGTTCTTCCACCCCCACCACTAGGCGGACCACATCTGGCTAATGGAGTTGGAAATAAAGGCCACATAAATCTACAGAATATGGATATCAAATATCCCACAACACAAGACATGGTTCAAGGTATGATCTATGTTTATTCTAATTTTTCAAATTTATTAGTAGAAACAGATTTTAGTCCTAATTTTTAATAGATACACCTGGTATGGGAGTTGGAGCTCCTGGTAGATTCACTATCACAACAACTTTTTCTCGAGGTTCATGCGGGGAGTGGTTATTATGTGTGTGTCATCTGCCGGCGGTACGAGATATCACATAGATGAGAGAATTTCACATCATACCGACAAGTCATCACGATGGAGAAATATGATATCATCTTGGCAATGGATTTTATATAAATGGTTCAAACCTAGATAGACTGTCACCATATGCAAGTCAGATTCCTATGCAATGATAGGATGATGTTTTCTTTTCTCATGTTAATAGATATAATTGAAGAGAAGACATGTGTTTTGAGTAGGAGGATACATCTTTTTACCCATTATATAGATAGTGTAAACCTTTGATTAGTATACTCCTCAATAATTTGGGATTCTCAAGTTGTGGCTGATTATATGTATTTATTCCCAGATGACGTTTTGGGGCTACCTCTATGGCTGGAGATGAAGTTTTTCATTAAATTTCAACAATGGAATGACCCAAAATATTTTGTGCTATGTTGTATGACACCCACCATGATTTAAATTCTATGGTCATTTTTTTAGAACATCGCAATAATGGTTTCATCAGACCCTGTGTGTTATCCTGGGAAGTAGTTGTTCTATTTTTGAATAAGGAAGACAGTATCTTACAACTTTTTATGGATTATCTTCACCTAAACTGGGCTATGATAATAGACAAGTCCCCCATATAAAGAATCCATGACCTCTCTGACCAATTATGAGGTGAGAGGGGGTTACCAAAAATCTATCTCCAGTCCAGCTACCACCATCTATCGATTCACGAGCCTGAAATTTGGATGCTGTATTTTTGATGTCATTATGGGCACAGCGAGTTCCTGTTGATGCATGTTGGTGTGAAAAATGCCCCTTCCATCATTATGGACTTGATGAGATCTAACTCCCATCCATATATCTACTATATTGTTCTTATATTCATAAAATACATAATATTTTACTCTGTGTCAAAGGAGGGACACGTAGAGAACTTGAGGAGTGTTCTTGATTTACTTTGATAGATCAAACATTTATGAATACTCTAAATGTGATTGTTCTGAATACATGAGTTTCACTATTTGGGGAAAGTCATATATGAACACGTTTTATCTATGGATCCAGTAAATATTGAAGAAGTTTGTCCATGTGATAAACCCATCAATGTTTCTTAGGTTCAAAGATGCCTTCATTTTGTAGGGTAAAACATGAGATTTATGGTATACTTATGCATGATCGCATCCCCTTTGAATGCTTTGATTTAGAAAGTGTGGTTGTTTAGCATGTTTGAATTTTTTCAGAAGGAATTAAAGGTGCTCAGGAAGAGGATTAATAACACTCTAGTATTGAGAATACTAGATGAAGGAGTTGAGATCATAGTTTGTTACAATTTCGTTAGAGGTGACCTCAGTTACGTGTTGATGAAATGACATGAAGTCATCTCATAAAGGCCGGTGTAGTTGAGATCCACGAGATAAACTATGTGACTCATGAATTATTGGTAGAATCCTTAAGCTTTTTCCAAAGGATTTAGAGACACTACCATCTAATAGAGTTCTTTGTGGTTTACTCAAACCACTAATGGATCAGGTAAATCTTCACCCAGAGAGACTTAAACCTCAGGTAGTGGTGCTAATTGTAATTACTGAATGACTATGAATTTGAGATTATATTTAATCAAAATATGTGAATCATTGTATTATATTCCCTTAGTAGTAAGTCCAATGATCTCTGAGTATAAGAATTTTTAGAGATGTTAGTATCCTTGTAGCTGACCCTGGTGGAGAAGAAGGGTACATTTTTTCAAGAATCAATGGTGATGGCTCCTAATATCATTGATCATTTCAAATAGTCCAAACGTTGATACATATAATTTGAATTTATGAATGATAATATACACAGAATGGACATACTATATTGATTTTCTAATGGACGGAATCATGAGACCTTGACCCATTATAAAATAATGGTTCTCGTCGAGATATATGAGGAGGTGATGCCAAAGTTCCACTCCTCTACATTAGTTATAAATCATGGAGCAGGTAAGACATATAGGGATCCTCATAAAAAGTTTTTTCTGGTTCATATCGAGAAAAATAATATATGAGTTAGTCTCCTGATGCATCACCTATCAGCAAGTGAAGATTGAGCATCAGGTTCCAGCGGGTGTGTTGCAGCCTCTAGAGATTTCAGAGTGGAAATGAGAAGCAATATACAAGGACATATTTATAGGGATTATCTACCTAGTGAATGGCCATGATGAAATCTGATTGATAGTGGACCGACTCATGATGTCTGAATACTTCCTCGCTATCAGGTTCCATAGTTCCATGGATACATTAGTTTAGTTTTATGTACGTGGGATCGTCTTCCTTCATGGGGTACCCTCGACGAATGTATTTGATCATGATGCATTGTTTATGTTACGATTGTGTAGAGACATACAAGAGGAATTCAGGAACAATCAATGGATGAGTACATCCTTTCACCCCTAGATTTATGGGTAGACTAAGTGCACTACCCAGGTGCTAGAGGAATACTGAAGGTTTGCGTGTTATATTTCCATTGAATCCATAAATGAGGTATAGATTGTGTAGAAATACATCTACCACTCTGCAATCAGCATGACACCATTTATGCCCCTATATGGTAGACATTGTAGGTTACCTTTGTGCTGGATGGAATTCATTGAGTCATCCGTAGTGGGCCCATATATGTTTCAAGTGATAATTGAGAAAGTGAGGATTATCCCTGAATGGATGAAGATGAACCATTGTTGAAACAAATATTTTAAATATTACTATCATTGGAACATGGAGTTTGATCTGGTAGAACATGTCTTCTTGATAGTCTCTCCACAAAAAAAATTATTATGGTACAACCATGGATGAAATCTATCCCTATGGTTCATAGGGACATTCATAATTGTGTGGATGGATAGAGAGGATACCTACCCCATGCCCTACCCCCAAAACTAGAATGAGTGCACGAAATCTTCTACATGTCATAACTGAGGTGATACAATCTGGATCCTAAATACATATTCATCTAGGGAGAGCTAAACATTGAAGATGGAGCCTTTTTTTAAAACCACTCTGTGTTGATCAAGGATCGATAAGAGCAGACCATACATGAACAGACATCCCTTTGGTTCGCATGCTGTGGAGGCACAATATCTTCATGGAGAGTTCCGGGGAATGGGAGATCAAGATTCAGGCTCATTATCCTTATTTTATTTTAAAATTTATTCTTTTGGGGATAAATATATTGATCTATGTAATGATGTAGATACCTTGTTTTTACCTATTCACGCGTGTTTTGTAGAAACATAACCTTTTTACCAGTTATCTGATTCAGGAATGAAAATAGCCTACCATGCATTTTTTCCATGAATATAGTGATTGTGACATTTAATGAGGCTTATAATTTAATATGTGAGGTGTTCCATACATGATATTATTTCCAGTGATGTTCGATTACAGTAGTTGTCATACGATGAATTCAGTAATTTACGAGTGGAACCATCTTACCGATATGGGCATGGGTGTTCAAAGAAACTATAGTCGAAACCTCCATATATGCTGGGATGGGGTCCAAAAAAATTTAGAGAGTAACCCTATTACAGGTATGGACATTAATCCTAGGCAATAGTAGAGTGGAACCCTCCAGTTGGGCTAGGAAAGGTTCCTCATACTCTATACATGACTTATTTACCATGATGATTGTTGATGAGACATGGTTTGGCATACCTTTGGACTCATGATAAAGAAGGGTTAAACTATCACTAAGATGAATCCTTGAGGCATGACATAAAACACAAAGGGATAGTCAAAGCCACCCAATGCAGATTATATAAATGTGTGGTGATTGAGCCTCACTGACATGTGTGTTCAGGGTAGAGGTGTGAGATGTTGGGACTCATTGATGGATTTTATTGGAACTATTGGTTTATTTTATTCCTTGGATGAGATGTGATATAGAGATCCCCTTACACTCATATTTGTGTTTCTTTTACGAAGTATATATATTATTTATTTATGTACCCACCCTTTGGGTTTTGGTTACACTCTTTTTAGGAGAGGAGAACACATATAGGGTATAACATGTTCTTTAATTGTCTAGCTTCACATGGATAAAAGATTCTACTACACAACAATAGGTAGATAACAATTGATGATATTCCCATCATCTCACATTTTCTAGATCCTTATTTTTGGATGAGCTTATTTAAATCACTTATTGGGTTCACCTACACAATTTCATTATACCTTTCTCTATCAACTGCTTTCCATTACTATTGTTCTCTCAATACCCCCTTTAGATTTTGATGTGTGCAACCAAGTATGTTTATACACACCCCTTCTTGGAATTTTCCCACATATATCGTTCCATATGCCGATGAAAAATAGGTTTGATCATGACTTCAGGGGATTTTGGGGTTATAGGTGTTTGGACCACGTAAGGCGGTTGTTATTTGGATCCTGTAATGGGGATCTCCCAACTATTTTTCTCTACCATTTTTGACCAGGTTGGGTCACTTTTTTTGTTGGGTGTTCATTTTTCTCATATATTTCCTTCTAGTTTATATTATTATAATATTACTGTTTATATGTCCATACATGTTTTGTTTATTTATAATTGTGTATAATGTTGTACTAATTTCCCTCTACACTTTTTCATTGAGTTAGTTTTGTATGTTGGTATAGGTACATAGTAAAAATCGTCCCGTAGTTTTATGTGTCTTCAGTGCTAGTCGAATCCCCAAGCCTATGGATGTGGGCTTGGTGTTGTTACGTCTTGGGCCCCAACATGGTTTGGATCGTGACAGATGATATACTTGGTTTTCCTTGAATTTTAATAATATAACTAGTTTTTCTAGTATTTTTATAAAGTCTTACGGAATTTCATTATATCCAACAAAAGCATTCCAACACAAGATACTAATAAATCTTGAGTTTTGGAATCTACATTCGTACTCTGGTTATGTTTTATAAACTATAATTTTTTATAAAAAACTAGTGTACAAATTTTGAAATGTAAAAATATTTCTAATGATAACAAGGTGTGTAATATGATACAAGGAGCGTGAAATTTGGATCATGTTATATTAATGAATGTTGTTCAGATATTTGGTACGATATAAATTCGAAAGAATGTTGAATGAAAAATATGATGAGTTCTTCCGTTATTTCATTTG
Source organism: Viscum album (assembly GCA_963277665.1). NCBI lineage: Eukaryota > Viridiplantae > Streptophyta > Magnoliopsida > Santalales > Viscaceae > Viscum > Viscum album. The sequence goes on from OY728148.1 coordinate 2,104,923,927, forward strand.
AAAAGTTTGCATCACATGGAAAAATATCATGGACGCATTAATTTTTATTTTAATAAACCTTATTATCTACATTGATCATTGATCATGTATAATTACGGTTGGTGATTTAGAAATATTTATTTCTCAAATGTGATGTATTAATTTTCTGAGAAAAGTGAAATTCTCATATATTCGGTTCTATTAAAGATAATAATTGAACTAGAAATGTTTTGAAAAATGTCCCTCACCCTATATATAAAATGAACAAAGCAATTTCACAATTTTTATCATAAATGGGGGTAAAAATTATTCTCTCACACATATATCCTTAAAAATATGGAAAGTTTGAAATCATGATAAGTAAGGTTTACAAATTTCTCATATAATATATTTAGAATATGGTATTGAAAAAAATAAAAAGGGTGATATTGAAGATCATTTGTTATGGTTTTGTAATGTTTTCAACCGTTTAATAAATTCAATGAGGATATTAAAAAATAATACCTCAATTTTTTTTCTAAATATTATTTTAGAGAATTGATCATGAAATTAGGATATGAGAAGGATTTTTCAGATTTTTTTTAGAAAATTTAAAATATGATGTTTTGGAAACACACCTAATATGTTACATGAGGTGGTGAAGGAATTTTTTCTTTAATTATGTTTGGAAAAATATCCTTAATTAAAAATATAATAAAACATTCTTCAAACATTATAACATCATTATGGAATAGAATATATAATATGTACATGTTTAATTTAATATGTTGGTAGATAAACATCGGCTGATATACAATAGATGTAGATAATCAAATAGATAAAAATTGGCAATGATGTCGTAATATGACTTACTTGGGGAGATAAGTGAATCAACCATACAAAAAATGGGACTTCATGAAGTTATCAATTTATATAATATTAAAAAAATTATAAATTAAAATGTATAGATAACTAGAACCTGATCGCAAGATGATGATCACAATATTATGATTTCCAAATAGAAAGTTTGTACAAAAATAGAGAGAAAGTTCATAGGATATCTTAGTGTTGACCTATATTATTTAAAGTTCTGTAAGGGACACACAGAGTTTATGAAGGTTACATAAATGTATCACATGCACTATATATGGGTACTAAGTAAAATTGTTAATTGCTACTAATGTATACTATCTAAAAAATCCATAAATAGTTACTAAATGAATACTAGAGGATGTTACTGGGTGAATATTTCTAATAAAATGTTGTTTTTGAGTTTATAAAAATAGTATGAACTTTTCAATGTAAAATGTGTAGATATCAAAATATAAAAAATTATTTTTAGATTAGGAATACTTCTATGAAAGAAATCATTTTTTGTTTCAACAACGTGATCATACACTCCATTAATCCATTGACCTATAAAGAGTTAATTAAAAATTCTATATAGATAACCTATGTGAAGTTAAGGAAGAATAATATTATGTCACTCATAATAGAAATACTAATGATATAAAGTGTGTTATTATATGATGGAATTATTGTAAGCCCATCATATGAAGAACCATATATCCAAGAAGGACATTTAATTGCAATTTTCTTACATAAAGATATTATGAGGTATTTGTAAACATTTTTTTGGTAATGAAGATATATTTTAAAAACAAAATTAGTGAGGAAATCTGATCAGGTGCAAGGAAGCATAATGGAAGGATAAAGATCTCCCAGAGTGATTAAAAACAAACAAAAAATCAATATTTCATTAGGAAGATGATTATTATATATTTTACCCTACAATATTTTGATATATACAAAACAAATGATTTTTGAGATGATATAGAATTATCAGACAGTTCTAGTTAGGAAAAGAAAATAGTAGAGATTTTTTACTATATGGAGGAGTTACTAAACAAAGTATTGGAAAAGGAATAAACTATCAAAAAATTTGTGAAGTTTTAAATAATCATTTTAAATAACAAAAATATAAATATGTAGTGATGATTTATTCGACTGGGATTTTTGAATAATATAGGGTAGAATGACATGACCTAAAGCAGGATGTGTCAATTTAAGTTATGTTTACATGTAAAAAAGATACAACTAGATTAATGAACAAAATTAAATATGATAGATTATAAATATTAATGGAATTGGTCTAAGTGGTTCACAGTGTAATGGAAAAATAAAATTTTTGGAAAATAATTATGATATTTTATTTATTATATATATAAATATCATATTCACAATAAAAGTGAATTATTTCACAAGATTCAATGTTCATATGGAGTCATAAAAACAACATATATGAGATATATTATTGAGTAGATTTATAAAATGTTTTCTTAAAATAATAAAAATTGTGGATTTGAAATGATATGTCAATTTTTTTTATTTCAATGAGAAAATAATGGTTGAATATGTTCATTAACATCTATGTTTCATATGTTTGAAGAAGGTATCACATACAATAGTTATCAAGAAGAATTATGTTGTATATATAATGTTTGAGAGGCATCCCACTTATTTTCTATGATCCATATAATTAATATTTTAACAAATATTTCTATTTTTATTCAATATATAATATGGGGTGAAAAAATATGGAATATTCGTGTGTGGACACAATTAATATATGCATGAAAAGATAAATTGAGGTTAATTTTAGAGTATTGGGAGTTTCCAACAAATATATAATATAGTTTATGAAACATATTTGGATGAGTTATGACTAAGGGTAGAGGAAATATTTTTCAGATCAACTTCATTTGATAGACTTCCATATAATGTTATCTAGGGTTATTCATCAAATAGTGAACTAGATGGAGGTGAGAGTGGTAAAAAAGAAAAATAAAAGAAAAAAGATAGAGGATGTGGCATGAGGTATTGAGGTACATAGATCAGACATGCATTTGATGGACACTTAAAGGACATAAGGTGAGGCCCATCATATGGTCCATACCTGATGAATAAATTGGTGTAGTATATGGAGTACACTAAAAAATTTATCATACATATATTTCTAGTTAAATTTTTACAGTGTTCTTGTATATTTTTAATTTTTAAAAGATTAGAATTTTTTGTAACTGATGATAATTATTACAATTAAATATAAATAAATTATTTTAAATTTTAGATAGATATATCAACTATGTGATTTAGTGATGATCCCCCTAGAATCTAATTTATGAAAATAATATTATTTGAAGAATTAATGGATGGACGTGATTGTATATGGTATGGATATAGGTTCTCAAACTATAAAAAAACAATATATAAATTCATATGTACTATTTTACTTATTTCATCTTCATAACATATAGTTAAAATACCGAGGAATAATTTATAAAGATCCATTCATCCCAATAGATAACTGTGGTTCTATAAAATTATTATAAGAAATAAACATATGCCAATAAAAATCTACAAATGTTGGTTACATGTAATTCACCCCCACCCCTATTAGGGTTATTTCATGATCCACTTGGGAACTTCAAACCCCATTAATCAAAATTACACTAATATTAAATCTATAGAAACAAATTCTGTAAGAACCCGGTTCTTACATTAAGGTAAGACTATTTTATTATTCAGTTTATACTTATAAAAATGGGGGAAATAGGTCAAGGGGGGGGATTTCACTATTAAACGATGTGATTGGGGACTACACATTGTGTACTTCTATGTACATGACATTTATGTAGGGATACGTCCCATTTAATCCCCGTGCATGGCCATGTAATAGTATGACCAGGAGTGGTACAGACACATCATGTAGTATCAATTACACACAACTTACTTTTATTAATTATAATGTCTGGAATTATAATCATTTTTCCAGATGTAGACAATTGAATCCCCTTCAATGAGTAGAAAAAACAAGAAATCAAAACTGGAATTTTCCTCTCGTTTCATTCTATGATGCTGGAATCGAACACCGTCACATTAGTTTAAATCCACATAGTGAACGATAGATTATTTGAGCGTTTCATCCTATTTTCATCTCTCGATTGAGTTTTCCGAAGTTTTTCATTTATATAAATTTTTTATCTACTCAATTCTAGGTCAAATCGAAGCCTAATTCTAGATGAGGAGAGTTGTACGAGTACGGGGTAGGTGGTACCATGGTTTTCACTAATTTTCATGTTGATTATATAAACTTGAGTGAAGTTCACCAATTTTTAGGAATCTCCAAAAATAAATATTGACCTATGATGATACATAATGTTTATTAAGTTATTAATTAAATGATTATAAACCATGTTTTAGATAGTTAGTTAGGATTAAGAGCCATCTCGTGAGTGCGTTATCCCCGGGATGAATAATGTTTAGCCATTTGGCATTGGATTCCTATAAGAATGCATTTTTCCTATTAGTGGTTGTTTAAAATAGAATTTGTTTATGGAATGATTTTACCATGTGAGAAACTAAATATTTATGGATTTAGATAGTTTAATTAACAGTTATGTCATATGATAAATGATACCCATTTGAGATATTATGTTGTTAAACCTTTAATAGGTTATGTTAAATTTATTGTTTTAATGCTGAAATTTTATATGCACTGGTCTTGGCCCTGATACATTCCAAAATGCTTATATACCATGGATTGTCCATAACATTGGCTAAAATACTAATACGCTCAATTTTGATCAAGATTGACTACTGAAATGCTTATATAGTAGGTTTTGATCAAGTTTTGTGTTCTGTTATACCATGTTTATGTGGTTTGGGTTAAAAAATTAAGAGTAATACTTGAATTCTACATTATTATGTCAAGAAAAAACTCATTAATAAATTGAATGAATGATATGACTAATGACATGAATTCTAATCCAAATCACACTCTTAGATTCTATCTTCACATATACATGGTTACATTACCTTATGCGGCATATATTGTGAACACTTTTGAATACCTATTGTTTACTGATTTAACTATTGTACACAACCTATTATATATTTTAACTAATTGATTGGAACATACCTTGGGTGGTTTCCTACTGAGATTTAGTCTGACATCCATCTTGGGTGATAGTTTTATGTTAAAATAGGTTATATGATTACATGGTTTTATTAGGTCAAGATCCCTACAATACGCACTTGATGAGATTATTAAGATTATGAGATCATAGGAATGAGATGAGGATTTCAATGCTTTCAAGTCTATTTTTTCATTTTTTTTATGAGGCATATATTGTGTATTACTCCAGTGTACCTATTTTGGTTGCCATCTTAAATCATATAACATGCTGCATTATTTTTTTTATGGAACAATGTCGTGTTAATTGTATAATTAGTCTCCAGCTATTTATTTCAATTTTATTTTTCTTACTACTTCAGCTATCGTATTATTATTTATTCTTCTTTGTTAATCTCTGCCATTGTGTGCATAATTTCCCTGCAATAACAACATTGTCCCGCACTGCTAGTCGAAAGCTTCTAGCATTTGGGGAAATGTGGAGGCCATGCGAGAAACTAGGTATGGGGCAGTATTTGAGTAGAATCCGGATACGAGATGTTACAATTTGGTATTAAAGGTGTTTTAATTTTTATTTTAACATACTATTTAGAGAAATTATAAATGGATAATTAGTAAATTGAGTTCAGTAATTAGTTGAGCTCGAGAGTAGATACCTCATGTATAGGGAAATGGAAAATTACTTCCAATTGAATTATGATTTTATTTTATTTTGAGTTGTTATAGTTGATTTGATTTCACCATTTAGTGACACCATTTTTTTGTGTTGTTATAATTGATATCATTGGGGTTCAATTTTTTTGCAACCTAGTGAGATTATGTTATTATTTCTCATTAATCATATATTTATTTGTAATAAATCACAAGTCTTGCATTATTTTCATTCCATTTAGTGAGAATTATTGATTACATGCTATTGTGATAACTGTCATGCTAGATATGCATGATATTGTGATAGGTATCATGATTGATCTTTCTATTGTTGTGATAGGTGTATTGGGACATGTTATGGTTGAATTTGATAGATGACAGACTTTGGTCTCTGAGGATTATTGGCCATCATGGATTAAAATTTGGTGGATTATTTTTCTGACATAGGATATCGATTTTGTATTAATGTGCAATATATGATGCCAAAAATTGATTTGTGGAAAGTATGGGACCAGCTGGTTGAAAATTGTCACATTGTTTTTTTACTTTTCCTTAAGAGTCGTTCAAGGGATGTTTTAGAGGCTTACTTCCTAGAATCCTAAATAACACAGCGTGTGATGCTTTGACCACACACCATTTGTTCTTCTGATCAAGATGAAATGAACATTTTAAGTACACACTATATACTCTGAGTACAAGGCACATGATATATGACTATTTAACCAAAAATGTGTGAGAAAACACAGTTTTTTGAGTTTTTATATGAACACATTGTTTGCTTTAGGTATACACCATGTTGTACAACGTAGGTAGAACTCTTGTGAGTCTGGCCATGTATAAGTACATGGACAAAAGAGGAAACATGAAATGACGATGTGTGTTATTTTGATTTATCATGGACCTAGTACATCTACAAGAACAAGGAAGAAATATTTATATACCTATATAAGAGATTAAGGGTACATACCTTCTTTAAGATATACACATCATGTACACATATTTTTTGAATTTTTAGGTGTTTCTTCTGTTGTTTATTTCTTGCACTCTTGAACTGTGTAACCTGATGACTAAGCTTATACTCAAGAGTTTTTGATGGAAATTATATTGAAATTATACAATTCCATCCTCCAGTAATAAACCATTAGGGTGGAGATGAGCACATGCTTGAGTTTGTAGTCCATGGGCTACCATTTATACCTACAGTCGTAGGTGCTGATGCAAAGTTCCATGGAAACATCACATGCATTAGGCTGAAATTATAGAGAGAACCTCCACATTCTACATCTATGGATGAGCTGACAAGAGTGTTCCAACATTAACATCCTCCTCCATTTTCAAGGGATGGTGGACCAAAGGCTGCAGAGAAATGGCTAGAAGCCATGTTATCTATCATTCATCATATGGAGTAATATACTGAGTGGAGGGTCATTATCATGAATTATATAATGTGTGATTCTGCTAAGAGATTGTGGGATGTGTTTACCCAGATGGGGAATCAATGAGATATGCCTTTGGATGACTTACAGAGAGTCTTCTACGACTATTTCTATCATGATGTGTTGATGTCAAAGAAATAAGAAATAATTCATGAATCTAGAGTAGGGCCTTGTATCAATTATAGATTACTCAAATCATTTTACTGTTCTCTAGTAGTTCACACCCATTCTGATGGGTGATGATCCTTCACAGTCTATGTGATTCATTGACAGTCTCAGGTATGACATCTTATAGCAGGTGAGTATGTTTTCTCTAACTAATGTATGTGAAATTGTTAAAAAATAACTTCTTACTGATAGAAAGTATAGTGAATCTAGAAGTGATAGATTGGGTGGATCAACACTGTGATCCGGTATATTCTCAACAGGTGGTAGAAAGCATCGTTAGAAGCTTTCTCGTGGAGAATCTAGTAGTTAGAATATTTTTTCATGTAGTCTGGTTAGGTGATACAAGTGCGTAAATGTTGGGAACAAGAAACATTATTTCCCAAAGAACCCACATGAATGTATATCTTGTCAAAATATGGTCTATCTGTGACACATCTGTATGACATTTCCACAGAAGTTTAGTGATATAGGTTCTACAGAGCCTCCTCATCCTGGATCAAGGCCATCAAAATCTCACTAGTTGGGGAAATGAAATACGTCATGCCACTCAATCCATGGTGGCGGTGGTGGCCATGGTATCCATAGTAGATGTTTTTAGATATAGTAATGTGGATCAGCTTAGGGAATCCAGGATTTGTAACAAGACCACAATACATGGAAAACTATTTCTGTGGAGAAGACGCAACAGGAGTAGGATCAAAGACCATCTACTGTCAGAGGTATTATTTTTGTCAACTCCGTTTTATCTTATTCCCATATTGATATAGGAGAATTACATAATTTTGTATCCATTATAGTTTTAAATAGAATTAGGATTTTGCGTTTTTTGTTATGATTATGTCATAAAACCCGACACTCTGTTTGGGATTTGAACAGATGGTGTGCGATAGTGAAAGGAAGTCCCCCCCCCATGAGATTGGTGGTTATTACATTATTTGGGATTTATATTCATTAGATATGAGAGGATATAATGAAATCATCAGAACGTATTAGCTAGTGTCTTTTCAGACCTTTTTTTGTTTCAATCACCGTAGGGTGGGTTTTAAATCACTAAATGGAATATTGTTTCAACACATGGGTGAATTGGATGTCTAGGAATGTCGATATGGACCAGAGCATTGTGGGATAAGTAGGATGATAGAACTAATATCTAGTTTACATCTGGAAGACAAGGGGACCCATCTAATTGATTTTCCTATAGTAGTTGATTATTTCTAGGACGAATTCCCAAATGAATTTTTATGTTCATCTTCAATAAGAGATGTAGATTTCTCTATTGAGCTAATACCAAGAGCTCCACCAGTATTAATTCCCCTTTATAGTATGGATACTATGGAGTTGCATGTTCTCAAGATGCAGCTATAGGATCTGGCGGCTACAGGGTTCATCTGACCTAGTACATCTCCTTCGGATTTGAAGGTCATTTTTGGGAAATATGCATATGGTAACCTCAAGTTATACATGGATTATCAGAAATTGAACCATTTTATTATTAAGAACTAGTATCCTATTCCATGAACAGACGATCTCTTATATTAAATTAGAGGATATTAGTTATTATATATGATCGATTTGATATCCAGTTATCACAGGGTGCATGTATGACCAGAATACATACATCGTACAACCATTTGTAGAAGTTATGAGGTATATGAATATCTAGTTATGTTGTTTATTCTCATGAATATTAAAACAGTTTTAATGGTGTTGATGAACAAATTGTACTATCTTTACTTGGAATCATTTTTTATTATTTTCATGAATAATGTCTTTGTGTATTCTCAAAATTGACAAGACCATGGAAACCATCTTTAGATTGCTCTGAATATACTCAGAGAGCATCAGTTATATGTTGAGCTCAAATATCACCACATCTGGATGGATCAGATTCATTTCCTAGTTGAAATCATTTCAGAGACATGAAGACCAATGAACCCAATGAAGGGGAGAGTAGTAGTTACTGGGATCATAATATGAACATAATTAAGGTGAAGTGTTTATAAGGACTAGATAGTTTCTAATATCATTTAATATAGGACTTATAATGCTTCGCAGTGAATATTGAGGGCTTGAAAAAGAAAGGTGTCAAGTATGTATGGGAAAATGTTTGTGAGACGACCTTTTACGAGTTGATAGAGAGATTAACATAAAAACTGATACTGATTTTTCTAGAGCCACTCCAGATTTACACTATGTAATGAAATATATCCAATATCATGTTTGGAGTATTCCTTGTGTAGGGAGCTCCAATTGTTTCATATGGGTTTTAGTATTTTTGGCCACATGTGAAGAACTTCTTGACACATGATCTCAAGTTATCCTTGGTTGTTCATGTCTTACAATGTTTGAGACATTACATATTGGGGGAGTGTTTTGGGGTGTACATAGACCACAAAATTCTCATGTACCTCTTCAATGAGTGTGATATGAATTTGAGGCAATGAAGGATGGTGGAATACCTTCAGTCTCTTAACATCAATATTGGATACACGGTTGTGAAAGACAATGAAGTGGAAAATTAACTAAGAAGTAGTAATGAAATACTGGCAGTTCTATAGGCCAATAGTGAGTTGTAGCTCATGGCGTTGTTCTCTAAGATACATCTAGATGTGCATGATAGGCAGTGGATGATATTTCGTACATCATTAGTCATTATTGTTATCATACTATATAGAGTTATGATCAAGTAGCTAAGTTATTCTTAAGGCATATTTCTACTGAAGATTATATCTAGAGTGGACCCTCTACCTGGTTGGACCATAGCCTAGGATGAGGTTTTTTTGGTTACAGAGTTGTGTATGGGTTTCACTAGAAATGTATGAGGAGATGATGTGGGATTTTCATGCTTTTGTGTGGGTAGTATATCATGTTGTCACCAATAGGTTTCACATTTTATATAGTTAGTACTATAGGCCAGGTATGAGGGGATATGTAGTTGGTTTTGTCATGATATGTTCCACTTTGGGAAGGTGAAGGCAGAACAACAAAGGCCATCACGACCTTTGCATCTTATACCCATTCATTACTGGAAATGGAATGACATCACGATGGATTATGTGATATGTTTATTATTTTCTCCATAAGGTAGTGATGCATTAAAGGTTATGGTTGAAAATATTACAATGGTTTCACCTTTCCTGCTGATCAAGGAATCCTTCAATGTTGATGATCGTGAGAGGATGTACATATGAGAGATCATAAGGATACACAAAGTTCCTCATTATATTATTTCAGATTGGGACACCCATTTAACTTATAATTTATAGAATGTTCTATATAGGGTTTTGGAAAGACATTTACTTTTTAGAATAGCTTACCACCCCCAGAAAGATGGAGAGTCTGAGTGAATGATTCTGGTGTTGGGAAACAAGTTTCTGGCAGGAATCGTGGATTTCAGGGGATCATGGAAAACACACAGACCCATTTTTCTGTTTTCATACATCAATATCTTCCAATATGAAATTCAAATAGCCCCATATGAGGAATTATATGGTAGGCCTTATAGATCACCCCTATGGTTTCACATGGCAAGAGTGGCTGTGATGTTGGGACCTTTTCCTGTCTAAGAGGCCACTAAGTAGGTTTAGTGGATTCATAAAAATATTTCTACAGTGTAGTATCATCAAAAATCATACACTGATCAATGTTAATTAACTTTGTAGTTTGAGGTTAGGGATCGGGTTTTCATACGTGTTGCGCAGAGGTTGGGACACAATAGGATTAGGTGACATGGTAATCTTTCACAGTAGTACATCGGTCAGTTTGAGATTCTGCAGAGGGTCGGCCCGGTTTCCTATAGACTATAGATACCTCATAGGTACATGGATATGCCTGAGTTCTACCTCATTTCCCAGTTACGAAATTGATTTTTAGACCCATCTCATACCTTTCATCCTGAAGAAGTCCAGTTGCATGAATAAGAATCCTTTAAGGAGAATCCCATTTTTATTGTGGATCAGAGCCTAAAGGTTCTTTGGGGCCAGTCTGTTCCATTGGTATGGGTCATATGAAAGCACAACTAAGAGCATAATGAGTCGTAGGAGAGGGAGTCTAATGTACACCCACAATAGATAGTTTTTTTCTAAGTTATTTCTTTGTTTCCATTGAAAGGGAAATTCTATGACTAATTGCTTTAAGGGGGTATATTTGAAAGAATATGGTTCATCAATGGAGGTAGATATATATTTTTTCAGTTTATACTTCTGAAAATGGTTGAAAAAATTTCAAGGGATATAAGCAGTCCTCTTACATGATTTGAATGGGGACCACACACAATATACTTCTATGTTCATTTCGTGCATGTAAGGATACATGTCATGTAATCCCATTACATGGAAATGTAATGTTCTGTCCAGAAGTTGTATGGACAGGGTGTATATTCTCAAGTAAAGGAAGTGTAATTTTTTTTATTAATTATAGAAATTGCATAATTGTTTTATATGGATAGAAATGAACTCCCTTCAATGAGCAGAATACTCATACAATACAAATTGAAATTTTCTTCCAATTTTGTCAAATGATGTCCGATTATAACACCATTAGATCAGTTGAAACCCCCTTGGTGAGTTCTCAATTTTGTTTGAACCATTCATCCTAATTTCATATCTCATTTGATTTATCAAAGGATGAATTTTGTTCTATTTTTTGTATATCTAATCCATTCTAACACGAATCAAAGAATGTCGTAAGATGAGGTGTGTCATATGAGTACGATTTTTGTGTTCTCATGATTTTAAATAGTTTCCACATAGTTTGTACATACTAGATTGTCACAAAATCAATTTTGGATGTCTCCTAGGTTTTATAATTTTTTTTAAATAATGTTGATTAAATGATTATATGGAATGTTTTAGATTTTTAGATTGGTTTGTGGGCCACCCTGTGAGTGTGTTCTCCCTTGGATGAACAATGTTTAGCCGCTTATCCTTGCATTCCAATTGGCATGAAATGTTTTTACTTTAATGGGCTATTTAAAATGGAATTGGTAAATTGAATTATTTTCTCATGTGAGATTATAAATGGATATGGCATGTGATAGTTTAATTCAATTTTTTGGATTGTGATTTGAGTTTCTCATGGAACTTATATGATTTTAACCATTTAATAGTTTATGTTACATGTTTTGTTTTCATGATGACATTCTCATACACCTATCTTGGCCTTGATACATACTGAATTTCTTATATACTTGTTTTTGACCCTCACACATTCTGAAATTCTTAAACACTAGGTTATATCCCAAATTGACTACTAAAATTATTATATAACTAGTTTTGATCATGTTTAATGATATTTTATAGCAAGGTTAAATGATTTGGATTATTCACACCTACATTGATACTTGAATTCCCCTTTATGAAGTCAAGACCAGACTTAGTTATAAATTGAAGATATTAAATGACTAATGACACATCTAACAATCCAAAACACAAGCTTGGATTATATCATCACCTATAATTTATTTCATTTTTTATGAGACATATGTTGTGCTTAATTTGGAGTATCTATAGTTTACTACTTAAATATTGTACACTACTTGTTATATATTCTCACAGATAGATTGGCACAAGCCATGGTTGGTTGCCTGCTGGGAATTAATCTCACACCCTGTTTGGGTCGTGCTTTTGGGCCCAAACAGATTATACGATTTGAAGTGTTGATTTGGGCAGGTGTAATGCAACATGTATATGTTGTTTTATATAAGAGTGTAATATACTAGGACCGATATATGGTTTGCATTGCTTCCATGTTTATTTCTATTCCCATTGTGTTTTATGAATTATATTGTGTATTATTTTTGTGTACTTGTTATGGATGATTTCATGGAACATATAATATGTTGTATCATCTTTTATATGGAACAATTATTTCTTATTTAATTTATTTTTATACCACTATTTATTTTAGATTTATGTTGTTTAATAATTCAATTAATGTATTATGTTTTATTCAGTAGTGTTTTACTCTTCCAATGAGGGCACAGTTTCCCTACTGTCAAAGCTGAGGTCGTCACAGCTAGTCAACTGCCTCTAGAATTTCGGGAAATTAACATGAGACCACGTGTTTAACAAAGTAATATGAACATGTTGAGTAGCATTTCTATATGAGAAGTTACATATTGACACACTTAATATTAGTTGGTAGAGAGTATGAGAATTAAACAAATCATATTTTCTATGAGGGCCAAACAAAGTGTACTATTAGGACCACTAGTTCTGAACTAGGTGATGATCATGTTAATACCCAAACAACCCTTACCAGGGATATTAAAACTATGTTAATCTGTATCATTTCCACCATCTACATATTTGTATGAATACATGGGACATTATTGCTAGAAAACTACATATTATTTATTTTTAGAAAAACAAATGATTGTTTTTGTATAATTTCAATTATCCATAAGTATTTTCAGTAATTTTCTTTGATCCTAATCCCATAAAAACATAAAATATAATAACAATTAATAGTAAATAACATAACAAATAAAATAATTTCTTGTTCTTCAATCACCAACAATAATCTGATTAATATCATTAAAATCCCATCATGTGTGATATAAAAATGGTTTCTATGAATTTTCAATGATGGTAAACCATTAACATATTAATCCATGAAGGTGTCCAAAAATTATTAAAATAGGATTTTTTTGTAACATCATAATATGTAAATTTATGGAAATTCTAATTTGATCCCAAATTCAACACATCACAGATGTACACACATTTCTAATTCCTTAAACAAAATTTCTATACAGTAGATTTCATGTCAATTTATGAGCACTAATTTAAACTATCCATAATTATAATATGAAAAATTCATATTGTGTACCTTATTTATCCATAACATTTTTTACTTTAGAGATTTAGAGAAGTAGAAAAATAATTACCTATCAAAGCAATATCCTGCATTTTGTACTAGGATGGAAACTTGTAATGTTTTAAATTTTTGAATTTGAGGTTATGATTAAATATTCATGAATTATAAATAAATTATTAAGGTTATCTCATACCATTATATTTTATGGGTGGTATTATTGGTTTATCTAAAAACTCGTGTCTTCAGAAGAGGTTTTGCGGCATTAGAGGCCCGATGTCTGGGTTTGATGATGCATGTCAAGGTGCATTGTTTTGGGAAAATCATGAATCCTATTCTAGCTAACCATGTAGTCTATAAATTTAATAATCATATTATGGGAAAAATAATGTATGTGGTGAAAAGTTGTTAATTAGGTCTATATATTTTTTGGAGGTCGACCCCATGATTTATGCTCGGTTAGGGAAATCCATGTTTTATGCCAAAATGGTAGTACAATATATGCAATTCTTATACATTGTAGTCTACACAGTTCACGTATTGTTTGGGAAATCATGTGACCTAACCATGCTTCCATAAAAATAAATAATTTTTTAGAATTACCTCCTCTCATATAATCTAAATCCATCCTCTTATTCTCCTCTTAAGTCGCATATATTAAGTGATTATCTCACATTACCTTCTCCTTTTATTTTTCTTTATGTCCTTCATCAGATATTTTCCCTTCTAGTAATTGGGTGTTATTGAACAGTATCAGCTAGGATTATCACACCCATGATTCACTTTTCTTTATCTCTCTCCTAATGGACCGCTAAATCTGTTTGATCTATTTTACCATATTTTCATTGTTATTTCCATAATAATTGTTTTCATAAAAACTACTTAAAGTTATAGGATAATAATATAAATACTAATGTTTATTACTCTAATGTACATGGTTCAAACCATTATTTATGTTTTCACAGTCGTTTTGATGGAACTCCTTTTAGCATGCCATTGTGTAATTAAGTGACACCCTCATGCGTGATATTTATTTTATTGTATTACCTAACAGGGTGAAATTGGGTATTACCTAACCATATATATACATGTATTTCCATGTTATATTTCATAATCCACATTAGTTAGTTATGTTGGGGTGAGTTCATGATTTAATTTGAGTTTTTTTAATTTGTATTATACAGTTAACTTATACTAAATGTTTATTCATAATTAAATTGATCAATTATATCATATCACATTGACTTGATTATTTTAATTTAATTAGGTTATATATATTAGTTTCATGTAATTTAGTATTTGGGGTCATGAAACTCATCATCGACATTGGATTGTGATGGAAAGGTAATAATGTTACGATCAAGGATAATTTGTTATTTGATTTCAATGACATTGTACTTGAGAGAAGTGGGCACAAACACACTAGGTTCTTTTTTTGGGATTAGGTATTATTTTGGTGGGGTTTCTCACTTGTGATGGGAAATGTCCCACTTGGAGTCATGTGCACACATGATGAATCAGTGATAATGTTTTTTGACCCCTCATGTTGGTAGAGGCTCCATGTAATGTGGGATAGGAAAATGTTTTTGGGGAGTATCCATAAACAACCATGGATAAGTATAGAAGCCTTTTTTTATTGCAATCGGGCTATCAGTTTGGGGTGGAGGTTTACTGTATTGAGGTTTTTGGGAATATATTACATTTTGAGGATGGAAATCAAAATTTATCAGGATTTCCTGTTATGAGATGAAGTTTATTTTTATATTGGGATATATATTATTGTTCCTCTATAAGGTGGGAAATAAACAAATGTGTTTTTTCATGTAGGGATTTGGGGGACCATATTTTTTTCTTGGGCATTATTTTAAGAGGTCATAACATTGTTGTGACATGAGGTGTTTGGAGGAACATGGTTCCAGGTTACATGACTGGGGTTGGAACCTGAGGGTTCACCTAATCTAAATGAAATATTGAGATATAATGGGATATGTGCCTAGGATCATCTACCCAATTCATATTAAGAAATTTTCTAAGGCATCTAATGGATTTATTGTGGTTATTGAGAACTAAGGAAGTTTTTATTTACATTAAACATGTGCTAGTATTTTTTAAAATAGTTCTCACCTACTGAAACACCAATAATGGGTATGGAAGCATGTGTTTTATCCTATGGATTCTCATTCTCACACTCAAAATGGGCCCTTTAGGATGAATTTAGAATTTATGTTGTTGTATACGTGAAAGGGTTCAATATCTAGAGATGTGACATGGTTCTGCTGGAAAGGATGGATGGTCAGGGACCCAAATTTTTTTTCCTCAATGGTATTTTTTCTTTTAGATTATATTTTTTTTACGGCATTCATACACATGAATCTTACTATTGGATAGCCATTGGCGACCATTTCTGATTATTATATTGTGTGAAATGATATGAAATCATGTTATAATTTTCGTTTCTACAAGTAGTATGATGGAATGATTATTTATTTCCTCTACTATGGGTTATTATACATGAGCTATTATATGTTATTTACTGTGCTTCCACCTATAAAGGGTCTACATTTAGTTTGTTGAGTCATTATTTTCCTCTACATTATATAAGTATATACTCAGACCTTTGATAGATCATTTATTTGAGGTTATATCATATACACTTATATTTTTTACACCCCCACTCTTTTTCAGTAGAATTTGACATTTGGGGAGGTGCACTCAAGAAAGTGGCAACCAGTCTGGATGCACTGTTGGGCTAGATAATCAGTCAGCGGATGATATAAGTGGCATCCAAGGGATTTATGACTATGATTATGGATTTCTACTAAAAATATTGATATATCATTATCCATTCTATATAGTTGGTCTTTCTATTTGGGTTATGATAGATTATTGAATTTGATGTTGATGAAAATGATTTTAGAAATTATTCATGCGTTACTGGAGGCCCATGTGCGTGGGACATGCCAATTTACCATGTCATGCAATTGATGTTATATTTTTATCAGTATATAGTTACAATTATTTCCACCTTCAATGGTTTTATTGGAATTTAATTTGAATTTTTTATGATATCTGACTAGGTCCTAGTATGGTGTGGGATGAGATCATAGACCCTTGGCCTCGTCTGGAAATGGATGTCTATATGATTATCATTTCGATTAGGCACAAAGACGGTTATCCTTAAATGTATATAATCATGTGATTGGGAAACTTTCTTGTGAATGTGATATTCCATATCATATATATATATATATCCTGGGATATATTGAATGCTCCTGGAACCACTAGGTGCAGGAAGATTCTAGGGAATTGGGTAAATTCAGTCACTCAATTAGACGACATGGTCTTTTCTTTACGGTGACATAGTTTATGAGGACAAGCATGGACCATGGAATCCTTTATTCTATTCACTATTGACAGTGGGTATGGGGAAATGCGGCCAAGATTCCATGTGGCATGGTTGCGATAGGAAATGGTAAAGCTAGCAGGGATTCACTTCCTATTAACATTTTCACTATTTACGTTATATATATTTATATAATTGGGATCTATGACCATGTAATTTAAATCAATGGGTTCCTCCTAGATTGATTAGATATAGAATCTGGAAATAAAGGATAGTATTTTAAGTTATCATGAGTATTTTGAGACCCCAATGGGTTGGGTATAGTTGTACAAGTTCACATTCAATCGCTAAGATAGGCTTATAAATAGGTTCTATGGTAGGAACTATAGCAGCTAGAGTGGAATGCTTTTGGGCCATGGTCTGACATGTTTCAGGGAGCGATCTTGGTACATGTGATCTTGGGGATCGATAAGAGTATATAGGTTGTAGAAACATATGTGTTATATATGAATCAAGTGTTCCAATCACATCACCCACTGCTTTTCTAGGCTGAGGGTGGTACATATGTGGTTGAGGGCTAAATTGAGTCAATATATATGATTTTTCAGTAGTTAGAGATGCCTCCAGGGTGGAGGGTGATACTAGAAATGTAATGTAGACATCAAAAAATTCCCAAGGGATGATAAAGGTTTCAAAACGACAAAATGAAGTCATATTTAGATTTGGAGACCCATTCTAGGGGGCCTTGAAGAGTTGAGCGAAATAAATTACTAAGTGCGGGAAAAAATGATCCATTCACGGAATGTTCCTGGAATTGTTAGAGTTTTGCGACTAGGGTGCGAAAGATCCCCCCCATCCTATGTGGTTTACATTTCGCGCCTCCAACCTCGTCGCACAATTATTTCACGCCAACTATTTTATCGTGCCTCCGAATTCCTATAAATAGATGGAGACCCCGTAGAATTCCAGGCTGGAGAATATGAATTGGATCTCAAGCAAGAAATACGCCTTTCATGCATGAAAACATGGATTTTAGGTACAATTCATTTCATGCCAAGTCACCCCCGAGGTTCGCCTTTTCATGATATCCCCTTGGTTTAGACTTAATTCTATCCCCTTTAGGGTCTGCCCCCTTTATGAAATCCTCTCCACTTGTGGGAAGACTGGCCAATTACGCGTAATCCCCTTTTATTGTGTGCACCCCCAGTCATTGTGTGTAGCCTCTCATGATTGCGCATAATTCTTAATCCTTTTTGGCTATCCTTTCTAGGCGTGCACCAAACCTCGGCCCCATTTACATGCAATCCTCACTGATTTCACACCAGCCCAGAGTTTTTTGAATAGGGTTGCTTACTTCACATGCAAACCTCAATGGTTGCGCGCGACACTACTAGAATCCTATTCCCCGTACTCCTTGGGAATACCTATGTGCATATGTCTGATTCTATTCATATAGATGTCATTCGTAGTTGCCTCTCATGCCTCAGGTTTCCACATCATACAATGTATTCTCGTACAACATTCTAGGCTCGTACAAAGTAACTTCAAATTCACGTGGATGGTTCTTCCCATTTTATTACTTTGACTCGTGCTTTTTCACATAGGAAAGCTAACGACTATTGCTTCTTTGCATAGCCACACTAGATTAGACCCCTCAAATGTGCAATTCAGGACACCCCTTAGCTATGGCTTTTCCTGTCCTCTCTCTATAATAAGGAGAAGAGGTTACCAATTATGTAAGTACTAAGGGTTCAGTGTGAACCCACCTTGTCCGAGCTACAGGACATTTATATTCAAAGCACCATCTCCATCAGCACAAGACATCAAATTGTGGCATGTCACCATGCCTCGTACGTAGGGTCCCCCACCCTGGACATTCTCCATGCCCACTCATCTCCACAGGGACGAGATAAACCCTCATAGGGGATGATGTCCTCCTTATCGGTGTGGCGTTTTCCACTGGGCAAGGGCGGCCACCTCGGCATAAGCCCCAAGCATTTATTGTTAGAGGCATCATTCCTGATCCTCCTTTCATCTTTAGCCACAGGGCCATCAAAGTGTGGGATGGACACCGGGCCCCTCCTTTCTTTGGTCCCGAATCCCTATTTTGATGCACTTTGTTGCCTTCGGCCTCCATCCTGGAGTAAGTCCTGACTTCCTGGGCAGCGTACCACACGTAAGTCCCTGTCTCGTCTTTGTTCCACTCAGCGCGTGAGCCCCTCCCCACTTCATTTCTCCCAGATGAACCTTCCGTGACTTGATCGTCACATCTCTGTTATCTCTTGTTTGTCACACCGACCATGACTCACGTGATCTTAGAGTAAGCACAGGCCCTAGCCACCACCTTGGGACATCTTAGAAGGTAAGCCCCAAACACCATCCAGAACTACAGAGACTTTTATCTATGTCATGGCATGGTACATAGGAAGCCCCCATGAAGTTCAAGACCACAACCTAGGACCTCCTTAGAGTGTAAGCCCCAAACCCATCACGAACTATGGGGACCTTAATCCTTGTCACGACATGGTACATAGAATGCCTCCACGAGGTTCATGCCCACCACATTGGGCCACCTCAGAGTGTAAGCCCTAACCCATCCCAAACTATGGGGACTTTGATCCATGTAATTGAATGGTACATAACAAGCCTCCCTGAGGATCAAGCCCACCACCTTGGTCCGCCTCAGAGTGTAAGCCCCAAACCCATACCGAACTAAGAGGACATTGATCCATGTCAAGGCATGGTACATAGGAAGCCTCCATGAGGTTCACAACCAGCTACTTGGGTTGCCTTAGAGTGTAAGGCACATACCCATCCCAAACTACTGGGACATTGATCCATGTTAAGGCATGGTACGTAGGAAACCTCCATGATGTTCAATCCCACCACCTTGGGCTGCCTCAGAGTGTAATCCCCAAACCCCATCCTGAACTATGTGGACTTTGATCCTTGTAAAGACATTGAATGTAGGAAGCATCCACTAGGTTCAATCCAACAACCTTGGGCCACCTCAGAGTGTAATCCTCAAACACCATCCAGATATATGGGTACTATGATCAATTTTAAGGCATTGTACGTAGGAAGCTTCCACGAGGTTCAATCCCACCAACCATTGGCCCCAACCATATCTAGGTCGGTGTGCCAAAACACCTGGGCCGCCTTAGAGTGTAATCCCCAAACAACAACCAGAACTATGAGGACTTAGATTCCCTGCCACAAGGATACGTAGGAAGCCTCCAAGAGGTTCAATCCCGCCACCCAGTCATTCCGAATACAACTACGTCAGTTCACCACCACCTTGGGCCACCTCATATTGTAATCCCCGAACACATTCCATAACTATGAGTACATTGATTCCATGCCACATGGATATGTTGGATGCATCCATGATGTTTGATCCCATAAATCCTATATCATCCAAATCTCTCCCTTGAGCCTATGTTTTTTGTTAAGCTCATGCCCTGACCCGGAGGTTCCACTTCATCCAGGTCCTATTTATGTGTTGATTCTCATGTGTCGCCTACTACGGTGTCCCATATTCCCAGCGAACTAAGGGGACGTTGATTCCATGTCACATGGATACAAAAGAAGCTTCTTAGAGGTTCAAGCCCAACTTCATTGTCTCCCTTGCGATGAACATGTTTCCTCCCTCCTTCACTTCATTAACCATCATGTTCCTCACCCGGGCCACCACGTCCTGGTGGGAGTATTCCACCCCACTCCCCATTACATACAAAACATTTGGTAAACCACTCACATGATCGACCTAGTATTGGTGTTCCCTCCAGGAGTTTCTCCATCTGATCCACTCTAATTAGTGTTCTGATTAGTCCAATCCATCTCCTTTGGACGTCAAACTTATGGAATACCATATGTTAAACACGGTAAGCTGAGGAAAACCTCAGAAACATGCCCATGGCCTATGATTTCCCATGTTTTATATGGGATGTGTCGGGATTTGATGCCCTTTAAAAGCCCTATAATATGGTACAAAAGGCAAACACACCAATCCCCCAGTGTCCAGACACACCAGTGATGCCCAACGTGACTACTTCCTTAACTGATGCATGCTGCCCTGACTGGACCCCTTGGAATTTCCTAACAGAAGCATTGTAATTAACTGGTGTCCTTGACGATATGGCACTGGGAAGAGTTTCAGGAACATGTCTTATGTCGATGAGGGAGACATGGACTTGGTGACGAGCCCCAAGGAAGAATCCATATAGGGAAGAAACTATATCATGTCATCCTGTTTCGATCATGGAGAAGACATCCGTAAATATGGAGCGAATGCCACCCACCATTGGAAACCGGGAAATCGGGGCAACATCTGCGCATCCTCCTCCACCTGATGGAGGCGTGAGCCCCGAAGAAATCATTAAAAACAGAAATGGTGGGCCCTACATGAAGGTCTTCTCGTCAATATGGAGACTAGTAGCATTAGAGGTATCAGTGGATTAGCATGTCATAAGACCCCGTCATCCAGAACCAGGTCCCACCAAGCAAACAACGGGCCTGACGTGAAACTCGCTGGATGTTGGGGCAGTCAGGATGTTGAGCATCCTATTCTATGACATTGTTAGTGTGGATACCTCTTACTGGCCCTGAAAGACAGAACAACACTGGGGAATTGGTTTTCGATTTCTTTTCCTATCAGTTTTAATGAGTTCATCTCCCTGGATTCAGGAACCATGTGGTTGCATCTTGAAATCGATCAACACCTACCTAACGGTGCCTGGGCTGGGAAAATATGGATGCGGCCACCCTGCACTGTTCTGCCTCTTCCATGGCGGCATCAACGACAATGAAATCTAGGCGACCACGCTCCCTCTCCCCATCGGAAATTATCTAGCATCGTGTAATTAATCACCTTGTACATAGGTACGAGGAGGAAGGGATCATCCCCACCAGGGATATGTCCTGCCTAGATCTAGAGGCGGTTGCGCCTCACCATTAGGGCCACCAAGAGGGCCATGTAGAGAGCCGCTTCTCCCCACCCCGACATTCAATCGTTTCGGGATCTTGTCCCTAGAATGCCTTGACAACACCCTGACCTATGCCAACGAGGTAGGGGATGTTCTGGTCAACCTGATCGCAGTCCCGCTCCAAGGGCTCCAAGAGAGGGATCCCAAAAGGCTATTCCAGCACTGCCACCCAGTTCCCCGAGGCAAGGAGCAGGTAAGAAATGCACTTGCAATAGCAGATCTGGTACACCTAACCCAATGGCCGCATCAGGCGCGAAAGGAATAGGACACCCACCGTGGGGTGTCAACGTCAGTGACTACAATGGCCCGAGCCACCGATGACTCACATCACAAAATCCCAACATATGTTGAGTATGGGAAGTTATATGACCTACGTAGATCGAGGCACTAACTGCCCCACAGGTAGGCAGGGTCAACTCTCTTGTTCTCCGACACGGTTAATGGCCGCTTGAGACCAATCCGCAACAATGCCACCCTTTGTG
The DNA here is from genome assembly GCA_963277665.1 of Viscum album. Classification (NCBI taxonomy): domain Eukaryota; kingdom Viridiplantae; phylum Streptophyta; class Magnoliopsida; order Santalales; family Viscaceae; genus Viscum; species Viscum album. Next base: position 2,104,946,741 of record OY728148.1, read on the forward strand.
GAGTCCCAATGCGTACAACCGTTATGGAAGGTGCAGGTACTCCATGATCCCAACCACGACTTGGAGTTCTGCCCCATTCCACCTTCAACCCAAGGGTCCTCCCTGTGAAAGCAACATTCTATATGGTGGCCACTCCCGTGCTCACTACACTGCGTCTAGGGTCACCCCCCTACTGTAGACTGCAGGTATGAAGTCATTGGATGACCTGTCACTCGCCAAAATGTATGTCCTCGCCATATCATCATACCAGTCGGAAATGTTCATCCTCATCCCTGTGATCAGAGGGGTGGAGGCCAACTTCACGTCACCAATGCCGAACACGGAGGTCCTACCCAGGCTCGGCTTTACCGGTATGAGGACCTTTTTCGCAATTATTTAGTCAGGGGATGTGAGAATGAAGGTCCTAACCATTCTCCTACCACTCTTACCTTTGCATCAGTCAGCTCCAGTGGAGGTCATGAATGCTCTGGCGCTTCCCACAGAGGTCCTCCACATGTACCTTTCAATATCTTCCCTTGTGCTCCCTGCACCATGGACCACTGTGGCAGGAGCTCTCTCCGCCCCAACACCAGTATGGCCAAAGGACCTCCTCATGACGGAAGTGGGCCTTTCCCTAAAGAGCCACCCAGGGGTAGGAGAGCAGGTGGTCTCCACCCCAAGAGGAATTCTGGGGAGGTCTGGACAAAAATCCGACCAGTCCACTTCTCAGACTCCGAGGCAGAGTATGACTTAGTGTTGGAGCCCACCAGTCAGTCCTCCAAGTCAACGGTTGGGGTGGGAACGAGGTGCATCAGCCTCGTACATCTGAAATGTGAGGTCCATAGGATCCATGTCTCCCTCTGAAGGTATATCCTAGAGGATGAGGACCTATCATGTCCCCATGTACCGACCACGCAGTTACCACCGTCATCTCTAGAAGGGCCCTCTGCCTCGGCTAGAGACTGCATTGTGCTATTTTGGGAGGTTAATAATGGAAGAGTTGTGACATAGCTCACCCTCCGCAGACGTTGATTATGTGTTAGGAGCATTGGTCACCAGTATATCCTATCATGATATAGCTGACATGTGACTACAATCCTCATAGGACAACCCAATAATTGGTGGCCAATCAGCCCGCTCACCATTCTCTCCACCGGCCAGCCCACCGTCCCACGTTCTACCTCAGTACCGCTGCAAGTTTTTCTGGAACTCCCAGTTGATGAGTGGGGTAGTCAAGGTCCAGACATTGAATCTGATCCAAGGAGCTTCTATACTATCCTCACAATGGACCACTTCCATGAGATGTTTTGGCCAGTCGCATGACCGAATTTTTGTGCCCCAGAATCTCTCACACTAGAGGAGTTTGAATGTTTTTGCTAGAACCTCTTGGAGATGAACATCTGTATTTTACAACAACGTGTTTATTATCCAAGGAGACATGTTCCCCTTGATGACATTAGCAAACAATTCCGTCTGGTTGACCTAACCACACTCCCCGCGGTCCAGCACCCTAGTCACCTGGTAACTAAAGGGCCCTCCAACAGCAATGCATTCTGAGTTTCCAAGTACCCCTCAGGGTTATTAAGGAGGATAAACCCACGTGAAAGTCCATGGCTGGGGGAAGTAAATTTCCCTACTCTTCAGTTATATTCACCGGCAGCCCAACTCACAAGGTGATATTGAAGACATGCCCCCGAGAAGAGTTGCGATCAACAAGACCGATCCATCAGGAGGGGAAAACGAGATGGAACTTCCTAATGGAAAATTCCTCCCTGAGAAAATTCCCCCACTACTGGACCCACTAGGTAGGATTAATCATTAGTATAAGAACCTCCTAGGACTCCCTGTACCCTCCACGTCATTGGTACTTAGCCGGAATGTCGGTAAGGGCAAAGAGCACGTTAGAGCTGTCAAGAACTCCGACCTGTCGACTTCAGTCTGGAAAACAGAGGAGGACCCCGATAAGGCCACATTGTTCCAAAAATTGGCTGAGCAGAAGATTTTAGTCGATGAAATCCTAGATGAATGTGTTGTAGAGTAATGACCCGACTACGGTGATCCTAGGTTGGGGCAGCTGGGGCATGAACGACTATTCCTTAGAGAGCTGCACCAAGGCAACCCTGATATTGCCGCTACTAAGGACATGGAAGAAGCCGGAGCTCATTGTAAGAGGGAATGGTATGTCTATCCACATCCTCCTAAATGGTGGAACTATCAAAGGAATTCCTCTTGGGCTCCCTCGGCCAACCCAAGGGTCGGTCCACCAGCCGCTCCATGAGCTGCAGAGCTTGTGTATCGCATTGAAGAACCCAAAAAAGTGCTCGTGGTTAGAGACCCCCATCATGTTAGGGAACCACATCCAGATGATCCTATGGCTGCACTAATCACCCACCTAGAGGCATTGGATATGCGAAAGGTGGCAATCCCACCAGATGGCAAGCCATAACCGGTATGGGTGAATGATATGCCAGTAACCCCGGGTTTCGGGAATCCCACCTTCTCCCCCTTTAACGGGATAGGGGACCCACCGCATCACCCTTCCAACATCAACTAAAGGTGTGGGCCTATGTTAGGAACTCCAGTGTAGCAGGAGGCCACCAAGCTCCACTGTTTTGTTCAGAAACTGGAGGGGCCTCCATTTGTCTGGTACAACCAGCTCTCCACCAGATCTGTGACCAGCTTGGAGGACCTTCGCCGGAAATTCATTTACCAAATTAGCTCTACCACTTGGAAAATGAGTATCGAAGCCCACTTCAAGTGAAAAAAGGCCTAATGTCTGAGTTTCAGACTTTATCTCCCAGTAGAAGGGGTTCACATACTCCCTTGACATGTTGCTGACTCAGTAATAGTTAATGACGATGTGTGTAGGTAACATCAAGACGGAGCTGGTTCCCTCCCTGATCAATTAGAACTATCCCGGAGGGTTCTGAGACTTCTAAAATACGGACTATACTCACAAAGAATCCCTATAATAGGCTAGCCAAGCTTGTCTGTTGCCCCCTGTAATCCTAGAGAGAAGGGCTGACAGAGCCGAGCCCGCCGTGGTGTCCCAACTAGAATCCCCCAAAAACAAGAGTTACTACCAGTGGAGCCCGCTCAGTATCCTTGCAGAGCTCCACCACCACAGGCACAACTTCTAGCCCAATAGTGACAGCCTCAAAATCGGTTGGTGCCTCCACGTAACACGCCACCACCACCAAGGGGAGATAATAAATTTTTTCATCCTTGTTAGGCTCCTCCATCCCCTCGTCAAGTTCAGGCTCCAAGAGCCCCATTTCCAGATTGAATAAATCAGACCTACTAGTTCAATGAGGCTCAAGCCCCTTTTTACTTCTATAGTGCCTTAAATAAAGGGATTTGAACAAAAACCTGAGTGCAGAAAGCCAGAAGAGGTGAATCTCACTAACCCCCCCAACCACATCCCTTATCACCAGATCCTAGGGCACACCCTCAAGCAATGCTATGTGTTCAAGAACTGGCTCCAAGACCAGATTGAAAACAACATAGTCAGGTTGATCCTGGCCTTAGAATAAGTGGCAGTTGTCTTTGTGAGGTTAGATAAATGTAGCGATAGTGATGGTGGGTGGAAGCAGGTTTCCAACCGCGAGTCGAAGAAGTACGATGACTGGATGGCTTGCAAGACAGTTTCTCGATCCCATGGTATCATTCGGGATTGCCTGAATCATGCAGAGCCTTATGAAACTGTGGTCACCACTTCTACATCATCATCTCAGTCTGTCTCTTCTCGAAAAAGTGTGCATTAGCAGAACAAGAAAAAGGAACGCACCCCCACAAATTCCATCATAGTCCCACACTATCAGCAACTTTATTCCCCTAGAGATGGAGATCCCTCCCAGAACCTGCCCAGTGAGGGATAACTCGTCAAGTGACAGCCAAGGTTATGCTTTGGTTAACACCGTAGAGTTGGTAAACCCCTATATGACTCCCGACTAGGGGGAGCACCAAGTGAACCACCCCAACATCCCCAGCTGATGCCAACATCACTGGAACCGTGACCATATGGGTCATCGGGGGGCATCAGTTGGTACCTCCAGCCAGGCCGTGCATGCCACTAAAACCAGATAGTAGGCCCAACACAGAGCTCAGAATGTGCAGCCTCTTCATCCGGTGTCGACAAGCCCACCTCTTCCTACTTTTGTGCTACTTGATCAGGCAGAACCTCTTCGGCCGTGTCGAGACCAGCTTCTCCCTGCTACATTCCAATCTTATCCCTCCGGTCCTCATCCGATAGCTAATCTTTGGGCATCTACTAGTGGGAAGCGGGATATACACAGTACCAGCCAGCCGCCGATCCAGCTGGTAGGGCCTGCCATGCTTCCAATTGCAGAGTAGACTCTTGTAATAAAAAGTTCGCGCCATGCGCGAAAGTTTGATGTTCTCAAGCACATCAATTGCATCCCAGAAAGGCTTTCCATTATCGAATCCCTTCAAATTTTGCCAGATATGCGTTAAACCCTCGTTGTGGCTTTATGGATCCCCCTCTAGTCTAAGACAGAGGTAGAAGCTGCAGAAGCATTTCATGCTGAATCAGTTCAGAATGCTGAATGTCAGGCCATAATTTTATTTTCTAGATAGGATGAAGGAACCCCCATACTTGGGCACATCTTCCCACTATAAATCACCAACTGATTTAAATGTGTGGAGGTTCGCCACTATCTCGTTGACATCAGATCCAAGATCAACCTTATCCAAACAAAGACACTGTGAAAGCTAGTGTTATCTGAATATGACCTAACACCCTCCGATTTAAGAATCCAAGGATATGACAGAACAGATCAGACCTCAGTCAGCAAGATCCATTTGAAGACCCAGTTTGGCTGCCTAGTTTCTAGCACCGAGTTTATGCTTGTCTCTCAGGACACCGCATATAATACATTGATGGGAAGTCCATGGCTCCACCTGCACGTGGCGGTTCCATCATCATATCACCAGTGACAAAAGTAATCCTTAAATACTCGAGTACACGTGATCCATGGTGATGCATATTATTTCGCTTCTTTTGAACGCTGTTATCTGGATGCTTACTATTACAAGAGAAAGGATATGTAGATTCGGGAAATTGAGGTTGAGCCTTCCACAGTCACAATTGACCCCTGGGAAGGCCTGGATGACCCCTACGTCTTCTCAATCCATTGATTGGAGGCCACAACCCCCAACATGGGGCATTGCTTTTTTGTTTCTGGTAAAAGAGGAATTCAAATTCCCAAGTCCATGTGACAGTGGAAAATCAACTCGTACCCCTACACAAACCAGGCTCTGGTGATCTCGGAACATCCCACCACCGTACGATATTGGGATGTCCACCCCATGGTAACGAAAGTACATCATATGTGTCTGTTTCACCGGGCAAGGATTATCCAACTCAATCTAACACACCACTATTGCTTTGATATCATCAATCATGGCCCGTTGTGCCGATGACCCAATGGGATTGGATTGACTACCTTCATTGCTATGGTCTCAGTGGCACATGAATCCCTTAATATGTTATCCACCGCTGTCGAAGCTGCTACCATCCTCCTGTTATGTTCTTCCAGCCCAGATGAAGCTTCACCCACTGGGAATCCCTCATTTGAAAGCGAATAAGAAGATATAGAGGTTGCTCCCACCGCCTTTGAAGAAGGCGTCTCTACCATAGTCGACGAACTGGTACAGGTGAACCTTAGAAGTAAGGCAGACCCAAGACCTAGATTGATCAGTGTCACCATGTCCCTCAAGGAACTAAAATGGTACATTGATTTCCTGAAGCCGCACCATGACATATTTTCCTGGAGTTAAGATGATATGCCAGGACTAGATACTCAGGTAGTCGTCCACCTCCTCAGTCTTTCGACAAACCATCATTGGTTCAAGCAGCCTCCTATGAAGATGAACCCGTCTCTTAGTGCCATGGACAACGACAAAGTTGGAAAGATCATCAGAGACATCTTCAATAAGGAGGTCCAGTACCCCAAATGAGTGCTAACATTGTGCCAGTTAGGATGTAGACTAGACAAATCAGAGTCTGCATCAACTTTCGAGATCTCAACGGTCACTATCTGAAGGATGATTCTCCCCTTCCAGTTACAAAATTTATGATCGATGCTACGGCTAGGTTCCCATCCCTCTCCCTCATGATTGGTTACTCCTGATATAACCAGATCTGAATGGCCCTTGAAGATGAAGTGTCCAATGCTTTAAGGGAACCCCAAGGTACTTTATGTTACCGGGTTATGCCCTTCGGCCTGAAGGAACCATGGGCCACCTATCAGCGGGTCATGTATTGAATATTCAATCCAATCCATGGGACACTATTGGAATACTATGTGGATGATCTAGTGGTCAAATGTCACCAACTCCATGACCATTTCAAGGACATTGAAAAAGTGTTCGCATTTCTCTATTCCCACCACCTGAAGATGAACCCATTTAAGTGTGCATTCAGGGTAACCTCTAGAATGTTCCTTGGTTTTGTTGTCAGGTATCAGGGCATCGAGATTGACCCGGAGAAGATCAATGCCATCAACCAGATGCCTCTCCCGAGTAACATTAAGTAGATTTAAGGTTTTCAAGGACACATAGCCTACATATGCCGATTCATTGTGCTTCTGGTTGGAACGTGTAAGACCATTTCCCAACTCATGACGAAAGGATCTGCATACGAATGGGATGATGAGTTACAGGCCGTGTTTGAGTAAATCAAGCAGTATCTACTCCAGACTCTGGTCTTAATGCCACCCATCTCCAGGAATCCACTGGACCTCTATGTCACGACCATGGAATGGTCCCTTAGCGCCCTTACCACCCATAAGAACAATTAAGGGATATAGAACATCCTCTACTACCTCAGCTGCATACTACTTGATATGGAAACTAGATACTCCCCCATCGAGAAGAGATTCCTTGCACACGTGTTTGCCTTACAGAAACTGCGACATTACCTACAGCACCATGAGGTACATCTGTTGTCCTGAGTATACTCGTTTATGTACATACAAGGTCATCCCATGATTACAGGATGACTAGTGTGGTGGACTATAATCCTCTAGTAGTTTGACATCAGGTTCGTTCCTCAGAAGGCTATCAAAGGACATGCGTTGGACGATTTCCTTGCTTCCCATCCAACCCCTCCTGACCATTCCTTGGACCTAGATTTTCCAGATGAGGTGATCCTCTCAGTCCATCAAGACACACCATGATGGATGATACACTTTGATGGTGCCTCCGAGAACCCCACAGGTAGGAGGATAAATGATCCTTGACTCAACAGAGTAGGTATGGGTACCGTTTATATTACATCGGTGCAAGCCATTCTACCATATTCATTCCTAGTCTCGAAAGGCTGCACTACCAATGAGGTAGAGTATCAGGCCCCCATTACTAGCCTCGAGATGGCCTTCAAGATCAATGTGCCCCATTTTCATGTAAAAGGGGACTCTGAGATAGTCATTAAGTAGGTCAAAGGTGACTATGTTGTTAGTAAGACATAGATCATACCATTGTTAGAACTCAATTTCAAGTAAATGGCCCAGTTCCCTTCTTGATAAGAGGTTACCCATGTCCCTCAATAACAGAACGGTCGAGAAGATTCTTTGGCCAGCTTAGCTACATCACATGCAGAGTCCGAACAATATGATCTGATTATCCAAGGTAGCATATCAGAGAGTCATAGCACCTGTTTCCTGGATGGCGGTGATGGCCCGCAGTTAAGCCATGTTATAGTTGGCACCTCTGCATCAGGGCCCCTAGGTCATATGGATGCAGTGATCGAAATGATTTTCGATTGGAGGAAACCCTTGGTTGAGTACCTCCAACACAGTAATCTCTCATCAGACCAGGCTGAGCGTGAGAGAATCCAACGCCGAGCATTGCAATTCACCCTCCAGAGTGGTCCCTACCTTGAGCCAATACTCTACAAGTACGGGTTTAATGGTGTTCTACTCCATTTCATTCAAGGGGTTGAGATTCCACAGGTCATGCAGTAGGTGCACGCCAGTTCTTGTGGTGCCTATCTGGCTGAGCTGAAGTTGTATCACCAGATTCGGAGATTAGGCTATTTTTTGGCCCTACATGATCCCCGACAACAATGAGTTTACAAAAGAGTTTCCATGCATTACAAGTTCATGCTCACATTGTTCATCATCCACCGGAGACTATCCATACTACCAATTACTCTAGGTCCTTCGCAGTCTATCGATTAGATTTCGTAGGGCCATATCCGTCGGCAACAGCTCACCAATTTCAGTTCATCCTGACCGATATAGATTTCTTTTCGAAGTGGGCAGAGGTAGTTCCGCTCAAGGAGGTCAAGGCCCATTCAATTGTTGAATCTGTGAACCCAAACATCATCTACCGATTTGGAGTCTCTCATGCCATCCTCTCTGATAACAACACCAACATCCGAGTAGCCGAATTGAAGAAATTTTACACCTAGAACAACATCTGTTTGAACCATACCTCTCGCTACCACGCGCAGAAAAATGGTCATATTGAGGTATTCAATGTAGAGACCCGATTCCTGACGTATATGGAAATTACATTAATTTTGCGGAATACTTAGTACATAACAAAAACACACACACAGGGATCATAATAGTTTAGTGTCTTTGGAAACTCGGAATATAATCTTCTAATCGGGGTGAAAGATATTCAACATCTCCCATAAGGATCTTCCTTTTTTTTTTACCTAAAACCATTGTTTATATCCTGGGGAAAAGAAAACATAAAAGGGTGAGCTCAAATGCTCAGTAAGGGTAAACAAAAGAAATATCAATCACATCATTTTCATAAGAACATAACATTTTGGAAATCTTAACCTGCAAAAGAGCGCATAATTTCATAACATGGGATAAATCATAGTAGTGAAATGAAATCCCAATAATCATAACATAAAACATGAAACATTTTGGAATACACACATAATCATAGAGAATCATTTCTTGTTAGTCAAGACTCATTTCCAAGACTATCTTAGTGGACACAGTCCATTTCTGAACTGAGTCACCCTCGTTTCAGTCCTGTTTCACTGAACCGGTATAACCTACCGTCCCAGACATGTCTATCTCATGAGATATAAAATATTTACCCAATGCATTTGAGGGAGATATAGGTCCCACCCATCTCTTAATGATACCATTCTTATGTGTGCCACAAAATCATAAAACCATACATCATAGCATAACCCATGTAATAAAATTGGGAATCTTAAACATCGTGACATCAAAAAACATTTCATATAAGATAAAGGAATTAATAAAAATATAATTCAATCAAAACATAATCAAATCAATGTAATAATAGGGATAAAAACAGAACACTTTATTTATCTTAGAGGGAAAATAATTTTGATAAAACACTTGAACTCCATTCATGAGGAAAATATCCTTTCTGCTTCAAAAACATTTTCCTTTCATAACATGTCATGAAATTTTAAACTAAAATAAGTAGATTAAAAATAAACATGATAACTTGTAAAGGAAGCTTCTTGGAAATAATTTTTTAAAAATCCATTTATGGTGTATAAGTTAAAAAAACATTCTTCTCGTACTTTTGTCGGAAAAGTCAAAAAGTACCTCGTACGAAAAACAACAAAAGATTCCTTTCATATCTTTTACTAAAAACGCATCGAAGGGAAAAATTGAATTTAAAAAATTTTAGATGGATGGAATAACATTTCATATTGAGGAAACATGGATGTGGGTGATAAAATACACCCCCAGTAAATACCAAAGTATAAACAATCTCGGATAAAATGAGATTGTGATATTTTCCCTTACCTTTGGTCCAATATGCTTTGTACGTGTCCAAACCTCCTGTATAATGATTTAAATAATGTTATTGACTTATTACAGAATCATAATTATTTTTATTATATCATATATGGTCATATTATTAGCTTATTATTAGTAATATTTCATTAATACTTGTTATTCGGGTGTTTATTACTTTTTGTTCTTATGCGTTTTTTGTCGAATAAATTCATATTATTCTCTTTAGGTTATAGATACTTCATTTCCAGAATGGAATTAGTGTAATATATTTCATATTCATTTATTCAATTCATTTCTATAATCATATGAAATGAAGATCATGTAGAACGAGTCGCATCACAGCGTGGAGACTGTATTCCGTATGTACGCACGAGTGATGATATCGTTCCTATGATCGTGGAATTGTATTGGAGTGTATGTATACTATTTTAGAATCAATATAACTTTATAATAGTCATACATAGTCATTATTTACACCATCATACCCATCCAAGTAACGTGGTGGTGGAAAATAGATTACACCACGGCGTGGAGACGGTATTCCGTACGTACGCACGCACATTGATTTCTTTTTCCGTAGGATGGATAGATGGTGAAATAGGTTTGTTTCATACTTATAATAACATATCAGTATATGAGTGATACTGATGTTTTTAATTCATAATGAAACAACTAAATAAGAAGATGTGGAAGAAAAATAAAGATGAATGAATCGGTAATAGACATTACCTCTTCTTTGAAGTGCTTCTTTTAGACCTCCTTTTAGGGCACTAAAATAGGTCTTTGAAGAATACTAGAACCTCTAGGATGTTTCTAGGGAAGTGGAGAGAATAAATTCGAATGGGTTTTCCGAGGTTGAAGGCTCAATGTGGTGTGAGGATGAGGGGGAGGAGGTTCTCTTTTATAAGGGAGGAGAGGGGCACCTTTGGAATAACTAAAAATATTATTTTATTATAAAGTCAAATTCGGTTTTAAATAGCTCCAAATTGATTTATTTATAATCTAAGATGGGGATGGGTAGCAATCCTCTCATACAATATAATTTATAAAAGTTTAGGTTCATATTTTAACCTTATCATTTATATTTAACTTTAAGTTAGATAATTTTTATTTTTCCGTGTCTTTTTGTGTTCTTATCCTATAAGGTTAATAAACATTCTATAAGAATCCAAAAGAACCCCAAGTTATTTATTATTAATATATATAACCTTATAAAAGTAATTTGGGCGAAACATAGATTTTTAGGAATAAAATAACAATTAATAATATAATATTTGTTTTAAAAACTATTATATGTTAATTTGGACACTATTTAGTAATTGATTTTTTTGAAAATCATAACGGATTGATTAGTTCCAAAAAACTTAATTAAATATATACTAACATGTCATATTAACCAATAAAATTAGTGTAACTCATAAAAAGTTTCAAATTACATTTATTTGGGTATTTATAACATCAATTTTGTCAATAATTCATTAATATGATAATTACTACATCATCGTTGTTTCTTAAATAAATTAAATTATTTAATGTCTAAAAATTACAAATAAAATACTATTATGTAGAAAATCTTTTTAGGTTTCTAATGAATATTTATAGTCGAATTTATCTTATGTATGACCCTATATTAAAAATGATTTACTCATTAAACATTGATTTTAACTATTTTAACCCTTCTTTAAATAAATTAATAATAAATGTCCTAATCTAATCCATATGGGCCTAAATTATCATAGTTTATTACTAAGGTTGTTTTTGGTCAAATTACACTTATCCAATAGAATTAGGACATGTGTTAGGGTAATAATAATATCATTTTTACCCTTAATTACCCTATTTACTTTTAACCGTGGTAAAAAAAAGTAAAAAGTAATTATTCACCAAAAATTATTTTCATCTCATTGAACCATATTTTACTTACTGACATCAACCGTGTCTCTCGGATTTTTTAAATTCCTCTCACATAAGCGGTAAAATTAAGTTTTATGAAAAATTCATTTTTCTTAACTACCACTTAGTGGTTTCACTATTCAGCAAAAAATGAAAGTTTCCAGAAAAATACCAAAAATTATGACTAAGCTATATTTGATATTATGAACTCAAAAATGATGTCTATTTTACCAAATTCAAAAAATATCAGCTGCATTAATTAATTTAAAAATTTATTCCCGCCGTCAAAACAAATAGCGTGTTCTTAAGAGATAATAACTATCAAAAGATTGACACTTGTTTATGTCTGGTTTAAATGTGAAATTACATCCAATGAACAACATTGTATTAAATTGTGAAAATAAATTCTAAATATACTTTAAAACCACTCAAATTAATAATTTATCACTCTTAATTATTTTGATTAAAAAGTTTTTTTTAATTAAAATTTAGTAATTTTCACTATTCATCAGAAAATGAAAGTTATCCGAAAAGTACCAAAATTTCACCCTAAGATAATTTCGATATTACAAATCCAAAAATGAATTCCATTTTGAAAAAAAAATTACAAAATTTCAAAAAGTGGTTATTACTATTCATAACGGCTAGTTTTAATAATATTTTAATAGCATATTGTTGTTTAGTGAAACTCGTTATTGCGTACTACTCATGCTATCGAGGAAGGTCGTGATTGCGTGTAATGCAAGGCAAGTCAAGGATGCATGTTGTGCAAGCTCCTTTTGGTGTAGCGTACAACACAAGATATTAATGAAATTTAAAAAAATATTTTTCATAAAATCTCGGGCTGTTACATTCTACCCCCCTTAAAATGAATATCGCCGTCGAAATTGGTCGGGGTTATAAGTGGTTTACTATTCGAAAGTTTCTTTAATAGAAACCCACATTGTAAAAAGGAATACCAAAACAAATATTTAAGAACAAAAGTATGAAACGTAATGGTTACCCAAATAAACTAATCACTGGGTTTCCACATAGGTGAAAATATGGATATGGAAGAGAAATCAAACCATCATGTTCTGATGGAGAGTGGTAGAGAACATGGCTATGGAAAAGCCAGCAATAACAAAGCCATAAATTTGTGATGATCTAAGGTAACATCCGATTCATCAGTTATAAGAGCACTAGGATAACATTTTTGGTTTTCAAGATCATTTCCCTAAAGATGTTGAAATTGGAATTAGAAGAAATACATTCGTGATTTTGGTATAGTCTCCCCGTTTGTCGTTCTTCGGACAATTTCCACTTCATCTCTTAAAGAAATGAAGTTGAATTGTCATTCGTGATGTGTTAGCAGATCATGTGATAGAATTATGGGTCATTCCATCTGTCTCAAACAAAAGGTTATAAAAGTTATCAAAAAATATATAAGTCCATCTATAGTGATATTAATCATATATGGTTCCTAAAATGAACTCATACTTCATATATCATACCGCATAATAAAATAAAACTAGTTTCTACTAACCGGGGTCTTCCTGTAGGCCAGTGGTAGGCGATAAAGGCCAGTCGCACTTCGGTTGTGGGTTCGATTCCTATGACCTTGTCTGACGCGATGGGCTGTCGCCCGTCCTGCAGGTTGTCCTTTTTCTAAATCCATATTACTATAACATCCCATCAATCATATCGAAAAAAACTTCTATCGTTAAACAATACTATCTTATGTCCAACATAATCCATTCTAGTCTTTAGGCTTATCCATAATACTGCAGTCCATTCTCATAATATAGTGAAAATGATTACCAGATATTTAATACCATCATTGATCCCCATATATCATAAGATATGTCTTGTTGGTCACATTCCAAACATTCAAAGGCCTTAATCATGTATTCTATTTAATACCCATTGAACCGTAGTGAAAACATGAATGTAGTAAAAAGATAACACTTTACACATACCAAAATCCTCAAAATTCTATATACTCAAACCATGATATCACTAAGTCCTTATATCAATCATGAGCTCATGAATACTGTCAAATATTTCATTTTCTCATTTTCCCTTCATTATGTGCATATCATCTTTTTTCCAAAAATATCTCAATCACTTTCCATGGTTACCGGTACCACAAAATTATTGAAAACCACAATAGACCAATACATAAATATTCCAATATTCCATGATACTACATAAAACATTATTTTGGAATCCCATTACAAAAACACTTAATCATTCCACCACATCGTTGTCATATTCAACATCACCAATGGTGATCGCATGTGACTTCCCTTTGTCCTTTTCCTTAAGTGGTTGCTCATGTCGATCATCACTAACCATTAAATTAGGGAATTTATTAGCATAATGCCCCATTTCCTTCCACTTGAAGCATTGAAGTGTAGTAGGTTCATTCTGTGTATCCCTTCCTTTGTTTACATCATTAGACATATTCTTCCCATTATTGCGGCATTCAAATGCCCGATTACCTTCCTTTCCACATTTGAATCATTTACTTGTCCCTTTGAGACAATCTCCACTATGCTTCTTTCCACACTTTGAGCATAAGGAAACATTCATCTTTTTTTCACCATTATTTTGAGATTTCTCCTTGAACTCTAGCTTTCGTTTCTTGTAAAAACTATGAGATGGATAAGTAACACCAACCTCCATTTCTACCTTGATAGCACAATGCACAATTTATTCATAGCTACTAAAGTCTCTTATATCTAATTCCCTTCAAAGATTTGGTTTTAAGCCACTGAAGAATCGATCAACTTTACTTTCAGGTTGGATGATAAAGCCAGATGCATACCTTGAAATCCTTGTAAAATTTGCCTCGTATACACCTACAGATTCATCATCCTTTTGCTATAGTTCAAGAAACTCCTTCTCTAGCTTTGTTTGAAGAATACGAGGGAAGTACTTATTGAAAAATAAGTTCTTGAACTCTTCCCATTCCATGGACACAATTTCATGTCTTTGACTCGTATTCTTGATAAGATTCCACCATTGATCAGCTTCACCTTCCAAACGATATACTGCTAAGATGACTTTATCATATTTAGAACATTGAAGAACTGAAAATATATTTTCAATAGTATTGATCCATTGTTCAGCACCAAGTGGATCATAAGACCCACTGAAAGAAGGTGGACGTTGCCTCATGAAGGACTCAATAGAATATTGTTCCCTTCTCTGCTCATTTGGAAGTCCATAATGATTCATAGCTTGTGTAAGTATAGAAATAAGATTTTTCACTCCATCTCCCGTAACATATGTTTGTTCAGGAGTACAATCATTGCATTGTCCATTGCATTGATCAACACGGTTCCTTCGGGATCCAGCCATCGTCTAAAACCCAAAAAGAATAGTGTGAGAGGCAAAAATCAGGCTAGGGAAAACAACATAATAAAGGGGGAGTATCCTCAATATCTAACATCTTAGGTTAAATTCTATGATCCTTACCGTAGTTCTAGGAATGTATCCTATACATATACCTATCCTTAGGGAAATCCCTAGACATACCTTATAAATATCTCTAGGGATCTCACTAACGTTTTTGCATCCTAGTTTCCAATGGTTGAGTAAACCATTCCTCTGATACCAACATTAGAGACCCGAAGCTTGACTTACATGGAAATTACATTAATTTTGTGGAATAATTAGTACATAACAAAAACACACACACAAGTATTGTAATAGTTTAGTGTCTTTGGAAACTCAGAATATAATCTTGTAATCGTGGTGAAAGATCTTCAACATCTCCCATAAAGATCGTCCTTTTTTTACCTAAAACATTTCTTTATATTATGGGGAAAAGAAAACATAAAAGGGTGAGCTCAAATGCTCAGTAAGGGTAAACAAAACAAATATCAATCACATCACTTTCATAAGAACATAACATTTTGGAAATCTTAACCTGCAAAAGAGAGAATAATTTCATAACATGGTATAAATCATAGTAGTGAAATAAAATCCCAATAATCATAACATAAAACATGAAACATTGTGGCATACACACATAATCATAGATAATAATTTCTTATTAGTCAAGACTCATTTCCAAGACCCTCTTAGTGGACAAAGTCCATTTCTGAACCGAGTCACCCTCGTTTCAGTCCTGTTTCACTGAACCGGTATAACCTTCCATTCCAGCCATATCTATCTCATGAGATATAAAATCTTTACCTAATGCATTGGAGGGAGATATAGGTCCCACCCATCTCCTAATGATACCATTCTTATGTGTGCCACAAAATTAGAAAACCATACATCATAGCATAACCCATGTAATAAAAATGGGAATCTTAAACATCGTGACATCATAAAACAATTCATATAAGATAAAGGATTTAATGAAAATATAATTCCATCACAAAATAATCAAATCAATGTAATAATAGAAATAAAAATAGAACCCTTTATTTATCTTAGATGGAAAATAATTTTGATAAAACACTTGAACTCCATTCTTGAGAAAAATATCCTTTCTGCTTCAAAAACATTTTCCTTTCATAACATGTCATAAAATTTTAAACTAAAAGAAGTTGATTAAAAATAAACATGAAAACTTGTAAAGGATGCTTCTTGGAAATAATTTTTTAAAAGTCCATTCAAGCTGTATAAGTTAAAAAAAAATATTCTTCTCGTACTGTTGTCGGAAACGTCAAAAAGTACCTCGTACGAAAAACGACAAAAGATTCCATTCATATCTTTTACTAAAAACACACCGAAAGGTAAAATTGAATTTAAACAATTTTATATGGATGGAAATAACATTTCATATTGAGGAAACATGGATGTGGAAGATAAAATACACCCCAGTAAATACCAAAGTATAAACAATCTCAGATAAAATGAGATTGTGATATTTTCCCTTACCTTTGGTCCAATATGCTTTGTACGTGTCCGAACCTCCTTTATAATGATTTAAATAATGTTAATGACTTATTCCAGAATCATGATTATTTTTATGATATCATATATGGTCATATTCTTAGCTTATTATTAGTAATATTTCATTACTACTTGTTATTCGGGTGTTTATTACTTTTTGTTCTTATGCGTGTTTTGTTGAATAAATTCTTATTATTCTCTTTATGTTATAGATACCTCATTTCCAGAATGGTATTAGTGTAATATATATCATATTCATTCATTCAATTCATTTATATAATCATATAAAATGAATATCATGTAGAACGAGTCGCATCACATCGTGGAGACGGTATTCCGTACGTACGCACGAGTGATTATATCGTTCCTATGATCGTGGAATTGTATTGGAGTGTATGTATACAATTTCAGAATCAATATCATTTAATAATAGTCATATATAGTCATTATTTACACCATTATACCCATTCAATTAAGGTGGTGGTGGAAAATAGATTACACCACGGCGTGGAGACGGTATTTCGTACGTACGCACGCGCGGTGATTTCTTTTTTCCTTAGGATGGATAGATGGTGAAATAGGGTTGTTTAATACATATAATAACACATCGGTATATGAGTGATACTTATGTTATTACTTCATAATTAAACAACTAAAGAAGAAGAAGTGGAAGAAGAAATAAAGATGATAGAATCGGTAACGGACATTACCTCTTCTTTGAAGTGCTTCTTTTAGACCTCCTTTTAGGGCACTAAAATAGGTCTTTGAAGAAGACCAGAACCTCTAGGATGCTTCTAGGGAATTTGAGAGAATATATTTGAAGGGGTTGGCCGAGCTTGAAGGCTCAAAGTGGTGTGAGGAAGAGGGGGAGGAGGTTCCCTTTTATAAGGGATGAGAGGGGCACCTTTGGAATAACTAATAATATTATTTTATTATAAAGTCAAATTCGGTTTTAGATAGCTCAAAATTGATTTATTTCGAAGCTAAGGTGGGGATGGGTATAAATAATCTCATCCAATATAATTTACACAAGTTTAGGTTCCTATTTTAATCTTATCATTTATATTTAACTTTAAGTTAGATAAATTTAATTTTTCAGTGTCTTTTTGTGTTCTTACCCTACAAGGTTAATAAACATACAATAAGAATCCAAAAGAACCCCAAGTTGTTTATTATTAATATATATAACCTTATCTAAATCATTTAGCCGAACCTTAGATTTTTAGGAATTAAATAACAATTAATAATATAATATTTGTTTTAAAAACTATTATATGTCAATTTTGACAGTATTTAGTAAATAATTTTTTTGAAAATCATAACAGAATGATTAGTTCGAAAAACATTAATTAAATCAATACTAACATGTCATATTAACCAATAAAATTAGTGGAATTCCTAAAAATTTTCAAATTACATTTATTTGGGTATTTATAACATCAATTATGTCAATATTTCATTAATAAGATAATTACTGCATCATCGTTGTTTCATAAATAAAATAAATTATATAATGTCTAAAAATTACAAATAAAATACTATTATGTAGGAAATATCTTTAGAGTTATAATGAATATTTATAGTCGAATTTATCTTATCTATAACCGTATATTAAAAATGATTTACTTATTAAACATTGATTTTAACTATTTTAACCCTTCTTTAAATAAATTAATAATAAATGTCCTAATCTAATCCAAGTGGGCCCAAATGATCATATTTTATTCATAAGGTTTTTTTGGTCGAATTACACTTATCCAATAGAATTAGGAAATGTTTTAGGGTAATAATAATATCATTTTTACCCTTAATTTCCCAATGTACTTTTAACCGTGGTTAAAAAAAAGTAAAAGTTACTATTCATCAAAAATTATTTTCATCTCATTGAACCACATTTTACTTACTTACATCAACCGTGTCTCTCGGATTTTTGAAATTCCACTCACAGAAGCGGTAAAATTATGTTTTATGAAAAATTCATTTATCTTAACTACCACTTAGTGGTTTTACTATTCATCAAAAAATGAAAGTTTCCAGAAAAATACAAAAAATTATTCCAAATCTATAGTTGATATTATGAACTCAAAAATGATGTCTATATTACCAAATTCAAAACATATCAGTTGCATTAATTAATTTAAAAATTAATTCCCGTCGTCAAAACAAATAGCGTGTTCTTAAGAGATAATAACTATCAAAAGATTGACACTTGTTTATGTCTGGTTTAAATGTGAAATTACATCCAATGAACAACATTGTATTAAATTGTAAAAATATATACTATATATACTTTAAAACCACTAAAATAAATAATTTATCACTATTAATTATTTCAATTAAAAAGGTTGTTTTTAATTAAAATTTAGTAATTTTCACTATTCATCAGAAAATGAAAGTTATCCGAAAAGTACCAAAATTTTACCCTAAGCTAATTTTGATATTACGAATCCAAAAATGAATTCCATTTTGAAAAATAAAATTTAAAAATTTTCAATAAGTGGTTATTACAATTCATAACGGCTAGTTTTAATAATATTTTAATAGCATATTGTTGTTTAGTGAAACTCGTTATTGCTTACTACACACGCTATCGAGGAAGGTCGCAATTGCGTGTAATGAAAGGAAAGTCAAGGATGTGTGTTGTGCAAGCTCCTTTTGGTGTATCGTACAACACAAGATATTAATGAAATTAAAAAGAATATTTTTCATAAAATCTCGGGCTGTTACATTCAAAAACACCATCTGTAACATTTTTCAAAAAATGGTTGGCCAAAATAAAAAGAGTTGGCCGGACAAGATTCTCAACGTCCTCGGTGCTTTTAAGACGACGAATCTTAATTCCACCCATGTTACCCTGTATTCCCTGGTATACAGAGCTGAGGTCGTCCTACCCATCAAGATTTAGTTTCTCTCATTGCGCACAACTATCAATGACTAGAAAGCACTAGATAGAGTAGATAAAATCCATCTAGATAAATTAGATGCATTGGAAGAGAGTAGGTTTCGTTCCCTACACAGTCTAGAAAGGCATCAGAGCAGGATGGCTTGAGCCTTCCACAAGAAGGTTCTCCTCCGCTCTTTCCAGCAAGGTGACTAGGTGCTGGCTCTGAGAACACCAATGATCCCTGGTAGGAAACCACCCATATTCGATCCCAAATGGGAAGGATGTTTCCTTATGCATAAGGTTTATCCCAATTGAGCATACTCCTTAGTGACCATGGTTGGTGAGCGTATAACTCCTCCCACCAACTCCAAGTATCTCAAGTAATAATTTTCTTGAGCCCTTCAGGTACGGCACGAACCTAAACTATCTGGTTCTACATGACCATAAACTGGATGATGGTCCCACATAACCCTAAACAGCACGCCATTCCACCATGACATTAAATTGCACAGTCGGACATGAGTTCATACTATACCTTCCTCCACGACGTTAATCTGCACACAATTTTTCATGATGTTAAACTGAACCTTTAAGAACTACGTGTAACTTGACTCCCATCATCATTGAATGTGTCGGACTACCCAGACATTTAGATATTGGTTCCATCCCCATCTATTAGAGATATCTTTGTCACCTAGGCCCCTTGGCATGTCCCCTTCCATGAGGAGGATATATAGGTGTGGTACAGGGTCATGCCTCAAGTTGATCCCCTTGACACTTGACAGTGGTTCGTCGATGTGTCCAAGTGTACTCTGGTCTAGGAACTGGAGTTTCAGATTCAACTTGGGAATGTTTCCATTCACTTGTTAGGCTTCGTTTTATTCTTCATTTTGGATTCCATTATCTTTTACACCCAAAGGGACCCCCAAAATGGCATGTATACTAGGCCTAAGGGCTCTACTACCATTATCGGCCAACATCCATGAGGGTTTTTGACAAAAAATTGATACAAGTCCCGTGTTGCGAATATGGTTCGTGGAAGATGTTCATTTTTTTTGTACCCATTTTAGGATAATGCGACATGGATGCTATGTTGTGAACATGGTCAAAAGTAATCCTCTGTCGCCACGCCAGCCCCTTTAGGCCTTGAATGTTGGTTACATGATTCACATTATGTTCCACCCCATCATGTCCAGGTAGAATTTTGACACTCTTGGCACTATCCCTCAGTGCACCTCCACACGTCAGGGGGACAAAGCAGCAATACAGAGTTCTTCAGGGATCCCACAATTCGATCTCTACGACCATAAACTAAATTATTCTCTATGATCTACATGCAGCTTGATTCTCATCTTAATGAGATAACTAGGATAACACGAATACCACGTTTCCAGGTCCAGATAAAATGGGAGCTAGCTTCTCCTTCCCCTTATCCCCTGACCCTTACTGGCCTCTTGGACCGAGGTTCCTTTCCTGAAGTTGCGCACGATGATGATGAGGTCCTCATTGTCATTCATGTCAGGTATTCCTTATCTTGTTGTGTGCATTACTTATTGTCCAAACCATATGAATTTAAACTTTGCTATCTAGTACCATCACAGGTCCCAAAATTGTGATGATATCATCCCTGTAGCATGACAAAAAACTACACTACATTGTGATGACCTCATCACAGGGGACATCACGTTGGGTAATGGTCACCCACCATACCATTTTTCAACACCTGTATATTTCTTGATTCCAGTGGCGATGCCGAGAATTTCTACCATAGGACAATCTCTTCATAAAAAAACCCATTCACCTTAAAGGAAGAAAAATATCAATCAAATGCTGCCTATTTTAGTATGAGGGCCATACCCGCATGCCCCTTTCATCCTTTGTGCTGGTACCTTACCGTGCCACCCCTTTGAACTACGTGTGGCTTGATTCCCATTATTATGGGGTACAGAGAAATGCATGTGCGCCACACTACCGGGCCCAACCTAACTTTCTTTTTCGGTCCCTCAACCTAAAACCTCACTAGGGGAGTCATGATGATGTTGACCTCATCCTCATTGATGTAGGGTTGTATGAGATACACGCCATGAATCTCTCGGATTTCCCGCTGTCCATGGTATGAGTTCTAAGACCTTAAACTAAAACCCTTTCTAGAACTATGTATGTCTTGATTCCCATATTTATGGGATAAGTAGGAATGCCCACACATATCATACGAATTCCATCCTCAGGAACCAAAAGTCCCATACTCTCACACTGTCGCCCCTTGGCCTGACCCCAAGGTGAGTTGTGTACCTGCAGCATTTTCCCTGAAAAAGTTCAGGATGCCCCATAATTACATTGGGAAGCAATGGATCCCTTACTGAACAGGTCTTGTCTACGAGAAGGAATGATCCATGATCTGATTAATGTGCCCACCTAATATTCTTCCACCACTATAGCATGATTTTAAGAGTGTAGGATTTTTTTCGAACAAACCACCACTTCACCTTCCATGATTTATGTTCCCTTTATTTGGACCCTCATCATATTTCATGTCTGATGGGACCCCCTTAAATTATGGATGCTCATCCTATGGTCCACCTGCTGTCCTGGGCCAATGGTTTAGAAGACTGATGGACAATATTTTGAGTTAGTTCCCATGCTTCGAACATGGTCAGTGGTCGACCCTCATTTGTTGCCCCTGTTTCAAGCTAACGCAATAAGGATGCTGTGTTTTGAATATGATCAACAGTTGTTCTTTATTGCCACACCTCTCCCATAGTGTTCCGAATTTGTGGTAACATAATTCACATTTTTCATTCCCCTATGTTCGAACTGATTCTAATGCCCGTGGAATTTCCCCACTCATGTGCTAGAGTACATTGCGAAGACGATACATTTATCGGTCAGGGGTCCTATTCTTTTTATCAGGCCTCCCTCTTCTCCTTGTATATCTGTATTCTAATATCAAATTCCCAAAGCTTGGTTGAAGCTCCAGCAATCAAATGATGTAATAGTATGAGTATACCTTTTTTCTCACATCTGGTATGACCCACATGAGCTTAGTAATGGATTTATATTTTTTTTTTCGGAGTTATGGTTGAGCGCGTTAAGTCAAGATGTCAAGTAGATAAACTTTTCCATATATACAGTTCAAAATTAGAAGTAGTAAGGCTAAATAATTTTTTGAGTTCATCCAAAATAGGGGCCCTTAAGGGTAGACTTCTGTAGACGCCGGAAAAGTCCGTTGTTCCCAAACGAAGCTCTGGATGCGGAAAGCGAAGTGATATTTGGAGTCGGAAGAACGTTTCGGAGGGCCCGGAGGCCTTGCGCGGAATTTCAGAGGCCCGCGCGCAAAGGTGATGTTCCGCGCGCAAACCCCCCGGGATGCGCGCAATGCGCCGGTCCGGCGCGCAATTTTGCGCGCCGCGGGTCCGCGCGACTCCCTTGCGCGCCGCGTCCGATTCCGCGCCCGCGGGAAGAA
Organism: Viscum album; assembly: GCA_963277665.1. Classification (NCBI taxonomy): domain Eukaryota; kingdom Viridiplantae; phylum Streptophyta; class Magnoliopsida; order Santalales; family Viscaceae; genus Viscum; species Viscum album. The sequence continues at coordinate 2,104,969,623 of OY728148.1, forward strand.
TTTCGCGCTCGCGCCTTGGATTCCGCGCCCGGGGTTGCCTATAAATACAAGGCGACCCCCAACGTTTCAAAGGTTGCTGGAAGTCGAAACGTCTCTCGTGCGCGCAATTCAACCCCTTCCGCGCGCAATGACGAACTTCAGGTAACCTCCTTTCTTTCGCGCAAGAAAGCCTCGGGGTCCGCCTTCGCGCGCAATCCCCGCTGGCTCCTTTCATTTGAATAAAAACTCACCCTAAGGCCTTTGCGCGCAAAAGAACCCGCTTGCGCGCAATTGCCCCCGGGGTGCGCGCAATCCGGCCCGATTGCGCGCACCCCCCCTTCTTTCAAGTGGCCATTCGTTAAAGAATGAGCCGTTGCCCCCGCGCGCTATCCGAAGCCCGGTGCGAGCAATCTCAAGCATCCGCGCGCAAGGCGCTGGCCCAATTGCGCGCCAGCCGCCCCGATTGCGCGCCGGCCCGCAGTATTGGGCGCAAAGCTTCCTTTTTGCGCGCAATCTGCCAGGGTCGTCCCCGTTGACCCCCTGAGGGCACCTGCCTGCGTGGCGCCCGATGCTCCTCATCCTGGGTGCCCGCACCGTGCGTTGTCTTCCCGTGCGGCCCTCCAGGTTCGTGCGAAGTGACATGCACCCATCGTCCGGCAACCTATGCCCAGCATGACGTTAAACTGCACATTCGTCCGGCAACCTATGCCCAGCATGACGTTAAACTGCACATTCGTCCGGCAACCTATGCCCAGCATGACGTTAAACTGCACATTCGTCCGGCAACCTATGCCCAGCATGACGTTAAACTGCACATTCGTCCCGCATGACGTTAAACTGCGCATTCGTCCCGCATGACGTTAAACTGCGCATACGTCCAGCATGACGTTAAACTGCATATTCGTCCCGCATGACGTTAAACTGCGCATTCGTCCCGCATGACGTTAAACTGCGCATACGTCCAGCATGACGTTAAACTGCATATTCGTCCAGCATGACGTTAAACTGCACATCCGTCCAAGCTGCACGACGCTAAACTGCCTAGCCCCCATCGTCCGCGCTGCAAGACGTTAAACTGCCAAGTGCTTCGTCCTCAACACATGACGTTAAACTGTACTTCGTCCGACAAGACGTTAAACCGTCCGCCTCGTCCTCAACACACGACGTTAAACTGTACTTCGTCCGGCAAGACGTTAAACTGTCTGCTTCATCCGATCCCGTGCTCTGCACGCAGGATCTCCCCCGGTTTGGATGTGGCCCCCACCCGCTCGTCTCTGCAGGGATGTCGGGATTGTCCCGCTTTCGGGGCGATTTAATGGGAGTGGCTTTTCCCTACGGGGGCAGGGTATTACAAACCCCTAGTTTCTCGTGGGAGGCTGCACATGTGTATCTCCATTGCGCCTCCCCACTGCCGAAGCCAGTAGAGGGTCTGACTGGGATCGAGGTGTCTTCCGCTTTCGGTCCAAGTCCCTTCCAACTGAGTTTTGCAGCATCCGGGCTGCCCCAGGTGCGTAAGTCCTGACAGAATGAACTACGTGGACTTTGATCCCTGTCTTCTATACAGGGTACGTAGGAAGCCTCCCTGAGGTCCAAGCCCACCACCTGGTCGTCCCGGTCGTATTTACGTCGGTTCGTCCATTAGTGGACCCCTCCAGGGTTCACGCTTGCGTTGATTCACCTATGAATCCGCCCCTGTGGGAGACTGCCCGTGTGTATCTCCACGGTGCCTCCCCACAGCCCCCCTTTTTCCATTTCCCCTTGTATCGTCCAGCATGACGTGAAACTGTGATCCACCCGGCCGTTCCATCCCCCTCTGTGCGAGGTGGTTCGGTTCAATCCTCCGCCCGGCGGCCTCGACCTCTTCGTGAGTCGGCTTGCCGACGTCCAGCATGACGTTAAACTGTATGCCCGAACTACGTTGACTTTGATCCGTGTTAACGCGTGGTACGTAGGAAGCCCCTCTAGGGTCCAAGCTCTTCACTTCATCATCCATCCTGATCCTTACCCGGGCCGCCACATCCCGGTGGGGTCATGCCACTTCACTCCACTCCACGTTACTTGGGAAGCCGCCCATGTGCTGGCCCCAGCGTCGGAGGTTCCCCGCAAGGGGTTCTGTCATCTGATCCACTTTTCGTGTTGATCGGTCCGATGCCGTCCCCGCTGGACGTTAAACTCGCGGCATACCCCGTGTTAAACACGGGAAGCTGAGGAAAACCTCAGGTGACACAGTTCCCCGCACCTAGTACGGGATGCCTCAGGCCATTATGCTTTCGAGAAGCCCTATTAGGGACGGAAGACAGATGTGCAGAGCCGCAGTGTTACGACACGCCCCCAGCACCCAGAGCCACCCGGCCTTCTCACCGCAGGTTGCTGCCCCGCCCAGACTCCTTGGAACGTCCGGGCGGAAGCAGCGTAATTAACCGGTGTCCATGAAGATATGGCGCCGGGAACGAGATTCACGAACATTCTTAAGTCTATGAGGGAGACCCGGATTAGGCGACGAGTTCCGAGGAGACGTCCAAGGAAGGAGGAGCCGAAATCCCATCATCCCGGTTTCGATCAAGGAGCAGACGCCCCTGAATAAGGGACGGATGCCGCCCGCCCTTGGAAAGCGGGACTGCGGGACCACAAGCCGCGCGCCCATCCCCTCGGGTTGACGGGTGCACGCGCGAACGCGTCCTGGCGGAACAGCGTAACCCGACGCACATCCGCACCGAAACAGAAAAATGGTGAACCCGACGTGAATCTCTTCTCCTCGATACGAAGACCGATGGCTTTCAGAGGTGTTGGAAGACCGGCGTGTTGCCCGGCCAAGCATTCAGTCTTACCCGCCAGGGGCTGGGGAAGTGAAATCGGGCACTCCGTCTCGCAACGTCGAGGGCCTGGGTTCCCCCCACGGAAGGTGTCGTGGCACTAATGGTTGGTTGTCGATTCCTTTTTCCTGTCAGTGTTAATGGGTCATTCTCCCTGCTTTCAGAAATCAGGTCGCCCGATCCAGTGACCGATCGCCACCCGCCCACTGGCGCAGGGATAGGGGAAACACCGACGCGGCTACTTCGCGCGGTCCCGCCCGTTCCACAGCCGTCCCAGCAGCCGCAATTGCGGGACGACCACGCCCTCTCTCCCCCTCGGAGGTCATCCAGAGAAGGGTGATCAACACCCTGGTGCGGAGATACGAGGAAGAGGGAGTCATCCCCACTAGGGAAATGGCTCGCCTGGACCTTGAGGAGGCTGCGCCTCGCCACCACCGCCGCCCCCGAGGGCCGCGCAGGGAGGCACCGCTGCCTACCTCAACGTCCAATCGCTTCGGGAGTTTATCCCCGGAGCGATCTGACAGTTCCCTTCCCTATGCGGATGAGGTGGAAGAGGCCCGGGATCACCCTATCCGGGATTCGCTCCAGGGATCTACGGTAAGGACTCCCGCCAGGCCACGGCGACACCGCCGCCAGGCCTCTCCAGTCGAAGAGCGGGCTCTCCACCTGCCCGCGCCGCTCATCCCGACTCGTCTGTCTCGACGCCAACGTCGGGCACGAGCGGAAGAGGATGCCCACCTTGGGGCTCTAGCAACAGCGGCCGCATTGGCCCAAGCCACTGCTGGCTCCAGTCGCCAGGCCTCTGCGCATCCTGAGCAGGGGAACTCCTATGCCCGACCTGGATCGAGGCCCCGACCGCCCCAAAGGCAGGTTGGGTCGACTCTCCCGGTTGCTGGCACTGGCAATAGCCACCGCGGACCACCTCGCGGTAGCGCTATTCACCAACAGGATCTACTCTGTGTGGCCGATCCAGGAGGCATGGGTCATCCCACCTTCCGATCCCGGCCCGGAGGCCTGCCCGGAATCATCTCTCCCCGCGTCCCCTTTGATATCTGTCCCGGTGCCCCTCGCACCTTGGTTCCCAGTCCTCTTGGCCCCAGCACCATTGCGGCCGGAGGACGCCAGGACAGAGATCAGCCCTGCCCCGGGGAACTGCCCAGGGGCAGGAAGGCAAGGCGTCGACGCCGAGGGAAGAATGTTACGGAATTCCGGACAGAGATCCGACCGGTTTGCTTCTCTGACTCAGAGGCGGAGTACGATTCGGCGACAGAGCCCTCTCCCCAATCCCGCCAGTCAAGGGCAGGGGTAGGAATGCGGCACCTCAGCCTCGTGCTCCCCGAGAGCGAGATCGATGTGATCCCCGCGTCTCTCCGAAGGTATATCCGGAGTAACGAGGGCCTGGTAGACCCCCAGAGATCAAGCTTGCGGTTGGTACCGGCCCCTCCGGAAGTGCCTTCCGCCTCGATCGGAGAAGCCGGAGACTTTTTCTGGGGATCGACGGTCGAACCACGATCTGGTGCACCCTCGGCGAGCACCGATGCTACGGCAGGATGTTCGCTCGCCGGCCCGTCCTATCGTGATGTGGTAGCCAGGGCACCGCCACCCTCAGAGGGCGGCCCGGGATATGGAGGCCAATCGGCCTGTTCGCCGTATTCACCGTCGGCCAGCCCGTCGGCCCGGCGGCCCGCCTCGGCACCACTACCAGTTCCTCGTCCGTTCCCAGCCATGGAAGAGGACCAAGGAGATCTGGGTCCCGAGTTTGAGTCGTGGAGCTTCTGGACCGTCCTTGCAGAGGGCCACTTCCCTGAGAAGTTTTGGCCAGTCGCAGGACCGGGCTTTGATGCACCCGAATCGCTCACCCCAGATGAGTTCGAATGCTTCCGCCGAACTCTCCGGGAGACTCACTCCCGTCTTCACTGCCTACAAATGCCATACCCCGGGAGTCAACGACACCTGGAGGATATTGGTGAGCAGTGCCGTCAAATTGACCTGGCCACGCTCCCCGCGGCTCGGCACCCCGGGTCATTTGGGCACCACGAAGCCCTCCAACAACGATGCGTTGAGTGTTTTCAAGTACTCCGCAAAGTTATCGAGGAAGCCACTCCCCACGTGTATATCCGTGGATGGGGGCAGTACGCTGCCCTACGCTTCAGTGTGATCCGCCGACAGCCCGATTCGCTGGGTGGCCCTGAGGGTATATCCCCAGGGACAGGAACAGTCAATATGGCTGACCTGTCGGGAGAGGGGAACGACTTGGAACTTCTCGACGGGGGCTTCCCCCCCGAAGACAAGCCGTCGTCAGATCCATCAGTGAGAGTTACTCGTCATCAGAGAAACCTCCTGGGGCTCCCCGCGCCCACTGAAGCACTGACGTTGAGCTGAAACGTCAGCAAAGGAAAAGAGCACAGCGAGGCTATAAGGCCCGCCGACCCATCTGCCTCCATGCAGAGGGCAGAGGAGGATCCCGAGAAGGCTACGCTACGTCAGCAGCTCGCCGAACAGAAGAAGCTGGTTGACCAGCTCCTCGCCGAGCGCGCTGCAGAACGGCGGCCTGACTACGGTGATCCTAGGCCAGGACAGCAGGGACCGGAACAACCGCTCCTCGACGAGACTCTCCCGGACAACCGTGATTACGCCGTGTTTGCCGACAGGAGAGAGGCCATTGCCTACGGCAAGAGGGCGCGGTATGTTTCGCCACACCCTCCCGAGCGGCGGGACTACTTGAGGGACCCCGCTCGGATTCCTCCCGCTGCCCCAAGGGCCGCTCCGCCCGCCATCCCACGAGCTGCCGAGTTCGACGACCCGGTCGACGACCCGATTGAAGGGCCATGCAATGCGCTCGTGGTTAGAGATCCTCGCCAGGACTGGAACCCATGTCCGGACGATCCGATGGCGGCACTCATTGCCCGCTTGGAAGCCTTGGAGACTCGGCAGGTGGCGATCCCACCGGACGGCAAGCCCTACCCAGCATGGGTGGATGACATGCCGGCGCCTCCGGGATTCGGGAATCCCACTTTCGCCCCCTTCAACGGGACTGGAGATCCGCCACAACATTTAGCCCACTTCAACTCGAGGTGCGGGCCTATGTTGGGGACTCCGGCGCAGCAGGAGGCCGCTAAGCTTCGCTGCTTTGTTCAGACACTGGAAGGGCCAGCATTTGTCTGGTACAGCCAGCTTCCCGTCGGGTCGATAACTAGCTGGGAGGACCTTCGTAGACAATTCCTCTACCAGTTCAGTTCCACGACCCGGAAGACGAGTATCGCAGACCTCTTCAAGTGCAAGCAGAGGCCTGATGAGCGAGTCGCGGACTTCGTCGCCCGATGGAAGGGTCTCACGTATTCCCTTGACATGCCATTGACTCAAGAGCAGTTGCTGACAATGTGCGTCGGGAACGTCAAGACCGAGATGGTCCCTTCCCTGATTACTCAGAATTACCCCGGAGGGTTCAGGGACTTCTCAGACAAAGCTCAACGTCTTGAGGAAGCCCTGCAACAGGCCAGCCAGGCACACCCGCTGCCTCCTATGATTCTTGCAAGGAGAGTCAGCAGGGCTGAGCCCGCTGCTGTGGCCCAGATAGAGGCTCCCAGGCCGTTGGAGCTGCTGCCGGTGAGGCCAGCTCCGCAGCCTCACAGGAATCCGCCTCCACGGGCTCAGTTCCCGGCCCAGCAGCGGCAGCCCCAGAACCGGCCGGCCCCTCCGCGTAATGTACCGCCACAACCCAGGCGAGATAATCAGGGTCCACCTCCTCGGCAGGCCCCTCCGGCCCCTCGTCAAGACCACGCTCCCAGAGGCCCGCGACACCTGACTTACTCATTCCATGAGGATCAGGTCCCCGGTTATTTCCGGAGCGCCCTGGAGCAGAGGATTGTGCGACTGCCTGAGTGTTGGAAGCCAGAGGAGGCACATCTTACGAATAACCCCCGCTACTGCCCCTACCATCGGGCCCTGGGGCACACCATCCAGCGGTGCTATGTGTTTAAGGACTGGCTCCAAGACCAGATTAACAACAATGTAATCAGGTTGGGCCCAGCTCCAGCACAGGTAGCGGGCGTGTTCGTGGGATCAGATGACGATAGTGGCAACGAGGACGAATGGCAGCTGGTCTCCGACCGCGGATCCCAGAAGTATAATAACTGGATGGCCCGCAAGACGACCATTCGCGCCCATGGAATCATCCGTGCGCGCTTGAATCAGCCTGAGCCCCCAGAACCTGCGGGTGCTGCTTCGACATCGTCGTCCCGGTCTGCCTCCTCCAAGAGGAGAAAACGGCGGCAGCGCAAGAAGGAAGAGCGCGCCCCGCCAGTTCCGCCACTATCCCGTACTCTCGGCGATTTCATGCCCCCGGAGATGGGGGTCCCTCCTCGGATCCGCCCGGTGATGGATGACTCGTCCTATGACGGTATTGGGTACGCTTCGGTTAACACCGTCGAGCTGGTAAATCCCTTTTCGGTTCCCGACGTTGAAGAACACCAGGTGGACCTCCCTAGTGTCCCCGGTCGTCGCCACCGTCGGAAGAACCGCAGCAGCAGGAGTCGCCGGGGCACAGCAGCTGGTACCTCCAGCCAGGCCGTGCACGCCACTGAGACTAGGCAACAGGCTCAAAACCGAGCTCAGCACGCGCAGGCTCCCCATCCGGGGATGACGGATTCGCCTCCGCCACTGTTTGTGGTGTGGGACCAGGCAGAACCGCCTCAGCCGCGTCGCGACCAGCTCCGCCCTGCCACAAGTCCATCCCGGCCTCCTGACCCCAGTACGGTGACCATTTCCCGGACTGCGACCAGTGAACAGCGAGATGCGCCAAGTACCAGTCGGCCGCCGACCCAACCGGCAAGGCCCGTCATGCCACCAACCGCAGAGCAACCTCCTGCAACCAGGAGCTCGCGCTTGGCCAAAAAGTATGATGTCCTGAAGCACTTGGCCGACATCCCAGCAAGGCTCTCCATCCTTGAGGCTCTGCGCATGTCATCTGAGATGCACGAGGCACTCGCTGAAGCCCTGAAGAGCCCCCTCCAGTTTGAGACAGAGGTTGCGGCTGCAGAGGCCTTTCACGCCGGAACGATCGAGGACGCCGAATGTCAGGCAGTTATCTCGTTCTCTGGTAAGGATGAAGACCCTCCTATACAGGGACATATTCGTCCGCTGTATGTCACCGGCCAGTTCAATGGCCTTGAAGTCCGGCGCTGTCTTGTCGACACGGGGTCCGGGATTAATCTGATTCCAACTTGGACGCTCCGGAGATTGGGGTTGTCTGAGGATGACTTGATTCCCTCCGACCTCAGGATCTAGGGGTATGACCGTACCGAGCAAACCCCGGTCGGCAAGATACGTTTGAAGACCCAGTTCGGTGACTTGGTTGCCAACACCGAATTCATGGTAGTCTCTCAGGACACTGCGTATAATGCATTGATGGGCAGGCCATGGCTCCACCTTCATGCGGCGGTTCCCTCATCATACCACCAATGCCTCAAATACTCCCTTAATGGTCGAGTGGGCGTGCTTCAAAGAGATGCCTCTCCTTTTGCCTCATGTGAAGCCCGTTATCTGGACGCGGACTATTACAAGAGCAAGGACAAGCAGATCCTGGCAGGTGAGGTTGAGCCTGTCGCTGTTGCAAGCGATCCATGGGCCAGCTTGGATGACGCCTACGTCCTCCCGATTCAACGGTTGGACGTAGCCATGGTTTCGACGGCCTGTGAGTCTCCTGATGAGATGACCGCGACCGCCCGTGCCAGCACCAGCGGCCCAGCAAGATCTGGTGGCCCCAATGCAGTTTCCAACGCAGTCTCTCCCGTGGATGATCCCTCCCCAAGTGGAGAGGACGTGGAAGATGCACCCCCAGCCTTTGAGGAGGGCGTCCCCGCCACGGTCGATGAGTTAATACAGGTGAACCTTGGAACCGAGGCAGATCCAAGACCCACATTGGTCAGTGCCGCCATGCCCTCTGAGGAGCGGCAACAGTACGTGGACTTTCTCAGGCAGCACCGTGATGTATTCGCTTGGGGCTATGACGAGATGCCGGGGCTAGATCCTCAGGTAGCCGTCCACCGCCTTGGTCTCCCGGCGAACCATCGCGGGTTCAAGCAGCCTCCCAGGAAGATGCACCCATCCCATGGTGCCATGGTTGAGGCCGAAGTTGACAAGCTTATCAAAGCCAACTTCGTGAGGGAAGTTCAGTACCCCAAATGGCTGGCCAACATTGTGCCGGTCAGGAAGAAGAACGGGCAGATTAGAGTCTGCATCGACTTCCGGGATCTCAACCGCCACTGTCCGAAGGATGATTTTCCCCTTCCAGTGACAGAGCTGTTGATTGATGCCACGGCAGGGTTCCAAGCCCTCTCCTTCATGGATGGATACTCCGGATACAACCAAATTCGGATGGCCCCTGAGGATGAGGAGTTCACTGCCTTCAGGGCCCCCCAAGGTACCTTTTGCTACCGGGTCATGCCCTTCGGCCTGAAGAATGCAGGTGCCACCTATCAACGGGCGATGCACCGCATATTCAAGACAATCCTCGGCACACTGGTGGAATGCTACGTCGACGACTTGGTGGTCAAATCGCGCCAGCGTCAGGACCATCTCAAAGATCTTGAGAAAGTGTTCAGCTTCCTCCGGTCTCGCTGCCTGAAGATGAACCCGTTGAAGTGTGCCTTTGGGGTCACCTCCGGAAAGTTCCTTGGATTTGTGGTAAGATACCGGGGTATTGAGATCGACCCAGAGAAAATCAGGGCGATTAGCCAGATGCCTCCCCCGGGTACCGTCCGGGAACTGCAAGGGTTCCAAGGCCACTTAGCCTATATACGCCGATTCATCGCGAATCTGGCCGGCAAGTGTAAGCCCTTTTCTAGGCTTATGAAGAAAGGTGCCACCTATGTATGGGATAAAGAGTGTCAGACCGCTTTCGAGGAAATCAAGCAGTACCTGCTTCAACCTCCGGTCCTGATGCCGCCCGTATCCGGAAAGCCGCTGGTCCTTTATGTGACCACCCTGGAACGGTCCCTGGGTGCCCTTCTCGCCCAGAAGAACAACGAGGGAACAGAGAATAGCCTCTATTACCTCAGTCGCATGCTCCTCGATGCGGAGGTTAGGTATTCCCCCATCGAGAAGAGCTGCCTGGCGCTCGTATTTGCCGTACAGAAATTACGGCACTACTTGCAGCACCATGAGGTACAGTTGGTTTCTCAGGTAGACCCGTTGAAATATATCCTGAGCCGACCTATGTTGACTGGCCGTCTAGCGCGGTGGGCTGTGATTCTCCAGCAGTTCGACATCAGGTATGTGTCTCAGAAGGCCATCAAAGGGCAAGCGTTGGCAGACTTTCTGGCCGCTCACCCGACCTCCGCGGATCAGCCGCTGGATCTAGGCTTTCCTGATGAGACCATTCTCTCGGTTGATCGAGCCGATCCATGCTGGCAGATGCACTTTGACGGTGCCTCCCGGAGCCCCACCGGTAGAAGACTCGATAATCCTAAGCTCAATAGAGTGGGCTTGGGCATCGTCTTCATTACCCCGGAGCGAGCCGTGCTGCCATACTCTTTCCTGTTGTCAGAGGGCTGTACCAACAATGAGGCGGAATACCATGCCCTCATCACCGGCCTCGAGTTAGCTCTCGAGATCGATGTGCCCCATCTGTGTGTGAAAGGGGACTCCGAGCTGGTCGTTAAGCAGATCAATGGCGACTACGTTGTCAGGAAGCCGGAACTTGTGCCATTGTTGGAGTGCACCCTTCTTCTGATGGCCCGGTTCCCTTCTCGGCCGGAAATTGTCCATGTTCCCCAGTCGCAGAACGGTCGAGCAGATGCTTTGGCCAGCCTGGCTGCGTCACTTGCGGAACCTGAACAGGACAACCTGATCGTCCGTGTGACGCGCCGCAGGCTCATCGCTCCCGTTATCCCGGAAGAAGATCGCGGCCCGTTGGTAAGTAACCTCAACACGGTTGCCCCTATGCCCGGAGCCCCGAGTACCCCAGATATAGCAGTCGAATCAGCCCGTGATTGGAGGGCACCTTTGGTTGAGTACCTCCGACATGGCATTCTTCCGTCAGATCGGGCCGAGCGCGAGCGAGTTCGACGCCGCGCATCGCAGTTTGTCCTCCAGAGCAGTCCCGGTCTGGAGCAGATCCTCTACAAGCGCGGGTTTGATGGTGTTCTCCTCCGTTGCCTTCAGGGAGTCGAGATCCCACGAGTCATGCAAGAGGTTCATGCTGGTTCATGTGGCGCCCACCAGACTGGGCCGAAGCTGTCCCACCAGATTCGGAGGTTGGGATACTTCTGGCCCTCTATGATCCATGACTGCATCGAGTACGCCAGGAGGTGCCATGCGTGCCAGGTTCATGCGAACTTTGTGCATCGGCCGCCGGAGCCTCTCCATACCATAAGGTATTCCTGGCCCTTTGCAGTCTGGGGACTGGACGTTGTGGGACCTTACCCGCCGGCGACAGCTCGCCAGTGCCGGTTCATTCTGACCGCCACGGACTTCTTCTCCAAATGGGCAGAAGCGATTCCGCTCAGAGAGGTCAAATCCTGTTCGATCGCTGACTTCGTGACCTCCAACATCATCTATCGATTTGGGGTGCCTCACGCTATCCTCACGGATAACGGAACCAATTTCCGAGCAGCCGAGTTGAAGAAGTTGTACGCCAAGTATAACATCCGCTCGAACCATACATCTCGCTATCATGCGCAGGCGAATGGACAGATCGAGGCGTTTAACAAAACCCTCTCTAACATTCTGCAAAAGATGGTTGGTCAGAACAAGAAGAGTTGGCCGGACAAGCTCCCCAACGCCCTCTGGGCTTATCGGACGACGACTCGCAATTCCACCCAGATGACCCCTTATTCCCTGGTGTATGGAGCTGAGGCCGTCCTGCCCATCGAGATCCAGTTACCGTCCTTGCGCACTGCGGTCTACGACCAGCAAGCGCCAGACGGAGTTGCTGAAGCCCGTCTAGTCGAGTTGGAAGCACTGGATGAGAATAGACTTCGCGCTTTGCACAACTTGGAGAGGCATCAAAGCAGGATGGCTCGAGCTTTCAATAAGAAGGTTCGCCTCCGCTCCTTCCTGCAGGGTGATCTAGTGCTAGCCCTAAGAGCGCCGATGATCCCCGGCAGGAAGCCACCCAAGTTGGAGCCCAAGTGGGAGGGACCTTTTGTTGTCCACAAGGTCTATCCCAATGGCGCGTACTCCCTAGCGACTATGGATGGTGAGCGTGTCACTCCTCCCACCAACGCTAGGTTCCTCAAGCAATACTTTGCCTGAGTGTTCAATCGTCCTGCATGACGCTAAACTGCACTTCGTCCTGCATGACGCTAAACTGCACTTCGTCCTGCATGACGCTAAACTGCACTTCGTCCTGCATGACGCTAAACTGCACTTCGTCCTGCATGACGCTAAACTGCACTTCATCCTGCATGACGCTAAACTGCACTTCGTCCTGCATGACGCTAAACTGCACTTCGTCCCGCATGACGCTAAACTGCACTTCGTCCCGCATGACGCTAAACTGCACTTCGTCCTGCATGACGCTAAACTGCACTACGTCCGAGCTACAAGACGTTAAACTGTTCAGCATTCGTCCTGCATGACGTAAAACTTCCCCTCAAGAACTACGTGCGGCTTGATTCCCATCCTTATGGGATACGTAGGACCGCCTGAACATTCATGTTTCAGGCCCAGCCCCATCCTTCGGGAATTTCCATCCCATCTCGGGCCCTTGGCCCAGTTGCCCCCGGGTGTGCGGCGTATGGTGTGAGTGCGGGGCTATGCCCTCATTCACGTCGGTTTGCTCGTCACGCTGTACGCCCCCCCACGTTTGGGGATGCCTTCTGCTCCCCCCTTCTTTTTCCTCATCGTCTTGCATGACGTTAAACTGCACTTCAAGAACTACGTATGGCTTGATTCCCATCCTTATGGGATACGTAGGACCGCCTGGACATTCATGTTTCAGGCCCAGCCCCATTTCCCGGGAATCTCTATCCCGCGTTGGGCCTCTGGCCCCAGTTCCCCTCCTTTTTTGTGCGAGGCGTATCGCGTGAGCGGGGGATTATGTCCTCATTCACGTCGGTCTACTGGCCGCGCCGTACGCCACCCCCGTGTGTGGGACTACCTCACACCCCTCATCGTCCTGCATGACGTTAAACTGCCTCTCTAGAACTACGTATGGCTTGATTCCCATCCTTATGGGATACGTAGGACCGCCTGGACGCTTGTGTCTCAGGTCCAGCCCCGTCTCTTGGTTGATCACGGGGATCTGCCCCCCTTCGGTTGCTCTCAGGGTGAGTCCTCCGACCCTTTCCGGAGATCTGTTAACATGTTTTGGGTGCTTCGGTCTATGACTCGTAGTGTCAGATTCAATCCCGACAAGTCCTGTGTTGCTTGTCAGGCCCCGCGCTTCCTCTTGTTCGAGCCTTCACTCAATGGGATCCTCGTTAGCGGTTTGGGTACGATGCCTCAGTGCTCTCCCACCGCTCCGGGTCGATTTACCGGCGGGTCTTGGGCCGCAAATCGATATGAATCCTGCGATTGAGCGGTTGATGCTCGTTTGCTTGCCCCGTCTTAGGCTGACGCGATCGGATGTTGTGTTGCGAATACGTCAGCAACGTCCTTGATCGCCATGTCAGCTCTCTCAGGCTCTGAACATTGGTTGCGCAGTCCTCATCACACTCCGCCTTTGTGCGTTGTAGTGGGATCTTGACACTCTCTTCATACTGACCTCCGGTACGCCTCTACACGTTAGGCAGACCAACCAGGGTAATGATGTCGTTCGAGGCTCCCATGATCTGAGCACCAAGGATATATGCAGATATCCTCCCTAAGGGCCATGCGTAGCTGGACCCTCGTCCCCATAAGGAGGAGGGAGTCGCCCGAACAATTGCGTTCTGGGCCCAGTATATCTGGAGGCTAGCATCTCTGCCCCTCGGGTGATGGACATACGCAGACCCCCATCCCAAGACTCTTCTCCTGGAATCGTGCGTGACCGCAGGGCTAGGTATGCTCCCACCTCCGCCGTGTCCGCCGTACCGCGGTAAGCGGATTCCTCCATGGTCCGAACCACACGACCTTAAACTGTGTTGTCTGGTCCTACCACACGACCGTAAACTGTGATCGTCTTGGCCACCCGACGAGAAAACGGCACTGCATCGTGATGTTCCCCTCAGGGGACACTCATGTTGGGCGCTGGTTAATAACCACGCCATTCGTCAATGCCTTCCGTGGCTTGATTATTGCGGCAACGCCAGAGATTTCTCAATCACAGGCATGTCGCCGCACAAAGAAAAACCATTCATCTTTAAGGACAAACAAGAAATATCAAATGCCGCTCCTTTTGTGTGCGAGGGTCAGACCCGCACTCTTCCCCGCGCTGGTGCCCGATTGTGTTGCACCGCGCTTCAAGAACTACGTGCGGCTTGATTCCCATCCTTATGGGATACGTAGGAACGCCCGAATGTTTGAAACTTCGGGTCCAGCCCCCCATCTCTTAGAGATTCCCCCTTCTCTGGGGAATCCGCCGCCTTCAGGTCACCCTCAAGGCGTGTTCCCCGACCCCTTGCCGTGGTCCACCGGTGTCAAGAGTACTCTGGTTTATTGCCAGGAGGGTCAGGATCCGCTTGGTCAGGTTTCCTCCACTTTTCAGGCTTCGTGCTCCCTTTCATTCGGACCCATCGTCTACGCCCTGGGTGGAGCCCCCGTGAACGGTTCGGACACAATGCCTCAGTGCTCTCCCACCGACTCGGGCCGGTACCCCCAATGGCCTCGGGCAGCAAATCGATATGAATCCTGCGATTGAGCGGTCGATGCTCGTTTGCTGCCTCATTCCACCAACGGTTAGTGCGATGTTGATGCTGCTTTTCCGCCACGGTCGGCAGTACTCTCATATCGTCACGCCGGTGCTCCCGGTCCTCGAGTGAATGGCCGCATGATTCACATTTCCCACCTCCCATTCTGACCAGGCGAAAACTCGACACTCCTGACACTATCCCTCAGTGCATCTTCGCATATCCAGGGGATATGACCAGATGCGGCGTACTTTGAGGTCTTTATGGTCCGAGCTCTAAGACCTTAAACTAAGATCTCTCCTTATGGTCCGAGCTCTAAGACCTTAAACTAAGATCCCCCCTTCTGGTCCGAGCTCTAAGACCTTAAACTAAGATCTCTCCTTCTGGTCCGAGCTCTAAGACCTTAAACTAAGATCTCTCTTTATGGTCCGAGCTCTAAGACCTTAAACTAAGATCCTCTAGCCCTTATGGTCCGAGCTCTAAGACCTTAAACTAAGATCCTCTAGCCCTTATGGTCCGAGCTCTAAGACCTTAAACTAAGATCCTCTAGCCCTATGGTCCGAGCTCTAAGACCTTAAACTAAGATCCTCCACCTTTATGGTCCGAGCTCTAAGACCTTAAACTATGATCCAGCCCTTATGGTCCGAGCTCTAAGACCCTAAACTAAGATCTACCCCAAATGGGGTCCTACGTCCTGCATGACGTTAAACTGCACTCTCAGAACTACGTGTGGCTTGATCTCCAGCCTGATGGAGTACGTAGGAACGCCCGGGCATTCCGACTCGGGTCCAGCCTCAGGGATCGTTAAGTCCCGCCCCTCCTCGTCGCCGGCCGTCTGGCCTGACTTCGGGTAGAGTGGTGCAGTTGTGATATTCTCCCCGATTCAGCTCGGGATGCCCCATCGCAAGAATGGGAAGCGACAGCTTCCTCGTCAGAGAGGTGCTGTCTGAGAATTGAGGTGACTCACGGCCAGATTAGTGCATCCGCCTAATATGTTTTCCCCACGGTGGCGCAATTTTGAGAGTGTTGGATTCTGTCCGAACAAATCGTCACTTCGCCCCACGCTTCGCATGCCCTGTTGATTTGGATTTTCCACCCTTGTGTCTGAAGGAACCCCAGAGCGGTATTCATGATGACATGTGGTCCGCCTCCTGCAATATGAATGATGGCCTTTTTCGGTCCGTCTATTGCAGTTGTTATGGTCGATCCACTGTCCGCCTACCGTCTTGGGCATTTCCTGGAAGGCCGACCGTTGTGGATGTCTGGATTCGGGACACGCGATTCACCCTTTCTCATTTCCCTATGTTCGGATAAAATCTCAAACGCCCCTAGCGTTGTCCCGCTCGTGTGTTGGAACAAGTTGGGGGATGATACATTGGTTAGGTCTGAGGTCTCCTTTCCTAGGAATGACCTCCCTCTTTTCTCCAGAAACCCAGGCCCAATTATGGATGCCTGATGCTTGGTTAACACTCCCGCAAGACAACGAATTGTGGTTGAGCATATTAAATCGAAAGACGCAGATAAATATATTGATTCATACAAATGGATCGAAATATTGAATAACGGAAGCAAAATGTTCTAGGAATGGCAAAAAACAAAGCCCCTAGGGATTAGCGTGCTGGATAAGTCTTTCTAATGCCGCTACCCTTTGGCTGGCGGCCTCCAGGGCTGCTTCTCGTTCTCTGCGTGCCCTCTCCTCGTCGGCGGTCGCAGCACGCAGTTCGTCAATCCTGGCATGTGCGCGCTCCCGCTCGACTTGGAGTGTGACCATCTGTTGGCCCGCCTCCGTCAGCTGTACCTGAGCGTCGATCAGTTGTGCCGATAGTTGCTCCACAAGCTCGGTACATGCTGCGACGAAGGCCTCCTTCTCTGCCGCTTTCCCTTCGAGGCGTCGGACTTCCTGCTCTGCCGCGATGAGCGCCTGCGTGCTCTCCGACATGTCCCGACTTTGTGCGACGTCGGCACGCCGGCGGCTCTCGCGCATCTTCTCGGCCATGAAATCACGGACCGTCAGATGGAGGCGTTGAGCATCAGCTCCCCCGGCACACAGGAAGCGTAGCCAGGTCTGAAGTGATCCCATGCGCCCCAGCCATTCCGATGGGTCTCGCTTGAGGAAGCGCTGGATGCACTTCCACCCCCAGCGGGGATTGCGCGCGAAGGCGGACCCCGAGGCTGTATGCCATTCTGGGACGCATCTCACGAGGGGGGTCGCCACGAAGGATCTGTGGGCCCTTTCAGTTCTTCCACGGCTGGGTGGCTGCTCACCTTGGTGGGTATACGTTCCCAAACGCCATCAGTCCTCCGGGCAACGGCCTGCGACCCTCCCTGCTGAACATTGCGGGGGTCGCTCCGATGACCCTCAGTGAGGAGGGCGTGAGGGTTCGGATTGGAAATCATGCCAATTTCAACTTCAGCCCGTTCCCCACTCCCGTCGGCCAGATGATCGACAACGGACAGGGCCCGCTGGAGCAGCATGAATACTTCCTGAACATGCGGGGCAGGGTGCTCGTGACTCGGATCGACGGGAAGGTGATCTGCGAGCCTTACGTGCCGACCCGGTTCGCCAGGCAGTTCGGGTGCCTTCAGCGGATGCCGAAGAGGGTATTCACCGCTGTCCGGGAGGAGACGAACCCTTGCGTCCTTCGCCAGATGTGGCTGATGTTCGTCGCCTTCGGCTCTGGCGACGTCATCACTCTCCCTCCTACCGGGATCGACGCAGGCTTGGCAACCGAGTATGCCGAACACTGGGCCATCGCATACCCTGAGGGGCTTCTACGGAAGCCAGTTCGGCGGCTCGAGGTCACCCGTGCGGAGACCGGGCGTCAAGGGAGGAGGCGAGGCGCCGCCACACGGGGGAGAACGGAGGCGCGCCAAGCAGCGGGGCCGGCGCGAGCAGGGACTTCGGCGGCGGGCACATCGCAGGCTGCCGCTACGACCTCGGCGCCCAGAGAGGGGGCACATGCGGCGGTCGAGGAGCGGCCCGGGAAGCAGGTGAGGCGTCTGCTCGAACCCTCCCACGATGCAGTCTTCCCGGCGCTGTGGTCGGCCTGGATGACCCTGCGGCAGTCACTGGGGACCGACGTCATCTGGCGAAAGATACTCAGAGAAGGAATCTATCTGCCAGAGGTCGGGCGCCTCCAGATCACTGACAGGGTGGACTTCAACCGGCAATATGCATATCTGACGGCCATGGACGAGTACGCGCGCCAACGTGGTCAGCGTGCGGAGCCATCCCTTCTGGTGAAGGTGATGCTCGGTCTCGAGCCCGCTCCAGAACAGATGCCGCCGCGAGAAGATGACAGTAGCGACTCCGAGGAGGAGGAGGAGACGGGGGAGGATGAAGGCTCCGAGGGAAGGTCCCATCGGGGGAGCCCACGGGAGAGTGGCGAGGTGGCCGGCTCTGACAACGTTGATGTCACTGAGCTCCTCGAGGTCCGCTTCTATCCCTACTCAACCTGCTTCATCCATTCTCTTATGCAGCTTCTAACCCGTTTCTCCATCCTTCTCAGGAGCACACGGATGTCGGTCAGGCGTCCTCAACAGGAGTAGGAGAGGCGCCAGCAGGACAAGGCGGGGGCCAGGCACCCATTATCGAACTGTCAAGCGCTAAGGGGTCCCCTGCTGCAACTGTTCCTGCGGCGACCGGGGTAGCGGAAGATGACGCTCCGAACTCCCGTAAGTCTCCCTACTTTACTGCTGGTGCTTGCCATTGACGATCCGTGACTAACCATGGCATGCCCCGCGCAGTGATCTCAACATTGGAGGCTCGTCGGGTTGCCGAACCCGGGCCATCTACGAGTGGACCAGTGGTGGACATGCCGCCTGCTCCGGAACAGACCTTCCAAACCGATCCGGCCCCACCAACTGCTGATCAAGGGGCTCCGGACATCGGCGGTGCTGACATCGGAGAGAGGTTGGGGGCTGACGAGGGTGTCGTCGCCGCTGGGGTGAGAGAAGAAGGTCGCCCAGGTGTTGGGGAACCTATCTCCCATGAGGACATCCCAGGGGCGGACCCTGCAGCAGACCTGCTGGCTGCCTTCCCTGCTTACCGGCCTGCCGACCCCGAGGAGATGGATGACTCGGACGCGGAGGCGGTCGAGGATAGCCGGGTAACGCGACGCAGGGGGTGGAAGTGCATCCAGCGCTTCCTCAAGCGAGACCCATCGGAATGGCTGGGGCGCATGGGATCACTTCAGACCTGGCTGCGCTTCCTGTGTGCCGGGGGAGCTGATGCTCAACGCCTCCATCTGACGGTCCGTGATTTCATGGCCGAGAAGATGCGCGAGAGCCTCCGGCGTGCCGACGTCGCACAAAGTCGGGACATGTCGGAGAGCACGCAGGCGCTCATCGCGGCAGAGCAGGAAGTCCGGCGCCTCGAAGGGCAGGCGGCAGAGAAGGAGGCCTTCGTCGCAGCATGTACCGAGCTTGTGGAGCAACTATCGGCCGTCTGGCCTGACTTCGGGTAGAGTGGTGCAGTTGTGATATTCTCCCCGATTCAGCTCGGGATGCCCCATCGCAAGAATGGGAAGCGACAGCTTCCTCGTCAGAGAGGTGCTGTCTGAGAATTGAGGTGACTCACGGCCAGATTAGTGCATCCGCCTAATATGTTTTCCCCACGGTGGCGCAATTTTGAGAGTGTTGGATTCTGTCCGAACAAATCGTCACTTCGCCCCACGCTTCGCATGCCCTGTTGATTTGGATTTTCCACCCTTGTGTCTGAAGGAACCCCAGAGCGGTATTCATGATGACATGTGGTCCGCCTCCTGCAATATGAATGATGGCCTTTTTCGGTCCGTCTATTGCAGTTGTTATGGTCGATCCACTGTCCTCCTACCGTCTTGGGCATTTCCTGGAAGGCCGACCGTTGTGGATGTCTGGATTCGGGACACGCGATTCACCCTTTCTCATTTCCCTATGTTCGGATAAAATCTCAAACGCCCCTAGCGTTGTCCCGCTCGTGTGTTGGAACAAGTTGGGGGATGATACATTGGTTAGGTCTGAGGTCTCCTTTCCTAGGAATGACCTCCCTCTTTTCTCCAGAAACCCAGGCCCAATTATGGATGCCTGATGCTTGGTTAACACTCCCGCAAGACAACGAATTGTGGTTGAGCATATTAAACCGAAAGACGCAGATAAATATATTGATTCATACAAATGGATCGAAATATTGAATAACGGAAGCAAAATGTTCTAGGAATGGCAAAAAACAAAGCCCCTAGGGATTAGCGTGCTGGATAAGTCTTTCTAATGCCGCTACCCTTTGGCTGGCGGCCTCCAGGGCTGCTTCTCGTTCTCTGCGTGCCCTCTCCTCGTCGGCGGTCGCAGCACGCAGTTCGTCAATCCTGGCATGTGCGCGCTCCCGCTCGACTTGGAGTGTGACCATCTGTTGGCCCGCCTCCGTCAGCTGTACCTGAGCGTCGATCAGTTGTGCCGATAGTTGCTCCACAAGCTCGGTACATGCTGCGACGAAGGCCTCCTTCTCTGCCGCCTGCCCTTCGAGGCGCCGGACTTCCTGCTCTACCGCGATGAGCGCCTGCGTGCTCTCCGACATGTCCCGACTTTGTGCGACGTCGGCACGCCGGCGGCTCTCGCGCATCTTCTCGGCCATGAAATCACGGACCGTCAGATGGAGGCGTTGAGCATCAGCTCCCCCGGCACACAGGAAGCGCAGCCAGGTCTGAAGTGATCCCATGCGCCCCAGCCATTCCGATGGGTCTCGCTTGAGGAAGCGCTGGATGCACTTCCACCCCCTGCGTCGCGTTACCCGGCTATCCTCGACCGCCTCCGCGTCCGAGTCATCCATCTCCTCGGGGTCGGCAGGCCGGTAAGCAGGGAAGGCAGCCAGCAGGTCTGCTGCAGGGTCCGCCCCTGGGAGGTCCTCATGGGAGATAGGTTCCCCAACACCTGGGCGACCTTCTTCTCTCACCCCAGCGGCGACGACACCCTCGTCAGCCCCCAACCTCTCTCCGATGTCAGCACCGCCGATGTCCGGAGCCCCTTGATCAGCAGTTGGTGGGGCCGGCTCGGTTTGGAAGGTCTGTTCCGGAGCAGGCGGCATGTCCACCACTGGTCCACTCGTAGATGGCCCGGGTTCGGCAACCCGACGAGCCTCCAATGTTGAGATCACTGCGCGGGGCATGCCATGGTTAGTCACGGATCGTCAATGGCAAGCACCAGCAGTAAAGTAGGGAGACTTACGGGAGTTCGGAGCGTCATCTTCCGCTACCCCGGTCGCCGCAGGAACAGTTGCAGCAGGGGACCCCTTAGCGCTTGACAGTTCGATAATGGGTGCCTGGCCCCCGCCTTGTCCTGCTGGCGCCTCTCCTACTCCTGTTGAGGACGCCTGACCGACATCCGTGTGCTCCTGAGAAGGATGGAGAAACGGGTTAGAAGCTGCATAAGAGAATGGATGAAGCAGGTTGAGTAGGGATAGAAGCGGACCTCGAGGAGCTCAGTGACATCAACGTTGTCAGAGCCGGCCACCTCGCCACTCTCCCGTGGGCTCCCCCGATGGGACCTTCCCTCGGAGCCTTCATCCTCCCCCGTCTCCTCCTCCTCCTCGGAGTCGCTACTGTCATCTTCTCCCGGCGGCATCTGTTCTAGAGCGGGCTCGAGACCGAGCATCACCTTCACCAGAAGGGATGGCTCCGCACGCTGACCACGTTGGCGCGCGTACTCGTCCATGGCTGTCAGATATGCATATTGCCGGTTGAAGTCCACCCTGTCGGTGATCTGGAGGCGCCCGACCTCTGGCAGATAGATTCCTTCTCTGAGTATCTTTCGCCAGATGACGTCGGTCCCCAGTGACTGCCGCAGGGTCATCCAGGCCGACCACAGCGCCGGGAAGACTGCATCGTGGGAGGGTTCGAGCAGACGCCTCACCTGCTTCCCGGGCCGCTCCTCGACCGCCGCATGTGCCCCCTCTCTGGGCGCCGAGGTCGTAGCGGCAGCCTGCGATGTGCCCGCCGCCGAAGTCCCTGCTCGCGCCGGCCCCGCTGCTTGGCGCGCCTCCGTTCTCCCCCGTGTGGCGGCGCCTCGCCTCCTCCCTTGACGCCCGGTGTCCGCACGGGTGACCTCGAGCCGCCGAACTGGCTTCCGTAGAAGCCCCTCAGGGTATGCGATGGCCCAGTGTTCGGCATACTCGGTTGCCAAGCCTGCGTCGATCCCGGTAGGAGGGAGAGTGATGACGTCGCCAGAGCCGAAGGCGACGAACATCAGCCACATCTGGCGAAGGACGCAAGGGTTCGTCTCCTCCCGGACAGCGGTGAATACCCTCTTCGGCATCCGTTGAAGGCACCCGAACTGCCTGGCGAACCGGGTCGGCACGTAAGGCTCGCAGATCACCTTCCCGTCGATCCGAGTCACGAGCACCCCGCCCCGCATGTTCAGGAAGTATTCATGCTGCTCCAGCGGGCCCTGTCCGTTGTCGATCATCTGGCCGACGGGAGTGGGGAACGGGCTGAAGTTGAAATTGGCATGATTGCCAATCCGAACCCTCACGCCCTCCTCACTGAGGGTCATCGGAGCGACCCCCGCAATGTTCAGCAGGGAGGGTCGCAGGCCGTTGCCCGGAGGACTGATGGCGTTTGGGAACGTATACCCACCAAGGTTAGCAGCCACCCAGCCGTGGAAGAACTGAAAGGGCCCACAGATCCTTCGTGGCGACCCCCCTCGTGAGATGCGTCCCAGAATGGCATACAGCCTCGGGGTCCGCCTTCGCGCGCAATCCCCGCTGGCTCCTTTCATTTGAATAAAAACTCACCCTAAGGCCTTGGCGCGCAAAAGAACCCGCTTGCGCGCAATTGCCCCCGGGGTGCGCGCAATCCGGCCCGATTGCGCGCACCCCCCCTTATTTCAAGTGGCCATTCGTTAAATAATGAGCCGTTGCCCCCGCGCGCTATCCGAAGCCCGGTGCGAGCAATCTCAAGCATCCGCGCGCAAGGCGCTGGCCCAATTGCGCGCCAGCCGCCCCGATTGCGCGCCGGCCCGCAGTATTGCGCGCAAAGCTTCCTTTTTGCGCGCAATCTGCCAGGGTCGTCCCCGTTGACCCCCTGAGGGCACCTGCCTGCGTGGCACCCGATGCTCCTCATCCTGGGTGCCCGCACCGTGCGTTGTCTTCCCGTGCGGCCCTCCAGGTTCGTGCGATGTGACATGCACCCATCGTCCGGCAACCTATGCCCAGCATGACGTTAAACTGCACATTCGTCCGGCAACCTATGCCCAGCATGACGTTAAACTGCACATTCGTCCGGCAACCTATGCCCAGCATGACGTTAAACTGCACATTCGTCCGGCAACCTATGCCCAGCATGACGTTAAACTGCACATTCGTCCCGCATGACGTTAAACTGCGCATTCGTCCCGCATGACGTTAAACTGCGCATACGTCCAGCATGACGTTAAACTGCATATTCGTCCCGCATGACGTTAAACTGCGCATTCGTCCCGCATGACGTTAAACTGCGCATACGTCCAGCATGACGTTAAACTGCATATTCGTCCAGCATGACGTTAAACTGCACATCCGTCCAAGCTGCACGACGCTAAACTGCCTAGCCCCCATCGTCCGCGCTGCAAGACGTTAAACTGCCAAGTGCTTCGTCCTCAACACATGACGTTAAACTGTACTTCGTCCGGCAAGACGTTAAACCGTCCGCCTCGTCCTCAACACACGACGTTAAACTGTACTTCGTCCGGCAAGACGTTAAACCGTCCGCTTCATCCGATCCCGTGCTCTGCACGCAGGATCTCCCCCGGTTTGGATGTGGCCCCCACCCGCTCGTCTCTGCAGGGATGTCGGGATTGTCCCGCTTTCGGGGCGATTTAATGGGAGTGGCTTTTCCCTACGGGGGCAGGGTATTACAAACCCCTAGTTTCTCGTGGGAGGCTGCACATGTGTATCTCCATTACGCCTCCCCACTGCCGAAGCCAGTAGAGGGTCTGACTGGGATCGAGGTGTCTTCCGCTTTCGGTCCAAGTCCCTTCCAACTGAGTTTTGCAGCATCCGGGCTGCCCCAGGTGCGTAAGTCCTGACAGAATGAACTACGTGGACTTTGATCCCTGTCTTCTATACAGGGTACGTAGGAAGCCTCCCTGAGGTCCAAGCCCACCACCTGGTTGTCCCGGTCGTATTTACGTCGGTTCGTCCATCAGTGGACCCCTCCAGGGTTCACGCTTGCGTTGATTCACCTATGAATCCGCCCCTGTGGGAGACTGCCCGTGTGTATCTCCACGGTGCCTCCCCACAGCCCCCCTTTTTCCATTTCCCCTTGTATCGTCCAAGATGACGTGAAACTGTGATCCACCCGGCCGTTCCATCCCCCTCTGTGCGAGGTGGTTCGGTTCAATCCTCCGCCCGGCGGCCTCGACCTCTTCGTGAGTCGGCTTGCCGACGTCCAGCATGACGTTAAACTGTATGCCCGAACTACGTTGACTTTGATCCGTGTTAACGCGCGGTACGTAGGAAGCCCCTCTGGGGTCCAAGCTCTTCACTTCATCATCCATCCTGATCCTTACCCGGGCCGCCACATCCCGGTGGGGTCATGCCACTTCACTCCACTCCACGTTACTTGGGAAGCCGCCCATGTGCTGGCCCCAGCGTCGGAGGTTCCCCGCAAGGGGTTCTGTCATCTGATCCACTTTTCGTGTTGATCGGTCCGATGCCGTCCCCGCTGGACGTTAAACTCGCGGCATACGCCGTGTTAAACACGGGAAGCTGAGGAAAACGTCAGGTGACACAGTTCCCCGCACCTAGTACGGGATGCCTCAGGCCATTATGCCTTCGAGAATCCCTATTAGGGACGGAAGACAGATGTGCAGAGCCGCAGTGTTACGACACGCCCCCAGCACCCAGAGCCACCCGGCCTTCTCACCGCAGGTTGCTGCCCCGCCCAGACTCCTTGGAACGTCCGGGCGGAAGCAGCGTAATTAACCGGTGTCCATGAAGATATGGCGCCGGGAACGAGATTCACGAACATTCTTAAGTCTATGAGGGAGACCCGGATTAGGCGACGAGTTCCGAGGAGACGTCCAAGGAAGGAGGAGCCGACATCCCATCATCCCGGTTTCGATCAAGGAGCAGACGCCCCTGAATAAGGGACGGATGCCGCCCGCCCTTGGAAAGCGGGACTGCGGGACCACAAGCCGCGCGCCCATCCCCTCGGGTTGACGGGTGCACGCGCGAACGCGTCCTGGCGGAACAGCGTAACCCGACGCACATCCGCACCGAAACAACTTCCTGGATGGATCGTTCTAACAATGCTAACTTTTGGATGGTGGCCACCAAGACTACTTCACACCACCTGAGGAACCTCTCTACATCAGTAGCATTAAAGTGATGTATGCGGACCCCAGCCCATGCTCGTGCCTTTTAAATTTGAAGTTCATTCATCTGGTGACTCACTTCCACTAGTTATTCTTGGGTGTCTTCCAGATAGGCCCTCAACTGCTCCACGAGCTCAGAACAATTTGCGATGAATATCTCTCTTCCATTCGCCTGTTCTTCAAGGCGTCGGATCTACTGCTTTGCCTTCAGAAATGCTCGGGGTACTCCCTGACTCCTCTCAAATGTGGACGACGTTGGAGCGCCGGCTGCTCCTATGCACCTTCTCAATCATGTAGTCGCTAACCATCAAGTGAAGGCATTGAGAATATGTCCCTCCAGAACAGATGAAACACAACCAAGTGTGGAGTGATCCCATATGCTTCAGCCATTCCGTCTAAGGCTGACTGAGAAAACTCTTGATGCACATCCATCCTTTGAGTCGTGTCATCCGGCTCTCCTCGGCCTCTTTTGTGTCGGAATAATCAATATAATCAAGATCAGCGGGCCGATAGATTGAAAAAATATACAACAAGCTAAAAGAAGGGTCTTCCTCAGATATTTCTCCCAGGGGGTTGGGCTCTTCAGTGTCTGAGCGACCTTCCTCTCTCGTCTCGACCCTTGTGGCACCTTTGTCAACATTTGGCCCTACCCCGACATTAGTGCCACCGGTGTCCACCTTTCTCTGGTCACGAATTGTTAGGGCCAACTCAGTTTGGGAAGCATGTCCTGGATAGGGAAGTACATTTTCCATTGAATCACTCATGGGTGGTCCGGGATCAATATCCTGACGAGCCTCCAATGCCCTGATCACTGTACAGACAAAGAGCACCCTAATCAATTGAGTCATCTAATTTTAAGCACTGGTATCAAAGAAAAGAACTTATAGGAACCCAAGTCACCAGCTTCCACTGTTCTAGCCTCGACAGGAGCTGTTATAGTGCGGGATCCTTCAGCTCTCGTCAGTTCAATAATGGGCATCGGTGCCCCACCTTGGTCCTTTGTTGCTTCCCCCCTCTTTTGACCAGAGACTCTTGATCAGCACCAATACTCTCTTGTGTAAGATAAGGATGGTAGTTTAATGATTACAAGGGGATCAGATAAAATGATAAGGATAGATAATGATTGAATAACACCTCATGTAGCTCAGTCACATCCATATAAAATCCAACGATCTCACCTCTCTCTCAGAGACTCCCTTGGTGGGACTCCCCTTGACTCCCTTCACGTTTGGGAACCTCTTCTCCTTCACCTTCTCCTTCTGCCTCCTCCTCTTTTTTCTCTCTGTACTCCGGCTCATCAATGCTGTCATCATCCTATGAAGAAAAATTTTCCGGATCATGCTCCTAGCTGAGCATCACATTCACCAAGAAAGATGGCTCCACACCCTAACCCGTTGGTGTGTGTACATGCCCATGGCCGTTAGATACGCATGATGATGATGAAATTTCACTCTTTTAAAAACCTGATCATGCCCAACATTTGGTAGTGGGATCCTATCTCATACTATCTTTTTCCAAAGGGTTTTGGTACTCATCGACTGCCGCAGGGTCAGCCAAGCCAAACATAGTGCTGGTAAGATCGCGTCATGAGAAGGTTGAAGAAGATATATTTTTTACTTCTCGAGCTGTTCTTTAGTCACTCCATGGGACCCTCCTACCCTAGGAGACCAGGGCGTGGCCACGCCATGCGACGTCCCCACTGCTGAAGTCCTTGCCTGGGTAGGCCCCATTTCCCGACGTACTTCCTGTCATCCACTTCTAACGACACTCATCCTTCTCTCTCGCCGCCCAAGTTCCAAACTGGAAACCTTGAGTTTCCAAAATCGCATTTGCTAAAGACCCTCAGGGTATACAATGGACCAATGATCGACATACTCGGTTGAGAGGCCTGCGTCAACTCTGGTGGGAGGAAAGGTGACGACGTCACCAAAGCCATAGGTCGTGGAAATCAGCCACATTTGCCGAAGAACGCAAGTATACCTTGTATACTTTTTCCAGCATTCGCTGGAGGCACCCAAATTGCATGGCATACCTGGATGGAATGTAAGGCACAAAGAATATCTTCCCATCAATCAGGGCCACAAGAACCCTGCCTCTGATGCTTTGAATGTACTCCATCTTCTCGAGTGAGATCTACCCTTTGTCTATCATCTAGCCAGTTGGAGTAGGGAATGAGATGAAAGTGATGTTGGCATGATTACCAATTATGATCCTTACTCCCTTCTCATTGAGTGTCAGTGCTGTGACCCTATCAATGTTCAGTAGGGAAGGTCGTAGGCCATAACCTGGAGGACATATTCCATTAAAGAAGGTATATCTACCGTAATGAGCTGCAACAAAGCCTTATAAAATCTGTAAGGGGCCAAAAATCCTCCTCAGTGAACCTCCTCTCGAGATCCGACCCATGTTGGTGTACATAAGAGCTAGAATGGCGACCCCTAGATTGAATATTCTATTGGCAGTCATGTTTCTAGCCATCACAAGGGTCACACGATAGACTCCCATCATTGTGTACCTCACCAGCAAGATCCACCTGCTCATGAAAGTGGCGAGGAATCCGGCATACGGAAAATTCAGGTCCCGACCCTCAATTATGTTGTATCCCAATGATAGATAGTTCCTGTAGAGACCCGTATCTTGACGTACATGGACATTACATTACTTTTGCGGAATACTTAGTACATAAAAAAACACACACACAAGGATGGTAATAGTTTAGTGTCTTTGGAAACTCGGAACGTAATCTTCTAATCGTGGTGAAAGATCTTCAATATCTCCCATAAAGATCTTCCTTTTTTTACCTAAAACATTTCTTTATATCCTGGGGAAAAGAAAACATAAAAGGGTGAGCTCAAATGCTCAGTAAGGGTAAACAAATAAATATCAATCACATCATATACATAAGAACATAGCTTTTGGAAATCTTAACCTGCAAAAAAGAGAGCTCATAATATCATAACATGGGATAAATCATAGAAGTGAAATGTAATCCCAATAATAATAACATAAAACATGAAACTTTGTGGCATACACACATAATCATAGAGAATCATTTCTTGTTAGTCAAGACACATTGCCAAGACTATCTTAGTGGACAAAGTCCCTTTCTGAATCGAGTCACCCTCGTTTCAGTCCTGTTTCACTGAACCGGTATAACCTACCATTCCAGCCATGTCTATCTCATGAGATATAAAATCTTTACCCAATGCATTGGAGAGAGATATAGGTCCCACCCATCTCATAATGATACCATTCTTATTTGTTCCACAAAATCATAAATCATACATCATTGCATAACCCATGTAATACAAATGGGAATCTTTAAACATAATGACATCATAAAACAATTCATACAAGATAAAGGAATTCATAAAAATAATTCAATCACAACATGATCAAATCAATGTGATAAAAACAGAACCCTTTATTATCTTAGATGGAAAATAATTTTGATAAAACACTTGAACTCCATTCTTGAGGAAAATATCCTTTCTTCTTCAAAAACATTTTTCCTTTCTTAACATGTCATACGACTTTAAACTAAAAGATGTTGATTAAAAATAAACTTGAAAACTTGTAAAGGAAGCTTCTTGGAAATAATTTTTTTAAAATCCATTCATGCCTTATAAGTTAAAAAACATTCTTCATACTTTTTTCGGAAAAGTCAAAAAGTACCTCGTATGAAAAACGACAAAAGATTCCTTTCATATCCATTACTAAAAACTCACCGAAGGGTAAAATTGGATTTAAAAAAATTGTAGGTGTATGGAAATAATATTACATATTGAGGAATCATGGATGTGGATGATAAAATACACCCCAGTAAAGTCCAAAGTATAAACAATCTCGGATAAAAAAATGAGATTGTGATATTTCCCCTTACCTTAGGTCTGACTTGCTTTGTAAGTGTCCCAACCTCCTGCATAATGATTTAAATCATGTTATTGACTTATTCCAGAATCATATTTATTGTTATTAGATCATATATGGTCCACTTATGACTTTATATTACCCGTTCCTTTGTAAATTCATGTTAAAGTAGCGTTTTGGGTAAAATCGTCTCATTTGTCGTTCGTGTTTTTAACTTGTAATTATTCATATGATTACTTAGATCATGATTAGTTTATTCCAGAATATAAAACATGATTTATATATATATATATTCAGAATATACATATATAATAAATCAGTAAATGGAAAGAAATACACCGTTCTTGGAGACGGTAGTCCGTACGTACGCATGAACGCTGTTTTCGTTTCCTTATTGAATTGAATGGAATTAAGTATATGACATACATATAAATATAAATAATTCTAGTATAATTATTATGTCATATATTTCATTAGTACTTATTATATATACTTTATAATCATTCATGAATGGTTAATCATGAATGGTTAATCATTGAGAATGAATCTCATCGCGTCGTGGAGACGGTAGTCCGTACGTACGCACGAGCGATGATATCGTTCCCATGGTCGTGGAATTGTGTTTAAGTGTATGTATACTATTTCAGTATCAATATAACTTTATAATAATTATATATAGTTACTCATTAAACCATTATACCCATCCAATTAATGTGGTGGCGGAAAATAGATTACACCACAGCGTGGAGACGGTATTCCGTACGTACGCACGCGCGATGATTTCCTTTTTCCGTAGGATGGATAGAAGGTTAATTAGAGTTGTTTCATATTTATAATAACATATAAGTATATAATAAATACTGATGTTATTACTTTATCATGAAACAACTAAAGAAGAAGAAGTTGAAAAAGAAAGAAATTGAAAAAGATCGGTAATGGATATTACCTATTCTTTGGAACGCCTCTTTGAATCCTCCACTTAGGAAACTAAGATTGGTCTTTGAAGAAGACCAGAACCTCTAGGATTATTCTAGGGAAGTGGATAAGGGATTTCGGCTGGGGTTGGCCGAGCTTGAGTGCTCAAATTGGTGTGAGGAGGAGGGGAAGGAGGTTCCCTTTTATAAGGCGGGAGAGGGGCACCTTAGGAATATCTCAAAATATTATTTTATATTAAAGTCAAAATCGGTTTATAATGGTTCCAAAGGGTCTTATTTTGAAGCTAAAGTGGGGATGTGTCGAAATCCTATCAACCAATAGGATTTAGACAAGTTTAGGTTATTATTTTAACCTTATCAATTAGATTTAACTCTAAGTTAAATAATTTAACTTTTACCGTGTCTTTTTGTTTTCTTACACTATATGGTTAATACACTTACTATAACATGTCAAAAGAACCCCAAATTGTTTATTATTAATATATATATCCTTATCTAAGTCAGTTGGCCGAACCGTAGATTTTTAGGAATAAAATAACAATTAATAATATTTTATTTTATTTAAAAACTATTTTGTGTCAATTTTGACACTATTTTATATATGATTTTTGTGAAAGTCATAACAGATTTATATGTTCGAACCAAGTTGATTAAATCAACACTAATATATCATAGTAACCTATAAAATTAGTGTGATTCATAAAAAGTCTCAAATTACATTTATTTTGGTGTTTATAACATCAAATATGTCAATATTTCATTAATAAGATAATTACTGTATCATCATTGTGTCATAAATAAATTAACTTATTTAATGTCTAAAAATTATATATAAAATACCATTATGTATCAAATATTTTTATATTTCTAATGAATATTTATAGTCGAATTTATCTTACGTATATCCCCATATTAAAAATGATTTACTTATTAAACTTTGATTTTAACTATTTTAGCCCTTCTTTAAATAAATTAATAATAAATGTCCTAATCTAATCCAAGTGGGCCTAAATGATAATATTTTACACTTAAGGTTGTTTTTGGTCGAGATACACTTGTCCAATAGAATTAGGACATGTGTTAGGGTAATATTAATATCATTTTTACCCTTAATTACCCTATTTACTTTTAACCGTGGTAAATAAAAGTAAAAAGTTACTATTCACCAAAAATTATTTTCATCTCATTGAACCACATTTTACTTACAGACATCAACCGTGTCTCTAGTATTTTAGAAATTCCATTCACAGAAGCGGTAAAATTATGATTTATGAAAAAAATTAATTTTTTTTAACTACCACTTAGTAGTTTCACTATTCATAAAAAATTGATGTTTTTCATAACAATGCCAAAATTTCATCCTAAGATATATTTCATATTACAAATTCAAAAATGAAGTCTATTTTACCAAATTCATAACATAGAAGTTGAATTGATTAATTTTATAATTAAATCCCGCTGTTAAAACAAATAGCGTGTTTTTATGAAACAATATCTATCAAAAAATTGACACTTGTTTATGTCTGGTTTAAATGTGAAATTACATCCAATGACCAACATTGTATTAAATTGTAAAAATATATTCTAAATATACTTTAAAACCAATCAAATTAATAATTTATCACTATTAATTATTTTCATTAAAAAAGTTTTTTTTTAATTATAATTTAGTAATTTTCACTATTCATCAGAATATGAAAGTTATCCGAAAAGTACCAAAATTTCACCTTAGGCTAAATTCGATACTCCAAATCCAAAAATGAAGTCCATTTTGAGATCTAAAATTTCTAAAATTTTAAAAGGTGGTTATTACTATTTATAACGGCTAGTTATAATAATATTATAATAGCATATCGCTGTTTAGTGAAACTCGGTATTGCGTACTACACACACTATCGAGGAAGGGCGCGATTGCGTGTAATGCAAGGCAAGTCAAGGATGTGTGTTGTGCAAGATCCTTTTGGTGTAGCGTACAACACAAGACATTAATAAAATTAAAAATAATATTTTTCATAAAATCTCGGGCTGTTACAGTTCCCCACCTCCAGGATCCTCTAGTATGACCTGCTCTTGCTCCTCTCTGCCACGATTGGACACCATCTCCCTCGTCCTGGAATCGTGACAGCCAGATCCATTTCTAAGAACATGATAATCTAGTCCTTATAAGTGATTTCCTTCAAGAAATCCTTAACCCTGATCCTCTCCATATCTCGCTCCAATAAATTCCATGTTAGAATGGGGGTTCATGACCCGTCTCTCCAAGTTCTCATCGAAGGAAGGAATTCATCATATTGGTGGCCCTCCAAAGGGATACCCCTGATGCAGTGAATTTCCCAAATAATGATACCAAATACTAGATGATGAAGATGGAAGGTATTGGTATCGAGGGACCACCGAGTGAATAGTTATGTTCCATGCTCGTGTTGGCAGTAGAAGTGAAATTGTGACCTCCACACCGCTTTGAACAAGCCAATGTGTCGTATCTCGGTCTGAAATTGGTCACATGTATGGCAAACCCAGTATGTCCATGCCCATTTAGTGGTGATGTTTTCTCCGGACCACATGTCCTAGTCTTGCACCCATCCTTTAACCTCGTCAGTGACGCTCTGACGGAAGGTGCTTGCGTAGTGGTCCAGGGAACTCTTCACAACATGGTCGCTCTAAGAAACGGTCCTAGTCCTAAGATTCAGGATGTAAACGTCCATATTTCTTGTTTCATTAGACGGATGACCATTTTTGGTGATGTTGTATCGAGGGAGATCAACCTAGCGGGTCACCCATGACCGCGGTGTATCAACTTCAATACCCAATAAAGGGACCTCCTCTAAGATAACGAAGTCCCATAATGACAGGTTGTTGTAAAAGGAATACTCCTTTTGGGCAGGGGTTGGAATATTGTAAATGGAATGATTATTGGATAAAATCCTTTTGGAACCATAAACCATAGGGTTGGAGACCATTTCAGCCTTCCGAGCAACAGCTTCTCCCTCATCAGCCTAGTTTGTGGCCATCTTCTTCTAAAAAGCACACGAGTAGCTAGCGTGGAATATGAGAGGGTGGAATGAAAAATTAGCGACCGTCGCAAAATTTCTGGATGCTCCACAAAAAATCCTGGGTTTGCAGGAAAAACAACAACTGATCTCTGGGAAATTGCACCCACCCGAAGCAGTTTATAACGTGCGACCAGCAAATGTTTTGCACAGGAGAGTTCAGAACCACTCGCGCGATGAAATTTGTACGGACCGTGGGACCCAAGACATCTTTTATAGGCAATTCTTGGTTTATGCACATGGAAAAAAAGAAGATTCCATGCCCCATTGGGTTTTACGCATCACTTTAGGGTTTTTGCACTCATGGACCTCACGAAGTTATGTATTTCAGTATTTCCCTCAGAATCTGATCGTTGCGACCCCTCACCAATCCCATTTCGAGGGGGGCCATTTGTAGACACAAAAAAATTACAATGGTATGAAGAAGGTTTCAAAATTACAAGCAAAGCCATATTCGGATCTGGCGACCTAGTCCGGGGGGCCCTGAGGAGTTGCAGAAAAAAAATTTAAGTTCCCAAAACAATGTTCCATGTGCGGAATGCTACGAGATTCCCAAGAGTTCTGCGGCTGGGGAGCGAATGATTTTCCACCCCCACACTGTGCAGTTGACATTTCACACCACATACCTATCATGCAATTATTTTATGCCGACCTGTTTTATGCATCACCAAATGCCTATAAATAGAAGGAGACCCCTTTGACTTCTAGGCTGAATAATTTGAAACGGCTATCGTGCACCAAATTATATGTCAACAAGGGGCTCAAATTATATTAAAATATTTTTAAAAATTTTCCCATTCACAATTGAAAACTCTGGTAACATCAGCCTCACCTTCACTCAATAAATATATATTTCTCTTATTTGGAGAGGTCAAGACATCTATTATAATGAGGGGAGATTATAAATGGTTATTATCTCATTATATATTGATTTCTTGAGGTTTATCTCTTGATGTAAGGATCCCTTCATCATAGCCCTTTTCATCTACTTCATAGCATTGTAATGTCTTTGATTGCGTAATAAGCGTAATAGTTTCTCTCACAATTATTCAATTTTTTTATTTTTATTCTTATCTAATAATCATCTGTTTTATGGAAATAATTTGTAGAAATGTTATTGGGTTATTTCCATTCAAAATTTTTCACTAAAAAAATGATTCAACGATTACTACAACAACAATGTAATTGTAGAGTTTCTTAGAAGTTGAATAATCATCACCCTATTCAATATTTTTTTGAACCAATTAAATGATATAATTCACATAATATGATCCATGAATTGTGTTTTTAATTGGTAATAATCTCATAAATGAATTGAAAATTTAATACAAATATGGCGAGGTTGAGTAATGTTATAATTGAGAGAGTGTGATATTTATTGTTAAAATAAAACAACCCAGGATAATTTTTATGAGTTCAAATAATATCCAGAAACACAATTCATACTCTATTCAATAATGGATATGTGACTTAATTCACCAATGACCATAATCTAGCCTTTGAATTACTATAAAATTAGGGTGATATGATTTAATGTTCCAACGATCGGCTTGTGGTTAATTAATTTCATCATTGTACTTTTCTTAAGTATTGTTTTGTTAGAAGGTTATAATATTAAGGGATCATAATTAATTAAAATTTAGTTCAAAATATAATGATTAAAATGAAATTAAATATGTTTATTTAAATCTATTAATCCTTCAAAAATATTTTCATAAAATATTCGCATTGAATTTAATTAATATCATTTCAAAACAAAAAATGATGAAAAAATACAATATTATTCATGAATAATTACTCTTAATTTATAAAAATACCTACCATACTACTAATTTTTACTTATATTTTCTTTATATTTATTATACATTTATGAATTTGTTTTATTTATAGTCTCATTTATATATTCCCTTCGTCAACCACATGGAAACACCGATCCTAAAAACAAAACATTATTTTAGGCACTCAGAACAATTCCTTTTATAGTGGAACTGGGCATATGTTCTATTGATAACTCTACCTCGTCATCTGTGGGATGTCTGGGAAACCCATTAGGAAATACAACCCATTATTCTTATTGGATGGGTATTTACTTATGGATGGGACTTTACTACAAATCAACCATTTCAGAAATGGTATTATTCTTCATATACTATCATGACACACTCCATATAGGTAATTTTTTTAACATATTATTGATCTTCCTTTAATTTTTATATGAGCGTTGGATGGTTCAGAACATAGAAAGATATTCTTTCAGAAATTTTATGTGAACTCTATATAATGTGATCTAATCCATGACCATTATTTCATCAAATTACACAAAGCTACAGAGTTAACGATTTTATGGATGTTAATTTCCACACACACTAATATAAAAAGTTAAAAATTAGACTTCATCGACTGATCTATATGGACTATTATGGAAATATATACATTTAGGTTATAGTGTTGTGATACAATAGTTCTATTAAACATACATGATATAATGGAATGCACAAAAGTAGATGCATAGAAAATTCACTATATTAACAATTTTTTAGGAAGTGTAGCTTATTCAAAATCATTTTCATGATCTAAATCAGAATTGGTGATGTAATAAGATTCACCTCATCATTAGTCATTGATGGTTTCTAAATATAATTACCCTCATGAATCAATGGATTAGTGCACAAGAATGCGTTGTCCCCATTCCCTCTACAGTTGATGAATTTAACTATGGGTTGTGATATCCTTTCCTCTATCACATCGGTAAGATTTTTCATGTCTCGTTATTATTCATTAGCATCAGTTCCTTCTCTCGCACACTTTTAGCCTAAATTTTCACATTATTTTAGTTCCCATGATTCATAATTCATCATCTTTTGAATGTGGTTCATTTATCCTTCATTATAGAATTTTTTTAGATCCTATATCATGAAAATCCATCCTTAGTTTATTATATCTACAGATATGGTACCATTCAATAATCTCTATAAATACTTTTAGGTAACATTGAGAAAACACTTCACAATTCCCAATGTCAGAGATATCTAGATCCATTCTGAGGTATAGTTTTAGAAAACTAATCAATATATCAATTTATAAATCATTGTTGATAAAGAACTATAGCCGTATCATGAATTCAATATATGTTTTACCTCGTTAGAAGATATAAATTCTCCATCCCTTTATGTATGATCTTAGAATTCTATTTTCATATTTTTTTCAAAGCGTTTGAGGTAAATAATTTTAAATTTATATATTATTCAAATCATCCCACTCTATATGTTCTATTTCATCACTTGTCTTAGAATTTTTTATCATTTTCAACCATTTATCATCCCCTATATTTAAATGATGTAAAGATAAGGTAACATTCTCCTACTCAGAATATTTGATAACAAAAAATATCTTCCCTCTAGAGTTAACCAATAATTCCATAATAAGTGGATTGGAAGATACACAAAACATCTGTGTTCATTTCTGTGTAAATGATTCAATGTAATGATTCTCCTTCTTAGGTGAATGAGGATGGTCTAAATTATTCATGTTATTGATAAAATTCAGAGACATATAATTAAGAATCACTGTGATGTTTCAACATCCTCCTCTCATTTCATTTGGTCTCTCATTTAGGAATTTTTTTCATTGTTACTCATGTGGGTTTTTGGCCTTGTTTCTCATACATCCCATCATTTTCAAAAAATAAAAGGATTTAAAAAAATAATAGTTTAAAAGGAAAGAAAATTTAATTAATTCATAGGTGAAAATTAATTCTAAATTCCTTTCTAATGGGATCCTATAGAGTATACTTTTCTATAAATGATACAATTAGGATGGTGCACTCTACTGCATTTATAGATTAAAAACTAATCATTATATATTCTATATATCCTTTATAATGTACTGTATTTGAGTTTGAAAATATCCATATCATATCCATTTGGAGTGTAAAATTATTTGTATAGATGGGCCTAGTTTATTCACTTGTTCTGGATCGAGAGTAGCTCAATATAGTGTTTTTAGGGCTGTTAGAAATAGTTAAATATATTCTATTATCACATCCACATGTAGTATCTAGAAGAATATTTCATTTCATAGAAACCAAGAACTCTTATAAATTCCTAAAACATTGCACATTTAGCTGTACATAATTTTATCCTTATGGTTTTCCATTTACATTTTAATATATTAATTCTGTAATTAATGAAACAATACTTTGATACCAACTATACAGGCCTGATTTTTTCTTTTCATAACCACTAAATAATTTACAATATAAAAAATGTACTGTGAAACATTACAATATCCAATGGTCAAATATGTTGGATAAATTGGGCTCAAACATAACATAAATAATAGAAATCAAATATTAATTAATTCCTTCTTCTATATCATCTTTGTGGCCTCCACAATCTCCTTAGTACAAGTAATCACTTAATATTATACATCAAGGAACTGGGTGTGATAAAATACCATTAATGGTAGGAGTATCATAGAGTTAATAATGGACATGAATCAAAATTGCATGGATGTAAAAATTAAAATAATAAGAATAGGATGATAATATTAAACATGAGGTAATTATATAACAAATTAATGAAATGTGTCATTTCCAAAAAATTAAAGTACATGAATTAATGGCTAAAAAACACACATAGTTGTGAAAAAAGATATCATCATGTTAATGTATAACATATTTTCATAAATCATAAAAAATTCATAGTGAATGTCGATCACATCATGTTCACACATATTTCACATAATCGCGTAAGATACATTTCATTACACAGTGAAAAAGAAGGATACTTTTTTCTTTCCCCACCCACCACATCCTATATGATCATAATCATGTATGCCACATAGAATATACAGTAATCATATTTATGAAATAATCCGGAGAAAGGGAATGTGTTTAATAAATATTTCATAAATCATACATTTTGGAATAAAATTTCTCGTTCAAAAATGAATATATAAAATAAAACATGGACGTAAAACATATTTATTCTTGAGGGGATACGAATCAATTCAAGTGGAGTAAAATATGTTGTTTTGTAAATTGAAGTCACCTTGAAAAAGGATTTCTATAAAATTTGGTTTGATAGGGTTAGAATATGTATATTCCCAAGAGAAAATGGATTGGAAATTTATGAAAATAATATGAAAAATCATAATAATGAATAGAGGATAACCCAATGAATGGAATTGAATTTGAGAATCCCCTTACCATAAATGCTTTATTTAATTAGACAATTTTATGCCTACATAATAATAAAAATAGTATTAGCAAAACATATTTCAAGAGGTGAATTATATTCAAATTATTAATTATTTATCCATTATAATAATGTTATTATATTTTATATCATTCTTTATTAAATGTAAATTATTTTTCTATAATGTTCACCTTAAATAGTATGGGTTGTTTCGATTTACCTTTCTCTACTAAAAATAATTTAAAAATATGTATAATTAACTCCATAAGATTATAATACATGTAGTTACATATTTATATATATTATATATAATTCATAATACCATCCATGATGGTGGTTATATGTGTTTACATAGAAATATCTCTGTAGGTGGTTAATCCACCTTTAATGGGACATTATTGAGAGAGTGGGAATGATAATTTTAGTATATGTATATATAAATACAGTAAATATGACACTTAAAATAGGGTAAAACCATTAATATAATATTAATATACTACCAAATTTATCTTATTTGGTTTTAATTTGAAAAAGTGTGGTGAAAAAGAAAAAGGGAAAAAAGAAAAAGGAGGGATATTAATTGAAACTTACTTAATCATAAGTGTAGGTTTATATGTATGACACTAAAACATCCTTGATGTTTCAAGATGGATCACAACATAAAATACCTAAGGATTATATGGTAATTTAAAAGACTTAATTTGGAATATTTGTTTTTTGAAGTGTTGGATTATTGGTTTTCAATGGCGAGAGAGTGGGAATATTTATATACGAGGAGAGGGGTATTTTTAGAATATAATTAAATAAATTAATTTATCAAAATTAAACCTATAACAATGAATGTTTTAAAATAAAAATATATAAAATACAATATTATTTTATTTATAATTTTAAAATCCTGATAATTTGATTTAATACGTCAATTAAGAAGTAAAACTGAATGAATTAAAAATTGTTATCTTAATGGATGACTTTTGACATTAGGTTTTGGAAAATGTTTTTTGGTTTGAATATTTTGGATTATTTAAACATAATCAGCAATGTATGATATTAAATTTATCATGGATGAAAATTACATTTTATAATGTGTTAAGGAGTTATTAAATCACTAATGATGATATTTTAGATACATTGGTCTTATGAAAAATAGTAATTTTACTATTCACCCGAAAATTAATGAAATTCATAAAATTATGAGAAAATAACACTTAGAAAAATACATCATGATTATAAAACAATTTCATATTTATTTTTACAAAATAAATTTGTATAAAAAATAAATAGAATTTTTATATAAAATTTATTATTTTTTGTGAAATAAATTAAAATACAATTTATTTTAAATTTTATTATATTTTTTTGAGTTTTTTATGCATGTTATTTATTTTTAGGAATAATATTATTTATATTTACTTTAATTAATCATTAAAATGATATTTATATCACAATTATTATTTTTCGGTCAAATTATTATTCCAAAGATCTAGTTACTATTCTAAATGGTTAGGTTACTATTCAAACTATTAGTTCACTTTTCAAATGGTCCCATTTTTATTCTGAAGATCACATTACATACTATAAAATCCATTGGGTTATTTTACTCAATATTCATTACAATTCATCCCATGGTTATGTATTTTTATTTTAGAAGATGATGATTTTCTTACTAATCTTTCACTTCATTTATATATTGTTGGCCATCGAGTACATGATCACATTAGATTGGAGGAAATAATTTTTCCCGTTTTTAAATTTCAATTTTATATATTTCTTCTAATGAGAATGGGTGGAATTTTCAGCAGTTATTTAGCTGACAAATTGCATTGTATTTATTTAATGAGATAATGTTATTTTAGTATATATATATTTGAATTTTTATTATATAATGTAAAACAAAATAATATACTCAGTAATAAAATATTACTAGTAATCACTAGGTCATTACAAATGATGATTTATAATATACATATTTTTTTGTATTATAATCACTTGAACAATAGTATATTTTCATTTATGATAGAACATGTGGATCATATATAGGGATTCACCATAATTATAACCATAAAATCCATATGTGTATCGTATGTACGGTGGCCCTCATTGGGTGACTATAGACATTTTATTTCTTAATTATGATATTTCTTGTTATTCGGGCTGGGATCCACTAAAAATTGTTTTAAAAAACTAATATTCTGTCTTTCCGCATATCACACTATTGGTATTCTATATAACTGAACCATATGATTTTTGGTTTTACCTATAGATATCATCATAGGTTGATACCATTTTATATTCGTGGATCAGATTAAAGTCCTAAAGTGGTGGAATGGCTTCAGGATTACCAATGAGAATCATTGAACTATGGTGGGATGATGAATCAACATGTGTTTCCAGATATGTATATATGAGACCATTAATGTGGTTTTGTAAGAAAATTATTTTAACTGAGATTGTGAGGGTTAAGAGGTTCATGTGGATTTTTATGAGATTTTGGGATATGAATAACTCCTAGATTTAGATCTCTTTATATTGAGTTAGTATTTCAATGGATGAATATTGATGATTTATTATCATATTTAATTATGATGAATAATGGGTGGAATGATAAGATTGTGGGTAAATTCTTCTAGATTTGATATAATGACTGATTTGTTGTTTATCATATTGTTATTCAAGACATGATTTATATTGGTTGTTTATTAGAAGTGATAATCGGTGATTCCTATTTGTTATGTTATTAACATGTGTTTAATGTATAATAAGTTGTTTTGGCATGTAACCCAAAGATTTATTATGTGTGCCTCATGGTACAGTGAGTCATGTTGGGTTATTAGGTTGTATGATAGCATACAACAATTAAGATGGGATGAGATGAAAAATTCACATGTTGGTTATGAGATATTTCATTTGATATGTATATTTGTTAGGATCTGTTAATAAGTTTATGATCATTGTGAATTAAATAAGAAAATGGTAGACTTTGTTTTATGTGGTTTTGATGAGAATGAGTGGAATTTATCATTTAATATATGGTGAAATAATGGATGGTTATTGTTAGGGGTTTAACCATTGTTTGAGGGTGGGTCAACAGGATTTGAACACAATTAGTGATGTTACTTGTTGAGGTTCTTCTCAAGGAGAAATTTAAGGGAATCCATATGGTACAGAGAACACTACTGGCTATTGGTCTATATAACCATTTTTATGACTCTTTTTTCTCAAAAATGTGATGATATGTATAATTTAATTTAATATATCATCCAAGTAGTCATAGAATTATGAACCTCATGATGGGGAGATTGTGGATATGTTAAATTGGCTGGTGTAAGGTCAAGATAGAAGAAAAATTTTTATGATTAGTGACATCAACTGATATCTAGTTCCATGGGCAATGCCAAATAAATGTTTTATATATGGATTTGGATAGGGAACATGTGATTGAATCAAGGCCATAATGGATTTGATGTATTCATGAAGTGATTTTGATTGGTGGTTTGTCAGTTAATTGGATGGGAAAATAATGACAACTGAGGTTGGTGGTTATCTAAATGTGGAATCACACTCAGTTTCCAATTAAAACTATGGTGTGTGTGTGTGTTTTTGGATGATCTCATGTTCCTCTAAGGATTAATGCATTATTATGGGTGATTTGATAACACATCAATTAGAATAGTTGAGGGTGTTTGATTGAGGTAATCTAATTTAGGATCAATCTGAATGTCTGTGTAGAATATTTTGTGTCGAGTTGGAGACTACACCACGCCTATCAATAGAATACAAGATTTTATATATTGTGGGAAACAGTTTTTATTGGAAGAGCATTGGTTTGGAATCAGCCTTTATGATAGACGTCTTATGGTGGTTGTAACTGTATATCTGAGTTGAATTTGTTTAAAACACTATGTTTAATGAGATTTTATTGGTATGGCGGAGCACAAACATAGTGTCTTTTGACGATGATAATTGTATAGGTCATGTTTTGGAGGAAAATGTGGTTTTTGTTGGGTGAACTATTGAATAATCTCATTCAATATTCCCAGATAGAACACATTTATTTATGGATAATGTGATAGCCAATATAGATCGAGATTTTTTCTTATAGAATACTGGAGGGCAGAGATCCTCGTCTGTATTTCTCTTTGTGATCATGGTAACGGGGTTGGGAAGTTATCTTTTTTCCCCCTTCACCCCCCTCATCGTCTTCCTTTTTTCATAGGTGATTTAATGTGGTATTTATTCATACATTCATGGTTTGTTAATATCTAATTTCATTCGATATATCTTTCTATAATTTCCACCTATTTGTTGTTAAAATTTCTAGTTTTTTTCAATGATTTCTACCAGAGTCTGGTGGAAATTGACTGAGTGGTGGAAATTATTCATAGTGTGGATGGTTAATAAACAAAAATATTTATCTTATGTAATTGATTAATTTTTTTTGGTGGTACACCAAAAAATTATCAATATTGTGTATTCGATTATGTAAGACGAATTTGGAAATTAATTTATTGCATCGTATTTTTTGTTTTTTCTAGCGGTAAGGTCAGGGGAATAACATTGATCTTCTAGGTGTAGTAGGTTATTGTTTTCATTAAGAAATATATCCTAGACAGTTTATAGGTTATTATTCTTATATGAATTATATTTGAAAATTAATAATAAAATTTTAAAACACATTATATGGGGGTTTGAGGATTGATATAGTATCCAAGAATATTATTCAAGGCTTCGATGAGCATAAGCGGTGTTGGAAATGTTTTCTTGACTAAAAAAAATTCTGTTTGATATATCTTGTATGTAAATAGATCTCTAAGGATTATTTTGGTTATGTGTATGTGGTATGTTCTCCCATCATTTTTTTGTGGAATGATTTTCAATATAAAATAAATATTTTCTTTAAAATTCCTATGAATGAATTATGTATCAAGGGACATGATATTGCCTTTTATAGTGGATTATTTCCAAGACTACTGATGAATGATTACATTATATTAAACCATGTCATGTGATACATATTACCCTTGTGTGTATAAAATAAAATAAAACTGTAAAATTTTTGGAACATAGGAAAGGTTTCATTTTTAATCTCTAGGATCGGGAGAGTGATGATTATGAATGTCTAGTTGAGTAAGACATGATCAAACCATAATATTACTCATAGAATTTGGGATTTTGTAGAGAATAATGTGTGAGTATTATTTCTTCTATGGTTATGTACTACCTGGGTGGGAATACCATATGTATAAATATGGAAATGGTTGGAATATAGAGAAAAGATATGATGGTTAACAAATTATAGTGGGCATTAGGAAATCTATATAGTGTGATGTTAGTAGGGATTCACCAATGAGGTCAATGAGTCCATGATATGATAATGTTGATGAGGTGGAATGTCATTCCCTTAGAGTTACTGGTTCGTACCTCAGAGATACAATAGAGATAGAGTATTCCATGTGCATTTTCTGATAATGACGTGACCAAGGGGACTATAGTGGGTGCTACAATCTTTTGATAACCCAAGGAGAGATAGCTTTGATAGGCTTGTATAGTTTTATCATATTGATTTAGATGAAATTATATGGAGTGAATTTGAAGATCCTTATTTGTTATTGTTTAATGGTTTTTTGATATATGTAAAAGATATGTGTAATATATAAATATATGATATATTATAGGGTGCACATTTTCCAATTTTTTTAAATCACTGATAAGCATGTGTGGTCCGCTTATAACAATATATGGTTTTCCATGAATTTTTTATTGGGGATACATTTTCCCTTAAAAGGAATATTTCTAGATATTGTGGGAGGGATTCCCTTTCAACCAACTATGATATTAAATATTTATGAGTGGGGGTTTCTTCCCCACAACTGAAGTATCTATGATACCCAGTGGGTCCACTCTTCCTCCAGATTGTATTATCTAAGAATATCGGTGGGAGTCCCCTTCTTCTCGGATGACATGTTCTTAGTTCTGAGTGGTCCTGATATCCCCGCAAATATATTATAAGAGATGATTTGGGTAGGATGATATTCCCTTGATTGAAAATTTATATATATTGTCTATATATGTGATAGATCACCAAATCAATATTAT
Source organism: Viscum album (assembly GCA_963277665.1). Lineage (NCBI taxonomy): Eukaryota > Viridiplantae > Streptophyta > Magnoliopsida > Santalales > Viscaceae > Viscum > Viscum album. Next base: position 2,105,013,658 of record OY728148.1, read on the forward strand.
ATTTGTTTTAATGTTGGGGTTCCATGAAATTGATTACATAATAATTTGGGTTCTTCAAAATTTCCATGAGATAACTAAAAATATAATTTTTATAAAATTTGATAGATTATAACATAACTAAATTAGGATAGTTTTAATAGTTCTAGGACATAGTAATCATAATCTGAATTTTAATTTCATTGAACAAAAATTTGTAATGATTTTCACTATAAGAAAAATTTATAATGTCAATAACTTATGCTATATACATAGAACTATATATAATTTCTTATCCATCCACATTACGAGAACCTTTCTTTCATACATTCCATGAGATCAATTTGGTAACTAATATAACATTTAAAATTAAATCATTGACAACACAACATAAAATATTTAGAATATTCAGAAATATTCACATTTAATACAAAAACTCTAATATTTTATATTTAATATATTATATTCTCTAGGTCTAAAACATGATCAAAGTAGCCTCTGGAAAACAATACCCCATTGAAATATTATTCTTTGAAAATCACACACAAAAAGGATTTTTCTGATTCATGAAACAACACTTATTTTTCTTGAATTGATATTATTTAATAATATATATTTTTGAAAAATATGTCATATATGTTACTCTATGTGTTTTTAGTTTTTATCAAAAAAATTACTGTTATTTGAAAAATTCTACTAATGTTGGGGGAATGTAAATTCATCATTTTTGTGATAATATATTATATAAAAACATTAATATTACAAATGTGATGTAATTATAAAAATGTATTAACCTCATATGATATTATTAATAATTGCAATTTATTAATAATTAATTATGATGTCCCTAATAATGGTTTACGTTCCCTGAGTAGGGAGGGGGTGAATTAGTTGAAAATATTCCATATTCCATTTTATTATATTTAATGGATTCAATATATGTTACTTGATAGTGTGCTATATCTCACTAATAAACTCACACACAATTAATTATGAAAACTAAAAAAGAATACATAATTTTAGGGTTGACTACTCAAAATTAGAAACTAATCTTTATTAAGATATGGAATTTCATAAGACCATTTTGTTCACTTAAATCACCACTGTGGATACAATGATCATGTAATATCTATGAATCATAATACAAGAAAATCAACAATTTTATCTCCTAATAGATTTAACTATTTTATTGTACCTAGATATTGTAGATATTATGCCTCTAGATTTTATTATACTATCTACATATAATTTAAAATTATACAACAGTTATTTAAAATGAAAAACAGGGTTGGATTCCCTCTTCCTCAACTCACATTATTGTTTGATGATAATACACACAAACAAGATTTTGTACAATTCTTCTTCCTCCACTTATTCATCCTCTACTCTCACTAGAACACATCATCTGAATATTTTTCATCTAATTATTCTTATTTTTTAATATTTCATTTAATTATTCTCCACATATATTATTCATTGTACCCACTTAAACGTTCTCCATTAATTTAATCATGTGATTTCACTGTTAATGTAAATCTTACACAATAAGAAACATTTTATACAGTTAAAATAATAAATTTATAATCGAATTAAAGCTACCTAAATCGTTAATATTAACCTTAAATTCACATATAATTATTGGGTATTTGGATTTATAAGTGTACACTCATTCATAAATCACATTTTGATTATATAAATTACGGTGGAATAATCATTTCCTTCTAACTATTTCTACACTAGATTCCCCCTCTTGGTGTGGAAATATTTTACATGTCTCAATAATTATATTTAATTTTTATGTCCATCTAATTATTCCAAGGTTGAATGGGTTTTATAATGAACCATAGAACAACCTAAAAAGAGTTCATTTATTAACATAAAATACTTTTCATTGCATCCTGACACCACCCAACATGTTATACACCATTCATTAAAATTACAGTATTCTCAAAATGATGTGGCTCTCTCTCCAATAACAATGACTACTATAAAATTAATTTATTTTTTACTTCCATTGTAGCATGAAAAAAATCATTATTCAATAAACATTATTCTGAAAAATTTGTATCAGTGTATTTCAATATAAAATTTTCATTATAAAATTATATCATTGACATCATCTTATTCAGTTTCATGAAATAAAAATATCTTAAATATTTAACGAACTAACATATTGAATAGAAAATCCTTACTTAAATAAAAACATATATTCATTGGAAATTATCCAATTGACAAAAATATATAAAAACCTCATGTATCATAGTATAGGAAACAATATATTATTAAGACTTTGGAAATAGTAGATCATATCCTCAACAAAAGAGTAACCATTACATGTCATAATTTTAACCATTATAAATCACTCTATAATACAAAGTAGACCTTACATATCACTCTATAGTAAGATCTATGGAGTGATCAATTTTTTTATTTTCATACATTTTTCTCAACGTAACTCATTTATACTGAAAATAAAAACATTCTATAATGATGTATAGTATTTTTCCATTTTTTATTTTTAACTCTTATAATGAAAATATGTCTTCATTGATGGGGATATTTATACTATTGTTCTAGATACATTATTATTTTCCCAATGAGTGCATCATATATATCATCCAGATATATTATATTCTATAATTAAGTAACCTCTAATAGAAATCATTCAAAACTATAGTGTACTCCCAAATTCAATATTCATGTAATGTATTTACTTATTCACTAACGATAATAACATAACCAAATAGTAATCAAGTATATATATAGTTTCTAATAGAACATCAATTTATAATATTACCACACAAAATGGTTTCATATACTTATTCCAATTAACATATTTTGTTATAGGAAAACTTCTTGTTTAGATCACGATGGGTTGTATCCAACATTTAGTGGTTGGGGTAAATTATTATTGATAAATTTTTATCAATTTAAAAAAAAGTTCCATTTCTCCATATCAATTTTATAGTGAAGGGATCTCATTCCCTATATCATGAAAATATCAACTTCTGTTGGCATGGTTATACAGTTAGAATGAAATCTCATAATAAGACACCATAATTTGATAATAAAATTATTATCCATGATAGTTTTTTATATCCATAAATATATATACTTGTTATCCAAAACTGAAATATTACTTCTTTTATAAAAATAATCCTATGTAATTGCATGTAATTAGTCGAATTATTCTAGAATGAACTGGATATATGTCCAAAATTGACTTATTATTCCAAAAGTTCGGGATAATAGGATTTCAATTCACGAAAGTAAATCAATAATCGGGGATAGTGTACTATCTTGAAAAAATGTGTTATATTCTTCCTCAATGTGTAGTATTTATAATTGGATATGATAATATTTCCAAGACTTATACATAAATTTTTTAATTATATGTCTTATATCTCTTCTTCTTAATTTGATTAAAATAAGTGACTGTGTAGGTTTGACACCATTATATCCATTGTATTATTTTTTTGTTACAAATAATTACATTATGTATTTTTATCTTTATTTAGAATATACAATATATACGAGGATTCTATATCGGTTTAATAACATTAAATATGGCATTTTATTTTCATAATATTTTCATTATACACATTCTATGGAGTGTTAGTAACTTTTTTCTTCAAATGTTTTATATTTTAAGGACACCAGAACACCCTAAGAATGGAGGGCTGAATCGAGGTGTCAAAATTTTCTTTAATAGTTAAGTATATATTTCCCAAATTAGTAAGAACCTGATAAGCCTTTATGATTTTAATGCGCATTAATTTAAACAATCACATTCTTAGAGACAACGCAACAATTTCACTTGGTTCTCCACTATAGGGTAGTCTAAGGATCCTATGATGATCGTGTTTTGGGAATACCAAAATCCATTAATCTTCACTTTTTAAAGAAAAGAGAGGTTTAGACTCAATCACACTGTTTTAGGAATACTTTTTTACATTTTTTTATGGATAACACACAACGTACCACATAAAAAATCCATTGACTCTCCATAGCTTCCTAAATTAGGTAAAGTCTTACTCAGTTTATTAATAAGATGGTGGATTAAGTAGACTGGAATTAATGACCACTCAATGACTTGGATGCAACTCTTCATGCACCGTAGACCATAGTTGATTCACATTAAAATCACCATTCCCTATAAATGACATTTTCAAAACATATGTTCACAACAATCATTCACTAATCTTACTACCATCATGAAGAAATAATACTTCACACATCTCACTCTATCATCATGGAATACCCTATAATCAATATACTCCTATTTCTCAGAACCATTTTCATCAGTCATGACTTAACATGTATTTTTGTGATGCTCAATCATTCTCATAAAACCATAATTGTGTAGCTTTCAACATTTATGAAAATAGATCGATTTTGATTTTTTTTATATATATTCATGTCAAATGATGTGGGTGTAGCCTCATATTTTTAGGCTCGACCATTCGAAATTATAGTTTAACTTATCAAATTTTTTTAGATCTTTAAAACCCATCTTCACACATATCCTCCTATCACGAAGCCCAAAATATATTTTTCATAGTACTAATGAAAATATAATTTTGAATTTACATATTAATCACCATTCTAGATCCATAAATATCATATATTCAATCTTTTTCTTTATATTTTACATTTTTACATTTTGATTCTCCATTTTATATCTTTCAAAATATTCATCATATCTCAAATTATAATGATATTTATAAATATCATAGTATATCATTTTTTTAAATCCCCATTGAATCTATATATACATAGTATATATATGAATGTGTTTGTTGTGACAGGATGTTTCACCTTCTTATGGGGCATGAAACACTAATACCAACTCTTCTATGATAACACTATGATTGTATAGTTATAATGTTCATAATCATGTTTAACAAATTCAAAGCATAGTATGATTTAATTTTTCATTATTTAAAATATTTTAATCATGGAATCAAATTCATTTTGTATGACATAGAAAGTAGTAAAAGTCCTTGTTATGAAGTGATCGAGTCTTATATGTATCAAATTCACACATACTTATCAGGAAATATTTTGGTAGTATTTATCATGTTTAAAACTAGAAGAATCTATAAACCAAGATGGAAAGGCATACATCGAGTGTTCATAGACATACAAAATATTCTAGGCATGACAGGGTAATGAAAATGGATGGTGTAGTTTATAATTTTTCACCATTATTCATTATTAAATATTATTTTTCATCCATATACAATGATATCCTTTATTGTAAATCTACTTACATCGATGGTTCTCTCATGGATCACGTTACATGGATTCAATCGATTTTCATTCCATTTATCTGGATCACCCCTTCTAATAATTCCACAAAGACATTGTTTGGTTTTAAACCCTATGAGGGATAATAAACACAATACAATGAGTTGTGTTTTATTAATATTTCATTTGATATGTATTTTCTTTATAAATAATTGATCATTCAATTTTGAGTCAATTATTTAAATGGATAAATATTTAATATTGTGTTTTCTTCGATTAAATTTTTATTATTATATTTCCTTGTAAAATTTGGGTTTTTAGTTCCAAAATAATTAATTAATTCTTGAGATAATTCTACCCTAAAATTATTATAATTAATTATTGTATTATTATTTTTGAATAATAAATGAAATAAAATATTGAAACATTTTTTTGGTCATTGATTTTTAGAAGTATAATATTTTCGTTCAGTGATTAATTTTAGAAGTTAAAATTGAAATATAATTCTCTATGATATTTTAAATATAATATTTAATTAATATATTTTTTTATGTTTACAATATACCCTAATTTTTGAAATGGAATGTTAAATCTACTTCATACCAAAGTGGGAGTGGGGATTAATGATGATGTGTGTTTCAATGATTATAGATACAATCAAGTTAATTGTATGGAAAACTGACATGATATATCATAATGTATAATAATTCATTAAAATGTAGAATGTTTCACAAGGGGGAGCACAAACACATATGGTGTTTGGAATGATTTGTGCAAAAGGGGTTATGAATAGTAATATAACTCAATGAGGTGAAAATAATGATAAGTTGATGGTTCCAGTGATATTGATGAATGATTTAGTGCATGTATAAATTTCTAAATTGGAATTGATCATTAAAATTATTGTGGTGAATGATTCATTTATCCTACTAGGAGAGGAAATGTACTATATGATGATATGTATTGAAACAAGAGTTCAAATAGAATGGATCTTGTGGATGGAGGTGATATCATCAATGTAGATTCTTATTATTATATCTATTATATCCCAATTTATTCACCTAAATGATTTAATTGAATTTTTTCTTCGAATTTTTTTAATTGAGTAGTTTAGGGGAATTGAAATTCCAAAATTAAAATTACAACCCTATTTAAATACATTGGTTTCATTAAATAATTTTTTAACTTTTTATGGAGTTATATTATTCAATCCATTATGAGAGTATTTTTCAAAATACTTCACGAAACAAATTTTGAAGTGTAGTGGATTATTTAACATTGGAATTACTACACATGTTATTAAATGGGAAAGGTCACAGTTCTTGTTTTATCCTTGAAAAAGCATCCTTATTTTTACTTAAGTTAATAATTAACATTATTATGAGACTTCTATGGTGATATTAATATTCTAATGATTTTTTTCAATAATAATTTCAAAAGAAAGCTAAAACATCTGTGGTTTAATATATCATAATTGTGTTGATATTTTCTACCAATTCTATTTATGTTTCCATAATTTTATACACTCTTCAAGCTTCCACTATTTTCCTAATATTTTTACGTGTGGATCATATAAAACACTATTTTAAACTCTCATATTACACTTCATTTTCACAAAACAACACATTTTAATTCAGTTTTAATGTTATATTTTATTTTATCGGGTCCTAGTCCAATACATTTTTCATTCAATGTGGTTCAACACATCTCATGAAAAATAAGTTGTATATATGTTATAAACAGTATAGTTGTTTCTAGTTAAAAATGAAGATTAATAAAAAAAATTACTATTTATGGAGAATCCATGATTTACCAAAAAATCTTATAAAGAAAAATCAAAATAAATAATTAGTCTATTTAAAACAAAAATCTGAACAATTTGAAAATCCTTAAATTTTATTTAGCATAATTCATAATAGCATGTTTAATAAAAATCGAGTTGAAACTAATACTATTTTTTTTGTTCGTAACAAACATGTGAATTAAATTATATCATCATCTATATGTGTAATACAACGTTATGTGCATAAAAACAATACTAATGTTGAAAATATGGAAATTTCAATAGAAGAAGATTTAAATCATAATCAAAATCCATCATGTTGTTTTAATAATGTTATTATGATACCTATAATAAGGGAGATTAAATTCAACACTATGAGAAAAATAATTCAAGTATAAATCTTACCACATGAAATAATAACTATATATTCTAATAGTCTCATCTCTCTATGTACCATCATTTAATATTCAACGCAATGAAGATTGATATAGGTCATTATAGACAATTATTATTTAGTTAAATATTTTTATCTGAGTAGTTTTTTTGAGTAAAAACTTATGTTGAGGATGCTCCCTTTTTTCAGGGGAATGAGAAATAGATGGTCATAGAATCTACATGAATATGTTTTTCACACATATGACCATGTTTTCAACTCATTTGTTTTTATGTTTTATCATAGGAACACTGCTTTAGAAGTGAGGGATAAGTTCAAATGGTTTTCATATAATGAGGGAGAACACTTTCATGAAACAATTGTTGAACTCAAATCTACACATAGAAAGTACCCTCATCACCAACAATATGATAATATTCTTAGAGACAAATTCTATAATATTCTCTCCCCAAATAATTAAAATCATGAGGATCATTCGGGTGGTTGGGGTTTCTTAGAAATGAATTTATAATTGATCAAAATGGATGATAATGTTATGAATAATTCATAACCCATGATCTTTTGAATATAACAATTCATTGTATTGAAAAAACCCTTCTATTTTTTAGTTAATTATCACTCAATTATGGAGAAATATAATCAATGTGGAATGTTTGGTAATATAATGAACCCTTGTACAGTCTTTGATAATTATATTTAATCTAATAATAGTGTCAAATGTTTTCACTATAGGGATATAAAATAGGGAAATAATGGAAAATGACCCAATCATTATAATTATGGGAATAAAAACAAATAAAATATATCATGGAGGGAATACGGGGTGATCATCCAAACCGATCCTTATCATCGGTACTAAAATAATGCTTCAAATTAGATTCAAAACAGGGCCAAACATTGAATTTATATAAATTATTTTGAGGGATTTGTTACATAGCTTTTCAAAAATGACATATCCCAATAACATTGCGTTCAAAACAATAAAAAACCCAAATGGGATAATTGTATTGTTTTATTAGATTTAGGAACAATGGTAAACTCACTAGTACAATAGTAATGCATTTCAAATAAAATGTAATGGATGTTACTATTAGTTTTTGATTTTAAACATCGGTAAATGTTAGGGTAAAAGTAAGTGAATAAGAAATACAATGTTTTACCGAATATATGAATCAAAATAATGAAACCACTCGATAAGGGAAAGAGTAAAAAGGTGAAAAATTAATAATATAATAAATCTATAATTTTAAAATCTATTTAATAAATAAAATGAAATCATAGATAAAAAAATATGGTAAAAATAATGTATGTGTTGAGTAGAAGGTAAAATATAGAACAATTATACAATTTTATGAACTTGAAATTCCATTTCCCAAAGAGACAATTCTATGAATACAGAACTAGACAATAGAGTATTCGATAAAAATTTTAGATGTTATAGACATAATATACATTCTTTGGAAGAGCTAAATAAGATAACAAAATATTATAAATTTCTAAAGAGGTTTTTGGATATCAAAAGATATTAATATGAATTTTAACAACATAAATATAAATTGGTTATATAGCTATTTTCTTATTAATATTAATCACAAAAATTAATACATGTTAGATTATTTGTTAGATATTATATAGTAGGATAATGTCACAAGAATAATTTTTCTCGTAACATAGGATCTTGTATCAATATTTTTTCTTATTCTTATTTAAATTGCTTGGTCAAGGGGTAGGGAAACAAAAATCCATCCCTTCAGTTGTATGACAGGTTGATTACTTATCCCTGATTAAGAGTAGAAAAAATATAAGTCAATGATGGGGAAGTTACACTTCCCAATTATTTCATTATTCAAGAAATGGTTAGTGAAAATAAGTTACCTTTTATTTTCATTATACAATTTCAAGCTGTAGGTGGGGTTACTAAATATGTTTCTAAGGGTTAACCACCCCTCCAATACCATGATGATCCTGAATTGTATAATGATTAGAAGAATAATACAATAACATTGAATATTATATTGATTAATATATTTGACAATATTTTTAGTGTTTATTCATGTATGGATTTCTTTGTGCCCTTATGATGTAATAATTCAATAATAAGTTAATAAAAAATTTACGGACAATTTTATTGATTCTATATATAAAAAAAATTGATGAATGGGTAAACGTGATAGTAGGTTTAAGAAAACAAATGAAAAATCATGATTTTTATAAATTAAAAAAAAATATTATACTTAGGGAGTATCATTCAGGATGAATTTCCACCCACAAGACACATTCTTTTGAGGAAGTTAATTCCTTAGTGACCAACCATGATTCATGTTAATGAGTAAAATTTCTTAATTTGATTGAAGTTTTTTTGAAAAATTTTGATATGATATTATTGTTTGGAAGACCCCATTTTTAGAGAATGTTTTGGGTAATGAAATTTTGAAAATATGGTATATTTCTTTTTTGAAATGGTCAGAAAAACTGCCCACAAATAGTGATTGACATTGAATTTCATAAAAATAAACCCATTTTTAGAAAAATATGTTTATTCAAGTGATACATGAAGTATAAATGGTATATTATGAGGGTGAGATTTTATTTTTTTAGGGTTTAGAATAATGATCTTCAAATTTCCCAAAATATTATTGAAGGAATAGTTATTATTTTGGAACAACGGTTGCACATACTTTGGAATTATTGAATTCATATATTGTTGGGACATTTATAGAATGAAAACAACATGATTTATATTGGAAATATTCTATAATTTTGAATTATATTTTTGAGTTTTAAAAATTTAAATAGTATATGAAATAGATTTGAAACCTATAGACTTGAAATTTTTTTGGATAATTCAAGATGATGTCGGAGTTTTAGAAAACATGAGAGAATATGTTAAAATATACACTAAAAATAATTAATTCAAAATTATTAATAAATCAAACCCAAAAATTAATAATGGATATATTTTTGGGGGTATATTTTCTTGATGACAATATATATAGAGATGAATGGGTGGAAAACTATCGGTTTCTATGTTTTTCATTTCTGCCCATTCGAATAAATATATCTTAAGCAGTTGCGTTCTTTCCCTCAACCTCTCGTGAAATCGCAAAATCAACCAATGAGTTAATCAATTTATTGAGTAAAAAAGTTGAAATTGAAAATTCCCATTTATAAAAGCAAATACATATTTAATTGAACTCATAATAAGGACACAATGGAACACATAATTTCATTTTAAACTATATTTAATGATAAAATGCATGTTGAATTTATACCAACTACCAAACCGACAATATTATTGGATATAATTTCCATGATTGAATTGACTGTGAAATAAATTAATCAACAATATATATTGACAGACCTGATACAGGTCGAATGATCATAAAAGTTAAATACATTTCTCAATGAGGAATGACGAAGCATTCCTTTCAGATAGACCCTAACAATAAAATGGAGGACTTTCCATGAGGTGATAGCAATGAAAAGTCACTCAATCGACTTCAATAATATGGAATCATCACAATGATGAAATGAATACTCATTTTTTATTAAAATAATTATAACAGAAAATTAATGATCTGATGAATGTATAATTCTACCATTATATTACTCATGTAACACTGAGATGAAGTGTTCTTATGAGAGATCAATTGATGTATCAATAGATTAACCAATTTTGATCTTAAGTGGACATTTAGATATTTAACAAAATATGAAGAAACAATCATAATATTGGTTAAAAAATTCATATAACCTATAAAAATAAATTTCATTGATTTTCATATCTAATTGGACATACATTATGGGGCATTTTGGTTAAAACCTTAGTCACGTATTCATTAGATTGTATTTTATTTGAGGTTATCATGTATAATTACAATGTTAATAAATTTAAAATCTATACGTATTGGTGTATTTAATACAAGAATCATTCCCATGGAAAAAAGTATAGATCTCATTTGGAGGTTACCAATTGGCCATAATATTCACATTTCAGGGTGTTATTATTTTTAATTTTTTACTTTTACTTCCACACATATAGATTAAAACAAAATTTCAAAGTTTTATGATGATTAAAGGAACAAATTATTTCCAAAAAGTTTTTTTTAAAATTTTTTATTTCTATTTATGAATTCTTCTCAAAAATACTGTGATTATTTATCTTTCTGTAAAATTTATATATACTTATGTTTATTATTATACCATAATAAATATAAATCTTGAACTCATATATTATGTATGATTCTTTAAAAAGAAATTTTTCTAAATATGAAACCTTTGAAATGTTAGTAATAAATAAATTTCATATTTTATTGATATCATGATTTTATTTTATTCATTAATATCCTCTATAATAATTATACATAATTTTTGAATAAACAATATATAGATTTATTCTAACTAAAATGGTTACATCTATTAAATAGATTTATTTAAATGTAAAATTTATAAATTTATAAATTAAAAACGATAATATTTTATTAATTTTCAAAATAATATTATAATATATATTTTACATTGAATTAATGTGATTTTTCTTAAAAGATTTATATTTTATTGAATAGTAATAAGTGACGATTTTTGGAAACAAGCCAATTGGTTTCATTAAATAATGAAATTTAAAAGTAAAAATATATTTTGTATTATTTTAAATTTAAATAATAACCATTAAACTAAATAATATATATATAATTCTATATATATCTGAATTATTTTTTTGGTACATGTTCATTTTTATACTTAAAAATGCAATTTTTTAAAAAATGACATTTCATTATGTGCTGTACACTTGTATTGAAATTAATTTATTAGAATTATATAAATTGAATATTTTAAATTTAATTCCATTATTATAATAATAATTTTATGTCAAATTAATTAAGAGATATTGAATTTTAGTAATATTGAATACTAATCATTGTAAAAATGTGCCTCTAATGTATATCATATATTTAATTCATTGAGGTAAAAAATTATTTATAAGGGAACCAAATATTATTTAAAATATAATTGGGTGATTTTTATCTACCATTATCACATTGTTTAAATATTTTATATTTAATGAGCCACATCTGCATAAGTAATATATCTATAATAGTAAGTTTTATAAGAATTAATGTTGTGCCACTCTTATAAATTATAAAATGAAACCTCTTATTCCCTTTTCCACAAATATTTATATAAATTTATATTAAAAATTCCCTAAAAAAATATATCTTAGACATTCCTCCATACATCTTAGAGGTATTGGTATTAACAAAATGCTATCTTGAGAGGTATTATGGTTTAATCTAAAATAGGTTTTCCAGAGAATGTGTATAATCCATTGTCTTCTGTTTCGTGTTTATTTCATCATTGTACCACTTCAATGTTTCGTAAAACACAATTAAATAATAACATAAATATATTAAATATATATAATATTGTTAATAATAATACTACATGACTTTTTTCTCTTATTTCATCCCTTGAAGAATGAAAACATCACATGTGCATGTGTGTGGAATACGTCCTACACGAAGCGATGTGTTTCATTTTTCTTCACCACCTAAAAAATAACAGATACTATGATGGATTTAAAAAATAAATATGAAATTAATTATTTAATTATTATTATTTATGTTTATTATATCACATTCATTTCAATCATTCTATTGTTTAAAAATTATATTGTAGCTTGTGCGTACGTGTTGCTTGCCACCTCCATGAAGGAATGTGATTCATTTATCCGGTACACATCTAACTGATCGATATAAAATTTTATTTAATGTAAGAAATTAATAATTATGTCATTACAATGATTCTAGAGATTATGGAACTGTAAACCCTTTGAAAATGGATACGCCACATAATTTTTTTACGATTATGAACATGACATATTCAAAACAGAAACTATAAACATAATATATTTAATAACTATATATGGATTCATAATAACTAATAAAACGGATAATAATAAGTAAATACAATAAAATTATTATTTTTATTAAACATAAATTGTTCATATATGTTTATTATATTGGGGATAATGTAGGTAGGTTGACAGTCAGTCCTTAAATAAAGGGAATTATCAACACAAAATTCATTTGTTGAGAATTGTGCCACTATCACCACATATTTTATTTCAAGTGGGGTATAATTTACCATATAGATATCCTATATAAATAATATACAAAAACTAAATTTCATATAAAATATTTTCCAATTAATCTCTGTCAACGATATATTGATTTATATTTTCCAAAAGTGGGAATTGATTTTTCATTAAAATATTATAATAAACGTTTTAAAGAATATATAATTTTTTTTCTATATCCATGTTTATTTAAATGTTTCTTGTATGAAATTAATATATTAAAATATATGTTATATTCCATTTTAACAAAGGTAGTATTATATTTTTTATGGTTTTAAAATAATTCCTTTTAATGATTTCCAATGGGGTTATTTTGACTTTTTAACAAAAGTTTGAAACCAAATTTTCAATACATATATTTAATGATCAGAACATCCCAACCACTGACTATTATTATTTATGAATTTTAATTTTTCGTTTTATCATTATTTTTTGAAATTATATCTTATTTCACATGCATCTCGGTAGTTTTTAATGAGTTTTCAATGATAAAGGATTTTTTTACTTATTTTATGTAATAATCAAATGTGTTTATTTCTATTTATTAAATAAAATAATTAATGTGATTTTGAAATGGTAATGAAAGATTATATGTATTTTATATAACTTATGTTCCTTGTAAGTTTATAATGATGTTGTCTATGCTTTATATACCTATATAATGCATTGGGTAAAAAACATTCTTTGGGAAATTATGTTGGAACAAAACAATTTTGTTATTATATTTGTATGTGTGATTATCTGGGTGTTTTTAAGAGTGATAATAAGAGTGATTGTAATAGGGATATGGAGATGTTGTCCTAAGTTAACCATGTGAAATTTTAATATTTTCAAATGAGTTTTACTGTAATTAGTCTTTTAATAATGTTATATAATGATCCTAAGTTCAAAACAACATGTATCCCCTTTTAAAAGAGGAAATTATTTTTCTAATTAATAATTTTCATGATTAACAATGTTTTATAATAATTCCTCATGTTTTTTATTTTACATCAACGTTTTCATATGATATTTTTTATAATAAAATTGACCAATGAATGTTATTTCATGAGCGAGGTAGTGTATATTTTGTGAGAAAATATCATAATTTTAATGGGAAGATTTATTATGTAATTACTTGATTTTAAAATTGGACTAATTTGTTTATTTATTTTCATATCCCTTACTAATATATTATTTCTCATCCCATGATTTTCATATATTTTTTAGCACCTATATTTTAGTAGGAAACTATAAAAAAGTCTTGCATTCCCCTATAGAGAATAAACTTTAGAGAAGTGAATGTGTTCTTAATGAAATGGTATTTTAGAGATAAGTGTCATATTTTTTAGAAGAATTGTATATTTAGTGGAATTATCTACCTTTTAATGTATTTTATTTAAATTTTAGTGTTTATTATAATTCTATAAATACCTAAACTAAAATGTTTCTAAATAAAGTGTTAGTCTTTCTATAAACCATGTAATTATGGGTTGTTTAAGTTATGGGGTGTTATATGTGGTAATAGAGGAAATATTTATATATAATTTGAGTTTATGATAATATGAAGAAACAAAAGTTATGGTATGTTAATATATGGAATATATTATCTTGAAAAAAATCGAGTATTTTCATATAAATTCATCAATGTTGTCCATGTTTTAGAATGATTTTATAGAGGAAACATGGTGAAATAATTTTAATGGAATAAAGAGTATAATATAATTTATAAATATTGATATATAATTGTTTTTATTGAAACAAAATAGTTTATTTCCTTTTTAATCCTTGTTGAAACTAGAAATTAATGGTGGTCCCAATCCAGAGAGTAGAAAAACGCTAACCATACAATCATGTATGTAGCAGATTATTTCATGAATATCACCCTTAAAAATTTAGTGGATCCTTAAATGTTTTTTAGTTATATTTTGGATCAATGTAATTGAAAATATAAATTTTTTGGGTAATTTTGATCAAGAAAATGAAATTCTTTCCATTATTAATATAATGGAGCAACTAGTCACTTGTGGTCTCTATTTAAGAATTCTATGGAGAAATTTATGGTTGATTGCATGGAGTGATAATTATTTAATGATATTTTATTTTGAGAAATACATTATAAAGGTTTTTTGAATTAGTATGGAAAATTGTTTTTTGGAACTATGAAAAAATGATGATGAATCTGTCGTTTCCTATGTAGCCAATTTTAATAGATTTCCTAGGTATGCAAAAATTTTAATTTTGGACAATTATTATAATTTTTTAGATATTAATAATTATTGAAATGGTTTTTTTTATTATATTTGGGCTACATTAACTTTAAAATAAGTGATATATTTTAAAATATTATTGAGAATTTTGGGATGGAGTTTTCTGAAATTTTGAACAAGAAAGACATAAAGCAGTCAAGGTGGAACAAAATGGAAAAGTTCCCATTTATTAAATACGAATGTACGAGTTATATATTACATAATGATATAATTTTTTAAAAAAAATTCCTAAGGAGTGTCGTATGAAATATATAAATTATTATTGATGTTGTTTTTTGAGAGATTTGGCTTATGATTGTAATGAAAAGAATTATTGTACGGGATAAACCATATATAATATGAAAATAGAGAGATGATTTAAATGTATGGAAATAGGGAATTATTATAGTGTGTGTTGGAAAGAAATGTATTAATGATTAAAATCATTAGAACCATAAAAATAGGGGTGTCAAAATTCATTCATGAAAACCATAAAAAATATCATACTCTCAAATGATGTGGTGACATGTTCATATTTTGTTTACTACTATAATTTCAGAGTCTTGTTTTATTTGGGGTATACACATTATTTTATTTATAAGTAATTTTTAGATAAATATTAAATATTATCTCATGATATGTATAAATAATGTTTTATAAATAGTCACTATGGAATTATTAAAGAAACAATGATTTAATATAATTTTAAAATCATTATCTAGGGAATGAGTTTTCATAAAAATGATTTTTTTTCCCATTGTTGTGTATGATAGTATTATAGGTATGTATTATAATTTTTTTCTATCATGATATGATAGATTGTAGACCTAATAATTATGAATAAAAATTAATAGTGAGTATGAATTTTTATATAATAATGTGTTCAATCCCATTATAACAATTAGAGAAGATGAATTGTTATTTAAAAATAATGTAAAACATTATCATTAAAATACTATAACAAGGGTAAGTTATTTTTTGGATTGATATAACATCAGTAAATTAAAATGTGTATGTATTTCTTGTTGTCTTTCTTAGTTCCATTTTGAATTGGAAGGTTGAATATATAGTTGACATAGTGTCTGATACTAGGATAGTATCAAAATCCCTTACAAAATAAAACTATTAATGTTATTGGAATTGGAAAATAAGTTACATGAGTTTTTTTGAAAGGGGATTTTTTATCCTAGATCATCACATTGGGGATATACTTTTTTTATTGTTTAAAATAATGATTATTAAATGATAAATCTCATTGATTAAAGAGAAGTCAATATTATTATTTTTTAGAATAAGTATATATCTCATTTTGTAAATTACTTACATTATCAGAATTAGGGGTCATAATATTTTTCTAAAAATTATTTTACGTATGGATATCATCAACTAAATTTGAATGAGGAAGACATTTTTAAAAGGAAAATTCATACTATGTTTAAGAATTATGAGTATGTGATTATTTCCTTCAGGTTGAATAATGCACCCATTATATTTAGGGAACTTCTGAATAGTGTGTTCATTGAGTTTTTTAGAAATATTTAGTGGTGTTTAGTGATGATATACCTGTACATTCTAAATGGGGAATGGGAAAGACACCTAAGGATTATTCTAAAGACTGTAAAACAAGATTTTGTTTATAGAAAATATCATAAATTTAATTTTTTGTAAAAAAATACATTTCATGAATGTTTTTTATATAAATATTGAATAATTATTGATATTATTAATACTAAGGTGGTGAACGAGAGGATAAAACCTATAAATTTAATTAGTATTTGAACCCTTATTGGGTTTATGTGGTACTACAAGTGGATTATTAATAAAATTCTCAGTTACGTATCCCAATAACAATGTTAACTCAAAAATGAACTAATAGAAATATCCCTTATAACAATGGTTCTATACTATGGGTATTGGGTGGAGAGCCATTAGTGTAGCTTAAATATATAGTTCTACAAAATATTGGAACATTAGGGGTGGATATTAGTCTATAAAAATTGTTTCCAAAGAACTATTGGAATATGTGACATTGATTTATCCTATACCAATGATTTATTAAACTATTTGTATACCATTCATTCGCATTGGAAGCTAGCATTACCCTTATCATGGACCATATCCAATAGATATTTAAACATTTATATCCACACTCCCAAACAAATTCCACCCATTATATATAAATTATGAAACAAATTAATTCAATCAACCATTGGAAAAATAAATTTTAAACAACACATATAATTATTCTTATCCAATCATGATACATCATGATTTTTAAATATTATCCAATATTGTAATAGTTCAATAACACCATCATGAAAATCAATATCATTATCACCATCATCATCATTGATAGCGAAACCATAATCCTCACTGTCATCATCACCGTTTTCATCACAATCTCAATTGATATCATCTCCATTTATGTCACCAATAATATAATTATCCTGAGAACAACTATGAACATTATCACCATCATCATGTCCATAACATAATGAATTATTCATCTACATACATGTCAAAAAACCATAGTGGTATCTAGTTAATGTCATGAATATAATGTAGCCATAACATTCATAAATATGTATTTGGCATTTTAACTTTGTTAATGATCCAAACTGGGTTTTAGGCATATGATGACTCTATAAGAGCATGAAGTACCTATAAATTATCTTTTTCCAACTCAATACTATTAGATATGGATGCAATATTAAGAAAATATTTTATTATTAAAATCAATTTCTTCGCTCAAAAGATAACACTCTAATTATAATCATCTCATAATAGATAGTGTAAATGATCATTTAGTCCAAATACATTACCTACCTGCTCATAGGGGCCTATAAGGTACACTGAAAAATATAAATTATTTAGTTTCAAAATATATCAGGAAATTTCTATTAGAAAATTAGAAGTTACATTCTATTATTATGTATATTCATTTCCCACACTCCCACCTTTATAAATTCATCTTTAGATAATTAAATTTTCCCACGGAACATGTCCTCTAATGTTCAATATTTACTTCTAAGATGATTGTTGAAAAACATTATCGAATAATATCATACAATCGAATGTTGTGATGGAACGATACATAAAAAGGATTTGAAATGTATTATTCATTCCAAAATATTTCATTACATGATATGATTTATCATATATATATATATATTGATTTTATTTAATAGATACCAATAAGAAAATATCCAAGTTACTTTATATGAAGATATCACCATCATATCATTTTCCATGTGGTAGATAAAAAATAATGAGTTTCACTAAGAAATTTTAGCATTTTCAAATTGTATAGTATCATTATAAATATTGAAATGGGTAATTTCTGTTATAAAAAAATAAAATATAAAAATATAATGAACATGAGAGAAAATAAATAGATGAATCATCTATAAAGAACAATATAGAGATTTCATGGTGAATTTTCATGGAGAGACATACTTAAATGAAACTAAATTGGTACGAAAATTCACAAAATGTGAAATAAACCAACATAACATCGATTCCAAGAATAGTTCTTATGTATATGATAATGTACGATATAAGGCTGATGAAATGTAATATTTTAAAATTTTGTTATATTCTCAATAATAGGGCTCTAGAAAAATTATTATCATTTTCAGAAGAAGAATTTGACTACTATAGTAAACATCTATAATTAATTTACAAAACCTGTATGGAAATGATCAATATGTTATGTTGTGTAAATAAATATCATGTTTCTATATTTTTTAAGGAGACACATTTTAATACAACCACTTTTAAAAACCGGCACAAAAACATTGTATGAAAGTTGAATTTTTTTGGATTGGTAAATTTTTTACCACAATAGGCTTATACAAGACAACACATGAAGAGAAATATAGTATGTTATAATTATATGGTTTTGATAAAAATATATGAATATAGTTGATACAAACAAGGTTGGGAGAAAATATAAGGTAGATTATTTCATGTAATATATGGTGTTATATTTATGATACAGTGAGTTAAATAGATCTGAAATTTCTATATTTAGTTGACTGTGAATAAAAAATAAATAAATATATTTTACATTAATTTAATTCCACTCTCTATATAGATCATAATTTTTAATAGATTTTAGTGCAATAAGAGAATATTTTAAAAAAATTGTTATAAATGTTTGATATGTGTAGGTTTCAATAAGTGTACATCTAGGTGTGCATTGCTCAGAAGTGGGATAGAAGAGAGTGGTTAGGGATTCAATGTGACCCCTAGATTATGTAGTTTCTGTATGGGTAAATTTGGTGATTTAATGTTTTTGTTCAATTTTGTTTTGATAGACTAAGAGGGGATGCGTGAATCGAGGTGTAAACATATTCTTTAAAATTTATTCCTTATTTTCCAACATTAATAGGAACCTAATAAACCTATTTTATTATAATATGCTATAATTTAAATAGTCACATAGTGAGAGACAACCCATCAATATCACTTGGTTCACCACTATAGGATAGTCCAAGGATCCTATGAAGGCAGTGCATTTGGAAAACCAAAATCCACTAATATTTACTAGTTGTGGAAAATATATGTTTAGAGTCAGTCACTCTATTCTAAGAACACTTAATTTACACATTTTTAGGGATAACACACTATGTCCCTCAAAACACATCAATTGACTCTCCATAGTTTCCTACCTTGGGAGAAGTCATACTATTTTTATTAATATGATTATAGATTTAGTTGATTGGAATTAATGGACTCTCCCTGACATGGACGAGACTCTTCTTTAACTATAGACCTGAGTTGATTCACATTGAATGCACAATTCACTAAAAACCAAATTTTCAAAATTTTCATTCACACGGATCTTTCACTATGCTCACTACCATAATGAAGAAATCATCCTTCAAAAACCAATCACTATTATTATGGAATACCCCATCATCTATATAATCCCATTTCTGAAAACCATTTTCATCAGTTATGACTTAACAAGTATTTTTATGATGCTTAAACTTACACATAAAACTAGAATTATGAAGCAATCAACTTTTATGAAAATAGATTTATTAGGATTTTTTTAATTATATTCATGACAAATGAAGTGGGGTAAGCATCATATTTTTAGTCTCGACCATTTAGAATTCTACATTAACATTATAGTATTTTTCTTATATTTAATATACATCATCAAAAATCTCCTCCAATCACACTATGATTGTATTGTTATTATGTTAGAAATCATGTTGAACAAATTAAAAGAATTGTAAGATTTAATTTTTCAATCATTAAAATATTTTTATTATCGAAACATATCCATTTTGTATGACTTGGAATGTAGTAAATATATTTATTCTAAATTAATAGAATCATACATGTAGAAAATTCATTCATATAAATCTTGAAGTATTATGATAGTATTTATCTTGTTTTACTCTATAATAATCAATATAACAAGATGGAAAGGCACACATCTTGTTCTCAATGATTTAAACTATGTTCTATGCCTGAGAGGGTAATAAAAATGGCATCTCTAGTTTATTATTTTTATCCATTATTCATCTTTAAATATAGATTTTTGAATCCACATACTACGTATATACTATAATACATACCCCCTTAAAACTATTGTGTTCTCATGATTCACATTACTTGGATTCAATCAGTTGTAGTTCCCTTTATGTGGATTACCCACTTCTCATACTTCCACAATTTCATTTTTGAACCTATGAGTGTAATGTCCTAGACCTCTCTGGTGCTTTACTTTGTGAAAATCTGGTGTTTGAGTGTTCTAGGAGGTCATGGTGACCTTCTGTTAACAGTTCCAATTGTAGACCATTGTAAACATTACAATGGTAACCTTAGCTGAACCGTGTCAGTATTACCTTTCTCTAAACATTGTAATGGTAATCTTAGGTGTACAGTGTAATGGTAACCTTAGTTGAACAGTGTCCACATTATCCTTCTATGAAGAATGCAACGGTAACCATAGGTGAATAGTGAAATGGTAACCTTAGTTGAACAATGTAAACATTAACCTTATGTGAAAAGTGAAACAGTATCCTTAGGTGAACAGTGCAATGGTAACCTTAGGTGAATAGTGTCAACATTAACCATTTGTGAACAGTGCAACAGTAACCTTAAGTGAATAGTGTCAACATTAAACTTTTTGAACAGTTCAACAGTAACCATATGTGAATAGTTCCACCAGTATTCTTCTCTGAACAGTGCAAAGGTAACCTTAGGTGAATAGTGCAATGGCAACCTTAGGTGAACAGTGTCAACATTAACCTTCTGTGAACAGTGCAGCGGTAACCTTAGGTCAATAATGTAAACAATAACCTTCTATGAACAGTACAATAGTAACCTTAGGTGAACAATGTTTCCAGAATTGTGAGGTTCCGACAGTGATGTTCCAACAGTGAGGTTCATGAAGAGTGTTTCCAGAACGGTGAGGTTTCAACAGAGAGGTTCCTAAAAAGTATTTATAGAATGGTGAGGTTCCAATGGTGAGGTTCATGTACAGTGTTTCCAAAATAGTTAGGTTCCAATGGTGAGGTTCATAAACAGTGTTTCTAGAATAGTTAGGTTCCAATGGTGAGGTTCATGAAAAGTGTTTCTAGAACAGATTGGTTCTAACGGGGAGGTTCCTGAATAGTGTTTCTAGCTTCCAACTGTTTCTCCCCTTTAACATTTCATTTGTCTTAAAATGAATTTAAAGTATTGTTTAAATGACTCTAAGGCCAAATCAATGTCCATAACTCTTATATTAATTATTCTTATGGCTCGGGATGTTTTTACTTTGTCAAACCCCATAGTTTAATGCGATCAACATTTAATGGGAAATCAAGCGTATTTTAAGCCATCACTCCGTTAAATCATCACAAGTTACAATATATTTTCCTCCCATGTTCTTCCTCGTTCTCGTGTGTGAGATGATCGATCATTTCCTTCATCCCCATACAAATCATGAGATCAAACTTTTTCCCATGGATTAGTTTCCCTTGGCTGTTTTTCCTGTTGCATGTACACCCCATGCATTGGTGCAAACAAAAAGGGTCGATACATCATCATATTAATAAATGTTTTATCATCGTTCTTTTGGGGTTCATCTTCTCCGGTTTCACTTTTCCATATTATACCATGTGATATATATTATTTTAATGGAGTTTTCTTGGATTTCGGTTGGTGTGGTCGTACAGTGGCTTCCTCGGTTGGATGTAGTTGTCGCAATTGGAGGCGATCGTGAACCGCTATGGTATAAAGAACGTCATGAACTGTTTGAGGTAGGAGATTCATGGATTCTTTCTTCTTTTACATGAAACTGTACCATTATCATTTTTTATCCCATTGGATGACAATGGAATTGATATAATAAATATTTTAATTGGATAAATTAATTGATATCGACCTTATGTTAATGCCTATTGTTTTTCTAGATAGTGTTATATATATGCTTTCTTTGTTTAGTAGTTCATTCTTGATAGAAATTGATAATGAACGTAAACATCAGTTAATTGATAATTTATTGTTTAAAAGATAAAGAGGCATGTAAATGAATCTGGATCTACTTGTTGTAATTTTATTTTCATCAAATTGGTGAAGTAAGCATGTTTAATTATTTTTTATAGCTTATAGATTAGTTTTCTCGAATTTGAATCCTATGAATAATAAATCAGTTAATTCAAGATGGATTAAAGAACTGATTATTTGATAATTCCTTGAAGGTTTCTTAGTAAACCTCTTGATTGTTGAAGGGATAAGATCCCAATTGTTAAGATTTTTTTTCCTGCTGATTATGTTTTGATGTGAGCATAGATGGTTGTTGTGGAATGTGGGGGCATGGAGTCCTTCGATTGTGGCAGCAGATGACATCTAGAGTGGCGAGATGCATCATTTTTTGCATGTCGGTGTCGGGGAGGACACCAGGGATGATGGAACATGACGAATGTGATTGTTGGATGCTTTCCCTTTCTTATTGGTTGATTATTTGGTTTACATTTCCCGACTACTCAAGTAAGTTGGTCTTATATACCATTCTTCTGAAATGGGTGAAGATGTGTGGGGTTTTCCACATGCTTTCCGAAATTAGCTTCTCAAGGGAGGATGGGTCTATGCTCTTCCAATAGTTGGAAGAGACTTGACGGGTAGTACATCTACTCACCGGGTTGATCTCCATTATGTTTTGTATCATAGAATTTTTTTCTAGATTTCCTGGTAATATGGGAAAGATATACTGTAATATATAATTGAATAAATGATGTTAACCCTTTGGGTTGGAGCTTGCTTGAAAGAAATGCCCAGGTTACAATTTCAATGGGACATCAAACATTTGGTGTAATGCTAATGAAATTTAATGATTAATTTTTATTGAATAATTAATGTTTAAATAATTAATTAAAATAAAGTGAAACTTAGAAAAATGGAATGATGTAATCTATTATACCTCTATAAATGGTTGTGTACTTATTGGATACCTATTCTTAGAAGTAGCAGCCCATAGTCCGAGAGACATTAGCTGCATTTGAGTCTCTGACTAGGTTATGACCATAGTGTTGTTGTGAGATATAGTATATCATGTAATTTTTGTGTTTCTATATGCTACTCTACACTGTCAGTTAGGAAAACTAACACCCCATGGATTCTGAGCCATGTGCCGTGTTTTCTAGAACATTCAAGTGGGAGGATGAATGGCTGACTACCCCCTATGGCCCCACACTCTACTCTTGGTAGTTACTTGTGATGGTAGGAAAATCTGGTAGTTTTTCCCATATTTTTGGGTAGAGGTCTTTAATGGATTGTGGTTATTCACACACATATATTCTGGATATAGTTTCACATGGAAAAATATATGTGTAATGTGTATAGGTTGTGATGGCTTGAGGACCCTTACACGGTGTATGTGTTGAAATGGCTTGAGGTATAATAATCAAACTATGATACACGTTATGCAGGCTGTGCTGGCTCCCATATACGTTATGTTTACTTTGCATATGTGGATGTGGTGGTTTTTTTGCATCCACTAGACGATCCAGTGCTTCTCTAAGGTGTGTGGGGGAAATCCTTTTTGAAGAGAGATGTATAGGATGTGTGACGTTGGTGCAAAGCAGAAAACTAGTGGGGAAGTAGTAGTCGTTTACCCTTGATATTGTGTATTATATTATATACTCTTTTTGGGTTACATGGTGAGTGTTTCCATAGTGAGGTTGGGAAAATAGTATACCTTTTTAGGTGACGAGTTTGTTTCACTTGTTATTCACTGTGCTTTAGCATGCTTTCTTTACTTTTGCACGAGTGGATTCGGGGATGAACCTACTGAGTATACTGTTATCCTCACCCTATGTATATATAAACTATTTTCAGGTCACGTAGTGTAGGTTGGAGATCACGATGGTATCTACTAGATTGCGGTTGCTACTGTTTTACTTCCTTTTTGGGTTCTTGCAGTTTTCCACTTCCAGTTGTAGTGGTTTTCCATGACATTTCATATGTGTACTTGGGTTTTCATTCATCTTACTGGTTGAGTTGGAGTTGGTAGGTGTCTATATTATCTCTCTCTCTTCCGCGTGAGTTCTCATAGAGGATAATTCCTATCATCTTTGTGTTTGTCATACCCTCGGTGCAATTCTCCAACCCAGTGCCAACTGGAGGTGGGACATGGGGGTAATTAACTCCTTTCTTACATTACCGGCCTAGGAGGGGTAAACTTTGTGGGGAGGGGGTCATGACAGAGTGGTATCAAAGATCTGGTTGATGGATTGGATGGAGATTGGTGTTAGGCACAAGTGAGGTTTCATGGGTTAGTAGGGAAACAATGTCATTCATGTTTAGAAACTGATGATAAACACAAGAGACTGGTTGAGACATAGTTGTTTAAGGCCCCCTATGTTCTGATGTATGGACATTTATGTTTACAATGGCTACTAAATGAGGAGATACGAGTGCAGGGTAATGACCTAGGAAAGGATAATGCATCATACCTCTTTATGTCAGTGTTCGTATGGGTAGACATTGGTATAGGATAACCTAAAATGAATAAAATAAAACATATAATTAATGTCGAGTCTTCCATATTCTAGATTTAGGAGCCCTAACTAATTTTTTATAGGTATGTCTCCAGGTTGAAGTTGTCGTTGGGATCGCATGGAATATGTCCAATAGGATGTTCTTGCATATTGCCACAGGGTAAAGTTTGACGATGATGACACTTCGAGGAAGACACTCCGAGTGTTTCAGCGCTAGAGTCTGTAGAAGTACGAGGGATCTGTTTCAGATGCATTCATAGAAGACTGGTTAGAGGTGGTTGAGATCAGCTTCAGTTCAATCTGTGCTTGAAAGGAGCACTAGGTGTCATTGTTTTTGACGATGTTGTGTGGTGCATTGAGGTAGTGGTCGTCCTTGTTTTTCGAGGATTGTGAGGAGTCAATAATCTTATGGTAGGAGTTCCAAGACATGTTTAGAGTCGAGTTTATTCTTCGACATTAAAGGTGTCCAAACTCCAGGAACTTCTTACCCATTGATAGGGGATCTCCCTTGTGTGAGAGATTGGAATCCATTTCAGGAACCTTTTATGATATGATTCGGACTTATTTCAAGACGAGGTGGCCATGGTGTTGTATTTCAAGGAGGCAGTACGTCCAGAGATCCATTTCTCGGTCACCACATTTATGATGAAGACATATCTTGAGTTTCTATCAAGGGAACATGTTATCGAGAGGACTTTTCCCAGAACCAGATCATCCCAAGAGGGGAATCATCATAATTTCTCATGAAGCAGAGTTGTGGTCCGGGGTTCATGGCTTTCAGGGTAGAAGAGTTTTCGTTCAGCCGACGGTTGGTCCTATCCCTTCAAATATCATTTCTCCAGAGGCAGCATCCCTCAGGTCTATTCCATGGGACGAGGAGCCTGTTTTTTTTGTGGTGGTAATCGTCATCAACATTAGGAGTGCCTGAACTTTCAGAGTAGTCTTCTTGCACTAGGTGCTGCTCTCCAGGTTCCTCCGTTACGACATTACTAGTTGAGGCGGTTGTAGCAGGTTGCACTAGCTTCAGTTCAGTACAGGGTAGATGGGGCAGACAGAGGAAAGACATGTGATGCTCCACATCCTTAGAGAGTAATGTGCGGCCGTGGTGTTTGTCTGCATCAGGGTTAGATAGGCCATGGAGAAGGTCGTGTCAACTTCATGCTCTAGCGTTTCCAGCACCAGGTGGGCCCAGTGTCATTCGAGGTACCCTTTTATTATTTTCTACCTTGGTGTATTCCTTATTTGATTGTGGAGTGACACACTTTTTCATATAACCCACCCATATTCATGCTTTGGGACTTGAAGAAGTGAGGCTTTCAATGCCCTTGGCATTGACTATGCCAGTTGGAGGTCGAGCTGACATGTTTGAACTATATTATGACAATGAGTTAGTTTTGGGGAAACACCACTCTTGGAGAGATTTTCAATGTTTAGGAATAAAACCATATGATTTCATCCTCAGCAAGGATTGGTTTTATTCGGTGCAGTCTATCATGGATTGCTTCAGGAAGCATGTCTTTTACTTCAATGCAAATAGAGATCTGGTTGTGTTTGTTGGGGATCGAGATCCTCATATGGATCATATGCGTGTTCCATCCTTATCATCCATGATGGCCGAGATGATGTCGAGTTCTTCAGTGGTATAGCATTTGGGGTTTCCTAGGGTTGTAGAAGAGTACTCTGATGACTTTCCATAAAATGATGTAGCATTACCCCCTCCATGACATATCGAGTTTCGGATCAAAATACAACAAGAAGCATATCCAATATCTATGTCACCATATAGGATTGCACCGTATGAGTTATTAGTGTTACATATACATCTTGATGGCTTGTTATACTGTGGTTTTGTTCGGCTGAGTGTTTCACCTTGGGGTGCACCAGTTCTATTCGTCAGGAAGGCTATCGATAGTTTGCGGTTTTGTGTCGATTATCGTCAGTTGAACAATGTGACAATAAATAATCTCTATCCACTTCCATGGATTGATGATTTATTTGATCAACAGAACAGTTCAAGTCATTTATGAAAGATTGACTTGCGGTCAGGATATCATCTAATTCATGTGAAGGATGAGGATATCCCGAAGTCTTCTTTCCATTATCATCATGAGCATTATGAGTATGTTGTAATGCCATTTGGTTTGAAAAATTCTCCAAATGTGTTCATGTTATTGGTTAAATCTATGCTATGTGAGTTTGTAGACATGTTTGTTGTAGTTTTCATTGATGACATCCTTGTATACTCCACATCTGAAAAAGAGCATGTAGGGCATCTACATGCTGTTTTGGGAGTTCTTAGATAACATCATGTATTTTGTATATTGTCAAAGTGTGTGTTTTGGTATTGATAATTCCTTTTCTTAGGGAATATTTTGTCCCAGTAGGGAGTAGTTGTGGATCCATTTGAGATAAAAGTAGTTGTGTCTTAGGCAGTACCCAGGACAGTGTCCGATGTGTGAAGATTT
Source organism: Viscum album (assembly GCA_963277665.1). Classification (NCBI taxonomy): domain Eukaryota; kingdom Viridiplantae; phylum Streptophyta; class Magnoliopsida; order Santalales; family Viscaceae; genus Viscum; species Viscum album. The sequence goes on from OY728148.1 coordinate 2,105,041,894, forward strand.
CGTGGTCTCTCAGGCTACTATAGGAGGTTCAATGAAAATTTCTCAGGAGCTATGAATCCTCTGACTTCATTGACCAAGAAGGATCATGAATTCATATGAACTTATCAGTGATAATTATCTTTAGAGTATATAATGGATATGTTATTAGGTGCTCCAGTTCTGTGTATTTCAGCTGAGGGAGTTCAATTTGATGTTTTATGCGATGCTTCGCATCTGGGGTTAGGATGTTTTCTCATCCAGCAGAGGATAGTTGTTTCTTTTGGGTCACGAAAATTGAATCCCCATGAAGGTAACTATGCCACCCATGATCTTGAGTTGGAATTTGTGATGTTTGTTCTGATGTTGTGAAGACACTACCTCATGGGAGAGAGCTTTGTGGTTTTCACCGATCATAAGAGTTAGAGGTATGTTTTCTCCCAGTGTTACTTAAACTTATCATAGCATTGGTCGAAAGAGTTATTACTGGAATTTAACTTAAAAATATTGTATACACCTGGAAGTTGTAATTTTGTAGATGATGTGCTGAGTCGAAAGTCACATAGTGATTCGGTGCATGAATACAATGATTCCTAGAGAGTCATGGGAGAGTTGTTAACATTACATATTGTAATGGTATAAGTTGGGGTAGAGGTTTTATTTTTCAGATGATGGTAAAATCATCCCTAATGTATAAGGTTTAAGTGTCTCCATTGGGGGATCTAGAGGTAGAGGTTTGGAGAGACCGTGTTTTTTGGGGAAAGGCCCCTAATGGTTTATCAGAGGATGAACAACATCGAGTGTTGCATCGCATAACGATTTTTGTTCCATTGATGATGCGTGAGATGGTTCACAGAGAGTTTCATATTTCTCTTTTAATGGTTCATATTAGTGTGAAAAACAAGTATTGAGCCTTGAGGATCCAGTTTTGGTGGCCTGGACTGAAGCATGCAGTTGTGGAGTCTGTGTCTCAATGTTTGGTATTCATGAAGGTGAAGGCTAAACACAGTGTTCCTAATGGTCTTCTCCAATCATCAGATGTTCCTCAGTGGAAGTGGGAGGGCATGTCAATGGACTTTGTTACTTGTTTACATGGAGATCTGGGATGACATGATGTTATTTGTGTAGCATAGTATCGTTAAACCAAATCGTCTCAATTCATAGAGATCAACCAGTCGAGCTCGGGGGAAGTTTCGTTGAGGCAGTATCTGAAGGAGGTGGTGTGACTTCATGGATTCACAAGGATGATCATTTTTGATTGAGATCCTTGTTTTACCTCCAAGGTGTCGAGAGGTCTCCAATATGATTTTGGTTCTCAACTGTGCCTTAGCACTGCTTTTCATCCCATAACGGATGGTCAGACATAGCAAACCATCCAGACTCTTAAATACATGTTACACTGTTGTGTTATTGATTTTTGAGGTTCATGAAAGAGACACTTACCCTTAGTAGAGTTCACTTACAATAATATTTTTCAATCCACCATCGGTATGGAACCATTTGAAACCTTGTATGGACGACCTTTCCATTCTCCATTATGCTAGACTGGGGTCGGAGAGTCAATAATTCTTGGACCCGAACTAGTGTAGAATACAACAGAGATGTTTTAGGTGATACATGAGAGGATGAAGGCAGTACTAAATTGTCAAAAATCATATGATGATCATAGGAGAAGACACATAGAATTTAATGTTGGGGATCATTTGTTTTTGAAGGAGACTCATTGTCATGGGCATCGAAGGATTGGTTGTGGGAGAAATCCTTATCCCCACTTTATTGGGCCTTTCAAGGTGTTAGCTCGACTTGGAGTAGTGCCATATAGAGTAGCACTTCCCTCGTAGATGAGTCAGATTCATGATGATTTCTGTGTATCACATCTCCATCATTATCTTCATGTTAACTCTCACGTCATCGATTGGGGAGAGATCATTATTGATGATTATGTGACCTTTTAGGAGAAACCTTTGGAGATCCAAGACCACAAAAAGAAGGTGTTTTGTGGGTATTCTATCCACTTGGTTTGTGTCTTTTTAAAACACAGCGGCATATAAGAGACCACTAGAGAACGCAAGTCACATATACTTTCTCAGTACCTAGAGTTGATTGACGTTTAACTCTTTCCATGTAACGATGTCCCCCTTGTGGATAGACCTTTCATCTTTATAAAATGAATCTCTCTTATTACATCATTTTTCTTGTTCTATTTTGAGATGTATCTCGATGGGTTGTTGTTTAGACACAATTTATATTTCCTTTTAGGTGGATTTTGAATACTCGAGGATGATAATGTTTTGAGAGGTAACCTATGTAATGTCCCAAACCTCTCTTTTCCATTCCATTGTGAAAATATTATGTTTGAGTGTTCCAAGAGGTCACAATGACCTTCTTTGAACAGTTCCATTGGTAGACTGTTGTGAACAGTGCAGAAGTAACCTTAGGTGAACAATGTCAACATTATCCGTCTCTGAACAGTGTTATGGTAACCATAGGTGAATAGTGCAACAGTAACCTTAGGTGAGCAATGTTAACATTAACCTTCAGTGAATAGTGCAACGGTAACCTCAGGTGAATAGTGCAATGATATCCTTCGGTGAAGAGTTTCAACATTAACCATATATGAATAGTGTAATGGTAACCTTAGGTTAATAGTGTCCACATTAACCTTCTGTGAATAGTGCAATGGTAACCTTAGGTGAACAGTGCAACAGTAATCTTCAGTGAACAGTGTCAACATTAACCTTCTGTGAAGAGTGCAACAGTAACCTTAGGTGAACGGTGTCAACATTAACATACTCTGAAAAGTACAACGGTAACCATATTTGAATAGTGTCAACATTAACCTCCTGTGAACAATGCAATGGTAACCTTAGTTGAATAGTGTCAACATTAACCATCTGTGAACAATGAAATGGTAACACTTGGTGAACAGTTCTATGGTGACCATAGTTGAATAGTGTCAACATTAACCTTCTGTGAAGACTGAAATAGTAACCTTAGGTGAACAATGTTTCTAGAATGGTGAGGTTCCAATGACGAGGTTCATGAAAGGTGTTTCAAGAATGGTGAGTTTCATGAACAGGGTTTCCAAATTGGTGAGATTCCAACGGCGAGCTTCATGAACATTTTTTCAAGTACAATGAGCTTCTAATGGTGAGGTTCATGAATAGTGTTTCTAGAACACTGATATCCCAATGGTGATGTTCATGAATAGTGTTCTAGAACGGTGAGGTTCCAATGGTGTGGTTCATCAATAGTGTTTCCAACTTCCAATAGTTACACCCCTTTAACATTTCCTTTGTTGTAAAATGATTTTTAATACTTTTTTTAAACCACTATTAGGCTTATTCAAAGGTCATAAATCCTATATTAATTATATTTATGTCTCGAGATGTTTTTACTTGGGAAAACCGTGTGGTTTAATATGACCACTTTTCATGGGAAATCAAGCGTATCTTAAACCATCACTCCATTAAATCTTTAAAAGGGACAATATATCATCCTCCCTTGTTATTCTTCATTCTCCAGTGTGATACGCATGATCCTTTCCTTCCGTCCCGTAGGAATTGGGATATCAACCTTTCCTCGTGGATTTTTTTCCATTAAAGTTATTCCTACTGCACGTGCACCCCATTCTTTGGTGCAAGTAGAAAGGGTCGATCCTTCATCAAATTAAGGTATGTTTTATCATCATTCTTTTAGGGGTTCATCTTCTCATTTTTCTCCTTCATATATTATAGCATGTGATCTAAATTCTTCTAATGGAGTTTCATGGATTTCGGTTGGTGTGGTCATACCATTCCATCCTCGGGTTGATGTAATTTTTGCAAGAGGAGGCGATTGTTAACCATGGTGGTATATAGAATGTCAAAAACCATATGATTTAGGGGATTCATTGCTAATCTATTATTTTACGTGAAACTGTATCGTTAACATGTTTTCTTCCAGTAGATGAAAAATAAATTAACATGATATATATTTGAACTGGATCAATAAATTGATATCGATCGTATGTTATTGCCTCTTGTTTTTCTATGGAGTTTTATATCTTGTCTTGCTTTGTTTAGCTATTTATTCTTCATGGAAATTGGTAATTTAATGTAAACATAAATTTATTGATAATTGTTTGGTTAAAAGATAAAAAGGCATGTAAATGAATATGGTTCACCTTGTTGTAATTTGATGTTAATCAAATTGGCACAGTAATCATGTTTAATTATTTTTGATAGCTTACTGATTAGGTTTCCTGAATTTTGAACCTATGAATAATAAAATGGTTAATTCAAGACGGATTAAAGAATTGATTGTTTGATAATTCTTTGAAGGATTCTTTGTTAACCTCTTGATAGTTAAAGGGCCAAGATCCCAATTGTTATGATTTTTTTCCTGCTTCTATTGTTATGATTTGAACATGGATGGTTGTTTTGGTTTGTGGGGGCATAGAGACTTTTGGTTGTTGTAGAAGATGATTCCTAGAGTGGCGAGTTGCATCTATTTATGCTTGTGGGTGTCTGATAGGACACCTATGATGATGGAACATGATGGATGTGATTGTTGGATGGTTGATCTTTCTTATTGGTTGATTATCTGCATTATTTTTCCCCACTGCTCAAGGTAGTTGGTCTTACAAACCCTTATTTTGAAAGAGGTGAATACGAATGAGGTATGCCATGTTCTTTATATGTTTAGCATCTTAACAGAGGATGGGTCTAATATCTTGCAATAGGCAGAAAATACTCGAAGGGTAGTATCTCTACTCACTATGTCGAGACCTATTATGTTTAGCAGAATTGAATGTTTTTCTAGAATTCATGGGAAAATGGGAATGTAATTAGTAATTTATAATTGAATAAATGATGTTAACCCATGGTGTTTATGATTTATAGAACAAAATTACCAGGTTACAATTTTAATGGGATTGCGTACATTGGGTGTGATGGTAATGAAATTTAATGAGGAATTGTTTTTGGTAAACTAATGTTTAAAAAATAAATTAAGGTAAAGTTGAACTAAAAAAATGGAACTAAGTAATCTATTAAATATATTCAAATGGATTTCTTCTTATAGGATTCCTTATCTTAGAAGTATCACCCTAGAGTCCGAGAGGCTTTAGCTACATTTGAATAAAAGACTAGGTTATTCCCATAGGGTGGTTGTGAGATGTAGTATATCTTGACCTTTTTGTGTTTCTATATGATACTCCCCCCTGTCAGTAATGGAATCCAAAACCTCGAGGATTCTGAGACCTGGGGGTGTTTTCCCCAATATTATAGTGGGAGGATTAACGGCTAACTACCCCCTTTGGCCCCACACTCTTCGCTTGGTACCTACTTGTGTTAGTAGGAAAATCAGATAGTTTTCCCCATATATGTGTGTAGAGGGCTATAATGTCTTGTGGTTATTCACACACATATTTTCCAGATATAGATTCCCATGGATGACTATTGGTGTAACGTGTATAGGCTATGATGGATTGAGGATCCTTACTCAGTGTATGGGCAGTAATGGATTGAGGTATAATACCCGACGTATTATAAACTTTATGAGGGTTGTGGTGGATCCCAAAAACTACCTAGTTACATTGCTTACATGGAAATGGTGGTTTGTTGTACAAGGTTCATGTTGTGGTGCTTTGCTCAAGTGTCTACAGGAAAGCATTTTTGGAGAGAAATCCTTAGGATGTGCGATGTTGGGGAAAAGCATAAAACTAGTGGGGACGTAGTAGTTGGATACCCTTGATATTATGTATTATATTATATACTCTTGTATGCATTACATGGTGAGGGTATCCATGGTGAGGTTGGAAACATAGTATACCTTTTTAGGTGATGAGTTAGTTTCACTTATTATTCAATGTTCTTTAGCATGCATTCATTACGTTTGCATGAGAGGCTTCGAGGAGGATCCAACTGAGTATACTGTTACACTCCCCTTATATGTATATAAACTGTTTTCCAGGTCACATGTTGAATGTTGGAGATCCATCTGGTTTCTACAAGCTTGTGGTTGTAAGAGCAGTTTGGGATTGTGGTTGTTGTAGTTTTACATCCTTTTTGGGTACATGAAGTTTTCCCTTTTCTGTTGTAGTGGGGTTTCATGACATTTCATATGTGTACTTGGGTTTTCATTCATCTTACATGTTGATTTGGTGTTGGTTGATGTATATCTTATCTCTCAATTCTGCATGTGTTCTCTTAGAGGGTAATGCCTCCCATATGTGTGTTTTCTATACCCTCGGTGCTAGTTGCCAACCCGGGGCTTACTAGAGGTGGGACTCGGGGGGTCATTATCTCGCTTCTCACATTGCTGGGCCAGGAGGGGATCGCTTTGTGAGGATAGGTACTTGATAATGAGGGATAGTAGAAACATTACAATGTTATGTGTCGAATTAATACATCATTTTATATATATCTTCAGGATAAATAATTGATCTTTTAATTTTGAATATATGTTTTAAATGGAGAAATATTTAAATTTATTTTATCTTTCATAAAAGTTTTATTATTCTGATTTCTTGCAGAAATTTTTGTTTTTAGTTCAAAATTTATTATTTCATTCTTGGGAAAATTATACCATGAAATTATGATAACTCAATATTTTATTATTATTTTTGAATAATAAATGAAATAAAATTTTTAAACCTTTTTTTGGACCTTGAGGTTTGCAATTAAAATAATTTTGTTCAATTATTAATTTTAAATTTGAAAATAACTATATTATTATATGTGATATTTAAATATGAACATTTAATTATTTTTTTGTTTTATGTTATACACATACCCTAATTTCTTAAATGGAATATAAAAGCTATTTCATACCAACATGGTAGTCGGGCTTAATGATGATGTGTGTTTCAATGTTTATATACAAAATCAAGTTAAATATAAGGGGAACTGATAAGAAATCACATAATTTTTAAGAATTCATTAAAATGATGAATGATTCACATGGGGGAGAAAAAAGAAGGATGTTTGGAAGGATTTTTGCAATGGGGGTTATAAATAGAAAAGTAACTCGATTTGGGGAAAATTAAGATGAGGTGCTGGTGCTATTGAAATTTTTTGATGATTTAATGCATGGATAAATACCTATAATGGTATTGTTCATTAAAATGACTAGGGTGAATTATTCATTTAGCCTACAACAAGAAGATATGTACTATAAAAATGATATGTCCTAAAACAAGAGTTCAAATTGGATTGATCTAGTCGGTGGATGTGATCTCATCAGAGTAGATTCATATTATACAATTTATTAGGTCCTAACTTTTTCATTGAGATGATGTTATTGAATATTTTTTTGAAATAAAAAATGTGTAACTTAGTAGTTTAGGTGAATTGGATTTCTTGAATTAGAATTACTTCTATATTTTATTATATTGGTTTTATTAAATAAATTTTATTTTTCTGTTTTATGAAGTTATATTATTCAAGCTTTTATTAAAATATTTTTCACACAACATCATAAACCAACTGTTGATGTGTAGTGGATTATTTAACTATGGAATTACTACTACTGTTCATAAATGGGAAAGGTTACATTTCTTGTTTTCACAACATAGAAGCATCATTATTTTGACATCCGTTATGTATTAACAATCTTATGAGAGTTTTATGGTGATATTAATTTTCTAATTATGATTTTTTAAATTTTATTATCAAAGAAATGTCACACTTTTGTGGTTTAATATATCATAATTATAGTGATATATTCGATCAATTTTGTTTATGATTCCAAATTTCTATTCACTATTCAAACAACTACTATTTCCCTAATATTTTAACTTTTTTATCATATTCACAACTATTTTCAATTCTATTCATACATGTCATTTTCACCAAAGATCACATTTAAATTATGTTTTAATGTTTTATTTTATTTTATGTTTTATTATTCCCACAAACTATTCATTCTCTCTGGTTCAATACTACTCATCATAAGCATGTAGTAAGTAAGTTAGAAATTTTAGATTTGTTTGTAATTAAAAATTATGATTAATAAAAATAGGCACTATTTCTGGAAAATCGATGAGTTTCGAAAAATAATAATTATTTATTCTATTTAAAAATAAAATCTATTTTTATTGAAAATCATTAATTTCATTTTATCATACATTACTATAGTGTGTTTAATAAAAAAATAGTCTAATCTAAAATGATTTTTGTAGTAGGTTATTAACAAGTGAATTAAATTATATCATCATTGGTATTTGGAATAAAAAGTTATGTATATATAAACTATACTAAAATTGAAAATAATAAAATTTCAATGGATGAATATTTAATCATAATAAAAACCCATTATATGGTTTTAATAAAGATCTTATGTTACCTATATAAAGAGGGATTAAATTTAAAACTATGATAACAAATACTTCAAGTATAAATCATACAACTAGAAGTATTAACTAAATAGTCTAATAGTCTGGTCTCTCTATGTACACTCGTTTACTAGTCTATTCAATGGGGATTCACTTAAGTTCATTATAGACATTTATGTTTTAGTTAAAAATTATTCCCTATGTAGTTATAGTCTGTAGAAACATTTGTTGAGGATGTTCCCTTTTTTCATGTGAAAGAGTAATATATGGTCCAATAATTATCATGATTTTGTTTTTTACACATGTGACCATGTTTTCAAATCATTTGTTTTTACGTTTTATCACAGGAACTCTACATTAAAAGTGAGAAATAATTTCAAATGGTTTTCAGATGATGAGGGAGATCTCTTTCATGAAACAATGGTTAAACACATATCTATATATAGAAAGTATCATAACCACCAACTATCTCATAATCTTCTTAGGGACATATTCTATAATATTCTTACACCACACAATTAAAATTATGTGGATGATTTTGGTGGTGGTGGATACATAGACAAGGATGTCTAATAGATCAAAATTTATGATAATATTGTGAATAATTTATAACACATATTCTTTAGAATATTGTTATTCATAAGAGTGAAATAAACCCTATTAATTTTGTAGATAATTATCACTCACTTATGGTGAAATATAAACAATGTTGAATGTTTGGGAAAGTAATGAATCCATTTTGAGACTATGATAATCATTTTTAATCTGAAAAGAGTGTCAAATTCATGGACTATAGGGATATAAAATAGGGTAGTAATGTAAAATTCTCCAATCATTATATTTCAGGGAAAAAAAATAATTATAATATATCATGGAGGGACTATGGGTTGATCATCCAAACTGATCCTTCTCATTGGTACTCAAATTATACTTCAAATTATATTCAAAACAATAACTAACCTTAAAATTCTATTATTTATTTTTAGGGATTGGTTACAATGATGGAAAAAAATGAAATATCCCAATAACATATCATTCAAAACCAAAAATCACAGATGGGATAATTGGATAGGTTTATTAGATTAAGGAATATTGTTAATCTCGCTAGTACAATAGTAATGAATTTCAAGGGAAATATAATGTATGTTACCGTTAGTTTTTCATTTTAAACACAGGTAAATAATAGGGTGTAATTAAGTGAATATGAAATAGTGGATTCTACTGAATCTATGAATAAAAATAAGGAAAACACTGGATCTGGAAAACAATACAAATGGTCCAAAAATAATAAAATAAAAAATCTACAATTGTAAAACGTAATAAATAAATGAAAATTAAATTGTAGTAATAATATATGGTAAAAAGAATGTAGGTTTTGGGGATAAGGTAAAATATATAGCTATTATAAAATGTTACATAATTGAAATTTCATTTCCCTAAATGACTAATATGTGAATTCATAACTAGACAACTGAACATTATAAAAAAATAGATGTTAGAGAAAAATATTCATTTTCTTGATGATTCAAATAAAATAACATTATATCATAAATTTCTAATGATGATTTTGGATAAAAAAGATATTGATATGAATTTTAACAATATAAATATAAATTAGTTATAAAGATATATCATTCAAAATATTTATCACAAAAATTAAAATACATAGTATTGTTTATTATATCTTATAGAGTAGGAGAATGTAAAAGTCTTAATTTTTCTTGTTACTTAAGATATTGTATCAATATTTTTCCTCATTTATTATTTAAATATCATGGTCAAGGGGTAGGGGAACCGAACTCGATATGTATTTAGTGGTATGATATGATTATTACTTATATTTGTGTAAGAGTAGATAAAATTTAATTCAATGTAGGGAAAGTTACACTACCCCTTGATTTAATTTTTCATGAAATGGAGTGTGATAAAAAGGTACCTTTTATTTTAATCAAACCATTTCATGCTATAGGTGGGGTAACTATGGATGTTTCAAAGGGTTATCCAACCCTCCAATACTACGATGATCATGAATAGTATCATGTTTACAAAGTAAATACAATAAGTCTTTGTTTTATATCGATAAACAGAGAATATGTTAAAATTTACACTAAAAATAACTAATTGAAAAATATTAAAAAATCATTCCCAAATAATTATAATGGTTACATTTTTTAGGGGTATGTTTTCTAATGAACCTATATATAGAGATGAATGGGAGGAAAACTATGGTTTTCTATGTTTTTTCATTTTTTCCACTCCAATTATTATATCTTAAGCAGTTGTGTTATTTCCGTCAACATATCATGAAATCCCAAAATAAACCATCGTATGAATCCATTAATTGAGGAAATAATTTAAAATTGAAATTACCCATGTATAAATGCATATTCATATTGAATGAACCTCCAAATATGGATACAACTAAACACATAATTTCAAATTAAACTAGATTTCACGATCAACTTCATGTTGAAAATTATACAAAGTAACAAACTAACAACATTGTTGGATAAAATGACCATGAGTGTAGTTATTGTTTAATAAATTAATCAACCATATATATGGATAGACATGATACATGTATAATGATCATAAAAGGTAATACATTCCATAATAAGGCATGACATACCATTCATTTTTGATTGACCCTAACAAGAAAATAGAGGACCGACCATGAGGTGATACCAATGCAATATCACTCAACTGACATCAATAATAAAGAGTCATTGTAATGATTGAATGAAGACAATGTTATGTATTAAAATAATTTTAATAGAAAATTAATGATCTCAAGAACATTTAAATCTTCTATTACATTACTCAACCAACACAAAGATTAAGTGTTCTTATGATAGATCAATAAACGTAAGATTAGATGAACCTATAATGATCTCAAGTGACTATGTATTTATTTAACTAAACATGGTAAAAATCATAAGATAGGATAAAACAATTCATATAATCTATAATAATTAATTTCATTGATTTTCATGTCTAATAAGACCTACATTATGGGGCATTTTGGATCAAACATTCGCCACAAAATCATGGGTTTCTATTTTATTTTAGATTTTATTGTCTATTTATAATGTTAATAAATTTAAAATTTATTGGTATTGGTGTATTTAATATAAGAATAATTATATTGGAAAAATTATATATCTCATTTGGAGGTTCCCAATTAGATAGTGAATTCACATTTCTAGGGGTCATTATTTTTAATTTTTTACTTTTATACCCATACATATATATTAAAACAAAATGTACTGGTTTTATGAAGAAAAAAGAAACAAATTCTTTCTAAAATGTATTTTTTATATTTTTTTATTTATGTATTTATAGAAGAATAATGTTTTTCTTCTTCAAAATGAAACATTCTAAAAAATGATTTCCATTTTGCGTTCTACACTTGTAATAAACGTAATTTACTACACATATAAAAATTGAATATTTGAAAAAAATATTCCATTTGTAAAAATAATAATTTTATGTCAGATTAATTAGATGAATAATAATTTTGATCATAATGAATAGTACCATTGTGAAGATGTTCCTCTAAAGACAACCATATAAATGATTAATTTATGTATATAATTATTTATAAGGGAACCAAATTTCATTTAAAATATTATTGGTTGATTTTATTTCAACCATTATCACCATATTTAAATATTTAATATATTTTCAGCCAATTATCCTTGAGCAATACATCTATAATAATTAAGATTTTTTATGAATTATAGGTGTTACCCTCCCATTAATTATAAAACAAAACCACCTCTTTTATTTTTCCACACAAATTTACAGAAATTTATAGTAAATTTTATCTAACAAAATATATATTAAAATTTCCTACATAAATATTAGAGGTATTGGTATTAATGGAAGTCTATCATGAGATGTATTATAGTGTATTAAAAGAATGGTTTCTCTAAGAATATGTATCATCTATTATCTTCAGTATCATTTTTATTTCATCTTCAAACTACATCAAATTTTCACGAACAGAAATGAAATAATAACATAAATATATTAAATATACATAATTGTTTTAAGGAATACATTACATGACTTTTTATTCAAATATTTTATCTCTTGTTAAATGAAAACATCACATGTGAATATGTGAGGAATACGACATCCATGAAGCATTGTGTTTCATTTTTCTTCACCACCTCAAAAAGAATGGATATTATGATGGATTTAACAAATAAATATGATATTAATGAAATAATAATAATAATTAATTATGTTTAATATATCACTTTCCACCTTATCATTACATTGTTTAGAAAATGATATTCTAGCTTCTTCATGCATGTTTGCAGCCACCTACACAAAAGATGTTAATTTTTTTATACACATTCCATTTATGGTTATAAAATTGTATTTAAAGTATAAAACTGATAATTATTTCATTATTAAGATTCTAGAGATTAAATAACTAAAAAACCTTTGAAAATGGATACACCACATAATTTTTATTATGATTATGAACATAGCATCCTCAAAACATAAACTATAAACATGACATATTTAATAACTATATAATGATTCATAATAAGTAAAATAAAATGTATAATAATAAGTTAATACAATAAAAGTATTTTCTTATGAATGGTAAAATGTTAATATATGTTTATTATATATGTAATACAATATGGGTGTTGAAAGTCAAACATAAGATAATGGGATTTCTCACCTCAAATATCATTTGTTGAGACATTTGCCACAATCACCACATATTTTATTTCATGTGGGGTATAAAGTAAAATATAGATATCTTATATAATTAATTTATGAAAAATAATTTTCATTAAAAATATTATATAATTCATCTCCTTCAATGATAAATTGATTTATCTTTTACATAATTGGGAAGGTATTTTTCTTTAAAATGCAATTATAAACTTTTTAAAGAAACTCTTTTAATTTTATTCAATATACATGTCTATTTAAATGTATCAATTATGAAATTAATATATTGAAATATATGTTCTATTCTATTATAAAAATGATACCATTATATTTTTAATGTTTTCAAATAATTCAATTTAATGTTTTCCAAATTGGTTATTTTGACTTTTTTACAAATGTTTGAAAGTAAATTTTATATACATATATTGAATGATCAGAACATCCCACACTATAACTATTATTTTATAAAAAATATAAATGTTTTTTTTATTATATTTTAAAATAATATCTTATTTCACATTCATCTCATTTGTTTTTAATTAGTTTTAAAAGATAAAGGATTTTTATATTTATTTTATGTGATGACCGAATGACTTTCTCCAAATTTATTAAATCGAATAATTAATGTTATTTTGAAATTGAAATAAAAAATTATATGTGTTTTTTGTTTCTTATTTTCCTTAGATATTGATAATGATTTTTTCTGAGCTCGATACACCAATCTATTGCATTGGGTAATAATTTATTTCTTTGGAAAACTATGTCCGAACTAAAAATTTTTGTTATTATATAATTATGTGTGATTATCATGGTAATTTTAAGAGTTTTGATAAGAGTTATTGTATGAGTGATATGAATTGGTTTTACTTTGGTTCCTATGTGAAATTTAAATATTTTCAAACGAGTTTTACTGTAATTAGTTTTTTAATAATGTTATATAATGATGGTAAGTTAAAAACAATATGTATGCCCCTTTAAAAGGAGGAAATTATTTTTTTCAAATAAATATTTTCATGAGTACCCATGTATTATAAATAAACCACTTTATTAGGAATTTACATTTATGTTTTCATATGATATTTTTATAAAACAATCAGATATGTAAATTATTTTACGAGTGAGAAAATTTATATTTTGTGTGGAAATATCATTACTTAAATATGAATTATTTATTATGTAGTAACATGATTTTAAAATATTACTAATGTGTTTTTTTACATTCATTTCCCTTACTAATATTTTATTTGTCATCCCAGGCTTTTTTCAAATTTTCATAGGGCCTATAGTTGAGTAGGAAACTATAAAAAATACTTCCATTCCCCTATAAAGAATCAACACTAGGAAATTTAATGAGTTCTTAATGAAATAGTATTTTAGAAATAAATATCTTATTTTTGTGGAAAAAATTTATTTTGAGTGGAATTATCTTCTTTTTACTATATTTGGTTGATATGTCAGTGTTTTTCATAATTCATTAAATCTCTATAGTAAAATCATACCAAATATGTATGAAAGTGTGACCCTTTTTATAAATCATTTAATTATGGATTTTTTATGTTATGGGGTGTTATAGTTTGTAACCATAGAAATATTCATATAGAATTTGTGATTAGGATAATATAAAGAAACAACTGTTATTGTATGCTAATATATAGATTATATTATCTTTGGTTAAAATTTATGATTTTCAAATCAACCAATCTAATTTTTGCTTGTTTTAGAATGTTTATATAGAAGAACCAAGGTGAATGAATTTGGAAGGAATAAAGTGTATAATATCATTTATAACTATCATTCTATAATGGTTTTCATTGAAATGAAATTGTTTATTACCATTGTAAACCAAATTGAAACAAAAAATTAATGGTGTAACTAATCTAGAGAGTTGAAAAATTTGGTACATTCAAACAAATATGTAGTGGATCATTTCATGAACTATTTCCCTTAAATATTTTGTGGAACCTTTAATGTAGTTGTAGTCATATAATGGATCATTATAATAGAATATATATTTTTTTATTGTTCTGATAAAAAAATTCTTTTATTTATTATTTTGAATGTGCAACAAATCACTTTTGGTCAATATTTAAACATTTCAGGAAGAATTTTATGGTTTATTGCATGGATTGATCATTATTTAATGGTATTTTTCTTGAGAAATACATTAAAATGGTTTTATGTCTTATGATATGAAATAGTTTTTTGGATCTAAGAAAAATGGATGATGACTCTGTTGTTTCCTATGAAGCCAATTTTACTAGATTACCTAAGTTTGAAATCATTTTAATTTTGGACAATATTTATAAATATTTTAGAAATTAATAATGATTGAAATTTTTTATTAATGATATTTGGACTAATTTTACTTTATAATATGTCATATTGTTTTAATAATTACTAATAAATTAGTGATGAAGATTTCTGAACTCTACATGGACAATGATATAAAGCAGGTGAGGTGGAACGGATGGAAAAGAATACATTGATGAAATATGAATGTAAAAATTATATATTTCATAATGATATAATTTTAGAAAAAAACATTCCTAGGGAGTGTTGTATGAAATATATAAATTATTATTGAGGTTTTTTTCAGAGAAATTTGGCTTATGATTGCAAATAAAAGAATTAGGGTAATGGATAGACCATATATAATATGAAAATTGAGAGATGTTTTAAATGTATGTAAATATATAATTATTCTAATATATCTTAGAAAAAAATTTATGAATGATTAAAATAATTAAAATCATAAGAATAAGGCTGTAAAAAATCATTCATGAAAACAAAAAAAATATAGCACTATCAAATGTTGTGGTGACATGTTCATTTTTTGTTTACTTTTATCATGTCGGGGTATTGTTTGATTAATGTTATACAAATTATTTTATTTATAATGAATTTTATGATTAATATTAATTATAATCTCATGAAATGTATAATCAAATTTTTATAAACACTCATTGTGGAATTATTAAGGAAATAATGTTTTGATAGAATTATCCAATCATTCTCTAGGGAATGAATGTTCCTTCAAATGATGCTTTCTTTCCTATAGAAGAGTTTGATATTATTTTAGGTATGGATTATATTTTATTCTATCATGATAAAAGAGATTGTAGACTTAATAATGTTTTATTCAATTTTAAGAGTGTGTTTTAAATTTTATATAATAATGATTTCATACCCATTTTAACATTTCATGAAGTTGAGAAATTTATAAAAGATGACGTAAAAATTTATCATTAAAAATACTATAAAAAAGGTATGATATTTTTTTGAGGGATATAACAGTATTAAATGAATATTTGTATGTATTTCATTTTGACTTTACTAGTTTCATTTTTAATTGGCAAGTGGAATTTACATCGGACTTAGTGTTTGATTCTAGGAGAATATCAAAATACATTGAAAAATTAAACTATTAGTTTTATTGGAATTAGAAAAGAAGTAACATGACTTTTATAGAAAGTTATTTTCATCCTAGTACATTGGAATGGGGATATCATATTTTGATTGTTAAAAATAATAATGGTTAAATGATACTTTAAGTTGATTAATGATAACTCAATAATATTATTATTGAGAATATGTATATATACCCTTATATAATTTACATACTTGATTAGAATTTGGGATCATAGTATTTTTCCAAAATTTTGTTTATGTATAGATACCATCAATATAATGTGAATGAAGAAGACATTCCTTAAATGAAATTTCATGCAGTGTAATAGAATTATGATTTTCTGTTTATTTCCATTAGGTTCAATGACGAACCCATTCTATTTATGGAACTTTTGAATAGTGTTTTAAATGGGTATTTTTGAATCATTTGGTGCTGTTTAGTGATGATATTCTTGTTTATTCTAAATTGGGAATTTGAAGGACACCCAAGTGTTATTATGAAGACTATAAAAAACCATTTTTGTTGATGGAAAATTTCATAAAATTGAATTTTAGTAAAATATACTAATTACTTGAATATTTTGAATATAAATATTGAATACATATTGAAATTTCTAAAACCGAGGTGGTGAACGATAGGATACAACCCATAAAATTCAATATTATTTTATCTCTTATTGGGTTTATGTTGTACTACCCATGGACTCTTAAAAAATTCTCAGTTATGTATCCCAATTACTATGTTAACTCAAAAATCAACTACTAGAAATATGCCTTATAAAAATGGTTCTATATAATTTGTATAGGCTAGAGAGTCATTGATATTGTTTAAAGAAATGGTTCTACAAACTGTTGGCCCTTTAGGGTTGGCTATTAGTCTATACCAATTGTTTCAATTGAACTGTTGGAATAGGTGAGTTATATTTAACCTATACCAATGATTTATTAAACTATTTTTATATCATTAATTCATTAGGGAAGATAGTTTTACCCTCCATCATGGACCATATACCACATAAATTTAATCATATATACCCACACCCCCATGAAATTCCACCGAATATATATAACTCATGAAACAAATTAATTAAATCAACTAGTGGAAAAATACATTTGAAATAACATAGATATGAATTCACATCCTATCCTTGAATATCATGTTTTGTAAAAAATAGATAATATTGTAATAGCATAATACCATAATCATGAAAATCAATATAATCATCACCATCATCATCATTATCATTAAAAAAACCATAATCCTTACTATCATCATCGCCATTGTCGTCACCATCTCAATTGATATCATCTCCATTTCCATCAGCAATAATGTAAACATTCGGAGAACCACTAGGACCATCATCAGCATCATCTTGAGCATCAAATAATGAATTATTCATCGACTTGAATTTCAAAAAAAACATAGTGGTATCTAGTGTATGTAGTTAAAATAATACTACCATAACATTCATAAATATATCGTGGGCCTTTAATCATTGTTCATGATTTTAAATAGGTTTTTATGCATATGATGACTCTATAAGTGCATGTGGTACCTATACATTATCAATTTACAACTCATTATAGTCAGATCTACGTCCAAAATTAAGAAAACATTTATGAATAAAATAAAAGTTTTTGATCAAAGAATCATTATCTAATGATAATCCTCTCATAATAGATAGTGAAAATGATCATTTAGTACAATTTTTTTTGCAACCTTCTAATATGGTACTATAATGACTTCTGAAATAATAAAATCTATTTAGTTACCAAATATATTATAATATTTCAATTAAGTAATTAAAAGTTACATTCTCTTGTTAAGTATATTCATTTCCCACACTCCATAATTTATAAAAATAAATTTTCCCAAGGAACACATCCATCATATTTTAATATTTCCTTATACAATGATTGTAGAAAAACATTATTGAATAATATCATACAATCTAATGTTATGATGGCTCGATGCATGAAAATGAGTTGCAAATGTATTATTATTTCAAAAAATATTCCATTACATGATACGAATTATCATATATATATTTTATAATTTTATTTAATAAATTCCAATTAGAACATATCCTATTGATTTTAAATTATGATTTGATCATTATATAATTGTTCATGTTGTTGATGAAAAATAATGAGTTTCACTATGAATTTTTAGATTTTTCAAAGTTAATGGTATCAATATAAATATTGAAATGGGTGATGTTTCATTTAAATAAAATAGAAAAAATATGAACATGATAGAAAATAAATAGAATAATCATCTATAAATAAAAATATTGTGGTTACATGGTGACTTGTCATAGAGTTATATACTGAAATGGAATTACATTGTTATGAAAATGCACACTGTGTGAAATAATCCAACATAACATGGATTTCCAGAATATGTAATATATATATGATAATGGATGTTACAAGGATGATGAAATGTAATATTTTAAAATTTGGTTATATTCTCAATAATACTGCAGTAGAAAAATTATTATGATGGTTAGAAGAAGAAGATGACTACTGTAGTAAACTTCAATAATTAATTTACAAAAAAATTATTGATATAATCAATATGTTATGTTGTATAAATAAATATCATGCTTCTCTATTTTTTAAGGAGACACATTTTTATCCATCCACTTGTTGATATTGGTACGATAACATTGTATTATTTATGAATTTTTTTTGGATTGGTAAATGTTTTTCCACAATAGTTCAATAATAGCCAACACATGAAGAGAAATTTAGTATGGTTAAATGCCTTGGTTTGTATAAAAATATAAAAATATAGATGATACAAACTATGTTGGGTGAAAATATAAGGTAGATTTCTTCAAGTAATATATGTTGTTGTTTTTATGATATATTGAGTTAAATAGATCCAATATTTTTATATTGAGTTGAATATGAATAAAAAATAAATATCTATCTTTTAAATTCATATTATTTGACTCTCTATAAATATGTTAAATTTTGTCGATTTCAATATAAGAAAAAAATATTTTAAAATTTGTGTGATAAATGTTTGTTATGTTTCAGTATCAACAATTGTACTTCAAGGTGTTCATTTCTTGGTTGTGGGATTTATGAGAGTGGTTAGGGATTCCATGTGACGCCCAGAGTATGTTTTTTATGTTAGTGTTATTTTTGTGATTTAATGTTTGTGTTCATTTTAAATTTGATACTCTAATAGGGGAGGGGTGAATCGTGGTGTCAATAATTTCTTTAAAAGTGATGTGTCTTTTTCCTACATTAGTGGGAACCTGATAAACCTATATGATTTTAATATGAAGTAATTTAAATAGCCACATATTGAGAGACAACAAAAAAATTTTAGGCAGTTCACCACTATAGGATAATCCAAGGAGCCTATGAAGTTAGTGTGTCGGGAAAACCAAAATACACTAATTTTTACTAGTTGTGGAAGAGAGAATTTTAGACTCAGTCAAACTATTCTAGGAACACTTCTTTTACATGATTTTTGGGATAACACACTATGTCCCTCAAAACACTTCCATTGACTCTCCATTGCTTCCAACTTTGGGTGAATTCATACTCATTTTATTAAAATGATGGTGAATTTAGTATATTGGAATTAGATACCTCTCCATAACTTGGAAAAGACTCTTCTTGAACAGTAGATCTGAGTTGATCAACATTAAAAGCACAATTCATTATAAAACACATTTTCAAAACATCTATTCGCATATATATTTCAATAAGTTGACTACTATCATGAAAGATGTATGCTTCACAAAGCACACTCTATCATCAAGTAATACCCCATCATCTAGATACTCCAATTTATCAGAACCATTTTCATCAGTCATGACATAACAAGTATTTTTGTGACGCTCAATCATGTGCAAGAAACTAGAATTTTAAATCTATCAGCATTTATGAAATAAGATTTATTATGACTTTTTTTAAATATTTTCATGTCAAATTAAGTGGGGGTAAAATCATATTTTTTGGCTCGAACAATAAAAATTTGACATTAACGTTATAATATTTTTTAATAAATTCAAAATATATCTTCCCAAATCTCCTCCAATAATGAATCCTCAAAGCATTTTTTCCTAGTACTAGTAAACATGTAATCATTAATTTCCATATTAATCAACATTAAGTATCCATAAATATCATATATTCAATCTTGTTGTTTATAGTCTTTCATATTACATTTTTATTCTCCATTTTATATACTTTATAATATTCATCATATATCAAATTCTCATGATATTTATAAATAAACTATTATTTCATCAATTTTAAATACTCATTAAATATGTATATACACAGTAAATGTATGATTATATTAATTATGATATGATGTTGCACCTTTTTTGGGTCATGAAACACTTTTATCAAGTCATCTTTGATCACACTATAGTTGTAGGTTTATGTTATTCAAAATCATGTTTTAAAAATTAAAAACATAGTATGATGTAATTTTTCAATCTTTAATATATTTTAGTTATAGAAACATATCCAGTTAGTATGACTTCGAATGTAGTAAAAGTATTTATTCTGAAGTAATAGAGTCATACATGTATCAAATTCACTCATACATATCTTGAAGTACTATGAAAGTGTTTATCTTGTTTTAAAAATTAATAATCCAAACACCAAGATGGAAAGGCATAAATCTAGTGCTCATAGAATTAATCAAAATTCTAGACCTGACAGGGTAATGAAAATGGAATGTGTAGTTTATTATATTTCTCCATTATTCATCAATAAATTTTTTTACATCCACATAAAAATATATCTTTTATGATAGACCCCCTTACATCTATGGTTCTATCATGAATCAAATAACATGGATTTAATCATATATAGTTTCATTAATGTGGATCACCCACTTCTAATAATTCCACAAATACATTTTAGTTTACCCTATAGGGGATATTAAAAACATTACAATGTGTTATGTTCAATAAGTATTTCATTTTATATAACTTTTCATGATAAATAATTTATCTTTGAATTTTGAATATATGTTTGAAATTGAGAAATATATAAATTTGTTTTTTCTATGGTAAAATTCTTATTATTATGATGTCCTGGTAAAATTATGGGGTTTAGTTGAAAATTAATTAGTTGATTCTTGAGATAATTATACCATGAAATTTTGATAAATGATTATTTTATTATAATTTTATAATATTAAATAAAAAATATTTTGAATAATTTTCTGGAACCTCGATGTTTCGAATTAAAATATTTCGTTTCAATGATTAATTTTAAATGTCAAAATGTAAATATTGTTCCCTGTGATATTTTGAAATTAATATTCATTTATTATGTTTTGTTTTATGTTATTCACATACCTGAATTTATTATATGGAAAGTGAATGCTACATGAAACCATAGGGGGAGTCGATCTTAATGATAATGTGTGTTTCAGTGTTTATAGAATCAATCATGTAAAGTATATGAGAACTGATATGAAATATCATAATGTTTAATAATTCATTAAAATGTAGAATGCTTCGCATGAGGGAGCACAATCAAATAGTTAGTTTGGAAGGATTTTTATAATGGGGGTTATGGATAGTAAAGTAACACGATGTGGTTAAAATAAATATGGGGTTTCGGTGCTAGTTAGATTTTTTGATGAGTTAGTGCATGGATAAATACCTACAATTGTATTGATCATTAAAATGACTTGAGTGAATTATTCATTTATCCTATGAGAATAATTTATGTACTATATGAATGATATGTCCTAAAACTAGAGGTTAAAGATGATTGATCTTATGGTTGAAGGTGTTCTAATCAGAGTATATTCTTATTATTCAATCTATTAAATCCCAATTTCATCATCGAGATGATTTTATTGATAATTTTTTTCGAAATAAAAAACCTGTAACTACGTTGTTTAGGTGAATTGGATTTCATGAAATAAAATTACTTCTATAATTTATTATATTACTGTTATTAAATAATTTTAATTTTCCATTTTTATGGAGTTATATTATTCAAACCATTATGAAAATATTTTTCACACTACATCATGAACCATTAGTTGATTTGTAGTGGAATTTTTAACTTTGGAATTACTATTCCTGTTCATAAATGGAAAAGGTTACATTTCTTGTTTTCTTTATGAAGAAGCATCATAATTTTCACTCTTATTATATATAAACATTCTTATGAGAGGTTTATCGAGATATTAATATTCTAATGATATTTTTTCAATTATATTTTAACAGAAATGTTACACTTTTGTGGTTTAATATATCATAATTGTAGTGATATTTTATATCAATTATGTTTATGTTCCCATGATTTTATTCAATGTTCAAACATTAACAATTTTTCTAATATTTTAACTTGATGCTCATATTCACTACTATTTTAAATTCTCATATTTCACCTCATTATAACTAAATATCACATTTTAATTAAATTTTAATGTTTCATTTCATTTTATGGTCTATTGGTCCAATGAATTTTCCATTTTCTATGGTTCAACACTACTCATCATAAACAAGTAGTAAGTATGTTATAAATAGTAGATTTGTTTCTAATTAAAAATTATGATTAATAAAAATTAGGCACAATTTCTGGAGAGGCCAAGAGTTTCAGAAATTTATAATAAAGAAAAAATAATAATTAATTAATCTATTTAAAAAGAAAATATGATTTTTTTTAAAATAAAATAATTTATATTTAGCTTACTTTACTATTGTATGTTTAATAAAAAAATAATTTGAAACTAATACGATTTTAGTAGTAAGTAATTAACATATGAAATAAATGATATCATCATCTATATTTGAAATAAAACATTATGCACATAAAAACAATATAAAATTGAAAATTTGGAAACTTTAATAGATTAATATTTAAATCATAATCCAAATATATCATGTAGTTTTAATAATGTTCTTATGATACCTATAATAAGGGAGATTAAATTTACAACTATGATAATAAATACTTCAAGTATAAATTTTACTACTTGAAATTGTAATTATAGAGTCCAATAGTCTCATCCCTCCATGTACCCAAATTTACTAGGCTTATAAAAAAGGATTAACTTAGGTTAGTTATAGACATTTATTTTTTATTTAAATAGAATTCCCTATGTAGTTTTAGTTAGTAGAAACTTATGTTGAGGATGTTACATTTTTGTGTCATGTGAATGATTAATATATGGTACTAGAATTTACAGGAATATATTTTTCAAACATGTGACCAAGTTTTCTAGTCATTTATATTTATGTTTTATAATAAGAACACTACTTTAGAAGTGATAGATAAGATCAAATGGTTTTCAAATGATGAGGGAGGTCTCTTTCATGAAATAATGGTTAAACATAGATATGTATATAGAAAGTACCCAAATCACCAACTATCTCATAATCTTCTTAGGAAAATATTATATAATATTCTCACCCTATAAAATTTCAATCATGTGGATCATTCTGGTGGTGGTGGATTCTTAGACATGAATTTTTATATGATCAATATGAATGAAAATATTGTGAATAAGGCATAACTCATTTTTTTGAAAATAGTTATTTATAAGAGTGATATAAAAAATAATGTTTTTGTAGATAATTATCACTCACTTATAGAGAAATATAATCAATGTGTAATGTATGGGAATTTAATGAACCATTGTACATAATATGATAATCATATTTAATCTGAAAATTGTGTCAAATTCCTTGACTATAGGGATATAAAATAGTGGAGTAATGGAAAATTCTCCAATCATTATATT
Organism: Viscum album; assembly: GCA_963277665.1. Taxonomy (NCBI): domain Eukaryota; kingdom Viridiplantae; phylum Streptophyta; class Magnoliopsida; order Santalales; family Viscaceae; genus Viscum; species Viscum album. The sequence goes on from OY728148.1 coordinate 2,105,066,040, forward strand.
TTTGGGAATAATAATAATTAAAAATATATCATGGATGGATTATGGGGTGATCATCCAAATTGATCCTCCTTGTGTGTAATTATATTATACATCAAATTGGATTCTAAGTAAGGATGAACCTTCAAATTTTAATAATTATATTGAGGGATTGGTTATATAGCTAGTTTAAAATGAAATATCCCAATAACCTAGAATTCAAAAACAAAAATACCAAATGGGATAATTGGATAGGTTTATTAGATTATGGAAATATGATAATTTGACAAGTACAATAATAATAAATTTAAAAGAAAATATAATGGATGTTACCATTAGTTATTGATTTTATAAACATGTAAATGATATGGTGAAATTAAGTGAATATGAAATAGGTGATTCTATCGAATATATGAATAAAAATAATGAAACCACTAGATCTGGGAAACTATAAAACAGGTTCAAAATTAAGAAAATAATAATTCTAAAATTGTAAATACTAATAAATTAAAAAACATAAATGGTAGATAATAAAATATTGTAAAAATAATATAGGTTGTGAAGAGAATGTAATATATAGAACTATTATACAATATTATGAACTTGACATTAAATTTCCCAAAAAGAAATATATATTAATTCATAACTAGAAAACAGAACATTAAATAAAATTTTTATAAGTTTTAAAAAAATATACATTTTTTATGAGTAATATAAAATAACATAATATTGTAAATTTATATTCAGTTTTTGGATAAAAAAAGATATTTATATGAATTTTAACAATATAAATATAAATTAGTTCTATAGATATTTCCTTTAATATATTAATCACAAAAATTAAAATACATTGCAATCATTGTTAAATCATATAGAGTAGGAGAATGTAACGGTGTTAATTTTTAAAAAAATTATGATCTAGTATCAATATTATTCCTCATTCATTATTCAAATCGCATATTCAAGGGGTAGGAGAACCAAAATTTATCTCTATAAAGTTTTATGATAGGAAGATTACTTATCCTTATGTAGGAGTAGATAAAATATAAGTCAATTTAGGGAAGGGTACACTGCCCCTTGATTTTATTTTTCAATAAAATGAGTGTTTAATAAGTCACTTTTTATTTTTATCATACCAATTCTAGCTATAGGTTGGGTTAATATTGATATTTCAAAGGGCTAACCAACCCTCCAAAACCATGATGATCATGAATAGTTCAATGTTTAAAAGGATAATAAAATAAGTCAGAGATTTATATCAAAACAAATATTTGAAATTTGTTTGATGTTCATTAATGGAGAGATTTTTAGGGCCCTTTTGATGAAATAATTCAAGAATAAGTTAATAAAAGTTTTATGGACAATTATTTTGAATCTATATAAAATGAAGAGTTCTAATTAGTGGGTAAACATGATATAATGTTTAGGATAACCAATTTAAAAAATCCTGGATTGGTTTAAATTAAAAAAAATTAGAGAGTATCATTTAAGAAACTTTTACACCCGCAAGCCACCTTCTTTTTTGGAAATTAATTACATATTATGAAAATATGATTCATGATCATGAATCAATTTTAATTATTTTTTTGAAGATATTTATTTTAATTTTATATTTTATTCTAATTTTTTGTATGTCTCCAAGTCTAGAGAATGTTTCGGGTTATGATATTTTGAAAATATGGTAATTTTTTTTAAATGGTCTGGAAAACTGAACATAAACAATGATTGAAATTGTATTTCATGAAAATCAACCCATTTTTAAAAAACTCACATTATTCAAGTCAAAAATGAATTATGAGAGGTATATCATGAGTGAATTTTTATTTTTTAGGTTTTATAATTATGATCTATAAATTTCACAATATATTTTGGAATGGAAAATTAGCTTGTTTGAAAAACTAATTGCACTAAAATAGGAATTATTGAATTCATAAAATATAGTGCCATTTAGAAAATAAAAACAAGGTGATTTATTCGGAAATATTATATAATATAGATTCATATTTTTGAGTTTTAAAAATTTAAATAGTGTAAGAAAAAAATTAAACTTATAGACTTAGAAGATTTTGGGAAATTCTAGAATATGTTGGTGTTTTAAAAAAGATGAGGGAATATGTTAAAATTTACATTTAAAATAATGAATTTAAAATATTTCATAAATTCTTCCCAAAAAATAATAATGGTTAGATTTTTCGGGGTATTTTTTCTTGATGACTCTATATATAGAGATGAATGGGAGGAAAACTATGGTTTTTTTTGTTTTTCATTTTTTTCCATTCTAATAATAATATCTTATTTAGTTGCGTTAATTCCATCAACCTATCGTGAAATACCAAAATAATCAATTGAATGAATCCATTCATTGATGAACTAATTTAAAATCATAATTCCCCATGTATAAAATAATATTCATATTGAATTGACCTCATAATAATATGACAATTGAACAATTAATTTCATTTTAAACAATATTTCAAAATCAACTGCATAGTTAAAATTATTCCAAGTACCAAACTGACAATATGATTAGATATATTGACCACGAGTGAAGTGATTGTGTAATAAATTAATCAACCATATATAGAGACAGACATGATACATGGTGAATGATCATAAGAGTTAAATAAATTCCATTATATGGAATGACAGACCATTATTTAATGATTGACCCAAACTAGAAAAGGGAAGACTAGCCATGAGGTGATCCTAATGTAAAGTCACTCAACTGACTTCAATAATAAAAAATAATAAGAATGATTGATTTAATACATGGTTATGTATTAAAATAATTTTAATAATAGGTTAATGATCTCATGAATGGATAAATCTAAAATTATATTACTCAAATTACTCTGAGAGGAAGTGTTCTTATGAGAGATCAATTGAAACAATAATAGATGAACCAATCATGGCCTCAAGTGACCATGAGGATATTAAACTAAACATGATAAGAAAATCATAATATTGGTTTAAAAATTTAATTAATAATAAATTTCATTATTTTACATGTCTAATAGGATAAACATTATGGCGCATTTTGGATCAAACATTTGTCACCAAATCTTTGGTTTTTATTTTATTTGAGATTTTCATTTTTAATTTTAATGTTAATAAATTTAGAATTTATAGGTATTTGTATTTTAATATAAGAATAACTCTCCTGGAAAAAATTATTTATCTTATTTGGAGGTGCCCAATTGGATAGAGCTTTCACATTTTGGGGTTTCATTATTTTTAATTTTTAACTTTTACATCCATTCATATAGATTAAAATAAATGTACTAGTTTTATGAATAGTAAATAAATAAATTATTTCTAAGATGTTTTTTTATAGTTTTTATTTATTTTTATGTTTTCTTATAACAAATAATGTCAATATATATCTTTTTTTTTAATTTATATTCACTTTTTTCTATTTTTATACCATATTAAAAATAAATTTTTAACATAGTGTTTAAGCATGAGTATTTTAAACTAAGTGTTTCAACATGTGAAACTCTGGAAATGCTAGTAATAAATGGGATTCATATTTTATTAATGTCATGATTATATTTTACTGATTAATGTTATATTTCATAAATGATATTTATTTTAGTGAATAACAATAAGTGACATTAATTGAAAATCTACCATTTATTTTCGTTAAATAATGTAATTTAAAAGAAAAATTATATTTTTTATTATTTTAAATTAAAATAGTACCCATTTTACAGAAAATAATATATTATTCCATATATATCTTTTTTTGGTAGAAGTGAATTTTTATTCTTAAAAGGCAATTCTCTAAAAAACAGTTTTCATTATGTGTTCCACACTTGTATTGAATGTAATATATTAAACTTATATAATATTAATATTTAAAAAAATATTCTATTATTAAAATAATATTATTATGTAAGATTAATTAAGAGAATTTTAATTTTGGTCATAATAAATACTACCTTTGTAAATATATTTCTCTATAGTAAACCGTATATATGATTAATTGAGGTAAATAATTATTTATAAGGGAAAATATTTCATTAAAAATATTATTGGGTGATTTTATTTCATCCATTATATTCTTATTTAAATATTTTACATATTTGGTGCCGAATAACTATGAGTAATACATCTATTATAAATTAATGTTTTTAAGAATTATAGGTGTTCCACTCCCATCAATTATAAAACAGAACCTCATCTTCCAATTCCCACACACATTTAAAAAAATTATATTAAATATTCTATAACTGAATATATTTTAAAAATTATTCAATGCATCTTAGAGGTGTTGGTATTAACGAAATTCTATCTTGAGATGTATTACGGTGTAATAAAAGAGAGTTTTTTTTGAAAAATAGGTTTAATCCATTATCAAATGTTTCATGTTTATTTCATCTTCATATTAAATCAAATTTTCATAAACCAAAATTAAATAATAATGTAAATATATAAAATATACATAATTTATTAATAATTATATTACATGAATTTTTATTCTCCTATTTCATACCTTGTTAAATAAAAACATCACAAGTGTATGTGTGTGGAATTCCACCTCCAAGAAGTGATGTGTTTCATTTTTCTTCACTACCTCAGAAAAAATGGATATTATGATTGATTTAAAAATAAATATGAAATTAATGAAATAATTATTAATATTAATGCTTAATATATCACTTTCCTTTCATCCTTTCATTGTTTTGAAATTATATTATAGCTTGTGTGTACATATTGGCTACCTCCTCCATGAATAATGTGATTCATTTTTCATTTAAACATTTCATTAATGGTAATAAAATTGTATTTAATGTATTAAAATGATCATTAGTTCATTATTAAGATTCTAGAAATGATGGAACTGTAAACCCTTTAAAAATTGATATGCCACATATTTTTTTAAATATTATCAACATAGTATCTTCTAAACAGCAACTATATACATAAGTTATTTAATAAATATATATGGAATCATAATAAATAAAATAAAATGGGTAATAATAAGTTAATACACTAAATGTATTGTCTTAAGAATGGTAATATGTTAATATGTGTTAATTATATAGTGGATACAATATGTGAGTTGAGAGTTATACCTGAGTTAAGGGGATTTCTCACCTCAAATTCCTTTTGTTGAGAGGTATGCCTCAATCACCACATGTTTTATTTCATATGGGGTATAAAGTACCATATATAAATACTATATCAATATTTAACAGATATAAATTTTCATTAAAATTTTTTTCCAATTCGTCTCCTTCAATGATAAATTGATTTATATTTTCTAAAAGTGGGAAGGTATTTTTCATTAAAATAATATTATAATCTTTTTAAAAATTCAATTTTAATTTTATTAGATATCCATGTTTATATAATTGATTCAATTATGCAATTAATATATTCATATATATTTTGTTCCATTTTAAAAAATATATTATTATATTTTTTATTGTATTAAAAAAATTACTTTTAATGTTTTCCAAATTTGTTATTTTGACTTTTATACAATTGTTTGAATGTAAATTATATATATATTGAATGATCATAACATCCTACACTATGATATAGATAATTTTTTATAAGTTACCTATGTGAAATTTATATATTTTCAAATGAGTTTAACTGTAATTAGTTTTTTTAATAATGTTAAATTACGACCATAAGTTAAAATTAATATATATGAAGATTTTAAAGTAGAATCATATTTTCATCAAATAAATATTTTCACGGGTACCCTTGTTTAATAATAAAACTTCATGATTTTGATTTTTCATTCGTTTTTTCATATAAAATTTTTTGTAAATTTTTTTTCAGAAATGAATATAATTTCATGATTGAGCCAATGTATATTTTGTGAGAAAAAATTCTTATTTAAATGGGAAAGATTTATAATGGAATTACATGATTTTAAAATTTAAATAATGTTTTTATTTATTTTAGTATCCCTTACTATTATTTTATTTATCATCATGATATTTCCACATATTTTCAAAGGTCTAATGGATGTGTATGATACTATAAAAAATAATAAATTCCACTATAGAGAATAAGAATTAGAAAAGTGAATATGTTTTTAATGAAATATTTCATTAGAAGTAAGTATCCTATTTTTTGTAGATAAAATGTATATTGAGTGGAATTATCAACTTTTTTCTATATTTGATTGATATGATAGTGTTTTTCATAATTCTCTAAATCTCAAAATTAAATTAATTTTAAATATGAATGAAAGTGTTACTATTTTTATAAATCATGTAATTGTGGGTTCATTTAGTTATAGGGTGTTATAGTTGGTAACACACGAAATATTTATATAGAATTTGAGTTTAGGATACTATGATGAATCAATAGTAATGATATGTTAATATATGTACTATTTTATCTTGAGATGACATTAATGATATTCATATTAATACATCTAAGTTGTGCATGTTTTAGAATGTTTTTATAGAGAAAACATGGTAAATTAATTTGAATGGAATAAAGAGTATAATATCCTTTATAATTAGAAATCTGAAATGGATTTATTTGAAAAACAATTATTTTATTATCTTTGTAAACCTAGTTGAAACATTAAATTAATGGTGGCACCCAATCCAGAGATTTTAAAAACACTTCACATAAAAACATGTATATAGTGTATAATTTTATGAACTATCACTCTTAATCATTTGGTGGAAACGTAAATGTAGTTTTAGTTAAAAATGGATCAATTAAATAGAAATGTATTTTCTTTTTTGGGTAGTTCTAATCATAAAAAATAAATTTTGTCCTTATATTATTTTGAAAGTGAATTCAACCACTTGTGGTCTCTATTTCAGAATTCCATTGAGAAATTTGAGGATGATTACATGGAGTAATCATTTTTCAATGATATTTTTATATATAAATACATTATTATGGTTGTCAAAATTAGGATGGGAAATTTTGTTTGGAACTAAGAAAAAAGTATGACGTCTCTATTGTTTAATATGAAGCCAAATTTACTAGATTACCTAGGAGTGAAAAAAAATTATTTTGGACTAAGATTATAAAAATTATAGAATCCAATATTGATTGAAACCATGTTTTTTATGATACATGGACTAATTTTAATTTAAAATAATTAATAGAGTTTCAACAATTATTGAGAATTTTAGGATGGATATTTCTGAAATTTACAAGGACAAAGTCATGAAGTGGTTAAGGTGGAAATAAATAGAAAAGTATCCCTTAATGAAATATAAATTTAGGAGTTATATATTTCGTAATGATTTAATTTTATAAATATACAATCCTAGTTAGTGTTGTATGAAATATATAAATTACTATTGATGTGGTTTATAGAGAAATTTGGCATATGATTGCAATGAAAAGAATTAGGGTCATGGATAGAATGAAATGTATGAATGATTACAATCATTATAATCATAAGAATAAGGGTATATATAATTCATTAATGAAAACCATAAAAAATATCGCACCCTCAAATGATGTGGTGACATTTTTATTTTTTATTTCATATTATTTTATAGAGTCTTGTTTTATTTAGAGTATACACATTATTTCATTTATAAGGTATTATCTGATAAATATTAAATATTACCCCATCAAATGTATAGATAAATTTCTATAAACACTCACCCAATTATTATTAAGGAAATAATGATTTAACAGAATTTCCAATCATTCTCCAGGGAATCAATTTTTATACAAATACCATTTTATTTCCCATAATAGAGTTTTATATTATTATATTTATGGATTAGACATTATTCTATCATGATAAGATATATTTTAGACCTAACAATATTATCTTATATTTTAAGAGTGTTGTTTAATTTTTATATAATAATGTGTTCGTGACCATTTTAACATTTATAGATGCTAAAAAATTATTAAAGATGATGTAAAAATTTATCATTATCATACTACAAAAAGTATGTAATTTTGTGGAGTGATATAACAATAGTAAATAAATATGTGTATGTATTTCATGATAAGTTTACTAGTGTCATCCCTAATTGTATGGTTGAATTTACAGGTTACATAGTGTCTCATGCTCAGATAGTATCAAAACCGCTTACAAAATGGAACTAATAGTGTAATTAGAATGGAAAAATAAGTTACACGTGTTTTCTTGATAGGTGTTTTCATCCTATAACATCACATTGGGGATATCCTATATTGTTTGTTAAATATTTGAATGGTTAAATGATACTTCTCATGGATTAAGGTGAACTCAATAATATTATTGTTTAGAACAAATATAAGTATCTTCTTATAAATTACTTACATGATCAGTGTAAGGGATCGTAGTATTTTTCCAAAATTTATTTTATATATGGATACCATCTACTGATTGTGAAATAAGAAGACATTCCAAAAATGAAATTTCATGCTATATATAAGAATTACGAGTTTGTATTTATTTCCATCATGTTCAATAGTACACCCATTGTATTCATGGATCTTTTGAATAAGGTTTTTTATTATTATGTCAGAAGATATTGGTTGTGTTTATTGATGATATTGTTGTTTATTGTAAAGTGGTAATATTAAAGACACCTAAGTATTATTCTGAAGGCTATAAAAGGGGATCTGATTTATAGAAAATTTCACATATTTTAATTTTGGTAAAAAAATCATTTCATGAATATTTTTTATATAAATATTCCATACATATTGATCATCATAATACTAAGGTAGTGAAAGAGCTCACACAACCTATAAATATCACTTTTATTTGAACTCTTTTTGGGTTTGTGGGGGTACTACCAATGGTTTCTTAAAAAAAATTCTGAGTTATGCATCATAATAACAATGTTAACGCAAAAATAACCTACCACAAATATCCATTATAACAATGGTTCTATACTATTGGTATAAGATAATGAGCCATTAATATAGCTTAAACTAATGGTTTTACAAAGGGTTTACCCTTTACGGACAACTATTAGTCTATAACAATTTTTTCCATAGAATGTTTGGAATAGGTGACATAGATTTAACCTATACAAATGATTTAGTAATCATTTTTTATATCATTAATTCACTTAGGAATATATTATTACCCCCATCATAGCCCATATACGATAGAAATTGAAACACATATACCCACACCACCAATAATATTCCTCCCAATATATAAAAATCATGAGAAAACTTAATTCAGTCAACTAGTGTAAAAAACATTTGAAAAAACACACATAAGCATTCTCATTCAATCATAATACATAATGTGTCATAAATATTAGCCAATACTGTAATAGTTCAATCCATCCCTCATGAATATCAATATCATCATCACCAAAAACACCATTATCAGAAAAACCAAAATCCCCACTATCATCATCACCATTGTCATCACCATCTCAATTGATATCATCTTTATTTCCATCACTAATAATGTAATCATCTAGACAACCACTAGGACTATCATCACCATCATTCTATTTATCATACAATGAATTCCCCATCGAAAGGCATGTCTAAAAATCCATAGTGGAATCTAGTTGATGTATTGAAAAGAATACCTCTATAACATTCATAAACATATCGTTGGGCTTTTAACTTTTTTTCATTATCATAAATGGGTTTTTAGGAATATGATTATTCTATAAGGGCTTGTGTGACATATACATTAATTTTTTCCAACACATTACTATATGAGATGGATCCAAAATTAAGAAAATATCTGGTGGTTAAAATGAATTTCCTTGATCAATAGATCACTCTCCGATGATAATCATCTAATAAAAGCTAGTGAAAATGATCATTTAGACCAAATTCATTAGCAACGTGTTAACAAGGGCCTATAAGGAACACCAAAAAAGTATAAAGTATATAGTTACAAAATATAGCATAAAATATTCAATTATATAAGTAAAAGTTACATTCAATTTTTATGTCTATTCAATTACCAAACTCCCACCATTATACTTTCTACATCAAAAAAATAATTTTTCTCAAAGAACACTTCCTTCAATGTTCAATATTTCATTCTACAATTATTATAGAATACCATTATTTAATAAATGCATACAATTTAATGTTGTGAAGTCACGATGCTTTAAATTGTGTTGAAAATGTATTCTTCATTCCAAAATATTTCATTACATGATATGATTTATCATATATATATATATTATGATGTTATTTAAAATATAATAACAAGATCATATATGAGTGATTTTATATGAATATTTCACCATCATATCATGTTCTATGTGGGTGATTAAAAATAATGAGTTTAACTGTGAAATTTTTGTATTTTCAAATTCAATGGTGTAATTATAAATTTTGAAATGGTTAATGTGTGTCATAAATAACGAAAATTGAAAAATTACTATATATGAAAAATAAATAGAATATTCATCTACAAAGAAAATTATTGTGGTTTTGTGGTAACTTTTTATGAGATACCTACTGAAAATAGAACTACATATAGAGGAAAATGCACACAATGTGAAATAATCCAACCTAACATGGATTTCATGAAAATTAATTATGTATATGATAATGGGTGTTACATGGATGAAGAAATGTAATATCATAAAATTTGTTTATATTCCAAATAATTGGGTTGTAGAAAAATTGTTATGATTTTTCAAACAATAAGATGACTACTGTAGAAGTCATTTATAATTAATTTACCACAACTATATGAAAATAATCAATATGTTTTGTTGTATAAATACATATCATGTTTATGATTTATTTTAAGGAGACTGATTATTATAAAACCAATTTTATAAATTGTTATGGTAATATTGTATGATATATGATATTTTTTGTATTGTTAATTTTTTTTACCAAAATTAGTCTATACTTGTCGAAACATGAAGTGAAATATAGTGTGGTTTAATGCAATAGTTTTGATAAAAATATAAGAATATAGTTGATACAAACTAGATTGCATGAAAATATATGGTATATTTTTTCATGTAAAATATTGTGTTATTTTTATGATATAGTGAGTTAAATAGATCTGATTATTTTAAATTATGTGGACTATGAAGAAAAAAATATCTATATTTTAAATTCATTTAATTCCACTCTCTATAAAAATGAAATTTTTTTATAGATTTTAGTGGAAGAAGAGAATATTTAAAAAATTTAGTGATAAATGTCTGATGTGTGTATATTTTAATAAGTGTACTTCTAGGTGTGCATTTCTCAGTAGTTGGATAGACAGGACTGGATAGGGATTCCTTGTGATGCCCGAAATATGTAGTTTCTATAATGGTTATTTTGGTGGTTTAATTTTTGAGTTCATTTTTTTTGATACACTGTGATCATAACAGGAAGTGTTATAATCTAATGACTTCTAAATAATGTGGGATTTTAAGATAAATATGTGGTGGTTCCTTACTCTTATGTTTTTTTAAATAATTTCTAAATGGAGGACCCTCATCCATTTTTGGGAAATTAATGAAATTTATATATTGCATCAATGAAAAAAAAACTTAATTAATTATGATCTATTGTTTATAGAAACCGATCAATATTATGGGGATCATTTCAACATTACTTTTTTTTATTGAAAAGGGGTTTCAAGATATCTAAAAATTATGTCCTTCAATTTTTTTTACACAATTCAAATCAATGGATGAATGGGAAATAACCCAAAAAAAATTAAAAATGAAATAGTGAAAGGAGTAAATAATTGGTTCCTATTAAGGCTGAGTGTGTGCTTATATAATGTACCATGGCCATCACCTTAAGGGATGGATGGAATTGCGAGAAGATTGTACCACATGAATACCATTATGAGTTTCTAAAAAAGGAAACCGAAACCGAAAATTTATGTTATGAATCAATATATAATTGAATAAGAATGTCTGTAAGGAAACTCATTTCAATATGTTGTTGGGATACTCACTAAGGAAGAAACTACTAAATATTTAGTTTGGAAACACATTTTAATTTTTGAAAATCTAGTGGATAAATCCTATAAAATTTAGGATTCAAGCTAATCTACTAATGAAGAATAAATATTTGATAATGTGGCTGTGAATTTAAATTTATAACCACCATTCAACGTTGATTTTATAATGTATTGAAATATGAAAATATCTGAAAAGAGGACAAGAATATTTGGAAATCATTAATAATAATCTCTAATAAATATGAAATATTTATATAATTCATATAAGGGACATATAAGGGAATAATTAATCCCTATTTATCTTGGGAATAATTATTCCATCTTCAAGGGAAGATCAAATAGAATTACAAAATTGCTTCTTGATGCCCCAATAAATAGCATATCATGGGAACAAATGAACCCTAATGATATTAAACATTATAGGATGAATGAAATCTATTTATAAGGTGAAATTGTAAAACATATTAGGTTTTCATGTATAGAATAATTCAATAAATTTCTATCATTAAATTATATTTAAAATAATGATAGTTATAGTGAAGATATAACATTTATCGATTATATATAAAATCCTATGGATAGATTCAATAAATATACGATTGAAATAGAATCATTGATAATGAATAAAAATACTACAAAGTAGGATATATTGATAAATAGAACACATTAACTATAAAACTAAAAAATAAGATGAAAAAATATATATATTTGAAATAAATATCAAATCAAATGCCAATGTCGAAGATAAAATCATGATTTTTCTCATGCTATGACATCATAATCATCTTTAATGTGTACAGATACTTTTTCTGCACCCTTTATTATAATTATTTTCAAATTATTCTTAAAAATAATTTTCAATAAAAAAACTGAATTAATTAAAATCAACATAATTTTCAATCCATACTTTCAAATTTTATTAAGACATTAAAATCAATACTCTTCTAAATAGAAATAATTTGACAATATTTTTTTAGACACACATTCATGATTTTTATGACCACTAAATCTATTAAAAAACACTTTTACCAACTATTAAACAACATATTCTCTTATCCCCTCCACATTTCACCGAATTCTATTAGTTGTGCAGTCCTCAAATACCCATCATCATGGAAATTATAATAAAGATTCTAGAAAAATATTTATTCTTAAAAACAGAAAATAAATATAATATTAAATCTAAAAAATATTATTACATATATATTAACCCTAGAAGTTTCCATTATTTGTGTTTCATGGGGTCTCTAGGAGAGTGTCGAGAAAGTAATTATTTCAAAATATTTGGAATGTGTCACTATAAATGTGTTGAATTCTGTCCATGTATTATATATCATTGGATTTTTATCATTTTACTCAACCATAAGTTTTGTGTGGTGGTTCCACACATTATTAATGATTTTTTTAGATGCCAATTTATATTTGAATATCAAATAATGAATGAATAAAAGAAAAATTTTATATTAATATATATTATAATTAAAATAAAAATGGTTATTTTTTAACTCATGACATATATCTATGCTAGAATGGTTAGTGGGTTCTACGGGGTTCATTGGTTATGAAGGATCGACATCCAAAGAAGTACAAGTGGAGTCTGATTCTACATTTGGTTCTCTATATAAGATAGAGTGGAATTAATATGACCATGAACAAAAAATACTATAGAGTACGAAGTATAATGAGAATATGCTTGAATAAATTTCTATAAAAAATGATATTATAGATGCTGGTTAAAAACCATCAAAGAATAATTTTACTAAATACGATGAGGATTTGATGTAATTGGATGGGATATTATATGATGTCTAAATATAATGGGTTACTCTGACATCACTATGGGAAATTAAAGTGTTCTATATTGTTTATCTGATGAAAGGATATGGTGTTTTCATTTGTCATGAGTGGTTGGAGTAGCTCTAGGACCACACCTATTAAGTAATCATGTTGATCAAAATATCAACTTAGTTGGTTAAAGGATAATTATCTCATTGGTGTTGTTTCTTAAATAAATTTTCAAAAACAATTATTTATAGAAATATATTATATGTAATATATATATATATATTTATTTGAAATATAATACCCACAATGGTAAGAAATGGAGGAATATAAATATCTCTCATGTTACAATTACTATCTCAAATATACTTCCTTTATACCTATTCAATTTTTATTATTTCATATATTTGAAAAGAAATATTCAAGTAGTAAAATATTTTTAACTAATGTTTATGAAAATTATGAAAGAAGAGATTTTCTGAATTTAGTAAGTGATTCTAATTTTTTAAATAAAATAAGGACACATAGTGACAGAAAAAATACATAAAAAATATCATAACATCAACTTTTACACACCTGGTCTAAAATGGTTTTTATGAACCTGATGTAATCATTTATTAGTGTTTGTGAGACTACATTGAAAATAATTCATTGAATAAGTTTATGTAAGAATATGTATTATAAAATATAATTTAAAACCAAATTATACATGTTAATTTAAAAAACATTATAAACCGAGTATTCAAAATTGAATTAAATCTAAATAAATAACAAAGAAAAAAACTAAATAACCCAATATTTCCAAACCATAACCATTTTAATGTAATTACAATAATACCAACCTGAGAAATCCACATCATGTAAAACTGAATAATATATAAATATATATTCTTACTTATATATATTACACACTGATACATTATTTTTGACCCTGATTTTCAAAATAAAGACCATGTTAAAGTACCAAAATCATATAAGGTTGGGTAACATTTAATATGTTTCATAAAAAATTTATAATTCTATATTTCCATGGGAGAACCATGTCTACAAATATTTTTTATATTATTAGAACAACTATGAAATTACCATATTAATATTATAATATAGATGATAATAATAAAAATAAAACACAGACCGTGGTATATATTTTAGTCTAAGGCACACATGTTACATAGTAAACATGGATGTAGTTGTGGGTTTTTAATAAGTATATTGTATAATAGAAAACTAAATACGTGTTTAGTATAGAATATCATGAAAAAAATTGTACACATAAAAACTAATAAAATACATAAAGAATAAAAACATCTCTTTGAATATATAAAATGCATTCAAATTATCCATTATATAAATATATTTTTCCATGAAATTAAATTAATTAAAAAGAGAATATTATATAAAAATATAACAATGAATATTAATTTTTTTTTGAAATAATTCCAATATATATATTCTAAAAATATAGTTACATTTAAATCCAAACATGTTTAAAATATGAAATTAATAATTTCATTTATTAAAACAAAACATTAAACTGAAAACATTTTTAAATACCTTATATATTAATAAAAAACTATAATTAATAATTATATATTTACCTCAATTCTATAACACAAATTTATATGTTCATATTATATTTTTATACTAGTACAGAATAACCAAATTTAAAAAACCATCACCTAAAATAAGACTTATTATATACTATAATAACTAATATATTTAATGATTACCTATATTTAATTAATCTGGGAAAATACTATGAAACAATAATCAATGTTGGTTATATAAACAAAAAAACCCATGAAAATGGTTGAAGGATTATTTTAAGGGGTTGAAACATAAAAATTTGATATTCACTGGGATTGGAAACAAAACTGTGTGTTAAGAGTGATTATCATGGACATGGTATAAACATTAGGGCATCTGGATAATAGGGTTCAATATTGATGGGAGTGAACTGGTAGGAGGGGACGCCATGTTACTGGGTAATAAAGGGAAAAATATACCAATCGTTATATAAATGCAATAAAATTTCCTTACTCTATCCCAATTTTTTTGTGAAATTTTTTTATAGAAGTTTATATAATAATGAATTCATAAAATCATTAGTATATATATATATATTAAATAAGTTATACCAATGTTTTTATATTTTAGTTCTATAGAGGGACTTGTAGAAATTGTTTTTAAAAACAATTGGTATCCCTATATTTTTATTGGTCCCCTTTCTAGTAGTGAGTAGATCAATTAATCGTGACAAAGTAACATGATTAATTTGTTCAAAAATTATAAATTCTAAAACGCAATGTTATGGAGTGGTCCTTACTATCTAGAAATGGTGATTCTATTTTCTAGAGTGGTTCTTATTTAAGTAGAATTGATCTTATCTTAATGTAATATACTCAGTTAATTTTATATATATCACGCAAAGATAAAATTGATGAATAAAATTACCATGTGATTGATCATAAACTAGATATACCAGATTCTTCTTTAAATATATAGTGAAAAAATTTATATATGATAAAATGTGAAAAATATATTGACCATACAATTTTAATTTATGTATTTTGAAAATATTAGTTGAACATGACGTCAAAAATATGGATGGAGGTAATTAGGGATTATAATTGAAAAATTCATTATCATACAGGTAATGAAAAAAAGGCATACATTTCCTTGATTTGAAAAGATACTACATCATTACTTCTGATCTTTTGAAACTGGTTACATAGGTTAACAATTTAAAGAATATTGGACTAGAAATTGTTTATTTAGGAACTTCTATTGTTTTAGTTCAAATATCAGCTAATTCATCATTATTTGATAGAATTAAGAATTCACAAAATGAATATTGATGTTTGAACGACATGGTAGAGTATGTAAATAAGGGTAAGCATACTGAATTTAATTTTGGAATAGAAGGTGTTATGATATTCACAAAAAGGTTCTTTGTCCCATTTGATCTGCAGTTAAAGAAGAAATTATTATTTGAATCTTATATATCTCCATTTTCAATTCATCCACGAAACATTATGATTTATATAAAAATTATAGAATATAATTTGTGGGAAGGAATAAATAATGATTTTGCTGATTTTACCATGAAATGATTGACTTTTTAACAAGTTAAATTTGAGAGAAAATGACAAAAGGGGATGCATCAACCATTTCTATTGACTGAATCTAAATAAGGGAAAATATCTAGAGATTTCATGGATTAATTACTATAGATATCTCATTGTAATAATGTGATTTGGGTTATTTTGGAACACTTTACCAAATCATTTCATGTTCTCCTATTTAAAATACTATGATTTTATATTAACATAGGATACTTTTAGCTTAAATATATTGTGAAATTAAATGTATTCCCTCCCGTTATTAAATCTAATCTTGATTCTATAATTACATAACAATTATATAGATGACAAAAAACATTATTGGGATTAATAGTGAATATTAGTAGAACTGGTAATCCTTAATATGGTTGATATTTTGAGTCAATTATTCATATATTAATGAATAATAATTGATATTATTATCTAGAAGTTGGGATAGGTTCTATTTATTACTCTAATATTATTAGATTAATTTTTTCAGTATAATGATGTCCAAACTTGAGGAATTATTTTATAGGTAGTTTAAAACTGAGGTTTCATGAGGCATTCATATAGAAATAAAATTTTACGGATCAAAACTAGTATAAGAAATAGTTTTAATGGTAAATATAATTATGTATCACATTGGGTATGATCAATGGAAGATTAAGTGTTTTTAAGATTTCAATAGAAAATATCATTCATATTAGTTATGAAATCATGTGATTCAAATAATATCATCTTGAAAAGGTGATATAAATTCTGAAAATGATGTAATGTTATGCCTGTAGTTTATTAGCCTATCCGAAATTATATAAATGTTTTGATTAGTTTCATTCTATGGAACTTTTCCTCCATGTTTATCTGATGATCATGATATATTTCATGTTTTTTTATTAATTGATTATGTACCTGATGCATCTAATGATTTTATTCCTGAGGCAGTACTATATGAAGATAATATTAATAATTAAGAAAATAGAAAGAATATTCAAGATAAGATAAAGAATGTGTTATATAATAATTTTTTTCACCTAGTTAATGTTTTATAGAAGAACCACATGATTTAGGAAATAACATGATAACATAAAAATGCAATGTTGGAAAACATTATGTACAAGTTAAAATTATGAATAAAATTAAAAAGAATAAATTTATATAGGAGTGTAAGATTTTGAAACCAAATCAATGACAAAAATATAACATTTTCATGCCATACTAACTATTATGATTTGATTTTATCGATTAATTTTCACTATAATAATATTATATATTTTTTGAATAAATAAATATTCTTCTTTAAATTGAAATTATTTCCCTATTTATATGGATTTATCTAAAATTAAATTTTCATGAATTTATAAATTGATTTAGAAAAAACGTAATAAATGTTTTATATCATCATTTAAATTATATATTTGCTTTGAAATTTTATGATTTATCTAAAAAGATTAATTTTTTAGCGAATAAGAATTTTTTTAATATGTTATATCATTTGATAAAATAAATTTATTTTAAAGTAAAATTATATTTTGCGTACAACATTAATGTAATTTATTACCAATTTTATTAAAAAAAATTAAAATAATTACATATCAATAAATTTTATTTTTTATTTCATGTATGCTCTTTTTTATGCTTAAATCATAATTTAAAAAATTGATTTTTCTTATGCCATGAGGAATTATATTAATAGGAATTGATTAATGTTAAATAAATGTAATATTTGGAAATTGGTTCCATACTTGTAATGAGTATTTTTAAATTTATTAATGTTTTAAATAATGTATTTCATCAAAATTAATATTAACTATGATAAAATTGGGTCACCATAGTAAAAGGTAAATAAGGATAATTAACTAAAATACTTGGTGATAAGGCCACAAAAATTTAATTATAATATTATTGGTTGATATAATTTTTAACCTCATCACCTTATCTAATAAATTGACTATTTTGAGATACATTACAATGTTTAAGAAATTATAATATTTAATCATTTTTTAATATAATGATTGTGTAAATCCATATTTTTAAAAAAGAGAACCCATTATCCTATATTGCTCAAATATTTTAGCACTAAATATCATCAAATACATGAATCAATATATTTAAATATTTCCACCAAATTTTTTAGAGTTCCTAGTGTTAACAAAATAGAAACCTATATTTCTTAATGTGTAATCCAATTGTGGTTTCAAAAATAAAATGTATTTTTAACAAGTGTTATTTATTTTTGTATTCCTCTTCCATATTTGAGTCCCCTATAACCAGTATTCAATTTTAATATAAATATCATCCATATAAATAAATGTTATTATTACTACGGTACATCCCTTTATAATCTTGTTTACCATTAAATCAGAAATAAGAAGAACACTCTCATTTACCTGTGGATTACCACCTCGATAAAGTGATAAATTTCATTTTTCTTCACCACTTCACAACGATGGTTATTACGATATATTATATGAATATATACAATATTAATGAAATAAATATGATTCTTTTAATATATGATATTACTTACCTTCTTAATAATACATTCATTGGAAAATGATATTGTCGCTCGTGTAAACATGTACAATACAACACAGTTAAAGATATGAAATTAGTTTATTATATATGAATTTAATGGATAGATATAAAAATTATAATTTTTTAATAATATGATAGTTATTTTGTGTTTATTATTATAATCTTGGTTGAACCAAGACCACTTTCAGCATGGTCAACCCATTAATGTTTTTGTTTAAATTATGATGTGAATTCACTCAAAATATATGACATTCATTTAACTGATTTAAATTGAAATATGAAATAGTAAAAAAGGAATCAGTAATTCAAATAATAAATTAATAAACCATTAAATATTTATTAATAAATTATTATTAATTTATTATATTGTATCTGAACAATACCTGGATAGTTAGACTTGAGGTAATGGGCTTTAAAGTCCTAATATCCCTCTATCGAGGATACTTCCATATTTACCTGTGGTTTTATTTTATGTAGTCTATAAATATATATATATATATATATATATGTATGTATTCATTTTTTCATTAATTTACTAAAACACTTGTGGATTAAAAAAACACAAGGACCCTCTTTCAGTGATATTTTTATTCAAAAGTTACAAAAGAGGAAAGGGATTTTTATTTAAAAACATTTTTTACAAGTATAAATCTTTGTGATTATATTTTCATAATATCCATGTTCAATATAATGGTCCATGTTTTTTGTTAATATAAATAAAATTGTTTTTAATTTCATTTGAAAACAAGTTTTAGATTATTTATAAGGGTATTAATATATTTATTATTAACATTTTCAAACAAATTATTTTTTTGGATTTTATAAAATTTTTAAATGAATCTATTTTATATTGATATGATAATAGGGGAATTTACTAATATCATGAATATTATTATTTAATAACATTCATATTAATGTATCGTTTTTATAAATATAATGTTGTATTTCATATTATTCTTTGAAATATTGTTTGGATAATTTTTGAAGAAAAATAAATTATCCATAGTTTTATTTAAAGACCAAAAGAAAATTTCCATATGTGTTAAAAAAGTAATCTATGAGAATTAATAAAATATATAGAAATTTATATATTATATATTTATGTTTTTTTCCCTTTATATTTTTCATAAATAAGTGTGAGCATGATGTATATCTTCAAATAATTAGGTAATGATTATTTGTTAAATGAATTATAATAGAATTAACTTTTTATATTATTCAATTTGTAAGAATTATTGGAAGAGTGATTCTAAGTGTGTTATGAATACTATGTCACAAGGAAACTAATTTTATTTTATATCATTTGAAATGAGATTTCATGTATTTTTTAATTTCATATTCTATGGTAATGTGATTATGTTTAATGAAATATTTATCAACCATTTAATGGTGAAAATTATGTTTGTTAAGAAAATAAATTCATTTGTTCTAATGACTTATAAGAACAGTCAGGATTATTATTTTATATTTATTATTTATTATTATTTTAATTATAAATATATATTGGGTAATTGAAGATTTTTTCATGAGGATAAAAATATATATATTTAGTTTAGATATTATTTGTTAAAGAGGGGAAATAATCTTAAGATATTACATGTGTATCTGTAGAGACCCCAAACATAGTAGCCCAGAATAGGTGGTTACATTATTACATTAGAATATTTTAGAAGGAATAACATCCCATTGTATCGAAATTTTATATATTTTCTCAAAACTAGATACATACATAAGGCATACAATACAAATAAAATAAAAAAATATGACATAACTATATTTTTAGGTATTCAACTTGTCTTCTAATTTTACCATTAAAAAATATGATAATACATATATTCTATTACAATGAATAATAAAACATAAGAAATTAGAGAAATCAGATTCTTAGTATTGTTAATATTATAATAGAATGTATTAATTAAAAATAATCATAAACATTAAAGAAATGTGTATAACTGAAACACATTTTATTCAAAAAAAATCATGAACATAATATTGAAATAAATAATGGAAATAAAATAATACCATATAAATAATCACATGGATATTCTACTAATCAATTAATCATATGGAATATCGATAACTAATCTCATAATGAGAGAATGCATAATGCAGAACATCATAAAAATATCATCCAAGCCTTGTCCATGGCACCATACATAAGTTGTTAACGAATCGGCCAATACACAAACGAGTTTGTATCATGAAACCTATCTAGGTATCTAGATGCTATAAAAGGACCATATTATATCTTAATTAACCCAATTAATTCAATTTATGTAAAGGTTGAAAAATAAAAAACAACAAAACTCTAGATAACATAATGGGAAACATTTAACCATAAACCATGAATAGTATCCAAATAGTATATCCATAGTCAAACTAATAATTAAAAATTCAAGAAAATATTCTAGAATAAATCATAATTGATCAACCACAATCGATAATTTGATAAAACTAAGGATGTTGAAATAGAATAAAATATTCTAATAATGTCATTAAACATTTATGAAGTGAAATATACCATTTAACTTTGAAATAATTTATTTAAAAGGTCACACAACATTAAAATATAAAAACATAATTGAAAATAATAATATACTCCTTCAAATTATGATCAAATATATTAATGTCTTGGGATGGCAGAAAAGGCCACTCATTCCATAAATATAAATAAATATTCATTCCATTTCATTGTTATAAACATTATTAAGTACCTTAATTTAAAAATAAAAAAATATTCCATTCAAACAATTTTTTAATAATTTTAGCGTGGTTAAAAATATTTTTAAACATTTTATGATAATATTCAAATCCTTTTTGAAAATATTTTAAAAAAACATGGACATTCAATAAAATTATCCTTATTAGATACTTAATCTTAAAATTCTGAATAATATTGAGATTGTGAGATTACCATTATATTGCACATTCCTTTAGTTGAACATGATTTAACCTCTTTTATAATTGATTAAATCATGTTATTAATTCATACTAAAACAATATCTATATTTATAATATCAAATATTATCCTTTTATATCGTTTTATTAATAATTTATCATCATTACCTTATTTTGGGTGTTAACTACTTCATTTCTCTATGTATATTTCATCTTGAATGTCCTTTTTTCATATGCTATAAAAAATTTATTTCATATCTTGAATTATATTAAGTTAATATATATCTTATATTGTGATAATATAAATTTCTATATCCATTATTTGGTGGTTAACATTAGAAATAAATCCCATTGGGTTGTGGATATGATAGGTCGAACATTCGCACGAACTACAGTATTTGTCCCATAATGTTAAAAGTTTATGGAATTTAATGGTATAATAATTATAAGTAATATTAATCATTCCATATTTATTAGTTATATCCATTATTTCAATCATTATACCTATCAATATAATGTGGTTATTGAATAAAAATTACACCAAAGTGTGGAGACAATCATCCATATGTACGCTGGTGAGGTACATTCATTTTTCATAGGATAGAGAAAAGTTGGAATATTGTTGTCACATAATGATAATAATAACTAAAATTCAATATGATGTTTATTTTTATTAATTTAATATTGAAACCATATATGAATAGGAAGTAGCAAACAAATTAACATAAAAGAGATAGTAATAAAATAATCACCTATTTGAAAGTATTCCATTCGATCTCTTCTTCATGAATCTAGAGATTGCCTTCATAGAAGACCAATACCTCCAGGCCATGGATATGTATTTTGGAAAGAGAAATGGTTCTTTTTTTGGCAACAAAAAAGGATCAAATTAGTGTGAATAACTGAGGAAGTATGTGTGCCATTATTATTGAGGTGAAGGGAACTTTTGGAAATTTTAAAAATATTTAATTAATATTCATTTCTAACATTATAAAAAGAAAGTTTTTTTAGTCTACGATTAGGATTTGTTGAAACATTTAAAACCATTAATTTTTTGACAAGTGGAGTTAAAATATTTTCAATTATCTTTTAGCTTTATCTTTTATTTAATCCCTTTAACTCTTACTATGACAACATAGGTTTTTGTTCCATAAGGGTTAATATTGTTAATGTAAAATACAAAAAGAACCATAAATGAATATTTATAGTGTATGAAACCTTCTGATTAACCACATTTTAAAAATGTAATAACTAATTGAAACATGAGTATGAAAAAATTTTCATTCCTTGAAATAAAATATTATAAAAGGCTTAAACTCATCCAAGATTCTCCAAGAAGCCGTGAAATTTTCCCAAAGATAATATTATTCAACAATATCTCATTAAATTAAACTATATCATCTACTAGGTTAATTTGAAAATTTTATAATGTTATTTTTAACCATTGTCACTTTATTTACCATTAATTGAGTTAATAAAAAAATTATTAAAATTCCTAATCGTAATGTCCAAAAATAAAAGGGAACTATTTAACTAATTTTGGCCTAAAAATTAAAAATATAAAATATGATTATCATAATTCAAAACACATAATATGAAAATTTTATTTGAAATTAATTTTATTGATAGAACATGAAAATGTGTTTTTAAAGTGAAAATATTCAATAGATTTAAGTGTTTTAATATTTAATTTGTAATTTATATTGATTCCAATGAAATAAATTGAAGTAAAAAATATAAAATTGATCTAATTATAGTTTAAAAGTTGAAAAAACATAATTTCACACTCTATATTATTTAGGAAAAAATATTTTTTTAATTAAAATTCAATATTTTTCTAATATTAATCAAAACATCATACTTATCAGATAAATTCCTACAATTAAAGAAAGTTTATTTTATTCTTATGAAATATTAGATGTTTATTTTTTTCAAATATAATTTATAAATGTGTAAAAAAGATTTCTTAAAAAAAAGTGAACCATCAAAAGGATGGAAATATTATGTAATAAATTATATCATTTTTAATGTGTAAAATTAAATTAATTATTGGTTTATGAATATTATATATTTTGAATGAATTATAAAAAAAATTATTCATAATGTGGTTAATATAATTAATTCCCTCCATATTAATGGATAAGTCATAACATTCACTTATTTAATTAATCATGGTTGATATTAACTTGGTGTTTCAAACTACATATAATGTCAAATGTATTTAAAAAGAAAACACACTATAAAATATTGGGGTGTAACAATAATCCATACGTTAAAAAATTACATCGATGATATTTGAAGAATATAAACTCATAATGTTTTTGGTTGTACTTATTTATAAATTCCATAGGTTCCCACCTCAACTCTTTTCTTTTATGATTTTTCTAGAGTACCATTACCATTCGAGTTAGTTAATTCAATATCAATTTCTCGCTGTTGTTTATAATCATGATAGTCTCTTCGTATTAAAACTGATTAGGTTTCAGTTAAATTTTTTCAATGTTGAGAACATTATTTGGGCTTGAAATGTATTTATTTTACAATGATATATCAAACACATCAGGTACTATCATTAAAAAAATATCCATATTTAAATTCCATATGTTTTCTTCTATTATTGAAAAATCACTTTTTCCTTCATTGTGCTCCCTTGAAATGGGATTGAATAGTATTTACCATTTTAGTTATTTCCTCCCCTAGTGATGGAACATCAAGTTTCATTTCACCAAATCATCCAAACATGTTGGTGTATGACACAAAATTCCATATAATGATTCATATATCACTATTTGAGTATATTAATTGAAGCTATTGTTATAGGAAAGTTATACCGAAGATAAATATTTATCTGATATACAATAAAAGTCACGTAATCTAGATCTCAAATTGTATTGTATTGTTTGAATATTCCTTTTGGAATTTCAATTATATTTATGATGTTTGGAGGTGCTCAAATGATGCTCAGTATCTGGATCCATTTGAATAAGTATTGATAATTTCAATGTAATTCATCGATCATTATGTGACTCAAATAAATGAAGTGATCCATAAATTCTTATAATTTAATTAATATAGAGTTATATAATATTATCTAGTGGAAAATAATTCATTGTAGTGTGGAAATTTATATATTTGTTAATACATTAAACAAAAAACCATGTCACATCAATTTTTTGGGGCCATTAGTAATCCTGTGAAAATGTATATTGTAATATTATTCCATTTTCATGTAGGAATACATGTAGTATTTGTGCCCCCACTAGGATGTTTTCTTTCAGCCATTACATGCTGAAAAAACAAATCATATTGACATATACACATCTAATTCCCACAATATATATTCCGAAAAAATTCTCCTCCAAATATCTATACATCATAGTTCTATTATTGTGTATAATGAAATTTCTTCTATAATAATCATCCAAAAATTCGATTTTCAACTAGTGTATTTAGGGAACGCATATCCTTTTTCCAAATTTCAAAATACCATTATCATATGAAATGTTTTACAATTTCCAATCATTCACAACAATAATATTATTTTGTAAATTCACATCTTGAGACTAATAAATATTAATCTTTACAATAAATATTGTTTAGAAACCATTTGATATTAGAGTTATGTTCCACATTCATTAATAGTTCCCATATCCATTACACTATATTCACGAACATTATATCATATTAAATCACATTTTTTTAGAAATCCATGATCCTTCAAACTAAATGCATATGATACATTAAATTTATTCACTAGGTTGTAATATATTGAAAAATCATAATCATTGAGTAAATAAAGCAAAATCCTTCACTCATATTGAGTTCATTCTATGAGATGATATAATTCAAACTCATGTGATATATATATATTTCACAACTTTCAAAATATTAATTGTGTATAAATGTTTTTATATTAAATATTACAGCTTCTATATTATGATCATGATTTGTATAATTTTGATAATGAGTTTTTAACTACCTTGATGCATGTTTGAAAACACAATCATTATGCATAAGGTTGCAACCAATTTCTTTTTTATTCATCACAAAAAATCAAAAACCCGCCATTTCTTTATGATAATGTAAAGGAAGATGAATTGACAAATACTCTCCCAATTATTCAAAAAAAATTTCTAATTATTTTTTCCATATGAACATAACAGATTTAACAATGGGCATGGTTAACAAGCATTCCAAACCTATAAAATATTCAATTAAAATCCAATGGTGACCTTTTAATCAAATGTATCAACATACATCGGTTATGTTAGTTTTTGTTGACCATTAATGGAGTGTCTGTTTCTTTATATGATCAAAAAATATTCCATGCTTGGATAAAATATGTCTATAAAATGAAATCTCATGAATCTATAATTCATATTTGCCAAATTTTACAAAAAAATATTTCCTTTTGAGAGTCTCAGGAATAACTTGAAATTGATTCTAATGGACTTTATAACATTTATAATACACCATAATAATATCAATTAATTCAAAAAAATCATCATGATTATCCTCGAATACTCTATTTATTATATCGACACAAATCTGTAGTTCATTAGTCAATCCAAATTCTATTACTATAAACTCATAATTTCCTTACCAAATTTGAAATGGTTTCTTCAGAATGTTTTCCCTCTTCACTCAACATTGATGATATCCATAACGACGATCAATCTTCTAAAAAACTAATCACCATAAAGATGATCAAATATATTAATAATGTGAGAAAGTTGATATTTTTTCATTATTGCAATAACATTGATTTCTCAATAATCAATTTACATTCCTAAGTATCCATTATTCATATTAATAAAAGTAACATTGGATTACCATTAAGAAACACTAGTGTGAATAATTCCATTTGTAGCCAACTCCTCTACATGTTTCTCAATCTCCACTAATCCCATTGTGGCCATTCTATAGGGATTGTTTGATATTATTCATAGATTAAAGATTAAATCAATAGAAAACTCATCTTTATACTCTGGTGGACGTCTAGGTAATTCATCTAGAAATACATAAATGTTCTAATTTACAATAGGTACATCCTAAATTAAAATATTTCCTTCTTAATTCTTTTATTCCATTTTCTCTTCCCCGATAATAATTTTTTTAGAGATGCTATGTTGGATTTAAATAAGAATCAGATGATGATATTTTTTCTTTATAGATACGTAATTATAAAACATCCTTAGAAATTGTAATTTCTTTCTTCACGAATTAATTTTTCACACTTTATTTTTCTAAATATTATTTACCAAAAATTATATAAAATTAAACCATATGTATACTGACATGGGGAACATGTAAATCATGTTTATTTGTAATAAAGGAGAATTCCCAACACAATTTATTATAATGAAAATCCCCTTACAAGTTATGAATGAAAAAACTATTTTAAATAAATATTGAAATATATAATTTTCGTAGATAAATATGAAGATATAAAATAATGGGGAGATAGAGAGTCCAATAAAGAATTAGCTATGTTTGGGATGATATTTAATGTACATGACAACACATCATTAAGAAGTTAAACCTTAGTAGTTTTGATCACATAGGTTGCTCTATGATCCCTCAACATTTTCTAGGGAAACATTCCATGATAGTTAGGAAAATTAGTTTCATAGTGCCCCAATTCATTATAGTTATAAAAAAGAGAATTTTTGACTTATTTATTTCCATTACAATAATGGACATCATTTCCCGTTTCTTCAAAATTAAAAAAAAAACTAAATCCCCAATATATATTTTCTATGATGTTTCCATCCACATTTATTATAGGATGGAATGTCAACTCTTCCCATCCCCCAATTTTCATAATTTCCTTTTTAGGGTGTTAAGTTATCCTATTATTCTCGTTCATTCCACTTTGTTCATAAGATGTAGATAATTATTTATTTGTCTTGATAGAATATGACCCTATATTATAGTATCATGATAATATTTATGAGACTAGGGTTGTTCTGATGAATGGTTTTAATCTATCAAACAATTGATCAACATTTTTCATTAGAATACATACATAATCGATATCATACCTTAAAAACCACATAAATTTGGATCTATATATAGAAAAATTATCATCCTACTTATTCCTCGGATTCAGGAATTACCTCTCTACATATCTTCATGTTGTTTTTTAGGGGATATTTTTTCAAATAATTCTTCCATAAAATCCATATGTTCCATGTTTTCTTCTTCTTCCTCTTATATTGTGTTTGGAATTGGTGACCACTATTTATCCACATATTCTGACATACGATAATCTTTTTAATAGCCATACCCATTTCATTACTTCCATGATCAATAAATATATTATCCCAAGAAATTATCCATTTCTCATATATAAATGGGTTTTTAGTCACATTCAATGATGAAAGTTTCTTTCTCATGAATATATCGTACATTTTTATTCTATGTTGTGGATTTGGATGATCCATACTAGTAATATTATTATTATTAACCCAATAAAGTTGTCCCATTATTGTTTTATGTTGTTTAGAACCATTTTCATATCAATCTATAATATATTTATCTTTCATATGAGGTACATACCGACATTTATTACATGTGTTTATAGGGTTTTAATTCCTTCTAGTAGGATCTATTTTTAGGCAAGGTAATATATTAGATTAGGTTATGAATCATAATTCCTAGTTTTAAAGTATAAAAATACTAAAGAGAAATATAAAATATTTGTATAACTAATCTCATAATAATAAGATTCTTTATTTTTGGAATAGTCTCAAAGCTTGTTATATGGTTATGTTTCCCTAATCAATATTTTTTAATATACATTTTCTGAATATTATAATAAACATCCTATGATTCAAACTATAAAAATCCCATCCCGGGTAGCCTAGAGTCTATGTTTTCATTATTACATTGGCATATTTTAGAAGGAATCACAGCTTATATGAATTAATAGTTTGGTAGTTTTTTAAAACCTAATACATTCTTTAAAAATGAACTATAATTTTGTTGTAAAATATTATATAATGTTTAATTAATGTAGGCCATTTGTCTACATGATTTATAATGTATATCATTATTAATAAATATCATGGAATTTCAGAGATAATTAATAAGAAGACAGGGGTGATCATAGATTCTCATTATGTGTAAGCATTACAATATAAGATATTATGAATAAATAACAATAAACATTAATCCAAAGTTTATAATTTAAACAGATTACATTTAAACATTTCATTTCCCATAATATAAATATAAAAAATTTAAAATTCACATAAGATAAGAACAGATCTTATCCTGGGTAGAACTTGCTGATGATATCCAGCTACCCATTGATGGAAATGCTGGTATAGATGATATGAATGGAGCCTCATTGAAAGAAATTTTGAAAAGAGGTCTCAAATATGAGGAAGATGATGAATCAATTGATAGCCTGGATTCCTTGGAAAATGCTGCTCAAGAAGATGCAGACTCCTGCCTAAGACAAGAAAAGATCTTGGTCAATGCCAAAAGTAGAAGAGGCAAGGAAAAGTTGGACCTTCCTATCTCAAGGAAATTTAAAGAAAGGAAAGAGGTCTTTGGTCAGTCTTTGTGTACAGTAGATAGAGAAACAACCATTGTTTCTACAGTTTCTCATGCCTCTCTTATGGGAATCTCCCCTCTAGAAGGTACTCCTAGAGCCCAAGTTAAGTATGCTTTATTCCATGAATTTTCAGCAAAGTCTATTGCTAGTGTTTCTTCACCCTTGCATGCTAAGGAAGGTCGAGATACAACTGGTCTTACAGACTTGGTATCTTCTAAAAAGTCTATTTCTCAGGATTCCAGGGACACCAATAGCAAGTATCATAAACCAACTCCAACTGGGCAGTATAAGCAGACAGTTCCGGAAACTGTCCAAGACTCCCCTGAACTGCATGTGGACATTCCCAGTCTGGAGGGAAAAAAATGACATAATGTCAAGATCATCTCAGCCTTCACCAAATTGTGACACCCCTCAATATAAAATTCAGAATGTTATAAAATAGGTGAGTACCTATAATTCGTTTGAATTACATGAAGCTTCTAGTAGTGAGGATGACAGGAAACCAGTGGAAGATCGGGATGGAGTTAAGTGTGTGAACATGGATGTGACGTCTGAGATCCCGGATGATGGTGGAGGTACATGGATACAGGCAAAATCTGGGAGGAGAGGGAGACAACCAAGTAGAAGGGGTACTCAAACATCTCTTCACAGTATGAACACTCGCTCACGAGTGTGTTGCTGATTTTTTTATGAACCTGTTTTGTTGTTTCCTCCTCTGTCTTTACTCCTTGTATGACATTCTATTTTTAATAATAGGGGCCTTTGCGCCTCAACCATTATAAAAAAAACATAATGCAATATAAAAAATCACATTTATATTTTACTTATCGAATAATCACATGTAATATCAATAAATAATATCATAATGTGGGAATTCATAATTTTAATCATCATAAAAACCCATCATGGATTCAGACAAAATAAGATACATAAACTGGAATCGCCTTGTCCAATACCCCAGCTAGTATTTCATATAATACCTTCTGATGCATCGAGGGGCTATATAATCCCCCAACAATCACATACTATTTCCAATGCATTCCATATATGAAAAGGTAGAACCATAAACCAAATAAACACTATAGATTAATCAATGACAATACATTAACCACAAACCATGAATGTTATCGAACTAAGACAAAAATTCTCAAAATGATTATAAAAATATCAAAAAAAATATTGTTGAATGTATCATAAGAGATAAAGCTCAATCAAGAATAAAATACAACTAACGATGTTGAAATATATCAAAACACACAAATAAAATATATAAAAATTTCTTTAGAGAAAAAACTATTTTTAATTTTTTAAAAATATATATAAAATAAATTAAATTTTAAAAGAATCATTTCCACTGAAATGAATATTATAATATTTTAATGGATGTTTCAAGACATCAATTTATTATTATGGTGGAAAATTATACATATTTTTTTAAGATTAAATATTTAACTTTTGTAGTTATGTAAAAAATGTCATAAAGTACATTATTTGAAAAAAAAATTCCTTTCAAAACACTTTATGAAATTCAGAACACTAGAAATTCAATTTTAAAAAATTTTAGGATAATTTTAAAATACCAATTTTGTAATATTATTAAAAAACATGTACATGGAATAAAAATATTCCCTAGTGGAGACTTAATCGTAAACAATTCGAATAATAATATGATTTTGAAATAACCCTTAACATGAACATTCTTTTAGTTGTCCAGGATTTAACCACCTATATAATTGCTTAATTAATGTTATTAATAAAATTCAAAAACATATCAATGTCTATTATATCATATATGATCATGTTATAACATTTTATTAATAATATTCTATTATTGACCTTGTTTCAGGTTCTAATGTCTTCATTTACCTATGCATGATTTGTCATGTATGTCATATTTTATCTATATGATATATATTTATTTCACCTCCAAAACATATAATACATTCATATAAATAATATTTATTCTTTATTTACATTTTATTATAATTCATTAATTGTTATCATGGAAAATTAATCACATTGGATCGTGGAGAAATAGATAGTACGTACACACGAGAAACAATATCCATCCTTTAATGGTTAATGGGTAAGTAATTGTATGGTTTATTAATTATAAAAAAACTATCATGTAATATTTGATATATATATCCATTATATGCTTCATTATACTAATCTTAATATTTTTGTGAAGAAAAAAATTACACCATAGTGTGGATATTATAAGATGTACGTACGCATGTGAGGTGATTTCATATTTCATAGGATGTATAAAAGCTATAGTACTGTTGTACCATAATCATAATAATATATTTTCATATAGATTTTACTAGATTTATTACTCTATTATAGAAAAATGATGAATAATTAGAGGAAAAAAATTAACTTGAATGGGTTGGTAAAACAATTAACTCTTATTCAATGGACTTCCTTTATCTCTCTTCCTATTGTATCAATGTTGGTCATTTAGGAAGACCATGACCTCTAGAAATTGGGTAAGGATTATTATAGGAGAGAGGGTATGGGTTGGTGGGGATATAAGATTAAAATTTCTATGAATATATGAGGGAGTAGGATCCATTTTATAAATGATGTGAGATGAACTTTTGGAAACTCAAAACATATTAAAATAGTATAATTGTTTTTCATTTACAAATGTATCCGAGTGATTTATCTCAAAGACAAGAATATTAGGTGTATAAATAATCTCAAACAATAATTTTTATAAAATTTTTGTTCATATCATCACCCTTATCTTTTTTCATTAAACTGTATTTAACTCATTTAACTCTTAAAATGACGACATCTATTTTTATTTCATATGTGTTAATATATTTACTCTAAAATTACTAAAGACCACAAATTTATAATTTATGTCATTTTTAACTAATTATAAATCATTTAACTGATTTTTATCTTTTTATAAAATTAATTTAATCTAACGAACTATTATTTATTATAAAATTTCACTATTGCCAATTTTTATAGTATTCGGTACATCAATTATTTAAAAAATATAAATACATAATATATCATCAATCAAAAACATTTCAAAAATTATAAAAAAAATTAATTTATTCTATAAAAATTGTTAATTACATTAATAATCTCAAATTATATATATTTACAAATATTTTTAATTTCATTTTTTTTTATATTTATCTTAATTAAATATTTTATGCATCCTCATTATGTATTCTTTTAAGGTAGTTATTTACTTCCCATAAATTTAAAATAAATAATGATTATGAAGATAAATATTTTAGGCATAAAATTTCTAATTATAGTCAATGGTATCTTCTGAATATCTACATATAAAAATGTAATATTTATTTAAAACATAGGTCTCACATATTTGGATTTTCTTAGAATAAAATATTATAAATGTATTCATTTGATAAAAGTTGATACAAGAGGCCATAAAATCATCTCAAGGATAGTTTTGTTTTCTAAACACTCATACGATTATATTAAAACAAGTTATATGATAATTTTATTATATTTATAAAATAATTTTCACTCTTAATTACTCGCTTTTCCATTAACTGTATTAACAAAAAAATTATAATCTAATTTTAATAATTTTTAAAAATTAATAGGACCTTTTTAAATAATATAGACCCATTGATTATAAATACGAAATATATTTTAAAAAAAATAAACAATATAATCATTAGTTAATTTAAAATTAATCATATTGTTAGAACAAAAAAACTGTATTTTAATGTGAAAATGTTCAAAATATTGAAATGTTTTCACGTCAAAATGCAATGTGAAATTGATTAAAATGAAAAATAAATGATTAATTGATAAAATAAATTTCTCAAATTATACATTAAAAAAATACAAAAATATAATTTGACAATATATGTTATTTGGATGAAAATGACACATTTCGATTAAAAATAATGTTTTTATAAATATTCGTCAAAATAGAAAACTTATACAAAAACATATGAGAAATTAAACAAAATTAAATATTTATATAAACATTTAAAATAGTTATATTAATTTTTCTAAAATAACTTATTAATTTGTCAAAAAATAATTTTAAAACTAGTGTTCCATCAATGATTAAGGTAACTAAATATGATGAGGATCTGATGTAAATGGATGAGATAATATATGGAGTCTCAATATCATGGGTTCCCCTGGAATTACTATAGGGAAAAAAAGTGAGTTATTCTATATATCAAAAGAATGGATAAGATTTTCTCATGTATTATGAGTGGTGGGTGTATCGCTAGTACCACCCCCACAGAGTCATCATGTTGAGCACTGCTTCCACAAGGTTGGTCAAAGGATAATTACATAATGGGTGTTGTTTCATAAATAAAATGTCAAAAATAATTAATTACAAGATATTATATGAAATTTATATATATATTTATATATTTGACCTTTAATATAGAAAATACAAACCAATGGTATAATTTCAATATATCTCATGAGAAAATTTTTATCTGAAATATACTTCCATTATAAATATTCAATATTTCCTATTACATATATTTACAAAATAAATATTCAGCTAATTAAAAATTTGTAACCAATGTATAATAAAATGAATAAAGAATATATGGAAGGACTCAATTAATTGATACAAATATTCAATTCAAAAAAAGGATACATAATGACAAAAAAAGACATAAAAAATATCATAACATCATCTTTTATCTACTAGGTTTAAAATTGTATTATGAACCCAGTGTAATAGTATTTTGATAATAAAATTATAATAGTTTTAAAATGATTTTGTAATATGTTTATTTATTAATATGTTTTAGAAACTATAATTTAAAACAACATTTTACATTTTTTTAAAAAAACAATCACAAATTGAGTTTGTTAAATTGAAATAAATCTAAATAAAAAAATTAATAAAAATACATATAATTCCAAAAAGTAAACTAATTAAAGTAATTAAAATTGTAACAATATATGAAATACACTTCATGTTTAAATGAATAATCTATAAATGTATATTCTTACTTATATATATTTGACAACACTAAATTAGTTTTGACATTAATTCTCATAATAAGGACCATGTGAAAGTACCAAAAAGGGATAAGGTTGGGAAACATTTGATGTCTTTTTCGTCATCATTTTTTGTGGTATATATCTAGGGGAGATCCCTGTCTACATAGTTTATTTTATATGAATATAATAAGTAAAAATTAGTTTATATGATGGTTTTAAGATAAAAGGAAATCATACAAATCAAACATGGACCGTGGTGTATATTTTAGTCTAAAGCACCAAAGTTACATACAGAAGGTGTAAGTAGTTAAGGTTTGTTAATTAGTATATTATATAATAGTAAAATAATTATGTGTTTACTATATAATATCTTGAAAAAATTTCTTACACCTAAAAAATCACATAATACATAAGTAACCACAAAAAATATCATTATATATATCAAAATAATTGCAACCCTTCTTTGTAAAAATAATTTTACAACGCAATTTACTTAATTAGAGAAATATGATAATATTAAAAAAAATATCCACCTATATTCAAATTTTAAAGATACAATTCCAATCTATATTTTCAAACCATATAGTTACATTTAAATACAAAACATGTCTAAACAATGAAATGAATAATTTGAATTAGTAAAATAAATCATTGAAATTAAATCATCATAAAATAATTATATATGAACAATAAAAGAACTAAAATTAATAATAATATATTTACCTAAACTATTTAACACAAAATAGTAGGTCCAAATTAGATTTTTTTATATGTAGAGAGTAACGAAAATTAAAAACCCCTCACCTAAAATAAGATATATTATGTACCACAACAACTAGTGTAATCAAGGATAAACAACATAACTTGAATCTAGGAAAATCATAAAAATGCTTCTTTTTTTGTGTTTTAAACCAGTGGAAAAAACCAATTTTTTTTTTGAAAGAGTATAAAAAGGCACATAAACTCAACAATTTGATGTTCACTTTTAAAGGAAAAAATAAATTTTATGAGAGATTATCATGGAGGGGAAGAAAATATTATTCCTCCTGTTCATAGTGTTCAATATATATGTCAGTGAAATAGGAGGTGGGGAGGCCATGAAGCTGGGTAATGTGGGGAACAATATGCAAATGCGTAGTTAAAACTATTGTAATATTTTTAGTCTATACCAAATGTTTTGACAAATAGTGGGTTGATAATATTTAGTACCAATTTATTTATAAACCATTATTATATCCATCTCATAAATAGGTTATACCAATGTTTTATAAAACCATCTTAATAGAGGAACATGTGCTAATTGTTTTTTTAAACTATTTATGTCACTCTATTAGTATATGTCCCCTTTCTAGTAGTGAATAGTTAAAAAAATCTTGAAAAAATAATGTAATGAACTTTTTTAAACATATTAAATATATTAGTTAAAGTTATTGTATTGTGATTAATATTTATAAATGTCTTGTCCAATAGCTGTAGTGGTTCTTATTTAAGGATAAATGTACTTATATTGATGTAACATAATCATGTAATATTATATGAATCATTCCAATCATAAATTCTTGAATAAAATAAATACATGAATGAATATAAACACGTTATACTATTTTTCTCATAATGAATATGGAGACCACTTTTATATATGATATAATGTAAAATATATATTGACCATAAAAGATTAATATATATATTCCTTCAAAATTTGTTGAAAAAGAGTCCAAGAATATGGTTGGAGGTAAAAAGGGATTATAATTGAAAAAATATATATCATCAATTTAAATGAAACACTGAGTACATATCCCTGATTTTAAAAGATAAAACATAATTAGCTATAATATGTATGAAATGGGTTACTTTGAATAATGATTTAATGAACATTGGAGTGGAAATTGTTCATTTAGGACCATTTTTTGTTCTATTTCTGATATCAGCAAGGACATTCTTACTCGATAGAATTTTTCATACATAGAATGAGGTTTGAGGTTTCAATAATAGGGTAGATTGTGAAAATAAGGGTCAACTTCATGAATATAATTTTGTAATAGAAGGTGTTATGATATTTAGAAAGTTGTCATATGTTCCATTTGATCCACAATTAAAGAAATAATTGTTATTTGAATATTATAGAACCCCATTTTTAATTCATTTAATAATAACTAATATGTATAGGTAAATAATATGATATAATCTTTTTGAATGAATAAAGAAGGATATTGATGATTTTACCATGAAATGATTGACATTTTAACAAGATTGATTTTAGAGAAAACTATTTAACCGGACGAAGCATCCATTTCTATTTCCTAAATAGAAATGGGAGCATATATCTATGTATTTTTAAGAATTATTACTATAGATATAGAAAGTTAATAATGTGCTTTGGGTAATTGTTGAACAATGTACAAGATTATTTCATGATCTCCAATTTGATATACTATATTATTATATTTTTATAGTATTTTTAGCTTAATGGGATTGTAAAATTACAAGAAGTCCCTCTCTCTAATATATCTTATCGTGATTCTATAATTACATAAAAAAATTAGAACATGCCTTAATCGTGATTGGGAATAGAATTAAATATTAGTATAATTAGTAATCGTTAATATGGTAGATATCTGGGTAAATGATTCATAAATTAAAGAAAATTATTTGAGATTGTTAAGTAGATGTTCTGATCTTTAACATTTATTTGTATGATATTCTTATGATAAAATGTATAATTTTAGTATAATAATGTCAACATTTGAGGAATTATATTAATGGATGTGTCAAACTGACATCAATTGAGACATTTATATAGGCATAACGTTTTTTGGACCAAAACTAGGAGAAGAAACTTTTGAGAAGGTAAACATATTTCAGTAGAACAATAGGGTAGGTAAATGTAGGTGTCTATTTTTTAAAGTCAGTAGATGGAAATATATTAAATTTGTGGTAGTAAATCATGTCATTAAAAAATATATCCTTGAAAATGTTACATACATTTTCAAAAAGATGTAATGTTATGTCTGAATTTTATAAAACTATCTAGATTTATATAAAAGGTGGGATTAGTTTTAAACCATGGATTATTAACTCCATGTTGATTTTAGTTTCATTATGTGTTTCATATTTCTTTTGTTAATGAAATATGTATACGATACATATAATGATTTGATTCTTGAGGAAATACTATTTGAAGAGAATAATTGTCAAGTGGAAAACTAAATAAGTATTCAAGGTCATAGGGAGAATGTGTTATAGAATATGATAAATCACCAAGTTAATTTTTTACGAAATAACCTCATGATTAAGGAAATATCATGGTAACATAAAATGATATTTGTAAAAACATACTCTACCTGTTTAAATGAAGAATAAAATTAAGAAGATGCAATTCAATTATTAGTGTAAGAATTTGAAAACCCATTTAATATAAGTACCTGGCCTTAAACATTACTTATTATTGAATTAAATGAATAATTCACATTGAGGATCTTTTCAGGTTTAGAGTTTTGGAGAATTAGATCATAAATCATTCATTACATTCCGCATTTTAACAATGTGGTTACATAAAAGATACTATTCATTTTTCCCATCGACGAAAACATATTTAAAACAAAAAATGGATTCTTTCATGACACTTCCTTGACCTTATCATCACATCATGTACCTTTCCCTTGACCTGTGAAAAACATTTCAAAAACATGGTAAGAGCATAAAAAAGCTCAGTAAGGGATATAAAAGTATGAAATGAAAACATTAGTCCGTGTATAAAATCATACTTTACTCATAAAATATAACCACTTAAACGTACCTCATCAAATCATGAATAAATCATAAAAATCATAATAAATAAAGGTTACTTGAGGCTTTCATAACATTCTTACGTAGGGAGTAATCCTCTTGGTTACATTTGGAATACCCATCACAGTATATTCCCTAAATCTCTTCGGAGAAACCTTAACGTTTAACTCCTTTGTGTCACCCAATGCATTGGAGAGCTATATCAATCTCACCCTCCCTTAGTTTATCACAGAACCACCCGTATTCATAACAATGCCCATGAACCATAACATAATCGTACCACGTAAAACATCCATAAAGTAAACATAACATCTCCACATTTCAATCACAAGATATCAATACAACACACTAATATAAAAACATTATGAAATCCATTTTCAATACCAAAATAAAATAAAAGTAAAACATGGTATTTATTTTTCATTTTAAATAAAAGGGTTTTGGCTTGTAGAGGAAGCCGAAACTCAAATAATGGTCACGGCGGCAGAGAAGTCGTTGTCACTTCATACGTACGACAAAAACACATTCCCTTTTATTGTTTAGTAAACACTTCATATAAAAATATTCCTTTTGAATAAACGTAAATGTCATAGGGGTTTAAACACTATATAAAAGAAAGTTGTGTATAAAACAAAATATGCCTCAATGAAAGGAGATTGAGATGAAGTCCCTTACAAAGACAATGTCCTTGGATTAAGGATAAATCAATTACATAATTATGTGCGACACACGATTACACCAATTATTAGTGGATACTATTTTTTAAAAAATCATAGGTCATTAACACTTATTCATAGAACGTCATATTCAAGGAGTACAAGTTTATCCCAAAGAATCAAAATTGGGTAACGAAGTTCCCTTGCAAAAAATCTACAGCTTAACGACGTCACTTCAAACGTCAGAAAATGAGTTGATGGGAGATAAAAATGGTATCTCATAACTTGGAAATATAATTTACATCAATAAGGATATATAAGAACATATCCCAACATTACAATATGTAAAGTAAAAGACCCAACAAAATTAATCTTTTAAAAAGAGGGTGAAAAGTTCCCTTACCACCTTGGGTATCTTTTGAAACATACTCCCCATGAAAGAAGGACAATACAACATTGATGTAAATACTCATAAAGTAAATTATATTACACAAAGTGTAGAATAATGGTCATTACATATACCACTCAAAGGAAATTCTGGAAAA
Organism: Viscum album; assembly: GCA_963277665.1. Lineage (NCBI taxonomy): Eukaryota > Viridiplantae > Streptophyta > Magnoliopsida > Santalales > Viscaceae > Viscum > Viscum album. The sequence goes on from OY728148.1 coordinate 2,105,105,720, forward strand.
TGTAGAAAAAATCTCACGGGAATAAAAGTGAGATGAAAATAGCTTACGAAAACTCGGCAGCCTAACAACGCCACATAAAACATCCAAAAATGAATTTATGAGATAAAATAGGGTCTATAATCATATTAAAATAAAATTTATAGCAATAGTAATATAAAGGAACATCCCCTAACATAACAAAGGGGAGATTAAAATAAGTGACATAAATGAGAGTACTTAAAAAGAAAGAGAGAGGATGTATGTCTTATGAAAATTCGGCAGCCTAACAGCGCCAATCAAAACTTCCAAAATGGATTGATTAGAGAAATTAGGGTCTCTCATCATATGACCATAAAAGGTAAAGTAAGATTAATATAAAAGAACATCCCAAGCATAAGAAATAAGAGCTTAAATGTAATGACATAAAAGAGTGTACTTAAAAAGAAAGAGAGGGGTAGGTTCCCTTACCTCGGGTCCGACTTTACTCGATCATTCTTTAACCTCCTGAATAATAAACATGATTTAATTGCTACTTGATTAATACCCTTTTTCTTGTTAATTATTCCTTTTAATTCACTTATTTCCATGTTATAAACACTATGTAATTATTTAAGTTAATTATGGTCGTTTTGTCGATCATTGCTACTTGAGTCAAAAATAAACTCTTTATAATTACAAGTTTTTTCGTGGGGTATAATATCCATTATATACAGAATTATATTCATTATGTAGATATCATATATATCATATATATACATTATATACATGCATTTATAATATTACATAACATTTAGAGGTAAGAAATGAAAGGCACCGTTCATGGAGATGGTAAGTCGTACGTACGCATGAACGCTACTTCCATTTCTATTTCATATTTAATGGAATTAAAACATAATGATACATAATAGTTTTATAATTACAGTATGGTATCATATATAATATCATAAAATCTATTATTTATACGTACCACATATGGTATTAACGAATCAAATCACTTTGAGGGGGCGGTAGTCCGCACTTCCTAAAATGATGATATCACGTTTACCCGTAATGAAAACCATAAATGTATGCCATAAATTAAAAATACATAAGCCTAAAGAAAACATAAACATATTATATATCATATATAAATATAGTGACATCCTAATGGCCACCACTGAAGGTGTTAAATGAATATTGAATAGTCATCGTTTCGTGAGGTAGAAATTCACCATCCATAGAAACAGTATGTTATTTAACCATTAGATGCAGGTGTGTATAAGTGTAGCTCGAATAAATCTTATGAAAAGTTTCTAGTATATTTAAGATACTGTATTTTTTACAAAATAAATTAATAAAAAGAGTTTAGGGGGTTGGAAAAGAAAAATAAAATAAAAGAACACAACTGTAGACAATACTTTAAAATGTTACTTCATTTTCAAATGTGTTTCAGATTTTAAATGTCCCACATTTCTTTATTTCTAAGATAAGGTGATTAGAGTTCGCAATCCACCCATACAATAGGTTTTTGACATGTGTAGGTCTTATATTTTAAATTATCCTTGCATTTTTTTATATCGTTAAATAATGAGGTAATCACTACATCATTATTATGTCATAAATAATTTAATTTATTTAATGTCTAAAAATTATAAAACAAATAATATGATGTAGGAAATATTTTTATCTATACAATGACTATTTCTAGTAAAAAATCATACTTTTATAACCCCATGTAAATTTTTTTTTAGTAAAACAATACATGTTTGTGTCATTTTTACATTTACTTTAAATAAAAGGCATTAATGCCATTATCTTACCCAAGTGGCTATATAGGGTCCCAAAAATCGACCCATGGGTTTTCGTGGTCATCCATGACTCATACAATAGGTTTAGGAAATGTTTCAAGGTCATTTAATAATATTAAAATATATATTTTTACCTTAAATTAAACTAATTACCTCTAATCGCGATTAAAAACAAAAAAGATACTATTCACCATAAAATTTTTTTAATCCCATTGAACCAAATTTTACTTCATAATGAAAACAATGTATGTAGGATTTTTTAAATTCAAAACACAGAGGTGGTAAAATTTCATTTAAATTAAAAATTAGTTTTTTTAATTACCACTTAGTGGTTTCACTATTCATCAAAAATTGATGTTTTTCAGAAAAATACCAAAAATTCACCCTAAGATATATTTTATATTCTGAATTCAAAAATGATGTCGATTTTAAAAAATTCAAATAATATAAGTAAAATTAATTAATTTAATAAATAATTCCCGTTGTCAGAACAAATAGTGTGTTTTTATGAAACAATATATATCAAAAAATTGACACTAGTTTAAGTCCAATTTCAAAGTGAAATTAACTACAATGAACACTATGGGATTAAATGGTAAAAATATATTCTAATTTAAATTTAAAAACAATTCAAAATATAATCTAATCATATAAATAAATTATATTAAAAATATGTTTTGAATTAAAATACAACATTGTTCACTATTCATTAAAAAATGAACTTTATCGGAAAAATACCAAAAATTTACACAAAGTAAATTTTGATGTCCCGATTATAAATAAGAATTTTATTTTGTCAAATAAAATATACAAAATCTTAAAAAGTATATTGAAAATGGTTTCGCCATCAAACGGAGGTTAATCTACCTTTTAATGAATATTAGAATATTTATGCTTAAAATTGGATTCATTCGCATTTTAAGCATCTAACATTTATTGGAAAAAAGTAAAAATATTTGAAAAACATACATTATAATTTTGTAGTTATTTCTATTCATTCCAGCCATTACAATGGCTAGGAGTTAACTATGATAATATTATTATATTATTAGTGTGTAATGTACGATTTCAAAGAAACTCATTGCGTATTGGGTACTCCATCGAGTCATACCATTCCCATTAAGGTAGTATTAACATTTTATAAAAAAATATCGAGAAAAGATTGAATGTAATATTATTTATTTACCTGGGATGTTACATACTTCCCCCCTTTTGGGAATTACATCCTTGTAATTTCAAAATTGGGCTTGGAAACTTCATTGAAAGTCCCACATCAGAACAAGATTCAGTAAAATTATCACTTAAAAAGAATGGGAGAGAAGTACAAAGGCCACAAGAATTACCCCAAACTAGGATTCCAAGTATGAAAATATGGATATGGAGGAAAACGAAAAGGGTCATGTTCTGATGGAGAGTGATAGTAAACATGTTTAGGATAATGTTAACCATAAAAAAATCACAAACTTGTGTTGGGTTAAACGGTATTGGATTCCCCAGTATGAAAAGATAATGGAAAACATTTTTTTAACTTACTTTTCATTGAGGAATTTTTCTTTGATCTTATCTAAAAAATAAGGAAACATACATATTTGTCATGTTGACTTTTAACTTTTACTATATTTCTTACACGAACTAATATTTTCTCCAAAAGATGAGTTTTTAGGATGACTTTTTTACATTAAAAGAACTATAATCAACTTCTAGATAATAACCTAATCCACAAAAGATAACTATACACTTCCCATGTCTTTAATACTTAACCAAAACCAAAACCAAAAATGTTAGTATGAGATCAAATAATACCCGAAAAGTATAATCCTTTATAATAAAATCTATTCATAATCTCCAAAATTTGTCAAACAATACCCAAAGTTCAACAAATACCATTCAATAAACAATTTGTACATAAAATTATTCAATGTAAACCAAACTAAGATTGAAACCCAAATATTTTAAAGATTTAATCAAATAGTCTTCCAAGGTAAAAATGAACATTTATCTCTAAATAACATTAGTTTATCTTAAATTCTCATATTGAAAAGTAATTAACCTAACCACATATCATCCATGATAGGTTAATCATTTCAATAGATAACCCAACATAAACTTAATCTTGATTCCTAAAATCATCTAAATAAAAATAATTAGTCAAACTAACCAGGGACATCATGTAGTCCAGTGGAAGGCGATAAATACGAATCGCACTTTGGTTTTGGGTTCGATTCCCACAACTTTGTCTAACGCGACGGGTTGTCACACGGTATGCGTGTTGTCCTTTTTCCAAAACTATATAATTCTTATAACATTCACCAAAAAACGATAAAATCATCAAACAATAACCATAACATAATTTAACCTCAAGCATATCTAATGTCGTTCATATTCGAACATAACATATAGTAAACCATAATTACCTCAAAATTAAGGATCATATAAACCATAATGGTTACCTTTATAATTATTACCTGAACATCCACATCGAGTTGGTCATCTCATACATTATGCATTAGAGAACTCACCAAGGTTCAAGGTGTTGATCATGACTCCTTTATTGTTGGTTTAGAACAACCATGAGATTCCTCATTGAATCCCCCATTTCATCCAGTCTATTAATCAAAGAACCACCAGAGTTTCCTTCAAACCCATTGTCACTTTGTGCCTGATAGATCCACCCAATTACTAAAAACAGAAATGTCAGTGTGAGTATATCAACAAAACCATCATGTACTAACGAGGAAGATAAACACTAAGATATACTTATTCATTCACTTTATCTAAAACTGGGACTCTTTCAGAAATCCTAACCTTTATGGTAATGTCACTTATGCTTAGAGAATACCTGAACCTCTAAAGTTATCTAAACCGACCTCTGATACCAACTATAAGGATCAGCCTTAAAAATTACTTAATATTGAATTAAATGTATAATTCAAATAGATGATCTTTTAAGGTTTAGTGTTTTAGAGAATTAGATCATAAATCATTCATTAGATTCCACATTTAAACAAAGTTGTTACATAAAAGATAGTATTCATTTTTTCCCATCGACAAAAACATATTTATAACTAAACAAGAAATCTTTCATGACACTTCCTTCACCCTATCATCACATCATGTACCTTTCCCTTGACCTGTGAAAAACAATTCAAAAACTTGGGATGATCATAAAAAGCTCAGTAAGGGATATAAAAGTACGAAATGAAACCATTATCCCATGTATAAAATCATAATTTACTCATAAAACATAATCACATTAACATACATTATCAAATAATGAATAAATACTAGAAATCATAAGACATAAAGGTAACTTGATGCATTCATAACATTCCTACGTAGGGAGTAACCCTCTTGGTAATGTTTGGAATACCCATTACAGTATATTCCCTAAATCTCTTCAGAAAAACCTTAATGTTTAACTCTTTTGCGTTACCCAATGCATTGGAGAGCTATATCGGGCTCACCCTACCTTAGTTTATCACGGAACCACCCGTCTTTATAACCATTCTCAACAACCATAACAGAATCGTACCACATAAAACATGCATAGAGGAATCATAACATTTCCACATTTCAATCACATGATATCAATAAAACCTATTGATATAAAACCATTATAAAAACCATTTTAAATACCAAAATAAATAAAAAGTAAAACATGGTATTTATTTTTCATTTTAAAGAAAAGGGTTATGGCTTGTAGAGGAAGCTGAAACTCAAATAATGGTCACGGTGGCGGAGAAGTTGTTGTTGCTGCATACGTACGAAAAAAACATTCCCTTTAATCATTTAGTAAACCCTTCATATAAAAATATTCCTTCTGAATAAATGTAAAATTCAAAAAGGTTTATACACTGTATAAAATTAAGTTGTGTATAAAACAATATATTCCTCAATAAAAGGAGATTGAGACGGAGTCCCTTACAAAGACGGTGTCCTTGGATTAAGGATTAATCAATTATATAATTTTGTGCGACACACGATTACAACAAATATATGTGGATACAAAGTGTAAAATAATTAGAGGTTATTCACAATTATTCATAGAATGAAATATTCATGGAGTACAAGTTTATCCCAAATAATCAAAATTGGTTAAAGAAGTTCCCTTGCAAAAAATTGACAAGCCTAACAGCATCACTTCAAACATCAGAAAATGAGTTGATGAGAGATAAAAAGGGTATCTCATCACTTGGAAATAAAATTTAAATCAATAAGGATATATAAGAACATATACCAACTTTACAATATGTAAATTAAAAGATCCAACAAAAGAATTCTTTTAAAAAGAGGGTGAAAAGTTCCCTTACTGACTTGGGTATCTTTGGAAACATACACCCCAAAAAAGAAGTACAATACAACATTGATGTAAATACTCATAAACGAAATAATATTACACAATGTGTAGAATAATGGGAAGTAAATATACCACTCAAAGGAAATGGTGGAAAATGAAGCAAAAATCTCACGGGAATAAAAGTGAGATGAAAAATCCCTCACGAAAACTCGGCAGCCTAACAGCGCCACTTAAAACTTTCAAAGATGGATTGATGAGATCAAATAGGTTATCTAATCATATTTACATAAAATGAACAGAAATAGGTATATAAAATAACATCCCCCAACATAACAAATAGGATCTTAAAAATGTGACATTAAAGAGAGTACATAAAAAGAAAGAGAGAGGTTGGATCTCTTACGACAATTTGGCAGCCTAACGAAGCCAATCAAAACATCAAAAATGGATTGATGAAATAAACAGTTCTCTAATCATATGAACATAAAAAGTAAATTAAGAGTAATATAAAATAGCATCCCAATCATAATAAAGATTATCTTAAAAGGAATGACATAATAGAGTGTACTTAAAAAGAAAGACAGGGGTAGGTTCCCTTACCTTGGGTCCGACTTACTCGATCGTTCTTTAACCTCCTGAATAATAAACTTGAGATAATTTATACTTTCTTAAGAGCCTTTTTCATGTTCATTATTCCTTTTATATCACTTATTACCATGTTATTAACACTATGTAATTATTTAAGTTAATAATGGTCGTTTTGTCGATCATTGTTACTCGAGTCAAAAATAAACTCTTTATAATTACAAGTATGTTCATGGGGTAAAATATCTATTATATCCAGAATTATATTCATTATGTAGATATCATATATATCATATATATCAATTATATACATTCATTTATAATATTACATAACATTTAGAGGTAATAAATGAAATTCATAGTTCATGGAGACGGTAAGTCGTACGTACGCATGAACGCCACTTCCATTTCTATTTCATATTTAATGGAATTAAAACATAATGATACATAATAGTATTATAATTCCATTATGGTATCATATATAATATCATTAAATCAATCAGTTATACGTACAATATATGGTATTAATGTATCATATCACTTTGTGGGGACGGTAGTCCGCACAACCTAAAAGGAAGATATCGCGTTTACCCATAATGGAAACCACAAAGGTATGACATAAATTAGAAATAAAGAATCTTAAGGAAAAAATAATAATATTATATATCATATATAAATATAGTGACATCTTAATGGCCTCCATTGAAGGTGTTAAAAGAATATGAAACAATCATTGTTTCGTGAGGCAGAAATTCACCATCCACAGAAACGGTATGTTCTTTAAAAATTAGATGCAGGTGTGTGTAAGTGTAGATCGAATAATTATTATACAAAGATCCTAGTATATTGAAGATACTGGAGTTGTTACTAAAGAAATGAATAAAAAGAGATAAGGGGTTGGAGAAGAAAAATAAAATAAAAGAACTCAAGTGAAGACATTACCTTAAAATCAGGTAACTCCGTTTGGTTTGAACCAAAATGGTTTCTTGAAGAGCTTCCTGACTAATGTAAGGCTTCTAGGATGAGGAGAGGGATTTTTAGTGACAACATTATCAGATCATGTCCGAGACAAAGGCTTTAGAGGTGTATGTAATGAGCTAGAGGTGGGGGCCTTTTATAAGAGGAGAGGAGGGGCACTCTTGGAATGGTATAAAATGCAACTTCATTTTCAAATGTTTTCGGATTTTAAAGGTCCCACATTGATTTATTTCTAGGATAAGGTGATTAGAGTACGAAATCCACCCATCTAATAGGTTTTTGACATGTTTAGGTCTTATATTTTACATTATCATTGGATTTTATTTAAATCGTTAAATAATGAGGTAATCACTGCATCATCATTATGTCATAACTAATTTAATTTATGTAATGTATAAAAATTTTAAAACAAATACTATGATGTAGGAAATCCATTTAGCTTTCCAATGATTATTTATAGTCAAAATCATACTTGTATAACCCCATGTAAAAAATGTTTTATTAAAACAATAAATGTTTGTGTCATTTTTACTTTTACTTTAAATAAAAGGCATTAATGTCATTGTCTTACCCAAGTGGCTATATGGGGTCCCAAAAATCAACCCATGGATTGTCTGGGTCAGCCATGACTCATCCAATAGGGTTAGGACAAGTTTCAAGGTCACTTCATAATATTAAAATATTTTTTACCTTAAATTACACTAATTACCTCTAATCGCGATTAAAAACTTAAAAGTTACAATTCTCCAAAAAATAATATTAATCCCATTGAACCACATTTTACATCTTAATTAAAACCATGTATGTCGTATTTTTGAAATTCAAAATACAGAGGTGGTATAATTTCATTTAAACGAAAAATCAGTTTTTTTAAGTACCACTTAGTGGTTTCACTATTCATCAAAAATTGATGTTTTTCAGAAAAATACCAAAAATTCACCCTAATATATATTTGATATTCCTAATTAAAAAATTGTTTCTATTTTAATAAATTCAAAACATATAAGTTACATTAATTAATTTAATAATTAATTCCCGCTGTGAGAACAAATAGAGTGTTTTTCTGAAACAATATATATCAAAAGATTGACACTAGTTTAAGTCCAATTTCAAAGTGAAATTAATTACAACGACCACTATTGGATTAAATGGTAAAAATATATTATAATTTCACTTTAAAACCAATTCAGAAGATAATCTAATCTTATAAATAAATTATATTAAAAAGGGATTTTTAATTAAAATACAACATTTTTCAATATTCTTTAAAAAATGAACTTTATCGGAAAAATACCAAAAATTTAGAAAAAGTATATTTTTATTTCCTTATTCTAAAGAAGAATATTATTTTTTCAAATAAAACATTTAAAATCTTAATGAGTATATTGAAAAAGGGTTCTCCATCAAAAGGCGGTTAATCGACCTTTTAAAGAATATTAGAAGATTTATGCTTAAAATTGGATTCGTTCGCATTTTAAGCCTCTAACATTTATTAGAAAAAAGTAAAAATATTTGACATAACATATGTAATAATTTTGTAGTTATTTCAGTTCATTTCTACCATTACAATGGCTAGGAGTTAACTATTATAATATTATTATATATATAGTGTGCAACGTAAGATTTCAAAGAAACTCGTTGTTGCGTATTGGGTTCGACATCGAGTCATAGCATTCCCTTTAAGGTAGTATTAACATTTTATTCACAAATATCTTTAAATGTTAGAATGTAATATTATTTATTTACCTGGTATGTTACAATTAATGATAATAATAAATAATTTTTTTGTCCTATTAATATTCATGATTTGATTTTATTGATTTATATTCATTGTAATAGTATTATGTAAATCTTAAATCAAAATAGATATAGTTTTATTCAAATTGAAATGACTTAAATGTATTATGTGGTTTTATATAAATGATAAAATTCCTGATTTTATAAATTGAATACGGTAAAATGGAATTAATTTCTTATATATTTATTTAAAATACATATTACAATGAATTTTTAGGATTTATATAAAATGTTTAATTTTTGAGTGAATAATGAAAGATGTTGTTTTTTAAATAAATTATTTATTTTGATAAAATAAATCAAATTTAATGGACCATTATATTTCATGTTTGATTTTAATGTAATATAATATATAATTTATTAAACTACTTTTAAATAATTCAATATCAATCAATTTTATATTTGATTTTGGGTATTTCCATTTTTAATCACAAAACAAAATTGATAAAAACTATTTTTATTATTCCATGACGACATATATTTATATTAAATTATTAATTTTAAACAAATTTAATCTATCAAAATGGGTTTGATATTTTTAATGATTAATTTTAAATTTATTCATTATGTAAATTAGTTTCTTCATCATAATGAATAATAACCATTGTAAAAATGAGTCACCACACTAAATGGAAAATACGGGTAAGCATCGAGAATAATTTTTAATAAGGCCATAAAATATAATTATAAGATTATTGTTTGATTTTTTTGACCCTTATCACTTTATCGTTGAAATTGAATATTTTTTGAGCCACTTTACCATTATTATATAATTATAATATTTAATCATTTTTTTAATATAACAAGTGTGTAAGTCCTCTTGCATAAAAGATTGACCCACCACTGCTATATTCCTCATATATTTGAGAACTAATTATCATCTAATACCTGAAAAAAAATTTCAAAAAATCCCACCATATTTCTAAGAGGTCTTAGTTATACAAAAATTGATTCCTCATATTGCTTAAGGTGTAATACATTGATGGCTTTCCAAAGAAGAAGTATATTTTTTAATAAGTGTTTTATGTTTTTATCCTCTTCTTCCATATTATAATATAATTTAACAATAATGAAAAATGAAAATAAATATCATCCATATACTTAATTGTTATTATGACTATAGAAAATCCCTTTTTCGTCTCATATTCCATTAAATCATAACTAAGAACAACAATAATGTGTAAATGTGGATTAACACATCTATGAAGTGATATATTTCAATCTTCATCACCACCTCACAAGGATTTTTATTATGATATATTAAATTAATATATATAAGATTAATTAAATAATTATGCTTATTTTAATATAATAGATTGCATAGCTTCTAACTCATGCAATCATTGAAAAAAAGACAATGTTTCTCCTGTAAACAAGTAGAATACCACATACATGAAGATATGTTATTCATATATTATGAATGAATTTATTAAATTCTTATAAAAAATTTATTTATTAGTAAAATTATAGTAATTTCATGATTAATATTATATTGATGATGTAACCATGACACCCTTGAACATGGTCAACCCATTAATGTTTCATTTCCTTTATGAAGTTAATGCCCTCAAAATGTCTGATACACATTTAACATACATAAAAATTGAATGAGGAATACTAATAATGGATATTGAATCTAATATAATAAATTAATAAAAAATAAAATAGTTAATAATAAATTAATATTTATTTATTATATTGCAGTTGAACTAGATAATTTTGAAATATAAACAACATAAAAATCTAGAAAACAATGTGAATAATTTAACCATAAACCATGAATAGTATCAAAATAACACATCCACGAACAAAATAATCTGAAAAAAATCAAGAAAATATGGTAGAATTTATCCTTAGTTATCAAACTAAATCATTAATTAGAAAAAACTAAGGTTGTTGAAATAGATTAAAATAATCGTATAAAGTCATAAAGAATTTATTGAGAGAAATAAACCATATTACATTAAAATTATTTTTTAAAAAGGTTACAAAATATTGAAATAAAAAAATATTTGAGAATTAGAATCTACTCATTTAAAAGATTTTTCATGATATTAAATTTTCATGATGATCAAAAACTCTGCTCATTCCATACAAGTTAGAAAATCAATCCTTCCATATCATTTTCAAAAAAGTCTTAAGGTAGGTCTTTTGAAAAAATGAAAAAAATATTCCTTTCAAACCAATTTGTGAAAAATTGAACATGTGTAAAAATATATTGAAATTTTTGAAGATAATATTTGGAATACTTTTGAAAATAATTTTATGAAACCAGAACATGAAATAAAAATGTTCCCCGGAAGAGACTTAAACATAAAATCCCAAAAAATAATGAGATTGGAGAATTACCCTTACCTTCCAGTTTCATATAGTTGAAACTGATTTAACCTCTTTTATAATTGTTTAATGAATATTATTAATTCATTCCAATACCATATATATATTTTTATATCATTTATAATTCTCTTATATCATTTTGTTAACAATTATTCCTTATTACCTTTATTTGGGGTTATAATTTCTTTATTTTTCTATCTGTAGTTTGTCTTGTTTATCCTTTTTCACATAAATAAGATATATTTATTTCATGTCCTAAATTATATTATGTTCATATATATCATATTTTATCTCTGAAAGTAACATCCCAGGTAAATGATGAATAATACATATTTCATATTTATTAATATGTGTGAATTAAATATTAATTTTACTTTAAAGGGGTTTCTATGTTCGATAGCATACCCGATACACAACAACGGGTTTCCATGGAATCATAAGTTTCTCACCAATAATATAATATTATTATTTTAAATGGTAGTTAAATCCTAGCCGTTGAATTGGCGGGAATTAACAAAACTAACTACAACATGATTATACATGATTGTTAAATGTATTTAAATTATCCTATAAAAAGATAGAGGCTAAAAATGTGAACGAATCTAATTTTAATCATAATTTACATTAAAATGCCTATTTATTACCTTTTAATGGGGAACCATATTTAAATATTGTTTTGGTCACTTTAATACATTCTAATTGACCAAATAAAATCCTTCTTTAGATTGGGGACATCAAATTTTACATTGGGAAATTTTTTGGTATTTTTATAATAATGTTCATTTTTTAATTAATAGTAAAAAATATTTTATTTTTATTCAAAAGTTCCTTTTAATGTAATTTATTTATATGGTTCAATTATCTTTTTAGTTATATTTAAAGTGAAATTAAAATATATTTTTTCCATTTTTTCCAATGTTGGTCATTTGAATTAATTTTACTTTGAAATTGGACATAAATGAGTATCAATCTTTTGATAGTTTATATTTCTTAAAAACATGATATTTGTTTTGATAATAAGAATTAATTTTAAAATTAATTAATTCTACATCTATATTTTTAATTTGGTAAAATAGAACACATTTTTGAATTTGGAATATCAAATATAGCTTGGCATAATTTTTGATATTTTTCTAAAAAACATCAATTTTTGATGAATAGTGAAACCACATAGTGGTAGTTAAAAAACTAACTTTTCCATTTAAAAGAAATTTTACCACATCTAAGAATTGAATTCCAAAATACTAACATACAATGTTATTATCAAGTAGTAAAATTTGGTTCATTAAAATGAAAATATTTTTTGGTGAATAGTAACATTTGACATTTATTTTCCGCGGTTAAAGTTAAATCGGGTAATTCAAGGTTAAAATTATAATATATTAATTCAAAATTCCATTAAAATTTGTAAAAACATTATTAGATGAGTCATTTGTGACCATGGAGATATTTGGGTCGATTTTTGGTCTCCATTGATCCACATAGAAGTGATAATGACAGTTTAGATTAATTAATTAAATGTGAAGACAAAATTGACATTAACAAAAAGCATTTAGTACTTAATTATTATATGGTATAATATAAGACATATTTTCCACTATAAATATTCATTAGAAAGATAAAAATATTTTTTACATGATAGTATTTGTTTTATATTTGTTAAAAAACGAATAAATTAAATTATTTATTACATAATAATGATGCAGTATTTACTTCATTAATAAATGATTAAAATAAATAAGAATATAATGATAAAATAGTATACAAAACATTTCTAATTACTATTGGATATTTTTATTTCTACCATGATTCATCTTATCTTCATCTTTAATTATTTTTGTACAATTATAAACCGAATATCATTATTTAATAAAATAATATTTTCACACTTTCTTAAAGAGACCCTCCTCTCCCTTATAAAAGGAGACCATTTTTATCCAATTCCTCACACCTCTCAAGCCATTTGGAACATCCAATATCTATCCACATAAGCTATATACATCCCTCTCCTCCCCTAGAATCATTACATTCGTCAAAAGTCACTTGATGAAGTATTTTTGGTTCAAACCAAAAAAGGTACCCAAATTATAGGTAACTATTTCTCTTAATTTGTTTTCTTTTATTTTAATTCTCCAAAAACTAAACTCTTTTTATTCCATTATTTTCTAACGAAACCAGTATCCTCAATATACTAGGGTGTTTTTATGTTATTTATTTTAACTAAAATTACCCACACCTCCATCTAATGGATGAAGAACATAATGTTTCAATGGATGGAAAACTAACGCCTCACGAAAAGTGGATTGTTCAATTACATCTTACCACCTCTCATAGTGGCCATTATGATGTAACTGTATTTATATATGATATATATTACGTTTATTATTTCTTTATTATTCTGTACTTAATAATTATATCATGCATCTTTGGTTTCCATAGTGGGTAAATACGATAATCTCATTAGAGGAAGTGCGGACTACCGCCCCCCTTAAAGTGATGTGACTCATTAAAGCCTTATTTGGGATGTATAAAGGATATATTTAATGAAATAATATATTATATTATACTGTAATTATGATATAACTATGTATCATTATGTTTTAATTCCATTAAAATAAGAAATAGAAATGAAAGTAGCGTTCATGCGTAAGTACGGCTTACCGTCTCCATGAACGGTGCATTTCATTTCTTACCTCCTAATGTTATTTACTAATATAAATTAAAGTATATACTGGATGTATATGATATATATTATATCTAAATCCTGAATATCATTCTGGATATAATGAACCTTTGACCACAACGACACCTAATAAATATAAGTTGTTCATTTTTGACTCATGTACCAAATATCGACAAATGGATGTTATTAACATAAATTATTGCATAGTGTTTATAACATGGTAATAAGTGATATAAAAGGAATAATAAAATTGAAAAAGGATCTAAAGAAAGTATAAATTAACTTTAGTTTATTATTAATGAGATTAAATAATGATCGAGTCAAGTCGGACACGAGGTAAGGGACTTCATCTCAATCTCCTTTCATTGAGGAATTTTTAGTTTTATACACAACTTTATTTTTTACGATGTATAAAACCCTTTGACTTTTCAGTTTATTCAAAGGGAAACTTTTAATAATAAGCATTTTTCTGAACGAAAAAAAGTAATGTTATTTTTACGTATGCGGTAACAATGACCTTTCTGCCGCCACAAATATTATTTGATCTTTGGCTTCCTTAACAAGCCAGAATGTTTTTAAAAGGAAAAATAAATACCATATACTCTTTTTACGTATTTTGGTATTGAAAATTATTTTGATAATGGATATAATATTTCAATATATTGAAATGATATTTTATTATTGCAATGTGGAAATTCTATCTTTCCTTTATGCTTATGTTATGTGTTATGGTCATGTTATAGTTCTTAGTCATTATTTATTTATATGGGTGGTTCTGTGATAAACCTAGGGCGGGTGAGCCCAAGATAGCTCTCCAATGCATTGGGTAACATGCCATAGGAAAACATGAATATTTATGCTAAGAGATTTAGGGAATATACTATGATGGGTATTACAAAGTAACTCTATATGTAGCTGTGATAGCTACAAAGAAAGTATGATATGGATGCCACAAGTTACCTTTATGATTTATGATTTCTATGTGTCTTTCATTGATATTATGATTTCACTAAGAAAGTAAAAGATTTAATTATTTGTATGTATTTTTGATCAAATTTTTTCATTCCTTGTTTTATAACCTTTACTGAGCCTTTTATGCTCATCCCATGTTTTGAAATGTTTTCACATGACTTAATGATGATTAGGGTCAAGGATGGTATCAAAGAAAAGTCATGATGTCTAATACATGGAACTAGACATGACTCTTTTTCTAAGAGTTTCTATTTTATGAAAACAAATATATATATTGTGTTGAAGTGTCTACTTTTTATTTGAAATGAAAGGTAATAGTTATGTCCTAATTCTTTAAAACTCTAATCCTGAAAAGATCCTCAATTTGAATTATTCATCTAATTCAATATTATGTAAATGTTTAAGGCTGAGACCTTATAGTTGGTATCAGAGGTCGGTTTAGATAACATTAAAAGTTAGGGTATTGTTAAATTAATATCCATAAAGTAATTTATGTTAATATTGGAAATCATATAGCATTTACAGATTACCATGTTGATTCTCCAAAGATATTTCAGTGTTCAGAATAGGTTTTCTCAGAGGAAACATGGAAGCTATGTTGGGACGCCATCAGTAGGAAGATAGCCATCCAAATCAGCAACCTGAGATGATCGGAATTGGAACTAAACAGTTTGATGTAGTGATGGCACAGTTGACTCAGGCTATAAATGGTGGTGGTATCCATGTACGAGATCAGCTAGATCAACCATAGAGAAACATGTCAGTAGTGTAGCATTTCAGGAGGAAACATCCCCTATCATTTAGAGGATCATCTAACCCTATGCTAGATGAATGGTGGATTAAAGGAATGGAGTTGATTTTTGATGTCATGGGTTGTTCAGAACATCAAAAGGTTAGTCTTGTGGTTTACCGTTTTGAAGGTCAAGCTGATCAGTGGTGCTCTATGTTGAAAAATATTAGGGATAGTGAGGAGATTGATGCTATTTATTGGGATGAATTCTAAGGTATGTTTCTGGAGAAAAATTTTCCTAAGGTGGTTTGTCTTATAATGGAAAAACAATTCCTAGAATTGAGGCTGGAGGCTGACTCAGTGGCTTCTTATGAAGAAAAATTCACTCGACTGGCAAGGTATGATCCAAATTTCTTACGATATCTTGATAATAAAATCAAGTGTTTTTACTCAAGATTAAAGCCAAAGTATCGAAGGGATTTATCTTCTTGTGAGTTCAAAATTTATGAAAAACTTGTTCATTGTGCGGAGAAGGTGGAAATGTAATTTTCTGATGATCAGGTATTCTTTGACAAACTACAGAATAAGAGGTATAGGTTGTATGCGAAATGGAAGAACTCTTCAAAAAAGTTTAATGGTATGAAACTTAAGTTTACATTTTGTGAAAATTTTGGTAAAAAGCATGTTGGGGAATGTATTTTGAATTTTGGTAAGTTCTATCGATGTGGAAAAATGGGACATAAGGCTCGTAATTGCACTGAAAAACATCAGGTTAATGGTAAGAAAAAATATGATTAACAGTCAGTAAAATGTTTTATGTTCAATGAAATGGTTCATTATGAAAATGAGTGTCCAACAAAGAACTCAGCCGAAGGAAATAAACTAGACTACAAGAAGAAAGGGGTGGTGAAATCTTTTGCAACTACTTCAGTAGATGTTGGTCCATCAAATGAAGTTGTATTAGGTACACAGTTTGTTTGATCAGATTATGCCAATGTGTTTTTTGATTCAAGGTCTACACATTCTTTCATTTCTGAGAATTTGTCTACTAAATTGGGAATTCCTTCTCATGATATAAATACCAAACTTTTAGTAAAAACACCTAGAGGAATTGTTGAGACCAAAATAAAACATAAGAACACTCCTATCCTTGTGTGCAGAAAGAATCTACCTACAACCCTTATTGTTTTGCCTCTAGTAGAGTTTGATGTTATATTAGGCATGGATTCTATTTCTATTTATCATGCTAAGATTGACTGTAGAGATAATGAGGTTTATTTTCATAATGATTTTTAGTTTGTATAAAAAAATGAACCCTTGCTGTTTATAACATATCAGGAATCTGCGAAACTAGTAAAAGATGAAAATGAATGTTACCTTGCACATATTATTATAAACAAATGAACTGTTCAGATTAATGATGTTCTAGTGTTAAATTAGTACCTTGATGTTTTTACTGATGATTTTCCTATTATTATACATGATCGAGAAGTTGAATTTACTGTTTACATACTTCCTGATGGTAAGCCAATTTCAAAACACCTTTATCGATTGGATCAAATTGACCTTTTAGAGTTAAAGAAGAAATTGGAGGAGTTATTAGATAAAGGTTTAATTCAACCTAGCACATCACCCTGGGGTTCTCCTATCTTGATTGTTAAAAATAGAGATGGTTCAATGAGACTTTTCATTGATTATAGATCATTGAATAACATTACTGTTAAGAATAAGTATCCTTTACCTCATACGGATGATTTGTTTGATCAGCTCCAGGGGGATCCGTATTTTTCGAAGATTGACTTGAGGTCGGGGTACCATCAGTTGAAAGTAAAGGATGCAGACGTTCTGAAGACTGTGTTTTGTACTAGATATGGCCATTATGAATTTTTAGTTATGCGATTTGGTGTAACCAATGCACATGCTATATTCATGGATCTTATGAATATAATTTTTTTTTTAGTTCTTGGATAAGTTTGTGGTTGTATTCATTGATGGTATTTTGGTTTTTTACAAAAGTAAGGATGAATATGAAAGTCATTTAAGGGCTGTCTTGAAAACCTTATAAGAAAAGAAACTATTTGCGAAATTCTGCAACTGTGAGTTTTGGTTACAACAAATTTATTTCCTTGATCACATTGTTTCAAAACATGGAAAAACTGTTGATCCTGTTAAAACGATAGTTGTTGAAGAATGGCCAAGACCACAAATATAACCAATATCTGTAGTTTTCTTGGTTTGGAAGGTTGTTACTAGAAATGTTTGTTGAAATTTTTTCATTTTTATCTTGTCCAATGACTATGTTAACTCAAAAAGGTGTTATGTTCATATGGACAAAATAATGTGATGATTGTTTTCTATAATTGATATGAATATTGGTGAATGCTTCAGTTTTGGAACTACCTTCCAGAAAATGTGAGTTTGTTATCTACAATGATGCTTTTTTGAAAAGATTGGGTTTGGTCTTAATACAGAATGATCAGGTAATTTCTTATGCTTCACGTCAGTTGAAACAACATGAGCTAAATTACACTACACATGAATTGGAATTATCTGCTGTTATTTTTGCATAAAAAATTTGGAGGCATCATTTTAATGGAGTGAAATGTGAAATATATACTGAACACAAAATATTAATGTATATATTCACTGAAAAATAATTGAACATGAGACATAGGATATGGTTGGAATTAATCAAGGATTATGATTACATGATCCATTACCATCCGGAAAAAAGAAAATAATGTGGCTGATGCTTTGAGTCAAAAAAGTAATGTCTCATTAGTCGTGCTACATTTGGAACGAGATCCTTTGGTTTTTGATTTGATGAACTTTGGCATAGAAGTTTTCAGTACCATATATTCTTTGGTTTTTTATCAGGTGTCATGGAGATCATCTCTATCAGACATAATAAAGCAAGCGCAGAAATAGGACAATGAGTTGCAGAAAAAGGTAGATTTGGTTCAGAAGGGTAAGTTACCTGAATTTAACATTGATATTGATTGTGTTTTGATATTTGGAAAGAGATTATGTGTACCTTGTGATTCACAGTTTAAGAATGATTTTTTATATGAAGCTCATAGTTCTCCGTTATTAGTTCAACCTAGTAGTACTAAGATGTAAAGAGATCTTATGAAGTATTACTGGTGGGATGGAATGAAAAGAGACATTGCTGGTTTTACTGTGAAGTGTTTGACTTAACAACAGGTTAAAGCAGAGCGGCAGTTACCAAAAGGGATGCTTCAGCCTCTACCGGTGCCAGATTGTAAATGGGAGAATATATCCATGGACTTTGTAGTGAGATAACCAAAGACATCTCAAATTAATAATGAAATATCTGTTATAGTTGATCGATTGACTAAATCTACTCATTTCCTTCCTATTAGAATTACTTTGTCTGTAGATTACCATTATTTGTTGTATGTTAAATAGATAGTATGGTTTCATGTAGTTCTACTCTCCATTGTTTCTATTCATGATCCCATGTTCACTTCTAACTTTGGTAAAGGCCTTCAGAAGCCATTGGGTACGGAATTAAATTTTAGTACAACTTTTCATCCTCAATCAGATGGGCAGTCAGAATGAAAAATTTAGACCATGAAGGATATGCTATGTGCTTGTTCACTATATTATCCGAGATGTTGGGACAAACCTCTTTCTTTGGTTGAATTATCATATAATAACACCTTTAATTCTAGTATACAGATGGCTCCATTTGAGGCATTATATGGAAAGCAATGTCGAACTCCAGCTTTCTGGGATGAAGTAGGTGAACAAAAGCTGATGGGACCAGAATTAGTAGAGGAGATGGAAGAGAAATTCAGTTGATTTAGAAGCACATGAGAAAAGCTCAGAGCAGTGTGAAAAGTTATGCAGATAACCAGAGGAATGTTCTTTCTTTATGAGGTAGGTAATCATGTCTTTCTCGAAGTTTCTCCTTGGAAATGTGTGATGCGTTTTGGTAAGAAGGGAGAGTTGAGTCCGAGGTTCATTGGACATTATTAAATTCTGGAAAAAGTTGGATCAGTTGCGTATAGAGTGACTTTACCTCCGAGTTTATCCCAGGTACACAATGTTTTTCATGTTTCGATATTGAGAAAGTATATGCGAGATCCATGTCATGTTTTGAGACCTGAGGTAGTTTAATAGGAAGATAATCTATCTTATGAAGCATAACAAGTCCAGATTTTTGACCATAGAGAGAAGGTGTTGTAGAATAAGGTAATTCATCAGGTAATGGTTTTGTGGAAAAACCATATGGTTGAAGAGGCAACGTGGGAATCTGAAAATTCTTTGAGGGATAAATACCCCCACTTATTTTGATAAGTGAATAAAAATTGTGAGGACATAATTCACAAAATGGGGACAGTATGTAACATCCCAGGTAAATGAAGAATAATACATATTTCATATTTATTAATATTTGTGAATTAAATATTAATTTTTCTTTAAATGGGTTTCTATGTTTGATATCGTACCCGATACGAGACTACAGGTTTCTTTGGAATCTTACTCTGCACACTAATAATATTATATTATTATTTTAAATGGTAGTTTACTCCTAGCGGTTGTATTGGCATGAATGTACAAAAATAACTACAATATGATTATACGTGATTGTTAAATGTATTTACATTGTCCAATAAAAAGTTAGAGGATTAAAATGTGAATAAATCTAATTTTAAGCATAATTTACATTAAAAGGCTGATTTATCACCTTTTAATGGAGAACCCTCTTTAAATATAGTTTTATTCACATTAATACATTCTAGATGACCAAATAAAATCATTCTTTATACTGGGGACATCAAATTTTACTTTGGGTAATTTTTTGGTATTGTTTTTGATAAAGTTCATTTTTTAATGAATAATGAAAAATATTGTATTTATATTCAAAAGTTCCTTTTAATATAATTTATTTATATGGTTTGATTAATTTTGTATTTAGTTTTAATGACAAATTTAAATAAATTTTTACCATCTAATCCATTTTTGGTCATTGTAATTAATTTTACATTGAAATTGGACAAAAACGAGTATCAATCTTTTGATAGTTATTTTTTCTAAATAACACGCTATTTATTTTGATAATTGGATTAATTTTAAAATTAATTTATGCCACTTATATGTTTTGAATTGGGAAAAATAGACCTCATTTTTGAATTTGGAATATCTAATATAGCTTAATCTGAATTTTTGGTATTTTTCTAGAAAACATCAATTATTGATTAATAGTGAAACCACTTAGTGGTAGTTAAAAAACCGAATTTTTCATTAAAATAAAATTTTACCACTTCTGTGAATTGAATTTCAAAAATCCGACATAAATGTTTGTTATCAAGAATTAATATTTGGTTCTTTGATATGAAAATTATTTTTTATGAATAGTAACTTTTGACTTTTATTTACCACGGTTAAAGGTAAATATGGTAATTTAAGGTTAAAATAATATGATAATAATTCATAATTTCCTTAAATCTTGTCCAAAACATAGTTTTGGAGACATTTATGACCATGGGCATCATTGGGTTGATTGTGGGACCCCATTGAGCCACATGGGAGTGATAATGACAATTTTAATTAATTAATTTAATGTGAAGACAAAATTGACATTTACAAAACTCTTTTAGTAATTAATTTTTATATGGTGTTAAATAAGTCCTATTTTCAACTATAAATATTAATTGGAAATAGAAAAACATTTCATAAATTATATTATAATTTTTTATAATTTTTAGACATCAAATAAATTAAAGAAGTCCTTTTGATTCAAACCAAAGGAAGTTACCCAAATTAAAGGTAACTGTTTCTCTTAATTTTTTTCTTTTATTTTACTTCCCCAACCTCGAAAATCTTTTGATTTCTTTCATTCATAACAGCACCAGTATATTCAATATACTAGGATGTTGTTATGAGATGTATTCGAACTACACTTACACACACATCCATCTAATGGATGAAGAACATAATGTTTCTGTGGATAGAAAACTAACGCCTCACGAAACAATGATTGTTCAATTACATCTTTTTGCCTCTCATGGTTGTCATTATGATGGAAATGTATTTATATATGATATATATTATGTTTATGATTTCATTATTCTTCTGTACTTCTTAATTATATCAAGAATTTGTGGTTTCCATAGTGGGTAAAGACGATATCCTCATTAGAGGAAGTGCGGACTACCGCCCCCTCAAAATGACGTGACTCTTTAATGCCTTATGTGGGATCTATAAAGGATAATTTTAATGATATTATATATTATATTATACTGTAATTTTAATTTAACTATTTATAATTATGTTTAATTTACATTAAAATACGAAATATAAATGAAAGTAGCGTTCATATGTATGTACGGCTTACCGTCTCCATGAACGGTACATTTCATTTCTTACCTCCAAATGTTATGTACTATTATAAATACATGTATATACTAGATTTATATGATATATATTATATATAAATAATGAATATAATTTTGGATATAATGAACTTCTGACCACATGGACAACTAATAAATATAAGGTGTTCTTTTTTTACTCAAGTACCAAATATCGACAAATGGACGTTATTAACTTAAATGATTGCATAATGTTTATAACATGGTAATAAGTGATATAAAAGGAATAATAATATAATGAAAAATGTTCTTAAGCAAGTACAAATCAACATTTGTTTATTATTCAAGAGATTAAATAACGATCGAATCACGTCAGACAGGAGGTAAGGGACTTCGTCTCAATCTTTTTTCATTGAGGCAATTTTTTGTTTTATACACGACTTTATTTTATATGTTGTATAAACCCGTTTGACATTTCATTTTATTCAATGGGAATCCTTTTATATGAAGCGTTTTACTAAACAACAGAAAAGGAATGTTTTTTTTACATAAGTGGTGACAAAGACCTTTCCACTGCTGCAAGTTTTATATGATCATTGGCTTTTTTAACAAGCCAGAATGTTTTTAAAAGGAAAAATAAATACCATATACTCTTTTCACTTTTTTTTGGTATTGAAAATGAATTTGAGTATGTATTTATGATTTCAATATCTTTAAATGATGTTTTATTATTTCAATGTGGAAATGTTATCTTTCCTTTATGCTTATGTTATGTGTTATGATCATGTTATGGTTCTTGGGAATTATTTACGTATACGGGTGGTTCTGTGATAAACCTAGGGTGGGTGATGTCGAGATAGCCCTCCAATGCATTGGGTAACGTGACAGAGGTAAACGTGAATGTTTCTTCTATGATCTTTTAGTAATATACTGGGATGGGTATTCCAAAGTAACACCCTATGTAGCTGTGATAGCAACAAAGTAAGTGTGTTATGGATTCCACAAGTTACCTTTATTATTTTCGATTTCTATGTGTCTTTAATAAATCTTATTATTTCATAAGGCAAGTAAAATATTTCATGTTTTGTATGTATTTATGATCAAATGTTTTCATTTTTTGTTTTATAACCCTTACTGAGCCTTTTATGATCATCCCAATTTTTGAAATGTTTTCACAGGACATAAAGATGAATATGGTCAAGGATGGGGTCAAGGAAAATCCATGTTGTCTAATACATGGAACTAGACATGACTGTTTTGATTAAGAGTTTATATTTTTTGAAAAAAATGTAAATTGTGTAGATATGTCTACTTTTTATTTGAAATGAAATGTAATAGTTATGTCCTAATTATCTAAAACTCTAAACCTGATAAGATCCTCAATGTGAATTATTGGTTTATTTCAATATTATGTAAATTTTTTAGGCCAGGTCCATATATTGAATGAATTTTTATAATGATTATTGAATTGTTAATATTGTTATTGAATCACATCTTGTTGTGGAGATAGCAGGTTGAACATATGTACAAGAGATAATATCAGTCCTATAATTTTAAAGGGTAAGGAATGAAATGGTATATTAATGATAAATAATCCTTATAATATCATTTTTATAATTTTTAGTCATTATATATATCATAATACCCATCAAAATAATGAGGTGATGGGAAGAAAATTACACTAATGCGCGAATACGGTAAGTCATATGTAAGCCAATGCGGTGTTTTTGTTTTTCATAAGATATATAAAAGATGGAATATGGCTGATACATAATGTTAATAACAACTCAAAATATATATGATATTCTATTTATTAAATTAATATGGAAACAATATATAAATTGGAAGTGGATGATGAAATTAACATGAAGGAGTTGGTAAAATAATTAATTCTTATTTGAACGAAATATTTTATATTTTTTAACGGATATTTAGTTGGTAATTTTTGAAGAAAAAGACCTCCCAAACATGGAAAAGTATTTTTGGAAAATAAATTGGTCAGTTTAGGTTGATCGTGAAGTCTCAAATTTGTGTGAATAAGTGATGGAGGATGAGCTCTTTTAATAATTGAGGTGAGGGGTAAGTTTCGAAACTGTAAAAATATTAAATTAATATTCATTTCTAATTTTCTCAAAAAAATAGTTCTTTTGAGTATATGATATGGATTTGTCGTAACCTAGAAAAATAATAATTTTTATACATGATGAGTTCATATTTTTACCATTATTTTTTATCTTTAAACATTTTTCTTTCCCTTTTAATCGTACCGTGAAAACATGTATTTTTGTTACTTATGGGTTAGTATGTTACTCTAAAATTCTAAAAGAACCTTAAATGAATAATTTATGACATATTTAACATTATACCAGTAGGTTGTATGAGTTTTTTATTTTTATTTGTTGAATTTTTTATCATTTATATGAAATTATTTAATATAAAATATCATTACAGTAGATTTTGGAACTATTCATTAATGGGCTTTAAAAAAATTATTATTACAGAAGATAAATTTGAAATAAAATTAATACAACCTTAATATGTCTAGTTAATCAAAAATTACACAATTTCATTATTTATTTCATGTAATTGTTTTTATATTTTTAATATAATTTATTTTAAATTTCCATATATTAAATATATATTTCATTATTATTATTTAATCCTATTAATGTAATTACTAATTACCAAAAAATTAAAAATAAATTATCATTATGAGTTTGAAATTTGTATATTTGAAGGGAATATTTATAGTATGTGTCAACTTCTAATTAATGACATATAAAAATTTAATAATTATTTTATACAAGAGTATGTAATATTTGGCTATCCTTGAAATAAAATATTATTAAAAGAATAAATTCATCCAATATTAGCCAATAACCCATAACTTTAGGCCAAAGATGATATTATTCAACAATCACTGAAAATATTAAATTATAATATCAGGTTTGGTAATTTTTATATATTTATATTATTATTTTTTTCATTAATCACTCTATTTACCTTTATACGTGTTAACAATCAAATTACTAAAATTAAATATAGTAATTTCCAAAAATTAAAGGGATATATTTACATAATTTGGGACCACATATTCAAAATATTTAATACATTATTCACAATTAAAAACAACTAAGATGAAAAATTAATTTAAAATTAATCTCATTAATAAAACAAGAAAATGAGTTTGAAATTTGAAAAAATTTAATATATTTAAGTATTATTATATCCAAAATCAAATTATTAATGATTCCAATGAAATAAATTTAATTAAATGATAAAAACGTTTCTCTAATTCTACTTTAAAGTTAGTAAAAAATAATTTCACACTATAAATAATTTGGATAAAAAATATGTTTTCAATTAAAATTAACTTTCTTCTACTATTAATCATAACATGAACGTTATTAGAGAAATAACTACAATTAAAAAATTATTTTCTATTCCTATTTAAAATAAGATGTGTATTTTTTCAAATATAATTTGAAAATCTATTAAATAGTTTTTTTAAAACAAGTGCACCATCAAAAGGCTGTAAAATATAATTTAGAAAATATACCATTTTTAATGAGTAAAATTAAATTAATTATTTTTTTATAAATAAAGAATATTTTGACTAGATTAACATAAAATATTATTCATAGTGTGGTTAATAATATTCATTATCTCTATTTTAATGTATAGGTACAAAGATTTACTTATTTAATTTATTGTGTTTCATTTTAGCTTGGTGTTGCATACAACATAACCTGTTAAATTTATATAAAAAGAAAATGTGTTGTAAAATCATGTGGTGTCATATTCATCCATATTTCAGAAAAAATCCTTCCATGAAATTTTAATAATATCATCTCATAATGTATTTTGTAGTTCTTCATTATAATTTCAATAAGATCACACACCAACTAATATCTTTTATTATTATTTTGAGTACCATTACCATTTGAGTCATTTGATTCTTCGACACTTTATCTCTAGTGTCTATAATCTAGATAATATATTCACAGTAATTCGTGGCAGTTTCAAGTTATGTTTTTCATTGTTGACAACATGTGTTTGGTCTACCATGTAATACATAAACAGTGATATGTGGAATACATCATGAACTATGGATAGACATTCTGGAATTGAAAATAGATAAGCCAATGTTCCAATTCACACAAAAATATTGCAAGGTCCAATGTATGTGGATAAAATTTTCCAATCATTTATGATTCTTATATAACCATTAAATGGTGATAACTTCATGAGAAAATTACATCCATATTTAAATTCCATATATTTCCTCTACTTATTATATTATCTCTTTTTTCTTCTTTGAGATCCCTTGATATAGGATTTAATAGTCTTTAAACTTTCCATTGTTTCCTAAATATGACCTGGAAAAACAAGTTCCCTTTCACCAACATCATCCCATAATATTGGTGTGCAAAACATCTTTCCATATAATGCATTATACAAAACCATTTTAATACATAAATTGAAGCTATTATTATAGTAAAATTCTATCAAAGGTAAACACTAATCCGACATACCTAGAATGTCAGGTGATCTTGATCTCAACATGTATTATAATGTTTGAATTGTCCTTTTAGACATTCTATCAGTTTGAGGATGGTTAGAGGTTCTTAATTGAAGATCTGTATCTAGATCCTTCGAATACATTTTGAGAATTTCAATGTGATTATTTTATCATAATCAAACTCAATTGCAATCGGAGAACCATTAATTATTATGACACCATTAATATATTGTTACACATGATGCTCTTGTGGAAAATCCTTTATTATGGTGAGAAGATGTTTATATTGGTCAATAAAATCAATAATAAACCATGTCACGTCATTTTTCGAGGACCTTTATTAATATAGTGATGATGTCTATAGTAATATTATTACATTTTCAAGATGACATAGAGGATTCATGACCCATATAGAATGATTTCATTCAGCATCAAATTTCTTAAAAAATCATCTTGACACAAAATAAATAATTAGCCACATTATATTGTCCCACAAAAATTGTACCTGTAATATCTATAAATCATGGTTCTATTATAGTGTATAGGGAAATTTGAGATATGATCATCATCCTATAATTATCTGTATAACTCGGATATAGAGTGAACACATTTTTTTTCAAATTCCAAAATAACATCTTTAGAGGCAATTTTTTTCAATTTCCCATCATTCACAGATATAATCATCAACTGTAAATTCTCATAATTAGACTAATAATTTTTTATCATTTACAATAAAAAGGGATTGGAAATAATTTTATAATGTAATTATCTTCCACCTTTCTTAATATTTCTTAGAACTATCTTTACTATATCCATGAACAAAGGATCCCTCTCTATCCTTATTTTGTTTAGAACTCCATGAACCTTTATACTAAATGCATATGTTACCTTATTTTCCTTCACTGTGTGGCAAGATACTGACAAATAATAGTCCTTGAGAAGATATATCCATAACCATTCCTCATTGTGATTTTTCAATGTGACTCATCATTCCCCATAGAGATAGCGTCTCCATATCATCATAGAAAATATTAAAGCTTCAATATATAGATCCTAATTTGGGTATTTCGGTTAATGAGTTTTTAACTACCTTGATGCATATGTAAAAAATAAATCATTCTTCCTAATGATACAACTTATTACATTTGTTGATTCACCACAATAAATAAGAAATCCACCATTTCCCAATAGTAAAGTCAAAATTGGTGAATTGAAATATTCCCACTTAAATTATAAAAAAAATTCGTCACATAATTTTTTCATATGAACATAACGCATTTACATGTGTGCTTAGTTATAAGGATTTATAATCTGGTAAAATTCTAAAGGATATTTCTATGGTGACTTTTAAAGACATTAGACTTTGTACATCAATAATGTTAGTTGGTGCTGACCATTCATGGATTTCCATTTTATTTAGATGATCAATAGATATTCCATGCATAGATTCAATATGTCCCTAAATTTATATTTCATGAATATAGAATTCGCACAAGGTAAATTTACAATATAAATCTATACATTTTATGGTCTTAAGAATGATCCCCATGTTATTCTCATAGTCTTCAAAACAATTATTATAAACCATAATATTGTCAATTAATTCCAAAAAAATCATCATGATAATACTTGAATACAAAATTAGTTATATCCACAAATATCGAGGTTCTATTAGTCAATCCAAATAGAATTACAATATACTCATAATTATCATAACTCATCTAAAAATATTTCTTTGAAATGTTTTCCCTCTTTACTCACAATTTATAATATCCATAACAAAGATCAATCTTCTAGAAATTTGTTCATCATTAAGATAATAAAATGAAAAAAATAATGTGATTAAGAAGATACATTTCCTTTAATGAATAACATTTATTTCTCTATAATCTATACATTTTCTTAAGGATTCATATTTCTTTTTAAAAAGGAACAGGGGCCTAGGATATATATACAATGGGGTTAATAAATCCATTTCAATAAAAAATCTATTTGTTTCTTAATATCATCTAATTCCAATGTGTAAATTCTATAGAGAGTCTTTGATATTATTCTTACATCAGGTAATAAATCAATAGAAAACTCAACATTATTCTCTAGTGGATGTACAAGATATTCTCAAAGAAATAAATTGATGTCTTAATCTACAATAGGTACATCGTAAATTTTATGATTGAATTATTAATAGATAGATGACATTTTCCCTTACTAAACAAGAAATTTATTTAGTAAAGATACATGGGTGGATCTAGATATGATGTCTATTCTTCTATGAAGATAATTAATTCTACACCTTCATTAAAAATTGTGATTTTTTTTTTATAAAATAAATTTTGTCATCATATTTTTATATCTATTTTATATATAATACTAAATAAAATTCAACCATATGTATGCTATCGGGGGTCAGTATGTAAATCATGTATATGTTTCATAAAGGGTACTAACCAGCATATGTTATTAAAATAAGAATTAACTTATGAGTTTTTAATTTATTTAAAAAAATTGAAAAATATAATTTTCTTAGAAAATAGGAATATAAAAAATAATGTGATGATATAGAATAAAAAATGAATTGTCTATGATTGAGATGATAATTTAAGTACATGCCACCACAACATTATGATATTCAACCTCAGCAGTTGTGATAACATTATTTGATCCATGATCCCTCAACATGTTAGGGGTAAAAATTTCTTGATTGATTATAAAATAAGGATCATTGTGTAACACATAGATATAATTATAATAACGAATATTTTTGAATTATTTCATTCCCTTATAATATTGTTCTTGGTAGCCTTTTTCTCAAATAATTTAACAAACTACCTTCCCTTATATATTTATTCCATGATGATAACATCCACATTTATTACACGATGGAATGTCAACACTTCTCTATTTCCCTTTTCCGAATTACCTTTTCTAGGGTGTTCAATACACCTCTTCATCTCATTATTTCCATTGAATTCATAATACATATAAAATTTTATCATTGTTTTGATAGATTATGAAACTATATGTTTTTACATAGATAAATTTTTGAAGACCATTATGGTTTTGTGGAATGGTTTTAATCCATCAATGAATCAATCAACATTTTTCTTTAGAATACATATGTAATTCCTATCATACCTTGCTGACCATATGAAGTTGGTTTCATATTTAGAAGCATTGTCCTCATAATTTTTTCACAGATTCAAGAATTATCTATCTATATATCTTCTCTCTTTTTGCGAGGGAAATATTTTTAAATAAATGTTCCTTAAAATCCAATTGATCATTTTTTTATATTTCTTCCTCCATTATTTTGTTTGTAATTAGTGAATTCTATTTATCCATATATACAGATAGATGATAATATTTCTGAAAATCTTACCTCTTTCATCACATCCCAAATCATGAAATATATCTTCTAAAGAAAATATTCATTGCTCATATATAAATGGATTATCAGTCCCATTAAATGTTGACAGTTCTGTTCTCATGAAGATATATAACATTTTTCCTCTTTGTTGTGGATCATGATGACCCATACATGTAATTTTATTGTTCATAACCCGGGACAGTTGTCCATGTATGGTTATAAGTATTTCAACACAATTTTATTCTTTAATTCCAACATCATTATATTGTATATAAAATAAATACCAGTATGTATTAACTACATTAATAGGGTTTTCATTCCTTCTAGTGGAATACAATTCTATACAATGTCATATATTATATTAGGTTATTAATCATAATGCAAAATTTCAAACTATTAACACACTATATATAAATAAAAAATTTATGTATACCTAATCTCAAAATAATTATCTTCTTTACTTGGGAATATTATCAAATCTCATAATAGTGTTACATTTCCCTTATCTATATATTTCAATATCCCGTTTCCATATATTGTACTAAAATTTCCTTGATACAAAATGTAAAGACCCGAAACCTGGTATCCTAGAGTCTATGGTTACATTTTTAAAATGAGATATTATACAAGGAATCACATCTGTAGGATTAAAAAGATTATTATTTTTGGAAAACTAGATACATACATGAAAAGTACAGTACACATGAAATTATAAAATATGATATAATTATTAATTTTTTAGACCATTTGTCTTTGAGATTTATCCAAGATATTATACATAATAAATATCATTTCTTATGGAAAAAAATATGAATAAGAAATGTGTGAGATCATATTATAGTATGGGTAATCATTCAACATATTTTATTTTGAATATATAATAATAAACATTTCTCTGATGTGTATAAAAGAGACACATTATATTAATACATAATATTGAGTATTCTATAGAAATAATAAATGAAAAATCACATAATGGAATATAAAAAATCACATACATATTCTAATAATCTAATAATCACATTGAATAACAATAAATAATCTCATAATGTGGGAATTCATAATTTAATGCATCATAAACATACCATCAAGGATTAAGCAATGGTATCATACATAAACTGGTAAGGCCTTAGCCAATACCCGAAATATTTTTTCTTTTAAAAACTATCGATGCATCAATAGGATATAGCGTGACATCCATGAAAAAATATTTCCAA
This sequence comes from Viscum album, assembly GCA_963277665.1. NCBI lineage: Eukaryota > Viridiplantae > Streptophyta > Magnoliopsida > Santalales > Viscaceae > Viscum > Viscum album. The sequence continues at coordinate 2,105,137,312 of OY728148.1, forward strand.
TTCATTCTAAATATGAAAAAAGTGAAACATAAACATCATAAACACACCTGAATATAAAATGTGAATACATTAATCATTTACCATTAATGGTATCGATCTAACACATCTTTTATCAAACTAATCATGAAAAATTATATAAAATATGGTAGAAGGTATCATAAGAGATCAAAATAAATAAAAAAACAATCCATATAAGGATCTAAATATAGATGAAAATTTTCAAATAAAATCATTAAATATTTATTGAGAGAAATAACAATTTTTTAGTTTTTAATAATTTATTTATATTTAAATTCATTTTTAAAAGAATAATTTCCATTGAAAATAATATTTTAATCTTTGTATGGAATCTCAATGGAATTAGTCTACCATAACTGTGGGAAATTATACTCATTAATCATAAGTTAAAAAAATTCCTTCCGTATATTTGTCAAAAAATTCAAAAAATACCCCATTTTACATAAAATTATTCCTTTCAAAACATTTCATAAAATGATGAACATAAGTAAAAATATTTTAAACATCTTTAGAATAATTTTAAAAAATATTTTTGAAATATTTTTAATGAACATGTACATGGAATAAAAATTTTTCCTAGTGGAGATTTAAATTAAAAAATTCCGACTAATAATGAGACTGTGAAATAACCCTTGCATTGCACATTCCATTAGTTAACCATTATTTAAACTCATATATAACATTTTTTAATATATTTTACTAATTTATATAAAGAAATTGATGCTTATTATATCATATATGATCCTATTATATCATTTTGTTAATAATAGTCCATTATTAACCTTGTTTGGGTGCAAACTACTTCATTTTTCTAAGCATGTTTTTTGGTAAATGTCATGTTTCATCAGCATGGGAAATATTTATTTCATATCCAGAAAATATATATTTCATTCATAGAAATCATATTTAATCAGTATATAAATTTTTAAATTCATTCTTCAATTTTTAACATGGAAACTGAATCACATCATGTCATGGAGATGATAGACTGTGTGTACACAAGAGCAACAATATCATTCCTTTAATGGTGAAATGGTATTTAAATATATGGTTTATTAATTATTAAAAAAAATTATCTGGTCATATTTAGTCTATATATCCTTTATATCCATCAGTATACCCATTCTAATATATTGATCATGAAAAACAATTTACCCCATAATGTAGAGATAGTACGGAATACGCCCGTATGTGATGTGATTTAATTTTTCATAGGATTTATAAAATGTGGAGTATGATAGAAATACAATCATAATAATATATTTTCATATATTTTATAATATGGTTAATAATATTGTATGAAAAAACACATGAAAACTAATTAGAATAAAAAATGAACAAGAATGAGTTGGTAAAACAATTAACCCTTCTTATATGGAATTCCATTAGAACTCTTCATAATTATTTCGTTCTGGCTTTCTTTAGCCTCGAAATTCCCAACGGCTCCGTATCCAATGATTGATGGACCTGCATTCCAAAGGCATGCATTCACCGGATGGTCTGATCAGCGACTCTTAAGAACTCACATTGGTCTAGAGGATGGGAAGTCGGGCTCATCACACCCTTGGGGGGGGATTATTTTCTGTTATGGGACTCTCTTATATATTTAAGACGTATTCATATGTTCGAAAATCGTTGTTTTATACCCAAACATAGTATCCACGTATTTAACTTTGGTGGGAAATGGTCAACTGGATGCAAGGGTCTGGAATCATTAATGCCTGAGGTTTACCATCCCTTGTTGGATTAATGACTATGAGGAGTCAGATCTCGCTTGTGGTGGCACTAGGAGAGGCGTGGTGAACCGATGTTAGGACAGTCGGATCAACTAGTTGTCGGGCTTGATCCTCTTGGAGGCTTACTACGTATCCTTCCTAGGAGGCAGGGATCAAAGTCCACGTAGTTCGCATTGGCTTGGGACTTCTGCTTTGAGGCAGCCCGAAATTATGGATTGGGTCTTACACACTGAGGAGGCCCATAGTGGGGATTGTGGCTTACACTCTGAGGAGGCCCATAGTGGGGATTGGGGCTTACACACTGGGGAGGCCCATAGTTGAGATTGGGGCTTACTCTCTGAGGAGGCCCATGATGTTTGTAAATAGACATGAAATGGGGGTCATAATGACCCATAATTGGGCTTGAACCTCGGAGAGGCTTCATGCGTACCCCGCCTAGGAGACAGGGATTAAAGTCCAAGTTGTTCTGATTAATGCGGGGCTTACGCTCTGGGGCAGCCCAAGATGTGGATTGGGGCTTACACTCTGAGGATACCGATGATGATAGATTGGGGCTTACACTCTGGGGAGGCCCATAAGAGGATTTCATGGTCAATGCTTACTCTAATACCACGTGAGTCATGCTTAGTTTGAGAAATAAGAGGCTGTAAGGACCAGAGGATCACGTCACAAGAGGTATGTCCGTGAGTAGTGGATTGGGGATTATGCGTGAGGGCGGCCCATGAGGTCGGGGCTTACTCCGAGATGGACGACTAGGGCGACAAAGCCCAGCATGAGAGGGAAAGTGGGTGCTCCTGTGCCCATCTCCTATCTTGCAGTTCGTGAGGGCCTTCTTCTTATGGCTATTTTACCATCTTCGAGGAACCTTTAGCATGTAAAGGGGTATAAAGGGGATTCCCGAGCTCAGACTCTACATTACTGTGGGAATGTGAACCCAATAATGCTTTGGGAATCTCCTCAATGGTCCGGGAAACCACTTTTCCCCTATTTACCGTGGGTATGTGAACTCAAAATGGCACGCTGATACGCCCGAATGTTACACCACGCAGATATGGTGGCTCTGGTGGAGACCTCGACTCGAGTTTGGTGAATAGGCACATGAGGGAGTCGTGGAGGACTTGGCTGGATCAGAAGGATTTCACCCGGTTCGGGAAATGAGAACACCAATGTATTTGGCGAGCTACCGAGAGGTTTTGGTGGTGGTGCCCTTTGCATGGGGACGTGTAATGCGGTTGGAGAAGTCGTCCTCAAACCAAGGTGGTACGTGGACTAATTGGAATCCCGCGAACTAGGGTGGTTCGCAAAGGGTTCCAGGTGGGCAACAACGGCCAAGGGCGGCGCCGGTCAGAGAATCCTTGGTCGGGGATTCGCCCGTGTAGGAGATTTCTAGGCGGTGCGACATATGGGAAAAGAGGCATAAACTCCCTGGTCCATGGGAAAGTCTTATATGTAGGGGATATGGTTCATGATTCTCCTTGTTTTTTGTTATTATAGGTTTGCAGTTCACCAAATTATTATGTGTTTTCCAATTCCTTGTTAATTCGTATACCTGTTGTGGTTTGCGGGTGGGAATTTCGCTATTTGAGAGATCCGAAGCCTTCCTTCAATCGATCTCCTTCTGAATCTCCAATACCTCTGAATCTGATTCCAGTTCTCTAATCCCCCTTTTCTTTCCCCCTTGGTCTCCTTTTATAGAGAGGGGAAAGGGATGTATCTATAGCCACGTGGCACCTTTTGCGGAGGCCCATAATCAAATACCCAGTTTACACCTGACATGGTCAATCCATGATTTGCGGAATGTATTGAACCCCTCCCCTCCTCCGCGATGTGAACTTAGGGAGCACCTCGTGGCTGCGGAGGCTTCCACCTCTATTCCGTGAATGACAGCGGGTGCGGCTTGAACTAGTCGACACGGTCAGCGGTTGGGGCGGTTCGTGATGGTGAACCGGACTGGCGCTTATCCTACCTCGTGACCGCGGCGGCTCTCCGTCTCCATTTCGCGAACGACAATGGTTCGCAGAGGGGGTGCCTCGTGGGGCCTGTCCACGTTGTGCTTCCATGGGACCGGTTCATGGACCGGTCCTATTTGTGTCCCTTCATTGATTATTTTCCCCAATTCTTTGGTGGATTTGGGTAGAATTTCCATTTCGGATTATTCAGGACCCTACAAATGACCCCCATCAGAAAGGGGTCCGATCGGAACGAAGAGGAGGCCATTCGGATGCAATATGGTCATGAAACTGAGATGGATTTCGGTAGAAAGGTGGACCCGGTAGGTGACCACAGCTATAAATACGGGGAACCCTTCATTTGTCCTTTACTGAACACCTCGTGAAACCAGAGCTCCTTCGCCTCCACGTGTTTTCTCCTTCACGATGTGCCTTGTCCGCGAACCAGAAGTGGCCTCCACAAAACATTACTTCTTCACGGTCACCTTCATCCATGTACCAACTTCTCAACCGCAAACCATTACTCTGAATTAATTAAAATTTATTTGATGAAGGGCTATAGAGGAACATTCCCCGCGGTTTCGATGCTCCGTGGACCAAAAATATCGTGAAATTTAGAACTATCTATGTATCCCAAACTTAATCACTAAAACTCAGGGTTGAAATTCGGCGGAGTGACTTGGTTTGCGGTTTCCTGGCCAATGCTCAGTGGGCTAGGGCTTCGCAGACTGATTTCACGAAGGGCTGGTTCACAGGATTATTTCATCGTGAACCATCCTCTAAGGCCTCCTTACGTGCTTTGCTTATGAAGGCTCCCTAACCATATATTTGGTTATTTTTTTCCAGATATTTATTCCGAACTAACCAATTGTTGGATCTCATTGCACAGGGAGAAAATATGGTTCCCCCATGTTCTGCACCGAGGCCTGCTGCAGAGCCCCTCTCAACTAGTTCAAAGAGACGTTCAGCTATGATTCACAGAGTGGAGGGCATCAAAGAAGAAACTAGTCGGTCCATTATTGCTGATCACGGTGTATTGAAGAACCTGCACTCTCCAAAGCTTCTGAGTTATCCATTATCAAATTGACTCCCACTCTATGGGTTCGGTCTTCTGGATGACGTCCCTATCCCCCCTACTTTATAGGGTCTCCTTCTCTTTTCCAAGAAGCACCATAAAAATGCATTCAGTCAAGCCTTACCCAATCCTAGGAGATAATCTCTGATTTTTGTTTGAAAAACACATTTATTCTGAAGGGGGTCTATCTGTAACCACATCGATCAGTTCACTCAATACATTTATCAGAATGTTGTCCTTCTAGACTACCCTTCTATTATCAACCTTGCTCGAAGGGATCCAAATATAGGGTGGGTTCCCAGATGGGATCTTTAGTCTGGCGGGCTCTTCTCAAATGATTGGTCAATGGATTTTTGGATCCATCATCATTGTCGGGTGTCTCCCGATTCACTGGAAGAGGTCAATCTATACTCCACAATGTGGGCTTCCCAATTTTTTGTTTACCATCATCTCCGATCCTACCCGACCTGTTCAGCCGCTAGTTTTCAAGTACTAATACATTCCACCTTGCCCATGGTGATGTCGGCATTAGTTTGCGGGACATCTACCAGATATGAGGACTTCCAATCACTGGGGAGATGTATGATGAATTTTTTCCTACTCCCGACGCATGGGAAGACGTCGAACAGGTGCCTTTATTGGCGAAAGAGATGTTGGCCATGGCGGATCAATCACTGGGTCAGGCCTTGCGTTCCCGCTCTCTTATTCCTTATAGCACTTGGATAGGGTTATTTATGAACACCACTGGTCCTACGCTGATGATTAAGTGTCCCAGGACTCATCCTTCCCAATAGTCACGAAACATCCAAGGTTCCTACTGGGCAGTTCTAGAAGTAGGAGACTACCTTTCATGGGGTTAAGAGGTGTGCCCTGGTGTGTCGCCTATGCTTCGGTTGGCCGGTCTGTTTTCCATGTTTTTTAACCGATGGCTATTTCCTTCCCGGGATGTTAACCCAGGTGTCTGGGCCTGCACTTTGATGATGGTGGCTGAGTTAGCAAAGGGTCGTCTGGTGAATTTATTCGTGCCCATTTTGTCCCGTATATATGAGCTACTAAGCCACATGTAGGTGGGGGGGGTCACCCTATCATTTGAGCAGGCCATTTCAATTTTTTTACGGCTGGGTGGCAGATCATTGTCACTATTATGAGTATTGTCAAGAACATGACCATCTTTCTTCCTACCATTCAGCCTACCCTATTGGATATAGGCAGAGTTCCCTTAATGTCCCTCAATTATAGTGAAGTTCTCGAGCTTCTGAGCGACTTCTCCCTGTTCATCTTCACTCCCTACCCCACCCCTTCTAGCATCTTTGTTGAAAACCATTGGGGGAGCCTGGTGGAGTTATATTACATGATCTCCCACCAGGATGGGTTTCTGTCCGCATGAATCAATAGGGTTTCCCTGTGTGAGCTGTATGTCTCGTATCGCTTCGCTCTCCAGTTTGTGTGCATGCAAGTCCATGTTTCTGTTCCCCCTTCTCGGGCACAAGGACTTCACCCATCCATACTTCGTCAGTGGTGGCTGATGCTGACACGGATGGGATCTGACGCAAGCATTCCCCTGAATGATAAAGGGGCGGCTGCCGGCCTTTCCATGGAGTATGAAAAAACATGGGTAAAATAATATCCTGATGGTATCCTAGGGAAGGATGTCCGAAATGTTCCCAAATCAGGGGGTATGGTAGCTGATGCATCCACCACACCGTCCTCATCATTTTAAGGGAGGATCGACTAATGTCTCGTTGATCAAAGCGACTTAGAGAAATTTCCTCTCCCAAACCTCTGATGGCCACTGGTACGACAAATTCATCCATCTTTTGCATGGATGAGGATGACCCTCTGGTTTCGGGTCCCAGTCAGACCATCCCAGAGGTTCCTCTAGTCAATACCGGTTTTAGCAACTTGGTCCCCAAGCATGAACCGGTGTTAGTGTCTCCAGACATTCCAGAATTGGAGTCAACTTCTAGAGAGCAAACGTCCGTGCGGGCTGTCGTGCCAGACTTTGTTCTCCTTTCATTGACCGAGGATACCTAATATCCTCGTACCATGGCAGACCATAGGGTAGTGCGCAGGTGGGCATGGCCTCGAATCTGCGAAATCATCACTGAAACCCCTTTATCCCAAATGGAAACTAAAACCGAAGCTCTTCGTCATCTCTTCTTAGGTTTGGGGTCAAGTGTCTTTGATTATCGGCAGTTCTATTCTCTTGCTTACCAAGTTGTCCTGGCCCGTGAGGAAGCTGTCACTAATGAATGAAAGATTTCTCACTTCGATACCACTCATTTTGGGGCCCAAACCATGAAGGAAACCACAAAAATGATCCATCAACTGATAGCACAGGTGGCGATCTCCTGAGATCAGGCGGCCATCCTATCCTCTGAGTTTCATGAATGCGATGAACCTGCCGCGATGTGGAGGGATCAGTTATCTGGTATGAATGGTCTTATTGAAGCTACCATATATGGGATCAACGACCTCTAAACCGTAGTGGAGCATATCCATCCGGTGGATGAGGTGGAAACCGGGGAGATGGCAGTGTTGGAATAGTTATACAATGACCTTCGTCGCGCGGTCACTGATCTTTGGGGGAGAGTGAGTCATGATCCTTTATAACTATCATAGGCACTTTTGAATCCCTTGTTTTACATACCCCTCTCCCCCCTCTTTTGTTTTTGTGTGAAGGAGAGACCTCGACTTGTGGACGTCCTCCCCCATTTTTTGGTTCGAATGAAACACAGTCTCTATCAATCACTTGTTATTGTAAAATTTGATTGTTACATAGAACAATTTTCATGTAAATAATGATTCACCGAATCATAATTAATCATAACTCAGGAAAACAAACTATAACGTTTTCCTAGAACATGGGGTCCACTGAGCATTGTCTGACTATTGCTAGGGTTTTCTAGGAAAACCCCACAAACTTTTTTTCTTTTTCTTCTAATTCCCTGATTTTACCATGGTCCATTTAGTGTAGACCCATCGGGTATAACATGGGTTTTGCTTACGTCTCCCTTTTCGTGTTTTCGGCCTAACAGGCTTTGTGCCTCTTTCCTTTGCGAGTGGTTTAATATCCCGCCATCAAGACTATCCCAATTGATGTTTTAGGTTGACCAAATTTGACCATATATGGTGGGGTGAGGGCCCCAATGGTGTTCAACTGATTGATAGATGTCTTAATACCCTACAGACGAACGTGGGGTGAAACATGTTTAAATTTGAGTGGCATGGAGGGCATGTCTCAAGGAATGGGAGTCTTGTCGGCGTATAGAGGTAGGAAGAGCATGGCCTATGGAAAACATGCCTTTGGTAGGCGGGCAAGGGGCGATCAATATGCAGAGCTGCTGAGTGCATGGTATGCATAGTCATAAAAAGGTGTCCATAAGTCAAAGACTTATCCATTTATGATGGTCAGGGGTCTTCATGGAATCTCGGTTCATTGAAACCATGATGGGTGTTTTGGAAAATTATGAAAACCACCAAGGGTATCTCAGAAGGGGAGTGTGACATCTGAAAGGGTTTTGGGTGCATTTGTACTAATCTGAAGCATGGTCAGGAGACCACTTCCCTATGTATTTATTTACTGTAATGGATGGTCGAGGCTTGGCGCAGGTTAATGTCAGCCAGCTGAGATATCATTTAAAATGGAACGACTTCTCCTGATTCAACTTACTCTTTTCAACGACATTCTGCCACATTCTGGTAGAATTGTGGAAGATGTTGGTAAACTGTAGTTCGGAGGGTTTCCGGATCCCGAGATAAAAATGGGGGCTTAGAGGCCAAGAGGCGTACAGAGAGAAGCATTGCCTAAGGAAATATTTCCTTTGGTAGACAGGCCAGGGGCGATCAATATGTAGAGCCGCTAACGGAATGGTATGCATAGTCATACAATGGTATCCTTATGTCAAAAACTAACCACTTCCGATAGCTGATCAACTTTTGGGAAGTTGAGATTTGGGACCACCAGGGGTGGCTTATGAGAGTTTGGCTTTTTCTGAGTACATAGTATGGATTATGATTAGAGGGTGCCTAAATACGGGGGAAATATCTGGAATAAACATCCTGAGAATGGGTGAAGTAATTCTTTCTCACATTGGTGTGAGGCGGTGGTTTGTTCAGGTCTGACCCGTGAATAGAAGGATGGAGACAAAACCTATGTTTCTCATTGAAACCATGATGAGTATGCCATGTAGTTTATTGTTATGTGGTTGGGACATCATCCACGCAGTTTAGTGTCATGTAGCAAAGACGGGCAGTATTTTTGAAGTTTGTTATGCATTTTAACGTCATGTAGTGAGGACGAGGGGTATTTTTGAAAAGGCTACTCTTCATTAGAATGTAACTGGGCTTGAATACCTCAACATGCTCCATATGGGGGGGGGGTGTTTGATTGGTGTAAATCATGGTTCTGGGGCCACTTGGATCAGGAAACATGATATGGGGGCTCTGAGGCCGGTAAGCGTATGGAGCTAGGAAGAGCATCGCCTGTAGAAATCATGCCACTGATGGACTAACCAGGGGCTATCATTATGTAGAGCTGTTGAGGGCATCGTATGCATAGTCATACAAAGGTCTCCACGGGTTGATCACTTTCCTTATCCGATGGTGGTGAATTGTTATGAGGATCCGCAATTATCCGGGCCGTGAAGTCTGTCATTTCGCATAAGAATGTCTAGACATGTTGGGGATATCCAACCTTGGTTGATTGTTGAGTTTCAAAGAGCCCCCTACGCTGATATTTTCTCTTTTTTTGTGCGCGGGGGTGTGCCTTCATTCCATGCAGTTTAACATCATGCTCTAAGGAAGAGGTACTCATAGTTTATCAGTCATAGAGCTCGGACCATTAGGTGACTCCTGCTGCATTCACTTGAAGGATAACTGAGCCAACATGTTCTGATGTACTTGGAACAAGGTGGGGAATGAAGGTTGTAAACCAAATCTTTGAGTTTTCCCGGATCAAGAGGTGTGGTGTGGGGGCTCTGAGGCTGGTAGGTGTATGGAGCTAGGAAGGGCACCGCCCGAGGAAATCTTTCCGTTGATGGACGAGCCAGGCGCTATCATTATGCAGAGCCGCTGAAGGCATGGTATGTATAGTCGTACAAAGGTTTCCCTGGGTCGATAATATTCCACTTCTGATGGCCATTAATGATTATGAAAATCCGCAATTGCTCACAGGGCAGAGTTCGGCATGTGGGGATAATGGTGTTCGGGTATACAAGAAGCATATTCACCGTAATTGTCCGTCGAGTCAAAGTATCCTAGTTTGGGCTTGATGTTCGTTGATGCAGGTCGCGATGTGAACCACTGACAGACACATAGGCCAGCCAGATAGGGATACCCTAGTAACGCATGGATGTGAAAAGGGGAATGAACTTGTAAACCACCTCGCCATAAACTATTGGATCAGGAGGAATGGTATGGGGGAGGTGAGGTCGGTAAGCGTACGGAGCTAGGAGGAACATCACCTATGGAAATCATACCTTCAGTAGACGAGCCATGGGATATCATTATTGAGAGCCGCTGAGGGCATGGTATGCATAGTCAAGAATAGGTGTCCACGGGTCGATGACTTTCTACTTCTGATGTCCATGAGTGGTTATGGAGATCCATAATTATCCGAGCCGTTGATTCTGAGGTATAGAGAGGATGAATCCAAATGTGCAATTAGTATCTTCATCTCCTATCGCCATGTGTCTTTGGTGGGTTGCGACGAAGTCCATGCAGTTTACCGTTATGCATTAAGGATGAAGATATACACCCAGTGAAGGTCTGGTCCGTACACAAGAGAAGGGGCATTTTTAACCTCATTGTCCGTGAGGTTTAATGTCGTGCGGTAAGGATGAGAAGTACACCCCGTGCCAGTCTGGTTCACACACATGGGAAAGGGAATTTTTTTTATCTTTTATTCAGGGGGCTGGGCCAAGATGGGGAACCCTAGCATCACTACATATCCTGAGTGGGCATAAATCAAGCTGCACATAGTTCTCTAAAATAAGTACACCCCGTGTAGGGCTGGTCTGTACACGGGGGAAGGGGCATTGTTTAAACTCACTGTCAGTGCAGTTTAACGTCATGCGGTGAGGACGAGGGCCACACCCCGTGTAGGTTCGGTCCATACATGGGGGGGGGGGGAGAAGGCATTTATTAGGGAGTGGTTGGGCCATGATAGGGGATCCCGGTGTCACTACATATCCGACGATGGAAAGAATCAATCCGTACGTAATTATCTGAAATCTGTACGGTTTGATGTCATGGGGTGAGAATGAGGTCCATACAGTTTAATGTCATGTGTTTAGGACGTGGGGTATTATTGGATTACATGAAGTTTAACGTCATGCAGTGAGGATGTGGATACACCCCGTGCAAGTCTGGTCCATACACGGGTGAATGGGAATTTTTGTTTTTCCTTTTGAGGTGGCTGGGAAAGGGTGTGGAATTTTGGTGTTAGTACGTATCTTGCAAGGGCAAGAATCAAGCCTCACGTAGTTCTCCGAAAGACGATACACAACATGCAGGTTTGGTCCGTACACAGGGGAAGAGGGCATTTTTAAATCACCCTTTTTGTGCAGTTTAACGTCATGTGGTAAGGACGTAGGTGACCAGACGTGAAAAAAGAAAAAGAAAAGGGGGGGGGGTCAGTGCAGTTTAACATCGTGTGGTGAGGACGAGTTTTGTGAAGTTTAACATCGTGCAGTGATGACGATGAATACACCCTATGCAGGTCTGTTCCATACACAGGGGAGGGAGCATTCTTGACTCTAATTATCCATGTAGTTTAACATCGTGCGGTAAGGACAAAATCCACACGGTTTAACGTCATGGGGTGAGGAAGTACTCCATGCAGTTTAATGTCCTGTGGTGAGGACGTAATCTGTGTAGTTTAACGTCATGTGGTGAGGATGCACTACTTGTAGTTTAACGTCATGCGGTGAGGACGTACTCCATGCAATTTAACGTCATGCAGTGAGGATGTACTCCATGCAGTTTAACGTCATGTGTTGGGGACATCGTCCACTTTTGGTTTCTATGCGAAATAATTATTTAAGAATCTCACATTCGTATGAGCGGTTGTAAATTGTCCGTCCATGGAGATCAGGGTATATGATCCATTGGAATAGACCTTGTGTACAACATATGGTCTCCCCCACTTAGGCTACAGCTTTGGAGGCTTTTTGGTGGGTATCATTGGCGTCCGGAGGACCAACACTAATTATCCTTCCAAGAAATACTGCAGGTGGACCTTTTTGCTGAAGGCTCGTGCGATCTGGTTTGGTACACTTCCAGGTGGTGAGAGTGTGCAACGGCTTCTCATCTTGATGTTCCAATTCACCTAGACACTTTTTTAACTGCTCATCATCGGATAATTGTTCTCATATAGAAACATGGAGTGAGGGAAGTTGGAGTTCAATGGGCAGGACCGCCTCTTTGCCGTAGTCAAATGAGTACGGGGTAGACCGAGTAGGGGTGCAGATAGTGGTTTGATAAGACCACAATGCATGGAAGAGTTTATCCGGCCATGAATTCTTGTCTTTGTCCACCATTTTCTGGAGTATGTTCGAAAGGGTCTTGTTGAAAGCTTATATCTGTCCGTTGGATGCTGCATGGTAGCGGGATGAGTGGATAGACTTGATACCATACTCGTGGTATAGATTTTCAAACTCAGCAGAGCAGAAATTGGTGCCATTGTCTGTCAGTATAGTATAAGGGACACCAAATCTGGTGATGATATTGGTCTCCACAAAGCTGACAATATTTATTCCCCAGACTTCCTTGTGGGGTATGACTTCTAACCATTTGGAAAAGAAGTTAGTTTCCATGAGGATATATATCATTTTTTTGGTTGTGGCATGAAGATATAGTCCCACGACGTCCATCCCCCAGACAAAAAATGGCCAGGAGTACTTATCTTGATGAAGTAACTCCAGCGGCTGGTGTATGAAGTTTGCGTGAATCTGGCATGAGGGCATTTTGCGATAAAACGCTAGCATTCTTGTGCCACTATAGGCCAGTAGTACCCAAGCCTTTGAACCTAATGGGAATGATTGGTCCCCGGTTGATGTGCTCCACATGCTCATGCATGTACTTCAGTCATGATAGTAGCGATTTCATCTCCATCAATTCATCATGAAGAGCACTCCATCGAGGCCTCATTTGTAGAGGACCTCTTCCTGACCCGCACAGCCATATAGAGCACAAATGATTTCCCTTCTCTGTATTTTCTATTGTTTAGCCTTGTCTAATGGAAGATCTCCCCGTTGAAGGTAGTTCATGATGGGGATCTTTCAGCCGGTGGCAGGAGCATATGGATCAGGGAAAAGACTGACTTCATGGATTTCTTCCATCTTGGCTTGAACAAATGGCAATTCCATTCGACGGTGAGCAATGGTGGTGACTGTTTGATCCTTATCTGGGTCATCTAGGGATGTGACCGCGTTGGACAATGCATCAGCCTGAGCGTTCTAGGACCGAGTAATATAATCCAATGTTGGTTATGTGGATAACTCATCCATTAGCCCTAGGACATGATACAACATGGGTATTAGATCCTCCTTTTTAATATCATAGTCACCATTGACTTTCTTGATGACCAGCTCTAAGTCACATTTTACATTAATGTTCTATACTTGTGCCTAGAGTGTGAGCTCCAGGCCTGCAATGAGATCTTGATATTCTGCTTCATTGTTCGTACATCCCTCTGATAGGATGAAGGAATATGGCAAAACTTCATTTTCTGGGGACAAAAGTATTATCCCCAGACCCACTTTGTTGAATCTGGGATCCTCCATCCTCTTCCCGGTGGGGCTTCTGGATGTGCCGTCAAAGTACATTTCTCATGCTGGGAACTCTTCTTGGACCGAGAAGATATCTTCATCAGGTAGTTCAGTGTCTGGTGTAGTGGTCCATGTTGAAGGGTTCTCTTCCAACAAGTCAGATAATGCCAGGACCATGATGGATTTTTGAGGCATGAACCAGATGTCAAACTGTTTTAGGATGACCGCCCATCAAAATAAGCATCTGTTTAGCATCGATCAACTGGGATGTACTTGAGAGGGTTACTCCCTGAGATCAAATGGACTTCATGATGCTGTAGAAAATGTCGCAGCTTTTGAATTGTGAAGACCAAGGCCAGAAAGATCTTCTCAATATTTGAGTATCGAGTCTCAGCATCAATCATGGTCCGATTGAGATAATAGAGACTTTTTTCACTACCAGCTTCATTCTTCTATGCAAGGAAGGCTCCAAATGACCGTTCTAGGGCCATCACATATAGAATGAGAGGCCTTCCTTATACAGGGGGATTGAGAACCAGTGGGCTTAGTAGGTACTTCTTCAAGTTGTCGAACGCCTCATGGTAGTAATTCGTACGTTCGTAACTGACCCCCTTCTTCATTAACCCGGTGAAAGGAAAGCATTGCCCTGCCAGGTTGGCAATGAACCACCTAATATAGGCTAGGTGCCCTTGGAATGCCCTCAGATCAGTGAGATTTTGAAGAGGTGGCAGGCTCAGGATAGCCTTTGTTTTCTCAGGTTCGACTTCGATGCCATGATGGCGTACGACGAAGCCAAGGAATTTCCATGAGGTAACACCAAACAGACATTTCAAGGGGTTCATCATCAAGCTTTGATTTAGGAGCTTGTTGATGATAGTCTCATGGTCCTACAGGTGATCTTAGAGCTATTTGGACTTGACCACTGGGTCATCCACGTAACATTCAACGAATTTCCCAAGGAACGGCTTAAAGATCTGATGCATGGCACTCTGATACGTGGTGCCAACATTCTTGAGACCAAAGGGAATGACCTTGTAAGAGAATACCCCTTGAGGGGCCCTGAAAGCAGTTTCTTCTTCATCTTCTTAGGACATCCTGATTTGATTAGATCTGGAATAGCCATCCATGAAGGATAATGCCTCATACGAGGCCGTTGCATCAATTTACAACTCGTTGATTAGATCCGGGAAGTCATCATTCAAACAATGCCGATTAAGGTCTCTAAAGTCAATACAGACACGTATTTGCCCATTCTTTTTCTTGATAGGGATGATGTTGGACAACCAAATGGGGTACTGGACCTCCCTGATGAAGCCTTTTTTAATGAGCTTATCGACTTCAACCTCTATCTTAGCAGCATGTGAGGGGTGTGTCCTTCTAGAGGCATGTTTGTATCCCCGATGGTCTTCTGGAAGAGTGAGGTGATGCGTCGCAACCTCGAGATCAAGTCCTGGAATTCCTGTGTAATTCTAGGAAAATACATCCCGGTGATGACTTAAGAATGAGGTATATTCCTCATGTTCCTTGGGGGACAAGGTCGCACTAATGAGAGTAGGGCTTGGGTCTTCGTCGGTACCTAGGTTTATTTCCCTGAGTTCGTCCACAGTTGTGGAGATACCTTCCTTAAATGCGGGAGGTGCATCCCTGAGATATTCCCCCTCATCTTCTCATAAATCCTCATCTTCTTGGTCTGGCGAGGAGAGAGCTCCTAACATGAGTTCTTAGATGTCTGGAGGTGAGGTGTCATGCGTTTCCTTGCTCGATCTTTCATCCCCTGATTGAGGGTCAGTGGACGTTCCCACATATTCACACTCAGCCGTTGTGGCTGAAGTCATGAGGACTTTCGAATGTGTGTTTGGACTTGAACTTTTAACTTCCACGTGGTTGATGGGCAGGACATAATCTCTGCCAAGCTTCCTGAGGGGGTCATTAGGAACCATTTCTAGGCCATTTGGAGCGGGGATCCAATCGACACCATCGAACAAAGGATTCTTTTTGTTTTGCTCGTAGAAACCGGTTTCAATGTAATGTGACTCGGAGAGCACAAAAGGGGCCTTTCCACCATGTAATGTCCCACTTTGTCCATTGACGCAGTACTTGATACACTATTGGTAGGATGAAGGAATGGCCATGTGCTTATGGAGCCATGAACATCCCAGCAGGGCATTGAATGATGTGCTCTACCGGACCACCAAGAATTCTGTGTAGGCTACGAGGTCACCAAAATGGGTTTTTAGCTTAATCTGTCGGATTGGTTTCATCTCTCTCTTTTCGTAACCCAAAAATTTTTTGGATGAGGGAATTATATCGTCCTCACTATAGACCAACTTACAGAGTGTCCATAGGGGATGGAGTTTAACACTAGATCCATTGTCTATAAAGAATTTTCGGATCTCAATACCAGTGTGCCGGACACAAATAGTGGTCTGATGTGTCCTTTAATGATGGTATCTTCATCCTGATCAGTGAAGGATATCACCGCGTTTCATTCAGCTGGGCTAGTCTTCGTCCGGTAAATCTCGGCAGCAGCTACCTCGGCTTCAAACTCCTAGGGGCTGATCAGAGCATCGATAAGAGCCTCTCTAAGGTCAGATGACTATCCTAGGGCCTCCAAGATTAACAAAATTTCTTGTACTGACTCCAGCTACTTAAGTATATCATTCTTTTGCTCCAGTGGTCGACACTTCTCCGTTGGCGGGAGAGTCTTAGCGGGTGCTCTAAGAGATGGAGCATTTGATGAGGAGGGCCCGGTCGTGGGGAAAAATGTCGATGGTGTTCCCATGTTTTTAGGACATGGCCCAGTCGGTCTGTTTGTGCGCACTAGGTGACCAGAGACTTGTTCCTCCTCTGGTGGGTATAGCAGAACAACAGGGCTAGAGTGGCTTCTGGTGGAGTTAGAGGGGCATTCCCTCTCTTGTTGAGCCCACGGAAGGGTTCCCCCATGGGTTTCTATGATATTAACGGTTTGGGCCGGGGTCCAGCCATAGGGTTGGTTTTGACCGCGGCTGCGCCTCCCCTGGTATCCCCTACTTCTATGGTTCCTCCTCCCGGTTCATCATGCAAGGAACTCGGGTTCGCAGCCATACCCTTCTTTAGGGAACAATTCCTTGAGATGGATGATGTTGATAGAACAAAATATTGGCTCTTCATCCTCTAACAGTTCATCCTAGCCAGTTGTCTCTGATGGTTTCGTTTTTTAGGTCGGTGCCTGTGGTACAAAATTCCATGGCATGAAATCTTACAGGGTCGGGACTAACATTGGCCCTATCGTGGACTGCTCCTCTTGTGATTGTTTCCTCCTTCGACTCTGTTCGGATGACCGGATCATAGAGGATTGTGAGGCCGATGCTTCCAGTGTTGTGGCTTCACGGGAAATTGGTGGCAACACCGGCTGCTGTAGTTGAGATCGGAGAATCCCCTATGTTCGTTTGATGGTTTTATGAGTCATCCATTTTTCAAATTTCTACGCTAGATTTCTGGTGACTTTTTTCCATCCCTCCTCTTTGTCAGAGTCAGTGGTAGAGATACATGCCACATGTGCTAGGGGTGGTACCAGCTCGACTTGTCCGGAATCCTCCATCCTCTGTAGGAGTTATTTGAAGATGAAGAATTCTCGGATACTGTGCCCCCTCATCTGATGGTAGGGGCAGTACTCTGGCCTCTCATCACGGCCGACTTCTTCAGGTTCCTGTGGCTCCGGGAGGTGAAGCAAGTTATAGTTCATGGCAGAAATGAAATACCCACATACTTGGTCATCTCGGAATGGGTATACTTATTGTATTCATTCCTCAAACTGGTTCTGCTTCATTCCTCTTTGATCGTCCCGTTTAGGCAGGGGAAACTGCTGATATGCTGGAGGCCCTTGACCATTTGGTGGATTCCTGAGCGGCGGAGTGGGCACATGGGCTAGCTTGAGTTTGACAGTGGACTCTTCACCTCTAGGGTCTCTTTTTGTAGGATCCTGTGAGGTTATTCATGACATTGAATTAGTCCGCTGCAGGGAGTCATCAATTCTCTGGGCAATGGCCAAGAGATGGCGGAATCCAGTGGTGCACTCCACCGGTATGAGTGTGTTTGCAGCTCATCTCTAAGATTATCGATGCATATGGCTAGCATCTCATCAGGAGGCATTGGTCTATTTAGAGAATAGGTCAGACCATTCCATCTGGCTATGAAATATCAAACCCTCTCGTTCTCCCTTTGCTTGTAGTTAAAGAGAACTATGACCGTTTTTTAGTCAACATTGAGCTGAAGTAGAACATAAACTACTGCTGGAGGTCATTCCATGTCTTTATCGACTGTGCCGGCAGACTCATGTACCAGACGAAAGCAGATCCTTGCATGGTCTGTATGATGCATCTAAGTTTCACCACTTCCTGTTGTTCCAGAGTTCCCATCATAGGGTCGCAATAGGTTGCAAAGTGCATCAAATGCTGCTCTGGGTCGCCTGATCCATTGATGATGGGGAACACATGGCTCCCAAAATTAGGTGGATGCAGTGTGTTGGTCACCCAATCTGGGTAGGGTTTCCGCTTCGGCTGTATCAGAGCGCGTTGACCCTCCATCACTTCCAATCGAGCTGTTAGTGCCTCGATGGTGTTGGTGAGTCCATGGTTTACATACTATTAGACCCGGTCCTGGGTAGGAAGCGCCCGAGGCATTTCCTGAGGATCCGGATTGGCCGGCACCATGGGTGTAGTTTCTGTTCAGGGTACCCTTGGTGGGTTTGGGTGTACTTTCTCCAGTTGCCTCCTAAGTGGAGTGAAATCCTGGTATTCATCATCCACGATTAGGCAGCAGGACAATCTGAGCGCCTCATTGGGCAGGAGCCCTGATCATGCTTCATTTTCCGGGGAAATCCTTATCCTTTGAGGTTCTCTTTCTAGGTGTGCATGATGTGGCTCTTCTTGGAATGTACTTTCAATAAAGCAGTTCCTCTGGAGAAGCTCGGCGATAAGCTGCCTTAATTCTTTTATCTCTTTTTCTTGTCGAGAGAACCTCTATTAGAGCATGAGTGGATCGTTTTTATCAAGAGACGGGGATGGGTTCAGGGTAACCGTTCTTTTATTATTATCTTCGTTGGAAGATCATACGGTAAGCGGAGGGAGGTTAGCTGAAGGGGTGGCCATATTTAAGGCGGCCCTCTGGTTCTGGGTGTGCACACATGGGGGTTCGTTGTGAGTCACAGCCTGACCAGAATCGGCATCTCCCAATCTGTGCAGACTTGCAATCTCTCCAGTGTCTCCCACGGGGATAGCCTCTATGGCGTTGATGAACACATATTTCAGGGTGGAGGGGACATCATATTCCAAATAGGAAGAGGATCTCCCGCATCATCGGATGACCTTCCCATTCATGACTTGGTATTTCCCTTGGACTTCTTGACAATGGGTGACTGAAAGTGTTCTTTGATGCGACCTTACGGTGCGCCTTCCTATCAGAGGGGATGATGATTCAAATGACGGGATATGACAAGAACCACCTCTTCTGACTGTCCACCCTAGATGAGAGAATACAGATTCTTGTGGGGGATATTGTTGTTGAGGGGGTAATAATGCCCCCAGCCCTGAGGGATGGGGTTGGATCCATTCCCTGGATGTTGAGTATTTTCCCAGTTGTATTGGTCATACAAGATCATTTGTTGTTAAAAATTCCCCCAGCCCTATAGGCGGGGGTTGACCCTGGATTGTGGCAGTGGTTGCGGAAATCGCGACCTGCCTGATCTCGCGTGCTCCCATCCGGGGGTGAACCAGATCTGGGGTCGAATTCACCTATAGATCAGCCCCATCTGGGGAAGTAGGAAAAGATTTCTTATTGTCCTCTCTTAGGTGAGAGGCCCGCTGGATGCTCTCAGTGGCCTGATTCAGGCAATTTTCAGCGGCTCGTTCCCACTGGGCTTGACGCTTCTGGGACATACTCAACGCCCAACTCTGTTGGGTGTGTTGCTTTTCCTGAGCAGGGGGTCCTCCCAATTGTCTTCTTTTAATGACGACGTTGCTAGACACCATGCCGAATGGGTTCTTTTGGGCAGGGAGCGGAGTAAAATGCATAGCTCTGTGTTCCCCACATCCCCTGATATGGACTCCTGTCGGAGCATCACCGATAAGGTGCTGTAGTTCCTTCAGTGCACGGAGGCAAGCTACCTCTATATTCCCTTTGCTCTTATCAGGGCGTTGTTGTCGGGTCGAGGAAAAGGCCTCTAGGTCGATGTGATGTAGTAGGTCCCCTATCATCTTGATGTGTTCTACATACCCGTTATAGGGCAGGAAGCTTTATTTCAACTGGCAGAGGGTCGTCCATAGATTTTGGTGGATGCTGTGCAAGAATTCTTCCGAAAACTCCATTGGTATATCATACTAAGAGGTGGTCATGGGAAAAACATAACTAGTATATCATCCCTTGCTAGACATTTCCTCAGGTGCAGCATATCGGCATACTCCTCTTCTAGTGACTCCTCTACATGGTCAGCCCAACTAAGATGCTCGCTATAGTTGGAGGCAGTGGGAACGGTAGGTGCTGAGTCATTATGTTGCCGTTTCCGAGGTGGTTCAGATGATGAACATGGCCCTGGACCGTCTCCTGATTGCAGAAGGATGTCATCATTGACTAACATGAAATATGACATGCTTGATCTCGTCCTTCTAAGTGCCTCGTCATACAAGGGCCTCTCGGTGCTTGCTTCGGCAGGGGGAGGGCCTTCCTGGAGAAATAATATATCATCACTGGGAGGACATCCGCAATGGCGGTCATAATGGCGAGGACTATAATTACTATTTTATGCTTCACTGAATAAAGGAATTTTGCAGTGTAACTCCTGGGGAGGACCTCCATGGTGTGTCGTAGCAAGGGGAGGACCTTCTGGCTACGTAGCGTCGTTACGGGGACGACCTTATCAACAAATGCCATCACGGTGAGGATGACCATCATGGATTGACATTCGACCCGCATCCTGGGGAGGGCCTTCAGGACACAATGTGATAAAAGGAGGACCTTCTTGTTGTTGGGGCCATTGCGGGGAGGACCTTCGCAATGGAGGCTGTGGTGGTGAGGACTACCATCACAGGTGCGGCAATGGCGAGGACTACCATCACAGCTGCGACAATGGAGAGGACTACCATTTCTACTACCGTAGGGAGAATATCTGCGGGATACATCCTAGGGAGGGCCTCCAGAATGTACCGCAATAAAGGGAGGGCCTTCTCGTTGCTTGATGTCTCTACGGGGAGGACCTCCATTATCAGGGTGGTGAATACTACCACCATGATTTGATGCCTGACTATGTGGAGTTCCATTGCAGCGTAACCCCTGGGGAGGACCTTCATTGAAGGATACGACAAGGGGTGGACCTTCTTGTCATGATGAGACGTCACAATGGGGAGGTCCTTTGTAGTTGCGACTATGATAACGAGGAATACCATCACAATTTGTGGTCCCACTTCATGGAGAGTGAATTCAGCGTATACTCCTTGGAGGACCTTAGGGTGGAACACAGTAAGTGGAGGACCTTCTTGCTGCTCGATCTTCTAGTCACGTGGAGGGTTTCCATGACTTGCATCAAGAGAGAAGCTCTCGTGACTGATCGTTATATGCCCATAGGGGAGGCCCCCACTGGTGCTCTAGGGAGGACCTTCAGAGCTGGTAGTAGCCACATTGTGGGGAGGACCTTTGGAACTGCTACGGCTGCTCACATATTATGGTAATGGGTTGGTAAGGTTTTGAGCCTTTGAGGTGTGTATAGCTATGTTGGGAACCCCATATTCTAGTAGAGCAGAGTCATGAACCCGCTCTTTATTTTCCATCTACCTTTGGCACATTTAGGGTGCTCTTTTGCGGGATGCAGGGACCATTTGATGTTGGCAAAAGCCTTCACCTTTGGGTCCCTATCTAATTGGGTCCCGTGATGCTGCCAGGATACGCCGACGAACATCTTGACTTTTAGGAGGGATATATACCTGCTCTGGAGCATCCACCATGATGGATGGGTGTCCCCCAGTTGGAACGCCTGAAGCTACTCGATCTGGTTACCCTTGCGTCGTGAAATGTGGCTGGCGACCCTCCTGGGTGGAAGTAGGGATACAGATCTGCTCCAAGGTGGCTATCTCAACTCTTAGATGAGTGGAATCAAATGGGTAGATGGGCTAACGAGCCCGAGTACTTACTTTTTCCGCTGATGAAATTACATGCTGTCAAGTCTACAAGATATGATCAGAGATCGATAGCAGCTCCTCCATCATTGCGATGATATGTTGAGAGACATCATTGGCTGGAATGGGTATGAAGGCCCATTCAGGTATCAGAGTAGGAATATCCTACTCCGGTCTTCTGGTGGTCAGTTGGTACTGGCAATTCTCTTGTGTCGCGGTAGCTGAACGAATCTTCCCCTATACCGAGATATGCCGGTTTATCTCTCCATGTGCCGCCACATCGTGGTGGCAGACTTTACTTGCATCCATAGGGAGCTGGCCCTGCATATATTGTTTTCCCACCATATAGAGTTGGTGGCCTTTATTGGTGGGGAGATGTTCCCGCCTATGATTTGTCGCCACATCTGGGTGGCGGGATTTGTGGATCGCCACCATATCAGGATGGCGGGTATCAGAAGAAACTGCCAGGAGCAAGTCTTACAGGTGTCTGGTCGCCACCACGTCGGGATGGTGGGATTCATGACCCTGTGCAGGGAGAGGTGCCTTCTTAGTATGTGTCGTCCTGTGTGAGCGATGTGCTTGATGGAGCTCGGCGGGGATGCGCACCGGGTCGTATGATGCCTCAATGTCTGGATGGTGGGCTCGGGAGGAGCAAACATGCGATGGTGCATATTCATGGTACATCTCCGTGGCTAAGCAGCGGAGCTCCTCCTCATGGACCAAGGTGATGACCGGTCCCTGATTATACGTCTGCCCCCCTAATCGGGTGGTCCGAGGGGCTGGAGCTTGGGGTGAGTGGGCCTGAATACTCGGGGAGACATCCTCCTTGGCGTGAGGATGTTGGGTCATAGTGTGACCGTGATGACGTCTGCCGACAGGGGCCTTGGAGTGGAATCCCCGTTCGGTGGGGATGAAGTACTCAACGTTGACCTCATCGACCTCCCTAAGATAGGGGAGGTATTAATTGTCCCGTTCTGAAGATAGACTCTCAAAACGGTTGGAGACAGCGACCGGGGATGTCTAGATCTGCGTTTGCAATCGCTTTTGGGAAGGAAAACGACGAATTCTAGTGGATCGGAGGGTGTGCATGGCCACCTCCACTGTTGGGAGAGTATCAATCACATGATACTCTCAGATCAGCACATCTGAAACCCAGTGTTGAAGAATCTATGTGGATGATGGGGTACTTTTTTGCTGAGGAAGTCTCGTCTATGTGTTGTCGGAAACACGCACTTGTGAGTTCCTTTGCGATGACATTGGATCAAAGGGAGTTCTGAATGTAGTACCTGCAAAACATTTTATCAAATAAAAGTAGCAAACCCGTCAAAGCAACATATCATAATACCATGCATAATTAATGATCTTTTTGGCTCTCCATTAGAGCATGAGGGGGCATATGGTGGGATTAAGTTGAATCCGTCTTGTTTGGATAAGGACTCATGTCGGGTTCACCATTTTTTGTTTTGTTCATGCTTTCCTTGGCCTTGAAATTCCAAACGGCACCGTATCCAATGATTGATGGACCTACTTTCCAAAGGCAGAAATTCATCACATGGTCTGACCAGTGACTCTTCACAACTCACATTGGTCAAGAGGATGGGAAGTCGGGCTCATCTCACCCTTTGTGGGGGGAATTATTGCCCGTTCTGGGACTCCCATATAAATTTAAGACGTATTCATATGGTCCAAAATTTTTGTTTATACTCAAACATAGTATCCATGGATTAAACATTTGTGGGCAATGGTCAACTGGACGAAGGTGTTTCGAATGATTTATGCTTGAGTTTTACCATCCCTCAATGGATTAATGAATCCAAGGAGTCAGAGCTCGTTTGAGGCAGCCCTAGGAGAGACATGGTGAACCGATGTGAGGACAGTCGGATCAACCGGTTGTCAGGATGGAAACTTTTGGAGGCTTCCTACGTACGCTTCCTAGCAGACAGGGATCATAGTCCATGTAGTTCGCAATGTCTTGGGACAGATGCTCTGAGGCTGCCCAGAATAATGGATTGGGGCTTACACTTTGAAGAGGCCCATTTTGGGGATTGGGGCTTACACTCTGAGGAGGCCCATAGTGGGGATTGTGGCATACACTCTAAGGAGTCCCATAGTGGGGATTGAGGCTTACACTCTGAGGAGGCCCATGATATTGGTAAATAAATGTGAAACGGGGTGTCAGAATGACCCGTTATTGGGCTTGAACATTGGAGAGGCTTCCTCTGTACCCCGCCTAGGAGATAAGGATCAAATTCCACATACGTCGTATTAATGCGAGGCTTATGCTCTGGGGTAGCTCAAGATGTGGATTGGGGATTACAATCTGAGGAGACCAAAGATGATAGATTGGGGCTTACTCTCTAGGGAGGCCCAAAAAAGGATGTAATGGTAAATTCTTACTCTTAGCGCATGTGAGCCATGATCGGTGTGAGAAACAAGAGGTAGCAGGGACCAGAGGATCACGTCGCGAGAGGTGCGTTCATGAGAAGTGTAGTGGGGCTTATGCATAAGGGGCAGCCCATGTCGTCAGGGATTACTCCGAGATTGACACCCGGGGTGACAAAGCCTTGTGGGAGAGGGAAAGGGGGTGATTCTGTGCCCATATCCTCTCTTGCAGTGCATGAGGGCCTCCTTATGATGGCTATTATACAATTTATAAATAACCTTTATCAAGTAGAGGGGAAGAAAAGGGATTCTCGAGCTCAGACTCCACATTACCGTGGGAATGTGAACCCAAGAATGCTTCAGGAATCTCCTCAATGGTAGGGAAACCCCGTTTGACCCTATTTACTGTGGGTATGTGAACTAAAAATGGCACGCTGATGCACCCGAATGTTACACCACGCAGATCCGGTGTCTCTGGTGGAGGACTCGGATCGGGGCCGATTAATAGTCCAATGATGGAGTCATGGAGGACTTGGCTGGATCGGATGGATTTTACTAGGCTCGGGAAATGATAACACAGAAGAATTTGGGGATCCACCGAGCGGTATGGGTGGTGGCGCCTTTTGCGTGGGGAAGTGTCACACAGCTGGAGAAGCCATCCACGAACTAGGGTGGTTCGCAGCTTCGGGTTCAATCCACGAACCAGGGTTGTTCATGGAGGGTTTAAGGAGGTCAACGACGGCCAAGGGCAGTGCCATTCAGAGGCTCGTCGATCAGGGATTTGCCTGCGTTGGAGAGTGCTACGCGGTGCGACAGATGGGAAAAGAGGCATAAAATCCTTGGTCCGTGGGTAATTCATCCGCGGAGGGGATACAGTTTGTGATTCTCTTTGTTTTTTGTTATTTTAGGTTCACAGTTCACCAAATTATTATGCGTTTTTTAATTCCTTGTTAATTCGTATACCTGTTGTGGTTTGCGATTGGGAATTTTTAATTTGCGAGATCCAAATCCTTTCTTCAACTGATCTCCTTCGGAATCTCCAATCCCTCCGAATCTAATTCCTGTTCAATGATCCCCGTTTTCCCCCTAGGTCTCTTTTTATAGAGTGGGGAAAGGGTTGTATCTAGTGCCACGCAACACCTTTTGTGGAGGCCCATAAACAAATACTCGGTTCTCAGCTGACATTGTCAATCTGCGATTTGCGGCGGGTGTTGAACGCTTGCCATCCTCCGTGAGGTGAACTTAGGGAGTTCTTCGAGGCTGCGGAGGGTTCCGCCTCTATTCTGCAAATGATAGCGTGTGCAGCTTCAGCATGTCGATGCGGTCTGCGGTTGGGGTGGTTCGTGACGGTGAACCGGACTGGCGCCCATACTGCCTCGCGACTGCGGAGGCTCTCTACCTTCATTTTGTGAACGACACTGGTTCGTGGAGGGGGTGCCTCACGGGGCCTGGCCATGTTGTGCTTCCATGGGACCGGTTCCCGGACCGGTCCTATTTGTGTCCCTTCCTTGATTATTTTCCCCAATTCTTTGGTGGATTTGGGTAGAATTTCCTTTGCCTATTTTTCAGGACCCTAAAACAATTTATCCAGGGTTGGTTATTTTTGATGACCATGAAATATAAATATTGGATTGTGTTTCATGGAGAGGATAAGATAGGGGTTGGCAGAGGTATTATGTGTAAATTCGTGTGATGAAGTGAGGGAAGAGGTTCTCTTTTATAATTAACGTGAGAGACACTTTTAGAAACTCTAAATATATTAAAACAGTATAAATTTATATTCATTTACAAATGGATACAAATTTAGTTATCTCAATGATTATAATAGGAGGGGTATAAATCCTTTCTACGAATAATTTATTAAAAAATTTATTTCATATCATCACATATATATTTTTCATATAAACCTTATATAATTCATTTAACTCTGACCATGACAACATTTGTATTTATTTTTGAAGGGTTAATATAGATACTCTAAAATTACCAAAGATACATAAATGACTATT
This sequence comes from Viscum album, assembly GCA_963277665.1. NCBI lineage: Eukaryota > Viridiplantae > Streptophyta > Magnoliopsida > Santalales > Viscaceae > Viscum > Viscum album. Next base: position 2,105,163,396 of record OY728148.1, read on the forward strand.
TTATGACCTATTTATATTATTTTTAATGAGTCGGCTGAATTTTATATTTTTATAAATTTATTTAAATTTAATAAACTATTATTTATTTTAAAATGTCAATAATTCCAATTTTTATACAATTAATTACATCACTTATTTAAAAAATATAAATATATAAGATAACAGCAATACAAAATTTTTAAAACATTCTTAATATTTCCAATGTATCAAAAACAATTTATATGAAATTAATTATCTAAATATATATATATTTTTTAATTTTTTTAATTTCATTTATTTGATATTTCCATTACTTAAATAATTACTAAATCATAATTGTGTTATCCATTAAGGATGATATTTATTTTCAAAAAATTACAAATAAATATTAATTATGAAGAAAAATATTTCAGAACTAATATTAATATTTATTGTATAATGTATCATCTGTATAGCTACATATAGGAAATGTAAAATTTATTAAAAACATGTGTATGACATATATGGATTTTTTTAGAATAAATAATTGTAAAAGGATTATAGTCATACAAGTTTATCTAGGAGGCCGTAAAATTATCTCAGGAAAGGATTGTTTTTTTCAATGGCTTATACAATAATATTAAAATAAGTGTTATTCGTATTTCCTAATATAGAAACTATTATTTTCACACTTAATTACTCAATTTAACTTTTACTATATTAATATAAAAATTAATAAACTACAATTCATAATGTCCAAAAATAAAAGGCACCTATTTAAAAAATGATGACACATTGATTCATAATATGAAATCTATTTTCAAAAGTCATGAAACAAAATTTTTAATATTTAATTTATTATTAATCTCATTGCTGGATTAAAAAAGGGGGTTTTAAAGTACAAATGTTCAAAAGATTGAAATGTTTTTATGTGGACATTCATTGTGAAATTGATTAAATTAGAAAAAATTGGATTAAATGATAAAAATGGATCAAATTAAACTTTAAAACCAATATAAAATATAATTTGACACTATAAATTATTTGGATGAAGAAGATGTTTTCAATTAAAATTAAGTATATTTTTTTTTCCATTAATGAAAACAATAAACATATCAAAAAAATATGATAAATTCGACAAAATAAAATTTTTTACATTACTGTTTATTATAATAAGATTATTTTTTCTAAAATCATTTATTAAAGTGTCACAATCTACTTTTAAAACAAATGTTTCATCAAAAGGTGGATAAACTAATTTAAAAAATGTATATTCTTTTATTGAAAACTCATCTTTTTCTTAAGAATAATTTTGGAAAATTTTCATAAAATTTGTTAAATGTGGTTAATACTATTAATTCCCACCAATTCAATGGCTTGGTTTAAACACTCAATATTTAATAAATTTTGGCCTACAAAAACATCTTTTTGCGTGCAACTCATGATATAATATTTATTTAAAAAGAAATCGTAATTACAATCATATAGTTTTACATTTTAAAAATGAACTAATATGTTCATTTATATTTTATATCCCTTAACAAAAAAAATTTCCTCATATAATATTTTTCAAATGTTTTTAATAGGGTCCAATATGACAAGGAATAAAAAAAGTTCGTTATTTCCATAATAAAGATTAAAATTAAAACAAATAAAATTATTTTAATGAAAAAAGTGTATAAATTCACATATATTATTTTCTTCTTTGTAAAAAATATATATTGAGTGAAATTTTAAAATTAATATTGTAATAAGTTTATATGAACTTTTTTTCTTAATTCTTAAAAACTCTAATCTGAATAAATTCAATAAATATAAGAATAGTTTGCCCATATTTTGAATCATTTTATTATGGATTCTGATATAGACTATTGTATTACACTTATTTTTTTGTCCATATTCTATTATAAATCTTATTAGTACTCCTAAATTTTCATATTTTCGGTGTTTTGTGGAAAATGTGTTTTGAGCTTCAATGTAAACCCTTCAACTTAAATATAATTACTACATTTTAAAAAATATTTCAAATTGAATGATTTTTTAATTTAATACTCAACATTAATATTTCTAATATAATAAAAATATGTGTTTCAATTATTTTTTAGGAATATTAAAATCTATGAAATTTTACATCAATTAATACACATCAAAAATCACTTAATTGATTTGAAATCTAGATTATTTTTTCGACCACATTGGTGTTTATAGTGAGTGAAATTCATTCTAAATATATATAGTTTTTTTCCACCCTGAGGATGTTAATATATGATATTTTTCTACGTAATTAATTAGGAATGTCACTTCCATTTATGTGTATAAATATTTTTATTATTTTCATGCATTGGGTGTATGATTTTCAACCATAATTGATTTTGAAATTTCATACTATATTTTAAAATTAAAATATATAGATTTAAAAATTATAATAAATTCACTCCTAATACATATTAACTCTTTACTAATAATGCAAAAATTTATGGATAAGTTAACTATTATTTATTTGATATTATTAAAATTAAAATCCCTATAGTCTGTTCTTTTTATTCTTTGTTAATTATTTGAATTTGTTCTCCTTGAAAAAATTGAATATTTTAAGGTTTTCTAAATGAAATGTATAATTTACATAATATTATTCAAATTATAAATAAAAATAATATTCGTAAAATTAAGTCAAAATTTTGGATGGTTGTTTTAGAAGGGAAACCAATATTTATTACATAGGAGAGTATATGGCGTAAAATGCTTTTGAAATAAATTTATAATTTGAAATTTGGGTTTTTATTAATGATATTTATTTTCCTCTAGTAAATTTTAATAATGGTATCGTGGTGATAAAAATCTCTTATGTGGGGGCTAATTTTATGTTTCCTATTTCAATTGTGTTTTTTGACATTATTTTTGAGGCAATAGATGACATTTTAATAAAAAACAATGTATTAAGTGGATAATTATTTGCTATTGATTTTTATATGATGATTTTTTATCCATTGAATTTATATATTTAATATTATGTTTTAGTTCCATATTTATAAAATATTTCTTCGGTAAATTTTACCCATAAATTAATATCATTCATTCCCTATAGACTTTTGATTATAAATATATAAATATAATTTTTTTAATAAAATTTTAGTTTTGAGTTAAAATATTTTAGAACTATGTGAATATATATATATATATTTGGGGATATTATTTTATATTTTTTCGGAAAAACTGTATTTTAAGTTTTTCTCTAATTAAAACCCACACATAGTGTCTACTGATCAAAATGAAAAATCAACGATACATAAAATCAAAGGCAGAATTAAGCTTGATGATAAAAGTTATTGGGAATATTATAGAGATAATAAAGTTAGTATGAAAAGGAATGAATTGATATATGATCTCATTTGTGTTTATCATTATTTGATATGAAAAATGTTTCATGTGGGGGGGCATGATCAGTTATGGAGTTCAGCTTGAGCCACACATAGGTGATTATGAAGAACTAAGGTGTACGAGATATCAAAAGAGGGGGTGAGTTCGTAATTCATTCCTATAATAATGTAAAAGGATTTTACGACTTCTTTATATGCGAAAAAGAGGATAATAATTTAAATAAGTATGGAAAATTATCCATTCAAACTATTAATGTAATATCTGAACTAGAGGGTGGAGCTATAACAATCTGATAATATGTATCCATTATAATACAAATTATAGTCTAAAATATGTGTCAGACACTATATCCATTATAAAAAAGCCAAATCATATTGACTAATAATTATTGAAAATTATACAATAATAAGTATTATTTTCAACCATTAATTTGTATTACATTTATAAGGTGAATAATTAATATGAGTCAATATTTAAAGGTATTTTTCTATAAATCTAATTTAATTTATAATATATAGTTTCATTTAAAATGCTAAATTTAAAAAAATTAGAATTTAAATTTGATAAATATAAATTAATTTTTAAATTCCAAAATTTTTTATCTTTGGTTGAATTTTTCATATTTATCTAAATAAAACATTTTAGGTGAATAGTAAAAATCCAATTTTTGAAATCCATACTATTTTGAAATTATTATATTGTATTATTAAATTTATTTTTTGAATCCTTTTTAATTATATATTTTATTTTTTAATGAGTAATTAATAATTTTTTAATATTTTGTTGATTTTATAAACTGTTGGTCAACATTTTAATTTTTTGTGGCATTTTAATGAAATAATTTTTTCACAGTATTGTTAAATTAATTATAACATAAAGAAATGGGTTTTTTGGTAATTTTTTTAAATAAATAAAGCATACAAAATGATTATTATTTTATATTCATTTGAATCAATGGAATTTATAAATCTACCCTAATGATAAATATTTCTTCCTAAAAATATTCTCTTACAAAAAACAATTCTTACGCGTTAAATAAACTAATGATAAGATTAATTTCCAAAATAATATTTTGATAATTTCATGAAATTAATGTAGTATTTGGTAAAATAATTTTTATATTATTTAATGTGGACAACATTATTTTTAGTTATAAAATTCAAATTATTAGGATTAAATCTAGTTACCACTATATTTATGAAATGATTTTTTATACATTATTTATATGTTAAGACCAAAAAATTTATCACCTATATATTAAGTAAAAACATTAAAAATTAAATTTAATATGCGGTATAAATACATAAATAAATATATATACACTCATTTAACTGGTAATCGATACTAAATAAGACTAGAAATCCCTAATGGTTAAAATGTAATTTTTCAAATAAAACAATTTTTTTACCATCATATTTTTAAAATTAAAAACAAATTTTATAATATTAATATTTTCATTATAATTAAGTATATTTTAAATTTAGTACCATATATCACAAATTTGGTTATTTTTTATCTTATATTCTAAATAAAACATAAAATCACTTAATTTAAAGCTTATTTCAACTTAATAGTAAACGAGTGAAGGGTGAAAACATTTTGGTAAAAACCATAAAAAGTGTTTTAAAATATATTAAAAGATATTTTAGAGTATCTTTAAATACAAATACACCACACACTCAATAAATTTAAAATGTATGGCCAACTTAACTTGTAATAATGTCATGTAATTATTTAATAATAAAGGGTGTTTCTAAAAGTGATCTCTTCTTATCATGTAGAATTGTATCACATAAAACCATTAGAAAACAAAAAAAACTTATAATAGTTCTTTAAAATGAAAAAAATCCTTCTAAAACAATTAACAATAAAAATAAACCCATATTCAGTCATAGTTATCATATTCCGTTCAATTTCATGGTAACTTTCAATTGAAATATCATGTCTCCAATGTATGTGTTGTCTCATCTAATTATTTTTTTAATCTTTATATTTAAAATATCCTATTCACATAAATGATTTCTTATTAATTTATCATTAGTATAAATATATGTTTTTATATTATTGTTAAACCCAATATTTATTCACTATTATTCCCTTATATAATCCAAATATCGTCACTAGCACATTACATGGACAACCACCTACACGATGAGATGTCGATTGTCATTCATTTCTTTATTCCCCTAAAATAATTAATGGTGGAATTGATTAAAAAATAATATAAATTATAAAATTATGGTTATGAATTTTCAATTTAACATCCACCTTCAACCCCTCTATGGAGTTGAGAAACAGGTACATTAATCATGCATACGTGAGATAACACCCTCCATGATGAAACATGATTCTATATTCATTTATAATATCATAAATTGTGAAAAAATATTAATATAATGTTCACCATAATAATTAAAAAATAATAATATCAATATAATTATTTTATAATGATATTATTCTATATGAAACACCATTTTAACCATAATCACGAATCAAGGTAAAGCATTATCATGTTTGGGTTGGATTCAGTACCTTCTTGATCAATGATTTAGAATATAATTATGGATGACTATGGGAAAATAAAAACTAAAATTAATATCATATAATTTTAATATAATTATTTCTATATTGTATTTTGAAATTTATGTTAATTAATTATCTTATATTTATTGTAAAATTTTCATACAGTAAAATTATCGAAATTAGAAATTATAATTATATTTTTTACATAATGTTTCTAAAAAAATATAGAGTGGAATATTTTATTATATATCAATATAGGTTATATATTAAATAATACTAAATTATTTGTCTATAATAAACTTTGTACTAAATAATGAATAATACTACAAATATTATTCAACATGCTTAAAACTGGTACTGTTATATACACCCAATGGTCATAATATACTATAATTAATTTATATAATAATGATAATTAATTATAAAAATTATTATAAAAGGGTAATATTTATGATAATGGTAATGAAATAAGATATAGTTTTATCTAATATTTATTTCTATGAGTTTAGAGTCACATCAACAACATAAGGAAACAATGAAAGGTGTTGTTGTCTAATGTTTTCCTTCATTTTGGAATGATTCCGCATTTTCAACCATTTTCTACTTTATATTTTATTGTTATAAAAAAATTAATTACATCATCTTAAATTGAAATTATCATGATATATAGATTATATCCCACAATATACCCTTTATTGTATTTCAATACATTCCTTCAGAAGTTATAAGGACTCCATCTCAGAAGTTCGTTATTTGATACGCTCTTTATTTTATGACCTAATTTCATCTAAATGGTTTATAAACTACCTATTCATTTTATAATATAATTAATTATATTATTCCCGGTATTTAAAATTGAATTTAAATATCAATATATTTCATGTTGTTCTTATTGGAATACTTCATAATTGTAAGTGTTTTTATCTCAACTTCTCTTCATTGAGAAATATGTTCTTGTTATGAAATGTTTTGTTATTTATATGTTTTTTATTCATGAGAATTATTTATTTTTATATATTTCCTTTTAATTCATTATCCTTACATAACCATATTTTTTTCAATCCTCTAACGTATTTTGATTAAAAAATTACTTCTTAATGGGTTTTTATGACTCAAATATCTTCTTTGGGTCATATTCACTCTTCACTGTCTATTATATTTTAAAATAGAAAATTTATAACCAAGAATTATGTCATATTTTAATTATATATCATCTTCATGGGAAAAAAAATTTCTGAAAAAATCATTCTTCCATTATGAATGTATTGTTTGGTTAAAATTCATTTATTTATAATAAATTTTGTTACAATTTTTTTATTTTTCTTTTGCTTTAAATTTATACATTCACCAAATGTTTTACATTACCTAATTGAATATTAATTTTATTACACATTCATTGATCGATTTCCATTAATTTATATTATATAAAATGTTTTTTTATTGTTGTTGGAACTAGGGTCTTCAAAGCGTGTTTTGGAATATGGTTTGTGTTTGTTGTCAATCCTCAGTGGAAGTTCAGGATGTGTATAGATTGTTGGAACCAGGGTCGTCAAAGCATGTTTTGGCATATGGTTTGTGTTTGAAGGATAGAAGACTTGCGCGCCATATGTTTTTTAGGATCAGAACTTCAAAATTTGGCTATGGAAATAAGGTCGCGCAAATATTGGTTGGGTCGCGCAAGTGAGTTGCGCGACAGAGGTTACTGGAGACAAGACTTGCGCGCCGTTGAGGGACTTGCGTGCCTCCGCGCAGGGGGTCCAGTTTGCCTATAAATACTTGACCACCCCTCCTCTTTTTTAACGGAGCTCAAGACTTAAATATTGTTCGAGCTCTCGTCGCGCAGGTGGTTGAGCCGCGCAGGTGGTAGTTTTGTCGCGCAAGAAGAGCTTGCGCGCCGGTAGTTGGCTGTGCGCCCAAGGCGGTTTGGAAGAGAAAGGAAGTGGGCCGTGCAAGTTTGTAGTCGAGGAAGGAAGAGTCGCGCAGGTGTGTTGATGACACTTGTGCGCCAGTTTGGACTTGCACGCCGTAGTGGGACTTGCGCGACTCTCTTGGAGAAGCGCGCCAGGTTTTGCTGAAGCCCACTGGCCTATTTGGAGCTACACGAATGCCGAGAGACTACACGATACATTCGAGGAAAAGTGATATTCTTCTTCTGGTGAGAATCAGACATCAATAGAGCATCTACATACAACAATGTATGCATTATTATGCAAATGTTGAAGAGACCTTCACGTCTATAAACTGAGTGGGACTTCCCCAACGGCAGTGAGCCAGGGGGAGACAACGGGAGTGACCCGAGGGAAGCAATGAGCTATCCCTGAACATTTGTAAGGGCAGTGAGCCTAGGACAGAGTGACTGTACCCGAAATTTTGTAATCTACATCTATTGAAGCATAGTGGATTTTGGTACTACCGACAACCTGTCGGCGTATGCTCCTTGGACGTAGCCCTTAGTGGTGAGCCAAGTTAAAATGGTTGTGTCTTCTCTGTGCTTGTGAATGTTTTCTTCTTAATCATAATCATCATACAGGTTCAACAAGTTCCTACCAACGTGGGAAGAAGATCCATCACATTAATTGAAAAAGTGGTCACCCTGATTCACCCCTCCCCTCTCAGGGTGTCCCGGTGTCCTTCAAGTGGTATCAGAGGGAGGTTGCTGGTGTTGAATCTGCCTCTTTTCTTCATGGAAAACGCGGTCAATATCAGGGGAGTCCCTCACTTTGATGGAAGCAATTTCCAGATCTGGAAGAACAGAATGAGATCTCATATAAGATCTCTTGGAATGGATGTTCTTTTTTCTACTAAGCAAGGAATACAAGTCACTGATCCAACATGCCTGGCTATGACTAAAACAGACATGAAACTTCTTGATGCAGATGCTAAAGCACAGAATGCTCTCACTATAGCCCTTTCGGATCAGATCTACCTGAAGGTGATGAATTGCATCTCAGCAAAATCCATGTGGGATAAACATGAGAATATTTATGAAGGAGATATCAATGTGAAGGAGGAAAAACTACAAGTGCTACACAATCGGTTTGATGATCTGAAGATGCATCCAGACGAGAATGCAGAATCTTTCATCAATCGAATTACTGATGTGGTTGGAGCAATTCGGGGTCTAGGAGAAGAAATCAAAGATATTGATATTGTAATGAAAATATTAATAATAATTCCACCTCTGTATAATGCGAAGGTGTCCGCTCTTGTGGAAAGAGATCTTTCCAAACATTCTCTAGATGACCTACTGAGCAGCTTGGTTGCATATGAAATTAGAGTCAAACCAGAAGATGCTACGACTCGGGTGAGCAAGGAAATGGCATTCAAGGCCATGAATAAATTGAAAATCTCAAAGGATAGTAGCGGTGATGATGAAGAAGAGAAAGATATTCTTTCTCTCATTGCAAAGAAGTTATAGAACGGGAAAGGGAAATTCAAAGGGAAGTTATCTCTCGCATGTTTCCATTGTGGAAAAGTTGGGCACATTGCCTCTCAGTGCTTGAAGAATATCAATGATGATGACAGTGAAGATGAAAACTTCAAGAAGCCTCAGATATGGTTCTTCAAAAAGGGAGACTTCAAATCTAGTAAGAAAACGCAAAGGAAGAGTTTTGTATGTGAAGAGGAAGAAGATGATAATGAATTCTATGATGAAGAAGAACCAGAATTCAAAACTGGGAACCATGCTTCTATGATGGCCACTGTTGAAAAGCAAAAAGATACTGATGGATAAAAACAACTGAGAACTTGTGCAGATCCTGAGGTACAACTTACGGATGCGGTTAGTAAGCTTAAGATTAAATGTAAGAGCTGCAATAAGTGGAAATCAATTGTAGAAGAATCAACTGAATATGTTGATCAACTTGAAGCTGAAATTGAACGACTGGACGAATTTGTGACGGTACAGTCAAAAATAATTGAACGTAATGATGATGTTGTTGATATGAAGCTGAGAATTGAAGTGCAGGAAAAGTTCATCAATGACCTCACATCTAGACTGGATGAAAAATACAAGACTGGTGAGGGTCTTGAGGAGGAAGTAGTTACTCTAAGGAGTAAACTGGAGACTAAATCAGTTCCAAAAGAATCAAGGAAGAAAATACAGTTTGGAAGATTCTCAAATGCAGAATTACTAGCAAGAGCCAAGTGTGGTTCCGATGGGGTTGGAAAAATCTTGAGTGATCAAAGACCTGCTTGCATGGGAAAGAGTGGAATTGGTTGTGAGGCTGAGTCATCAACTGTTGGAAGTGAAAATATCCAAAAGAAAGATTAGATGAAAGTTGAACACGTTTAAATGTTACCTATAGTGCTGAAAAAGGAACCCTCAATCCAAACTAAAAGGAGACCTGAAAATTGTCCTCAATCTTTCAAAAATGGCAGACAATATTACTATTCTCCCAAGGAAGAAGGTATAAGGAGAAATTCAAGTGAGAATAAATTTCTTCTCATGAAGTGTCAGTTCTGTGGCTATCTGGGCCATACCATGTCTTATTGTGAAGAGGCAAGAAGCTATTTGAATGGAGAAGATATAGATGCTCAACAAAGGAGAACAATTTCATATCCTAATTCTTATAGAATAAATAATTTCTATGGATATTGTTTTCGTTGTTCTAACTTTGGTCATAAGGCCATTAATTGCAGGCAGAGAAGGGACATTGACACCTCATACCGAAGTTCCAGACAAGTCAAGTCTCTTCAGCAAGACATTGTTGCCCTTTCAAATAGGTTCTCACCTCTCAAAGAAGAATTTGACTATGAAGAACCCGGGTTTGCTGAAGAGATAGTTGAAAGGCCATCAGTTATATATACTCAATATAATGTCTCATGGAAGGAAAGGAAGAAGATTGAGAAATCAAAACATGCAGAGGTAGCCCTCAATGCTACAAAGGACAACAGTACCTTTATTCTGGATAGCAGTTGTTCATCTCATATGACAGGTAATTTCGGCCTACTAACGAATATCTTAAAGAATGTTGATGGTACAGTAAGATTTCGTAATGATGGGGCTCTGAAAATCAAAGGGAGTGGAAGTACCAAATTAGCTAATGGAGAACTAAAGACTGAAATCCTTTACGTAGATGGCCTACGTCATAATCACTTCAGCGTGAGTCAACTCTGTGAATCAGGACTTATTGTTACTTTTTATCAGAAAGGCTGCACTATCAGGGGAAAAACTAGCAATTCACTTGTGAAGGGATGCAGAACAGAAGGCAACTTGTATCAGGTTGATAGTGAAGAAAATGTATGTTACATGACTGTTGAAGAAGAAACAAATCTGTGGCATCGGAGATTGGGACACATCAATCAACAATACATGGAGAAAATATCAAAATTGAGAATTGTCATGGACATTCCCAACCTGAAGCGTGAGCGTGAAAAATCTTGTGATGCTTGTATTCTTGGGGAGCTGGTATGCAGTTCATATCGGCCAAAGAAGAAAAGGGCATCTCACATTCTTGATCTGATTCATACAGATGTTTGTGGTCCAATAAATGTTGCAGGAACACATGGAGAAAGGTACTCTGTCATTTTCATAGATGATTACAGTAGAATTGCATGTGTGATCGTCATTCACAGGAAACGACAAATCCTTGACTGCATGAAAACATATCGGCGAATCGCCGAGAATGATACTGGATGAACAATCAAAGTGTTGTGATCTGACAATGGAGGAGAATACATGTCCATTGAATTTGATAATTATATTGAGAACCATGGGATACAACATTAGGTAGCTGCGGTGAGAACTCCACAACAAAATGGAGTTGTTGAATGTAGGAATCGACAGGTGAACAACATGGAACGAACTATGCTGATTGAGAGTCGTATTCCACGACATTACTGGAAAGAGGTTGTTCAAGCTGCAGTGTACATTCAGAATAGAACATGACTTTATATGGGTGAGACGAAGACAACATATGAATTGTGGCATGGACGGAAGCCTTCTCTAAAATACTTTCATGTCTTTGGAAATAAATGCTTCATCAGGAACAAAGAAGGAAATCAAGGGAAATATGGAGACAATGCAGATGAAGGAATTTTCCTTGGTTACTCAATAAACAACAAAGCCTACAAATGTTACAACAAGCGTTTGGGATGAATTGTGGAAATCAGTGATGCAAATATAATTGAATAGAAAACCACAAATGCGTCAAGGACGTCATATGCTGATGTGATAGAAAGTCCGGAAGAATGTGAATGTGAAGAAAATACAAGTGCAGAAATAGATGAAGTTGTTCAAAAAACTCAGCAGTCACATCATGATGTTGACTCAGAAAAAGAATCTAAAGAAGTAACTATGGCTGAAGAAAATGCAACTGAACCTCGCAGGAGAAATCGAAGTGCTGAGATTGATCCATCCAACATAATTGGGGATATGAGTGCACCAACTCAAAGAAGGAGGATGAGGAATAACACGCAATCTACATTTCTATCTGTTGTAGAGCCATCCTCATTCAAAGAAGCTGCAAATGATGAATCTTGGGTGAATGCCATGAATGATGAATTAGATCAGTTTGACAAGAATCAGACATGGGATCTTGTCCAGATACCCAAAGGTCAAAATGTGATTGGTACCAAATGGATCTTCAAAAATAATATTGATGAGCATGGAAGTGTCATTAGAAATAAGGCACAACTGGTATGTAAAGGATACTCTCAGATTGAAGGCATTAATGTTAAAGAAACCTTTGCTCCAGTGGCTAGACTAGAGTCAATCAGGATTTTCCTTGCCATGGAAGTCCAAAAAGGATATAAAGTATATCAAATGGATGTTAAGACAGCATTCTTGAATGGTGTACTCGAAGAAGAAGTCTACATTGAACAACCAGTGGGATTTGTTTTCGGTACTGATGAAACAAAGGTCTGTAAACTGAAGAAATCTCTATATGGTTTGAAGCAGGCACCACAGGCATGGTACTCACGGCTGGATTCATATCTCAAGAAGTTGGAATTAAAAATAGGAGGAGTTGATCACAATCTCTATGTGAAGAATTCTCCAAAAGATCAATTCATGGTTCTTGTCTACGTTGATGATATCATATTTGGTGGTAGTAGGTAGAAATCAGTGGACGAATTTACCAACCACAAGAAATCAGAATTTGAAATGTCTATGATTGGGGAGATCACAAATTTCTTGGGGCTGCAGGTAATTCAAAAGAAGGAATACACCTTCATTTCTCAAGAAAAATATTCAAGAGACTTACTGAAGAAGTTCAATATGCAAGACTCTAAACCAATGTCAACTCCAATTGCATTTGGAACAAAACATAGAAAGCATGAGGATGGGGACTCTTTTGATCCCACCATGTACAGATGGATCATTGGAAGCCTACTGTATCTGACAGCAACAAGGACAGATATTGCCTTTGCCACATGCCATGCGGCCCGCTTTCAGAGTAATCCAAAATATGAACATATGGAAGCAGTAAAAAGAATCATGAGGTACATTCAAGGTACACATAATTTTGGGTTATTTTTTACTGGAGGCAAGGACAGTGAATTATCCGCATTTTCTGATGCTGACTGGGCTAGTGATGTGGTAAACAGGAAGTCCACCAGTGGTGGAGCTTTCTATATTGGGCAGAAATGTGTTTGCTGGTTGAGGAAGAAACAAGAAAGTACTTCTCTTAGTACGGCTGAAGCTGAGTATATCTTTTCCACAAAGGCATGCACTCAACTGCTTTGGATGAAGCAACAACTAATAGATATTGGTGAGAAGGTGCAGTAACCAATGGTGATTTACTGTGATAACAAAAGCGCAATTGATCTTACGAGGAATCCGGTTCAGCATTCTCATACAAAACATATTGAAATACGGTATCATTTTATCGAAGAAAAGGTTGAACAAGGTGTGATTAAAATGGATCATGTTGGAACTGATGAGCAAGTGGTTGATATCCTAACCAAGCTATTGTCCGCAGCTGTGTTTGAGAAGCATCGGTTGAACCTCGGTGTTCAACCACCTCCTACTGCATAAGGAGGCTCCATAAATCCCCTCTCCCTGTTTCTTTTAACTGTTTATATCTGCTTGGCTGTGATGCAGGTTTATGGGGGAGATACTATCCAGGCGGAGTATGGCTTGAGCTGAACGTTGAACAACTTATCGGACTTTGGTTTTATTGTCAATGTGGGAGAAAGGAATAAATTCAATGCAAGAAATTCTTCTGTGAGGCAAGAAATTCTTCTCTGAAGAGAATTATGTGATTGTGATGAGAAGTATAAGAAGGATACCATCAGGCTTCATGGAGAATTTCAAAACACTGGAACCCAATTCATGCTTCCTCTCTTGTTTTCTACACCGAGTATTGCTCACATAGACTTAGAGTGTTGGCTGAGATGATTCTTGCGTTTTGGGTTTGCTCATGGTTGGAGATCAATTGAATTTATTCTGATTTCCAACAAACCCAAAGGGGGAGATTGTTGGAACCAGGGTCTTCAAAGCGTGTTTTGGCATATGTTTTAATTTTCACATTGATGATTTAAAAACATTTTGTAAAAAAATAAATGTTATCTTATATTTACCCACCAAAGATTATTTTTTCATTATGTAATGTTTTTCAATCCCATTGTAAGTTTCTATGATTTCATATATTTTAATAAATTTAGATTTTTGACATTCTATGATATAGATATTTTATGTTATATAATATTAGTTTCATGTTTTATAAAAACCATTATATTTACCTAGTTTCATTATGTGATAATTAAAGCATGAATTACAAGTGGAATAAAATTGTATGGATTATGAGAAATATGTGACCTTTATCAATCTATAATTAATTGGGTAATGTATTATATCTCATGATATATAAATTTTATGTGAAAATGTTAGTGAGTAACTATGTTCAAAAATAGTTAGTGCGATGATGTTTAGCTAGAAACATAATTGTACATGTGAACATGTAAGTGATTTGCTAGGTTCACAATGGGTGAGTGTGACAAAGTCAATATCTACTCAATGATCTACTTGTGAATAGGCTAGATACTATCTATGCTCACAATGGTGGAGTTTCATGGAGTTAACCTCTAATAAAAGTTTTACATGTTAATACGATAGTGATTATCTTGGTTTATAAAACGTTTGTGCGATAGAATTTATCTCTACTCAAAATATTACATCTAAATTTGGAAGTGAGAAGCTATGTTCGTAATTATAAATAATTCTATCTTTATAATGTTTCATACATTTATTTATTTTATCATGTTTTTTCTTGTTTTCATGAATATAATTTATTTATAAATTATTATTCAATTTTATATAATGTTAAAAAAATTTATTATTATTTATCTTTTAGATAAATGCCATTTTTTGGATCTATAATCAAATTTTTAGGATATTATGTTTCTCAATAATGGTTTATTTTTATTATCCTCAGTATTTTGATCTTTTTTTTGTTATTTATATCTATATCATATTCTCTTTTAGGTTTATTATATAATCTGTTATTGTAAGAATTTTCTTTATGGTTCATTTGTGATCACCCATTCATTATGTTTCCAATCAACATTTTATAAATTTAAATATATCATATAATATGATTAGAATGGGTATATAAGAGAATTAATCTAGTTAAATGTCATTAAGTGTTGTAAAACAAGTTATTTGTATAGATAATCACTATATGACTGTAACTTTATTTCCTTATGTTGTGTGACTTTTTGTGAGATATACTATTTATATCATAATATTATTTTATTTTTTAGGCCATGTTTATCCTGATTCACATTAGTCAGAATCAGACTTTTGATTAGTTATTTGTGGATATTATATTTTATAACCTTTGTAAAAACCCTAGGAATGAGTCTTTTTATAAGATTATATCCTAAACTATTTATAATGTAATATGTAAGTATGTTTAGAAGAATTATATCCATGATTGGATAATGTATAATTGATATAGTTGTGGAACATGTTCTCCTAGTGGAAGTCACCATAAAAAGGGTTGGTTTAGAATTGATTCAATCATCACCCTGATTGATGATGTGATTCCATATGATTTCACCCCAATATAGAAACTCTTGTGGATATTTATTAGGTTATTCTATAATTTTTATAAAACATTAGGAGGGATTTATTTTCAAATAAATATTAATGGATTATGATTGGTGTTATGATAAAAAATCAAAAATTAAAACAAGGTATAACAAATATATTTATATGATTGAAAATGTTTTGTATAATTTAAATGAATTTATAATATGTTTATGTGATAAATTCATCGATGAAGATATATTTGGATTCAATTCTTACATCAACATACACGGATTATTTAGAATAATATCAAAAACATTTGCGTTTTATTAAATTGTGGAAATATGATCACAAGGATGTATTTGAAAAATTTATTATCCCATTACCAGTATATTTTATAACAAAATATTATAAAAAACATAAATAAAGAAATCTTAGTTTAAGAATAATTATGGAAAAGTGGGTTTTATAGTCTTACCTAATGTAATGAGGTAGATATCCTAATAAAAATAATAATCTAGATTCTCTTATATATTTTAATTTGTAAAGTTATATGTAATGATGATATTTTTTATGTTCATAATATTATTAATGATTATGTTATCCATACAATGATCCTTATTTAGTAGTTTTTAATTAATTTTTTGAAAACCTAAATTAAATGTTTTCCATAAACATGAAAAATTATTTTATGTGCTGGTTATATTTTTTATAAAACATTTGAGGAATACAAGTTTATGTGACGGATAACCATTAGGTTTAGATCATTATTAATGTCAAGATAATAATGGAATGGTGTATTTTTAATATGTATTACAAGTTATATCGATATCATTTGGATAAATGATAATTCATTTAGGTTACTGTTATAACATTAATGGGGTTTTAGTATTTTTTTATGGTGTGTGATTTTATGATCTAGTTTTTGAAATGATCGGAGTATTAAAGATTTATTTATTTTGGGAATAATATGAAATTTAACTATAGTTTTATGAATTGAAGATTATGATAGGTTTGGGGAAGGTATACTCTATAGAATATATATATATGATATGAACATTCTATGTTGTTTTTGGAAAGATATGTATGATGATCTATCTTAAAGAAATAAGTTAAATGTTACATTGGAAGTTATTTGTAGAATAACTAACATTTTATCAATAAAAACATCTTATTTAATCTGTGAAAAAAATTTATTGCGTGAGGATACAATTTATTTAATGGTTTATAATGTAATGACCTATGAATTATTATCCTTTAAAATACATACTATGTTCTATAACATGTTCCACATGTTACAAATAATGTAATGAAATAACTAATTATTTATAATATGTTATTAATAAAGAAACAATGAACACTTATTTAGAAAATGATTTTTTATTATTACCATTAAAGTTATATAATTAATATGAGTTATTATTGAAAAGGTAATTTTCAATAAAATCTATTTCCCTTATATTAAATATTTAAATTTCTAAAACTATATTTAAAACCAGATAGAATTCAAATTTTGGAAAGATAAAATTAATTTTTATAATTCATTCCAAAAAATATCTTTTGGTATATTTTTGATATTTTACTAAAATATTAAATTTTTGGTGAATATTTAAAACATCGATATTATAACTGTTTTTTGTTTTAAGTATTTATATTTTTATATAAATACATTTAATTTGTTTGAATCATTTTTACTAAAAATTTATATATTATAAATTATAGTAATGAATTTTAAATTTCCATGTTTAATTTAGAAACTCATGCTCAAAAGCTTCAATATTTATATTAAATTTTATTGAACATTGTTTTATTGGATATTTTGTTTAAGTAATTATATATTTGAGATATAGTGTTTTTAACCTTAATTATTTTTAAATATGTTTTTATTACTAAAATTTATTTTAATATTAAATTCATTAGAATAAAAATAAATTAAAACTATATCCTAATCATGACAATTTGTCTTAAAATTATACTTATTAAAAAAAGTTTCTTATATGTTATTTTTGATAACATTAAGGTTAATTTTACTACACATAGAATCATAATTTCATAAAAATATTAATATATTTCTAATAATAATTTTAATATTATAAAACTTATATGGTTTCATTTTCTATGTATAAAATTTAGATTGTTAGAATTAATGCTAATTACCATTATAATGGTGAAACAAATAATTCAAAACAATTTAATAATTAATATCATTGAAATTATATCAAATAAAATACATTTATTTCATTCACACTCATGCATGATAGTTTTTGGCTCCGTTTTCCTTAACATGAAGTTGGGCTACCCCTACATGAGTTGTATCCAACTCAGTGCAACCAGAACTAGCTCCTCATGTGGGGAAATATCATGCAGGGACAATACTCTTTCCTAGATAACAAAATACACTATCATTGTTCTCATATCCAAGTACCTACTGTAAATTATCATGTGTCAAAATATTTTCCAATGCCTTCTCATTAAGGGCGAGAAAAATAACATTGTATAAAATATAAATGAACTATATAAATAATAAAAGATATTAAAATTGTTAATTAACAATGTAAAACATATGATCCATTCAAATATAGTAATATTTTTTGAGGAATACATCTTTAAATATTAAAAATAACTTACTTTTATGACATTGAATATAGAAACCACAATTAAAAATAAGTCATTAATATTTAATTTCATAACTAAAATAAAATATATATACTAGATAATGAAATATAATTTTTTAAAATGAACGATAACATTATTATATTATGAAATGAGAGGGTTAATAAAGGTAATTTTATATAATAAAATTGGAGCGTTGATAATATGTTTAACTAATGATTTTATAAATCAACATAATATGGGATTTAAATATTATAGTTTATATATATAATTTCCATCAATAAAAGTGAAATTTAATTATAGAATAACGAAAATGTAATGTATTTAATCAAGAACATTCCCTGATTAAGTACCAATATATTATAGTAAAACGGAACGGTTAAATGTTAGTAAGAATTATTTTATATTTTTGTTTCCAGGTTTCAATTATTTAATTTTGAAGCTTTTAAAATAAGGACAATCACGGATAAATTTTCATTTATGGATATTGATGAAATCAAACAGTCAATATTATCATTATATGTGTATTTGTGTTTTTTTGAAAGTGAATTAAATTTTTTTTTATGTGAAAAAATAGTATGTTATTGATTTTTTTTATAATTGAGGCAATTAGTGGATGATTTAGGAATGATTAAATGTGGATTGGAATAAATTAAATGAAATTTAATTTTATAGATTTTTTTAGTATTGTGAAAAAAAAAATAATGATGAGAACTACGGGTTGGGTTAAATATGTTATTTACATGATCAAATATTTAATTCCTATTTTGAGAAATATGGTAAAAGTTACCACTGTTTTTTATGTGAACATGGAAAATTATATTAATTATTGGTTTGGTTAAAGAATTTTAATATTTATTTAGTATGAGTGTATGTAAAATTTTAGGTTTCTGTTAATGGAAGATTATTTTTATGTGCTGAAACTGGGATAGTGTGTACTTTTTTTCCATATGGTTCAAGTAAAAAAAATATAGGTTTACAAACTTTTATGTTTTAATTATAGTGTCAATTTTAGTGATTTGTGTATTATTTATATTTTGTAACTATATTGGGTGTTGGGATTCAAATACATTTGAGTAATGGTATCATAGCATGAGGTATGTAGTTATGAAATTTTTTATCTTATAATCCATTACTCTATTATATAACTGTTAATCCAATAATTGATTTTAGTTTTTTATGACATTTTTATATGAAATTGTCCTATAATTCTAAGAGGGTTGTGCCAACAAGATTTTTTATACATTAATAATAAAAAATGATGTGAATTTATTGTTATTTTTATCTTATAATATTATTTTCAATTAAGTATTATATGGAATAAAATGAGCATTTTGGTAACATATTGACATTAAATGAAATAAAATGTATTATAATGGTTTATTTTATTGAATTTATTACTGAAAAATTTCATTATATAGGATTTAATAATCATTCCATGTGATTTAATGGGTATAGTTTATAGAATAGTGTTTAACGGTGAAAAATGTGTCACTTGTTATATTAATAAAAAAAGAAATATTGATTTCATGGATTTCATGGATTTTTTTAAAAAGTGTTTTTTATGAGATGACTAATCATAAATTATTGATAATGTTTTTATTAAATCATCATGCTGCATGTCGACATGTAAAATATATTTTACATGATGTTAATTTTTTTGGGATTTAATAACTTTTGTGCAATAGAGTAATGTAATTAAAACATTATATTTGTAGTGGTATAGGTTACCAAGTCCTAAATAAGTTTTAGGGGATATTATGAGTTAATAAATAGATAAAAAAAGTAGACTAAATGTGGATTTACTAAAAAATTCCTATAATTATGAACACTCAAATGTAAGAAATTGTATCCTAAAATAGTTTTCAAAATCCTTATATAAATATTTTTGTTACAAAGATGATTATTTGACGCTGCTGTGAGTATTCCATCATTAATGAAAGTGATTGAGATGATAAAATATGATATATTTTTTATTTTTTATAGCAGTTTATTATTATAATTAATTCTATCAATGGATTTAAAAAAACGAAATTATTCTATAAATTTATACCAAATTATATTTTCATTATATAACCTATTTTTTTTGATTATCTAAATAATTATGTGATGGAATTTAGTTTGTGAAGGTTCATTTGTGGATATAATATATTGTATCATAATTGGTATATAACTTTGGATAATTCATTCAAATAGCTTGGTTTCATAATTAATGAGTTAAATATTAGATATATATTTGGGTAATAGTGAGTAAAACAAAAACAATTGTATGGATAATTCAAAATACAAAAAAATGATGCCCCTTCTATAATGTTGAAAATGTAATAGTGGGGAAAATTACTCCCGATTAAAGATATTGGTGAAAAATTACACATATAGGGTATAAATATTGATATATAGTGATTTAAGTGTTTTCATAGTATGATTTATAAAATATATATTGATATGATTTCAAATAGGTTTATTATATATAACTATACTAGAGGGATTTTACTACTGTTACATTTTGTATGTTTCCATAAAAAATATACATTATCTAAGAGATAATAGAGACATATTAATGATAATACTTATTATTCAATAATATGGTCAATCATTTATACAATGTTTCATACTAATTGCGAAGTACTATATTGTTTTACTATAACTATTTGAATGTAAAAATATATTTTTAAATGTCTCATGATCAATGTACAAAATGACTTATAAAACATATGAATAATTAATAATGTATCCCTAGTCATAAAAATTTAGTAAGTAATAATTATAAATGGTTATATTAATACTAGAATATATATTAACAAGTATAATTTATGATCTCAAACTAGATATTTTCCTCATTAGTATTGCTGTTAAAAAAATTTCACTATGAATACAACATTAATTGATTCTATAATAGAAACTAAGAACAATATAAAATCAAATAGATTAATGATATCTATTTATATCATATTATGTGATATAAATTTCTTGTAGTGATATGTATTCAATATAGTAATATTTCATCAACTAAACTAGTAAATATTTCACATGGAATATCATATTATTTAGATTATAAATCATTGTATATTTTATTTTTTTTGTGTAACATAAAATTTGATTATTTTATTAATTAAATGATCACCTAAATTAAATTTTTTTTCTTTCAAAATGAAAAATAGATGGGTTTAAGGTTATATAAGATTTTTTATGATATTAAAGTATATTAGAGGATAATTCATTAAAAAATGGTGTTATATGCAATATTTCATTTATTATTTTAAATATATACATTAAATTTAGTGAGTTATAAAAACTGAAGAATTTTGATTCTTATCACAAATCATTATATATATGTGATACTGGAAGAATATTAGAGATTAATAAAATTCTCTTTATGTTTTTTCAAATTTATTGGATCACTTTAACAATAAATAACATATTTGTTACTTTTAAATGATCGTCATCAATTATCATAATAAATTATTAATTGAAATCATGAATTTGATATTTATGTTCCCCTTTTTAATTTTCTATTCTTCTAAAAAATTCATTTTGATTTCTTTTAGTACTGTAAAATGTTTATACATGTGTGATATCATAGACATCTATCATAACCATTGCTCATGAACCACTTTTCAATTATATCATAAAAGGAAAACCACTCTATTTTAACATAGTTTCATTTCAGAATGAAATGAATATAATCATAAGTTAACTACGAAGAACATTGACATATTACAATATTAGTTAGAGGGATTTGGATCTATCAATACTCTAGAAGTATGCAATAATTTTTTCATAATCAATGGGGCTAAGAGAGAATCGTTTGAATATTACTAGGGTCATATGGGAAGCCCCAATAACTTTTTGTATTTTGTTTCATCGTGCTAATTTTATCCTAATTTCAAAATGAAGAAGATGTAGTGGGTGAGACTTGATTTTTTATTAGGCCAAACCTTATTGGGTTTTATCTTAACATATAATGTGAATTTTATATTTTTTATTTCTCTATTATTTCATAAACCATACGAAGAAAAGTTTTTTATAGAAAAGAATCAACTATTTTCCAAGGTTCCATATACTGGTTATCAACCTGGTGAGTACTGTTCCATTTATTGTGGAAATTTAAATTCTCTCAAACCATACTAATTATACTGTAATTTTTGTTCAAAAAACCTTGGACATATGTTTTGAAATGATTTTCTAAATAAGGATTCTTGACAATGAATGTTACAATATTCTTTAGTTACGAGATGCTGAATTTTTATCCACAAATTTCTAGTTCATGAAAATAAAAAATGACATTCAAGAATATTAGAGGTCTATCTAAAAGACAAAGATACTATTGAATGACAACATCTTTTTTGATCTATTATATGGAAAAAAGGTTGTGTTACTTCATCATCCAAAAGCTGTATCCTTTGCTTTACTGATCCTAAATCATTTTGGAGGGGATTATAAAATGAAACCTAGTTCTTGTTACAACATAGTCACACAATAGAGTTCAAAGAAATGTTTTCATTATATTAGTAATTACTGAATAGATTCTATAAATATTCTAATATCACTAGAATATGATGGGTGTTTTTTCAAAGGGAAGTTGTCTCAAAATCAAGAGATCATACTTTTTGAGTTTTTTATGAATGGGAAACCACTATTACATGAAATTTCCTTATCTTATAGAGGGCATAGTTTTAAAATTATTTATTTTTGGGGTGGATTTTTTTTAACAAGTTTACAAGCATCATTCATTTTAATGACATGCAACTAATAAATTGAAAGTGATGTTAAAAGCCTTATGAAGAATACATTGGTTTAAAGTTTATTGTCTTATGAATAAAACATTATGCTATGCATTTTAATGTCAAAGAACAAGGATACTATGCTATTAAGGGTAATGTCTTACACCAGGGACATTAGAGGGATATAAATTAGGGATTTTACATTTGGATAAAAAAATAAATAAGTCTACCATTTTATGACAATTTGTACAATAATTTTCTATCACTATCATGTATAAGGAGGGGAATGTTGTTATATTTAATTAGAGGATATAAGGATCCAAAAATTAGAATGGTGGAAAGAGATTATCATGATATATGATGTATCATAGGATGATTATGTTACTTCTATTTGTAAAACCATTTTATTTTCCACATTATTCAAATCAAATATGAGTATGTTACAATATTTCCAAACAGAGGCATCTCCTAGCTGACAGGACATTAAATATTTTGAGAGACATATAAAAAGCTAGATAGGGAATGTTATAGCATAGTTGGACAATAAATCTCATAAGAATACCTTAATTCTCTTTCTATTAGAAAAAATAAGTTTTCCGATATTTAGATTCGACCAAGCACATATTTTGTTTGGTGGTAGAAATGTAATGGAATATCGGAGGATCTTTATAAGTAATAATTACCTGATAACATGGAAATTGGGATTCTATGTAGGTTTGACCCAAATAAGGTAAATAAATTTATTTTTGTTTTATGTCATATGAATTGGGCCATATCATTATGGAAATGATAGGTGATATTTATCTAATCTAAGAAAGGTCGGTCTAGAATACATATGTGATGAGGGTGGATATTATAAATCATGGTCTTGGGAGTTCACAGACCGGGAGAAAGGATATGGGAAAATATGTGTGGGATGAATGCATACTAATTTTATCCTTGGGTTATAACATAATTTTGTCAAATCTTAAAATGAATGAATATGATTCCTTTGTTGGATAAGTTTCCACACGTTGAAAAAATAGTTTTATGGGCTAAATTATTAAAATCAAACTTGAAAGTGTTATTTTATAGTCTAATGTGGAATCATATTTCTAAAAAACATGTTTTCTCATTGATTTTCGGTATATCTATATGGGGTATGTTACAACATTGATTGGCCTAAGATTCCTGAGGAATCAAACATTCTATCATTGGATGAATCTGAAGGATTATAATGACATTCAATTATACTACGTAATTTGGGGACTACAAATAACATTATTATGATAATAATTCTATAAAATGGTCTTAAAAGGTTCCTAGTGGTGGTATTACTCAGAATTATGGAGTGGGGGAATTTTTTTGTAGTTGGAAATTAAATTAGTGATATGAGTGTCAGTACATATTACAGTGGAATGAGAATGATTCCACATGTAGTTAATGAAAATATGATGTAGTATATCATTATTTAATGACGACATTGGTCGTGATGTTTTATGTCTTGAGATAAGTATACGGGTCACCTGACATGGAAATGAATATTGAAGCTATTCTAGGGTGTAGGAAATAGTTGTCACTATATATATTATTATAGTAAGAATGAATCCACAAATTTTTTTTGGAGGAATTGTTCCACCCATCGATCATGTATTGATATGGATAAAATTGTTTATTATATTATCTAGAATGATGGCATAGACCATGACATGAGGTTTTGGTGATACCATGTATCATTATTGATGATAATAAATCCATATGTTGTTCTGTAAAGGTTCCATATATAGTTTTGAATCATAAACCTGGAAATGGATATTTTTTCTCCTTGATAGACCCGATATGGGAGTTCTAGCAATCACTATTTATCCTTGGGATTATAATCAAGCCATAATTTATTCTTTTATAAAAGTGGTGTGGGGTACCAGCACTGAGTATTGTTTCCCACTCAAACATGGATCAATGTGTTGCATGGTTTTAAATTACAAATCAACGATGTGAACCACACAGTTTAACATCATATAGCTAGAACGATATTATACAATGATTATTGTATATAGAGTTTAATTTCATATATCAATGTTGGGTTTTGTGACAGTAATTTTCGTTCCATAAATATGAACTATGCATTTTAGTGTTTGTAGCTGAGTGAAGGTTGATTGATTATAGAAAATATTTCATTGTGAACCATTCATTTGTTGGGGTTTTAATGATCTCTCCATCTATTGAGATTAAGAAATATGCTCCATTAGAGAACTCATTTTATGGATAAAGGTACCCTAAAAATGGTTCATGCTTTGGAGGATTAATTTCTATAATTATTGGTGTCCTATGGACCGATAAGTGTTTTTCATGGTGGAATAATTGATGGAGAACCATATTTTTGAAGTCACAAACTATCCTATTTTGATTGTCTTCTATGTGATAAATGGTTAGCAATATTAACTCATCTGGCCTCTCTAATTCATCAAATCATTACTAGGATTGATCATCTATGGATAGCTAGTCACATATATATATTTAGAGAAATTGTAATTGAACATCAATGGGAAGGACAAATTTTAATCCATATACCAGTGAGTATGTGTCGTAATCTCGTAATTCTTTAAGGCATGCCTTTTATTTTTAGTTGAGGAATTTGTTTCTTCATCCACTATCTTCTGGAGTATGTTTGATATTGTCTTGTTCACACACTCTATCTATCCAGTATCCACTATATGGTAGCAGGATGAATCATTTGATTTGAAACTGTACTCCTGATATAGATTCTACACCATAGTAGAATAAAAATTGGTGCCATTTTCTATCATTAATTTATGGGTGATACCAACTATTATAATTATTTTTTCTTTAATGAAGTCAAAAATGATTTTGGCCTTGAATTATTTGAGTGGTATTGACTCATCCTAGATAGAGAAGAGGTCAGTAATAGATAAGATGTTTTTGAAATTCATGTTTGTAGTTTGATGTTACAGCCCCACACCATCAGTTTTCTATATGGAACATAGATATAAGTATATTATTATATGTAGAAACTATCGGGGGATTACGGATGATGTTGGTATTAACTTGGTAGGAATGATATTCCCCATATAGTTCTATGCAATCTTTTATCATTGAATCCAAAAAGTTATCAAGTCTTCACATTTGGTCAAAAATCATGTGCATGATTGGTTGGAACAATAGCCTCCAATGATTACTTCATTCATTATAGAAATAGTATCTTCTATCTGAAAACATATGAGAATAAATCCATTAAATCCTCATTAAGAGGATACTTTCTAGTAGTTTGGCCCATCATAAAGAGTGATGTTGGTTTCATTCATTCAAATTTTCTCTTTATCTCCTCTCTCTAGTGGAAGTAATTTTTCTATAAGGTTGGAAATGATTTAACTCATCTAATAAGTGGTAGGACCACACAACTCATGGAAAATACTAATTTTATTAATCTATTCCATTATGACTTGAAGAAGTTGTAAGACCATTCCGCAATGCACAATGATAAAGGCTTTTTTCTCCCTGATATTGATTTAGTAAAGCCATAATATTATTTTTTAACACAAATTTCAGGGAATTCAGAATGCTCTCTATGTGATTCAATGTAGTCTCCAAGAGGTAATCTACAATAAACCCTCAGATATAGTAAAGAAATGGAATTATATCTTGTTTTCAAGAAGAAGAATATGCATTGATTTGTTTGAACACCAACTCATAATATCACATTACTTCTTAATGGTCCAATGGAATTTTGTGTTCTTGTTCGAGGACTATAATGTGGTCTTAATAATATGCCTCACTATTATTGAAATCATCTAACTAATAGAAATAGTAAGGTAATATTTCATTTTCTGTGAAAAATAGATTGATCACTATTCTAATTTTTTTGACCTTTTGGTCATCTATTATCCTCTATATTGGGATCCTGGATGTGCCATCAAAATAAATTTTCCACATTTTTGGTTCTATATGAATGTATAACATCTCTTCATCTATTTATTTAGTATTCAACAATGTTGTTTATTCAAATGGTTGTTAGGAAAGAAAATATAACAAGGTATGGACATTAACTACCATATTGGGAATGAATTTTATATTAAACTAATAAAGAATAACATTCCATCATTCTAGTCATATTTTCAATATATGAATGTTGAGGATATATATGAGTGGATTTATATGAGAGACCAAATAGACCACTTGGTTCTATATGTTGTACCTTAGTTTTTGGACAATGAAGATTAATGCTAAGAATCACTTCATGATATCTGAATAACGAATCTCAAAATAAAAAAAAGGTTTTACTCATATAATAAAGGTTTTTTAATTCCAAGAATCATTATTTTCACATGTAAGGTGGCTAGTGATCACTCCATGGTCATCGAGTATAAACTGATAAGATTTCTTTTAATAGGTGGAATAAATTCTAGTGGGATCATGATGTATTTCTTACCTTTTTCATATTCTTCCTGAATGTAACCAGTCCACTGATATATGACACACTTCTTCATCAGTTTAGTAAAAGGAAAAAGATTTCATGAAAGGTTTTCTATGAAGCACAAGAAATATTCCCAATGTCCCTTAAGACCACTGAACTCATTATGGTTTTGATGAGGTGAAAAGATAAGGGTATCATTTTTATTAGGAACATCATCGAGGATGCAATGGCATATAATAAAGCTATGAAAACTTCTCGATGTCACCAAAAATTAAAATTTTAAGGGGTTAAACTTCATGATATGTTTTTATAGCTTGTTGAATTTGGTATCCATATCATCCAGGTTCTTGGAACATTTTTTGAAATTAACTGGTAGATCATAAACGTATAAATCAACGAAAATCTGCAAAAAATATTTGATGATGTGATTCATGTAAAATTTCTATGTTGTACCCCCATTTTTCAACCAACCAAGAATTACCAAATATTATAATTCTCCTTTGGGATCCCTAAATGTATTGGATTCTTCATCTTTTGGGGCCACATGAATTTGTTTGTACCCCAAATATCCATCCATTAATGATATGTATTGATAACCAAACATCACATAAATAAATATTTTTGTGATTATAATTGGGAATAAATCTTTTATACAATGATGGATGAGATATCTGATGTTGATTTTTCCCTAATTTTCCATTTTTTCTTCATTACTAAGAGAATATTGGAAATGCATATCGAATACTAAACTTATTCAATGAAATTATCCTATATCATTTTCTTAAATTTTTCTTCAATGTTTTAGGGGTGAGTTATGTAAGTCCATATGGATTCCAGTTTTCGTCCCTTATGGTCTTCTAGAAAACTAATGTGATGGTTGTACACCTTGGGATTGATGCAGGAAATCTCCTAGAAGTCCTAGGGAAACACATCCTAGAGTCTCTTCAAGAAAAAATTATATACCAACTACTCTTCAAAATTCATGGCCACAATGATCAATGTGGGTTGTGTATCTTTATCTATACCCAAATTTATTTCTCTGAGTTTATCAATATTTTTGTAGACACCATTCTCAAATGCTAGAGTGGAATCCCTGATGTCTTATTATTCTTCAACTCATTCATTTTTTACGTCTTTCATCACTATTTGGTATGTATGTGATGTATCAATTTTATTCGAGTTTGGGGGGTTGAAATTTGGACATCAATTGGGAAAAAACAAATATTTGTTAATTTTATGGCACAAGGACATTTTCAAGATATAAAGGGTAGATAGTGGACTGAGAATGAGTATATTTATTCTCTCCAGTTGACATCACATCTTATTCTGGTCTTTCTTATGGAATATGGATTTGTCAAAGCATTGGGTGATGAAATGAGGTTATTTAAACATTTTATTACATTACAACTCAGAAAATTTACATTTTCAACCAGTATATATTTACTACTCAAAGAGTTGAAAATTTATATAGTGTCTCCAAGTTATATTGGTATGACTAACATCATGAAAGATACTATATGTGTTCTTGAATTCAACACATATTCTAATTTGGTTAATGGGGAGTAAATACTCTACAATGAGGAAGTTGAAAGGGTTATCCATAATCATCTCTAGGTTATTCAAGGAATTAATTCAAGGATCATCATTAGTCATGGACTATTTACCTTAACTATGGAAGAATCATGTGTCAATGTACTATGAATAATAGGATTTCAATATGGATTTTCACCATATAATGATATAATATTAAATTGATTGAATATATGAGGAACATGTTGTATGAAAAAGGTGTAACTATGTGATTATGTAGCCAATGTATTCCAAGAAAATTTTTGATTTTTGTATCCTTACTACTAACCTTGAATTATGATATATACATAAGATCCCAGAATTGATTCATAAGTTTGATTTAACCAAGTGGTTTGTTTCAGTAATATCATAACCATTTAGAAATATATTGGGGGGGGTCATATTCACTGAAACACAATTGAGGAAGAGTATAAATATTCATTTTGGTAACTCATGAGTAGTTATTAATGAAATCTCAATAGATATCAATTTCATTTATCCTACCATATATATAAATGGGTCACATATTTCCATGGATGATTATATCCCCATCTTGTTATATGAATGAGAAAATTGTGGGGAATTATATAGTATCATTCTATTCATGAAATAATTCTTCATTATTGACATCAACATAAAATTCCCAAGGGATCAAAAAGGCCTATATGAGTGCTTCTTAAAAGACGTTTGATATACATAGGGAATCCAAAACTGAAAACTTCACTGACAGTATGGCTATTTCCTACAAAAAATAAAATTTATGGTCCAACAGTCTATGGTTTCCATCATGAAGATGCTCTTATGTGGGAGATTAAGGAGATTATGTACTCGATGTTGAAGGTTCAATCCTTTGAAAATGAGGTAAAGGAGCTTCTTTTGTCAGTGGAATATGTCAACTTTTTATTCGTACATGTCGAGGTGATTAGGTGATGACATAAACTCTAACCAATCCTCCATGATGATTGTGCTAGGGAAGACCCTGTAATGCATGGAGGAAATTCCGTTCACCATCTGAGTTTACTTGAGAGATGATATGTGTCGGGGTCTACTTATGCATAACAGTGGATGCCTTTTATTTCCATGTTCTCTTTCAATGAGATGATTTAATTACCTGAGACCTAGATTTGGTGTGTTTGATATAGTCATCCCCTCTTTGAGAGATAATGGAGATGTCAAAAAACCCACTTGTATATTTCCCAAGAAATAAGTGGAATGTGAAACTCAACATGAATATTCGATATTCAAATAGGACGAAAGTATTCTTGAGGGAGTGGTTGGTTAAGGGAGTATGGTAATCCATTCCACCAAGTAATGAAAAATAAGTTCTTTTCATTTTCTTAGGGTTTTCAGATTGAGAGGTTGCGGAATGTTTAATTTTTTATGAGTCGAGGTGAACTACAAGAGAAAAAACTAAAAGTGGAAATCCCACCCTGTAATTGATCAAGCTAAAAATATATTAAAAAATAACATGGATGGTCCCTGGAATTATGACACGATTTATATGAGTTTCACAATACCTCTGATTTTATAGGGGCCTACATCAAGGGATCATATAGAGATAAAAAAGGCATCGAATATTACAATGGGACTCCAAAGACATAAAACATTGGTAATGTGGGCTTTGTATGGTTTGTTAGTGGATAAATCAAAACTGACCAATTGTGGTAAGGCTTCACATCTTGTTTCGTCAGATCTCACCATTCAACAATGGATTCCAATGAATCTATTAGTGGATCATTATTATTAATGAGCCCTTTGATAATGGTGGTATGAGCTAGAGGATGAATAGGTTTAGTGTCCAATATGGCCATCTTTGGTGCCACTATTGGTATCTATCATGCATAGCCTATAAGAGAAGGTCTTTAAAGATTTTTTTAATAAATTATTGATGTGAATATAATGAAATAAGTTATCAATATACTATTGTTGGATCCACGAATATTATTGGTTGGTATCCCATGTTGAAAGGATGTTTTGGATCCCCTTCATTCACTATATTGAACACTTCTTATTGAGGTATAACGGTTCAGAGTGCGAGTTGAGGATGTGATTGTAGAATATATCCCTGAGGAGGGATCCCTTAAAGTGGAACATCATTAAGTATCTTGATTTCTATCATTTATTACCATTTTTTTGAAATATTCACAATCATAAATGAGATCACCTTCTCCTAGAGGCAGGTGAGAACTATCATACCCTTACCCAAGGCATTTTCCTCCCCCTCGCTAATTCTATGAGACCCGTTAGGAATATAGTAATAAAAAGAGAATCGCCATAATATCTATCGATTCACATCCATAATGAGGGTACAAAATCATAGGACTGGATGAATTAGGAGGATCCATTTTGCGGTGTTTCGCCCATTTAGTAGAAGACTTAGTTTTGTGGTGGAATAGGTTGTTGAGGTGAATAATAATCAATCCTTTAGAAAAGGGGATATTCACATTCCACATTAATAGCTCTGTGAGCCTATATTTTTATCCACTATTGTTGTGTTAAAAAATTCCCAAGCCCTATAGATTGATTTTGATTCTAAACTACAATTCCTAATACATCTTCTACTATCTATTTTACATTAGATAGCCTTGTTAGAACATGGTATGGGAACACCATCTAGTTTGCACCCAAATCACCAAATTCCAAATATTGTTTCGCTATTTATGATATTTTCTCTCTCTAGTTAATTACTTCCCCTATGTGAGAACCATTATTGATGTTTTAAATTAATTGACATAGATTTTTCAAAATAAACTACTGTATTCTATCTTGATGCTTGTGAAAGTCTGTTGTGGCTATTTTGGGATCATGTTAATGGTTGTGAACATATTTTATTTTTTGGAATTAGATTGAACCTTTGATGGTGCATAGAACCACTTTTGGAAGGCTTTTATTGTTTGAGATCATAATAAAATATATAACTCCATGTTCACCCCATCCTATAATATGAAAACTATATGGAGTATATTCATTCAACTTTCACAACATTTATAATGCTTTGGGGCAAAAACATTAAATTTTACCATGTTGTATCTCAATATTTAAATTTAATATATCTAGAAGAGTCTCTAATTAAATTTATTTCTGAATTATTTCCGTTACCTTTACATTACTCTGATACTCATCATAGGGCAATAAATTCATTCTCAAGTCATGAAGAGTGTTCCATATATTTTAGATAATGTTGTACACAAAATCTTCTTAAAATACCTTTGGAATTCAAAATTTATGAATGGATAAAGGGTAGAACATGTAATGTATGTCATCAGAAGCCAGATTTTTCTTCATGTTGAACATGTCATTTCTAACTTCTGTCTAAGGCGTCATTTCATGGGTTTACTAGAGAGGACACTTTACAGCAACTTCATAAAAAACTGGTGGAATTATGGGGCATGACTTCCTCCATTATGATGAAGGGAACGAAATTTAAGGGTGGTTTAGTGAGTGATTGTTACATTGGGATATCATTCAATTGAGAATGGATTTCTCTTTTAAATGACAATTCAGTAGACATGGTTGGACCTATTTTCCCAAATGCAATATCGAAGGAGTTATTCATCGTCAGTACATCACGAAGGGGAGGTCCCTATTGGTAAAGTGAGATACTACATTTGATAGAATATTCAACAAAAATTCCATCATGGGGAAGACTACCATGGTGGAAAACCATAAGTGGAATAATAAATTTTACCATATTTCCATGTGTATACTTTTTGTGGCTCTCAATGGGAGATTGGATCGTGAGATCAATCAGATTATGGACATGAATAATGAATTATTGGTGATTTTCCCAAGAGGACCATTACAATTACTGCTACTACTAATCTAATATTGGAATATTAGAGAATAATCATGAGATATGATAGATAAATGAGTGAGAGAATCAAGAGCTCTATTATTAATTACAGTAGGATCGTAGATTGATTTCACATTTTCTATTTTTACTTACTGAGTCTGGTTTTGGATTCTTTAATTCAAGTGATTAGTTTAAATTTATATGGGAATTGGTTTTTTGGTATGAACTAATTATTGAATGGGATATGTGATACTATCAGAAATTGTAGATAGGCTCATGGAAACATTTCTTGGATTTCTGTGTCCCGTGGAGTGGCCATTGTAATAGGACATTTACCATTTATTAGAACTATTTTAAGTTAAAAATATGATTTCTTATATCATGGTGTATTTTCCCTTCTACAACCCTAGATTTGTTCAATGGTATGTATATTCTATGGGGTTACATGATGAGGATCCACCCCATTTGTAGGGACATAATTTTTTGTTCAACCCTCTGTCACTATTTTTGTCGTCGTTAGGATTTCATGAAAGGTCTGTAAGATGTGGGTATGAATTTTCCATTTCAGTTTCACTAATTTCATAATATGAGTTCTAAATATAGTTAATGGGATGGGGATATATACTAATTAGTTAACTAGAGCAGGTTTATGTGCCTACTCGTGTCCTACCATTCCTACTATTTGATATTAACAGTACTCGTGTGTGGGGGTAATGACATGGTTATTCCCTTTATTTGTCATTGGAGAATTCTAACTAACTTTTACGGGTTCTAAGAGACATTTCTATGGGAAGGAATCATATGTGTCAGATGGTTTTTGTGCCTACTCATGTTTTCACCTAAATTTTACTAATTGTATTCTATTTACAATTTTAGATGAATATGTTGGTTGGGTTAATTGTTGCGTGTAGGTGTGTGTTTCTTCTCATTGTGTGTTTTTGAATTGAAATGATGATCTTCCATGGAAGCGACTAGGAATGTATACTATCTAACGAAATTATGATGGGATCGTTTATGTGCCTACCCATATGTTTCCCAAAATTTGGTTATTGGGATTATCTGGAGGGGATAGAGGTGTGTCCATATTCTTGGATGGGTCGTTGCTGTCAATAGTAGGCCTCCATGTATTCCATGCTCTAAATGACCTAGGATGGACTCTTGGGTACGTAACCCCTATTATGTTGAGAATTTATGTCCACATTGTGTTGGCAGCATCGACTAATGGGTTGAGCCCATTGGAGAACCCCTGCCTCTTCTTTATGAGTTTATCCCTAACCTCATGATCCAAATCCTTAATATAGTGTATGAAATGTTTGTTACATTATGATAATATGATATAGGAATAGTTTCTGATAGTTTTTGGGTTAATCTCCGTATATACAACAGGAATCCAATTGTTGGGTGATCAGTGGGGAATTACGAGGTGGGGGGACTATTCGTTGGTCTCTTAGGTTAGTATTGTATTGTTCTGGAGGTACATTCGAACTATTAAATTATAGACCCAACATGGAAGATGATGGACTGGTGATGGAATCCTTTTCATGGATGAAGTCCAGACATAAATATTTTCCATGAAATACATTGGTGATAGTTAGTGTGATGTCATTAGTATTATAGAGTGATCATATTGGAAGTGGTTGGATATAGCATCTCATTCAAAGGAATCATTCATTATTGATTTTAACATTTTAAGCACATTGATTTTGAGAGTGAAGGGGACTTTTAGTTGGGTGAAACTATTCTCTCATTTATGGTTTCATGTTTAGTTCACCATTTTTCATTTGTATGAAAACTTTAGTTCAGTCGATGGTTGATTAGAAGGGTTTATTTTTTTTAATCATTCTTTTTGGGTTCACTATTTATAAATTATTTTTATTGGATTTTATTCATGGTACCTGAATCACCCAATAATATTATATCAATGACGGACCTAATGTTTTAATGCCTGGTGAATGTTGGGTAGTTTGAATAGTCATCCTTATGAATTGACATTCTTTGGGATGATTGGAGGTCGAGATCATGACAACCTTTCTGGGGGAATTATTTCCTATTATAGGACAGTATTATATAATATTGATATGTTCATGAATTATTTTTTAATTATAAAATATGAAATGGGACACCATTGAATTAAAAATAAACTTATAACATGTATAGAATTTAGAATCATATATTTATATATTAGAGGTTCTTCATAAATAGAGATATTTATATGTATCTGAGGTTCTCTATGAATTTTATCCTCTTATATACTAATAAAATATTCACTGATCTTTATTATAATGATGATAGTTTTCTTCCATAATATTGGAAACTCTAGAAGATATCCTAACACATTGTAATGTAAGTTTTTTTGAAATTAGAATTTGACACATGGGTGGGCTTCCGACATATCATTGATAAAGGAATCAGAAACCACATAGTTTGGATCCACATAAAAGAGGACATTATAGATTAAAAGGTTATGTGATGAGTGTGAAACAATGACGATTAATGTCATCTAGAAAGGACATCAAGGAAAAATGTTTCATGTCAATTTTTCCTGTTTTAATTATGATAAAATGTCCTGGGGAGCATTGTAGGGATATGAATTTGTACGTGGAATAAGACCAAATTGGGTATTTTGCACATCAAAAATAAGATTTATATTGGGTGTTCTTTTGGGAATCATAGAGCCTTCTTAAGTATCCCATTTTAATGAGAATCAAAGACCACATAGTTAGGTTGTGATGAACAATGCCTATGGAGTCCCTATCAAGGGTTTTAGTGAAGGGGTGTATGAACCATTGAGAGGATTTAATTTTGGCTATCATCTATGGAGATTTTCCCTATGATATGAGGTTTGGTTGGGGATTACTATAGAAAAATATTACTTACGGAATGAGTATGTTTTTTTGGGTCTTCCTCATGAGGGGGATCCCCTAATGATCAAGGGTCTTGATTGGTTGTTTTTATGAATAGTATACTGAAAGAATAAATTGGGACACAAACTTGAAATGATTCCCAATTGATAGGGATCATATGGATTCTATAATCATCGCTAAACACCAAGGACATGTCATTGATTCTTGGTGTGGTAAACAATATTAAGCTATATATTTGAAGAACCATACTAATTTACTCTATCCTCTGATGGATGATATCAAATCCCAAAGGGACATTGGAAGAGAGTAGTTTATGGTGCTCATTCCCTCTCGTTTTTTACCCTAGTCCCAAATGCAGAGTTATAGAGAGTAATGGGGGGATTTGAAATACCCATATCCTATATTTTTAGTATCCAAGATAGTTACATTTAATGATCAATCTGGATACGACCCATGGACATGGAGAAAGAGGAAGGAGTGAATAAGGATAGGTCTTACAAAAAATATAGGTGATTACTCCTAGATGGATTTGATAACATAGGTTCTAAGGAGAGGATATCATTCCCATATTAAGGGAAATAAATGCATGATCCTCACTGTCCATGCATCGAACTAGTGATTTTGAGCGTCAATAGAAACTATGTAATTACACATTACTAACCTTATAATCCAAGACTAGGAGTTTTGAGACCCCAAACCAATTTTATTTTTCCTCTTGACATAGGGAATGAATACTCACATGCAACTAAATACCCTTATTATCTTGTAAGAACATGTGGGAATACTCTAACTGAATGATTGATTACCCAAATGGGAGACGCACTAGTGTGGCCATGTCCATGGTTTTTGAGTTAGAGGATTCTCTGGATGTTTCAATTTAGTCCCATTCAGATGAGGGATACAATGGAATAGGATCCCTCACATTATAGGCTTTTCATGATGTCTCAGTAGGGGGACTCACATAGGTCATAAGTTAGAGTTAACATGTACATCATGTAGATCCTTGTAGTAGTTGTAGATACATCATATAGGCTGTAGGATTTCATGATATGAAGATTCATTTGGGAAGGGATAACCTATTAAACAAAAATTGGCAGAGGCTATGGCCCATTCACCATGGTTTTCCATGTGATTCCCTAGATGTGGATTACACAATTCTATGGCTATAGAAAGGACCTCTCATAAGTGGTTGTTCAATTGGGTAAAATATGGTTCTCACCAAGTATTGTTCCATTTCAAAAGACACATCATACCTTTTAATGTCATTTGATGAGGACTATACCATTTTTTAGAACATCATGCCAAAAGGAATTATAGGTGAAATATGTCTAGTCAATGTATGTTGTGGGACATATGATTAATAATCCTCGTAAACCTAAGGGGATATAGATTCCCAGTATAAATATGGACATAGTAGGAATGTTGCCAATATATAATAGTGTTGATTTGATGTGTTGGTTTTTTACTATTTAGAGGATTCTTATGTATCCCATATGGATGAAAATCAAATCCCATGTAGTTCAGTTCTGATGAAACATGTTTTTCGATGACCTATACGAGTTTTTCTCATAGGGTAGTCTGTCCCCTTGAGATGATTGGATTGGGGTTTATGCCTACACAGGTTTCTATAGTGATTTGAAGATTTTTTTTATGCATACTCTTGAAGAGGATTCCCAAAGGAATGAGTATGGTTTGGCTAGATCATACTCACGATGAGGATTAAATACTGAATTTTGGTCATGATTTGGGATTATACCAAATAGGAGTCCTATATGATCAGTTGGGAGGATAAACATGTAATAATTCCAAAATGTTTGGGATTGTGATGATTCTATAATCACTTCCAACCTCTCATCCCATATAATACATTTTGAGTCTGAGAAACAAGATGAAGTAGTAGATTTGGTGAACCAAAAAAATTTCTCTACATGATGATGGATGAGATAACAACCCAAATATTGAGGTAAAGAGGAAATGCTCTGGTTCTCATTCCCTCCCATTATTCTAACCTACTCCCAACTGAAGATCGAGGTCTTTGAAATACCAATATACTCTTTTTACGGAATCTAGGATAGTTATTTTTGATGGTCTATCAGGAGATGGACCATGTGCATCGATAAGGAAGAAATATTGATGTCGGAGGGGTCATAGAATAAATTATATGGTCATACTATATGCTAGGATTCCCTAACATTTATTCAACGTGGCGATTACATTCCATCTCCAAGGGAATTGGAAGTGTGACCCTCATCCTCCATTCCTAGAACTAGAGGCTCTGGGTCATAGAAGAAAAAAAGGGAGGACACGGTCCTAACAAAAGAACATGAGACCAAGAGTTCCCTGACACATCACCTTGGTCCATGTTCCTCCTAACTAATTTAATGAATAAGAAAATTAACCCCAATGATGCTACCAATTAGGTAAGACATGTTCTAGAATCCTATGACCAAAAGAATGAAGACCCAAATTGAATACAATGTAGTTTGCTTATTTCCATGGTTTTTCATGTCTTGAAGGTTCAGTAGATGTGTAAATTTGGTCCCCATTAGATGAGTGATACAAGGTAATAATATCCCTTCCATTTAGGAAATAGAAGAGGGGTCAATAATAGGCTCTCAGAGGTTCTGGAAAAAAGATAAAAGGTTCTTCACGCTTGGACATGTAGTAATTAGAGGTACATCACATTGGTGGTAGGCTTTCACATGATGACGATTCCTTGGGGAATGGTTCTCCTAGGAAACAAAATATGGGAGATTCCTTATATAATAATAATGGGTATTCTACGATGTCTTTTGATGAGGGTCTCACAAGTACTTCGTTTTGTAACTGGCCTCTCATATGTAGTTTCTCACTAGGGAATAATATAGTCCTCAAATAGGTATCTTTTATTAAGACCCTAGAGGGACATTAACCCCACTACCCCCATTAATTTCTTCTTTTCTTATGTTTTAGAGGGATACCTGGGGGTTTTTTTGTGGACATGGGCTAAGGGACAACACAACCAGAGTTTCAGGTCATATTATAACTTACTTATTGTCCAAATGATGATACATATGGTCCTTTTTATTGGAAAATAGTGGACCATGGTTGAATGATTTACCTCCCATATATCTATGGAATTGTCGCACATCATAGGTGTCACGTGTAGGGGTGGCCTTCCAACAATGTCATGAATGTGTTGTGCTATGGTTTTGTGTGTAGGTTCTTCACATAGGGGATGTTGGTCCTCCTCGACTGTTGAGGAAAGGCCTAAACCAACCTCTTGGAGTATATGGATGGTGTACGCAGGGCGACCTCTATTCAAAACCTACTTTTTCATACATATCTTATACGTAAAATTAAAATAAAACAACATAAAAACATTAGACAACTCATATAAAAAATTATTAACCTGGGAAAATTATGAATATACATAACAATTAATAAATAAATCACAAAAATATATTTAATTACTTCTTCACTAGATTCATATTGGCCATTAAATTCTCCTCCGTACATGATGTTAAAAAGAGATATATGTCGAAAGAAGGGGTGATATAAAGGACATGAATAGGATGAATAAGAGACATGAAACATCTGTGATAATAAAAATTGTATAAATTACATATAAAATTATAATCATCCTTATAATTATAGGGATAATTAGATGAAGGCATGTAATATGGGAATTCCAAAAAAATGAATCATCATATATTAATGGTCAACTACCACAAATAGTTTTGAAAAAAGCTAGCATATTGTTCACACAAATATCAAATTTTCACTTGAGATACAAGAAATTACCTAATGATTTTGAGTTCTATATAATTGTGGGAGGACCCATCACATCATAACATTTTCATTATGTTATATATTTATGTGTGCACCGGTCACATTATAACATTTATATTACCATGCATTCCATATTGAATGTATATCAATATTTAACATTAAATTACACCTGGAAAGAAATGGTTTTAATTTAATAAATAATTTATTCATGAATAATAATGGGGAATGTGAATGTAAATAATAGTATTGGTATAATAATTATCATTATTGAGTGAAGAGGAAATAATGTATATAGAAATAAAAGGTGTATTTTTTAAAGAATAGTTCATTTGGAAAACATTATGATTGTAAAAAACAACAGGTAAAAACATGTATATTGTTGAAAGGAAAATAGAGAATATGTAAATGAAATTTAAGGATCCGAAAATTAATAATCATAATGATATTGGTGTAAAAGTGTGAAAACCTCATGGAACTGGAGTTGGGTTTATGAATCCCCATTCCTTTTCACCAGATGATTTCCTCACATTAATATCCAATATAATGACAATGTATTCATTAATTTAAAAATTAATAACCTTTTATAAATGAATTTAACTTATTATATATTTATTATGATCATTTATGGGTTACTATGTTAGTTATAGTGTTTAAATTCATCATTTGGGAGTGTCGTTTTTCTTATTTTTTGTGGTCGGTTCACTTGTATACATGAATGGAAGTTCATGTAAAATGGGAATTAATTTTCAGAATTGTAATAATATGATATTAATGATATTATATAAATTTATATTATATTATAATGAATTTTGTTATATTGAACCAGGATGAATCGTTAAATAAAAGATAATGATTATCCTTTTAGGTTATTTTTTTTGGTTTCCAAATCACATTGAAATAATTTTTTTTGTATTATGTATATATGTTAGTTAAATAAAATAAATAGAACTGTACCATAAATTGACAAAACATTTAAACAATTATAATTATTTTATTATCATCCTTTAAATAGTTAATGAAAAGTGAATGGGCATCACCCATGATGTTAGTAAATTGACAAATCATGGATGATGATTGAATTTATATAGTAAAAGAGGGAGTGAGAGGAGTTTGATGATTGATATTTCAACAAATTGATACAATTATTGTATATAAATATAATGTATGTATCATGAAAATTTTTATAGAGGAGACAAGGAGATAATAACAAAATAAAAAGAAATCAATATAAATTGAATAAAAAAGGATCATGATTTTATCTCTTAATTATCTCCTCCTTGAGAAACTCCTTAGGGAAATGGTGTTGGAATT
The DNA here is from genome assembly GCA_963277665.1 of Viscum album. Lineage (NCBI taxonomy): Eukaryota > Viridiplantae > Streptophyta > Magnoliopsida > Santalales > Viscaceae > Viscum > Viscum album. The sequence continues at coordinate 2,105,204,284 of OY728148.1, forward strand.
TTGATAATACTGAGGGACCCTAGATTTGGGGGATTGGATTTAGTGGATATTTGAGAAGAATTTTGACAAGTCTCAAAGCTTGAGAGATGTGCGAAAATTTGGTGGTGACGAGTGGTATTTATAGTTGATGAGATGAGTGTTTTCTCATTATTTTATTCATTAGATTAATATTTTGGCTCAATTATATGAATAGTTTGAGTATTATAACTAAATATACTAAAATAATGATGGGTGGTTCATTAATGTGGACTTACCTCAAACTTACATTTTCTATGATTCATTAATTCATGTATTTTAATTTGTTTCATAAATTATCAAACTTCACTATTAAAAAAATCAAGAATATTTAAAAATTCCCAAAACATCACCCTAACCAATTTTAAACTTGTCAAATTATAAAATCAATAACATTTTATGAATGTTATTTTATAACTAGGTGATATTTAATTTTTAAATATAGTCATAATAAAATCAAGAATTAAATATTTTAAAATTAAAACTTATTTTCCAAAACCTTAAAAATTTAAATAAGGTTTCATAAAATTTTCTTATAAAATAAGACAAAAAAATATTAAATAATGAATACATTTTATGAAAATTTAACTTCTTTTAAATTATTAAATTTATTCTTAAATTTTAAATATATATTTATGACGTATAAAAATACCAAAAAATAATTTCTAATTTTCCAAAAAATTATTCACTTTTGTCGTGAAATAAATCAATCATATTTTGATTGATATAATAAATAAATTTAATTTGTACTTTCCTATGTGAGGTTACTATTCTATTGTTTAGATCACTATTCTGAAAGGCCAAGTTACTATTCCAAAGGTCATGTTACTATTATACTAGTAAAGGATCCTTAACTTCAATAAATTCCTATTATTTTATTAATTTTTCATAAATAAATTATATATTTTATTTTCTATGAGATTTTATGTGATTTATAATATGTGATATTATACTCCTAAGGGTGAAAATAAATTCATAATGTTTTTTTTTCTTTATATTCTTACCCCCAATAAGTTTTTCAACATCAATTTTTTTTTTACATAAATATGTGATAGTACTTTTCTTTCATTTCCTCCTTCGATTCCAATGTTTCTTCTTCCTACATATGGTTACTCCACAAAACATTGACAAGGTTGGTTGTCTTGATTCATAGAACCTTAACTCTATTTGTCCGAAATCATTACTGGCTACTCCACATAAGATAGATCTTCTTCCAGCTATACCACCTCTGAGTTTAGTACATGTGTGGGATCTGGCAGGTACTTTATCAAAAGAGATAAATGGAACATGTAATGAATTTGATCCATACTTGGTGGATGTTCAAAATGACAGGCCACATCCCTAATATGATCAAGGATCTGAATGTGGCCAATGTAACTTAGTCTGAACATCCATTTCATTCCAAACCACATGACTCTTTTCCATAGTTATATTTAAATGAATATTTTATCTCTAATGTAAAACTCAATTTCCCTTTAATAGTTTTCCACATAAATATTTTTCAAATTATGAGTAGTAATGATATGTTGCTAGATGGATTGTACCATCTTATCCTATCTTCCATAATATCAAATCCAAGTATCTTTGTTTCTCCAAAACCATCCCAAAAGTTTGGAATTGTAAATCACTTTACATAAACAGCTTAACATGTAGACAATTGAATACTCTTGTAGAAGCTATTCTTTTTTGAGAACTTATCCAATGTGAGATTTTGATCCCATAATCCATTTAATTCTAATGAGGAGGATCTTATCATATCGTAAAGATTTTGAATATTTATTTCAGATTTTCCATCATTTTGGGCATGAAATTCTATAATGAAATTTAATTCAGTACTAAATTAATGTTGTTGACTTAAATATAAATTTGATGTGAATTTTGGATCACAATCATTGGTGATTGATGTGGTACCCCATGCAACCTCATCACATATTTCACATATATCACAAAATGTTGTTCGAGTGAGAAATATTTTCATATATTAATAAAGGGAGTAGTCTTGGTGTGTTAGTCCAATAATACACGTATTGCATTGTTTCCATTTTATGTATTCGAGAGACCCCTAAGAAATTCCATGGTGTCATTCTGCCATTTCCACTTGGGTATTGGTAATGGTATCATCCTACCTTTGGAATTATGTTTATTTACTTTAACTTTCTGACATATCAACCACCATGGGATATACTCTATAATATGAGGCATCATGTTATCATTCTATAATAGTTCTTTATGATCATGGTACGTCTAGGTAATACGAAGATGGATATAGAGAGTTGAGCTATGTGCTTTATCCAATATATCCTTCTTTATCCATGGTGATGAAGGAACACAAATCCTCATTCCAAATAGAATCAGACCATCATAATCGATAGTGAACTCTTCCAGCTTTCCTTTCTCTACTACAATCTATTTATTTTGTATATTCAGATATTCCATTTGTGCCACTTTAATATTCTCTTAGATAGATGGTAAAGAAATTCTATTGGAAAAGGTAGGAAGTATTCCAAACCGTTATGATTTAAAAATACATCCTTTGAATATCGATGAAGATAGGACCATTATAAATTCACAACATTGATAGAGTTTCAGTTTATTTTCTACTAATAGCATCATCTACCTTATAATCTATTCTAGGATTATTATGAATTGATCAACATTAGTCTTTGATTAGGTAAAACTAGATCCTTTGATGCATGGTGAGCTCTATTTGTTTAATTATATACATTAGGATCTTATGATTGGTATATATGTCACACTTATCATTATTGAGGTAGTGCAACCATAGTTTCAAAGAAATAATCACAACCACTAGCTCCAGAACATGCACTAGGTATCTCTTCTCATGGATATTCAATTTTTGGGTAATGTAGGCTTTAACATCATCCTTTTTTGTGATTATACAACCCTATAATTTCATTGAATCATTAGTGTATATCCAAATTTTTTCCACTTGTTGGTAATGTTATTATATGTGTAGAGATCACCCATTTCATTAGCTCCTTGAAACATTCCTCACATTTTTACATCCATAAAACATTTACCCCTTTACGTATTAACCTAGTTAGTGGGACTGACTATCATGATAAATGTCTCACAAAACATTGGTAGTATGTCTCTATGATAAGAAAACAATGTATTTACATGAAACTTGTTGGTCTGATCCATTCATCAACCACCTTTTTTTTAAAGATCTATATAATTTCCCTCACATTGTATCATGTGTCCCAAGAATGCGACTCACTGCATAAAAAGTCACACATTTTGAACATGGTGTACAACGGTTCCTCCCTCATTGTTTTCATAATAATTATTATATATTCATCATGGTACCACTTAACCTTTCAGTAAATAAGAATATATTTGATAATAAATAACAATTATTTTCTACGTATCGTATAATGATTTTATTCATCAAATACATGAATATAATAATGGTATTTTTGACTTTGAAGGGATATAATAGAAACTTGAAGTTCTCATACCTTGTACAAAAGGTAGTCTTATTTATATATTTCTTATTAACCATTAGCTGATTATGTACAAAACAAAGATCCACCGATGAGAACTATGGATATCTTTTTATCTAATCGAATAAGTCATCAATTTATGGAAGAGGATACTTGATTTTATTGGGATCATATTTTATTTCATGATAACTGATACATAGTCACATTGATCTGTCCTTCTTACTAACAATGATAATTGGTGCACTCCAAGGTGATGAATTGGGGAATATGAACCCTTTGCCTAAATTATCTCGTAGATAATTATTAAAACAATCCAGTTTCATAGAATACATATTATTGGGACACATTAATATAAGAGTATCTCCTAGTATGAGTTCTATTGAGAAATCCACCTCATAATATTGGGGAGTTCTAGGAAACTTTTCATGAAATACGTTAGTTATTCCATCACAATGGGAATTTCCTCGGGGTTAATACCCTGCTTTTACTCATACATTTAATAGAGTTGTGAATCTTCTTATGGAATCAACACTCACACCATTGTGATATCTTCAAATTAGATTTGAGGTCTTCCTTGAATTTTCATAGGATAATGGTATCGTTTGTAATATGAAAATATATTCTTTCCCAATAGTTGATATGGGATCTATATATTGAAATCCAATCAATTCCCATTTTATTATCAAATTCCACCAATCTATGTATCATGTGATTCCCTTGAATAATTTACCCACATATTCCAATAAGATAAAAGTACAACACATGGGTTTTAATGATTTTACAACCAGGTGTTTTTATGGATATCTATACTTCATGGTATTTTAGATTTATTCAATAGTTCTAGAAAACATCCATGATATGGTTGAATACGTTGAGCCAAAATAGAATAATACATTTTCTATTATTGAGTTAATAATGTTTGTTCCTTGCCCATGTTTGATTTCTTGATCCACATCAGAAATTGTGATGGAATAAGCCTTGATATTTTCTTATGGATTTGGTGGCTATTGAAGCAAATTATCGGCAAGGAATCGAGGATTTGTGAAGTAGCTTGTATAGTTCCTTTACTTTCAATACTTGTAGCATTGGACCATGGGGGTTGTTCTCCTTTCTTCCACTACATTTTTTCTCTTCCTTGTGTCTTTTTAACATTAATGTGCTATGTGTCCTCCCGTACCACACATGATGATTTTTACCATCTATTTGTGGAAGTTCCCATGATTATTAATCACCAATTTTTTGATAGGTGGATGGTTGATTTTGGTTTGCACCTTTCTCATTAGATCCTTTGACTTTAAACTACAAATTTGATTTCATAGCACTATCTATATGGGACCATTCTCCAAAATCAATATCTGTGTCAATAGAACATTAAAAAAATTATAAATTTTTCCCAAAGTCTCTAATTTATATATCCTTTAGAATGTGCAGTTTTAAGAAACTGTAGATTATATCATATTTTCTATCACTGTTGATATGAATACCTGATGTATATCATGAAATCCTTGTGAAATTTTCATTGTTGGTTGTGATCGATTCTACTTTATCATTATACATCTCAGTGAATTATCTATAAATCATTGTACACAGTGTTAGATGGAAATACATGTTATGAAACATTATCTTAAAGACTTCCCACTCCATATCTTAAATTGGATCCTTGAATTGTTGTTTTGAACCAACAACAACCATTTTATGGCCTCCCCATATAGAAGTTAAATGAAAAAAATCAGCTTATCCATATCCGAATAGTGAAGTTAAAAAAATCACCATTGAGTTGAAACACTCTTTAAAAACTAATGGATTCAATGATCGACTAATCATTATTGGTTGTAGCCACAAAAATGACATGATTAACAGTTTCTCCCTCTTAGGTGAAGAACATTGTTCTGAATTATTCATGTAATTTTTAATAAACTAAAATTTTTCAATAAGCATCACAATGAAACAATTTACTCCACTGTATGGAATTGGGGATTCCATTTTAGGAAATTGATTCATTTTTTCAAGAACAGGCTATTGGCCTGGATTCACTAAATTTCCACAATTTTTAACAATAGGAAAGGATATAACAAAACATACCTCAACATGTCAAGAATAAATAATATATTCCTTTGTGTATAATAGAATTATGACATATAGTATGGGATCACAATGTTTAACATTTTCTATATCAATTATTATTGGGATATTACTTATATGTAGTCTCGTATTAAGGGTCCTCACTATGTTTCTCTACTCAGGATTACCAAATTAACCAAACCATGCTCTGATACAATCTATAGTGACCATACTTCTCATACATGCCTTATTATAAAATTTGAATGAAAAATAACATGAAAGAATTACCCACCCAGGATCTAATGATTCTATGTCTTGGGAAAATTAAAACCACACATAACATTTAAAAAATAATACAAAAACATTTATTTAATTCAAAATTCACTAGATTCTTATATCACAGATAAATCCTTAGTACATATAGTCACATGAAAAATATAAAAACAATTAGGGGTGAGTTAAAAGACTAGTAAGGGGATGAATAAAATACATGAAACATGGGTTAGTATAATAATCATCAACATAACATAATCGACTATCATCATTATTACTATCAGATTAATCATTAGATAAAGGCATGGAATTTTTCAAAGCATAAAAAATATACAACGTGTCTTATTGGTCATGTACCACACATTGTTGTGAACAAATATTGAATCATATTCATGCATATTTCAATTTTTCTTATGAGATTCATCACCTTAAGTAATGAATTTGTGTGATATATAATATTTTAATCACCCATCACATCATAATAGTAACATTTCACTATATAATTTCAGGGGTACCCTTCACACCATAAAATTTATATTATCATTAATTCCACATAGAACATATATCAATTGTGAATAAAAAATAACCCTTGGAATGCAATGATTTTTATATAATAAAGCATCCATTCCTGAATAATAATTTTGAAAGAAAAAGGGAATAATATTATTTGAATATGAATCACCAATGTTGAGTAAAGAATAATGAATAAATGTTTCTTTTATGAAATAATAATTCATTTAAAAAACATTTTGATTGCCAAAAACTCAATTTTAAACATTTATCTTGATTATAATTAATGTAATGAATTTTTGGATTTTATTTTTGGATCATAAAATTAATATACATATTTAAATTTTGGTGAAATAGGTAAAACCCCAAGGAAATGTAGTTGGGTTAGAGAATCCCCTTACCTTATGTCTGAATGATTTCATCACTTATATTTTATATATATTAAAATTGGATTTATTAATTAACAAATATATATTCTTTTATACATTAATTATATTCATTATTGTTTTATTATAATCATTATGGGCTTTAAGGTTATTTATAGAGTATAATTGCATTGTTTGGAGTGTTCATTTTTCTAGTATTCATGATCGATTCACATGAATACCTGAATGGAAATTCGTGTAAAATGTGAACAAATATCTAGAATTGTAATTATATGTTATTAATGACATTAAATATGTTTAATTGATATTATAAATAATATTTCATATTTAATCATCATGAATCATTAGATAAAAGACAATGATGTTTGTTTTTGGTTATTTTGGAAGTTTTTCGATTACAATGAACTCGTTTTGATTTTCTTTTTTTTTAAATAAATATTAGTTCAAGAACATAAACTGAGTTGTAACGAAAATTTTAAAATCTATATCAATAATTATAATGGTTTTATTAACAACTATTATATATGTATAGGAAAATGAAAGTCAAACACCCCCGATGTTGATAAATTGACTCATCACAAGTGGCAATTTAATTTTTATAATAAATGAGGGAATTTGAAGAGTTTGATAATGTATATTATAATTAAAATATATAATTAATTTAAATAAATTTAAATTGATTATTTAATCATTAATTTATACATTGGGTGAGGATATAATAATAAAAACAAATATGAATTAAAATAAATTGAATGAACAAGGAAGAAGATTTTACTTCATCAATAACACCTCCATAAGAACATCCACAAAGAAATGGTTTAATATATTGATGTCACTAATTGATCATGGAAATGGGGGATGGTATTTGGAATATATTTTAGAATTATTGTCTCAAGGCTCAAATCCTAAGATGTAAGAGGAATAGAGGTGGGGAGGGGTGGTATTTATAGTGGAGAGAGGGGTGTTTTCTCATTATTTAATTCATTTGTTTAATATTTTGGCTCAAGACAATGAATAGTTTTATCATTATCAATAAAAAAATTAAATTACTGATAAATATTTTTATATTTTTTGGATACCACATTCATATATCATCCATGACTCATTTATTCATTTATTTATTATGTATTGTAAATTATTAAATATCACTATTCAACGAAAATCAAGTATATTAGATTAATCCTTAAATTTAAACCTAAAAATATTTTAATATGTATAATTCAAAAGGAACTCCATTTTATTAAATTAATTTTATAAATATGAAATTTTTAATTTTTAATTAAAGTCACCATTAATGTAACAAATAGTTATTTTTAATTTAAAACATATTTTCTAATACATTGAAAAACTAATTATGGTCTCATTAAATTAAATTATAATCATAAAAAAATTTAATTTATGAATAATCTTTATTTTAAATATTTTATTTCAAATTATTAAATTAATAAAAAATTATAATTTATATTGAGAATGTATAAAAATTCACACAATTAATTTATCATTCTTAAAACATTTATTTACTTATGTCAAGAAATAAATATATCATATATTCAATGATAAAATACATAAATTTTATTTATAATTTCATTGGCGAGGGAAATATTCTATTGTATGGATTATTATTCCTATGGTTCATGTTACTATTCCATAGGTCATGTTACTATTCTACTGGTATAGGATCCTTAACTTCTAGAAAGACTTCTTATTTCAGTAATTATTCATTAATTTTTTTTCGTTTTTTTATCTTCTCTATACCATTGTGGATCCTCCCTCATACCTCTTCTATGTATCGCAATTGGAATGCCATCAAGGCCCTTTGAGCCTATCCATACACTACAATCACTGACCTCCATTGAAATGGAGATTCATACGATGAAGTTTTCAATTCTAGTCAAGGTGGATTTTATTTATGACATAAGGAAATCCAATCTTCACTTTCATCTGGAATAGAGATACATTTCTTCTCAAACATAACATTCGGTGTCTATGTGAGGATGAAATCATTAACATTATATAAAATCTCCTGAAACACATTTCACAATATCAATAGTATCCTTGAGATCACATATAACATTCTAACATGATTCCTACCTATAAACAACATTGTTACAAAAAATACCCAATTTCTCCCTTGGAATGTCAATCCAAGGATATACTGAAGGATTTTTGAATTTTTTTTATAATATCACCATTAAAATTATTATAATTTTCTAATAAAATTATTATTTTTTCTTTTATAATTTACTCTCCTTGTCTAGGAACATCGTATATGTCCCATTTTTTGAATTATTACGTGGTTGTATAAGATTCCATAAGAAAATATTCAATGTTAGTCAACATTTTTATCTTCTATATAATAATTATATATTTAATATATCTAAAACAATCTAATTATTCTAGATTGCTTTTATTATATAATTATAATGAATCCTATAATTCACAGTTGATGTAATTATATTGCAATAGTTTATTTAAATATAAATTTTAAATACATGTGTCATGTTATACCCTATCAAGATCTCTCATCATTGTCTATCGTAAAGTGTGGAGGTATTGTTTAGCAACATTTTATTATTTCATTCACACTCATCCTAAAAAAATAATTTCCAAAATAATAAACACATTATTAATGAAATAATTCAAACATTCCATTCAAAATCCTAAAATTTGATTAATAACATAAAATTAATACTATTACAATGAGTAATAATTTTTTGGTAATGTGTTATAGGATTCTTATACAAGATAAGTATTGCCTCTAAAATTTTACAACTCTATATATCCAGACACTATACGATGCATGTTTATATTATCTCTGTATTTCACCTCATTCCATGAGTCATGTAATACTGACAACCTCCCCATCAGTAAATTCATAATTAAGAGGGCATCAATGTAGATACCCAATTCCTGAAGTACATGGAAATTAAATTAATTTTGAGTAATAATTAATACATAACACAAACAAACAAACAATGACCGTAATAGTTTAGTTCCTCTGGAGCCTTGTAAAAAATTAATCTTCTAACCACGGTGAAAGATCATCAATATCTCCCATAATGATATTCCCCTTTTGTTTTCATACTTAAAACATTTCTTTATATCCTGGGGAAAAGAAAACACAAAAAGGGTGAGCTCAAATTCTCAGTATGGGTAAACATAGACAACCTAAAACAATCCATAATCATTTAAATTCAAAAACAAGAACATAGAATCTATACATCAAAATCTTGAGAAATGACATAAATATTGGAATTCCGTAAGGCATATATCAAAAATGAACATCAATCATGAGAAAATAGCATCGTAATAAAACATGAAATTGTGGAAAACAATTAATCACATGATTTGATTTCAAAAGTAGCCAAGGAATTGCTTCCAAGACCATCTTCGTGGACAAAGTCCCATTCTGAATCGAGTTCACTCGTCGTTCCAGTCATGTAACATTGAACTAGATTAACTTACCATTCCAACCATATCTATCTCATGAGATATAAATCATTACCCAATTCATTGAATGGATATATGTGTACCATAATTCTCATAATGAAATCATTCTTACATGTGGCACAACCTAAACATAAATCATTTATTATAAACCAAATAATAAAATGGGTTTCATAAACATCATCCCATCATAACATAATCCATATAAAACAAACGGAAATAATTTCAAAATAATAAAATTGAGACCATGTAAATCATAGGGAAATTATACTTGAAACATACACATATGAAATAATGTCATCTTATATGGAAAATGGTTTTGATAAAACACATGAAAAGAATTCTTGAGGAAAATATCCTTTCTTCTTAAAAATCATTTTCTTTTCACAAAATGCCACGAAATTTTAAAAGAAAAGTATTTTATTGAAAATAACCATGAAATCTTTTATATTAAACTTCAATAAAATAAGGCGTTATGAAACTATAAAAATCCATTCATATCGTATACTTTAAAAAAATTCTCCTCGTACTTTTAACAAAAAAGTCAAAAAGTACCACGTATGGTAAACAAAATAAATATTACTCAAATTACACAAAGTAAAAGTAAAATAGGGGTAAAATGACTTTAAAAATACATGTAATAATATTAATAACTTTATGAAAAACAATTTTATGGGCATGGATGAAAAAAATTTACCCCATTAAATACTTACGTATAAGAAAACTCAGATAAAAATGAGATTGAAAACTTATCCCTTACCATAGGACTGATATTCTTCATGCGTATCCGAACCTCCTATATAATGATTTAAATAATGTCATTGACTTATTATAGAATCATATTCATTTTTATGATATCATATATGGTTCACTTATGCCTTTATATTACCCATACTTTTGTAAATTCCATGTTAAAGTAGCATTTTGGGGGAAATCATTTTATTTATTGTATGTGTTTGGACATGTTGTTCTTGATATTATTATTACTTATAGCATAATTTAATTACTTACATAATGTAAATATTGATTTATAATTCATATATATTCCATATATATATATAATAGATAGATAAATGAAATGAGATAGACTATTCATGGAGATGGTAGGTCGTACGTACGCATGAATGTTGTTTTCCTTTCCTTGTTGACTTGAATGGAAGTAAGTAGATGGAATATATATATATTTATATATATATATGTAGTAGCATTGACATATCATATATTTCATTATTATTCATTATATATACTTTATAATCATACTTTAGTGGTTAACATGGAGAATGAATCTCATCGCGTCGTGGAGACGGTAATCCGTACGTACACACGAGCGATGATATCATTCCCATAATCATTGAATTGAATTAGAGTTGATGATATAATATCTTAGAATAATATCTCAGAGTCAGTATGTTGTTATAATAACCATATAATGTTATTCTTTAAATAATTATACCCATCCATGTAAGGTGGTGGTGGAAAAACATATTACACCATGGTGTGGAGACGGTATTCCGTATGTATGCACGCGCGGTGATTTTGTTTTCCATAGGATGGACAAAAGGTGAAATTGGGTTGTTTCATATTTATAATAACATATCAGTATATTATTGATACTGAGGATATTAATTTATAATGATATAACTAAAGAAGAAGATGTTGAAGAAGAAACAAACTTGAAAGAATTGGTAGAAGAGATCACCTCTTCATTGACACGCCTCTTTAAAGATTCAATTTAAGGCACTAGAGTTGGTAATTTTAGAAGACTAGAACATCCAAAATGTTTCTATGGAAGTTGAGAAGAGATATTTGCCAGTTTTGGTAGATCATGAAGGCTCAAAGTGTTGTGAGGAGGAGAGGGAGGTGGTGCTCTTTTATAAGGGAGGAGAAGGGCACCTTTGGAAACCTCAAAAATATTAAAATATAATAAACCAACCCCCACATAAAAACATCCAAAAAATGACTCATATTAAAATATTATACGAGAAATGGTTGTAATAGCATCATCCAATAAAATTTAGACATATTGGAAATTTATTTTAAACCTTACCAACTTGATTTACCCTTATTACATTTATTTAATCTTATTTGTGGTAATAATATTTTAAATTTTAAATTGTTATAACTAATTACTTATCTGTTGTGAATTATACATAATTGGGTATGTTATAAAATTTTAGACCATATAAATTTCCATTTATTATTTATAAATATTTATGTGATTTCTTAACAATTTAATAATATGATATTTTTATAAAATAATAATAATGTTCATTTTGACACATTTCATTTATTTGAATTTAAATAAAATCAACATAGTTTATATATTCAAAAAAATATTTAATAGATTTTTAACATGTCATATGCATATAGAAAATTTGTGGAGAACATTATGTAGTTCATATAATGATTATTTTAATATTTCGAAAACCATTTATTTTGTATGTCTCTTAATAAAACAATTACTACATCAGTATTGTATAATCATTTAATATAAATTTTATTTGTATAAAAACAAAAAATAAAATCCTATTATGAAGATAAATATAATACCTTTCGTATTAATATTTTTACTCGAATTCAAAATCTAAAAATCACAACATATAAATTGTTATATTTATTAAATTATGAAGGTGACATCGTTGACATCATTTAAATAAAATAATATAAATTTCCTAATCTGATTTATAAGACTCCAAATGGTACAAAAATATACCATTGGATTATTTGGGATTATATATACTCAACCAAAAATGTTTGGTCATGTTTCTAGTCCTTTTGATAGGTATTATTATTTTAATAATAGCTAAATTATTGATTTTTTGCTAAATAAATAATGTCTACATCATTAATGTATAAGATTTTAATGTAATAAAAAATTTATTAAAAATTACAAATAAATTACCATGATAAAGAAAAACATTTTATATTTCAATTGAGTATTTATAATTGAAATTATATTCTTTATAATTTTATATTAAAAATAATCTAATCATTAATGATTCAGTGAGACATTTCACTTTCCTTTAAATAAACTAAATAAAAAGTTTTAATCAAATACAAGTGGGTTAAATTATATTCCGTTTCAAACAAATAATGATTTAGGGTAAAATATAATCATCCAATTATATTTGGAAAAGTTTTAGGGTAATTTTATAATATTATATTTTCCATTAATTGCTCGATTTACATTGAACTATTGTAAATAAAATTTACCATAGTTACTATTCATAATGAATAAAAATAAAAAGTAGCTTATTAACATAATTTGGACCTACTGATTCCGAAATTGGAATCCTATTTTCCAAATTCAAATCACAGAATTTTTAGAAATTAATTTAAAACTAATCTTGTTGCTAAGAAAATGAGTTTTAAAAGTTAAAACATTGAAAAAGATTGAAATGATTTTACCTATGTATTTAATGTAAAATAAATTTTAATGACATAAATTATATTAAATGGTAAAAATATATTCTATTTATGCATTAAAACCATTAAATATTATAATTTATCCATATGAATTAGTACAATGAAAAAAGTTGTTTTTAATTAACATATAGCATGTTTTTACTATTCATTAAAATATAAATTAATCAGAATAATATGAAAAACTTATCCAAAGTAAATTTTTATATCATGATTACAAATAAGTATTTTATTTTTTCACATATAACTTATAAACATGTCAAAAACGAGATTTAATGTGGGTGTGCCATCAAAAGGCTACAAAACAATATTATTTGAAAAATACTTATTTTCCCCGAAAAATTTATTTTGTTCTCAAACCATGTTTTATAAAATGCGTAAGATGAATTATAATGTTATAAAATTCACAATTTAGTTAATACTATTCATTACAGATAGTTCATAATATTATAATAATATATCATAGTTTAGTAAAACCCGGTATTGTTTACTACACACGCTATCGAGGAGGGTCATGATTGCGTGTAATGCAAGCCATGTCAGGGATTCGGGTTGTGCATGATATCTTTGGTGTTGTGTATAACATAATCAAAACATATTTCATCTATACATTAAACAACATATATATTTAATTTTTTGTAAAATAATTTCAACAAAATGAACATGAAATTGTGTGTAACACAAGACTAGAATAATGTTGTGTATACTACAAGATAACATGGTTTTGCGTATAACAGAAGATAATTTTGGTGTAGCGTACAACACAAAACATCAATAATAATACTCATAAAATCTCGGGTTGTTACATTCTACCACCCTTAAAATGGATTTCTCCCTCAAAATTTTTCGTGGTTATAAATAGTTTACTACTTGAAATTTTCATTCAATGAAACCCCCATCGTAAAAAAGAATACTAAAACTTAATTTAAAAAATTGAAGTATGAAAAATATTGGTTATCCAAATTAAATCATCACTTGGTTACCTCATAGGTGAACATAGGTGAAAATATGGATATGGAAGAGAAACATAACCTTCAAGTTCAGATGGAGAGTGGTAGAGAACATGGCTATGAGAAATCCAACAATCACAAAGCCATAAATTTTTGGTGATCTAAGGTACCATCAGATTCATCAGATATTAGAGCACTAAGAAAACATTTTTGGTTTTCAATATAAATTCCCTAAAGTTGATAATTTTGAATTAGAAGAAATAAATACATGATCTTGGTGAAATCTCACTATTGTTTGTGCCTTGAACAATTTCCACTTAATCTCTTAAACAAATGAAGTTGAATTTGTCATTATTGAAATGTTAGCAGATCATGTGATAGAATGATGGGTCATTCCATATTTCTCAAAGAAAATGTTATAAAAAGTTATTCAAAATACATAAGTCCATATATGGTGATATAAAATGTATAATATTCCAAAAAATGGACTTATACTTCATCTATCATACCTCTTAATAAAATAAAACTCGTTTCTACTAACCAGGGACTTCATGTAGGTCGGTGGTAGGTGATAAAGGCATGTCTCACTTCGGTTGTGGGTTCGATTCCCACAGCCTTCTCCAATGCGACGGGTTTTCGCCCGTCCTCCAGGTTATACTTTTTCTAAAACTACACTATTCTAACATTACAAAAATTATATCGAAAAAAAGTTCAAGCCTTAACCAGTACTACATTATGTCTATCTTAATTCATTCCAATCTTTAAGCTTATCCAAAATAATTCATTCCAGGATCATAGTATAAAGAAACTAATTACTGGAAAAGTCACATAATAAGAAAGTGAATACAATAATTTATCCCCCATATATAATAAGATATATCTTGTTTATCGAATTCCAAACATGAGAATTCCATAATCCTGCATTCCCTTTAAACATAAATTATCATAGAACCATAGTGAAAACATGAAGTCTGTGAAACAGAAACTCATTCCACATACCAAAATCCCAAAAATTATATTTACTCAAACCATGATATCACTTTTTCCTTATATCAGTCATGAGATCGTTAATACTATCAAACATTTCATTATTTCTTTGTCTCTTCTTTATACGCATATTAGGTTCTTTCCAAAAATATCTAAATAACCTTTCATAGTTACCAATACCATTCAACATATACTTTAAATAACATAAGGAAAAACAATAGTGTAACAATACATAGATGTCTCTTTTTTCCATAGTACCATGAGATTACTTATACAACATTACTCTTGATATACATGTAATCATCCCACTAACTTCTCAAAACATTGACCTATCTTGAACAATTCTTTCATATCACATATCATTTGTACGCTCTTCATCATCATTAATATAAATACTACCCATTTTACCATGCTGATTCTCTTCATGAGACTTTCCCTTAGGGCATTGGTTTACATAATTCCCATACATTCCACATTTAAAACATTTAACCATTGTTGATGTCTTTACAATAACATTATCCCTCTCCATAGCGTTAACTAAACCTTTTCCTTTACAATTACTGGATTTTTTTCCTTATTTTCCACACCCAAAAAATCTTCCAGTTCCTTTGAAACATTATCCAAGATGCCTCTTCCCACATGATTTACATGAGTTAAATTGAACTTTCTTTCATCTATGATCATCATGAAACTCCAACATTCTCTTATTAGATGAGTTGGGAAACATACCAAATTTGAGATTACTGATCATATTATGAGATTGATGATTTGGAATAATAACAATATGTGGACCACTAGATCGAATTTCATTTGGTTTCTCATGAATAATATCATTCCATTGTCAATCATATCCTCTATTATCGTTAATCATCTTGTTTCCAGCCATTTTCTAAAACCCAAAAAAATTGTGTGAGATGAAAAATCATAATAAAGGGGGAGTACCTTCAATATCTAACATGTTAGATTTAATTATAATAACTTTACCATAATTCTAGTACTATAACCTATACTTATAATTAACCTTAGAGACATACCTTGATATACCTTAGAAATATCTCTTGGGATTTCACTAATGTTTCTACATCCTTGTTTCCAATGGTTGACTAAACCTTTAATCTGATACCAACTGTAGAGACCCAATGCCTGACGTACAAGGACATTACATTAATTTTGCGTAATACTTAATACATAACAAAAACAAACACAAAAGGACTGTAATATTATAGTATCTTTGGAAACTTGTAAAAAATATTCTTCTAATAACTTAGAAAGATCTTCAACATGTCCCATAAAGATCTTACACATTTTTTTCATTCCTAAAACCTTTATTTGTATACTGAGGAAAATAAAACATAAAAAGGTTGAGCTCAATCACTCAGTAAGGGTAAACATAGATAACATAAATCAATCCATAAACATTTCAATGGAAAAACTTTAACATAAAATCTAAACATCAAAATCATCAGCAAAGACATAAATCTTGGAAGTAAATAAGGCATATATCATAAAGGAACATCAATCATGATAAATAACATTGGAATAAAACATATAATTTTCGAAAACTATTATGAACATGATATTATTTCTAGAGTAGCCAAGTCATTTCTGTCATTACCATCTTAGTGGACAAAGTCCCCTTCTGAATCGTGTTCACTCCTCGTTCCAGTCCTGTAACACTGAATCGAATTAACTTATTGTTCCATACATGTCTATCCCATGAGATGCAAATCATTACCCAATTCATTAGAGGGAGATATAGGTCCCATATATCTCATAATGAAATCATTCTTTCATGTTCCACACCATAAACATAAATCATTCATCATAACCCGAAAAATAAAATGGGTTTGATAAACATCATCCCATCATAACATAATCCATATAAAACAAATGGAATTAATTTCATCATAAGAAAATTGAATCCAATTAAATAATAAAGAAATTTTACTTGACACATACACATATTAAATAATGTAATCTTATATGGAAAATGGTTTTGATAAAACACTTGAAATGAATTCTTCAGGAAAAAATCCATTCTTCTTAAACAACAATTTCCTTTCACAAAATGCCACACAATTTTAAAAGAAAATGATTTTATTGAAAATAAACATGAAATATTGTAAAGTAAACTTCAGGAAAATAAGGTGTTATGAAACTGTAAAAATCCATTCATGCCGTATAATTTAAAAAAACATTCTCCTCATACTTTTAACAGAAAATTCAAAAAGTACCATGTATGGTAAAGAAAAGAAAGATTACATAAATAAAAAAAAGTAAAATTTTAAAGAGGGGTAAACATGAATTTTAACATACATGGAATAATACTAAAAAATTTATGAAAACCATTTTTATGGGCATGGATGAAAAATACAACCCTAGTAAATACTTACATATAAGCAATCTCAGATAAAAATGAGATTGAAAAATTATCCTTTACCTTAGGTCTGATATGCTTCGTATGTATCTGAACCTCCTGTATATTTATTTAAATAAGGACATTGACTTATTACAGAATCATATTCATTGTTATAATATCATATATGGTTCACTTATGACTTTATATTACCCGTTCTTTTGTAAATCCCATGTTAAAGGAGTGTTTTGCGTAAAATCGATTTATTTATCGTATGTTTTTGGACTTGTTGTTCATTATATTATTATTACATATATCATAATTTAATTACTTAATGAATGTAAATCCTGATTTATATATCATATATATTACATATATATATATAATATATAGATAAATGAAATTAAATACTCCGTTCATGGAGACGGTAGGTCGTACGTACGCATTAACGATGTTTCCCGTTCCTTATTGACTTGAATGGAAGTAAGTAGATGGCATATATATATACATAAATCCAGGATCTTCATCATGTCATATATTTCTGTATTATTCGTTAAATATACTTTATAATCATTCCTGATTGGTTAACATGGAAAATTAATATCATCGCATCATGGAGAGAGTAATCCGTACGTATGCACGAGTGGTAATATCGTTCCCCTAATTATTGAATTGAATTGGAGTGGATGATATAATATCTACGAATCATTATGATGTTATAATAACCATATATAGTTATTCTTTACACCATTATACCCATCCAAGTAATTTGGTGGTGGAAAAACATATTACACCACGGCGTGAAGACGATATTCAGTACGTACGCACGCGCAGTGATTTTGTTTTCCATAGGATGGATAGAAGGTGAAATGGGTTTGTTTTATATTTACAATAACATATTCGTATATTATTGGTACTGATTTTATTGCTTTATATTGAAACAACTATAAAAGAATAAGTTGAAGAATAAAAAAATTTGAAAGAATCGGTAGAAGAGATTACCTCTTCTTCGACACACCACTTTTAAGCTTCCTCTTAAGGCACAAGAGTTGGGATTTTGAGTAGAACCGAACCTACAGAATGTTTCTAGGGAAGTGGAGAAGATAAAAGGGCAGGGTTTGGCCGAGCTTTAAGGCTCAATGTGTTGTAAATTGGAGAGGGAGGAGGTGCCCATTTATAAGGTAGGAGAGGGGCACCTTAGGAAACCTCAGATATATTTATTTATAATAAATCTAACCCCACTTAAAAACATAAAAAAATGACTCATATTCGATGATGAGATGGTATAGGGTTGTAATCCCATCAGCCAAAAAAATTTAGACATGTTGGAAATTTATTTTAAAGCTTATCAACATCATTTACCGTTATTTAATTTATTTAATCTTATTTGAGGTAATAATATTCTAAATTTTAAATTGTTATAAATAATTAATTATGTGTTGTGAATTATACATAATTGGGTACTTTATACAATTTTAGACCATATATATTTCTATTTATAATTTTTAAAAATTTATGTGATTTTTAAACAATTTAATAATATTTTTTGTTTTATAAAACAACATTAGTGTTCATTTTGACAGTATTCATTTATTTGAATTTTAATAAAATCCAAACAGAGGATATATTAGAACATAAATGTTTAATAGACTCATAACATGTCATATTAATCTATTAAATTTGTTTTCGAACATTAATTAGTTCATATAAGGTTTATTTTAATATTTAGAAAACCATTTATTTGGTATTTAATTTAACAAAACAAATACTACATTATTTTTGTATAATCATTTAATATACTTATTATTTTCAAAAAAATTAAAAATAAAATCCTATGATTAAAATAAATATAATACCTTTCATAATAATATTTTTACTCGAATTTATCATCTTAAAATCACAATGTTTAAATTTATATTTTTATTAAATTAAGAAGGTGACATCTTTGACATCATTTAAAATAAAATAATATAAATGTCTTAATCAGTTTTATAAGACTTCAAATGGTCCAAATATCTACCCTTGGATGCTAAGGGTATATATATACACGTACAATAATGTTTGGTCATGTTTATGGTCCTTTTGATAGGTATTATTAGTTTAATAAAAACTATATTATTGATTTTTCACTAAATAAATATTGTCTACTTCATTAATGAATAAGATTTTAAGGTAATAAAATATTTATTAAAAATTAAAACTAAATTACCAAGATAAATAAAAACATTTTATATTTCAAATGAGTATTAAAAAAAGAAATTATATTCTTTATAACCTTATATTAAAAATAATATAGTCCCTAATGTTTTAGTGAGTCATTTCCCTTTTATTTAAATAAACTAAATAAAAGGTCTCAATAAATTACAAGTTGGTTTAATTAGATTACACATTGACCCATGTATGATTTAGGGTAAAATATAATCATACAATTATGTTTGGACAAGTGTTAGGGTAATTTTATAATATTATATTTAACCTTAATTGCCTGATTTACCTTTAACTATGGTAAATAAAATTTACCGTAGTTACTATTCATAATGACCAAAAATAAAAAGTTTCTTATTAACATAATTTGTAACTACTAATTAAAAAAATGGAATCCATTTTTCCAAATTCATATAAAATATGATGCAGAAATTAATTTAAAATTAATCTTGTTGTTAAGAAAATGAGTTTTAAAAGTAATAACATTGCAAAAGATTGAAATGCTTTTACATATGAATTCAATGTAAAATCAATGTTAATGACATAAATTATATTAAATGATTAAAATATATTCTATTTATACTTTAAAACAATTCAATATTATAATTTAACCATATGAATTATTATAATGAAAATAGTTGTTTTTAATTAAAATATAGAGTATTTTTACTATTCATTAAAATATAAAAGTTATCAGAATAAACTGAAAATTTTATCCGAAGTAAGTTTATATATCCTGATTCCAAAGAATAATATTATTGTGTTAAGTTGAAATTATAAACATTTCAAAAACTATATTTATAATCGTTGCTCCATCGAAAGGATGCAAAACTGCATTTTGAGAAAAATACTTATTTTACCTGAAATATTCATTTTGATCTCATACCATGTTCTATAAAATGTGAAAAGATGAATTATAATGTTAAAAAAATCAAAATGTAGTTAATAATATTCATAACATCTAGTTCATAATATTATAATAATATATCATTGTTTAGTGAAACCTAGTATTGCGTACTAGACACTCTATCAAGGAAGGTCGCGATTGCATGTAATGCAAGCCACGTCAGGGATGCGTGTAGTGCAAGCATCGTTCGGTGTTGTGTATCACACAATCAAAACTTATTTCATTTATAAATTAAAAAAAACCTATACTTAATGTTGGGTAAATTAATTTAAATAAAATGATCTTGAAATTTTGTGTAACACGAGCCAAGTATAGTGTTGTGTATACTGCAATCTAATACGGTGTTGCATATAACAGAAGCTAATTTTGGTGTAGCGTACAACACAAGATATCATTAATAATTATCATAATATCTCTAGTTGTTTAAATCTAAATAATAATTCATATAAATACAAGGATAATATAATATTAAATCTAATGAATTTCTTAACCCATAATTGTTCCCAATAATTACCTGGTACATCATTTTAGAGATGTCTGTAGGAGAGTGAATTGATGGAAATGAGCTCAGAGTATTTAGAAAACTTCCCTAAAAAAATTCTAATTTCACACTAGGTTTTTACAATCGTTTTGTTGTCCCCATTTTACTCAACAATCTACAATTTGTAGAGGTTCCACCACTCACGCATGTTTGTATACCCATTTCACCTTCTGGATGATCGAGCTGTGTATCAAGAAAACAAATATGAAATCAATTCATCTTATAATGAAATTAAATTATGGTCAAAATAGTTATTATGGTTTTATAAATATTACTAAGACTTTTTTAGCATTCGGTACCATTGGAGCCCTCAGCTCTGAAGGTCCATTAATCTTTATGTTCGGACTGGGATCCAATGTTGGCTCATGAGGCTCAAAATGTGATAGAATATGTGTTGAAGGAGACTTAACATAAAATATCATGGAGAAATATGTATATGGAAAGTATTTTTTTAGATATGTTTGTAGAAAAATATAATACATATGGGGAGTTTGATTCAACATCATATAAGGGAATAAATGTGAGGAGGATTAAATCTAAATTTATTCAAAAATATTGGTGGCCTAAATATATTGGGTTCCTCTAATAACACTATGGTAAAATAAAGTGTTCTAGATGGTATATGTAGTGTAGGGAGAATGCATCATATGGTATCAAGAGTGGTGTGAATTCCACTGGTACCCCTACTGCTCATATTGTTTGGCTAAGCACCAATGTTACTAGGTTTGACAGAGAAGAATTGTCTCCAGGGTGGTGTATCCTTATTAAATGTTTTCATTAATTAAATCACATTACATTATATTCTATTTATATATATGTATATGACATAATACACTCAAAAAAAAGAAAAATATTAGGAATACCAATCTATCCCATGTTGCGATTATTTTCATACATCCACTACCATCATATAACTACCATGTTTTACATTTCCTGCATTGGAAAAAAGTACGTGTAATTATAAAGACAAAATTAATGTGTAATCCATACAAGATATAATATGTGACATAAATTTATTTAGGAATACCAATTTTCAACAGAAATTAAAGAGTTCAACATTACAATATATATAAAAGAATAGTGGCTCCACTAGAAAATATGAATTAGTACAATAATTACGAAAAAAATGTGTTTGTATTTATTTGAATCATTTATATTGGTGCTCAAACTAATATTTTTCATCGTGAAATTAAAATATGTACTCTATATATCATAAAATGAGAAAAAAATGTTCTTACAGTACTTATAATTAGATATTACATTGAAATTTCATAAGAACATCCAATATTTATTTTTTCTAAATCAAACAAAGATCAAATATAAACTACAAAATTTTAAATAAAGTAGTTAATTAGGATTTTGTTATTGATAAATTATCCATATAATTTACTCCAAAAAATGATCTATCACATTCTAAAAGAAATTTAGAATCCATGATAATTCCCTAACAAATTTATTAATAGTGAATTGATAAAAAATTCTTTTTTATAATTAATGATATAATAAGATCATAAACAAATATTTCACTTGAGAAATATAATTTTAATAATTAATAAACTACCAAATATCAGTTCAATGTTTATGAAGGAAATTAAATTGAGTTTCGTATATATAAATCTTATGAAATAAAATGAAATTTTGATATTACAATGAAACAGTTAGAGGTGTAGTTATTTAAATTTCAATCATAAGTAGATGTGAAGAGTGGGCGGAGATCAACAATTTTTAATGAAGCATGATGTTTAAAAAAATCAATTTTTACAAAAATCAATGTGTACCATTTCTATTCCTTATTCATAGAATCTGGAAAATACTGATGTTAAAATTCTAGGTCGTCGTTTTATATATATATATAAAAGGTAAAGAATCATTTAAATAATATATGTATTATTTTAAACTCGCCTATTTTATGATAAAGAATAATAAAATGAAAAGAGAAATAGAGGATTGATTGTCGCGGTTGGGGATTGAAAAAAAACACTCTCGTATGGTAAAATATTGAGGGGATTCATATACGAGGAGCGTAAATATGTGGCTATAATCAGGGGGAATTATCTAAAAATGGATTCTCAAAAATCATTGTCACAAAATTGATGTATTAATTTTATAACAATAGTTATACATAACCATTTGTATATCTAGTACTCGTTACCAATAGTTTATTGGAAACATTAGTATTGCCTTCAATATATCAACATATACAAATAGTTTTATGAAACCATTCATATAGACTGCAATAAACAATCATATACCTATGATTATTATAAATTAGTGGTATATAGCTATTTGTTTCAATTGTATTTAGAAATTTTTGATATGGGATAGTTGGAATAGATTTCATTTATACCAGTTTAAAAATAAAAAGTGTAAAATGCGATAACATAATGTAAAAAGGCTTCTAATATGTTTAAAAAATGCATGGAAAGAAATTTTTGAGATTTTATAAACCCAAATACAACCCAGATTCATTAATTTAGAAATAGTTTTACCATTAACCACATCATATTGTCATAAAATTATGATAATATAATAGGTGCTCCCAAAAGTGTCATGTTTCTCTCTTATAAAAGGGAATCACATAGAGCCAACAAAAACACAATACAATGTATTGAATTATTACATGAAAATTTTTATTTTCACTCTCACTATAAAAATATCCCATATAAAATTTCTCGATTTCACTCATATTTATCCAAATCCCTTTACATTTAAAGGAACATCTAATGGAAAATCAATTCAATCGTGTAAGTGTTATCTCCTCTATGATTTTAATCAGAATAATAATTTTAAAAATATATTATCCCTGGTATAATATGAAGATTATATTATCAATATAATATTTCTATGTTTTTAAAATATTGTAATGCCCCATACTTATTTATATTAATCTACTATGATATATGAAAGAACATAATCATTGTGAGGAACATACTATCGCGCCCACGAAGTGATTGTGTTTTTTTCATGACCACATTGGATAGATGTTATTAATGGTGTAAATAATTAATAAATACTATATATATCATATAATTGTGATTATAAAATTTCAATTTAATACACACCTTCACCCTTTCTCACATGTTGAGTAACATGAACACTTCTTGTGTGTATGTGAAGATTAATGCTTCCATGAATAATTTTTTTTCAATTTTCATTTATAATTTCATAAATAATTTATAAAATTATAATAAGGTTAAATATACTAAAAATATAAAAATAATATCATGGTCAATCTTTAATAGTGAAAATATGTCAAAATAAATAACCCTTAACTATACTCTCCAACGAGGTTAAAGTGTTTTCAGGTTTGGGTCTCTTTAACAACCTACATAAAAAATACATCGAAATATTTTTATAAATAAATATGGGAACATTAAATTTAATAATATTAAAATATATTAAGAAAAAAAATATTGTCATATCATTCTATAAATTTTATATTTATTATTAAACTAATTATTAATGTAACATTTTCGTTCAATAAAATTACCAAAATTGGACGTTATTGACTCGGTTTTAACAAAACATGAACAAAAAATTTGGAATGAAATATGATATTTTTAAATAAATATAATTTATATATTATAAATAATAAATTATATATCAATAATTAACTCTTTATAGTAAAATTAGTAATGATATCAACGTTATTAAAAATGTATAAAACATTTCAATTTAATAATATCGTTTGTCATAATATGCAATTACACATTATTGTACACATTATAATGATATTTAAAAATGATTTTACAGGGTTATATTTTTTAAAAATGATATTAAATAGGATAATATTCTATCTATGTGTTTTTATAAGAGGTTGGATTTTCATCAACAAAGCAAGAAAACAATGTAAGGGTTTATTGTCTCAAGTTCACCTCCGTTGAGGCATGATTACATGTTTTAATGCTATTTCTAATTGATTTGTTATAAATACTTATCAATTGAATTATTAAATCATACATAATAATTTTTTAAGGGATATAAAATTTTATTTCATTCATTCACTTTCAATCCATTCCTATATAATGTTGTTAGGGTTCTATCATGAATTTTCATTCATTGAGACAGACTTTAATTCATACACCTAAAGCCATATAAATTTGGTGCATATATAAATTTTGTTTTTTAATATATGGTATAACCCTTATCAGGGTATTTTAATGTCAATTTCATGATCAATAAGTTTAAATGTATTTTTATTTGTTTTGTTTCTTAGTTAGTAAGCTTTTTCATCTGAACTTCTCCTCATTGAGACACAATTTATTGCAATGCATTAACTACTAATTTACATGATGCGTATATTAGCCAAGAATTTACTTTAGAATAATATCTTAATTAATTCATGGGATTTATAAAAATATACGATTTTTAATCTTCTAATAAATTTATATTTATCATTGACTAAAATAGTAAGGGTTCTTCGTTAATCAAACCTCTTATTATGACCATGTTCACTATTCAATGGCATTTGTATTTAAACATTTATTTTTAGTAACCAAAAATAATTTATTTTTTATATACATATATTTTATGGGAAGACCAAATTTTTACACCAAATCATTCTTCCTTGATGATTATACTGTTTCATTAAAATGAACTTTTTACGAATAATTTTCATTACTTTTATTCGATTTTTTATCTACGTAAATGTTTTTAATTTGATCCTATTACAATAATTACCCATTGAAAATCATTTTTTATCTCCTATGATCCATTTTTCCTTAAATAAAGGCTTCATAATCCTTTTAAAAATATTTATTTTTCAAGAAATGAAATTTCAAAATTTTGAAAAGTTTTTTCCATCCATTCAAAAATATATGGTTTTATCATCCACTCCACATTTTTTTGACAACCCTTATACCAATTTGAATATTTTTTATTTAATATTACTTATTAAAATTAAAATTATTTCCACTTCATTTATTGAGATATTTATTTCTTTTTAATGTATAAATTATTTAATATTCTCTTTAATGTAATTTTTTTTATTTTTTCACATCACCTTATTGAAACATTTCTAATATTTAAAAGTATTATTATTATGCATGTTTTATAATAATTGTTTAAAAATTATATAATTTACCTTGAAAAGAATATTTTTATTGTAAATTATTCTTTGATGTTCTAATAAGGATCTACAAAAACCTTTTATTTTTTAATTATATTTTCGCTCTGATGATAATTTTTCAAAAACTAATATTTTTGTCACCAATTATATGTTATTATGATATGAAGTCATTTGTAAAATTAGAGGTTTTATATTTAATGATTTCTAAAGTTTATTTTATGTTATTTTTTAATCTTCTTATAAAATCTATTCTCTTTCCATGGGTTCATTATGAGATGTTGAAATAGTTATATTCATGTGGGACAAAAATGTAAATATTTTGAGAAGGGTGGGACTTATATCTCACTCAAATTATATGGATAATTTCTTTTGTATCCTATGCTATAAATCTTAAGTGAATAGGTTATCGAATATATCTTTTCAAAAATGGTAAATGTAGTAGTGTGAATCTCTTATCATAGACTTACATGAGAATTGCTAAGCGAGTGGGTAGGTTCAAAAATCATGTATTTTATGGCGTTAATATATAATCAATGATTTACATATCTACTAGTTGGAGAATATCAAGGATTATAAAGGTTTTTTGTTTTGTATTTAATATCTAATACTAATTTTTTATGTGAGTGGGCTATTGAGAGTCTTGGTTGAAAAAGGGAAAATGTTATAACTTTCAGTTGTATTCACTATTTTACATGTGAACAGATTAGTAAGTAGATGTTTTCATAATGATAAGGAATCAATTTCATTTGATTATGCATTATTTTCATGTTTTTTATAATTTTATTTAAAAAATTAATTTTTTTTATTTTTTTATATATACCTATTTCTAACGCTTTTGCTGGGGTTCCTGCATCTATCCTTTGAGGAAGAGGACATGATAATTATTGCCACACATTCCCGCATTCCAAAGGTAGGTGACATACATCACATGTTTAGTGATGTTTTCCACTTGATCTAAATGAGATGATGGGATGTCAGTTCCACATTCTATAGATTCCTCCTCGGAACATGTAACCTATTCCGGGTCTCCCTATAGATTAAGATGTTGTTCGTGAAACTCTTCCAGGTTTCATCTCTTCATGGACACTGTTTAATTACAGTACTTCTGTCAGGACATTCCATGGGGTCGGGTTAGGGCAGCAACCTTCCATCGGGGGAGTAGTCACATTAGACATCACTGTCATGTATGGACACTAAAACACTGACGTGTCTTCATTTATTCCCCTTGTTATTGGGCATCTTGAGGCCGTGGAATCCTAAGGAATCCAATGACGAATGTGGGTAATTATATGCCACAATAATTTATCTTACGTATTTATTAACTTCCCATGTTTAACACAGGGTATTCCATGTGTTTAATGCCTAGCAGAGGCAGACCAGACTGATCATAACACTGAAGGGAGTTGATCTTATGAGTTCCTCCATAAGAGGGAGCACCTTGGTGGTATACCATATGGATGGATCTGAACACCCATGGAAGATGGATCTGAGGATTTGTGTCACATAGAGGGGAGAGGTCACACCGTGATGGTTGATCTAGACACCACTGAGAGTTGATTTTTGAGGGAGTGAACCCAAAATGGGGGTAACTAAGGTTTACCATTGGCTACGATTGAACTAATTTGAGGTTTCCAATAAACCATGAGTAGACAACAGGGATAAGAAATGATGTAGTTAAAAAGAGGTGATAGATTTTTGTGTACACAAAGGAAAACAACCCGGATACATACTGGGGATTTAACATAGATAACAGCCCATCAAAAGAGGGATACTCTTGGTTAGATGGATATGGATTGAGTGGGGCCTCTGCATAGTCAACTGCCAGAGGGAATGGAATGATCCCACTGGGATGTGGCGACCTGTGTAAGAATCCATATGGATCATGGATAATTGAATAAAATGAAGGGGGAATGATATAGAACTGATGTGAGGGCGACAGTGATGTTGGGATTGAGCCTTGAAGAGACTTACTATGTATCCCTGTGGTAGGGAATCATATTCCACATTGTTCAGTGAGGAAATGGGACACCTGACAAGGGAGCCCATGAGAATGGATGCTTTGAAGAGACCTATAGGAAGTTGACCATTTGTGTTGGGGATTTGAAAATGGATTACTGCATACTGGGGTTCTAACATATTACTATCTATTGGGGATTAGAATTTATTACCACTAGTTGCGGATTAAATAGATTACCACTATTTAGGGATGAAAAATAGGAATAATTCCTATGTTCCCTGCCTAAGAGACATGGCAAAAATCCCATGTAGTTCGAATGGGTATAGTTTAGTTTCATGCGGGAGAAAATGGGCATAAATTATTACATCATACAGGATGGTGATAGACCAACATGGATTAGTCAAGACTAATGGGAGTATCTTTGTAACAACGGGGATGCTTCCTACATACCTTTTATTAGAAAATATCAAAGTCGACATAGTTTCGCATGAGTGTTGGAGAACCGATGTGAAGATGCCAGGACCAATGGATGTTGGGATTTAAACGTAGAAGGTTATCCAAAGTACCAATTCTTGGCAAGGATCAAAGTCCATGTAGATTGTGAGTTTTTTTTAACCGACATGAAGGGAGTAAGGAACAATAGGTGTTGGGATTAGACCATAGGGATGCATCCTACATACCATTCCTTGGAAAATATCAAATTATAGATTGTTTGGGATGGTTGTTGGAGAACTAATGTTAAGGGGTCAGTGCCAATAGGTTTTGGTCTTGAACCTCATTGAGGTTTCCTACATATCATACCTTGGAAAGTATCATAGTACACATTATTCGGGAGTGATTAGTGAACCGACATGAAGTTGTCTGGATCAATGTTTATTTGGATTGAACCATAGGAAGGCTTCCTACATATCTTTCCTTGGAAAAGATCAATGTACACATAGTTCATGAGTGATTATTGATCCAATGTGAAGGGGGTCAGTACAAATCGGTGTTGGGATTGAACCTCATGGAGCTATCCCACGTACCTTGCCTTGGCAGGGATCAAAGTCAATGTAGATCGGGATGAGGTGTGGGGCTTACACTCAAGGGTGTCCCTTAGAGTATGGAATGGATGATGCATTCTCTAAGCATATGTGAGTGATGCTCAGTGTGATAAAAATGTGGCAGTAATGACCAGTCGATCACGTTGTGAATGATTCGTACATGGGATGTGGAATGGGGCTTTCACATAGTTAGTGGCCCAAAAAGGAAAGATGGGCTTATGCGTGGATAACAGCACATGGAGATGGAGGTTGGGACTTACTCTAGGATGAAGGACCGAGTGGAGACATAACCCAATGGGAGAGGGATGGGATAATGATTTTCAATGTTCCCCTATCCCCACTGGTCACTGGAACAGAAGAAGAAAGAAGGATTAGGGGGACTACCTCCCTTAAGAAAGGCTAGAGGATTACACCATGGTTGTTCCCCTTCCCCCCACGGACAGACGCCACTCTATAATAGTGGATCTCATTCTATGTGAGAAATATCTGACTCCCATGGAGACTAGTATATGTGGAGAATGTTCGAGGTGGGGACACCCCATGTGCGATGAATAGGGTGACACCACAGTTTATCGTATGGTGCAGGGGATGATGGTGCATTTTAGTTTAACTTCATGTTTCTCAGATGGGATGGGTTCATTTCATACCCATTAGGAAATACATAACTGACACCTCCCACCCAATGGGGAAGGTAATGCATTAGCAATGCCATGATGAGGGGGTGTTGTGGAGAAATCCATTGTGGGACCCATGTTAACATGGTTATACGATGAAGCAATATCTGTTAGTGTGACATAGCGATGAAGCATGAGGGGAAGCAACACAACATAAAGTACTACCCAAGGTAATTTAAAATCACTTTGGGCAATCCTTGAGGGTCACACGAGTAAACGAGTTTCTGATGAATGGGGATAACATGAAGTGGACTCATGAAGCTCTGGTGCCCCATGTAGTGAAAGAGGTTCATGAATGGGTGTGCTTCGCGTAGTGAAGTGGCCTAGCCAATGCATAGGGAATAGGTTCATATGGAAGGGGCTTCTCAGAGTGTAATGGCTTTAGCGGAGAGGTGACTTTCCATGCAAGGATGCCCTGTAAAGCATATCATTATGAAGCATTGTGATTCACAAATCACAGTGACCTTTCCATATCATTAGGGTTACATGTTCATGGATGGTACATCACGATGCATAAGTTCTCTATGAGGACCTGATTCCCCTTAGAGATTTCATTCCTTCGTGAAGGCCCTTGGGCTCCTCAAAGGGAATCCCCCATTGAATATGGGATGAATTTAAGAAAATGGAAAGGAACTTCATGATGCTAAAGTGAATTGATGTGAACATGGTTCACAGAGCAGAAATTAAATTGTGATGTGAGAGATAAGAACGTGAATGGTCAGAGGATTTATCCTTGGGGTTTGAGGGTAGCCCAATATTTAGAGCCACGAGGCGTTGTGAAGCAGAGCTCGCATGACACCACACCACATGGATTTTTTTAACTACGGAGCCAACCACCTCTATGTTCCGTGGCAGCTTCGCAACATAAATTTTTTAGTGGAGCCTCCTACCATCTGGATCTACAGCGACTTTATAGTGGGGATGCTTCCTGCTAGCCATGGTGTGGAGGGGCTCTGCGGATGAGCTCCGCAAGGCAGCCCATGGGGCTTCACATCTACTCTTCCTCTACCCTAATTTTGGAGCCAAAAAATTACACCCCTCTCACTTGGAGCTTGTGAAAAAATGAGGGTCAAAGTCTATGGTTAAATCGCCAATACACTTTGGTCAATCTCTAAGAGGACCCATGAAGAATACTTGTGGGGTGGAGATGCGATTCATGGGCTGAGAGTGCCGCAAAGGTCACTGCCGTCAGACATGCTGCAAAGTGCAAGGTTCATATCCTATAATTAGGGATGGTTGACCTCTATTATTTCCTTTCTCAACACCACGTTTTGTCATTGAGAGCTATCGATTCACAAAGCTCTAGGTACTATGTAATGTACCTCTATTATTTTGGCCATATACATTATGGTGAACAGTGAGTATTTGACACTACGGTGTTGTCCTCTATAGCTTGCGCCTAATGGTCTGGGTAGGGCTCTGTGATTTCTTGTTAGAACCTAGCTCTACGAATAGTTTTTGCGAATGAGCTCCACAACATTGATTCACAAACCTGGTAAACAAACATCTAAATCTCAAAATCTGAATGGATCACTAGGAATCAGTCATGGGGAGTCACGGAGGGTGGTTCCTAGAGGGCGGAGACGGTAGATAACACAGGTATAGGGGAGTTCATACATAGTTATTCCGACAATAATCCGCTAGTGGAGATGCTATAATAATTCTATAAGAACTATCAAATGTCCAATAGGACGCCTATGTATGGATTTTCTTGGTGGGATAATGTCTTCATCCCTGAAACGAGGAGGGATGTGCCAATCTATTTGTTGAGGAGCACATCGTGCCAGCACAAATGGTTCATGGCGGCTGACAGACATGCCTGAGATGACATCACACATTTCATCACTGACTATCCATAAAAGCATGTGAAATACATTGACGGGATGGAACTACAGCCAGAGACATCTCCCTCGTTATATCATACTTTTTTAATCAATACTTGGGGAACCAGGAGAAGGGGTGGTCCAACTTGTGGGATCTACACATAGGCAGCAACTTCACGGAAGACTGGTCCTAGGACTACTAGGTAGGTGCCTAGTGCAAAATATTCAGAGGAGATCTTAGGTGAGTGGGACTATATGACGTGTCTTGGGCCACCCAAATCCTTACATAGCAGCCGAAGCATCTGATTCCAGAGTTTCTGAGTTGATGGTCATCAAGGACCAATACCATTCATTTTCATTATAGATAGGTCAATATCATTATATGGGACCTGCATCCGAACTCATGGGTCCCAATATTTGGGTTGATGTATGATGAATTCCTCCCCATTATGAGTGCATGTGAGGATCTACAGTAGATTCCACCAATGGTGTTGCCATTGATGAACCTAGTTTCGAGAGAGGGAAAGAAATCAGTACGGGACATCCATTTCAAATGGTTGTTCGAGAAATTATAGAACTTCCCGTAAGATAGTAGATTCCTTGTGAGGCCTAAAACATGCCCAAAGGGGGATCAATGAGAAAAGGAGCACTCATACTCATGGCTCATAGAGGATATCTACTGTAAGATGTTTGGATTCAATATCAGTACTGAGCAGCAACCGATAGTCAGGTTGGCTACATTCATTGTAGTGCCCATCTGCGGTTGGATCCTACTAGTGAGAGACTGGAACATTGGAATGTGACCAAGAATGCTTATCATGGATTACATGCTGGAGATATGAGGATGGGTCTACCTCAATATCTCGATGATCACAAAACTGAACAAGATGAAATGGAATACCAACGAGGGGAAGAAGACATATAGAATATTCGGGCCATTCCACCTCCTGTATGGGTGGATGGTGGCGCATGTCAGTTGTGTCAGTGAATATCTAAACCACATCTCCCCTCATGGATTGAATATCCTCCAATCCATTCTAAATGTTTTTAGGAAAATTCTGGCCAAGTTAACCATGCATGCGGTACTGAACTGGTTCTGGACGGCAGACGAGATCAATTTCGACCCTTTCACTTTGCAAACGGGTGTGTTCACAGATGATGTCCAGGGAATAGTATATCATATGTACTACCTCTAGGCTTGTCGAGTTGGAGTCTTAGTTGCATGGGTGCACCATGAGTCCCTCTATGAGTCGTAAACTACACACCGATTTGCAATGCAATTTCGGTATGTGTAGCGGTTGACCACATGGGTCTATATATGGGTGTGCCACGAGTATCACCCCAATGTAATGAGGAATATGTGGAGGACATAGAAAATATATATGCCTATTTTTATATAATAATAATTAATTATTAATGTTTTTATATGATAAAACCCATGTATTTAAATGTTTTATTATAATAATGGGAATTTGTATTATAGAATAAAAATGAGCTAAATTGTGAAAAGTGGTTCATTCTGGTTTTTAGATAGATTTTTAGGTCAAAGGTATTTTGGACATTTCTGGAAAAATATAATTCCAAATGTCTTGATTCAAATTTTGGTAGAATCGATATTTTATATCCTTCATTTTTTTCTCATGGACTAGGGGATGAATAAATCATCTGAATTCCATAAGAAATCAATTAAGTTGATGATGTTTCAGGGAATACAGTGTCGACCCCACCTACATAACGAAAGGACATTTCACTTTACACCAATAAAAATGTGGTTTTCCCACCTGGGATAGCATGAGGACAGATATATCCGGATCTGAAATATATATAGTGGAAGTTGGAAGTCATTAAGGTGGCCACTGAACGACATACGTCTAGAGGAGCCTTCCTGGAAGCTTCGTCCAAAAACAAAAACCCACAATGAAAATTTATAACTCATTTATCTGGTGTCCAAATGAACTTATATTTTATGGTTGAATGGATAAGAAATTAAGGAAAAGACTTTATTAATGGTTCCATGTGTTATTCGGCTAATTAATGGGTCCAATGTGAGACAACTTATGGAGGACAGAAATCTGCCTATAAAAGAAGAAGAGTTCCTACCTATCAAATCATTTCAATCCTTCCCAAAACCATTCGAGTCACCATGGAGAGGAGGCCAAGGGCCATTAATATTTTTTTTTCTTATAATTTTTTATTTCTGTTTTCTTTTTCTCATGTAATGCATTCTAATTTTTTATTAATGTGTTTCCCATTTTCTTATTCCAACCATTTTCTCTACCAATATCAATCTCATTTTTTCTCATCCATCATTCCATCGTGATCTCTATGCTCTTCACCATAAAATGTGACTAACTGAAGGCTTGGACAAGGGGGAGGTTTCATGGTGTTTTTAATTATTGATCTTCAATTAAAATGTTTTTTATTTTAATTGTGGTGGAAGTGGGAATATTTCACGGGTGCAACAGTCGTCCTCCACGACACAATTTCCAAATCCATTTCTATTCATTGATTAATCTATTTCCATATGTCCTCTTAGAAAAACCCTTCATATGGTGGAGGTTGGGTTGCTATATGGTATGGAACGACATACG
The DNA here is from genome assembly GCA_963277665.1 of Viscum album. Taxonomy (NCBI): domain Eukaryota; kingdom Viridiplantae; phylum Streptophyta; class Magnoliopsida; order Santalales; family Viscaceae; genus Viscum; species Viscum album. The sequence continues at coordinate 2,105,238,968 of OY728148.1, forward strand.
GTGGAGCCGGGTCTTGTAGGAATAACATTCATAGTTGAGGTGTTACCTTACTTGATTACTAGAGGAGATGTGGATTGGTGTGCCAGACGCATGATAAAATAACACACATAATAAATAAAAGTATATTAATTCATAATGAGGTTTCATAAAATGAGTTATCAAATTGAATTTAAACAATAAATAAATAATGAACGAACTCGTGTTATCCAACCCTAGGACCAAGACCTTTATTCCATAATTTCATTCTATCAGCATTTTCAAATACATTTAGATTTAAAATTTTATTTCATAATTTTATTTTCACTATTTTTCAAAACCCCTAATACCATCATTTTTAGTATATCATAAAAACAAACAAAATGAATTACAATAGGTGAACTAGAATCAGTTATTGAACCGACTAAAAATGCACCTCAAGTGAGATGACCCTAGTCAGCCGCTGTGCTGCATTAGGAATATAAATTTCCTTTTGCCACACCCCGTGACAAGCGTGCATAAAAACGGGCACCGTTTCTGGGGAGCTAAGTATTTATTTTGATCAATTTTTCAAAATTCACATTTTTTTGAATATTTTATTTAATTTTTTTCATTAAGAAAATTCTTTAAAAAAATATTGTTTCCATGATGTATTCAAATTCAAATTTATATGCATGGGAATATTACTCGAAGGTGCAATATCAAGAACCATCAATTTATTATCGTGCTCTAAATGACCTGGTTGAAATGATTAGTAATAATTTGGATGATTTGGAGAGGAAAATGGAATGGGAATTGGACTATGTTCATGCAATGATAGAGAAATCCAGCCCTGAGCTAGAGTAAGAACCTGAGATAGTGGTGGAAGAAATTTCACCATTCATCATTGAAGAACCAGAGGAGGTAAATGTCAGGGCACCTGAAGACTCATTCATCCTCACTCAACCAATTATACCAAAGATAGATGAAAACAAAGATGACTTTCCTATTGAGTCAAATGTGGGAGATCAATAATAAGTGGGTAAATTATGGAATAATTGTGAGGATTTGCTTGATCTCCTCATGCCTTGCAAATAAGAAGATCCATCACCAATGATAGAAGAACCCACCGAATTAGAGGAATTTGAATTCACGATGGAGGAGACCAACTACTTACCTCTATTCAGTGATAATCCACTTTGAGAGGAACTTTCAACTGAAGAAGTGATTGAACCAGAACCAACTCAGGGAGATGATCCTTCCATGAACTCAACCTTTTCTAATTTTATTTAATCCGATTTTAGCAACACTCTTTATAATCTTTTATTTTCAGATTTGTTCTATACTAACATTACCTTAAAAGAAGATGAAAAAGAATATTCACCTGTTGAGGAACACTTGATGCTCTCTAAAGACATTGAATATTTATTTGAGGGAGAAAATGAATGGAAGAATAAGGCTACAAAAGTAGCAACCAATGAAGAGGATGCTCCAAGCTTCTTCATACCCCCACCATGTAACCTGTACCAGAATACAAAGGGTGGAGGATTTGGTGTACTCTATCCATGGATTCCTCCTTAAGAAGAACACATAAGTGGATGCTGGGAAAATCCACATGTGGTGGTTCAAGTCAAATAAGATCCACCCGCCATAAGATTATGGATAACAGCTGGTACTACCCTCTAGAGGCAGTAAAAATTCAGGGCACACTTATGGGATTAGGCAAAGATTTATACATTACTTTATTTTAAGTTCTTTAATTTTCAATATTAGGAATTTAATATTAAAATTCAGTATGAGGAATAATTCTATCATGTGGCCGACTACCTCTTATTTTTTTGAGATTTAATTAGACGGTCCTCATTCTCAGATGAGTAATTTTATTTTGTATGTTCATAGTGGTGGAAGGAATCCCAAGATATTGAGAGGGAAGGGCTATGTTTCAGGGAAATAGGGAGTTCAATTTTAGTGATTTATCTTTTAAACTCCCCACATTTTGGTCAAAAACATGATTTCAGGTTTAAAGATAAAATTGCATCCCTACACAAGAATTCATATTTTACTCAACTTATCTAGGAGATATGAGTTTCTTAGGAAACCAGTGATTGCATGTTTTAGATTTCAATGTTTATATGATTAAATGATGTAAATATAGAATTCAATTTTTAAATATGATGTGTAGATATTGAAATTATGACTCATGATTTGATAGAACTAATTGATTCATGTAAATGAAATTTTCCTACCATTTTTCAGGCATTGAATTTTTTAAATTCATGTGAAATTATTTTTTATTATTAAACATGCCATGATTGATTATGAAGTGTTATATTCCCATTACCGAGAGGATTCTAGACCAAATATTTCCTATTTTATCTTGAGCATATTTCTTGAGTTATATTGGGACATTCCACCTACCATAACATGTATTGAAAATTGTCAATATTATGACTATACCAAAACACATTTAAAATGATTATGGAACTACATTGGGTAGCCACATATTTACCATATTCCCACCCATTCAATTATCCTTCATTAGCCAATATAATTCATGAATTCTCTTATAGTTTCAAGACAAATTACAAGCCAATTTAACCTTACCATCACACTCTTTTAGTATTTTTGAATGGATTATTCAAGTTTATGTGTGGGGTAAGGGACTTTCGTGTGTGTTCATTGAGATTTGTATCATTTTGTGCGTGGTGTGAGGTGTGTGTTAAAATTTGGGCAATGTATTATTAGAAAATAAGAATGAGTTATCATTTCATTATATTTCTTTCATTTCATCCTATTATCCTTAAAAAAAGAGAAAATAAATTTGTGCCTGTTTGGAGCATTACAAAAGAATATTCAAAATTAAAAAGATAGAAAAATTAAGCTATCACTATAGGAGTAATTGTTCTTAGCCGAGGTTTTTTAGTAGTGGTTTTGGAAACAATCACTAAACCTTTTTTAGAATGTTCTTGCAACGGTTTATAATAAACTACCTCAAAACATTTTTTCTTAATAGCGTTGGCACTTCCCCCAACCCTGACTCTCTTCTCACCCGATTCCCTCACATTGCATGGCCCCCGAATTCCTTCACGATTGTGGCCCTTAGCGACCCCGGACCCCTATGAACCTGACGACCCCGTGACCCTGGATACCCCGTGACTCTAGCAACCCCGTGACCCCGGCAACCCCTGACCCCAACGACCTCGCGACCCCGCTTCCCCTGGCCCCCCGTGACCCCGGGGACCAGGGTATATTGATCCTTAAACTCTATTTTTCTCCTTTATTCTTCTCATTATTCATTTGGTGAATTCTAAAATAGTTTTAATGGGCTATATGTATTTGAGTTTGTGATTATGTGTTTCTTTGTTTCATTTGGAGTCCTTGGTTATTTAATGTGATTTAGGGACTTGAATTGAGTTATTAATTGTTAAAACCATCAAAAATATTTTAGTGTCTGTTTATGATGTAAGACCTAACATAGTGATACCCATGGATTATGCCAAAACCTTGAGAATGTTGAAATAAATTGTTGAAAAGTAAATTGGGGTTAATTTGAGAGTGAATGTGTTCTAAATTTTAATTGGCAATGTGGGTTTGGTTAAATGGTAAAATGAAATGATTATATGTAATTATTTTTGAAATTCCTAAAGGTCTTCTGAAATGGTTTGAAATATGTGTTTGGGATTTTAATCTGGTTATGAATTTTATATGATGAAAATGATGCTTTAAAGGGGGGTTTTATTATGATATTTCAAATGATTATTTGAATTTGGGGTTTAAAAAATAGCCAATGAAAACTCTAAATGGTTGGTATGAATGGTTGATCTAGAAATGAAATCATTGAGGAATTTTTTAGTTTTAAAAGTGGAATACCCATGTTTTAAGTGGTGGATTTGAAATTATTTCAAATGAGCACATGAATTGTGTTTATAACATTCTTTGGTTTTGACGATTTTTTGGGACCATAATAATTAATTGGTTATATTTTTTAGTGATATAAAACCCATGGGGATTTATTTGTATTGTGAACATTGTTATGAAATGAACTAAATGATGAATGTTACTAGTTAACAATCCATGATAAGGGGGTGTATAGAATGATTGTATAAGTGTAATAGGTTATGTATGTGAAAGATAAATGTGATAAATGTTTTTGGTTATAAATGGTAAATATGTTCAATGGTTGTGTTTTTTAGTTTATATATTAGTTATTGATAAAGAATAATGTTCACATAGATTAATAGTGGGTGGGGTATTGGATTGAGGCTCCTCCAATGGGCTGATCAGACTGATACTCTAGGACCACAAAGTATTGCATGGGTTAGGGAGTAATAATGAGGCTCTACATCCCTAATTAATGAAAGTTTATATTCACATAGATTTAGGATATAGGGTGAGGTAACTCACATAGACATAGGCTCCATGAGGTTGTAATGTAACTGTAATTTCTAGCCATCTCCAGGGCTTTTGCACGGTGCATTCGATTACTGGTTTTGCATTAAATAAGATATTAATATTTATAAAATTTTCAAAGAAAATTTATTGTTGAATAAATTATAATTAGAATGTAATGGTTTATTATAAATGAATCCTACCTCTGATAAACAAATCACTAGATCCAAAACCAACAGGACTAACACAACCTGACCTGTTGGTAAAAAGATCACCAGATCCAAGATGAGGGATGCTTCTAGACATTAGTCTGGGGATATTTTCATCGATAAATATTTTTTCCTATTACATTTACACAGTGGTAAACGAATAGGATGTATCAATTTCATCTCGTTAATATCCCAAAACAATAAAATCTGGACAAAAAAATCACAAAATCAACACCTTAAAACCATCTTACCCCATCAACATGAATGGATCATCAACAAAAGGTTGTTGCGACTGAAGAGAAAACAAAATATATTATTAAAATGGAATAAAATGATCAAAATATACATGAAAAAGAATATGATAAATTAAATAAAATAGAATAAACTGATCTAGTTATACATGAATTTAAAAATTATTTTTTTTAACTTTAATCAATATGCCTTCGAAATCGCTGGCCAACTAGTACCTGAAAATGCTAAATCATTTATGCTCAAAAACACTACAACATGAATATATAAATGGACTCAAAAATAGAAAAAAATCATGAATTTCACTTGTTTTGACCTATAAAATGTGATGTTTTGATTCAACCGAACATAAACTATAACAAAAATCTTCAGGGTTATATGCCTATTCAAAAATAAAACAATACATAAAAACAGAATCATTTAGTAGAATCAGATTAGTAAAATATATAAAAAATTGTTACCAATGGGTGGAAACATACGGTGTGTTACTTTAAAATAAGTTATGCGTTCTCTACATGATGTAATATACATTTTTATACATACAAGAATTCATAAAATATATATGAAAACAAAGTAAACACAATCAGCATGTATTAATACCATACATGTATTAACAGGTGAGTGTGAATTATATCCTTGTCAAGTGCAATGGGTCACGTAGGTCCTGAAAGCGGTAATCTGCAATGATAGTTAAGTAATTAAAGTTGGAATGTTTTTTTGAAAGTAATAAGAATGTTTCCAGTATGATAAGATGACCTGACACCAATATCTACTATAAATGAGATGAAAATGTAGGGAGTAAACTCGTGTAGTTTGTTTCACTGATTGAGCATGGTAAATCCCGATTGGTGGAGGCTATGAAGGAAATGGTATGTTGGTGTAGATATGATGCAGTTTCCCAGGAGTCTTTGGGAAAGATGAGATGACCAGTTAAACACAGGGTTCTTGGTATGATGTTTTTGACTAGTTGTATTTTTGTGGTATTATATATGAGAGATTGGAGCACTTGGACATATGAAATTGGAGTTTAGTTCAAATAGGGTTGGTCGATAAAATTTTTGGTGTCCATATGTGTGTTCCACTATCGTTCATGTTACAACCCAATGAGTTACACATAATTCTTGGTTCCCATTGATGATTACTTAGTGTATCCCATTTCCTACCTAGATTGAACCCATAGACCTTTCCTTTTTAATTCGGAACCATTTCTTAGTGGATCCTTATATAGTAATTTAGTAATGTATTCGTTCTTATTTATGTACATTTGTTGTTTTAGTTATTTTTTTGGTTTAATGTTTACTATATAATGTGTAAAATATACTCTTGTTTTATATAGAAATTGTAAATTTTTTTACTAAAATGTCTAAATCATTTTGATTTCTAGTTATTTGTTTCCTCTTCTTCCATTAATGGATATTGGAATTTTGTGACTATTAGGGGATCAAATTGAGATGTTTTGAGTTGTATATATGTTTGTGACTTTTTTTGGGAAATTATATTGTGAGATAGTTCAACGCGGTTTATTTTGTATTTAAATTTTATTTTTATTCTCATTCTCTATATGTAATCCAAACTAGATGATTTTTCATTAATATTTATATTCGTAGATGAAAGTAATCACTTTCATTGAATATTATACTTCTTTTAATCTTACACTATTGTATACATGAATCCCTTTATCTATTTAGTAGTAACTATGTGTTTTAATGTTTTTATTATTGTGTAGAAACATTGTGATATATATGAATAAAATCAAGATCACATTACTGAGGAACACACACCAGTATGTTAATTATTTGAATTAGTTTTTAGATTCGTCAATTTCTAATCGATCCGTTGAAGGGAGAATAATATTTCCATTTTTTAAATGTAAATTTAGAACATAGTTGAATAGAGATGAATTTTATGAACATTTAATACTGATGAAATTTCCTGGTCAATATTTTTTTTGGGTTTGGAATGGAGAATCAAACGTTACAGAAAGATTGAGTATATATGTTAATCCATAGAATGAGGTCCCAAGTTCGTCAACAATGGAAAATGAAATACAAAACCTCATAAATGATGCATTCAGCAATACAAGACACCACTATCAGCATAAAAAAATATCATAACAACCAGAAGAGGGTGCTACAAATTGCAACATGAAAAGTGATGGCTTTGATACTGTAACACCAGAAAATCACCATAGTAACATATCATCGGATCCCCCTCTTAATTCTGTGGAGCCATATGTAAGAGAAAACATCACTGAGAAAAATGTGTTTCATGATTTTGTTGACGGTGGAAATCAAGAGTTGTATAGTGGGTGTTTGTAATATTCAAAGCTTTCATTTCGGCTGAAGTTATACCATAACAAATGTCGATATGGAATTACAAATAAGGAAATGTCCATGATATTGGAATTGGTTTGTGATACATTTATTGAAGAAGAAACCCCAGAATCATTTTATGATATGAAAAAAGTTGTTAACAAGCTTGGTCTGAATTATACAAAAATACATGTGTGTCCCATTGATTGTATGCTTTATTGGGGAGAGGATTCAATTAGACAGAATTGGAATAAATGTTCTTATTCTATATGGTAGTCAAATGGTGATGATGGAAGTCTGAATGAACATAATTTCATGGGGAATTAGAAATGGAACACACCTACAATGGTTTTGTGTTACATTCCTTTGAATCCTCGATTGCAAAGATTATTCATCTCATCAAAAACTGCTGAACACATGAAGTGACATTCTGTAGATAAAAACAATGATGGTTTAATGATACATCCATGAGATTACCTATCATGGAATACATTTGATTCATTACATATGTATTTCTCAGCTGATCCTAGGAATGATCGACTGGGATTGGCTACCGATGGATTCAACCCATTTGGGACTTTGAGTACCAGTTATAGCATTTGGCCAGTTGGTTTGATCCTTTATAATCTGCCTCTGTGGATTTGTATGCAACAAACATATTTTATAATTTTGATGATTATTCATGGAAAACAAATTTCTCAAAATGATATTGATGGATACTTGCATCCTTTGATTGACGAAATGCAGGAGTTATGGAGCAATGGTGCTGAGACATTTGATGGTTCTTCTAAAACAATTTTCACAATGCATGCTACTTTAATGTGGACTATTAGTGACTTCCCTGGTCTTGGGAATTTATCTGGAAGGAACACATAGATGAGTTTGGCTTTTCCTATTTGTAACATTTATTTTGAACCCAAACGACAACCTCACAGTGGAAAATGGTGATTCTTATGCCATCGAAGATTTATAGATGCATCTCGTTGATTTTAGCTGAGCAAATAAAAATTTAATGGTTCCATTGATCGTAGACAACCTCAAAAGTTGTTAAATTGTTCTAAAATATTGACACTTCTTGAAAATGTTGAAAAATAATTTGGAATGGTTTATCGTTTGAATGATAGCGGAAAACAGGTCTGAAGTGCATCGTCATGTGAAATCAGAATGCAACAATGGAAGAAAAAATGTATATTCATCAAACTCCCGTATTGGGAATTTAATTTGTTTGGCACAATCTTGATGTGATTCATATTGAGAATAATGTCTGTGATAATTTGATTTTCACATTACTTAATAAGAATGGATATTCTAAGGATCATATCAATGCTCGGAATGACTTACATGTAATGAACATAAAACATGATCTCTGGCCAGTTGAGAATGAAGAGTATGCTGCAGCCATTTTGGCAATGAAAAAGAGAGATAAAGATATATTCTATCGAATTTTATAGAATATGAAGGTATATAATGGTTATTCAAGTAAAATCTATAGGTGTGTTGAATTGAATAATCCTATGTAACATGGATTGAAAAGTCATGATTCACATATTTTGTTACAACAGTTACTACCATTGAAATTGTGTACATTATTACCTAAAAAAGTTGTTGTTTTTATACTCCAATTCTGATCGTTTTTAAGGCAATTTTGTAAGAAATCTCTACATCCATTTCAGCATGACAACTTCCAGGAGAGTTCTGCATGGACCCATTGTGTAATGGAGATGATCTTTCCTCCATAGTTATTTACTGTCTTGATGCATTTAACTATGCATTTGGTTGAGGAAGCTAAATTAGGAGGCCCCATTCATTATCGATGGATGTATCCAATTGAGAGGTATTTTATTTATATGTTTTTCATTTATGTAAACAATGTTTGGAATTTAAATAAATGCATAATATTATTATTTTATTTCACAGATATCTTGGTAATCTGAAAGCATACGTGAGAAATAAATTTCAACCATAAGGCTTTATTTATGAAGGCTATTTGGCTGAGGAGTGTCTTAACATTTGACCCAGATAATTGGATGATATTGATATAAGATTTATCAAGTTGTACATTTTTACTACACACCAACTCAATCAAAAATGCATCATGAATCAAAAATATTTCCTGTTATTGGCTGATCCGTTGGAAGGACCTCAAATGTGACACTTACAGTATTGGAATTGTTAGAGGCACATAGATATGTTCAGCTGAATTGTGAAATTTCAGATCCATTTATTAAAGAGTTGAGGATACAAAAAAAGAGACGAATGAGCAGCTGAACACGAAATGAGAAAGATATAACGAAAGCTATGAATAAATATCTTATAGAATGGTTTGCACGATGTGTAAGTTCATAAATACTGCAATAAATATGAATATTAGTTTTACACAAACATTTTGTAAATATAATAAATTATATTTCTTTTTTCATATCATGAATACTGATACTTGATCAGACTTTTCAGAAGACTTGATGCTTCTTTCTTGAGGTACTATAAAACAAGTAATAAAGTTCAACGCTTATAATGTGAATGACTTTAGATTTCGTACAGTCGATCGAGAAGTGGGTTTCAAAAAACACAGAATATTGGTATATTTATATTATCTGAAGTGGGATACAATGGAAAGCTGCATGATATTATTGAAGAAATCAAACACAGAAAGTTTCCTTTGTTTTATTCAAATTAAAATGGTTCGATATTATCATTGGTGTTAAAAGAGATTCCTTTCAATTTACATCTGTGAACTTCTCTCTCTTTTTGATGTTGGTGATCATGAATAGTATGATCCATATATCTTAGAATCATAATAAAAAATGGTACATTATGTGAATGATATTTTGTATGATGTGTGGAGTGTAGTTGTTCACGAAATATAAGAAGATTTGTATGATATGGGTGATGAAGTGGAATATTTGACCTATGAAATTTAATATCATCAACAACAGGAAGCAGGATTATTTGTCCACCATGATATTGAAAATATAGTATATCAAGGATTAATGAAGTGGATGATGAAATGGAGCAGGAAACCAAAAATATTGAAGGGGAAAATGATTGTATGTATAGTTATTTATTCACACAGTAACCACTTGTTCCAATTCTGCAGTCATTCAATATCATTGTTATATATTTTTTTTCTATTAGTACTCGGAATCTATTTTCATTTTCATTTTTTTCTGCATAATTTTATTGAAAAATATATTCTGAACATAATTTTATTTCATTAAATGACAGGAATTCCATGGAAAAATCGGTACACTATTTCATTTAGTTCTGCAACAGATGACGATCCATCTGGCTTCCTCCCCACGACATCTGAGTCACCAGCTTCTTACACCCCTCCACCATCTCTCCCTGCACCATCTGTCACACCATATGTGGGTGTCCAATTATAGGTTGAGTCCTCGACTCCCCTTTCATAAGCCTTATCAGTGGCGTAGCGACACGCCCCTTCCTGTTCATCACATACATATTGGAGTGTCATTGTCATATGTACAAATTTTAATTAAATATTTTTTTCATTTAGTTTATACTAATTGTTTGCTCATTCAAGATGAAAAAAATACAACTGTGGTGAAAAAAATAATACGTTCAGATGTTTGGATTATGAAGGTCAAGAATAAAGTCATGCCATTTGATTCTTATGGGGTCCCTACGGATGACGCCACGGGGTTACATGGCCACATTCTAGGCAAGCTGGTATCAGATTCCATTTCCCTACCTATTTCTTATGATGATTGGAGGCATATGCCACCTAGCTGAAAAAATGATGTTTTTGATTCACAAATAAAGGTAATTTTTTTTTAAATTATTGATTAATTCAATGTCATGTTACTAATATTTCCAAAAATAAATTTCTATATACAAATGTTCTTCCACTTTATAGTTGCTGATGTGATAGCACCAAAGTGAAAGTTGAAAAATATTGGTAAAAAACGGAATAATTTCAAATGGAGATTGTGGTGTGATTTCAACGATACTTCATTGACCGTGCAACAAATGTATTAGAAGATACCCAATGGGGTACTGAAATAAAAGTTGAATGTTGTTGTTGAGTGAGATCGTGAAAAGAATTATATAGTATTGAAATATATATTATTATATTATCCTAATTTTATATTTATACATGTATATGAAGAGGAGATGACATTGAATACTATACTGTTAAATTGAATTTTATTTATTTTAGGATCTCTCAAGACAGAATTCATCCAACTGGGCTAAGCAAGTCATCCCTCACACTACGGGATCCAAAAACTTTTCTAGAAGCCGAATGACATTGGTAATATTTTAATTATTTTAAATTTTTATAAGACAATATTATATGCTTAATATATTGAATTGGTTATTTATATTTGCTTAATACAGTCACAGAGTTTAGGCCACGAAGCATCCCGAACTGAACTGTGGTTGGATGTTCACAAAAAATCAGATGGGCATTTTGTTAATAAGCCTGCCAAAGAAGTTGGGATATGAAGTCAATTTTTTATTATAATAACTTATTATAAGTTTTTACTATGTTAATATATATTGATATTTTATTTATAGGTAAATATTAAAGAACTATGGGATTCCAATCCTGGGCAGTCCTACTCAGTCTCCTAGGATGACCCAGTTGCTAATGTCCTTGGGAAGGAGCATCCTGGTAGAGTGCACAAGATGGGTTTCCGACCCATACCATCTACGGTCTTCGACATGGCACTAGGGATTCCAGGTGCATCTACCTGTGGTTATAGTCAGTCCATACCCCGAATATGCTCAGAGGGAGATTGCATCTCTACAAACCATAGTTCATGATTAGGGGGCTAAGATATCTGCTTTGTAGAAAGCGATGAGTGATATACATTAGCAGATGAGCAGATAATCCCCCGGTGGTAGTGCATTGACTGCTGGTTAGTAGGTATGTTGCAAACAATCAAAATCATTTAGTTTTAAAACATTCATTGGTTTTAATTTTTAATATTAATATGCAAGAATATTTAATTTTAAATATAATTTAATTACATTTGACAACGGAAAGTAGAGATGGAGGTGGAGAGGGTGATGATGGTGGAGAGGGTGACGATGCATCATCGGACAATGAGTAGTTTTGTTGTTGATGTGTTAAACAATATGGGAACAATTGGTTTGTATATGTACTATGTGTGGCACATAGTTGCCACCAAACATTTTAATTTCCTATCATTTTCTTGATTTCTCATGTTTCTTTTTATGAATTTTACTGATTTCTTATGTTTCCTTTTATGTCTTGATTTCTCGAGTGTGGTATACATCACTATAGTTAGGACTGTGTTTGAATTGGTAGTCAAGATTTTGAACGACTTGGATTTAATCCCATTGTTGATATGTTGAATAAATTCTCGACGCCTAATATTATAATATGTAATTATTCAATATCATCATCCAAGAAGGTAAACCCATCTAGAGTTGGTATCTTATGACACCTTGAATAATGAAAACATGTGGATTTATAACTCTTTATTAGGAACTATTCTTTATGATACAAATAAGAAAAGATTTTCATTTTCCATAACATAAACATAACCTTGTTTTATATTTGGGTTTAATATGATTCATGTTTTATTAATTCTGATTTCCTAAAATTATTCATGAATATATAAAAAATTACATGTCATTCTGTGAATAAAACCTCATAAAACAATAATATCTCAGAGCTAGCATATCACCCAAGGTGAAATAATATCCAACTATAACATCAATAAAAAAGAACAACAATCACACACCAAGAACCTGGGTCTTCCCCCACACATGGGTTAGATAATCACAAAAAACACATTACCAAGGACAAAAACACCTTAATATCATATATATCTTTCAAAAAAATTATTCAATAGAAAATAAAATGGCTTTGATAAATCATTGTGATGCCATTACCTAAGTTCCACTAACCTGGTTCCCAAAACCAATGTGCAACATGACCATAGGAATGCCTCCACATATTCAAGAGGCTTCCTACTAGTATTGAGGGTATAATGAGGTATGTGGGTATAATATACCATCTTTACTAGTTTAAAACAATAGTATAAGTGGGTTTTACATTTTTATTAACAAAAATGGTAATTCATTAATCATTTCAAATTAATATACTATGGTTCCCTAATCATTTCACTCATATCATACACATAGGCTTTAGTGTCTAGAAAGCCATGTTAATACACTATACAAGCATAGTAAACTTCATATACATCATATCAAGTCCATTATGTAAAATTTCATGTCTATCCATCCCACATAAAAGATAAAGAATTCCATATAAAAAAAATCTTACCCATGGGTGGGATCTACTGTGTCCCTCATCATTTACTATTCAAACCATACACATTCCACAAGGTCAAACACACGTGACATTATTAACAAATTACAATATCAAGGGAGTACCTATTTCAATTAAACAATATTCACATAGTTTATCACATTCACTGCACTTAACGTAATTCCATAACTATTCTATTTTACTATTAATTCATAACAAAACCCATTGTACATATTTTCAATTCCATCTTATAACATGGATATTCCCACATTTTCCATTCATTATTTATCCCCTTATTTATCTCACATCCCATTTAACCATAAAAGTTATGATGAACCACTTATTCTATTTTGACATGATAAAAATATCTATAATTTGTTTAATCTCATAAACCATTAAATTTATCATTTAATAACTAAATTAACATGTTCAGTGGATTGGAACACCAAATGGGTGGCCATAACCCCAGTCCACTCTTCATCAATATGTCAAAACACATCCTTAAAAGGTCCAATACATCATTGAGTAAATGTTATTTTATGTGATTGTGTTTGGTTTGATTTGTTTTTTGGGCAGTCGTATAGTGGAAGCAGAAAATTTATATATTTTTATGGATAGATTTTAGTGGCGGTTAAAACTGCCGCTATAGAGTCACATCATCCGCGTGTATTCCACATCAGTTCTCATGACTTTAGTGGCGGTTTTACAGCTGATGGATTTTATTTTATTAACGGTGGTTATAACCGCCGCTAATTAAAAAAATCTTGGGATCTTAAAAATCGCCGCTTAAGTGATGAGAACCTCCATGAAATGAGGCAGGTATGATGCTTTTCTTAAAACACTGATAAATGGAAAAAACTGCCGCTAATACTTTGTCGATGCCAAATTTAGAGGCGGTTTCTGTAAACCACTGCCAACTTTGTAGTGGCAGTTTTAACTGCTGCTAAACGCAAAAATAACCACCACTAAAGGGAAGTTTTCATGTAGTGTGCACCTTTCTGGATGTTATTTAGAAATGGGAAGATCATGGATGATATCATTCTTTGAAATAAATTATTTACTCATTTCTTATATCATTAAAATGGGGGTGTTGTGTTTCACATTATAAAAGGGATCTGAGTGACGTTCATCCATTGATTTCACTTGATAAATCATGCATTGTACTTAATAGTCAAACCTCCTACTTATGGCCTTAAATTATTTCAATCATTACCCACCAACCCTAATCCACAGAGTTATTTTACCCTTTATTGCAAGTCCTCATGATTTTATGTGTTTTTTGTCTTTATAATGTAGAGAAAATAGTTCCTTTACAAGCCTATGGATAAATTGAATTTTCTCATGATATGAGCATAAATCTACTTGAATTCTATCATGAGAGATGAGAGTAAATATTCAAAGGTTAGATAAATCATGATGTGGCATGTTTAATAATAATTAATTGAGAAGCATGAATGAATGAAAGAAGAAGTCCCATAATATTTTTTCAATGGGGAAAAGTAAAATATATGAATTAATTATATCATTAAAAAGGGAAAATTAAATACATATTTTATGTGTATTTATGAAAATTTTATTTTACATTGAATTTTTTTGATTTTATTACTTCGAAAATAGAATATTGGTATATTGGTGTCCCCAGAATTCCATGTTGAGATTTTATGCTCGAGGGAATGCATGGTTTAAGTGTGGGGGTATTTGAAAGAGGAAATTTATGTGAATATTATTATATAATAATAATGAATTTTTAATTTTTTTAAATTATAAATCCCAAGTATTTAATTTTTTTATTAAAATAAGGAGAATTTTGGATTTTAGAATAAAAATGAACTAAATTGTGAAAAGTGCTTAATTCTGGATTTTTTACAGATTTTTACATCAAGGGTATTTTAGTCATTTCATGAAAAATATAATTCCAATTGTTTTTCTTAAATTTTTTTAGAATATATATTTTATTTTCTTCATTTTTTTCTTCTGGACTAGGGGGTTAATCAATCATCTAGATTCCATAAGACATTAATGAAGTTAAAAAAATTTCCGGGAGGATAGCGTGGAACCCACTTAAGTAACAGAAGCACATTTCGCTTTAGACCCATAAAAATGTGGGGTTTCTACTAGGGACAGCACAAGGATTGATATATCTGGCTCTAAACAAATATGGGGGAAGTTGAAAGTCATTACGGTGGCCATTGAATGACATACTTTGGAAGGAACCTTTTTAGAAGCTTCGTCTAGAAACAGAAATCTACAGTGAAAAAGTAATAACTCATTTATCTGGTGTTCAAATGGGCTGATATATTGTGGGTGAACAGAAAATACATTAAGAAAATTCCTTTATGAAGGGTTCCACGTGTTATTCGGTGAATTAATGAGTCCAACACGCGACAATAGATGTAGGATAGAAATCTGTCTATAAATGGAGAAGATCTCCAACCTCTCAAAGCATTCCAATCCATCCCAAAACCATTCAAGGGACCATGGAGAGGTAGCCAAGGGACATTTTTATTTTTCATCATTATTTTAGTTTCCTTTTAGTTTTATTTTTCTCATGTAATGCATTCATATTTTTTATATTAATGTGTTTCCCATTTTCTTCTTCCACCCATTTTCTCTTCCAATATCAATCTTATTTTCTCTCTTCCATATTTCCATCATGATTTCTATTCACTCTTCCATGTAAGGTGACTTACTAGTGGAATGGAACATGGGGAGGTTTCATTTTTTTCATAATTATTTCACTTCAATTCAAAATGATTATATTTTATTTATGTTGGAAGTGGGAATATTGCACGGGTGTGGTGGTCGTCCACCACGACAGTATATCCAAATCCCTTTATTTTCATTGATTAATCATTTTCCATCTATTCTCATAGGTGAACACATAATTTGGTGGAGTTTGAGATTCAATATGGGATGAAACGGCATACGGTGGAGGTGGGACTTGTAGGAACAACATTCATGATTGAGGTGTTTCCCTACATGATTACTAGAGGAGGTGCCGATTGGTGTGTTAGATGCATGCTAAAATCACTCACATAACAAATCAATGGAAAGTAATTCATTAATGAGGTTTCATAAAATGAATTATCATATTGAATTTAAAAAATAAATAAATAATGAATGAACCCGTGTTATCCAACCCATGGACCAAGATCTTTCTTCCCTAATTTATTCTGTCAGCATTTGCATCTAAATTTAGATTTAAATTATTCATTTCATTATTTCAATTTAAATATTTTTCAAAATCCCTAAAACCATAATTTTTAGTAAATTGTCCCAAAAAACAAATAGAATAAGAATAGGTGAACTAGAAATAGTTATTGAACCGACTACAAACGCTCCTCATGTGAGGCGACCCTGGTCAGCCACTAAACTGCATTAGGAATATAAATTTGATTTTTCCATGCCCCGCGATAGGCGTGCGTTAGTGGCACATGTTCACATGGGAATATGAGAAGGTGTATAATGATCTGCCTCTGCTCACATATACTAATGGGAAAGAAAATAAAGATTCTAAGAGCTTGGAGGTGGAAAACCTGGGGGAGATATTGAAGAGGCCAATTGTTCGAGCCAGTGCTGGGGTGCCCTCCCAACATCGAAGTTGGGGATAGAAGTTGGAAATGAATGATTACTGTTGCAAGGATTCCATGTTTGGGAGGCATGCACCAGTTATAAATAAGGTATCTGCATCGGACCCAGTGGTCGCAGGGGACATGGTGGTCCTAGAGGAGCATAGTCATCGGGATGGGAGGCCGCGAAGAGGATTCTGTAGGATATCCACCCAAGCTATGGGGATGCAGCTACGTCACATAAACATGCAAAAGAACACTTTCTTCCGGGAGGATTGGGACATATGGGATACCAACCAGAAATTCCTCAACCCATCTAAGATGTGGAAACACCTAAATCATCTCATGACAGATTTTCCATGGATCGGCCATATCAGGGCCAGCTTTGCAGTATTCTAGGCCGAGGTAGAACAATTCCAAGCTTAGATGGAGGATTATGTGCACTCCCAGGGTGCAATGTGTCCGATGATAGATAAGATAAAATTATTTCTAGATAGAACGACCCCTATTTTGTTATTGTCATCTGAATTTATGGAATGATTCGCTCTGGTAGAATTATCGGATGAATACTCTTGGGGGGAGGAGGCTGGTAGGGGAGTTCACTTGAGGAGGGTGAAGTAGGTGATTCAGACACAAAACATGATGCTTTTTCAGAGGATCTCGAGGTAAAACCCTGATTCCATTCACCAGGATCCACTTCTAGGTTAATTTGGACCCACACTAGTTTTTGAACTATGATGGAGGGCCTAATGTGGAAAACTTGTTCCCACCCTATAATAGATACAGATGCGGGGAATTCGAGATCTGCGCAAGTAGCTCTGGTGATTAACACGTCTAGTGGGAACACGAAACTTGAAGTGGTTCTATTATTTTTTTCATACATCCAAACAATATACGGAGGGCCACACCTCAGTGTACTCACAAAAACAACCCTTGTGCGAGACTAACACTTTAATTTCTGTAAGACTTCATTAATGAATCATGTATGACACCCATTGACAGGGCTATTTATGTCCATTCCCTTTTTGGTATGCACAGTTCTGCAAATTTTATGTGATACATTGTCATGGTTGGTTTGTACTCATGGTGGTCCCTTTCCCATGGGAACACATGATCATTGGTGGGACCATTTTTAGGTATGATCCTGAGATTATTGAGGTGGGATCCAAGGATGAAGATTGATTGGACAGTACAGGTCCTTCCATACCCTATCTACACTAGATGTGGACCCTGCTAATGAGTTCATGGGGGAATTCCCCACTTATAATAATTCCAACTCCATATACTTGGACGAGACGACCTCTTGAGAAGTGGATAAAAAATAATATGTCATTGGTCATGGAATCTCATCAAGCGCTTCATCGATGAAACCCCTCAACCACAATGGATAGACCAGAAAAGGATGCTTTGGTCCCAACTGCATGAACTATGTGTAGGGGAGTGGATTCCCAGAGTCCTCACATGCCTATTTGGGATCTCATGGCAGTGTTGATTCAGGAATATGACTACGACCATGGTGTGGGGTGGCAGCAGATAAAATAGGTGGACAAAAAGAGGCTCTAGGAGGCTGAAAATGAGATAAAATGGCTACAGGTCTGGTCTGATAAGAATTCCACTGTCCTTAATCTCAAATCAGAGCTCATATCTACGATGAAGGCCCAAATGGAAAAGCCTGGAGAGCAGATGAAGCAAGAATCCACAAAAATAGCTATCATCCAGGGAAACGAGGAGTAGTCCCAGATTGCAGCTGACAAACTACATCCAATTTCATAGAAGGAGAACCATGAATAGAATAGGACACAAAAGATCCTGGACTCCATGATCAAAAGGGTGGTGGATCCGAAATGCTCTTTTTAAGGGGTCTACCCATCCATGGGAGGGGTCGATCCTCGGGTATTATGATGCATGTAACTTTTGACCCCAAATTCATTTTTTAATTATTTATGATAGATGCATGGATGAGTTCTATTATTTTTATCAGTATTATACATGTTTGTCACATTCTAGATACATCCAGAGACCAACCCCAAATCTCACGTGGTTATGCCCGATGTGAGAAACAGTGGACATAAACACTTTTATTCCACCTAATGAAGAGAGTTTCAAAAATTAATTGGGAATCCAGGGTTTGAAAAACCATTCCAGATTTTCTAAGATGAATAGGGAGGATTCCCTGGATAAAATAGGTCTCCGATCAGTCGAATGTCCATTTTCCTAATGTGTTCTACTGCATGATCATGGAAACGCTTGAGATGCAAGAATCAATCTGAACAAAATGGGATAGAGGTGTGAATTACAACACACACAATTCGAAACACTGCATGGATGGAATTAAAATAAAGGTTAACTATTGACCGCTTTTGAACCACAACATTATTTTTTGTTATCTTGAAATGGGGATAACAAATGATGGATGACTTCTGACCATGTTCAAAACAAGCATCCTGACTCGAAATCTCATGTATTTGTCTTCCAGAAAGTTATCCCAGGATAGTAGGGGAGTTATAGGCCAATTATCCATACTTTTATGGGGTTCCTATAGACGTGAAAGAGGACGATGGTCCGAATAAATGGTATGAAAATCGTGGGGGAGGAGTGATTGGTTGTTCAAATGGAGTCCAACACTATACAAATCATGCCACTATTGTGAAGACATGTTAGGTTGGTACATCGATCCGATCAGTGATCATACCTTCTTTCAAGAAGGACATATTTGGTGAGTTCCAACAATTCCTTGCAAATTAACATCATACTAAGGATGAATACGATCATAAATATTAAATTTGAATGGTATCGATGATGTTCACAGTTTTAATGTCACACTACTGCACCGTAATTGGGGATGAGGGGCTCGAAGGGATACTACCCCTGAGGCTGGGCCAATGGAGAAATGTCATGGTGTCACTACGTATCTCATAAAGGATAGAATCATGAATAATATAGTTCATGCGAATAATGTTGTTCAAGACCAATGATAATAAGGGTGAATCCTCTCTGGAATGGAAACTGATGCATCCCATAATTATTATAGGGAATCCTAAACATATTCAAGGTAGAACCGAAGTTTTGTGTCATGTGCCAGGGGAATATGGACTCGCGTTGTTTAACATAATATTATATGAAGGGGAATGAAAGGGTATATTCTATGAATGGAGTATGTGATACGGTGGATATAAACCCAACATTAATGAGAACATAAGGAGTCTACACAACGCCACATATCCATGGAGGAAGTTCTTTAGGTCAAGGTTCCAAAAGTGAATGTCAGGTTCGTCCCGATGAAAATTTCTAGAGCATTCCTACATACCCCATGATAATGGGAATCAATCCATAAATAGATTTGAATGTGAATTTTAACATTATGAAGGGAAATGAAAATCATATGTGGCTTGCTACGCTATTACACATCCTACCAAAACAACTACACCCATGTGAGTCGTGCGCAATGTGTGAATCCGGGAGTAGTGATGGGACATTCTTAGTACTAGGTGGCACACATTAGGGGAAATGGGAAGCTAGGTGAATGACGTCCCCGTAGTTCTGACCCACATACGTAATGAACATAAAGCCACAAAGGGGTAAAGATGAGTATGTTGGGATTCCACTATGACCATAAGGAAGTGAAAAAATTGTGAATCTTGATTCTCGATATCTGGACCAAAATGATGGTGGCATGACTATTAGGGAATGTTGTTCACCATGTTTGAAACAGATTATCCATATCGTGTTATCCTAGAATGCAGAAAGATAAATGGGTGTCGACCAATGACCATGTTTGAAACACAAGACACGTTGAAAATGTCTTCTGAGGTCTTCAGGAAAGTTGGCCCAAGATGATAGGTAATCCATTGTGGCATGTGACCATGACGTAAAGTGGGTCCCTTCAGACGTGGGAGAGGATGAGGATCCAAATAATGGGCTAATAATAAATGGACTTGGAACATGGGAAATTTCTATTTGATAATCATCAGGCTCTTTGTCACTATTCCTTTGAGTATGAAAATAAGACGTATCAGATAGAGAGAGTCGAGTCCCTTTCTGAGGACTAGGGTCTTGGGGTTACACAGTTCCAGCTTAAGGACGTAGGATGACCCATTGAGGGGGGAGGGTTGACATAATTGACTTTATGTACAAAGACGATGTATCCAAACCCAATGTGTATTTCACATATTGATATCGCAGTTTAGTTTCATCGAAATCAGAACAGATAGGGAAAAACAATAGAGGGACAAGGTGCAGCTGAGAACCCAGTAGGTACATTCCCTACCACAAGATCCCAAAAAAATTCAGGCCAACAACATAAAGGGAAGAGGCATGATTTTATATACCTGGGGATAGATTCAAAGACATGATTAATGTGAGATTCTACATATCCCATGAGGATGGGCATCAATCCATACATAGTTCTAGAAGATTTCGTGCAGTTTAACATCATTCAGCAAGGACAAAGAGTGGCCTTAGTTTATGATCATAGATCTCAGGAAATTAATGGAACTGAAGGAGGGAGATATGTGGTGAAGTAATTACTAAACCCGAAATGAATGAGGACAGTAAGTGTCTATATCACCAAAATGTTCTCCCCTTGAAACTTCTTGGTCAGGGGGAAAAAGTGAATATTAGGCAAGGCTCGAGGCAAAGTGCCAAGGAATTCCTAAAAACCCTATGAGAATGTGAATCAATCCATACATAGTTCTAAATATATAAATATAAGGTACCGGTTCTAGGGATCTGTTGTTCGGGTCTAGCCCTAAAACCAAATGAAGTGGTATTTGATAGATATTGTGTGTCCTTTTAGGATAGATGTGTGTTTTTTGGGAAGCAATAAACCTAGGATAATAAATTATGGTATAACTACCATAATCAATTCATATGTAGGCATTACAAAATGGTAAGGTGGATAACCAATACCCAACATGGTGATCCCTCAAATAAAGACACTACGATGCAGTGTCGTTATTCATCATGTGAGTAGTATGATAATTTCATAGTTTAAGGGTATTTGGTAAGACTAACCAGGCAATTTGACATCGTACTATAATGACGCAACAATTTAAATCGACAGAGACCCTAAGGGGAATGTGTATGAAAAGATAATTAAAACATGATTTGAATGAGGATTAGGTCCACATCACACCATGCACGATTCTGATGAAGAATCCTCAGGCCAAGGTGCCAGTAAAGGTCAAAAAATTTGGGGCTAGACCTGTGGGCGAAATGTCCATGTGTTCCTAAATATCCCATGATGAAGGGAATCAAGCCACATGCAGTTCTACAAGTTTAGTAGAATATCATGCGGGGCATAATGGTTTATGTTCGTGTAGGACCGTATATAGTTTTACATCATGAGGGAAAACATAGAATTTAATTTATTGAGGGACAAGAGGTAGGAGGGACTAGAACCTAGAAGGGTAGTATGTTTCACGACCATTGAAAAACTATCATGTATGGGGACATATGCCCAAAAACTCCACCACACAAAATTCAATATGATTCGGGTCCTAATAGGCTAAATAGAAGAGATAGTTAGTGGAACCTCATATCGACCATAATATTAGATTTCTAGGCGTTCCTATGTATCCCATGAGCATGGGAATCAAGCTATATGTAGTTATAATGGGAGGATGGATAAGAATTCTTTAGTTTAAGGTCATAAATCATGGACCCTGAATGAGTGAAAATCTTCCCAGTGAGCAAAAATCTCTATCCAATCACTATTCCCATGTGAGCAAAAATCAGTGTGGGAAGAAAGGGTGGAAGAGGTCATTGCAACACATAGGATACATTTGAATGGGAAATATATTCAAAACCCAAATGACACCTTACTACATCATTGTCCTCCTAATGTGAAAATACACACTGAGGATAATTCCAAGAGTGTAGAAACTCCACTTGGACCTGATTGGGTGGAAAATGATTTTAATCATGTAACCAACCTTCAAGGCTTTATAGGGTTGGCATAAAAATTGAGGATAACAGTTGACCATGTTTTAAACATAGTATCCATATCATGTGACCTAGAATGAGAACAAAAAATGAGTGTCAACCGCTGAAAATATTTTCAATGCCAGACATGTACCAATTTATTGTTTGAAACCCATGAGGAAGTTGGCCCGTAATTGTAGGAGAGGACTTGGGCATAGATTCCATGACATTATGGTGTCATTTAGGATGTGAAAGATGATGAAATCCCAAATGAAGGGGAAAATGATGCCTGAAAAATGTGTGAAAGCATTTCCAGGTAGAATATGACCCTCTAGTCTGTGAACCATAGTACACTAGGACACATTGGTGAATCACTGAAGATGGTCAAGGGACCTAAAATAACAGATAACAACATGAAAATATGAGTTTAGGGAATGGTAGTGAAGGGAACTCAGAATTGAGAGGGAGAGAGAGAGGTATGTGGTTTGGTTGTTAAAAATCCAGTGTAAATGAGGACATTGGCCTGTACCACAACATATACCCCTCTTTGGGAATTACTGATGCTATGGGCAGAATGTTGACAAGGCTTCTAAGAAGTAGGGATTGACCAAAAGACTAGATGTTTGAGAGGTTCTATGAATCTCATGGGAACGAGAATCCATCAATGCGTAGTTATGAAAAATGTTGTGCAGTTTAACGTCATGCGTTAAGTGCCAGAGGGGGAATAAGTATGCAATAGAGAGTAACCTGATGTGAATTAGGGCATAAGCACACACATCACATTCCATTCATGATTTCCTATGACAATTCAGACCAGGTGGTCAAAAGATAGGGGGATAGACATAGGATATACCCTGAGATATAGTGTATGGGTTTTCCAACTTATCCCATGAGTGTGGGAATCAAGCCATACATAGTTCTGAAAGATGTCATGCGGATTAAATTTGTGCGTTAAGTACAACAGATATCTTAGTTTATGGTCATATATATTAGACCTTATATTCCTTGTTTAATGTCATGTGTGTGGGAATGTACAAGAGAAAAAAGGAGAGAACCATCATGTATGATATGTGGGAAGCCACAACAAGGAAACAATGATCGAGGATAACGGACGACCATGCTCACAAAATAGTATCAATATTGTATGGCCAGGGGTGGGCGCAAAAAATTGATTGTTGACTGTTGAGTATAATCACATCACATGACTTTTATCAATTGTCATTTATAATCCTCAAAAACATTGGCCCAAAATGGATGGAGATTCCTTGGGTTTGGCATCAATGATGATTGAGGGTTCATTCGGATGTGGATGATGTTATAGACCCCAAATGACATGGCACATAAAATGTTGTGGGACAATATTAGTTTAACGTCTTTCGGTATGTATGATGGACAATGGATGAATGGGTATCAAGGGGATATGTGTGGTGTGAAAAACATAGTCCTACATGAATATAGAAATAAGTCTATATAACACCGCACAATCCTATATGAGAACATCTTCTAGGAGGGACTAAAAATAGTTGAGGTACCTGGGACAAGGGTTTCCTGACCATCTATAGACACATGACCCCTTATGTAGGTAATTCCACCCCAATGCTCTTAATCCCATATAAGAAATGATCGATGAAAGAAAAAAGGAATATGATTAGGCTCTCGCTAACATATTTGAGCAAGGAAATGAGAGGGGATGATCAAGAAAGGTATCTCCAGACAAGGTCAGTACTATTATCCAAGGTGGATGGATGTTTGAAGCGGAAACATGACCAAACCCAATCACTGCACCCAACAATTCGGACTTATAGAGGTGGCGTCAATGATGAAGGATGACAATCTACAATAATAGAAACACAACATCCATATCATGTGTCCTGAAATAGGAATGACAAATGACCATCGACCACTGACCATATTCATAATGCGGGACTTATATCAATTTGTCTTCTAAAATCCATGAAGACATTGGCCAAAAATTGTATGAGAGCCCATGGGTCAAGAATCCAAGCAATTCTGAGTTCATTTCAGATGTGAAGGGTGATGGATATCCCAAATGGAGGGGATGAGAAAATAATTAATATGAATGTTTAGTTTAACATCATACAGGACAAGACTCCAGAGGAGACCATGGAATTTGGGGATGGGCATATGTAAAAAAATGTTTGGGTGGTCTTACAGATCCCATAATGATGGGAATCAATCCATACATAGTTTTGAAAGAGACATGTAATTTAATATCATGTATTATTGACTATGGGGGATCGAAGAATGAGGAAGGGCACATGGTGCAGCATTAAAAATCATGCCTCAAGTGGGGAAAATGAAGCTTAGGCTACACCACATCAAATCCTCCCTTGAAACTACAACCAAGAGTGGTAGTAAAATGGGTAGAGCATGGGGGCTGGCCTCATGAAAATTCATATGAGCATTCCTACGTATCTCATGCGGATGTGAATCAATCTATACATAGTTTTAGAGATTAAATTTAATTTATTGAAGGATGAGACTGTTTAAGGTCATGTGGGACTGTCTTCCATTTAATGTCATGCAGGATGACATACAGTTTAAGGTTGTGTGGAACCATATACAGTTTAATGTCATGTAGGATCATCTACGCTCTGGAAAATGTTTTCTTGAAGAACTTGGAATTGGTGGGAGGAGTTATATGATCACCATCCATGGTAAATATAAATAATTCGAAATTATATTAAACCTTGTGAATTATGTACGGTCGGTCCCATATGGGCTCTAACATGGGTGGTTTTTTTCTAGGAATCATTAGTGTTCATAAGCACATCATCTTTCCACCTTTCAAGAAATAGAGGAGGTTAAATTTCTTGTTTAATGTTCCAGCTATGTTATTCTAATGCCTATCAAGATTGTGAAGAGCATGAAGAATGTTTTCGTTGATCAGTTCCAACTTAGATAGACAGATTTCATATACTTCATCTGGTACATTTTGATCGTAGACAGGTGTGCACAATGAGGGAAATTGAATCAAGACCGGTAAATGGCCTCCATTACATACACCAAGGAATATAGCGTCACCTAGGTGGAATTATGAGTCATAGTTCGATAATCCCAGAGGGAATTAGGGGGATTTCCTAACCAACTATTATTGTTCGGAAAAACAATTTCTGGTAGAATGTTTGAGCGAATTTGTGGAACTCCTTGATCTTCACATTTTCTTATGTGAGGTAGCAATAGGTTTTGTTAGAACGAATGTTGTACCTGGTGTACAATTTCATTAGCTCATCTGCCTACAAGTTTGTACCATTATTGGCGAGGACATCATGAGTGAATCTAAATTAGTAGATGATATTGGAGCTCACACATTCAATGATAGAATGGGCCTTGACCACCTTGTGCGGGACTTCTTCTGTCCACTTGGAGAATAAATCATTAGCGGTCATGATGAACCTTCACTGGTGAGCTATCACCAATTGGTATGGTCCCACGACATCATGTCCATAGACTGAAAAAAGTCAAGAGTATATGGTAGTGTAGAGAGGCTTTGGTAGCCTATGCATAATGATGACATGAATTTGGCATGCATGGCACCTTTTGGTGAACTCGATGTAATCATGGATCATGTAAGGCCAAAAATACCTGAGTCATCGGATCTGGTGAGATAGTTTCATCCTTGTCAAATGATACTCATAGGAACCAACATGATCCTCCTTCATGACATGAGAATTATCTACTGCTTGAATGAAATAGAGGGGAACCCCAACAAAACCACACTTGTAGAAGATCTTCTAAAGTCTATGACCATCCTAGAGGGTAAACTATAACCAGTGGGATTAGATTCAATCACGCTTGGCCTGATCCACTAAGTCATTTTCGTTCTTGAGTTATCCGACAAAGGAGGTTCTCCCATAAGTAGTCACCTCAATCGTTGCATCTGGGGGACCTGGAGGTCCTGAGGTGGAAGCTACAGGTGTATAGTGGATCACCTGTGGGCTATCATCATCATCTAGAGTGAAGAGAGGGATGACTCTCTGATGTTCCACATTGATAATCAAATAACCATGTTCAGGATCTGAAAGTGATGTTGCTAGGATGGACAAGGTGTTAGCTTGACCATTATGGGATCCAGGGACATGAGTAACTTCTCTATGAGATTTGAACTGGGCCATCAGTAGGAGGGTGTGTTTTAATAGTGGTACGATCTCTGGATTTATGATGACATAGTCACCATTCTCATGCTTGATGACAAGTTTGGAGTCCCCTTTGACAGGAATTTGGGGAACCTCTATCTCAATTTCTAGATTGGGTCCAGTTATGAGATCCAGATAATATTCATCATTTTTGGTGCAGCCTCCTGACAATAGGAATGAATACAACAGAATGGATTTTGATGGAGTGATGTAGAAGCTAACTAGGAATACTCCGTTGAGGATGGGGTAATTAATAAATGTGATGGTGGGGCTCAGAGAAGCACCATCAAAATGCATTTTCTAGCACGGAGTCTCCTGATCGACAGAGATAATTGCCTCATCAGAGAAGTAAAGAACCATGGACTGGTCTTTAAGAGTTGGATGGGCAGCAAAGCAATATTCCAATGATTTTCCCATTATAGACTTCTGAGGGACAAACCTGATGTCAAACTACTGAAGGATTGTTACCCACTGAGCTAGACATTCTAACAACATTGGGTGTTTTAGGATATACTTCAACGGATCCACTCGGGACAGCAGTTGTATCTCATGATACTGCAGGTAATGTCACAATATTTTTACTAGGAATACAAGAACAATGTAGCTATTCTCAGTAGGGGAGTATCTATTCTCTGTATTGAGTAACATCCATAAGATATAATAGAGATTGTTCTTGGATCCTCCATTGTTCATATGGGTGACAAGGGCACTAATATATCATTCCAGGGAGGTCACATAAAAGACCAGTGGTTTTCCAAAGGCTGGTTGAATTTGGACCAGAGGCTATGGTAGATAATACTTGACATCCTCAAAGGTAGACATCCATTCTTCATCCCACTAGTAGACAGTTCTTTTATTCATGATCTGAGAATGTTTCATTAACATTCTGGCCAAATTATCTATGAATCCACATATGTAGGCTAACTGGAAATAAAACCCTCGATGCTCCTGGAGGTTTCTCGGAGGAGACATATGAGTAATGGCCAGGATATTCACCTAGATGATCTCGATACCCCTATATCTGACAACAAATCCGAGGAACGTTCCAGAGGTGACCCCGAAGGGACACTTCAATGGTTAAATCATCATGTGACAATAACATAAGATGTCAGACACGTTCTCATGGTCTTTGAGATTGTACTGATGCTGGGGAGATTTTACAATGATATCAACACGTTTCATTCCTACAACTTATTGAGGATCAGCTTAAATATGTGATGCAATGCACGTTTATAGTTGGCACATTCATTCCATGAACCGAAGGGCGTGAATTATTATCAAAAAGTATATGTGGTTCTCTGATGGTAGTGAAACTCTTCATCATCGGGGTCCATTCATATCTGGTTATACCTGGAACACCCATCTATAAAAGAGAGGGCCTGAAACCCAACATTAGCATCAATCAACAATATTTTCACATGAAGGGGAAAATCATCCTTCAGGAAATGATGAATGAGATCCTAGATGCCGATGCAGACTCTCACTATCCATTCAACTTCCAGATAGTAACAATTTGGGCTATCCATTTTGTTTAATCGAACTCCTAAATGAAATAGCCTCTGATGAGCATATCCACATTGACCTCGACTATGGCACCATAGAAGGGTGCAACATTCTAGTAGGCTGCTTAAACCCACGATGATTGGTCGAGAGACCAAGTCGGTGGATGGATACCTGAGGATATAGTCTTGAAATCTCTTTATATATCCATGATAATACATCACAGTGTTATAAAATGATGTCCATGTATTGATGTTTCTCCTCGAGGGGCATAGAGGCACTAATCGATGTGGGTTTTGGGTCCACCTCGCTATTGAGGTCCACATGTACCAATCCATTGTCTGTGGTGGATAAACACTCATCAATGGCGGGGGAACATCCTCTAAATCCTATTCATCACTCAGGGAGTAGATATCCTTGCATCAAGGAGTTTCCTCTGAGTCACTTGATCCTGATTGGAGGTTAGTACCCTCCTGACTGGTGGAAGACACTACATTGGAGGACACATTAGTTGCTGACACCATGGCTATGTACACTATTGGTATGATCCCATATGGTCATCGAACCAAGGGGCCACACTTGATGATAGAGAAGTAACAATGGTGTGTATGCTTCAGCTGGTTTATTCTAGCCTAATGGAATAAACGAGTATTCCATATTTTTGTTGCCATGGGGTAGAAATACCAATATCTTATGGGTGTAGGGGGACTTGGGATTACAGGATCCAAATTTGTGTAGGAGGATGAGGTGATATTCTAGCATTGATGATAATTGGGAATGTTCTCCCCCCTCATCCCTGAAACAATGAATCATAGTCTCATGTAAGATGTAGTAGCCTCTAATATGTGGACTGGAAATTTGTAGGCATCATCTTGGTCTGTCCACAGAAAAGTCGCATTTATAGGATGCTCAACCATGTTAGCCAAGATCTTCTTGTCCTTGCTCTTGAAATAGTAGCAACAATATATCAAGCATTATAAGAGGCAAAGTTAGAACAATCACCTTATAGTAAGCCCACTAGAACATTATGCGTGTACTTGAGTCACTGAAGATAGACTGATGGAACCGTTGCATGCATGTTTTGCAATGTCCTACCCATAAACGCATTATTGGAGGTGTCATTGGAGACAACCATTAACATGGAAATGGCTACCATAAAACCAAACATGGTCTTTAGGAGAAATTTTCCGAACGATGTCTATTACAACTAGTGGTAACCTGGTTTTTTAAAGTCATATGGACTCCTATCATATTCATACAACCCCAGTTTTCATAGAGTCCAATTCAGTATTAAGTTGATCCCTGAGTTGGTGTCGACAATACAATGAAAAACCACCACACTATTAAACTGGCATGTGATCTACAACGTTCAGATTTTACCCTATATAAAAGAGCCTTCATCTTCTCTAGAGAATGAGCTGATGGCCAGATATTTATCAAGATTGACCGCCTCAGCATGAAAGGCTTTTTCAGCGGTTACCTCCGTCTCGAACTAGAGTGGGCTTATCAAATCCTCAAAGAGGGACTCACACATATCTTTTGACAAGAATAGGGCCTTATGGTTGGAAATCCTTTTCTGAATGCTTTAATGACTCTTGAGGACATCATAATATTGTGCCAGGTGTGAACCATTACATAAAAAAGGTCACTCTATGATAGGATGTATGTTAGGCCCTACCGGTTGGACAAGAAACTGACTGGTGCTATAAATGTCCCACTACTCAATAGTTGATGCTTGTAGAGTTACTACCGGATGATGGCCAGAGAGATGATCACGAAGCAAGTGGGATGGCTCTGTCTAATCCAGCCACACTAATGGCGGTGGAGGCAGACCTGATGACACCATATGAAAAGGTAGTGCGTGTTGAGTTGTGCGATTGTCAAGATATCTTATTTCGGTGGCATGCACAGCAGGGATGGTTTTACTAACTGAGGCACTCTGATGACCCATATTGACGTGGCACGTTGAGAATAACAACAGCTGGGTACATTTGGAGGTTCCTCCTTGCGTGCCTCAACATTAGGGATCATGTAGGGTTTTACCAGCTCAACGACGTTAACTAAGACATACCCTTGACTATCACATCAAGTGTCATCAACAACTAGATGAATTATGGGAGTAATCACCATATTTGGAGGGATTAAGTCGCTAAGAGTATGGGATAATGATGGAATCATTGGGGGATATTGTTTTCCCTTGAACATCTGATGCTTTCTCTTTTGGAAAGACGATGAGTGAGCCGTTGATGCAGAGTTACAAGCTCTGGGTGATGAGGTGTATTTAGAAGGATCGGATCGATTCAAGTATGCATGAATTATAACATGGTAATGAGCGACTAACTTACGAGCCATATAGTCATCATACTACTAGGACCTATAGTTAGAAACGATATTCCATCTACCCTCAATGTCACTACTATTTTCCGAATTCAAAAGGACACATGCAACTCATTCCGGAGTTGGGCCAAACTGAACTATGTTGTTATCCACCTATTCATGAAGCCAGATATTAAATATATGGCACTATTTGAGGGTTTTTTCTAGGATCTTGTGATAGTATAAGTAATTAGGAAGATCAACAATGGTTTCCTCTTATGGCCACTAGCATTCATGCAAAAAAAAACAATTCCTTTTTCAAAGGAACTATGGAAATAACCATGGAATTGAGCCTCGTTGAATGTGTAGGTATGGTTCCCCTTATCCAAGAAAGGGGACCTGGGTGCCTATCCCTGACGAGGGACCAGAGGATCTTATTGAGGAGGTGGAACCTGTTTGTATCGCCTAAGTGGAGGCGGCACATTACATGGGGTCACCAGCTGATTCTAAGGTGGTCACTGCTGGGCTATAGGCTATGCCTGAGGTGGCGGGATGCTAGGAGGAAACAGAGTTGGGACCACTAGTAAAAATTAATGTTGTCTCGGGCCCTCTATTGTAGCCACTGCGGCGGTCTCGACCCTGGAAACCCTGCTATCAGGGATTGTAGGAGGCAATGGGAATGCCTTCTTTGACTACATCAAAGCATCCTCTAGGTTTTGTTCCTTATTGGAGAAGTCTCGAAATCCCCAGAGATAGTTCTGGGTGATCAAAGAGGGGACCCGTTTTATCATGACATTCATTACCCACATTGTCATTAGTTGTTCATAATTCAGTTCCATGTCAGTGGTGTATATGATCCATTTACACTGGGCAGAAAAGAGTGTGATGCACTCATCAGACCTCTATTTTATCTTAATGATGTATTAAATACTCATATTATGATTGTTGAACTGAACTGGTAATGAAATTTCATACGAAGATCTTCCCAGCTTCCTACTGACCCAACAGGTAGCTGGCTATACCAGATGAACACATGTACATCCTATGTCTATACGAAGCATCGGGGTTTTGGTAGCCTCCTGCTATGCTGGGGATCCTAACATGGGTCCTCACCTTGAAATGAAGTGGTCTAGATGCTGCAGAGGGTCACATGTCCCATTAATGTAGGAGATGGTGGGGTTTTTGAAACCTGAGGGTGATGGAATATCATCCACCCATGCGGTATATGTCATACAATCAAACGACATTTCCACCTGTCTAGTTTTTCTAATGCTTCTACGAGGGTGATGAGTTCTTCAATTAGATCATCCGGTCATGGGTTCATGTCTTGACTGAGATCCCTAACCACTAGTGCATTGGCTAGCTCTTCAACAATATTATTAAGCCTGGTGGGTCGTGGAGCGGTTTGTGGGAGGATGCGTAGAGCATTTGGGGGATCCTAAGACATCTCTCGATGATTTTCATGCCATTCGGGTGGATTATGTGACACATACACTTCCTTTTTTCTATATGTTTCATCTTCTAAGCTATCTACATGGTCAAGATGGATAGGGTCACACAGTAACAACTCAATAGGGGGGAGTAATGGCTACCCCTACTACCCCAGTCGAGGATCACCGTATTCTAGCTATCACTCCATAGTTTGTTTAGTAAAGAGGACATTGAA
Source organism: Viscum album (assembly GCA_963277665.1). Classification (NCBI taxonomy): domain Eukaryota; kingdom Viridiplantae; phylum Streptophyta; class Magnoliopsida; order Santalales; family Viscaceae; genus Viscum; species Viscum album. Next base: position 2,105,271,477 of record OY728148.1, read on the forward strand.
CATATAATTCTATTCATCATGTTGCTAATGAAAATTGACTTTTTTTAAAATCATCCTCCATCTTATGCACTGAGCCAGATGGGTCAGAAGGTTTCAATACTCTAAGGTGCTCTTTACCCTTGTTGGGATATCTTTTGAGGAACAATGCCTCAGAGGTCATGCAAAGACCCATTATATTTTTCTGATTATAAGTAATCCTTCCAAATATAACCAAGATGTGTGAGTCTATCTCAGTTGATAATTCCTTTCAAAGAATCTCTAGCTCATTCTCTCCCACTATTAGGTCGGCCATGTTAACTGTGACCATGTGTGGAGGTATATAATATATGTCTCCAAGCATATCAAGCTAGTGTATGATAGAAATGAAATGGAGGGAAACATAGTTCCCCTAGCCTTGAATCTGAAGGTGGGAAGAAGCCTCCATGATTATATTGTGGAGCACTTTAAATCTCTAGACACATCGTTCATGGAGGGTCATATGGCAGCCTGGTGACTCTGGGTGCTGGTGCACAGGGAGTGCTACCAAATCAACCAAGAAACAATGCTTCCTAATGTCTTAAAAGCGCGCCTAGATATTGGGGTCGGCCACTCATCGATGACGAAGAAGAATGTGAGTCACCTAGAGGGTCTGGAAAAAGCACCTAACCTCCTCCTGGGTGAGTGCTTCCAATGCCAGAAAATTTAACACCGCAACTGATGAAAACATCTCTGAGAAATGGTCTTCCACAAGAATGTCCCAAAAGATACTCTGTCCAAACTAGAGGTATAACCCTTTGTGAAACCACTCATCAACCAGAGGTGTTTATGGAACCGATAGTGGTACTAAAGCAGATTGTTGAGACGGTAAGCTGGCCGGTGGAAAATTCATAGAACAGGCGGACAAGCCACATCATCCTAGGATATACTACTAAGAGAGAAGTGACATGGACACCACATCATGATATGATGGGATGGAGACTACAGTTTCTAGTGTAGGGAGTACAACTGCTGAAATCATGCCCTACTGTTCCTCATCCGTCATCGGTCCCCATAATAACTCTATGTGATCACTAGTCAAGGTATAGAATGCTTCTACAGATGATGGGGGAGATTTCATGACTAGACGCTTGGGAGACACCAAATTCTCCTCCTCTTAGATGTTTATGTAGGGGTATGTAGGGATTTGGGGGACCTCACATTATGGATTTTTGAGGCTGATATGCCATGTTCCTACCTCGGCCCCTGACACATAGGACCGAGATGAAGGTTCCATTACAGAATCATATTCCTCCAATAAATCTATGAAACAGACTAGTTTAATATCAGTTTTAATCATCCCAAAATTCTTTTTATGGGTCTGAAGACCCGCCTGCCTACCCTTGGATGGCTCATCGGGACAGGTAGATTTATGGAGGGAGGAGGACCATCGTCCGAACTGGTTCTAGGATAGATATGGCTTCTTCCCGAGTGATATGGGGTGCAAGGAGAACCTAGGATTATGCCATAGGGAACAAAGGGAGGACCTCTGTGCATATTGGTTGATGTGTGAATATAATCTCTATAAGATGTGGCGGAGCTGGTAGGAACTCTGCATGATCTAGTAGAAGAATGTTTAAAGCTTCCATGATTATTTCCCTTTCAATGTCAGGGTACGAAATTTCCTCATACTGGTCAACCCAAACACGGGTTGGACCTCTTTGATGGGTATCAATGAGGTGAAGATAACCATCACTCCTCTGATTGTTAAGGAGAGTAGGACTATCGTTGGATGCTGTACAAACATGGGGAATTCCCCTAGGCTGGAGATTGACTGGATGCATAAAATCTCAATATCGGTGGTCTTTTGTAGGAAGAAAAACTCCATACACGATGTCATGAGCATTGACGCGACATCCATACTGAGCGTCACTTCCATGGAGAGGACCCTTATTCAAATTTATGGTGGCATGGGGAAGACCACCATGCTAGGCTTGGGAGCAGGGATTAACTGCATTTTAAATGGTGGAGTTATAGGGAGGATCTCTGTATAGGGTGTCGTCTCCATGGGTCAGCCTGCGGTGGACATTACCAGTGACGACAACCATGAGTGTCATCCTAGCCTGCTTTTGGGTTGCTTGGGGCCTCGATCATGGTCAGGTATATGATTCACATATTCATCATAGATAGGGTATGATAGTATACGTCAGTAGTGGAATTAACCATGGTAGTCTCTAACATTGAGTCCCAATGATGGTCATAATCATTAACATATGCCCAACGCTGGCATCGTTTTAGTCGGACCAGGGCTGGTGGTGTAGGTACATAGCTTACCTACTCTTAGACTTATGGGGTTGGGTGCTAGTGCTAGCGTGGCCTAGTGGGGACCTCCTTTGGAGACCCCAGAAAGGGATCCTAGCACAAGTGTCTCAAACATCTCCCACCTCATTGGCATAGGGGAGGGAGTCATCGAAGCATTTTGGGGAAAGTCTCCCAAAGCTGTTGTGCATCAGAGCAGGGATCAATGGCTCCCTGGGAGACCCTTGGGGGTGGTTATGGCAATGAGGAACATACTCTTCTAAATCATTGCTGGCCATATCCTGTGTTAGGATAATACCCTACTACTCATTCGGAGGATGAGGTCATTTTTCACCCATTGAAGAATTAACTCAGACTAGGATATAGGGTGTGGGTGCCAAGTAGTTTTGGACATGGAGACTATCACATAAGTGGTAGAGGCATGTGGGATTGCAGAATAGGAACTACCCTTGCCACTACATCGGTGGACGGGTGGTGATTGGTTTCCTATAATGACAGCTTGTGTCCTCGAAAGCAGAGAGATTAAACCAGTAGTGATGAATCAAGGAAATCGACGTCCAACGCCCCAACTTCATTCCATTTTATATGGATTGTAAGATTGATCCACGCTGGTAACATTGTAGATAGGGATGTCCAACGTTCCACTACCCCAACATCTATGTAGTTTCACCCCAGGCCCACTATTTTCTTGACAGGACCAGGTGACAGATAACTAGATCCAGTAACACTCTATTCCACTTATGCCTCGAGGACTACTAATCTATACATTAAAAAGTGTAATGTAACTTCTGGTTCTCCATTTCTATTTCTGATGCTTTGTCTAGGTGTGCACATCCATCTACTATGTATGATGACACCTTGATTTTTTCTCTTCATTTCCACCTTCCAAAAGTGGTTGATATCTGCCTCTTATTCAATGTTTTTATCCTTGATCAAAACAAGATGATGGTATGTCATTTCCTCCATCTGAGGATTTCTTCTCAGAACCCATCACCTAGTCCATGTCTCCCTCATATATTAAGGAATTTTTCTTGAATCTCTTCATAGTGGCATGACTTCATGGACATCTGTTAATTAAACTACATTTTCTAGGACATTCCAAGGGGTCCAGTCAGGGCAGCAAACTTCGTTCGAGGGAGTTCATACGCAAAAAATCATTGGCATATCTGGACGCTAGAATATTTGAATGTCTCATTTTTATCCCTTTATTATAGGGCATATCGAGGGAGCGGAAGCCCATGGAATCCCATGTCGAATGCGGTGAATTATATTCCATAGACATGTCTCTGAGATTTTCCTCACATTACCATGTTCAACACAGGGTATTATGCGAGTTTAACATCTAGTGGAGACTGACTGGACTGATCTAAACACTGACAGGAGTGGATCATATGGGTACATCCCTTAGAGGGATCACCTAGGTGGTTTACCATATGGATGGATCATAATGACCAATTTAGATCGATCTAAGTGGTGTGTCCCATATAGAGGAGTTCCCACACAATGATTGTTGATCTAGACACCCCTGAGGGAGGATCAGGGAGAGAGTGCACCCCAGAAATGCGGACACTGAGGTTTACCATTGCCTATTATTGAACCTTGTGGAGGGTTTTTATGTTCCCTCTATATACAACATGGATCAAAAACCACATTTTTCAACTGATTGATGAGTTTAGGTGTACATAAAGGCATAAAACATGAATATATGTTAGGTCATACACATGTATAGAATCACATCGCAAGAGAGATAATATTGGTTAGATGGTTATGGATTTAGTGGGGCATATGCATGGTCAGCTGCCTGAGGGAATAGCATGATCCCTCTAAGATGTGGTTTCCAAGGTATGAATCATGATGTATGATGGATTGTTGAATGTTGTAGAGGGGTAATGAGATAGAACGGACTTGATGGTGACCGTGATGCTGGGATTGAGCCTTGAAGAGACATCCTACGTTTCCTTGTCTTAGGGAATCAAATATGTGTAGTTCGGTGATGCGATGGTAAAACTGAAGAGGTAGCCGTGAGAATGGATGCATAGAAGTGACCAAGAGGAATTAGAACAGATTGGGTTGGGGAATTGATAATGGCTTACCAGTGACTGTTTTTCATAACAGCATACCGTCAATTATGGATGAAAATGTATTATAACTAGTTGGGGATACAACAAATTACCGCTAGTTGGGGCTGAAGATGAGGAAGGATTCTAATGTACCCTGCCTAGGATATAGGGATTAAATCACATGTAGTTCTAATGGGTAAATTTTAGCATCATGTTGGATGAAAAGGGGAATTTAATTTAACAACATACATGACAGGGGTGGACCGACGTGGAGTAGTCAGGAATGATGGGTTTCGGGCTTGAACCTCGCGGAGGATTCCTACGAATGATACCATGGTAAGGATCATAGGCCATGTAGTTTGGGATGGGTGTTGGTGAACTGACAAGAAGTGTTTGGGACCAAGGGTTGTTTGGATTGAACTTCAGGGTGGTGTTCTATATAACTTGATTTGTAAAAGATCAAATTCCATGTAGTTCAGGAGTGTTTGGTGAACTGACATGAAGGGGGTTGGGACTAATAGGTCTTGTTATTTAACCTCAAAGAGGATTCCTGCATAACATTTCCTGGCATAAATCAATGTCCACATAGTTTGTGATGGTTTTTGGAGAACCGATGTGAAGGTTTTGGGACCAATAGATGTTTTCATTGAACCACATAGAGGTGTCCTATGTTCCTTGATTTTTAATTGATTGATGTCCACATAGTTTGGGAGTGATTGGTGAACTGATGTGAAGACGCCGGGACCGATGGTCGTTGTGCATGAACCTCAGGGTCGCATTCTATGTACCTTTCCATGGAAATGATCAAATTCCTTGTATTTTTGGAGTGATTGGTGAACTGACCTGAGAAATGACAGAACAACTGGGTGTTGGCCATGATCCTTTGGGAGGTTTCCTACGTATATTTCCTTGTGATGGATAAATGTCCACATAGTTCAGGTTGAGTAGTGGAGATTACACTCTTGGGATGCCCATAGAGGATGTCATGGTCGATTATTACTCTATGACAATGTGAGTCATGCTCTGTGTGAGGAAAAAGTGTATGGAAATACCCGAAGATCACGTCGTGAAGGGATTGTCTGTGAGATGTGGAATGGGGATTACACATGGTTTGCATCCCAAATAAAAAACCTGGGCTTACCCATGGAATGTAGCCCAGGGAGATGTAGTTTCAGACTTACTCCTGGATGGGGCCCCAAGTGGAAACAAATCCTAATGGGAGAAGGATGGGATAACGAGGTCCATGTTCCCCTCTCGCCTCCAGTCTCAAGCATGGAAAAAAGAAAGGAGGAGTAGGGAGACTATCTCATGCAATAAAGGCCAGGGGATTTCACCAAGGTGGTTTCCCTTTACCCCCGTCGACAGATGCCACCCCATAGGAGAGGATCTCATTCCATGTGAGGAAGATCTCACTACCAAGGAGACAAGAGGAAATGGAGAATATATGAGGTGGGGACAACCCTTATTGTGATGCACGTGGCATGACTGCAATTTATCTTCATGTGCTGACGAAGATGGTGTTTGGAAGTTTAAAATCCTATAGCACGGATGATGTGGGTTCACTCTGCACCCATTAAGAAATAGATAACTGAAACCTACCCCCCCCCCCCTTGAGGAAGGGAATGCATAATCAATTCCATGGTGATGGGGTGTTGTGGAGATATCCATTGAGGGGCCCACGTTAGTGTGGCTATGTGACGAAACAATAGCTGTTAGCATTCCTATGAAATGAAGCACAAGGAGAAGCAACACAACGTAAGGAACTTCCAAAGTGACATTGAAATCACATCGTGAAATCCTCGAGGGTCGTACAGGAAAAGGATTTGAGGATAAAAGTAGTTCACCGGAAGAGGCCTCATGAAACACTGGTGCTCCATGTAGTGGAAGAGCTTCGCAAAGGGGTGTCTTTGTGATGTGAATTTTCCAAGACTTTTAATTGTGTATTTGTACATATGGAATGTTCTTCGTGAAGTGGAAAGGCTTTTTTGGAGGAATACAACGTGAAGAAAGGGTGCCCCATGAAGCGTAGCATTGAGAAGCAATGTGCTTCGCGAAGCACAGTTACCCAGCCTTTTCATGTGGGTCACATGTGCATAGAGGGTACTTTTCAAAGCATAGGTGTTCCGTGAAGACCTGATTCCCCTTGGGGATCACCTTCATTCATGAAGGCTCGTTGGCTCCACCAAAGGAATCTAACATTGAAAAGGGATTGAATATAATAAGATGGAAATGCACTTCACGATGCTAATGTTCCATGAAGCATTCATGGTTCACAGTACATAAATTTATTCCCTATGTGATAACTAAGTGGGTGAAAGTCAAAGGATCCATCCTTTTAGCTTGAGGGGAGCCCGATATTTATTGGAATGAGGTTCTGTAAAGTAGAGATCACTTGAGACCGTGCAATGGGACACTTAATTGTAACTGCATATCCTACCACCTCATTTCTCAACGGTGGCATTGCAAATATCAAATCACATCGCGGAGCCTCCCACCTCCTTGCTCCCCGGTGGCTTCAAAAAAATCAAATCACTTCGTAGTGTCTCTTTCCTCATTGGTCCACCCAGACTTCATATAGGGGAAACTTCGCACCAGCCGTGGTGCGATAGGGCTCTTTAGACGAGCTCTATGAGGTAGCCCTAGGGGAATTATGTCTCCTCCTCCTCTACCCAAGTTTTGGCTCCAAAAATCCCACACTTCAATACCATGATCATATGGTTTAGGTTGTTTGATATTTTTTTTAATGCGAGGTCATATTTTTTATGGTTCTGTATTGATATTTTTATGATCATATGTTGATCTATATAGTTTTAACATTATTATCCATGGTGTGTTTTTTATTTTTAATATGTTATTTATATATTTCTCATACTGTTTATAATGTTTATAATCTAATACTTTTAGATATGTGTTTTTCCTTATAAAGTGTTTGAGATAACCCATTTAAAATTTTCTCAATCCCTTGGTTATAAATTGACAATATCATTTGAGGTGTTTACAAAGGGTATAGATGGTCAATGTTATGGGTGAAAATTTTATGTAGTCAAACAACAAGGTAGTTATGTCAAAATTCTCCTAAAAATGAACTATCAGGCCATTGGATTTTTAGTCAGTTTTTAAGATGTAATATATAAATCATGAGAGTAATATATTATTTAAATAAGGTTTATCATGGGTCTCTTCAAGAAATTTCATGAAGACGATATTAAGTCGATTTTAATTAAGAGTTAGCATGTCAAATCACCATAGAAGAAACAAATCATACCACTCTTACATCCTAAATATTGTACCAAGATTATTTTACTTAACATATTTATTAGTGACTGTGTCTTGTATAACTATCATCTTTATGAGAATTTTAATAGATGAATAGAAATATCATTTTCTTATTCTTGCATCACTTATATCTATTATGGTTTATTTTCCTATCAAATAGAGTTCTCTTATTCGCATCCTCATGACAATCATTTTCACTCTACTATAGGATAATAAATGTGAATAGTAGATTTGTCCTTACATTTTAAACAATAAATTAATTAGTTCAATAAAAATGTTTATAGTTAATTTCTCTATAAGTAAGCATCATCATATTTAGTTATTAATGGATAATAGTTCATAGAAGATATCCTTAATAATATTGTTCAAAAAATTAAAATTTAATGATTCAATTATATAATAACATAACATAGAAACCACTTTGGAATAACTTATTTAAATTATACTAATATTTTTTTAGCAATGTTGTCAAATATAAATTTTCTAATATAACCAAATTTTTAAACATTCACTATTTTACTTTTATATATACTATCTTATTAGGTTCACCATTATTTTATCATCCAATGTCACTCATTATTTTCACTAAAATTCATTTTTTATTTCACTTATTTTTGTATATATTTTTTGGTCACACAACTTCAACATTCATTGGGGTTCAATCCTACTCCTCACAATCTAGTTGTAAAAATGAAATTAATTTTATATTTGTCTAGTTAATGGCATATAATTAGTATAAATCCATGTTTTCAACCTTTTATACAACTATATAATCATTGTGATGAGCTATCCAAACATTATGAGATAACTATCTTAACAATATGAAGTCTTAAAACACTTATCCCAAACATATTAAGATTATGGTCTCATATTTAAGAATATTTGTATAAATATTACGAGAAACATGTATTAACCAATCCATGACATGAAAAACTGGTATTAACCATGTAAATGAATTGTCATAAACATTACCATTTTTACGACTCAACCATATAGTGATGGTTGTACCACCCTTATGAATAATGATTATCAACATTATAATCACCTTAACCAACCTTAATAACTATATAAAACCTCAATGTTTTCTATAAATATATTAATATTATAGGAATCCTTCCCCCCAATGAATTATCCTATTCAGTCGGAAATCAATGAAGTGAAATGGTTACTATGAGTGTCCCACAACTAGTTGTACCTATATTAGTGACTAAAAAAATGGAATAATAAATATATATGTCGGAAATTACCCATTAAGAGAACATTATAGAGAAAAAGATAAGTAGGATACACCAAACATCACTTTTTCCAACATATATGTAAAAGATACTCTGAGTTCATGCATACAATTTCATACATTATGGAATCAATTGAAATAAAAACAATAAGTACCAAATTTTAAAGATGTAATTGACCAAGAGTCCTAATCCACTGCAAATAAACCAAGAGATAGTAATATCAATCACAATCTACATCAAGATTTGACTAACCTGAAAAACATTTTCTATTTGTTCAGGGTGATCATAAAATTAAAATAAATAGGATTCTCCACATATTCATTCGTGAAAATGGTAATGAAATCATGATAATGTAAAATGAACAACTACGGAACTAACCCATCACCTAAATTGGAAAACTAATTTCCCTCATCATCATGGTTAATTTTATCAAATATCAAATAAAAGTGATGATATTGTAAAAAAATGAAACATCAATGGTACCACATTACATCTTCCCCATTGGTTTTCTGCTATTCTCCATCATCGCACATCCATATCCATCTCTCGCAAAAATAGATCATCCCTAAGGCACTAGGGAAAGGAATCATAGTATGGACCTAATCCATAAAATTATCACATAATACCATACACATATCCATTTTGTAGCCAAATAGTTTCTAGGATCCCCAACATCCCATATCATGTGTATCATACCTCTGGTATTATACCTCCATCCATCACATCCCATAAACCATGTGAGAACCTCAAACCATCACAAATTAAATGTTTCATACCTATAATATTCCATTGGATACAATATCTAGTATACATGTGGGTAAATTACAACAAAACAAGACCCATTTACCAATATATATGGGAAAAAGAAACTTATTTTCATTAAAACACAAGTAACTAAGAAGATATGAGAGTGATGATATTGTTGATAGCTTTTCATCTATCTAACCACTGAGATACTAAAGGAGACAACATACAATAGTACATGACCTGCCAACTACCATAACATGAATGGATGTAGTAGCATATGAAATCACATAATATACATGATAAAATATATCCCACAACCTCGCTATGTTAATAAAAAATTCATATTCTCAACAAAATATATCATCTCTCAAAAACCCAGCTTCATCTGCTAGGGGCATGATATCTTATATGAAAATAATCATTTTAAGTGATACAATAATTAATTATTTTCATATAAAAATTACCTTTTTTTAATTAATTGTTAGTCCAATATTTGAAAAAATTAAACCACATAAATTATTAACCATCAGCCATGTCCATTCCCTCTATGCATAATCCCAACGGTGTTCGTGATTTCTCAAAATTAACATCTTTTCAGTATTCTCATTCCAATAACACCTACCATTTAGGTGGGGAAATATAAATTCACTAATAGAATAATTTCATAATATTAATACTCTATGAAAAAATATTAAGACACCATAATGAGGAAACATTCAAACAAGAACTACTAAATAACATAGGAAGTGGGTAAAGGAATGATGATAAAGTAAGAAGCCCAACCATCATTCAACAATCAAATTCATTTCGAGAAACCATAAAACATCATCAAATCAATATGTAAGACCATGTTCACCATGTTTCATCATCTTTATTTTAATCCTCGACAACCACATGCATATCTTAATGTATATAACCATCATAGGCGTCAACTATTTTCATTTCAACTGGGCCTCCCAACCACATATCACATCAACCATCCAAAGATCAACCACCCTATGCATGTATCCCATATGGGCATACCTGCCAATATGACATCATAGATCCTTGTTTCATAACTTGTCACATATTGATGTTCCCATCTAAATAACATCACAAAAGTTTAATGAAGCAAATAATCACACCCAATAAGGAAATATTTCTCATAGAACAATGAATACAACCATAACACAAAAAATGATCTCTCTTTGATCCAATATAAGGATTTCATTATTCTCAAGAAGAAAACCAACATAGGTTTTAAAAAAGTTTTTTACCACACAATTGGTTCTTATTCCAACCTTAAATAACTAATACATAATTCATATATTCTATCAATGAGAATCATAAGAAATCAAGATTTCAAGAGTTATTAAATTAATTAATCAATTAATTTAATCATTATTCCTTGAATAAATTACTATTTCAAAGATCATTGGAATTCCAATTAATTTAAATGTTTTTAATAATTTTAATTGATAAAATTTAAATGCATCACATTAATTATTAAATTTGATCAAAACATACAAATAAATATTCAATTTAACATAAGACTCTCATAAATTTAATCATTATCGGATTACAACAACCAAAAATTCATTAAAAATTACTCTCTATTTTACATACAATTAATAATCATTTAATTATAGTATTACATTAATTATAAATTAGCAAGAAGAAAAAAAATATAATACATATAATATCACGAATAATAAACAATAAAAACATATAAAGAAATCTATCATGAAAATTATGAGGAATTAATTATCACAGTAGAAAGCAACAACATTAGAGTGTTACCCATAATTCATTATTAATATAGTTTAATATTCATTATAATCATACTATTTCCATACAAGTGGGTAAAAAATTATGACATTGTGATTGCACATAAATTAATTAAGGAAGCAATGAATACCCTACAGAAGTGATTAAAGCTCATGTCCCACAATGAAACAAGAAATGGTGTCCATAGAAGATTGGATCCCCACAAAACATCTCAATCAAGAAATAAAATGCTTCCATGAATCCCAGAATTGATTTATGGAATTTTTTGGCCTCAAGAGAATAAAAAACAAATGAATGAATGAAAATACATTCATTTCCATGCCTTTAGATTTGTGAATGTATTATTTTATGATAATAAAATTTATAATTGAAACTTTTTAGGATCTCATTAAATTAAAAATATAATTAATTATTTCTAGCCTCATACATCATTAAAATTATAGGATATAATTAACTTTGATTAATGGCCATTGATGGAACATGATTCACACTGGTAGAACACCCTCATGGGAATTTTACAAAATTGGACATAATCTCATGGTAGATGACTTCATGTACTTGAATTTTCCATAAATTAAAAATCCCCATGTAGTCAAGATCCACATGTTGATAAAATCCATAAATAGCCATTTCACATTGATGATCACTTATGTAGTCGATCACTCATGTAGTTGATCACTCATGTAGTAGATCACTCATGGTGAATATCCACATAGTTGACGTAACCACATTGTCAATTCACGATGCAATTTATATTACATATAAAATCAATCCTAATAGTCAATTCCCGTAGTTGATAAGTCATTTAGTTGATCAAGCCACATACTTGATGTCTCCATGTAGCGGATGGATTTATATATCTTATAGATCCATGTAGATAATGGATCCACATATCCAATTAAACAACAAAGATGATGGTAGTTATATTCTAACAATAATTAATGAACATTATATTTTACTGTGGTGGACTGGGTATCCTTGTGGGAATCATCTCATTTGGTCCATCAATATTTTTGGATTATATGAAATCATGTTCTAAAACAACAAGATGGATGCTTCCTTTTTATTTGAGGTTGATGATGTAGAGTTAGAGGCAGATTCTCTATTTTGGGAGCCTGTAGTTCAAATATTAGATTGAAAAATGGAGTTATTGTGGGTAAATATAACCCCACATATCCAAGTATAATAACAACATATATAGAACAAATATGAGTCATCGGAGTTGATGTTTGATGTGTGGATGCTTTAGGAATATATGTTTTTCTAGGAATATTAATGACACTTCTTGAGGATGGAAAATAGTAAGTGAGGAATATTGCAAAACCACCAAAATATCAGTGGCTTGTGATTTTTTGTTTTAGTTATTTTAAATTATATTGAAGTGTTTTACCTTTTTTGAGTATTTGGATGGAGTGGAAATTTTCATTGGGGGACTGAAATGAGTCTGCAACGACAATTATATATTATATAGTAGTTCACATCGTAAAACATGGAAGTGTGTAACTTATGATATTAAGTTATAGGATTTCCCTGTATCTATAATTAGCCACACGGAGACGCTTAGGTCTTGCTGCAAAAATGGTGTCGGGTAGATTTTAAAAGAGGAAATCCTAGTGATTTCCTAAAATAATTCATACCATTATTCCTCATTCATTGTCGCCAAATACTCTCCATACATATATAATGGTGGGGTATTTTTATTAGATATTTCAAATCTTTTAACCTTATACATTGGTCACATGAAGTTAGAGTTATTTTATATGATCCGTCGTGGTAAGTATAATGTTTTTTAAGCTAAAAGTTTATGTTTTTCACCCATGTAATTGTTTTCTATATCTAAACCATATATTAAGTGATTAAGGTCTTGTTATAGTGTTTTTATCGGTTATTTATTGATTTTATTAGTGAATAATGGATATTATTAACTTTTATATTTTTGTAGGAATTCTATTAAAACATTAGCATGTTCTTTGAATGGTTAATGTCTTGGATGGAATGTGGGATTATGTATATCCCAATAAAGTCTTTTTTGATATCAATGTATATGGAATATTCATATAGATGTTGTTGATCCATTAAAGGGTGGTTGATGAATTTATGTCTTGAGAAATGTTATTTTTTTATCCTGTTCGTTGGTGATTTTAGGGCTTCCAACCAAGATAAAATGAATTTTTTTAAGTTGTTCAATATCAATTGTAGATTGATTGAACATGAAGAATGTATTAAAGGATCATCTGATGTGTCCATTTGTTTATGGAGTTATATTATACATGATTCTTACTGTTTAATTTTTTGAGACTTATGAAGTCCCATTACTCCTTTATTTATATGTTAGGATATTAATCTTTAATAACATTACATGAGTGTGAAGAGTTGGTCCAGATGTTTGAGTCCTCCATGATTGATAAGGTGGAGTGTGTTATGTGAATGAAATATTTAGAGATAGAATTCAGGTTTAAGGAATGTAGAGAATATTGAGTGGGAATTTGGAGAAGGCCATGTAAAATCCAATGGTAATATGGTTTAGGATTTATTTTTTACAAAAGGCATTGAAACTCAAATACACAACTTCTTCTAGGATGAGACTAAGTAATGTGTGGTTGGGAATTAATTTTTACCTTGTTATAAATCAATGGACCAATAATTGTTAAATGTTATATATTTATGAATTTTTTCATCACAAACACCGTTATAATATTGTTTCACTTATGTTAAGGGATAATATGTGGATTCAAGATTTTTGTACTCCCACTTCCCATCAATATCTTGGTGTTCATGAAGAAATTATGGCTTGGTATTTAGAAAATGGTTTGAGCCTCATAAAAGACTACTAATTAGATTCTAGATGATGTGTATTCAGTTGAAACTAATATATGGTCTAAATTTTTTTTACTGATGAATCCTTTATTATTTTTTCATTCTATTCGTTCTATATATATTGATCCACCATATGTGGGGATACATTTTTAGCATGATGTAATTGTATTTTATTTCATTTTTATATTCTCTCGGATGATGTAATTATTCTTTCATGTATGTGTTCTAATACAAGAATCCCAAAATTATTTGCTCTGTTATTCTATTTACTCTGATGGTTATCATATATTAAACTCATAATTTCCCCATGGATATATTCCAGATATAAAAATTGGATAAAACCCTTTTTCCTTAAATAATGTCATAAGAGGTCATGTGGACCTCCCTCTAATACATGATACATTAGTATGTGTCATGATATGTTTCCTATCAATTTTCATTATCCATGATTTTATTGTTTTTTTCTTCACTATATCATCTTTAAAATACTTATTTGATACAGTTGAAAGATTTTATGATTGATAGTTCCTTTCCACTGATGGATACTTTATGTTTCTTAGTATATTAATTCCAAATTTTTCTTCTACTAAATAGATTCCCTTTTCAAAAATAGCATATTGGTATGTGTATGGGACAACATCATTCTTCCTTCCATGTTGTGAGGCCATGCCTGAGACATTTCATGATTCATTAATTTAACTCAATGTTCTAATAATCTATTATTGATAATGTAAATTTAATGATCCACTATTATTAGTTTTTCAAAATCATACATGTTGATTTTTTTTCAACCTCAAAATCATTTATTTTCAACTTTTCTTATAGAAGATGACCATTCTATTTAAATCAATTTTAATGTTTATTATTTTTTTATAGAATTAACATATTTAAAATCATGGTAACTATATTATAAATTTTTCATAGATTATTATCTATCATAAAATGTATTTTCACATGATTTCAAAAAAACTGACCCCCTTTACTCAACACCAATATAAATAACTTATTTAGAACTTACATGTTTGAATGATTTACCCAGGCATGTACTCATTCTTCAAAATAATTATCATGATATTTCAATTTATCTTCTATATTTTTTATGTCATACTGAATACATATAAACATGCCATAAATATAATAAATCATTTATCAGGGATACTTATGTCGAATTTACCTTAATATAGAAATTGATTCATTACAGAAATTATTTATTATGTTTTCACAATCACTAGTGTTTTGTTTATCCTTAGGAAAATTTTGAAAATAAACTTTTTTTACCCAATCATCATGTTTTGATAGTAAAATATATGAGATAAAACTATTTTACAACTCTTTGGTGGTGATATTATCAACCAATTCTTCACCTTCAACCCCATACTTGTCTTTTATATAATTATATTGTGCTGTAATAATATTTTGTGCCTCCTATGGTATTAAGATTATCTTTTAATTATTTTAATCCTAATGATTAATATTAACAAAAAAATCTATCAGAATTACGTCTAAATTTATTACATACCTGATGTGAGGAATCGTATTTTTTTAATAATGTATTTTTTATCATCATTTTATATATTCCCATGTTCTCATTTTTCTCAGAAGAGATATATTTCGTGGTTATATTAAAAGGGAAATAATTTTATTAATAAAACATACACAAAAAATCAAAATTTAAAGGATAAAATATAAAAAATCATGATATATAAGAGTTAGTAGAGGTTTTCTCTTTCCATGATACAAATAATCAGGTGGGTAGAGATATATATCTAACACTAAAAGAGGTTTAATTTGGGTGGTTAGTTTTTATATTATATAATATTGATATCTCGTCTATAATAATTTATTCTTCAAGGAATATATGAATTTATATATGTCATGAAATCTCACCTTTAATAGGAATGAATATATTGTAAGAAGGAAATAACAAAAAGTGAAACCATTATTTGATAGTGAGGTTCACCTATAACAAGGATGACTACTTCAATGGTGATAAATGGTTTTTATCCCCCATAAAATCTTTTAATTGTTTTCTATATAATAATGAAAAAATGTATCGCCTTCAAAATCTCATTCTTGCACAAACCAAGCACAATGTTTTTACCATTTAATTAAAAAATAATTGTCTTGCACCTATTTATATTATATAAAAAATATGAGATCATGTCTTCTCTATATAAAATTTTATTATTCCAAAAAAATGTACATTTTTTATAATGGGTTACCTCAATATTTATAGAATTTATTTCATGATGTATCCCCCGTGCCCCATGTCATGGTTATGCAAAGCCTACCTCCCATAGGCTAGGGGTAGGTGACTGGCACTGAGATGGAATATCCCAATCAAATTTGAGGAATTTTCATATGTACCTGTACACATTCACATAAATCCAAGCCACATGTGATGTAATGTGAAAACACTATGTAAAAAAATGATGTTATGATAGTATAAAAATGAATGAAAATGGTGCCACAATAGAACCCCATCAAAATAGACAAGTAAAAATTAAAATATTTGGAACTCCTCCATTGAAAACCCTACCAGATGGGTAGATCAAAAAATAGATATTTGGAGCCGTTAAAGCGCACCTCTTTTTTAGGGTCAATCTATGATCCACCTGGCCCCGGTCTACTAAGTAATTGACAAATAATCAACTGTCTGCACAGGACACGAAACATATAGGAAGAGCCTGTGTAGGGGTGATTAAAACAATACTGAGAAGGGTACCCTGAAACAAAATGTAAAAGACATCAAAGGAAACACAACTATGAAGAAATAGTCCGATCATTATAGGTATACGTCAAAAACTCAAATGTCAAGAACATCTATCTATACTTGTAAATGATTCCATGAATCAATGTCTCATTTATTTCAAAATATATGGTTATTCTCATAGAAATATTGATTCTGAGAGATCTCACTCTTCAAACTATCAAAAAATAATCATGTAGAATAGGTCCCCAAAACGTATATGAGAGAAACCCTATTCTAGATACTTCATGATATTTCCTTGAGCCATCCAATCTCTCGTAGACATGAACTCTTAGTATAACATCCATTAGAGTCACACGATTCATCTCAACATAGTTATATCTCAACAATATATACGAAAAGAACATCCAGGGAAACTATTAAATTATTCCAAGACTCAAGGTCTAATCCACTGCCACCCAAATAGTTCCTCTCGTTGCACGTGGAATTCTGGGAGATCTCACACATCACGCTTTAATAAAGTAATCATGTAGAATAGTTTTACCAAATGTATCCAATATAACACCTTATATCAATAATTCAAGATGATTCCCTGATCTATCATGTCTCTCAAAGACACAGAGTATCTATATCACAGCCATTAGTGTCACTATAGTAACCTCACACAATGTATAGATTTATGGTATATAAATAAGATTGTTGTAACAATCCAAAGTACCCTCATGTAGTAAAACATGTAGCGTGGGTAACAAATGGAGTTTTTCTAACTCGTGGAGCGTTGGTAACCCAAGAAGTGCAGATAACACATGGAGTCTTGGTAATACATGGAGTTTTTTAATGTCTATAGGACCTGCA
The DNA here is from genome assembly GCA_963277665.1 of Viscum album. Taxonomy (NCBI): domain Eukaryota; kingdom Viridiplantae; phylum Streptophyta; class Magnoliopsida; order Santalales; family Viscaceae; genus Viscum; species Viscum album. The sequence goes on from OY728148.1 coordinate 2,105,289,218, forward strand.
CTGTGGTGGGACAATAATATAGCGACTACTTATTGGTAACAAAAAATGTATAGATAAGTCACATAGTCTAGGTAAGACACAAAATCTAGGTAATCGCATAGCTTCTTATTCATTGCCAGTTATAGGATTTTGACTTTAACATGCTCATTCCCGGAGAACCTAGTCCTCCGAAGAATTTTTTGTATGTCTAATTCCATTTAAACTTACATAATGTATCTCAAAAGTAATACATCATTGCAAGGGTCCTAACAGAAAAAACGTCTTATCAAATGGACACACAATTTGATAGTAATAGTATTTTATATAAAAATGGGAGCGGTTGGGTTTGGCTTTGTGCTATCCCGACCGGAATGACCAAACCTGACCCAACCTGTTCTAGGACTTCCCGAACCGGAATAACTCAAAGAGACATACTATTGGTACTGCTAGACCCATACTTTTGGGAAGAATATCCTATCAGTGGGGTCAATTGATCCTGGCCTGTTGGGCTGCGAGTCACCCCATTGGGCCGCTAGAGTGGCCCGACATTCCAAGTTCAGCCTACATGTCATGAGCTAGATTCCTCCACTAGCTATAGATCGACAACGTTGTGGTCCCCCATTTCCCCCGTATGAAGATCATTCATGCAATTCGATCTGTCAGCATGGTAAGAAAGCATGGCATAGCTACTCTGGATGACCATCAGATCTCACAGCTCTGCCATGGGTCCATCCTCCAACACAGATCCTAAATGTCGTGGCCCACTTACATGGCCTTTATTGCTATAGCTCTCACCCACCACCCATGGACATTCCACCATAGGATACTCCATCATTTATTATTTCAAACCCATCCCTATTTCCAGTTCCATCCACCACCTTTTTCTCATACCATGGCTTCCGCCCATCACTGTAGTCCCACCTCAACTTCAGATCACTGCTGCCGGTGACCATTTTACCTAGCCTGGCCGCACCGCCAAGACAGTGTCTCCTTCGCCACATTCCGCATCTCCCTGGAAGCTTAATCTTATTCCATTCCTTCCATCGTACATTTTTGGGGTCACTATGGGGTCAAGTGTATGGTTTCGTGTTGTTTCACTTTTATTCAATGTCTGAAAAACTGTTCGCTCTAATGAACATGAAGAACGTAGAGAATGTGGTATAAGGGGAGGAACATGATTACTAGAAGGATGATCCATGACATCATTGATGTCATATTTAGTTCTTCCTCTTTAGAGTTATCACAATTAATGAGAAGAAAATCAAAAATATCAATTCACCTTTTTAATCCACAAAAGATAAATCACATCCCGCATAGATGATCGACCTATAAATCAACCTATTAGTGCTTTGATATTCTTTTGATAATTATTAAGAATGAATAGGGGAACGAATTACACAAAAATAAAACCCCGAATTGGATTCAGTTTGATCCTTAATGAAGATTTATTTTTTCATCATCGTTCATCAAGAATAGAATCATGATCATTAATCCTTGATTCGTGATCCCTGATTTTTCAGATCCAAATGTGGTTGACTAGCCACCATTATCCAAATAGTTTCTCCATAACTTCTAGGTAAATTCTACATGATTTCCCACAAAATCCAGTATCCACATCATGATGTTAAATGAGGAAAATATATTTTAGCTTCATCGTTGCAGCGTTACAACATCACCATGCTATTACATTCATGGAATATAATTCGTTTCCACATCATTGTGTCAATGTCACTCCAAGATGTGAGAAGTTAAAAAGATATAAAATAATCCTCATTAAGTTTATTTTTTTTCTTTGTTAAAATTTCCACAAATTAACATTCATAATCGACTAGTGGCGGTCATTATTAAGACCCATATAAGGAAATAACCTCATTATAAACTCAAAAATGGATTTAGATTTCCAAAACTAGACACTTTTCATTAGTCATTGACATTTTACAAAAAAATCATTGTATTTAACTATATTATTTAGAGTTACAAACTTTTCATGATTTATCACTAGAGACCTAGACTGACTATTGTTAAGTCCCTCCTATGTTAATCCATTGATACTGAAAGCTAGGATTCCCTCATATTTCATATCTGGGAACCCGTATAATTGTTATTAAACATTATTAGTAAAACCACTCATGAAATCAATTGTATACATATCATTTTTCATCAAACCATTTTGGGCACACCGGGACTCAGAATCGTATGCCGTCTCAATTCCTTATCATAGAATTATCTGAGAAATACTATAAATAAAACCATGAAAATTCAATTCAATAGATTATATAGTTTATATATTATTGAATGGATATCAAATCATCATGGCCAAAAATTGAGTCAGCATTAGTAATGGATGGAATCCCTTTTGTACTCCTTTATATCAATCTTTATTTCCTTAAATTAACCCTAATTCTCACTCAATTTATTCAATATATATTCTTTGTAATAGGTTCTGATCTGGGTTTTATCTCCTTTTTTCTCATTTCTCATTTTAATGTGTGTTTATTATATACACACATTCAATATCCTCGCTTTATTTTCTTCCTCTGTTCATGTTTTATATTCAATTTTCATTGTGAATAATAAATCTTTAATTTTTGAACTATTTATTTTTCATTTTTATGTCTACAAAAAAATTTATTCTATTTTGATTCAACTATTTCATTAGTTTTCCTAAATACATGACCCTTAATAACCCCTCATGATTATCATAAATAACATTGTATTATTCTATATTTCAATTATTATTAAATTATTTAAAAAACATTCCACATATTCTTTGATATAATATGAAGTGATTTGACTCCTTCTTCATAGTGTGGAACTCTCATATCATCTCTACATGGATCATAATACATATTCATGAAACTTCCTCTCTCCATACATATTTCATTAATTGATTGAATATATTTATATGATCGTCACCTAAAATAAAATTTAATGTGACACATGAGTTTGAGCATAATTTATGTGTTTAAAATTATAAGTAATAAACCATATCAACTTCATATATTCTATAATTAGTCTTATACTACTACTACTACAACTTGTTCTTCTTATTTTAAAATTAGGTATATCTGTTTGTGTCTCAACATTCATTCCATGGTCTCAACCAATCTAGATTTCAACAAAATCTTCATCCAAGGATTAACAAATACATCCCTTTGGTCTATGTTGTAAATAATTAATTAAATAAATGTTCATCTTATTAAACATAATAAAAATCAATATTCATAATTGTAATCAAACATGGGTGATGTTATTATAGGATACTAGAACACTAAATAATAATTTCATTCAATATGTTAAACAATCTTTTATCCAATATAATAAATTTTATATTAGTTTTTTAAAAATGCTTCATCCACATATATAATTGTTTATTAACAATTGATAAAATATATCATTCTTACATATAGAACAAATATGTTATAATAGTCCATTGTTTTCTAAATCAATCAACTACATTGATTTAACATCTTACCCCTTTTAAAAACCATCTCTTAATATATGTTTCCCCTAAACATGAGATCTCATTCCCATTATGTTAATCACATATATTTTGAGTATAAAGGATATTGCAGAAAATTTTGGGATAAATTGTATATTGTTGACTCAATAGAGTGTAGAAAAAGTTTTTTTCCTCACAAATAATTTTGAAATTGTGATATAATGTTTAGGAGATCATAATAGTAAGAATAAATAATGAAATTTTAATTTATGAAAATGAATCAAATGTTTTGAAATTAAAAATTTGAAAGTAATAAATAAGATAGAGTAATTGGAATGTCATATTACATATGTGAATATGAATATGAGTTCACTGAATGTAAAATGAGACATGAAAAATCCATTGACTTATTAATGTGGGTTTTAATTAAAAGAAACTTCAAAAATAAGATATTGAGTTTTAACAAGAAATCATAACATTCACTCGTCATGGAAAACCTTAATTTCTCCCCCATGGGAAAAATCATGGAAACAAGCGGGAGAGGGTGATTTAATCATTAAATGTTTTCCATGATGAATGAATGTTATGATTTCTTGTTAAACCTCAATGTATTATTTTTGAAATTTCTTTTAATTGAAACCCACATTAATAAGACAAAGGATTTTTCATGACTCATTTTACATTCAAAGAAGTCATATTCATATTCACATATGTAATATTACATTCCAATTACTCTATCTTATTTATTACCTTCAATTTTTTAATTTCAAAACATTTGATTCATTTTCATAAATTAAAATTTCATTATTTATTCTTACTATTATGATCACCTAAACATTATACCACTATTTCAATATTATTTGTGAGGACAAAAACTAATATTATTCTTTTATACACAAATTATATTAATTTTAGGATTGCTAACCATTAAATAATCAACATAATGATCACTATAATCTCATAAAAATACTTCTATATTTAATATTCTTCTGAAATATGAATTCTTATAAAATAAAATATCATTACATTGATCACATATTTAATAAATTCTTATTTAATTTTTTTTCAACTATTCAATAAACAATGTGTTCTATGAATCTATATGGTTTTAACAAATTATTATTAATCCAAATCCTCTAATTTTAAATGACCCAACACTACCAATGGTCACAAATATATTCTTTGAATTTTAAAAAACCATTAATTTCATAAAATATATTCTAAATGAGAGTATTGGGCACTATAAAAGATCCATGGGAACTACATTTTAATGATTTGTGAAACAACGAAACCGTTAAATCCTGATCTATTAAATTTTATAAATTATAAAATAACTTTTATAATTATAATTAATAGTTGGTTGGGTAGGTAGTGTGGTCAGATATTCATCATCAATGTGACTCATTTTGTCACATATTTTATAAAACACATCTAATTGTTGGATGATTTTCACAAATACTATTTCAAAATTATAACATTTCCTCATATATTTTATAGAAATACTATATTGAATCAAATTTAATATTTAACTCAAAATTACCCTATGATTATATAAATATTTAATATGAAACCAATGTCTCATTAATATATTCTAATATCCTCCACAATGCCACTGTTTTCTATAAAATGTCTAGTTTTTTATGATATCAAATTGTTGTCTAAATTTTGGAATCTAGTTTTGTTATATATTCTGATAATAAAATTATAATATATTTTCTGAAAAAAAATTGTCATATAATATAAACACTATTCTTTTCTTCTTAGTCCAAATATGTCAATTTTTAAATTCACTATATGAAGTAGTATTCATTTTCAAATAAATAATCCATGAATTATATGAATTCATAGAATCACCTTATTTATTCAACAAAAATGACTTTGTTTACATATGAATTTGAATTGAACTTTTAACCCACATTTCTAGTACATCATCCAACCTTTGAGTGAAACATTTTTGTCCTATATTATGGTGACCATGCGATAAAAATTGAAAAGTTTCTCTAATTTCCTCCAATTATATTTCTCTAAATTCAAACATAAATGTTTTTACAATTATTTATTATGAAAATTTCATTTATTTGATTTATATATATATATATATTTAAAATGTTTAATCTCCATCCAAATTTACAACTTAGAAATTAGTAAGACACACTATGTGCGTTCCCTATTTATTATGAAATCTATTTTAATTACCACTTCAATTTCATTATTTCATATATCATCACATATGATTTCATGTTAATTAACTATTTTAGTTAATATATATTCCCAAAAAACAAGATGTATCTACATATTCATATACATATCTAATATAATTAACTTAAATCATAGATAATTAATTTATATTAATTAATATTGATATATGATTACAATTCCCATTTGAGTAAAAATTGAAACAATATTCTTTGAGGATATTCACATCTTATATTCCTCTTTATAACTAATATCAGAAATTTCAATTGTGTATATTATTTATATGAAATTATATAAAAAATCCATTCATGAATCATTTATATGGAATCCTTTTTTAAATGTTTCTTTTCTAATTCAAAATCATCTTTATGTGAATCATAAGAGTTTATCAAATTTCATTTATATACTTTAAATCAATATATATATCCTCATCATCATTAATTTATTTCAATTATTGTTTTACTATAATATCTAAAATGGAATTATCGTATAAGAAATTATATTCTTCATGTAGAATGTTCCCTAGAAAATTTTTTATTAAAAAATAATTATCCACAAATCATCAAATAAAATTTTAATTGTGTCTTGGTGGTCAAGTGTCATTAAACTGAATCGAATTTTTATACAAATATATATAGCATCACCTCAAAAATTTATTATCTCATAGATTTATACAAAACCCATTCATGGTATTAACAACATCCTTAACATAAGGAAATGAGGTATCAATAATTTATTCATCCTTTATATTATTTTTCTCACTCTAAAATATATAAAATTATAGCTTTTATTACTTCACATTAATGGCTCTATAATATTTAATTTACTAATTATCATTAAAAATTGATATATTGAACAATTTCACCTTGATCAACACTTGTTTTGAATGAGAAGAAAAGATACAATTTCCAAAACATATATCATTATCCATATTCTATTTTTCTATTATTGTCATCACAATACCATCAACATGAGGAAAATTGTTTCATTAACCACAAAAATTTATACACTAATTTATTTATTATATTAAAACATCAGATCATTTTAATTACAATAACTCTTTCTATAGAAAGTGGAAATCCCTTTAAAATTCATTGAATTAATCTTTTCCATGTTCAAAACAATTATTGAAGAAATCTTTAAACATATTGGAAAATTTAATTGATTATAGAAATATATATGAACTAAAAAATTAATTTAGTTTAATATCCCCGATAGTTAAAATAATCAATATTCATTATCATTATTTGAAACCTATAATTCATTAAAACCACTTCTGAAGGACCTAGGAATGGTTTTGATTCATTGATATGGGGAATAATCTGTGAAATATAATCTATTATTATTTTAATTATTTCTTTTGAGAAAAACATCCATTTTTTGAGTTATTGAAACCATTGTTTGACACATACACACTGATGAAATAAAAAACAATGAATACCCGATGCATAAGGTTGAAACTCTCAAATGACTATTTACACATTGGAATGATCTGGATTTACGTGAGGCCTTAAAATATAATTGAATAAATATTATTGAAAAAATAACTCTATATATATTTTTAAATGTAGAATAAGGATATTAACAATTTAGTGTAACTACATGTATCATAAGAACAATAATATTTTCTTATACATTAACGAGTGAAGGATTTTCATTTTGTTGATTTTACTATTTCTAGAAAATGTTATCATATAATACATTTATATCAAAATAAATAAAATTATAAATATGTGTGAACTATTTCTTCTTTAAGACATATCACTGTTTTGATGATCATATTCGAAAATCAACTATACTCACATTCTTATTCTTCTTCTAATTATTCTACAAGCATAGTCATAAGTACATGATTATTTTTTCTTAAACACCTCCCTTTATATGAATACTTGTCTTCAAAATGTACTTATGTGTATCATCCTATAAGATTTATCGTAAAATAATCATGAAATATCCCAATTAATATATATATTACATAGTAATAGTGATTAATTTATTTCATATTCAGATCTGAACTACCAACTTCATTTAAATTCTCTTTATCTTTTATTAATTTTATTGTTTTATTGTTCCATCTAGTTGAAATATGAAATAAATCTTTTAAAGAATATATATATATATTAATTTATTTAAAAATGATAAAACATATACATTGAATTATTCTATATAATTTCCCCCATTTTATCATGATTTCCTTCTATATGGTTCTATTCTTATGTACATTTTTTATGCGTTCATGATCACTACGTGATAATTTAAATTATGTTGTGATAAATATACACACACCCAAAGACCCAACTCAAACCTATATATATCAAAACATAAAAAGATTCACATCTCATTATGACTCCATCATGTGATCCATACATCATTTGTTATAACATCATGACGGTCCGTGAAATTAATGGCACTGATATCAGACTTTGTTTTTTATGGGATTAATTGAAGAATAAAAATAATATTCATATCAAAAAATTTATTGTCAAAATAAATATATCCCAATATATCTTAATATTATTTAATTCATAAAAAACAGATTCAACATCTTCATACTTAGTTTTGAAAATGAAAAATATTTTACAAATGAGAAAACATCAGGTATTGAAGAAAATATCATTATGTATGAAAAACCATAAATCATGTATACTTTTCAAATTTAATAATTATATATAATAATGATACATAAAATATTATATGGAACCATAGATTATGAGGAAATATTATGTTTTAGACTATATTTATATAACATGAGTGAACCATACAAATCACCAATGTAACCTTTAAATGCCACTTTAATCTTCTTCTGTTATAATTAAAACTCAACCATCAATTAGTAAAATATGATTTGAGGTGATTTATAGGTCATAAATGTGTAATTTGATATAAAAGTATAGAATCACAAGATTATATGAATATTAAACAATATTTAATGATGAAATTTTAGAAATTATTTATATTTTGATTCTTCAACCCTTTTTTCATCTAGAATACTTTTTTCTTTTCTTAATTACCAACATGTAGAAAATATTTCTATTTTATAAGTTTGACTTCTATATATATATTTGGGAATTATATTATGTCTAAAATAACATCATTAACATCCAAAATCCTTCTGTTTACATCACATTAATACAAAACCATGGAATTAACATCACCTAAAATGAAACACAATGTAAAACCTGATTTAGAACCTGATTTATGTTTCGTAATAAACAATGAAACAAAAAACCATATCATCTTATTCTCTTGTCTAATTTGTATTTTTTATATAATAATTATAGAAAACTCCACTAGGTGTCAATAAAACTCCCAGTGTCATGAAAACTATATATTTCAACAACTTCTTCATTCATGGGCCTAAAATCCTTCTATTATCATATAAGAGAAGTTCCATATTTTGAAAATCATATATTTAGATCTATATAATATTTATATAATTATATTATTTAAAACAATAATCAATTACAATATTACGAATTATTTCAATGAATACTACATGTTATACTAATTCTTTCATTTATTATAAACTCTCTCATATTTATATGGTTTCCAATTTATACATTTGGTAGGATATATACATCAAATTTTATGAATTGATTTCTATAAAACCAATATATGATAAAGAATTTACGTGGAGTTTTCCAACCAAAATATTGTATAGAAAATGGTTCCATCAAATATAATCAATGCCCTTACTTCTAGAACATACATTTATCATTTAGTGGTAATGTAAGAATACATTAAGAAACATTATAAAAAATTATATATAACATTTTTTCATCAATTTTAAACATTTACCCTTTTTTAGAATCTACAGAACACCATAATATAAACATCACATACCCTGTTTTCTATTTTAAGAAAACTGATAATAGTGGTTAAACATTTCTCAAATTTGTCGACAATTTAAGGACATATTCAATTGTGAATCCAAAATGAATTCAATAAAAATAACGAACTCTCTATAAAACCTTCATTTTATCCATGTAATATACAGAAATATAATAATATTTTGTATATTTAGGGAATATGAAATTCCATAGCAATTTTTTCATTTAATTCGATAGATATTTCATGTAAATAATTTTAGCACTATCATATGATTCTTGATCCATATATAGAAGAAATTAAAACAAAAATATTTTAGAATGGTATTTCCATAAAAATTTCCTCTATTCCATAAAAAACATAATCTAATATTGTAAGAAGATTCATATATTATTATAAAAATTTATAAATGTTATTTTTTTCACTTATCATAAATGACAATGATTTTTTTATATAATATAAACCTTTTTATTTTAAGTATTGTAACTAACCAGGATTTTTGAATGATAATTTTTTTACAAAAATGCGTGATATATTATAGTGGTCATAATGAAACTTTATACCTATAAAATAAAATGAGTATAATTGAAATGGGACAATTGGGGTTTAAATATTATATGACCATTGGTAAATAATGTCAATTTTTTATTATGACTTTAGGAAGTAATTATCTAGATTATAAATATTACATTATAATTGGTATTTTAAATATAAATTATAATGGTTAATTAATACAAAAATTAGAGTTGATGACCTCATCCAGTAGATTCATACCGTATGAATCCATTTTTTAAAACTTGGGAGGGTGGTAAAATCTTGGGGATTCAAATGTGACCAATCCCAAGATGATATTCAACAACTTATTATTTAATGAAATCCCCTTTGGGAGAAGTTATAGTCAGTAGATAAACCTATAGGGCTGTGATAGACGAGGTGTACCATTAGTCTATCACGATCACAAACATCTCTATTTGGTCATATGTGGGTCTTATAGGTGGTTATGTGTAATCTATTTAGATACATAATGTATAATAAATTAGTAATAATGTTATTTTCTTTCCATCATTTCCATTTTGAGTTTGTTTTTCAAAGAAATATGATGAATTTGATTAATTAAATTTTCATACAATAATTATACTTTTCAAAAAATATATAATTATTAAAATAGACGAAGTTATTATTAATAGCATTTTTATTAATGAATTAGTATTATTAAAACATTTTTATTTATATTTAAAAGGTAATATAATTTTATATTATTTCACATGTCACAAATTTAACTATGCATTTTACTATTTATTTTCTATCCATATTGTTTTATAAAAATAATATTAAATATATATATATTTTAAATTTATCATAAATAGTATATTATTATGATATAATAAATATTATTTTGAAAATAATATTGTCACATTTAGGGTTTGGAGATTTTATGAGAATTTTATAAATTTTTTTGTTTTTCAGAGAATAGAAAAAATACAGTTTTGAGTTTCTGCTGTCTTTAATAAAATCATAATGATGTAATAAGTAATATAAAATTATTTTAGAATCATGGTGATGAAAAATATGACTAATGGTGTAAAAATTGGCCAATACCATGGGAAAATACCATGGTAAGGGCCATTGTTTTTCAAATACCAATATCGAGGTTTCCAAGAAAATTAATAAAAAAACTCACCATACTTTTCTATAAATAGTGTGCTGATTATTTTTTCCATTTATTAAAATAAATGTTACATTTATATATAATATTATCACCTCCCAAGAATTCCTCCCATGGTTTTCTTAGGACCCCCATGATATCGGTCTTCTAGTTTTAGGAGTTAAACTTCACGATAAGGGAATAATGAACATCCATTTTCCTTTCGTTTTATATTATTATTTTTTATATCCCACAACAATAAATAATATGTTATGATTTAAATCATACTCTATACCTATAATGTATTAAAATAATTTTATGAATGTGATAACCCATTACCCTTTTAATTTTTATGTTTTCTAAAACAATATTTCATACCCATTATACTGTAAAAATTCCTTCTCAAAATTTCACTCTTTTTCACAAAAAAAAATTTATTTTATTAAATGAATTCCAAAACATATTTATCCCCCATGGGAATAAAAATGCATGTAATAAATATTTATTTTATTCTGGTATTATGATAAATTTATCCCATGTTAATTTTCCATGAGATTAAAATGATATGAGGGTCGTGATATTAAGAACATTCTAAAAAACCACGATTTTCATACGAAACTTGTTTTGATTATCCATGACTCCTTTATGAAATTTTTTATTACCATATTTTGGGATAAAATTTATTAATACATGTTATGGATGAACCCTAATAGCACTCTAATTAATTAGTTAGAGAAATTAGTATATAAAGATTTAATATTATATGATTCCTTCATAATGAACCTGGGTAATTTTTTGAAACCTTAGTGATAAACCTTAAAGATAATAATAATAGTGACTCAATTAAATTTTTTATAAACATTTTTTTTGTTATGAATAATGTTATATTAATTATTATATTAATATTTTACAATTTCTGATTCTTTTATGATATTCCTTATGTTTATCTTTATATTCATCAAGATTACATGTAAAATATTTCCCATGTTTTTCCATATCGGGACATGTGCTTACCATTTACTTTGATGTATGTACCTAATAAATGATATGAAATAAATGTAGTTATGGTGATCCTTGAATAATCCTATGAAGTGTATTAGAAAAATTTATTAATTTTACATGCATTATGTACATTTTTCCACAAGACACTAAACCTTATAAGATCTGTTGTTTGAAAATAAATTTTGTAATGTTACAGAATAAAAAGGTGGGATTCACAATGTATCATGTTTTAAATATATTTAATAAGGAATTATATTAAATAGTCTTCAAAAATAATAATGATCTATTTTAGTTTCTATCATAATCATTAATTGGATAGAAACCATATATCACTAAGAAAGAAGTATTTATTAGTGTTTATCTTCGTAATATTCAATTTAGGTAGTCAATTATTGAAATCATATCATATATGAATCTTAGATCATTAAGTGGTAAGATATTACCTTAATCCTTCGGATGGATGTTGTTTTAACTCTATTCCTATGAAATTATTTTAGGGATATACCCTTTCATTAAAAAATTGTTTGTTTATTTAACATTATAGGTTAGTTACATCCTCAATTTCATATAAAAGATAGTCTCTAGGAACCTTGATTTTCACTGAAAATTCCTTGTGTGATGATATTGTTTTCCATGTGTTTTTTCAATTGGAATTTAATAGATTGTATGATTTTGAAAGGGATTTAATCATATTATCATATCTCATGTTACTACCATCACATGTATGCATTATTATAATTATTTATTTTATATATATTTTCTTCCAATAAATTAATGGGTTCAAACTATATTAATGTGTAACTCCTTACACAAATCATATATTATGTGACTCACCAAAACAATATCCAATTATATTTATATATATTCCAATTCATCCTATGAAAATAGTACAAGAAAAAATATAATAAAAATGATTATATTGATTTGAAACAAACACTAAAAAAGTAGTATGCCCGAAGTGATAGATGACCAACCCAATTTTTTCAAAACAATACATATGAATCTAGAACAATGAGAAATCATATGCTATGTCCCATTACCTAATGATACATTAGTCAATAATTATTTCTTTCCTAAAATCATTATAACACCTAATATGTATGTATAATAATTAATTTCATAATTCAAACACATAACTTAATGCATTCCAGAGTAAAGGAAATCGAATCAAAATCAATTATCACACATTTTATGGAACATCTTTGTGGTATATCTGATAGATAAGAATTACATTAACACATTTAATAGAGGAATTAATCATAATTCATAATATTAAAATTTATATAAGTGAATAAGGGGATAAATAAATGAATGAATGCTTAATATATTTAAACATAAGATCAAAACATATATTAATAATTGATAAATAACATACAAAATCACTATTATTTAGGATTATATTTCACATAAAATTTAAATTTTATCCACAATAAACATTACATATTTCCATTTACAATGTTATAAAGTGAATTACTTCATATGTCACGAAATGAGATAATTTAAAATCACATTTAATATTGAATATTATATATTTAATATTTATAAAAATAATATAATATAATTAAATGATTGATTGTATCAACAGCCCAAACATATTTTTGAATGGTTGAAGTAAATTTTATTAACAACGTCTTAATAATAAAATTTTATACTGTCATTTATGAAATATTCAAATAATAAAATAACTACTTTTTATAGTATCTTATTTAATTTTTAATAAATTTACATAATATATAATCATATAAATGAACATTAATCATTTCCATATATATAAAAAATATATCATATTGTTTATAGCCTCACTTTGAATAAAAAGTGGGGCCTCCATCCATAAACTAGTGATGTCTTTAAAATTTTTAAGATTAAATTATTTTCTCTATAAAATTATATTAAAAGTAGAAGGTTGTTTTAACAATATTCATGTTTTCTCTTCCAAAATGTAATCAACTATGAACATTTATGTGGAAACAATATGAAAAAATTGCATTGTTTTTATGGTTACATTACAACTACGGTCATTTTGGTACATAATTTTGTGTACTATGTAAGACTAATATCTATAATAAATTATATTAACTCTTAGAAATACTAAATGTATACATTGTAGGATTAACTATACGATGGAAGTTGTTTTTCATAATATATTGTTCTATAGAATAAAAAGTTTTACATGGTTAAGAATTCAAAGGTATAAAAAACCCCTAATACCACGATGTTGATAATATTACTATAATTATATGTTTTCCAAAAAATTAACTATTTATTGTTTTTTCTATTTTAAATAGACACTATGGTGGTAATTATTCCAAAAGAACTAAAATTACCATAATCATAAGGAGCAAGTGATGATGTTAAATTTTCTTGATCATTAATAAACATTTCCATTTGATTATGTAGTGGAACATGGAAAACATGTTTTTCATGTTTCTTGTTCCATTAAAATGTGTATCTATCTTTGGATATATTTTCCACAATTCCACTGAATGGGTTGAAATACCATCCCTCGTATGAACTCATTAAATATGATATCCATATGGGCCTATTATAGAACTATACTATTCCAAAATAACTAGCTATAAAAATAATTCCATAAATAATGAAACCTTTATATGGACGGACACACCTCACTAATCATGAAAGATAGTTCTTATGAATTGATTAACTTTTTATACATAGTTATAATATCATAGATACAGTAATAATCTTCCCTTACAAATAAATATCTAATATTAAATCTATATGAACTAATTTGAGAACTTATTTTCCCCAACTCTATGGAAAAGCAATTCTTTGAAACACAATGTTTCTACTATATATATAGTCGTACATTAAAATCCCTTATAAATTAGAGTATCAGGGAATCAAATAAGTATTTAACCTTTTCATTTATACCAGTTAAGATATCAAAAAACGTAGTGGAATATAAAAATATCAAACATGACATCCATATGAACCTATTGTAGAACATCATTTCATATTTGTTTGGGTATTATATCATTCTATTTCCATATATATCCATGTCGGAGATCATTACATAATCACCAATCATGTAAGAGACTCCCAAAAATTATCGAAATTCCTATTCTTTTCCCTTAAACCACTAAAGGGTTTCAAAGGGACCTATTATATTTATAAAATTTGTGAATTCATATATCTGAAACACAAATAACTCTAATGTATATCTATATATTTGGAATGAATAATAAATCCAAGAGTACTAATAGGGTACCTTTCAAATGTTGATCCATCCTTTCCATGTATAAAACTAATCTTTTTAGATACCCAATATTTTTTAGAAATATTCCTTTATTTTATTATGTCCCAAGATGATGTGAATCACCTTACTCTTGAGTAAGTCCACTCCTAAGCCACAATTTTCTAAAACATTGAGATTAATGTTATGAGATATCCCAGAGCTAAAGTGATATAAATTTTTATTATTATTATAGAATATTTATAATCTATAGAGGAAAACAACACATCTAGTGATTTAATAGGAATATATTAAAAATATAAAAAATAATTTTTATGCAATATTGAAATAGAATATTAGATTATTGTTGAACATGACATATTTTTCAAAAATTGACTTGACTATTTTGGATAAATTTTTAAAATTTTATCATTAAGATTATGTTATCAAATACCTCATAATAATTATTAAACAGATATTATAAATTGGATTGATTGCTATGTTAGAAGATAAGTGATGAAACAAGGATTATCATGCAAGTAGATAATATTATTTCTTTCCTATCGCAACATATTTTCTCACACTTTATCATGGTGAACATAAGGTTAGACCATAATATTTTACAAACCACCACATTCTAGAAATCCTTTTTGTTCATATATATAACATGATTAATTATTTCAAATGAAATATATACTCCAACATAACCAATTTTACATCATTAATTGTTATAATGTTCATGAAACCATTTATTCCATCTATGTACCATTAAACTCTAACATATAATTATGACATACTAATTGAAATTAATTTTATCCAACATTTAATAATTATATGATAAATATAAGCACGAAAACTAACCATTTTCCTTCTATGATTGGTGATTCAATAATAGACACCCATAGGGGTGTTGTGTAACACCCCATGTAAATAAAAAATATGATATTTTTATATTTATCCATTTTTCTGAATAAAATGTTAATATCAATTTAAAGGGAATTCTATGCTCAATGGCATACCCAATATGCAACAACGAGTTTCTTGGAAATCTTACGTTGCACTATAATAATAAAATAATATTATTTTAAATGGTAGTTAATGCCTAGCCGTTGTAATGGAGGGAATGAATAGAAATAACTAAAAAATGATTATATATGATTACAAAATATTTTTACTTTTATCCAATAAATGTTAGAGGCTTAAAATGGTAATGAATCCAATTTTTAGTGTAAATATTCTAATATTCTTTAAAAGGTCGATTAACTACCTTTTGATGGCGAACCCTTTTTAAATCCACTAGTAGACAATTTTATACTTTATATTGGACCAAATAATGTATTTCTTTATAAACGAGATATCAAAATTTACTTTGAGTTGGTTTTTGTTATTTTGTTTTGATAAAGTCCATTTTTAATGAATTAGTGAAAAATGTTGTATTTTAATTCAAAACCTCTTTTTAATATAATTTTTTAATATGCTTATATAATCTTTTGAATTAGTTGTAAAGTGAAATTAGAATATATTTTTACTATTTAATCCAATGGTGGTAATTGGAATGAATTTCACATTGAAATTGGACTTAAACTACTGTTAATCTTTTAATAGATATTGTTTCTTAAAAACACGCTATTTGTTTGGCAGAAGGAATTAATTATTAAATTAATTAATACAACTTATATGATTTGAATTTTTTAAATTAGACATCATTTTTGAATTCGGAATATCAAATATAACTTAGGGTGAATTTTTTCTATTTTTCTGAAAAACTTCAATTTTTGATGATTAGTGAAACCACTAAGTGGTAGTAAAAAACTAATTTTTCATTTAAATGAAGAATTACCACTTTTTTGAATTGAATTTAAAGAATCCTACATAACTGGTTGTCATTATTAAGTAAAATTTGGTTCAATGGGAGGAAAATAATTTTTGGTGGTTAGTAACTTTTAAGTATTATTAATTGCGATTAGAGGTAATTAGTGTAATTTAAGGAAAAACAATGTTTTAATAATATTAAATTACATTGACAAATGTCCTACCCTTATTGGATGTGTCATTGCCGACCAAGAAAATCCATGGGTAAACATGGGGTCCCCATGGAGCCACATGGGTAATAAATGGACATTAATAACTTTTTATTTAAAGTTAAGATAAAAATGTCACAAACATGTACTATTTTACTAAACCAATTTTTACATGGGGTTATACAAGTCATATAATTGACTATAAGTATTCATTGGAATGATAAAACTATTTCCAACATAATATTATATTTTTATAATATTAATACATTAAATAAATTAATTAATTTATGACACCATGATGTTGTAGTGATTACCTCATTAATGAATGAGTTAAATAAAATGAAAAGATAATGTAAAATCTAAGAGATACACTTTTCAAAAACCTATTGGATGGGTGAATTTAGAACCCTTATCACCTTACCCTAAAATATATAATTGTGGGTGTTTTGATATCTGAAATCATTTTATAATAAAGTTACTTTTCAAGACATTCCAAGAGTGCCCCTCCTCTCTCTTATAAAAGGCCCCCACCTCTACCTCCTTACCCCCACCTCCCAAGACTTTTTCTCGACCTAATTTTGATCATTTTATCTCTACACATCCCTATCTTACTCTTAGAAGCCTAACATTGGGCAGAAGACTTTCCAAGGATTCTTTTGAGCTCAAATAAAAGAGAGTTATCCGATTTAAAGGTAAAGTCTTCCCTAATGTTATTTTGTTTTATTTTTCTTCTCCAACCCCCTAAACTAATTTTATTACATTCTTTTGTAACAACACCAGTATAGTTAATATACTATGAATGTGTTATTAGGAGTATTCTATCTACACTAATACACACCTCTATCTAATGGTTAAAGAAGATTCTGTTTCTGTGGGTTGTGAATTACTGCCTCACGAAACGATGATTGTTCAATCTTCTTTTAACACCTCTCATGGTGGCCATTAAGATGTCAATTTATTTATATATGATATATAAATTATGTTTATGTATTCCTTATTCTTATTTATTTTTCATTTATTCCATACCTTTATGGTGTCCATAATGGGTAAACGGGATAATTTCATTTTAGAAAGTGCGGACTACCGCCCCCTCAAAGTGATTTGAATCATTAATACCATATGTAGGATGTATAAAGGATGGATTTAATAATATTATATATTATATTATACATTAATTATAATATAACTATGTTTCATTATTTTTAATCTTTCCATAAAAGTAAGAAATTGAAATGAAAGAAGCGTTCATGCGTACGTACGACTTACTGTCTCCATGAACGGTACATTTAATTCATTATCTCCAAATGTTATGTACTATTATAATTACATATATAAAATGGAAATATATTTCATATATTACATATAAATGATTTATATCATTCTATAATTATAAAATATATATATCTCTCATATAGTTTTAATTCCATTAATATGACAAAGAAATGAAAGTAGCGTTCATGTGTACGTACGACCTACCATCTCCATGAACAATGCATGTCATTTTTTATATCCAAATGTTATGGAATAGTATAAAATTAATATATAATAGATATATATGAAATTTAAATAATTAATACTATTTTTTAGATGATGTACCTATAACAACATGGAAAATTATTTTCCATCAAGTTCAATTTTGACTCATGTACCGAACATCGAGAAAAACATATGATATGAACTCACAATATTAACAAATTATTATAACATTTTAATATGTGATATGAATTGAATAATAAACTTTAAAGGAACTCCTTAAGATATTATTAATTGATCAAAGTTTATTATTCAGGAATATAAATAAATGAACAAGACAAGTCAGACTTAAGGTAATGGATCCAACCTCTCTCTTTCTTTTTAAGTACTATCTTTTATGAAATTTATTTTAATATCATCTTTATTATGTTTGGGGATGTTATTTTATATTCCTCATTATGTAATTTTTATGTTCATATTGTTAGAGACCCTATTTGATCTCATAAATCCATTTTTGTAAGTATTAAGTGGCATCGTTAGGCTGCTAAGTTTTCGTAAGGGATTTTTCATGTCACTTTTATTCACGTGGGATTTATGCAACATTTGCAACCATTTCATTTTATTGGTGTATTTACTTCCCATTATTCTACTCTTTTTGTAATATACTTTATTTTATGTGTATTTACATCAATTTTTTATATTCCTTCTTTCGGGGGGTGTACATTTCGAATGTTACCCAAGCCGATAAGGGAACCTTTCACCCTCCGGTTTTAAAAGGCTTCTTTAAGTCAGGTCTTTTAATTTACATCTTCTTATGTTGGGATATGTTATTATATATCCTTATTGCTGTAAATTTTATGTAAAAGTGATGAGATACCCTTCTTATCTCTCATCATCTCATTTTAAGAATTTTAAAGTGACGCCGTTGGGCTGTCAAATTTCGATAGGGGAACTTCTCAACCCAATTTCAATTCTTTGGGATAAACCACTAATTATTCATTATGTTGTACTATAAATATGTGTGGATGACCTATGAATGTTTTACACTCATTATCCTCTTATATTGGGTGTATTTATATTTTTCACACATAATTATGTAATTGATTTATCCTTAATCTAAAGATACCGACTTTGTAAGGGACTTAGTTTCAATCTCCTTTTATTGAGGCATATTTTGTTTTTGTACAAGACATTCCTTTATAAGCTGTATAAACACATTTGAATTTTCATTTCATTCAAATGTATTCTTTTTCTACAAGCATTTTACTAAACGACAAAAAGGAATGTTTCTTTTAACATATACGGTGACAACAACCTTTTCCGCCACCGCGAGTATTATATGGTCTTTGGCTTGCTCAACAAGCCATATTGTTTTTTAAATGAAATAAATACCATATACTCTATAATTTATTTGGTATTGGAAATGGTTTTTATAATATATTTGTTATGTCAATATATTTAAGTCATATATTATGACAAAATGTGGACATTTATTATTTCCATTATATTTGTTTTATGTATTATGATATTATAATGGTACTTGGACATTTGTCGGGTGGTTACATGATAAACCATATGACAGGCGGTGATGTGAATACCAGGATGGGTGGTTACGTTATAACCTCCAATGCATTGGGTATGAAAGTCGGCCGTATGGATATTCCATTTAGTGATATGTCTGGAAGTCGACCGTATGGTTATTCTATTTAAGTATGTTTATGTCCTAAGTTACCATTATATGTTATGTTTTCATTATATGGTTTTATGGTAATCTTTTTGTTAAAAGGATAAGTGGTGATCTTTTTTCAGTGAATCGTATTTACTACATCGTAAAGGCGAAAAGTAATAATTTGATAAAGTATTCATGGTTTACTTGTTGTTTTGATAAACTAATAGTTTTTCTTTCATTGTGTATCATTTACTGGGGTTATTATGCTCATCCCAGGGTTTTGAAATTTTTTCCACAGGACAACAAGATGAATAGGGTCAAGGATGGGATCAAGGAAAGACATGCTATCTAAAACATGGAACTAGACATGTTTCTTTTTAAGAGGTTTTATTTTATGGAAACTTAATAGAAGTGTCTACTTTGTAATATTTCGATATGTAATAGTTATTACCTAATTCTCTAAAACTATAAACCTGAAATGATCCTCTATGTGAATTATTCATTTAATTCATGATTATGTAATGTTATATGTCTGGGTCCTTATATTTGGTATCAAAGGTCAGTTTAGACAACTTTCGGGATTATGAGTTTTTTTTAGACACATGGTTAGTCCCTATATCTATTATTTCAGTTAAATCTTTGTTTTATAACCTTTTATTCAGGTAAATTATAGTCGGTTACGAATGGAAGGAGGAGGATCTCAAATGACATTCCTATCTCTTACTGATGACATGCTTGCAATAATTATTGCAATTTCTTGTTCAGATGATTGTGATACATTTTCTAGCATACAACTCACTTGAAAGCAGTTGTTTGAGATATCAAACACCTCCACTATACCTTGTTTTCAATGTGCATCATGGGTTGTATTAAGACAAATACTATTTTCACAATATTCTCATATTTTAGAGAAAGGTAAATATTATCAAGGCATTTTCAAATATTTTACCTTATCACAAGATTTTGAAGCATATTATGATTTTAAAAATGGTGCTGTAGAAGGAGACCCTTGTGAAACCTATTTATATTTGCATTGAAAATATAGTCACTCAGCACATACTTATTGTATTTTAAAAGGACCAATCATCGAAAGTTTCAACTCAAATTTTGTCCGACAATTTTATAGAAATAATGTTTTATCAGATTTTTTGGAATTATATGTCCTACATAATTATTTTCCAAAACTGTTTATCTGTGAACACCCATATGACCTATGTTGTACATGGTGTATTTGGATGGAGGAAGAAAATGATTTTGAAGGATCTATAAATCATTTTTGCAATGCATGGACCTTCTACCTACGTGAATAGGACGATTATGAAACCAAATGGACATCATGATAAAGGTATGATGTTCTTCATTTTGGGAATCATTTTATTTTATCTTATGGTGGTGAAATAAGACATCAAGAATTAAAATGTTGAGATCGTAATGAATGTGGATGAAAATGAGAGGTATAAGGAAACCAATGAGGTTAAAACATGTTTGGTTTAATTTTGGTGTTTTATTAAAAGGAAAACCCGTAGGATGGGTGACAACCTGTCACATCTTGTAAGGCTGCAGGAATCAAACCCACAACTGAAGGGTGACAAGGGTGCATCGCCTACCACTAGACTAAGTGATGTCCCTGGTTTTTATGACAAATTATTTTTAGTTATGTGATCTTATGAATCTATAATAAGTTGATGTTGGGTTATCTATGAAAATTATTAACCTATCATGGATGAAATGTGATTAGGTTAATTACTTCTCATTATAAGACTTTAAGAGTATCTGATGATTGGAGATAAATGTTATGGTTTATCTTGGAAGAATATGTGATTAAATCCTTCATAGAAATGTGTTTTAATCTTATTTTTGATTAAATTGAATAATTTTATGGATAGATGTTTATTTAATGGTCTTTTTTTTATCATTGGGTATTGCTTGAAAATTTTTGGAGATTAAGAATAAATTTTTTTATAAAGGATTATCCTTTTGTGTTATTATTTGACCTTGTACTATCATTTTTTGTTTTGGTTTTGGTTTTAGTCTAAAGACATGAGAAGTATATAGTTCTCTTTTTTGGATTAGTAGATTCTCTAGAAGTTGATTATAGTGCTCTTAATTTGAACAAGTTATCCTAAATACTCATATTTTGGAGAAAATATGAGTTTCTGTAAGAAATCTAGAAAAACATGAAAGTCAACATGACATGTAAGTATGTTTCCTAATGTTTTAGTAAAGAACATAAATAAATTCCTCAATTAAAATTAATTATAAAAAAATGTTGTCTCTTAACTTTTTCTACTGGGGAATCAAATACCGTTTAACCCGTCACAAGTTTGTGATTTTCTGGTGGTTAACATTCTCCTAAACATGTTTTCTATCACCCTCCCTCAGAACATGGCCCTTTGTTTTTTCTTCCATATCCATGTTTTCATGGAATTCTATTATGGGTTAACTCATGTGACCTTTGTACTTCGCTTTCATTATTTTAAACTAATTGTTTTACCGACTCATGTTCTGATGTGGGACTTTTAAAGAAGTTTCCGAGCCCAATTTTAAAAATTCCAAAGACACAATTCCCAAAAGGAGGGAAGGATGTAACACCCCAGGAAAATAACGAATATGAAATTTTTATATTTTTACATGTTTGTGAATAAAATTTTAATATTAATTTAAAGGGAATTATATGCTCGATGGCGTACCCCATACACAACAACATGTTTCATGGAAATCTTACGTTACACTCTAATAATAAAATAATATTATTTTAAATGGTAGTTAACGCCTAGCCGTTGTAATGGTGGGAATGAAAATAACTAACTAAAAAATGATTATATTTGTTGGACAAATATTTTTAATTTTATCCAATAAATGTTATAGTCATAAAATGCGAATGAATCGAATTTTAAGCGTAAATATTCTAGTATTCATTAAAAGGTCGATTAACTGCCTTTTGATGTAGAACCTTTTTTAAATCCACTAATGGAAACTTTTATATGTTATATTAGACCAAATAAAATCATTATTTTGAATTGGGATATAAATATTCACTTTTTGTAGGATTTTGTTTATTTTTTTGATAAATTACATTTTTAATGAATTAGATGAAAATGTTGTATTTTAATTCAAAACCACTTTTTAATATAATTTATTTACATGATTAGTTCACCTTTTGAATTTTTTTTAATGTGAAAATAGAATATATTTTTACCATTTAATCCAATGGTGGTCATTGGAATAAATTTCACTTTGAAATTGGACTTCAACTAGTGTCAATCTTTTAATAGATATTGTTTCTTAAAAACACGCTATTTGTTTTGACAGTGGAATTAATTATTAAATTAATTAATGCAACTTATATGTTTTTAAAATTATAAAATAGACATAATTTCTTATTTCGGAATATCATATATAGCTTAGGTTTAATTTTTTGTATTTTTCTGAAAAACATCAATTTTTGACAAATAGTGAATCCACAAAGTGGTAGTTAAAAAATTGATTATTAGTTTAAATGAAACTTTACCACTTTTGTGAATTGAATTTAAAGAATCCGAAATACATGGTTGTCATTAGTAACTAAAAATTAGTTCAATGTGATGAAAATAATATTTGGTGAATAGTAACATTTATGTTTTATTAATCACCATTAGAGGCAATTAGTGTAATTTTATGTAAAAAATAATGTTTTAATAATATTAAATTACCTTTACACAATTCCTACCCTTATTGTATGTGTCATGTCCGTACAATACAATCCATGGGTCAACTTGGGGACCCCTTGGAGCCAAATGGGTATGAAAATGACATTAATAACTTTTTATTTAAAGTAAAAATAAAAATGTCACAAACATTTACTGTTTTACAAAATCAATTTTTACATGGGGTTATAAAAGTCATATATTTGACCATAAATATTTATTGGAAAGCTAAAACAATTTCCTACTTCATGGTAGTTTTTTTATAATTTTTATATATAAAATAAATTATTTTATTTATTACACCATGATGATGCAACGATTACCTCATTAATGAACGATTTATATAAAATGAAAAGATAATGTAAAATATAATACATATACTTGTCAAAAGTCTATTTGATGGGTGGATTTAGAACACTCATCACCTTATCCTCAAATATATAATGTTGGGACCTTTCATATCCGAAAATAATTTTATAATAAAGTTACTTTTCAAGACCATCCAAGAGTTCCCCTCCTCACTCTTATAAAAGGCCCCCACCTCTACCTCCTTACCCACACATCTCAATAATTTGGCTCAACCAAACTCTGATAATTTTATCTCCTCACATCCCTCTCTTAATCCTAGAAGCCTCACCATGGGTAGAAGGCTTTCCAAGGAAGCCTTTGAGCTGAAATCATAAAGAGTTATCTGATTTAAAGGTAAAGTCTTCTCTAATGTTATTTTGTTTTATTTTTCTTCTCCAACCCCATAAAATATTCTTATTCCATTATTTTGTAACAACACCAGTATCTTAAATATACTATAAAGCTGTTATGGGGAGTATTCGAGCTACACTAATACACACATCCATCTAATGGTTAAAGAACATATTGTTTCTATGGGTGGCGAATTAATGCCTCATGAAACGATGATTGTTCAATATTATTTTAAAACCTGTCATGGTGGCCATTAAGATGTCACATTATTTATATATGATATATAAATTTTTTCTATGTATTCCTTATGCTTATGTATTTTTCATTTAGTCCATACCTTTATGGATTCCATAATTGGTAAACATGATAATTTCATTTTTGGAAGTGCGGACTACCGCCCTCTCAAAGTGATTTGAATCGTTAATACCATATGTGGTATGTATAAAGGATGAATTTAATGATGTTATATAATATATTATACTTTAATTATAATATACCTATGTATAATTATTTTTTTAATTCCATTAAATTATGGAATAGAAATGAAAGAAGCGTTCATGCGTACGTACAGCTTACCGTCTCCATAAACAGTACATTTCATTTCATATCTCCAAATGTTATGTACTATTATAAGTACATATATATAATGGATATATATGTCATATATTACGTCTAAATGATGGATATAATTCTGGAATTATAATATATATATCTCTTATTTAGTTCTAATTCCATTAATATGAAAAAAAATGAAAGTAGCATTCATGCGTACGTACGGTATACCATCTCCATGAACGGTGCATTTCATTTTTTTATCTCCAAATGTTATGGAATAGTATAAAATGAATATATACTGGATATATATGATATTTAAATCATTAATAATATTTTGGAGATGATTTACCTATAACTACATGGAAAATTATTTTCCAACAAGTACAATTTTGACTCATGTACCGAACATCGACAAAATCATTTGATATGAACTCACATTATTAACCAATTATTATAACATTATAATATGTGATATGGATTGAATAATAAAATTTATAGTATTTACTTAATAAATTATTAATTGACCATACTTTAATATTCATGAATATAAAGAAACGAACAAGACAAGTTGGATTTATGTTAAGGGATCCAACCTCTCTCTTTCATTTTATGTACTCTATTTTATGTCAATTATTTTAAGCACATCTTTAGTATGTCTGGGAATTTTATTTTATATTAATATTATTAGAGACCCTATTTGATCTCATAAATCATGTTTTGGAATTTTTAAGTGGTACCGTTAGGCTGCCGAGTTTTCGTAAGGGATTTTTCATCTCACTTTTATCCCTGGGGGGTTTATGCTACATTTTCCACCATTTCCATTGAGTGGTGTATGTACTTCCCATTATTCTAATCTTTGTGTAATATAATTTTTTTTATGATTATTTACATCAATTTCGTATATTCCTTCTTTCATGGGGTGTATGTTTCGAAAGTTACCTAAGTCGGTAAGGGAACCTTTCACCATCCTCTTTCTAAAAGAATTCTTTTTGTCACGTCTTTTAATTTAAATCTTCTTATGTTGGGATATGTTATTATATATCCATATTTCTGTAAATTTTATGTAAAAGTGATGAGATTCCCTTCTTATATCTCATCATCTCATTTTCAGAATTTTAATGTGACGTCGTTACGCTGTCAAATTACTGTAGGGGAACTTCTCAACCCAATTTCAATTATTTTGGTTAAATCTATACTTCTTGATTATGTCTTACTAAAAATATGTGTGGTTGACCTATGATTGTTTTAAACTTAATATCCTCTTATACTGGGTATATTTTTATTGTTCACACATAATTATGTAATTGATTTATGCTTAATCTAATGATAGTGACTTTGTAAGGGACTTTGTCTCAATCTCCTTTCATTGAGGCATATTTTGTTTTAATACAAGACATTCCTTCATACACTGTATAAACACATTTTACTTTTCATTTCATTAAAATGGAATATTTTTCTACAAAGCGTTTTACTAAATAACAAAAAGTAATGTTTCTTTAACAAATGTGGTGACAATGACCTTTTCCGCCACTACGAGTATTATTTGGTCATTGGCTTCCTCAAAAAGCCGTGATGTTTTTAAAATGAAATAAATACCATATACTCATTTATGTATTTATGAAATTGGTTTTTATAATGGTTATGTTATGTCAATATATTTAAGTGATATATTGTGATTGAAATGTGAAAAGGTTTTCTTTCCATTATATTTTTTTATGTCTTATGATTTTGTAATGGTACATGGACATTTGACGGGAGGTTATGTGATAAACCATATAATGGGTTGTGCCGTAAATACCGGGATGGGTGGTTACGTTATAACCTCCAACTCATTGGGTATGGAAGTCGACCATATGGATGTTCCATGTAGTGATATGTGTGGAAGTCAACCGTATGGTTATTCCATTTAAGTATGTTTTTGTCCTAAGTTACCAGTATATGTTATTAGTTATTTATATAGGTTTATGGTAATCTTTTGGTTACAGAGGATAAGTGGTGATATTTTATTCAGTGAAGAGTATTTAATACTTTGTAAAGGTCAAAAGTATTAATTTGATAAAGTATTCATGGTTTTCCTGTGGTTCTGAAAAACTAATAGTTTTCCTTATTTGTATATCCTT
This sequence comes from Viscum album, assembly GCA_963277665.1. Classification (NCBI taxonomy): domain Eukaryota; kingdom Viridiplantae; phylum Streptophyta; class Magnoliopsida; order Santalales; family Viscaceae; genus Viscum; species Viscum album. The sequence goes on from OY728148.1 coordinate 2,105,316,726, forward strand.
TACTGGGATTTTTATGCTCATCCCAAGTTTTTGAAATATTTTCCACAGGACATAAAGATGAATAGGGTCAAGGATGGGATCAAGGAAATAAATTCTATCTAAAACATGGAACTATACATCTTTCTTTTTAGAGTTTTTATTTTTTGGAAAATTAGTAGAAGTGTCTATATTGAAATCTTTTGAGATGTAATGATTATGTACTAATTATCTAAAACTCTAAATCTGAAAATATCCTCTATGTGAATTATTCATTTAATTTATGATTATGTAATGTTATAAGGCCGAGTCCTTATATATTGGGTTGGGGTGTTTCCCAAAATGTGATATTTTATTTACGCAATTGTTTTTAATTTATAATATTTTTCTATGTTGGATGAGACTGTGTTTAACCTATCAGCCTCGACCAATTACCCACTGATACATGAAAAAATATCTGGAAATATAAAACATACTTGTGATATTTTTATTTCAAAAATTTCAAAACTAACTGATACACATATGAAGCACAATTAGATGAGGTTTATATGTTCCAAGTCCAAAAATGATCTTTTTTTGTGGATACACTTTCATTTTAATAGACTCTAAAATATAGATCACATTCATATAATATTATTTGGGACAATTAATTGTCACCCAAGATGTACAATATTTTAATAATTATGTAATGTTGCACTGCAATTATGAGGAGAACTACCTCTTATTATATTTTAAAAACCACATTAGATAAGGGTCTACAGTTTGTGGGCATTTGAGACTCACCATGGTCAACATTGTATGAATGTTTGATGTCTACATTCAAATAATGGTATATTCCAAGTTGATATCCATATATATTTTAATCTTATTTATTCAAACATCCTGATATAATCCTCTTTCAATGACGAAAGACTATAAATAATATATAATATAAAAAACATCACTTATTATCTAAATGTAGATAGTTAGAAACTGTCATTACTGAGTTGACTTCTTCTTCAGTTATCAGATACGGCAGTGTAATATTCTTACTCCTAAATAATTATCATCTTCATGAACTAGATATTTAAATGATTATTTTTTAAGAAAATTCTATATTAATTATTTTCAAAATCTAAAAAATTATATTTGTACACTTCATTCTCCATTGCTTCTTTAAAAACAAATACATTGATGTTTAGTTCATCTTCATAACTCAATATTCTGTGATAACCATCTACCATTACTTGTATAATTAGCATTTTCTTCATATATTTTTATTAGATATCCATGGTCATATAATGTAAAAATTTAAATATGGAAACCCATCAACATAATTTAACATGAGGTCCTTCTTATTCATGATTTTGGTAGTCTTGTCCCAACCAATGTAATTCATTAGTTGATGATATAATTTCCATATTATAATATGAAAAAACAATGAAAATTACTCTAAAATTATATAATTAATGTTATTTCTTTTAAAAACCATGGTATTAATCCTTCTTAGGAATGCCAAATATTCCCTCTATAAATTAGAGTCATTCATTCCAATTTTTTTCTTTGATTTTCTATCTTCTAAACTAGGTGAATGAATATCATGTATTAAAAACATAATAATCTTCATAAATACGGAACCATGAAGACACCATGGTTCCATACATTGAGTTTAGGGATGATCTCTATCCATAATAATATTTATACAATTATTTATTATAATTCAAAAAACAATTCAAAATAATATCATATATATTCCTATTATGATATTCTTTATTTTCCATTGAAAATTTCAATAGTGATGTGAAACATGAAATATTTACCCACAAAATTAATCTTATAAATTGAATTTGAAATGAGTCTTCATCAAACATAATAAATTTAATGACACTTACATGTTAAACTAATGACTTATAATCTGAACTAATGAACCCTTGTAAAATTTAGTTGGGAATGGAATTGATCCACACAAATATTCCAGTTAACCCCTAAAAAATATACTGGGAAACCATTATAGAATATTATAACGAAAATTATTATAAGGACCCTTGATCTGAGGATCATCATGTGGGTGAAATTGGTTGGTTACCATACCTCCATCATACCTCCCCTTATAATATAGGACACCGATTAACAGTATGTTGTGATATATATATTGGGGAGACTATAACCCCTGGTATATATAATAATAAATAGAAATGAAATAGGTGATAATAAATATAAATGTAAATAAAAATAGAAGAAACCAAATACCATAGTTCTGGAATATAAAAAAGGGGAAAAATTACCAATAATAACAAATCATGTAATGATATACGGATCTGTATCGAAATATAATAATAAGAAAAATACAAAAAATAATAATATGAAAAATAATAATCCCAAAAATCCTTAGTCATAAACCCCCTATTATACCCATCTATAAATTCTGGCCTATCCAGCAAGTAAAAAATCCACAACAAGACCCATTAACCTTCTCAAAAAATTCATCCATGTTATCTAATCAAGTACCAAATGGTACTCGATTAAAGTTTGAGTAAAACGTAGTAAGTCGACACCACCATGTCTAAATTAATTCAGTCAGTTAAAATGTTTATGGAATAAAGTTATAAATATGTTTATTAATAAATCATTTAATATAATACATTAATCAACCTACTATGGAACCATTTTGGAATACCTATGAGCATCTAGGACAACCATTCCATCCAATAAACATATATCCATGGAAAAGTCACAAAAATCTAGGTCGATCACATAATATAAGAAATTTGTCAAGGTATTATTAAGAGCCCACTAAATATAATTATTATACAATGGGCCTCAGCCGATCCAAATCAATAGGACCATTAAAGCCTGGGACTTGGGCGATCCCTCCCAATATAATCAATACATTATTATAACAAAAAAATTCATAACAAAAAGGACATCACAAAATCACATCATAACACTTATGGGTTAATTATGCCAATTACAATGTATTAAATAAAAATATAATTTATATATCAAATGATCAACAATCATATCATTAAGAAACAAGCCATTACTTTGGGATATTATATCAAGAAATCACTTATGGTATCATGTTATTCTAAACATGAATCATGAAATTATATATGTTCTAATTATTCAATGGTTCTCTCACCCTATAGCTAGCAATAATCTCAGTCACATAAATAATTGAATCCAAAAAACAGAGATAATTATAATACATAGTTTATTATTAATAAATGAATAAATAAATTATATTTTATGTTATGTTGGTGAAATGAAATTATCACATAGACAACTCAATTAAAAACACACAAAGTTTTCGTTTAGAATATCTTCCTTTATCTACTGTTCAATGCAATTATTCCAATGAAAAATCCCAATATAGACAAATGAGAAAATGATCACATGAAGAACCTAGATCAACCCATCTCATTATCAAAACCTAAAAACCCTGTATTCAGGATATTGAATCAATAATGACAAGGAAGAAATGGATATAAGTGGGATACAAAAGAAAATCAACTATCAAGGGATTTGATTCATAATCAGGACATCAAGAATGTAGAAAGAGACTCCAAAATTATAATGAAATTTTCCAAGTTCTAGAGAAAAATGAATAAATAAAATAAATGAAATAATTATACCCATGAAATTCATAAAACTAAATGAGTTGATGATTAAAAGTAATTAAATCCTTTAAGCTCATGTATTTACTCATTTTTAAGGTATGCTGAAATCCCCATCAGGTCAGGTAAATATTTATCATGATCAACACATATATGGCATGAATTAGGATAACTAAATGTACCTACTTCTTGTCGTGAAATAGTTTAGAGACTCTGTATGGAGTAAATTAAACTTTCTGTAGCATGTGGATGGCATGTAATTTAAAATCAAATTCTTTGAAGCTTCTTGGATATTTCTTAAATAACCTATAAACCATCCAAACTCATCTAAATACCTCATAATATTGTTTTAATTGTTAATACATGGACCCCATTAATTCAAATAAACATATAACTCATAAATTATATAATTCATTCCACAAAAAATATCTCCATATCTGAATAAGACATAGCCACATAGGCCAATCAAAATACTCAAAGAGGAAATTACCTAAAACAATAATAGAACATAAATCCTCTACAATATATAACATCTCATCATTGAGATAAAGCAAAAATCCATGTGGGGTCTGGGAAAAAATGTATAGATACAATGCATTCATATCAGACTCCTTCATTAGGTATCCTCATAAAAAATAATATGATTCCACATCACTCAAACTCAAGGTATAGTCCTACCCAAAAAATAATTCTCACTATAGTCCAAAATCTATATCGAATGCTCCACAATATTTAAAATTAACAAAATGATTGAAATAATTAATATCTACCACATGATAATGTTTAGGATAATATCTCAAATAATTAACAGATATAATACATGTTCCATGGAATTTTAGAATTATGGAAGGGATAATCGGTACACCACCGAAACAAATGTTTCCACTCACTCAAACATCCTGATAAAAATATGTTCCAACTTAAACTATTTATCGATAAATCATTTAGCAATCCTAGTTTATATCCATAGGAAAAGAATACGGGGATCCGAAAACTATAATGGTCATCATTTATGGTCTTTATATGATTTCTACCTACTGGGCACTTTCTTTAAACACCTCTTAATCAATTGAATCTTCTCAAATGTAGACCGCATCAGACAAGGGACAATAAGCATTTTTTCACCTAAATTTATCCAAAAAAGTGTAAAATTTCTTGGTATTGCATAGGATTCCCCTAAATTTTTATCTTGATTGATTCCTTGATGTTTTTATTATATCAAAAATATGTGGGTGACAAATGTATCACCCATGATCCCCAAAAAAACTAAAATACTGGCTCATATCAGGTACTCCAGAACTTGACTATCCCACTCATATTAACCTTTAGTATGAGGATAATAGGTTGTGATAAATTGAACATGAGACCCCAAAAATAATTATAGAGACCCTTCAAAAATTGTGATGTGAATCAAGAATATTTTTCTGAAAAAATACTCTATATATCACCCTACATCTAAAGTATCTCGCACACATACAGACTTCCCAGATCATCAATAGTGATTGTATCCACAGTTGTTAAGAAGATTCATATATTATTTAGTTCATCCATTATATCCCATTATTCATAATTCATACATTTTATCCTAGCTAATCCTCTCACAAAATCTATAGTAACATAATCCCATTTCAACTCATGAATGGGAAGATGCTACAATTGCCAAACTATCTTCTAATTCATATCTATCACTTACTAACAAATGAAAAATCATACCACATTGTCTGATTCCTACTAATTGATTCCTAACCACTGTTACTATCAATCTAATTAAAATTATATATTTTTAGAACAATGATCTACTACACAACAAAATTCATGAATCTCTCTCATCATCTCCTCATGAAATCCCATATAAACACATAACCAATCATGAAAAATAATAGAAATTACACTATAGTGGCACCATATTGATGGTTTATCACCACCATATAGGCTATACCTTAGAACATACCCCTTATAAAGACCCAAACATTACATAAATTGTTATTACATCATAATTTAAGAATACTTATTACAACATATAACAAATCCATGATAGGACTTTATAGGTAAAGTGTCTTTATAAACTGGGAAACATAAACAAATGGGTCATAATGCATCTACATTGTCTCCCATTTAGTTCATCATATCTAGAGTCCCTTTTGGAATATCATATTTAATATCCTTCTTCATAACCTGGGAAAATGAAATCCTACTAAAGGTTGAGCTCAAATTCTCAGTAAGGGTAAACGATAGACATATCAATCATATCATATTCAAAAGAACATAACATTTTGAAAAACTTATCTGGAAAAAGAGATTATAATATAATGACATGGGATAAATCATAGTAGTGAAATGTAATCCCAATAATCATCCGCTAAAACATGAAACATTGTGACTTACACACATAATCCTAGAAATTAATTTCAATTTATTCAAGAATCATTTAAATAACAATCATATCGGACAAAGTCTATTTATGAACCGAGATAACTCCTCGTTTCAGTCCTATATCATTTAACCAGATTAACTTTCTGTTCCAGACATGAATATATCATTAGATATAAATATTTACCTAATACATTGTAGGGAGATATAAGTCCCACACATCTCATAATGATATCATCTTATGTGTGCCACATAATCATAAATCATATATCATAGCATAACCAATGTAATAAAAATGGGATTCCTAACCATCATGCCATCATAACATAATCCATATAAAATAAAAGGGCTTAATAAAACATCTTCCATCATAAAATAACCAAATCTACGTAAAAATATGGATAGATACAGAACCCTATATTATCATAGATGGAAAATAATTTTTATAACACACTTGAACTCCATTATTGAGGAAAATATCATTTCTACTTCAAAAACATTTTTCCTTTCTTAACTTGTCATACAATTTTAAACTAATAGAAGTTAATTAAAAATAAACATAAAAACATGTCATGGAATATTCACGGGCATAATGTTCTAAGAAATCATAAAAAATAATTCATGTCGTATATGTTAAATAAAACATTCTTCTCGTACTATGGCTGAAAAATTCAAAAAGTACCTTTTACTAAAAACGAAAAAAGATTCCTTTCATATCTTTTACTAAAAACTCAAAAATGGGTAAAATTATTTTTAAACAATTATAGGAGGATTTAAATAATCTTATATATTGAGGAAACATGGATGTAGATGATTAATATTCCCCAGTAAATTCTGAAATAAAAACAATCTCGGATAAAAATGAGATTTCATGATTTCCCCTTACCTTAGGTCTGATAGGAATTGTACGTATCTTAATCTACTGTATAATGACTAAAATAATGTCATTCACTTATTACAGAATCATAGTAGTTATTATTTTGTCATATATGGTCATATTCATATCTTCTTTTTAATTATATTTCATTGCTACTTGTTATTCTGTTGTACATTGCTTTATGTTCTTATGTGTGTTTTGTCGAATAAATTCTTAGTCCTCTTTTAAGGATAAAGATACCCCATTTACATAATGGTATTAGTGTAATATATATTGTATCTATTCATTTTATTCATTTATATAATCATTATTCAATGAATATCTTGTAGAACATGTCACATCATATCATGGAGACGGTAGACCATACGTATGCACGAGCGATGATATCTTGTCCATAATTATATGAATGGAATTGGAGTTGATGATATAATATTCATAATCACTATCATTTTATAATAATAATATAAAGTTATTATTTAACCCATTATACCCATCCATGTATGGTGGTGGTGGAAAACAGATTACACAACGGCGTGGAGATGGTATTCCGTACGTACACACGTGTGGTGATTCCATTTTCGGTAGGATGGATAGAAGGTGAAATAGGTTTTATTCATATTTATAACAACATATCTTTATATGAGTTATAATAATGTTATTATTTATAATGAAATAACTAGATAATAGGAAGTATAAGGAGGAAGAAACATTAATGAATCCGTAGAAGAGATTACCTCTTCCAAGACGTGCCTCCTTTAAACTTCCTCTCCAGGGACTAGAGTTGGTCTTTTGAGAAGACGAGAACCTCCAACATATTTCTAGGGAAGTTGAGATGAGTAATGGGAAGGGTTTGTTCGAGCATGAAAGCTCAATTTTTTGTAAAGAGAATATGGAGGAAGTTCCCTTTTATAAGGGAGGAGAGGGGCACCTTTGAAAACCTCAAAAATATTAATTCATAATAAATAAAACCCCACATAAAAACCTCCAAAAATTACTCATATTAGAATATTATATTGGATAGGTCTGAAATACCATCATCAAATAAAAATTATAGATGTTTGAATTTTATTGTAAACCTTATCAACTTGATTTATCCTTATTTAATCTATTTAATATTGTTTGTGGTAATAAGATTCTAAATTTCAAATTATTATAAATAATTTATTATGTATTGTGAATTGTCCATAATTGTATTTATTTTGACATTTTGGAACATATAAATTTTAATTTATTATTTTGAAATATTTTTTCCCTTTTTCAAAAATTTAATATTATGTTATTTTTATAAAATAACAATAGTGTCAATTTTTACACTATTCTTTTATATGAATTTAAATAAAATCCACACAAAAAATATGTTCAAAATAAAAAATTTAATAGTTTAATAACATTTCATATTTATCTATAAAATATGTGGATCACATTAAAGAGTTCATATAATATTTATTTCCATATTTTTAAATTCATTTATTTGATATTTCAATCAATAAAATAATTTCAACATAACTATTGTGTCACATTTATTGATAATTATTTAATGCCTAAAAATTCTAAATAAATTACTATGATGTAGATTAATTTATTGGATTTCTTGAGACTATTCATGTTGGAAGTTTCATTATTTTTATCCCCAAATTAAAATTATTATACTTATAAGATTTTAGAGAGTGACATGTTGTCACTTTCTTTGGTTTTAATAATAATTAAATTATTTCCATGGTCAAAAGTTCATAAAATTATTCTATTACAACCCTTAGGTGATATGAGTAGACTTTTAGTCATCCAATATAATTAGTCAGGTGCTAGGGTAATTTTATAATCTTATTTTTACCCTTAATTACCCAATTTACATTTAACTATAGTAAATAAAAATTACCATAGTTACTATTCATAATATCAAAAAATAAAAGTAACCTATTAACATAATTTGGACCCACTAAATTCAAATATTGAATCCATTTTTAAAAATCCAAAACACAGAAGTTGCAATTATAATTTAAAATTAATCCCATTATTAAGAAACTAGGTTTTAAAAGTTAAAACATTTCCAATGATTGAAATGTTTTTAACTATGAATTCAATGTAAAAATAATGGCAATGAAATACATTATATTAAATGATAAAAATAGATTATATTTATACATTAAAACCATTGAATATTATAATTTAACTATATAAATTATTTCGATGAAAAAATTTGTTTTTAATTAAAATATACCGTGTTTTTACTATTCATTAAAATATGAATGTTATCATAATAATATGAAAATTTTATCCAAAATAAATTTTTATATCATGATTCCCAAGAAGAACTTTATTTTCTAAAATTGAACTTATAAACATGTCAAAAACTAGATTTAATGTGGATTCACCATCAAAAGGCGGAAAAACTACATTTTTTGAATAATACTTACTTTACCTGAAAAATTTATTTTGTTCTCATAACATGTTCTAGAAAATGTGTAAGATAATGTTTTATAATTCAAAATGTAGTTAATACTATTCATAATGGCTAGTCCATAATAATATCATAACAATATATTATTTCTTACTCCAACATGGTATTTGTACTACACACGCTATCGAGGAAGGTCGTGATTTCTTGTAACGCAAGAAAAGCTAGTGTTGTGTGTAGTGAAAGATTCTTTTGGTGTTGCGTATAAAATAAGACAAAAAAATATTTCTCATAAAATCTTTGGGTGTTACATTCTACCCCCCTTAAAATGAATTTCAGCCTCAAAATTCATCACTTCATAACAAATAGATGAGGATACCTCTCCCTCATTATATCCTCAAGTTCCCATGTAGCTTCTTCTAATTGGAGGTTCTTCCAGAAAACATTAACCAAGTGAGTGGTCTTGTTTCATAGGACTTTTTCTCTATGATCCAAAATCTATATCGGTTGTTCATCATAAGAAGGATCTTTCTACAGTGGTACAACTTCAAAGCTTAGAACATATGAAGGATCATGTATGTACTTTCTTTAGAGAGATACATAGAACACGTCATGAACTTGAGAGAGATTCATTGGAAGTGCCAATCGGTAAGATACCTTCCCAACATGATCTCATATTTCAAAAGGACCAATATACATATGGCTCAGCTTGCCCTTCTTTCAAAATCTCATTACACTCTGTAGAGAGATATTCATAAGAACAATTTATCACCCACTTAAATCACTTGGTCTTTTCTTCGATGATCGGCATAAATTTTTTGTCGACATTGAGCTGCACTTATGTGATGTTGGATAGATCGGACCTTTTCAGCCATCTCATCAACAAGATCAAGTCCTAATATCATTCATTCTCCAACTTCATCCCTGCAAGATTGAGTTCTGTATTTAATTACATAGATATCTTTATATGGAGCCTTCTAAATAATTGAGTAAAAGGTATTATTATAATAATATTCCACAAAAGGTAGGTGTTTATCCAAACCACCTTGGAAATCCAGAGTGCAAGCTCTCAACATGTCTTTTAGAGTTTGAATTGTCATCTAAGACTGACCGTCTGTCTAGGGATAATAAGTAGTGCTGAAACTCACGTATATATCTATATTATGGTGAAGACTTCAACAAAACTTCGAGGTAAACCTCGGATCATGATCAGATATAATAGAAAGTTGTACTCCATGCAATATTACCACTTACTTTACTTATATCCTAGAAATATGATCAAGAGAGGAATCCTCTCTAATAGCAATTAAGTGAGCAGACATGGTATGATTATCAACTATAACCCAGATATCATTATTGCCTTTGGATGTTTTAGGAAGTCTAGTGACAAAGTTCATGTCACGACCCTTCCTCAGGGCCCATGCCGTGACTACCCCAAACCCGCCTTCCATAGGCCAAGGGCTGGAGACTAGAACCATGGTGGATTTCCCAGTAAAATGGGAAGGCATTTCCTTTGTATAGTAAACAACAAACACCACAGAGCAAGCAAGAAGAAGTAAACACTAAGTAAAAACTGAGTACAACAGTATGTTCGGAAAAGTAAGTGGGCCAGAATACAAACCCCAACTGAAAGTAAAGTACAAATGGAAAGGGAAAACATCAACTGAAAGTAAAGCCCCAACGTCGAGCCATCCACTGGAAGTCCCACCTGAAGGGTGAGTACAGATAAACTCCACAGCTCCTCGGTTCCAACCGTCCGCTCCAAGTACGTCCCGCCCAGTGGTCCACCTCCAGGTACCATCCTACTCCGTAAGCCTCAACCACGATCAGTGTTGTCCGTCGTCTGCAACCAACACAATGTAGTCCGGGCATAGCCCGTGCAGGGGTGAGTATAAGATACTCAGTAGGGACCCCGAAACCCCCGAGGGTCTCCTGAATCTACAAAGGATATTCCATAGAGGAATGATACAATCACGAAGTAACAATAGTCACTGCTTAGGTATATGCCCATACATATACCTAAGACATCAACTCCAGTTTGTCTCCAACTCACGAGCTCATGTACAACCCAGTCCACATAGGAAAACATAACCCATTCCACATAGGAAAGAAAAATGTAATCCACATAGGAAAGCAAGGAAGTATTCAGCTGACAAAAGTATAATTCTTCGTATGACGATAGAGATGATCAGATATAGCCACTGATTCATCTAAGACATTGGACCCACAAAGGATCAATAGGTACTTACCCCTACAATGACCAACAAAGGATATGACCCACACAGGATCTATAGGTAACTAACCTCTTCAATGTTCCACAAAGGATCTGACCCACACAAGATCGATAGGTAAATAACCCCCACAATGACCCACATAGGATCAGACCCACACAGGATCTGTAGGCGCTGGCCCACACAGGACCGTTGAGTGCAGACCCACACAAGATCAGACCCACACAGGATCGGTAGCACTGATCCACATAGGATCACTGAGTGTTGTAGTCATCGCTGTCAGATCCACTGAGGATCTCTATACAGTCGTCGTCGTCATCGCAGTTGCATCCAGCTCAAAGGTTCCCACACACATCAAGCTCGTTCGGGAGGGTTCACTCCATGAGTCAAGGGTTTGATACATCAACTGACACATAATCCAGATTTGATGTATCCAAACATTCTGAATCATCAATAGGAACTCAACGCCATAGACGACGTGTCAATCAGACGCCCGGTCTGAGAGTTATTGAAATTTTCGTCCTAGGGGCCCGGTTGGTTTTTAAGTCAAAACTAACCCGACCGTACTCCACCTGCATCCAAACCTCAATCGGAGTAAGCCAAATGGTCCATCTCACTAAGTGGAATCCAACAAAGTTGACGGCATGTCAATCGGACGTCCGGAGCTCATGTTATAAGTGTTTCTACTCCGAGGACCCTGTTTGTTTCGTGCACGAACCAACCCAGCCGAACCCAAAGATCTCCGAAACCTTGAGTGTAATATACCGAAAATACCGCCTCGATCCAAGGATAGCATCGCAGCTGATGGCGCATCGATCGGAGGTCCGCAGCTCATGTTATAGGCATCAAACCGAAGAGATTCGGTAATAGGGGGTTCGGGCCCAGTCCAACCCGGCCTGATAGCCCCAGGGATTGCCTGAACCGGGTCGACCCGAACCGGTTCTGTGTCCGGCCCCCTTGGGCGCGGCCCGTCCCAGCTGCCGCGGCCCGGCCTAGCGGACCGGTCAGGGCAGCCGGCCCGGCGTGCGGCGCACAGGCCAAGGGCTCGGCCGAAGGGCCGAGCCGTTCGGAAGTGGGGGGCGCTGCCCCCGCGTGTAGCAACCGCGACCCCTTAATGGTGTCGCTCACGTCCGGAAAGCTGGGGGTTGCGAACCCCCAGTTCTTCCACGGTCTGGCCGGCCTGCTCCGGCTCACTGGCTTCTGCCACCACAAGACCGGCAAGGTCGGTCCCCCCAGCTCCGATGCCGGTGGCCTGGAACCGGCCGCCGATACCCCTGCTCCGTCGTGGCCCGGAACCGGCCACGGACTTTGTCCATCTGGCGCAGCGCGAAGGTGCCGCGCCCCTCCGCCGCAGCCCCTATCTGGAAGCGGTGCTTTCGTAGTTCTCTACTATGGCATGACGGCACGGCATCTTTGGTTCATTTTCAACACTACGGCGCGACGGTTCTATGCTTCTTCCCCTTCTTTAATATTTTCTGTGTGGTGCTTCGGCATCGCGTTGCCTTGCTCGTGCCGCAATCAAAATCAATCCAACAAGGGGGAGGAGGGTTGGTCATGTTCATGCGGTCTGACCTCCTCTCATTATTGCGATATTAGGCGGCTCAAAATAAAGGAAGATGGTGATAGATGAAATAACAAAATAAACCCCTACCTCAGCGTTGTCGTCGAACGAGAGTTCGTCGCGGAATTACCCGTCACGAAAGAAGAGGATCATCACGGTAGAAGAGGATCGTTGTGGAAGAAAGTGTCACGGAAGGAACCTCGTTGGCGTTATATGATCTCCAAGAAAGTCGACTCTCGCCGTTGTTCACCATCGGAGGTCGTCGTTCATCGTCGATGGCGGTGCATTCTTCGCGTTCTTCATCAAAGAACGAAGAATCCTCAAGACTCTCTTTTTCTCCCCAAAGGCTTCCACAACCAGAAATCCAACGAAATAAAATAATTTCAACACTTATTTTATTATCATAACCTATGCTTTTTAAATTCAAAATAAAATAAATTAACAATTAATTCAATGACTTAATTGTAACGATTTAACCGGCCAAATTAATGAGACGTTTCTTAACCAGAATAAATGCACAGTTTGACTTCATTAAAAAAAGGGGGTGTGGGTGCTTTACTTAAAAGGAAACAAATGGTGGGGCTCATGCGGGCCCCATCACACAAATATCCTACCAAGTGGGTAATATATTGTGGTTTCCACCTTATCCACTTAACTTAGGTTAAGTCATTTTAAGTAAAATAAAAAAAATTGTCTCACAAATTTATTTTATTCCTTAACTTAACCCCAATAATTAAAAACCACACCTGAGAAAACGCAACTCCGGAAAAGGTGTTTCTAAGCAATTAATGGTTTTGCGATTCCATTGGTGCACTAGGAATTCGATTCCGAGCACCAGTTTGAAAGTTAGAAAAACCCGCTTGTTCGTTCACTGAACGTACCCAAGTTAAACTTTGGAAAAAGACTCCGAGAACACCGGGCCTCGGAATCTGGTGCTGTCAAAAATTGCGTTCTTGTAAAATTCCCAAGAAAATTAAGAAAAAAAGTTCCTTGAATTTTACGTGTTGTTACGTTACTCCCACATCAAGGCTATACGTCCCCATAAGGATACATTAGAAACTAGGGAAACAAATGTGGGTACTGAGCACGCATCTAAGCCTCCCGCTCCCATATACTCACCTGGAGGTTACCGTGTAGCCATATGATGTGTACTAGAGGAATAGACCATACATGTAGGACCCACTCCTGTCGATCCTCAATCTCCACCGGGTCCTCTGAAAAAGTCGCCCCATCATCAACGTCTAGCTCCCCGTGGTCTATGATATGCATCGGGTCATGCACGTATCTCCTCAGCTGAGATACGTGGAAGGCGTCATGAACCCGGTGCAACTGAGGTGGTAGAGCCAGGAGATACGCCACCTTGCCAATCCTGATGGGGACCTGGAATGGTCCGATTAAGTGATAAGAGAACATGTCACCTCGGCCAAATCTCTGTAATCCACATCGAGGTGAGACCCACAAGAAGATGTGGACGCCATCCTCAAACTCTAGTGGCATCCGCCTCCTATCAGCATAAGACTTCTGTCGGCTTTGAGCTATCCTCATCTGCTCCTGGATGACCTGGACCTTCTCTGTCATGGCGTGGACCATCTCTGGTACCACAAGTGCTGACTCCCCAGGGTCTGTCCAGCACAGAGGAGATCTGCAAGGTCGGTCATACAACACCTCGTATGGTGCCATCCTGATGGCGGAGTGGTAGCTATTGTTGTAATCGAACTCTACCAAGGGTAGGTGGTCCTCCCTACTGCGACCAAAGTCGAGGTCACATGCGCGGAGCTTGTCCTAAAGAGTATGTATGGTTCTCTCTCTCTGACCATATGTCTGAGGGTGAAAGGCGGTACTCAGACGTAGTTGCATCCCAAATACCTCCTACAACCCATTCCCAAGCCGGGAAGTAATGTGAGCATCTGAATCGAAGATGATAGATGATGGCACACGATGAAGCCGCACAATCTCTTCAACGTAGAGACATCCCATGCTCTCCAGTAAGCCCTACTCTCTGATGGGTAAGAAGTGAGCCGACCTGGTGAGTCGGTCGACAATCACCCAAATGGAGTCGTGACCTCTAGAAGTGTGTGGAAGTCCAGTCACGAAGTCCATAGATATCTCGTCCCACTTCCACTCCGGGACCTCCAAGGGTTTTACCAAGCCTGCTAGTACCTGATGCTCTACCTTCACCTGCTGGAAGGTGAGGCATCGAGAAATGAACTCTACCAGAACCTTCTTCATGCCCGGCCACCAGTGCTGCCATCTGTGATCCTGGTACATCTTTGCCACTCTAGGATGTACCGCCAAATGATAAATGTGAAACTCTCTCAGCACCTCCTCCCGTAAAGCGACTGGTACCAAGGTACGTCCTTTGAAAAGGATGTTGTGTTATCCTCCTAAGGAGAAACCATCAGGTGCTTGTCCTGATGATATCTGCGCACGCATCGTCTCACAGTCAGCGTCCCCATGTTGTGCCTCTCTAACCCACTACAGTAGTGGAGGATTGATTGTGAGTGACTGAAGTAAGGTTGCTCCATCTCTATCCACAAAGGATATCTGCAAAGCGGAAAACTGCTCTGTCTCCTTCCCAAGTAGTTGAATGCCTATCCCCCTGCTGAGAGCATTAGCTACTATGTTCCTATTCCCATGAGTATAGACTATCTAAAAGTCATAGTCCTAGAGGAACTCGAGCCATCGCCGCTATCTTAGGTTCAGGTCCTTCTGTGAGCAGATGTACCTGAGACACTGGTGGTCAGAATAGACTGTAAAGCGATCGCCCATCAGATAGTGTCGCCACATCTTCAGAGCGAAGACCATTGTTGCTAACTCCAGGTCATGGGTAGCGTAGTTCTGCTCATTTTGCCTCAACTGACGTGATCCATAGGAAATCGCAGCCCGTTCATGCATCAGGACACATCTGAGTCCGGTCCCTGATGCATCACAGTAAACTAAGTACCCAACTCCCTCCTCCTGAAGCCTCAAGATAGGCGCGCTGTTCAATCTCTGTCTTAGCTTCTGGAAGCTCTACTGACATCTGTCTGACCACACAAAGGGTTTCCCCTTCTTCTTCAATGCTGAGAGTGGTGCCGCAACTCTGGAGAAGTCTGGCACAAATCTTCGATAGTATCCAGCTAGTCCCAAGAATCTCCGCACCTCCGTCACGCTCCTGGTGGCTCCCAAGCTAGCACTACCTAGATCTTCACAGGATCCACCGCAACTCCCGCCTCATAGATGATGTTTCCCAAGAAGTGGACCTCACGTATCCAGAATTGAGACATAGAGAGATTTCCATAAATCTTGTGCTCTCGGAGTGTGTCTAGTACAACCCGCAAGTGGTAGGCATGCTCCTCCTTAGTCGTCGAATATATCAAAATGTATCAGATGAAGACCACGACAAATCGATCAAGGTATGGCAGAAAGATCATGTTCATGAGGACCATGAACACTACTTGAGCATTGGTTACACAAAATGGCATAACCAAAAAGTCATAGTGGCCATACCGACATCTGACGGTTGTCTTCTGCACGTCCTCGTCCCGAACTCTGAGCTGATGATAGCTTGACCTGAGGTCTATCTTCGAGAACCACCATGCTCCCTTGAGCTGATCAAAGTGGTCCTAAATCCTAGGTAGCAGATACTTGTTCCTCACTGTCACCTGGTTCAGGCGACGATAGTCGAAACAAATTTGCAAGCTCCCGTCCGCCTTCTTGGCGAACAATATCAGGGAAGCCCAGGGTGAAACACCGGGTCGGATGAATCCCTTTCCCTGTAAGTCCTCCAACAGTACCCGTAGTTCTCGAAGGTTGTCGGGAGCCATCCGATATTATGGGGTGGATATTGGGGCTATCCTGGGGTAAAGATCAATATAATAGTCTACCTCTCTACGATGAGGTAGTCCTGGAATGTCATCGGGGAAAACGTCCGCATACTGATCCACCACTGCAGGAAAACCAGGACTCTGCAAGTCAACTGCTCCTAGGATAAGGCTAGCCAACTGATGAGTGATGGGTTTTCCTCTCCTCTGCAGGAGTCCATCATGTGCTGCAAAGGATCCCTTCTCACCGGTGAAGGTGAAAATGCTACCGTCAGTGCGTACACACCGCACCTTGCGCCTAATACAGTCAATCTGGGAATAGACTGTAGATAACCAATCCATGTTCAGGATGATGTCATAAGGCCTCGACACCGCTACAAAAACATCCCAGTCGAAGCTCTCGCCTCCTAGAGTAAGCTCACACTGCCGGCACTAGTGCGTAATCGTCGAGTCTACTCTCGTAGTTGTCTCTAGCCGTAAGGATCGAGCCAACAGCTCTGTCGGAATCTCTGAGCTCCGAACAAGGGTAGCTGCTATGAAAGAATGACTCACTCCTGTGTCTATAAGAACTGCAGAAAGGGTGGAATAGACATAGATAGTACCTCAAATCATCTCAGGTGCACCGTGGTCATAGGCCTCCGCTGCCTGAAGATGTGTCGGTCTCTGCCCGCCGGCTCCCTGGGGTCGGGGTAACCCTCCTGGTGGTGGTGGTGATAGAGCCTCAAAGCGCCTCCCACCACCTGATGCTCATCCAGCTCCTCTTCCTCGTCCTCCTAATCCATGCGGACCACCACGGTCGACCCTCTGCCTCTACCTGAGTGGCCCCTCAACCGTCTGATGCTCCTCCGCATGACGGGTCGGGCAGTCACGAGCCATGTGGCCCTACCCGCCGCATGCGTAGCACTGTCTACATCTTGAATGAATGGCTCTGTGCTGTGTGCCCTGCACTACTGAGCCAGTTTCTCGAGGTTTTCTTCCTGAGGGTCTGGTCTGCCTGCACCCATGAGTCATTCGTCGACTGCCTGCTGCAGATGACTCTGCTACATGCCGCACTGCAGTAGGTCTCGCTGCTGATGTAAACTCAGCAAGAAAGCTCTCGATCAGAAGAGCTCGCTCCAGTACTCCTGCCTAAGTCGTAATGCTGAGGGAGATCAGCGATGCCCTAATCTCATTCTTCAATCCCTGATCAATGGTCCGGGCCCAGAAGAATGGGTCACGTACCATGTCTGTCGAGTAGCGCGAGAGATTGGTAAATCTCACCGAGTAATGGGTGACCGTCAAGCTCCCCTGCCAAAGCTATAGAAGCTCCTGGATGTGCACCGCATAAGGGTGGCTGGGAAGAACTCTGAGCGGAAGAGGCTCTCAAAGTCCATCCAGAGGAGTGCTACCTCATCGTGCACCTGGAACAACAAGCTCCACCATCTGCCTGCTGCCGTGGGAGGAGGCTCGCTGTGAGGATCACCATGAGGTCTGCTGGTGTTCTCACTAACTTGAAAACTCGTACCACTGCCTCCAGCCAATACTCGGCTGCCTGAGGTTCTGTCTCCCCATGGAACCTGGGAGGTCGCTGGTGCTGAAACTCATGCAGTGCACTAAGGTTACGTGTATTGTCAGCGGATGGGGCTGGTAGCATCGGTGGCTCGGTGGGTAGAGGTATCGTTGGTGCCTCAACTGTCAATGGGCCCCATACCGAGGCCTCATTGCTCGGTGGGCTATCGTCGCGCACAACTCTCGGAACCCTAGATGGATGCCTTCGTGGGGCCATCCTGAAAAGAGAAAGGTGTGCCACGGTCAGAACAGTATACCTGGTCAGCTGACACAATGTAATCACAAAGAAAGATTGAAACACACATGCAATCAATGTTTTTGTGCATTATGTCAGAAATCAGAATTCAGGGTCAAGGTGTATGGATACGTCAGTCGCCACACCAACACTGACCTCCATAGACATATAATCACACTCAATACTCTTAACACTATTTCTTCACATAGAAAATGATCAGAGTTCTAAGTTCTGCAGTAGAACCGAACTCCTCTGATACCAATTTTCCAAGACCCGTCCTCGGGGCTCATGCCGTGACTACCCCATGCCCACCTTCCATAAGCCTGGGGCTGGCGACTAGCACCAAGGCGTATTTCCTGGTAAAAAGGGAAGGAATTGCCTTTGTAAAGTAAACGAAAGACACCACAGGGCAAGCAAGCAGAAGTAAACACTAAGTAAAAACTGAGTAGAATAGTAAGTGCGGAAAATTAATTGGGACAGAATACAAACACAAACTGAAAGTAAAGTATAACTACAAAGGGAAAACAGCAACTGAAAGTAATGCTGCAACATTGAGCCATCCACTGGATATCCCACCTGAAGGGTGAGTATAGATAACCTCCACAGCTCCTCGGGTCCAACCGTCCTCTCCGAGTATGTCCCGCCCAGTGGTCCACCTCTAGGTACCGTCCTACTCCGCAAACCTCAACCATGATCTGTGTTGTCCATCATCTGCCACCAAGACAACGTAGTGCGGGAATAGCCCGTGCAGGGGTGAGTATAAGCTACTCAGTAGGGACCCTGAAACCCCTGAGGGTCTCCTGAATCCACAAAGGATAATCCACAGAGGAAAGATACATTGAAAAAGTAACATCAGACACTGCTAAGGTATATGCACATACATATACCTAAGTCATCAATTCCAGTTCAGCTCCAACACACGAGCTCAAGTATAACCCAGTCCACATAGGAAACCACAACTCATTCTACATAGGAAAGAAAAACGCAATGCACATAGGAAAGCAAGGAAGGATTCAGCTCACACAGGTATATTTCTTCGTATGATGACAGAGATGATCAGATATAGCCACTGATTCATCTAAGTCGTCGAACCCACAAAAGACTGATAGGTACTAGCCCCCACAATGACCCATAAAGGATCTGACCCACACAAGATCGATAGGTTACTAACCCCCTCAATGACCCACAAAGGACCTGACCCACACAGGATTGATAGGTAACTATCCCCCGCAATGACCCACACAGGATCGGACCCACACAGGATCTGTAGGCGCTGGCCCACACAGGACCGCTGAGCGCTGACCCACATAGGATCAGACCCACACAAGATCGGTATCACCGATCGACGTAGGATCGCTGAGGGATGTAGTCATTGCCGTCGAATACACTGAGGATCTCTGTACAGTCATCATCGTCGTCGAAGTCGCAGCCAGCTCTAGGGTTCCCGCACATAGCAAGCTCGTTCGGGATGGTCCGCTCCACAAGCCGAGGGGATGATACATCAACTGACACATATTCTGGAGTTGATGTATTCAAAAGTTCCATATTGTCAATAGGAACTCAACTCCATAGACGGCGCGTCAATCGGACGCCCGGTCTGAGAGTTATTGGCTTTTTCGTCTCAGGGGCCCTGTTGGTTTTTAAGTCAAAACCAACCCGACCATATTCCACCTGTGTCCAAACCTCGAGCGAAGTAAGCCAAATGCTCTGTCTCACTAATAGGAATCCAAAAAAGTTGACGACACGTCAATCGGTCATCCGGAGCTCAAGTTATAAGCATTTCTGCTCCGAGGACCCGATTGGTTTTGTGTACAAACCAACCAGGCCGAACCCAAAGTTCTACGAAACCTTGAGTGTAATATACAGAAAATACTGCCTCGATCCATGGATCACATCTCAGATGACGGTGCATCGATTGGAGGTTCGCAGCTCATGTTATGTGCAACAGACAGGAGAGGTTCGATAATAGGGGGTTCAGGCCTGGTCCGACCCGGCCCGATACCCCCAGGGTCGGCCCGAACCGGGTCCATGTCCGGCCCGCGTGGGCGCGGCCCGGCCCGGCTGGCACGGCCCAGTCTAGCAGACCGGCCAGGGCAGCCGGCCCGGCGCGCGGCGCACTGGGCAGGGGTTCGATCGAACGACCAAGCCGTTCGGAGGCGGGGGGCACTGCCCCCGTGTGTAGCAACTGCGACCCCTTAATGGGGCCACTCACGTCCGAAAAGACGGGGGTTTCGAACCCCCGGTTCTTCTACGGTCTGGCCGGCCCATTTCGGTCGGCCGGCTTCTGCCGCCATGGGACAGGCAAGGCTGGTCCCCCCCTGCTCCGTTGCCGGCGGCCAGAAACCGGCCGCCGGTTCCCCTGCTCCGCCGCGGCCTGATACCGGCCGCGGCCTTCGTCAGTCCGGCGCAGCGTGACGGCGCCGCGCCCCTCTACCGTGCCCCCGCTCCGGCCACAGTGCTTTTGTATTTCTCCAGTGCGGCGTGACGGCACCACATCTTTAGTTCGTTTTCAACGGCGCAGTGTGACGGCACTGCGCTTCTTCCCCTTCTTCAATATTTTCCGCGCGGTGCTTTGGCACCGCGTTGCCTTGCTCGTTCCGCAATCAAAATCAAACCAACAATGGGGAGGAGGGTCGGACATGTTCATGCAGTCCGACCTCCTCCCGTTATTGCGATATCTGGCGGCTCAAAATAAGGAAAGATGGCGACAGAAGAAATCACAAAATAAACGACTACCTCAGCGTTGTCGTCGAACGAGAGTTCGTTGCGGAATTTACCGTCGCGGAATAAGTGGATCATCGCAGAAGAAGAGGATCTCCATGGAAGAAAGCATCATGGAAGGATCATCGTTGGAATTAGGTGATCTCTGAGGAAGGCATCTCTCACCGTCATCCACCGTCGGAGGTCGGCGTTCTTCGTCGGTGGCGGTGCGTTCCTCGCATTCTTCGTCGAAGAAAAAAGAATCCTCAAGACTCTCTTTTTCTCCCCAATGGATTCCACAACCAGAAATCCAACAAAAATAAAATAATCTCAACACCTATTTTATTATCATAACTTAAACTTTTGAAATTAAAAAGAAAATAATCGAACAACTAATTCAATGAATTAACTGTAACGATTTAACCTCCCAAATTAATGAGAGGTTTCTTAACCAGAATAAACACATGGTTTGACTTCATTAAAAAATGGGGGGTGCGGGTTCGTTACTTAGAAGGAAAGAAACGGGGGGCTCGTGTGGGCCCCACCTCACAAATATCCTACCTAGTGGGTTGGATATTGTGGGTTCCACCTTATCTGCTTAACTTAGGTTAATCCGCTTTTAGTAAAATAAAATAAATTGTCGCACCACATTATTTTATACCTTAACGTAACCCCAAAAATTAAAAACCACACCCAACCAAAAGGAACTCTGGAAAAGGTGTTTCTAAGAAATTACCAGCATTGTGATTCCATTGGTTCCCTCTGAATGCGATTCCGAGCATAGGTTCAAAAGTTTGAAAAACCTTCTCATTCATTCACTGAACGTACCCGAGCTAAACTTCGGAAAAAGACTCCGGGCACACCGGGCCTTGGAATCAGGTTCCGTCAGAAACTGCGTTCTTGTAAAATTCCCAAGAAAATTAAGAAAAAAATTTCCAGGAATTGTACGGGTCTTTACAGTTCATATTGATGTTTTCCCATTTTTCTTCTGGTATGGGTAATGGTTGTAACATCCCCTTAGACTTCTGTCTCCCATCTTTAACTTGCTAACAAACCAAGCATCAAGAGACATATTCAGCAATAACTATTTTCATTCCATCCCACCAGAAGTAATCCTCTGGGTCCATATATATCTTCATGCTTTCGGGGTGAATATAGAATGAAAAGATATGTGCTACATCCAATATTTACTTCTTTATTTCTTGGATGGGAGGAAAACAAACTTGATTCCTGAACGTCATTATTTCATCACAATTAATGTGGAACTCAGGAACATTTCTCACTTTCTTTTGTAACTCTACATCTTTTAATGTGCCTATTTAATCTTGACATGTATAGATGGATGAAAACTTATTTGACAAAGATAAGATTTTTACCATTCTATCATAATTCCATGATCCATCCTTTGTAGATCCATATATATTAGATCTTTTGTGATCCTCATCATTGATAAGCTAGCATGGTCTTGAAAACATAATGTGTCTGCCACCTTGTTTGAATTCTGAGGGTGGTATTGAATTGAGCAGTCGTAATCCTTAATCTGCTCCAACCATCTTTTTTGGTGCATATTCAGCTCCTTTTTTCTGAAATTATACTTTAATATTTTATGATAAGTATAAAAATCACCCCTTTCACCATAAAGATAATGCCTCCAAATCATTAATTCAAAGATTACTGCAGTTAACTCCAATTCATGAGTTGGTTAATTTTGCTCATGGATTTTCAACTGTCGTGAGGCATACACTATAACCATACCATTTTTCATGAGAAAACAACCCAATCCCTTCTTGGATGCATCACTGTAGATCACAAACCTTTCTCCACTACAAGGCAGTGTGAGCATAGGTGTATAGATAACCTTCTTTTTAACCCTTTGAAATTCACTTCACACTCCCCCGTCCAAACAAACATAACTCCTTTTCGAGTCAACCTGGTGATTGGATTAGATAATTAGGAAAAATCTTTCACAAAACGTCGATAATATACAGCCAAACCAAGAAAACTTCGGATCTCAGTTACTGTTGTTGGTCTTGACCATCTTTTGATAACCTCTGTTTTTGCGGGATCCACAACTATCCCATATTTTAAAATTATGTGACCCAAAAATAAAACATTGTGAATCCAAGATTCACACTTGGTAAATTTTGGAATAAATCTTCTCCTTTCTTAGGGTATTTAATACAATTCTCAAGTGATCTTCATGTTCTTCCTTGATCTTTGAATTGACAATAATATCGTCTATAAAGACTACCACAAACTGATCAATATAGTATCTAAAGAATATATTCAATAGATTCATGAAGATAACATGGGAATTAGTTAGCCCAAATAGAATCAATATAAATTCTTTTTTCCATACCTTTTACAGAATACCATATTCGGTATATCCCCCTTTTTGACCATTAATTAATGATACCCAGAATGAAGATAAATCGTGGAAATGTTTTGAGCTCCATGTAGTTTTTCAAATAAGTCATCAATGAGTTGGAGAAGATATTTCTTCATGATAGTGATCATGTTAAGTTCTATATAATCAATGTAGAGTCTCATTGATCCATCTTTCATCTTAACAAATAGAATTAGTGCTCCCGAAGGTGATGCACTAGGGCATATGAATCCCTTATCAAGATTCTCTTTGAGTTGCTTCTTCAGTTACTGCAACTCAAGTGGGGCCATTAAATAAGGTGTATTTGAAATGGGCATAGCACCTGGTATCAGTTCTATTGAAAACTCAACTTCAAGATTTAGTGGAAGACCTATAAATTCCTCGTGAAAGAAATAAAAAAAACTCCCATACAATGGGTGTATTCTTAATCAAGAGTTTCTCTCCAACCATTTTAGATAAATAACCTTCATTTATTGGAATCAAGACCCATAAGATAGAAGAAATTTCCACTGGAAGGTTATATTCATCCTTGCATCTATAGATGATTGTTGATTGATCTGGAATATGAAATGTGACTTACCTTTTTTAGAAATTGATATGAGATCCATATAATTAAATCCAATCCATGCCAAGAATCACATCCAATTCCACTATAGGATCACAAGATTTTTCGGAAGCACATTCCCACAAACATCAATCGGAGAATATTTTTAATCTTTTGGTGTGACTGTTGTGACATTAGGGGTTGTCACAGCTAACTCAACATCTAATTGTTGAGGTAATATGGTGATACCCTTAGAAAATTCTTAATAAATAAAAGATTCGGTAAATCCAGAATCAAATAAAAAATTTTCTACTTTAGAGTGGATGGTATGTTCATATTTCACCAATTAATTATAATACACCACATAACCGATAAAAATTCCATGTAAAATTCCTTTGTCATTGGCCTTAAGAGTTCTTTGACGTCAATCATCCTAAAAACACTTGGATTAGGGAATTGATTTGCATAATTCCCCATTTCCTTGAAATTATAACATTGAAGTGTATGAGGTGCATTATGTGTATCCTTTTCTTTGTTCACATCACTAGACATCATTTTCCCATCATTGCAGCATTCAAATTCCCACTGAGCTTCTTTTCCACATTTGAAACATTTACTTGTCCATTTAAGACAATTACCTCCACGTTTGTTTCCAAAATTTTTGCATAGGTGAAAACTCATCTTCATTACATTGTGTTATTTAGATTTCCCTTGGAATTCCATTTTCATCTTCTTATCAAACACATATGACTGATGGGTTACTGAAATATACATCTCAACCTTGAGAGCACATCGAACAATTTCCTCATAGAAATTTAAGTATCTTATGGTTAATACCCATTGAAGACTTGGTTTTATGCCACTAAAGATTCGACTGATCTTACTCTTAGGATGGATAATAATCCTAGAAGCATACCTTTCAAGCCTTGTAAAAGTTTCTTTGTATTTACCAACTGATTCATCATCCTTTTGCTTTAGTTAAAGAAACTCCTTCTCTATCATTGATCGAAGAATACAAGGGAAGTACATATTGAATAATATATTCTTGAACTCATTATATTCCATGGACTAAATTTTCATCTCATTGGCTCATATTCTTGATACGATTCCACAATTGATCATCTTCACCTTCCAAATGATATACAGCTACGATGAATTTATCATGTTCAGAACATTGAAGAACTGGAAATATCATTTCAATGGTACTGATTCATTGTTCAGCCACTAAAGGATCAGTAGACCTACTGAATAATTGTGGACGCTTTCTTATGGTGGATTCCATAGAATGTTGCTCCTTCCATTGCTCGTTTGGATATCCTGCATGATTCATAGCTTGATAATGTTGTGTGATCATTTCTACAGGATTTTTCATTCTAGATCCCATAACGTTTGGCTGCTCTGGGGGAAAATCATTGCCTTGCCTTTCACATTCAGCATTAACATGGTTCCTTCGGGTTCCAGCCATTCACTAAAACAACAAAGAATAGTGTGAGAACCACTAATAATAATATGAAACCCCATAACCAAGAATAAAATTTCACACTTTAGGTCTTCTCACAGATTATTCATGGAAAATTCTAAAATACTAATATTGTGTTTTATGCTTAGACGTATCCTTAGGGTTCTTACTAAGGCTTTCATATCCTAGTTTCCAAAGGTTGATTATACCTTTTCTCTTATACCAACTATAATGACCCATAATTTACATACATTGTTATTACTTCAAAATTGAAGCATAATTATTACAACATATTACCAAACAATGATTGGACCGTATAGGTATAGTGTATTTAGAAACTGGAAAACATGAACAACTTGTTCATAAGGCATCTACATTGTCTCTCGTTTATTTCATCATATCTATAGTCCCTTTTTCATATCCTACTTAATATCCTTCTTCCAGACCTAGGGAAAATAAAACAAGAAAAAGGGTGAGATAAAATGCTCAGTAAGTGTAAACGAAGGAGATATCAATCATATCATATTCATAAGAACATAACATTTTTAAAATCTTATCCTGCAAAAGAGATCAGAATATCATGACACGGTATAAATAATAGTAGTGTAATGTAAACCCAATAATCATAACATAAAACATGTAACGTTTTGGAATTCACACAAAATCATAGAAAATCATTTCATATTAGTCAAGACTCATTTCCATGATTATCATAGTGGTCAAAGTTCATTTCTGAACTGAGTTCACTCCTCGTTCATATCATGTATCCCTTAACTAGATTAACATTCTCTTCCAGAGATGTCTATCTCATGAGATTTTGAGATTTCCATCACCATAGGTCTAATAAGCTTTGTATGTATTCGAATATCTAGAATAATGATTTAAATAATTTCATTGACTTATTCTATAATCATATTAATTATTATGAACGCATATATTGTCATATTCTTATCTTCTTATTAATAATATTTCATTGCTTCTTGTTATTCAGGTGTCCATTGCTTTATGTTCTTATTTGGGTTTTGTCAAATAAATTCTTATTCATCTTTTTAGGTTATTTATACCTCATTTTCGGAATAGTATTACTGTTATATATATCATTTATATTGATTAAATTCATTTATATAATCATTATTCAATGAAGATCATATAGAACAAGTCGCGTCACATCGTGTAGATTATAGGTCGTACGTATGCACGAGCGATGATATTGTTCCCAAAATTATTTGAATGGAATTGGAGTTGTTGATATAATATCTCATAATAAGTTTAATGTTATAATAATCATATATAGTTATTATTTACACCATTATACACATCCATGTAAGGTTGTGGCGGAAAACAGATTACACCACGGCGTGGAGACGGTTTTCCGTACGTACGCATGCGCGGTGATTTCATTATCCGTAGGATGGATAGATGGTCAAATATGGTTGTTTTTTTTATAATTACATATCATTATATGAGTGATACTGATTTTATTACTTTTTAATAAAACAACTAAATAAGAGGAAGTAGAAGAAGGAAGAAACTTGAAAACATCAGTAGAAGAGATTACCTCTTCCTCGGCGTGCCTCTTTTAAACTTCCGCTTAAGGGACTAGAGTTGGTCTTTTGAGAAGGCCGGAACCTAAAAAATATTACTAAAGAAGTTGAGCAGAGTATTGGGGAGAGGTTTGTCCGACCATGAAGGTTCAATTTTGTGTAAAGAGGAGAGGTAGGAGGTTCCCTTTTATAAGGGAGGAGAGGGGCACCTTTAGAAACCCCAATAATATTAATTTATAATAAAACATACCCCACATAAAAACCTCCAAAAATGACTCATATTTTATGATTAGATGTGATAGGGTTGTAATCTCATCAACCAATAATATTTAGACAGGTTTGAAATTTATTTTCATCCTTATCAACATGATTTATCCTTATTTAATATATTTAATTTTATTTGTGGTAATAAGATTCTAAAATTTAAATTATTATAAATAATTAATTCTATGTTGTTAATTTACCCTAATTGGATAATGTATGATATTTTCAAACATATTAATTTTAATTTATAATTTCTAAATATTTTTGTGTTTTTAAAAAAAATTTATATTATGTTATTTTTATAAAATAACAATATTTTCAATTTTGACACTATTCATTTATTTGAATTTAAATAAAATACACATAGAAGATATGTTCGAAATAAAAAATTTAATTGATTCATAACATGTCATATTTATATAGAAAATTCATGGAGAACATTAAATAGTTAATATAATATTTACTTTAATACTTTTTAATCCATTTATTTGATATTTAAATCAATAAAATAATATCAACATCACTATTGTGTCACCTTTAATGATAATTATTTAATCCCTAAAAATTCTAAATAAAATGACATGATATAGATCATTTTATTAGATTTATGGATACTATTCATTTTTTAAGTTTCATGAAGCATATTACTAAATTAAAATTATTATACTTATAAGATTTAAGAGAGTGACATGTTGTCACTTTCGTTGGTTTTAATAATATTTAAATTATTTCTCTGGTCAAAAGTGCATAAAATGAATCTATTCCAACCCTTAGTTGATATGGTTCGACTTTTAGTCATCCATTAAATTTTTTCCAGGTGTTAAGGTATTTATATGATCTTATTTTTACCCTTAATTAACCGATTTACCTTTAACAGCAATAAATAAAAATTATCATAGTTACTATTCATAATATCATACAATTCAAGTAACCTATTAACATAATTTGGACCCACTGAATTCAAATATAGAATCCATTTTTCAATATCCAAAACACAGAAGTTTCATTAATTAATTTAAATTTAATCCGGTTGTTATGAAATCGGGTTTTAAAATTCAAAACATTGCCACAGATTGAAATATTTTTACCTTTGAATTCAATGTAAAAACAATGGTAATACATGAATTATATTAAATGGTAAAAAATATTCTATTTATACTTTAAAACCATTCAATATTATAATTTAACCTTATAACTTATCGTGATGGTAAAAGAATTTTTTAATTAAAATATTGAGTATTTTTACTATTTATTAACATATGAATGTTATCAGAATAATATGAAAAATTAATCCAAAATAAATTTTTATATCTTTATTCCAAATAAGAATTATGTTTTGTCTCATTTATCTTATAAAAATTTAAAAAACTAGATTTAATGTTGATGCACATTCAAAATGCGGCAAAACAGCATTTTTTAATAATACTTATTTTACCTGAAAACATTATTTTGTACTCATACCATGTTATAAAAAATGTGTACGATAATGTTATAAAATTCAAAATTTAGTTAATACTATTCAGAATAGCTTGTCCATAAAAATATAATAACAATATATCAATTTTTAGTGAATCCTGGTAATGTGTACTACACATGCTATCGAGTAAGGTTGTGATTACGTGTAACGCAAGCCAAGCCAATGTTGTGAGTAGTGAAATATTATATTGGTGTTGCGTAAAACATAAGACATAAAAAATATTTCTCATAAAATCTATGGGTTATACACCCCTCCATATCAGATACCCCATATATCTTAATGACGTTCAAAATCATGGGTATAATAGATTTTGAAGTCATAGAAACCCATTCCTGAGACTCTTAAACCACTAGAAAAATTTATTCCAAGAGATTTTATTTATACCAGTCATCACAATACTCATACTTCCTACAACTGCATCTTCCAAATCAAAACTTCAACATAGATGTTTCCCTTACCCTATGTAAAACCAATCTCCAACCCAAAATTCAATATATAATAGACCAACCAACTCTTCTAAAGGTTATGGTCTTACTGTGAAAAGATGTACCTAATGATCTTATAGTCTGTGTAAAAAATACTCTACCAAATTATAGTTTCTCCAATATTTCATATCATGTTCCACCATAGATAAATCCAAATCATAAGTAAGAAATTTACAGTAATGCAGTCTCAGATGTATAGATCCATAAGAATGAACATGCTCTCCATGCCCTGAACTTTTCCAAAACTAGATTCAGATGAATCATAGTAAACATTATATGATTTACCAGGAATCGATAATGTTATTATATATTATGAGTTCATCCTTACATTCAAATTCTAAAAATTTTCCTTATACACATTTGACCAAACAAACCTCACCCCATTCTTAATTAGACCAAATATTAGTGTTGTATTAAGGATTAAGTCATGAATAAACCATCGATGATAACTATACAAACCCAAAAAACAATGAAACTAAATGGAATTTTTGGGTCTATCCCATAATACCATAGATTAAAACCTCTATAGATATAATAAAACACTAACCAATGAGATCAAAAGGCCAAGGAAGTGCATTTTGTCAATATAGAAACTCAATTTTTTTATCACGGTGTAAATCCTATGATCTCGTAGTATGCTCAAAGTGATGTCAATATGTTTTTCATGATCTTATATTGACTAATAGTTCAATATGATTTCATCCAAGAGAACCATAACAAATTGATCTAGTAATGGGAAAATATATGATTAAAAAAATCCATAAATACTATTGCTGTATTTTTCATCACAAAAGACATCAGTGTTAAATCATGCAAGTCATAAATTCTCCAAAAATTATTCTAATATATGAATGAAGGTACTACCCTAAAATGATTATATCTAGATGTGAAATCAATATTGGATAATATCTTCTCACCTCTCCACCGATCGAAGAGATCATAGTTGTACAGAAGTGGATACTAGTTCTTGACCATCATTTTCTTAATTTTGTTACAATCCACACATAATTGTAATGTACCATCATCCTTATTAGTTAAAAGTACAATTGTACCACATAGAGACATACATGACCTTAAAAACATTCACATATATAAATATATTATAAATAAAACTATGACTCCTGAAGTTCAATCGGTGCATTCTTATATCGCATGATAGAAACTGGATATACTCCCAATAACAGCTCAATCATAAATTATATCGCCCACTCAGGTGGTATGTAATGGAATTATTTATTAAAAACATAAATAAAATTATATAACATTGGAGGAAAAAAATTTGGATACATATCACCATAATCAAAATAGAGTTTAATTTGATTAGTGAAATAATATAACATACAAAAAATTGGTCATGTGAGATCGGCATAAATATCCCACTCACCATAGTGTGATAGATTTATCTTTTTTGTGATAGAATGGTATAATTACTCCTGTATCAGTCAATATCATCATTATATTAGAAAAACATACCAATAAAATAATAAAATAAAAACCTATTATTATGAACATATTTGGTTCCCAAATGAACAGGTAACCACAGATATTTAGTGAAAAACCCTTGAAAAAATTATTATTCTCTAACCGCACTACAGATGGTTTTTCTTATGTCAAATCACCTTCAATGATTTCCACAACCATTTCCCAATTCATTTGATAAAAATATAGAATGGAATGTGATTCTTGTTTATGAAACAGAAATAATGAAATTGTAGAAGATAAAAAAAATTACATCATACAATAGAAGTTCATGGATCCATAATTACTAGATTATTCTAAATAATGTCTAGTTGACCAACTCCTTTATAAGGTCCTCTACCCAGACTGTACTGAGCTATCCCTTCTCTTGTATAGTATCATTCGTGCAATAGGGTACCATGTCAACAGACCTGACCTTAACATAAAATTGAAACCATTCCAACCATGTACTAGGATGTAGCTCAATCTTTCATAGACTCGGGCAACAATCATGACATGATGCTACTACTCCACTATGAGATGTTCTAACAAAACACTCGATAATGGATCATCCTTCATCATGAATGAAACTACAATGTGGGGTAAGAACATTGAGGCCTCCTTTGTTCTAACATTCCAAATAAATCTAACTTCCAATAAACATTATCCTAATATGGATTCCCACTACCCTAACTGTTCCTCCAACTATTTCATTCATGAAAACAATCATATCAGTGATTTTTCCACTTGAAGAAGAGATACAAGTTCTTCTTCGTGAATCATCCTAAACTCTTATCAGGGCCTCTATCAAATAACATTAATATATTAGTTTTGGATTCATTAAAAATGGAATGGTAATATATAAATAA
This sequence comes from Viscum album, assembly GCA_963277665.1. NCBI lineage: Eukaryota > Viridiplantae > Streptophyta > Magnoliopsida > Santalales > Viscaceae > Viscum > Viscum album. Next base: position 2,105,348,504 of record OY728148.1, read on the forward strand.
ATATTTATATTCGACCTGAGGTCATAGAAAATACAATATTGAAAACACCTCACCCAATAGATCATATCAAAAGCTATAGATGGTCCAAATCACTATATGATTGTGAATCATTCGGTGTTGACGATCAATGGAACTCCCTAATATTTTATATTGAAGAATTTGAGAGCCCTATCATCAGTCAATGTCTTTAAAAATAAATGTCCCATGAACATTTCATCATATTTATTCTACGATAACTCGTCCTCCAACCCAACCCTCTATAGAATAACCCACCTATTCATGGATGGTCCTCAATGCATATGCATAGAAAGAATCACCCTCCAATCAAAGGGTGTATCTTGATACTTTATGATTGAATAGAAAAATTCAATCAACAACTTGGATACCTGGTGGAATCCATACCTGGTAAATGTAGGTGGATTTTGTAGATGAAACTACCTCATAATCTCAAAAATCGAAGGAAATGTGATAAAAAGTGTCCATATCTATTCATCGAATGACCCTTAAGAATATAAAGTAAAGATACAAATCAATATGATCATAATGATATATAATATTCTTCTACTGTGTTGTGGTAAGAGAGTACTAAATTAAAATCATCATAAACTCAACTAAAAGAAAATTTAGTGACATTTTATAAAAATTTTAAACACGACCCTTATAACATTAGTTGAGAGAAAATTGACCTCACCTGGTGGCAAAAATATAGAATAAATACTCCAGGTCTCCCGAAACATGGATTACAATTGTTATATCATGTATTTTTATTTCATTCCATTCCATTTATAAAAATATATCAGGTATCTCATACAGTAGTTCATATAAATATGTAAATGACCCCAGTTATAAATATTTTCCCATCATAACCTATGCCTTTCAAAATATATCTCCATGTGACTATCATGATGCCTGAATACTCATATCATTTTATACTTTGGAATGAGTACAAATATTAAGAAACAATATTATCTTGAAACAATTACCTAACACAACAAGTGAATCACTCAAGGTAAAATAACATCAACTCTAACAACTAAACATCATGAATAATAATTTCATCCATGTGAACTCTGATTTTTACTCATACTTGGATCTGTTTCTCCCATTCCCAATATCAATATGAGGCCTCCCAAAATTCATATTCTACATTTCAACTTTTTAAAATATTAAATAAATATAAAAAAAATCATAAAATAATACCACTATTTAGCGTCTATAAAGAGGAACCCTCTCTTGTAGCCAAAATAGGTTAGTTACATAACCACAAGAATGCCTCCCCTTACACCAGATACTGGAGACTATTAGAGGGAGTGTCATATGTATATTGGGGAGAATATACCCCTTTGAAAAAATACAATAAACTGGTTATAAATATATAATAATAAATATCAATATAACATCAAAATTGTGCAAAACATATACTATACACCTGGAAAGTAAAAAAGAAGGAACCACTAAAAACAATAATGAATAATTTAATGAAAGGATGAAATGTATCTAAATTTAAATCAAAAACCAATATAATTAAGTAATCAACTAATATAAAATAGTCCCAAATTACCCTGGTTATGAACCCCTTATTGGACCCATGTATAATGTCCATACAATATAGTAATCAACAAAACCCCATTACATTTTCTAAACCTACACCAATTTAATCTTCAAGGGTTCCAAATGTTTCACAAATATGGTCTGATTGAAACTATGTATGTCAAAACTACCATATATAAACAAAACATATATGATTATAGGTCTATGAAATAATGTGATAAACAGGTGTATTAATTATTCATTTAATAATTTACATCAATCCAACTTTTTTGGAACCATGATAGAATATATCTAATCACGTAGGACATCCATGATAACCAAAAACAATATAATCAAGGAAAACATAAACAAATATGGGATGATCAAAATATATATGCATTCTAGTATGGGATTGGGAAGAGCCCAGCCAATATAACCCTTACTAAATGGGAATGTGCAAAGCCCAGTCAATATATGTATTACAACATAGGACTTGGATGTTCGAACTCATTTTAAGCATTACACGATGATACAATTAATATCCCACTAAATATTATTACTACATAAAAATTAAAAAAAATAACAATAGGGATATCACAATATCACATCTAAGACACAATAGTCATTATCAAAATTACCATTTCTCATTCAATTACTCATTAATTTATAGATAAAATGAAAAAATAATATCAATATGAAATAATACATTACCTAGGTGTTCTATAACAATCAATCACTTTAGATCTATGGTCACACTAAAAAGAATTAAACAATTTACCATGTTCCCATTATTCAATGGATTTCTCACTCCACAAGTCAGAATAAGCTAGGTAGCCTCAACAATTGATTATAATGAATCCAACAAATTCCAATCCATCATTTATCATTAAAAGTGAATTAATAAATTATATCCCATGTTTTGTTGTCACAATCACATGGTTTTATATACTTCACAATTTAACGTACCATAAGATTTTGGTTGGACTCCTTACCATTATCTAGTGATCAATGAAACACATCCATTAATAAAAAAACAAGGATGAAGGTGTAGAATACCCCAAGAAGAACCTATATCATCCATGATCAAGATCATGTCCAAAAAAACACAAAATCAAGAGACTATAACACAAAAACATGGAAAGTGGGGTGAGAAGAGGGAAACATATGTAAATAAACTCACTAGGGATCCGATGTATAATCAACAATTTTGAACTGGTAGATGATTGTCCAATATATCTTGTAATTTATGAAAGGATGGGAGGACGAATGGCTATACCAAAACGACTAATGAATAGTACACATGAGAGGCCTAAAACCTCTATGGCCAAGGATTACATGTTGTGTAATCCTTTGATGTCATGTATTTTCTAATTTTTTATTTATTACAGCAAACAAACCCTTGTATGTTAATATTAATCAAGACCAAGTAGAACATGTTTTGATTTAGGTTCATGACATGTCACCACATCAGATCATGAACCAAATAACAACCACTGTTTAGAAATAGTAACATATTGTGTAACATGTACATGTCAGGTAATTGTCTAGTGAATAATTTTAATCCCATATTATATGAATGTTCCATATCCACATATGAAAATAAATAAACTCTTTGAAAACCATCATAATCCTATTTTAGACATTCATACTCAGACTCCATTATTTCAAATAAACATAAATCCATAAACATTCATTTATTTTCTTAAATAAATTATCTATGTCTCCAAACAAGACTTGACCACCAAGGCCCAATGAAAAAATGAAATAGGGATGTACACAGAAATAGATGGTATCTTAACCTTATGGAATATTATAATGACTAAAAATCATTTTTATATAACATTTAACGTTTCTAATGAATTTTATGAAATTTATTAGTTGAATCTTAAATTTTCTATAGGTCATAGAAATGATCCCTTCACATATACCCATATACTCTTACATAGATAGGGTTCATAGAATTTCATATTTGAATCTTTAAGAGCATATTTTGATTTAAATTTATATAATAATAGTTATCAAGATTCTCTCAAGAATGATCATAGTACTTATTGGCTGTCCTTATTTACTATGAGGAAAATAAAATTTAAAAATTAATAAGAACTGAAAATGTAACATACTATCTAAATTATCATAGTAAATTGTATTCGTATTTGTTAAAACCATTGAAAGATTGAGTTATTTTTTGGAAAATGTAATTTGATTCATTAATAATGATATTTTATAATATATATATAGAGACCCAATGCTTGATGTACATGTACATTAAAATACTTTTTCGTAATACTTAATACATGACAAAACCCAACATTTAAGGACCTTAATAGTTTAGTGTATTTGGAAACTCGAAATATAATCTTCAAATCATGATGAAAGATCTTAAACATCTCCCATAAAGATCATCCCCTTTTTGTTTTCTTACATAAAACCTTTCTTTATATCCCGGAGAAATGAAAAAATATAAAGGGAGAGATCAAATGCTATGTAATCATAAGCATGGAGAAAATAAAACAAACCATATACATTTGAACATAAAAACATAAACATAATGTTTAAACATTGAGATCTTGAGCAATGACATAAAACATGGCAGTATGTAATGTATCGATCATAATAGAACATCAATCATGATAATATAGTCTGGGAATAAACCTTTTAATTGGCTAAAAACATTAAGCACATGATATGATTTCCATGGTAGCCACGACATTGATGCCAATACCATCTTAGTGGACAATGTCCCTTTCTGAATCAAGTTCTCTCCTCGTTTCAGTCTTGTAACACTAAATCATATTAACATACCATTCCAGCCATGTCTATCTCATGAGATATAAATCATTACCCAATTCATTGGAGGGAGATATAGGTCCCACCCATCTCATAATGAAATCATTCTTACTTGTGCCACAAAATAAACTTAAAACATTCATCATAACCCAATGAATACAATGGGATTCATAAACATCATCCCATCATAACATAATGCATATAAAACAAATGGATATAATTTCATCATATGATAAGTGAAACCATGTAAATCATAAAGACATTATACTTGAAATATACAGTTATGAAATACTATCATTTTAGATGGAAAATGGTCTTCATAAAACACATGAAATAAATTCTTGAAAAAAAATCCTTTCTTCATCAAAATCAATTTCTATTCACAAAGTGTCATGATATTTTAAAAGAAAAATATTTTGTTTAAAATAGTCATGAAATATTTTGGAGAAATCTTCATGAAAATAAGGCTTTATAAAACCGTAAAAATCCTTTCATGACGTATAAGTTAAAAAAACATTCTCCTCGTACTTTTGTTGGAAATGTAAAAAAGTACGTTGTTACATAAACAAAAGAAATATTTCTTACATACCATGTGGAAAAAGGAAAAATGGGAATAAAAGACATTAAACATACATAAAAACACTTTTAGATAATATGGACATGGATGATAACAATAACCCCAACAAATACTTATGAATAAACAATCTCGGATAAGAACAAGATTCGAAAGGTTACGCCTTACCTTAGGTCTGATATGCTTCGTACATATCTGAACCTCCTGTATAATGATTTAAATAATGTCATTTAATTATTAAAGAATCATATTAATTTTTATGATATCATATATTGTTCACATATGACATTATATTTCCTGTTCTTTTGTATGTTCCATGTTAAATCAACATTTTGGGTAAAATCGTTTTATTTATCATACATGTTTGGACTTGTTCTTCGTGATATTATTACTTATATCCTGATTTACATAATTAAAGAATTTAAAACATGATTTATAAGTAATATATATTCAGCATATACATATATATATATGGTAGATTAATAAATGGAATGAAATACACCATTTATAGAGACGGTAGCCGTACGTACGCATGAGCGCTGTTTTCGTTTCCTTATTGAATTGAATGGAATTAAGTAGATGAAATAAATATATATATATAAATAAATCCATTATCATTATTATGTCATATATTTCATGATTACTTATTATATGTACTTTATAATCTTTCATTAATGGTTAACCTGGAGAATGAATCTCATCGCGTCGTGGAGACGGTAGTCCGTACATAGGCACGAGCAATGATATCATTCCCATGATCGTGAAATTGTACTGAAATGTATGTAAAATATTTCAGAATCAATATCACTTTAAAAAAATCATATATAGTTATTTATTTACACCATTATACCCTTCGAAGTAATGTGGTGGTCGAAAACAGATTACAGCACGACATGGAGACTGTATTCCGTACGTACGCACGCGTGGAGATTTCGTTTTTCGTAGGATGGATAGATGGTGAAATAGGGTCGTTTCATACTTATAATAACATATCTGTATATTATTGAAACTGATGTTATTACTTCATAATGAAACAACTAAATAAGAGGAAGTAGAAGAAGAAATAATGTTGAAAGAATCAGTAAGGGACATTACCTCTTCTTTGAAGCGCCTCTTCTTAACCTCCTCATAGGGCACTAAAGATGGTCTTTGAAGAATACCAGGACCTCGAGGATGTTTCTAGTGAAGTTTAGAAGTGAAATTATCAGGGTTTGGCCGAGATTGACTGCTCAACGTGGTGTGATGAAGAGAGGGATGAGTTTCCCTTTTATAAGGGAGGAGAGGGGCACCTTTGGAAAAACAAAAAATATTATTTTATTATAAAGTCATATTCGGTTTTTAATAACTCCAAATTGATTTATTTCAAATCTAATGTGGGGATGGGTCGAAAGTATCTCATCCAATAGAATTTAGACAATTTTAGGTTTCAATTTTAACCTTATCATTTAGTTTTAATTTTAAGTTAAATAATTTTACTTTTACCGTGCCTTCTTTTTTTCTTACACTATAAGGTTAATAAACATACTATAACAAGACAAACGAACCCAAGTTGTTTATTATTAATATATATAACTTTATATAAGTCATTTGGCCAAACTTTAGATTTTTAGGAATAATATAACAATTAATAATATAATATCATATTTAAAAAAATATTTAATGTTAATTTTGACACTATTTGGTAATTTATTTTTGTGACACTTATAACAGAATGATTACTTCAAAAAAAGTTAATTAAATAAATACTAACATATCATATTAACCTATAAAATTATTGGAATTCATAAAAAGTCTCAAATTACATTTATTTGGTTATTTATAACATCAATTATGTCAATATTTAATTAATGAGATAATTACTGCATCATCATTGTGTCCAAAATAAATTAAATTATTTAATGTCTAACAATTATAAATAAGAAACCATTATGTATGAAATGTTTTTATCTTTTTAATTTATATTTTTAGTCGAATTTATCATATGTATAACCATATATTAAAAATGGTTTAGTTATTAAACATTGATTTTAACTATTTTAACTATTCGTTAAATAAAATAATATTAAATGTCCTAATCTAATCCAAGTGGGCCTAAATGGTAAAATTTTATTCTAAAGGTTGTTTTTGGAAGAATTGTATTTATCCAATAGAATTAGGACATTTTTTGGGATAATATTAATATCATTTTTACCCTTAATTACCCTAATTACTTTTAATCATGGTAAATAAAAGTAAACAGTTACTATTCAAAAAAAATTATTTTCATCTCATTGAACCACATTTTAGTCCTTGATATTAACCGTGTCTCTCGGATTTTTGAAATTCAATTCAGAGAAGTGGTAAAATTTCATTTAAATGAAAATTTCATCTTTTTTAACAACCACTAAGTTGTTTCACTATTCATTGAAAATTGATGTTTTTCAATAAAATACCATAAATTCAACCTAAGAATTATTTGATATTTTGAATTCAAAATTGATTTCTATTTTTCCAAATTCATAAAACATAAGTGGAATTAATTAATTTTAAAATTAATTCCCATTAACCAAACAAATAGCGTGTTTTTAAGAAACAAAAACTATCAAAAGATTGATACTTATTTATATCCAATTTCAAAGTGAAATTATTTAAAATGAACATCATTGGATTAAATGGTAAAAATATATTCTTATTACACTTTAAAACCAATTAAAAATATAATCTATCCATATAAATTATTGCGATGAAAAAAATTTGTTTTTAATTAAAATATAGCGTGTTTTTACTATTCATTAAAATATTAATGTTATCAGAATAATATGAAATATTTATCCAAAGTAAATTTTTATATCGTGATTCCAAAGAAGAATAATATTTCGTCAAATTGAACTTATAGACATGTCAAAAAAAATATTTATGGTGGGTTTTCCATCAAAAGAATAGAAAACTACAATTTTTGATAAATACATATTTTACATGAAAAACTTATTTTGTTCTCATATCATATTCTAGAAAATGTGTAAGATGAATAATAATGTTATAAAATTCAAAATGTAGTTAATACCATTCATAACGGATAGTCCATAAAAATATTATAACAATATATCATTGTTTAGTGAAACCCGGTATTGTGTATTACACACGCTATCGAGGTAGGTCGCGATTTCATGTAATGCAAGCCAAGAATAGTGTTTCATATATTGCAAGATAATGCGGTGTTGTGTATAGTACAAGCTAATCATGGTGTAGTGTATAATAGAAGATAAATGAATTTAAAAACAATATATATCATAAAATATTTCGGTGTTACATTCTACCCCCCATAAAATGAATTTTGTCCTCGAAATTCATCAGGGTTATAAAACATTTACTATTCATAGAAACCCACATCGTAAAAAGGAAAACTAAAACATAAGTTTAAAAACTAAAGTATGAAATGTAACTATTACCCAAGGTAACTCATCAGTGGGTTTCCACATAAGATAACATAGGTGAAAATATAAATATGGAAGAAAAATCTAACCATCAAGTTCTGATGGAGAGTGGTAGAGAACATGACTATGAAAAATCTATCAATCACAAAGCCATAAATTTGTGATGATATAAGGTACCATCTGATTCATCAGATATAAGAGCACCAAGAAAACATTTTTGGTTTCCAATATCATTTCCCTAAAGATGAAATTTTTGATTTAGAAGAAATACTTTCTTGATTTTTGTACAATCTCCCTATTTTTCGTGCTTTGAACAATTTCCACTTCATCTATTAAAGAAATGAAGTTTAATTTGTAATTCGTTAAGTGTTAACAGATCATGTGATAGATTGATGGGTCATTCCATCTGTTTCAAACAAAAGGTTAGTAAAATTTATCAAATATACATAAGTCCATCTATGGTGAGATCAATCGTATATGATTCCAAAAATGAACTTATACTTCATATATCATACCGCTTAATAAAATAAAACTAGTTTATACTAAACAGGGACTTCCTATAGGATAGTGGTGGGTGATAAAGGCCTGTCTCACTTCAGTTGTGGGTTTGATTCCCACAGCCTTGTCCGACGTGATGGGTTGTCGCCTGTCATGTAGGTTGTACTTTTTCTAAAATTAGATCATTATGACATTCCATCGATGATATCGAAAACAGTTCTTGCCTTGAAATGACTTATGTTCAACATAATCCATTTAAACTTTTTAGGCTTATCCAAAATACTTCTGTAAAATCTTATAGTATAATGAAAACAATTACTAGAAATTTCACCTAACGAGTATGTGAATATCATCATTTATCCCTGATATATCTTGTTGATCACATTCCAAGCATGTGAATACCTTAATCATGTATTCTCTTGAAAATGGAATACCCATTTAACCTTAGTGAAAACATGAATGTTGTCAAAAGTTAACACATTCCACATACCAAAATCCCAAAATTTCTATATACTCAAACCATGATATAACTTTTTCCTTATTTTAGTCATGAGCTCATGATTAGTATCATATTATTTTCTCCTTATCCCTTCCTTATGCGCATTTCATCTGCTTTCCAAAAATATCTCAACCACTTTTTCATGGTTACCAGTACCATATAATTATGGAAAACCAATACATAGATATTCCAAAATTCCATAATACCATAAAGGAGATTCTATGACACTATTTTGAAATCCCATTATAGAAACACATTATCATTACACATCATCATTTTCATACTCAACATCACAAATAGTGATCGCATGAGACTTCCCTTTATCCTTTTCCTTAAAAGGTTGCTCACGTTGATCATCATTAACCCGTGGATTAGGGCATTTTTTAGCATAATGACGCATTTCCTTGCACTTGAAGCATTGAAGTGTTGGTGGAAAATTCTCTATAGTCTTTTCTGTATTAACATCATTAGCAACGTTTTTCCCATTACTTCAAAAATCAACTTCTCGATGACATTCTTTTCCACAATTTAAACGTTTCTAGTACCTTTTAGGCAATCTACACCATGCTTTATTCCACAATTTGAGCATAAAGAAACATTCATCTTCTTTTCACCATTGTTATGAGATTTATCCTTGAACTCCATCTTTCATTTCTTGTCAAAACCAGGAGATGGATATGTTACACCAACTACCAGTTCAACCTTGATAGCACAATGCAAAATTTCTTCATACCTACTGATGTCTCTTATAGATAACGCCTTTTGAAGACTTGGATTTAAGACAATGAAAAATCGATCAAATTTACTTTCAGGTTGTATGATAAAGCCAGATGCATAACATGCAAGACATGTAAAATTCTCTTTGTATATACCAACAAATTAATCACCCTTTTTCTTAAGTTCAAGAAACTCCTTCTCCATCTTTGATTGAAGTATACAAGGGAAGTACATGCTGAAAAACAAGTTCATGAATTCGTCCCATTCCATGGACTCAATTTCATCGCTTTACCTCGTATACATGATAATATTTTACCATTGATCAGCATCACCTTCCAAACAATATACTGCAATGATAACTTTATTATGCTCAGAACATTGTAGAACTGAAAATATATTTTCAGTGGTACTGATCCATTGTTCAATAACAAAGGGATCAGATATCCCACTGAATGAAGGTGGATGTTGCCTCATGAAGGATTCAACAGAATTTTTCTCCTTTATCTGCTCATTTTGAAGTCCAGAATGATTCATAGCTTGTGTAAGTATAGAAATAAGATTCTGCACTCCATCTCCTATGACAGTGGTTTGGTCAGGAGGACAATCACTGCATTGTCCATTACATTGATCAACACGGTTCCTTTGGCTCCCATCCATCACCTAAAACCCAAAAATAATAGTGTCAGAGGAAAATACCATGATAGGGAAAGCAACATAATAAAGGGGGAGTAACTTCAATATCTAACATCTTAGGATTATTTCTATGATCGTCAGCGCATTTCTAGGACTATAACCAATACATATCATTAACCATAGGGACATCCCTAGACATTCCTTAGAAATATCTCTAGGGATTTCACTAATGTTTTCGCATCCTAGTATCCAAAGGTTAACTAAACCTTTCCTCTGATACCAACTATAGAGACCCAAATATTAACGTACATGGATATTAGAATACTTTTTCGGAATACTTAATACATGAAAAAAACCAACACTCAAGGACTGTAATTGTTTAGTGTCTTTAGAAACTCGGAATATAATCTTCTAGTCATGATGAAATATGTTCATCATCTCCCATAAAGATCTTACCCTTTTTGATTTCTTACCTAAAACCTTTCATTATATCCTAGGAAAAAGATAACATATAAAGGGTGAGCTCAAATGCTCAGTAAGGGTATGCATGTATAAAATAAAACAAACCATATACATTTGAACATAAAAACCTGAACATAATGTTTAAACATAAAAATCTTGAGCAATGACATTAAACATGGAAGTACATAAGGAATATATCATAAAATAACATAAATGATGATAAAATAGATTGGGAATAAAACTTTTAATTGTATCAAAACATTAAGCACATGATACGATTTCCATGGTAGCCAAGGCATTGCTGCCAAAACCATCTTAGTGGACAATGTCCCTTTCTGAATCGAGTTCACTCCTTGTTTCAGTCCTGTAACTGTATCATCATAAGTAAGTAATGAATAATATATATTTTTATATATGTCTATTAATGAATTATATAGTGTTTTAGAGGCTTAAAATGAGAATAAATCCAATCTTAAGAATGGAATACACTAATATTTTTAAAAGATTGTTTTACTTCCTTTTGATGGAAAATCATTTTTAAATCAAACTTTTGACAATTTTATAAGCTATATTTGTCAAAATAAACTTATTCTTTATGATTGGAACATTTATATTTACTTTGGGAAAATTTTTGGTATTTTTCCGATAAAGTTCATTTTTTAATGAATAGTGAAAAATGTTGTATTTTAATTCAAAACCTCTTTTTAATCTAATTTATTTATATGATTAGTTTATATTTTTAATTGGTTTTAAAGTTCAATTAGAATATATTTTTCCCATTTAATCCAATAGTGGTCGTTGGAATTATTTTCACTTTGAAATTGGACTTAAACTAGTGTCAATCTTTTGATACTTATTGTTTCATAAAAACACGCTATTTGCTCTGACAGCGGGAATTAAGTATTAAATTAATTAATGTAACTTATATGTTTTTAATTTTGTAAAATAGACATCATTTTTGAATTTGGAATATCAAATATAGCTTAGGGTGAAGTTTTGATATTTTTCTGAAAAACATCAATTTTTGATGAATAGTGAAACCACTATGTGGTACTTAAAAACTGCTTTTTCGTTTAAATGAAATTTTACCACATCTGTGTTTTGAATTTCAAAATTCCAACATACATAGATGCCATTAAGAAATAAAATGTGGTTCAATGTGATTAAAATAATTTGTTGGTGAATGGTAAATTTTATGTTATTAATCGCGATTAGAGGTAATTAATGTAATTTAACGTAAGAATAATGTTTTTATAATATGAAATGAACATGACACATGTCCTAACCTTATTTTATGTGTCATGGACTACCATGAAAATTCATGGGTCATCTTAGGGACCCCATGGAGCCACTTTGGTTGGAAAATGACATTAATATCTTTTTATTTAATGTTAAAATTAAAATGACACAGACATGAGTTGTTTTACTAAAACAATTTTTATATGGAGTTATACAAGTTATATTTTTACTATAAATAGTCACTGGAAATATAAACCTATTTCCTACAACATGATATTTTGTTTATAATTTTTAGAAATTTAATATATTAAATTATTTATGACACCATGATGATGCATCGATGACCTCATTATTTAACAATTTAAATAAAATGAAAATATAATATAAAATCTAAGTATACACTTTTCAAAACCCAATTGGATGGGTGGATTTCGAGCCCTTATCACCATATCCTTGAAATTTATAATTGTGGAACTTTTTTAATCTTAAAAACATTTTATAATAAAGTACCCTTTTGTAACTTTCCAAGAGTGCCCCTCCTCTCCTCTTATAAAAGGCCCCCACCTCTACCACCTTACCCACACTTCCAAAGCCTTTGAATCGGCCAAACCCTGTCCATTTTGTCTCTTCAAATTCCTCTCTTACTCTTTGAAGCCTCACTTTGGGCAGAAGTCTTCTCAAGGAAGCCTTTGAGCTCAAATCAAAAAGAGTTACCCGTTTTAAAGGTAGTCTTTTCGATTGTGTTCTTATGTTTTATTTTGCTTCTAAAACCCTCTGAACTCTTTTTAATCCATTCTTTTGTAAAAACCCCAGTATCTTAAATATACTAAGATTTTGTTATAATAAGTATTCTAGCTACACTTACACACACCTACATCTAATGGTTAAAGAACATACTGTTTCCGTGGATGGCGAATTTCATCCTCACGAAAGGATGATTGTTCAATATTCTTTAAACACCTTCAAAGGTGGCCATTAATATGACACTATAATTATATATGATATATAATATGTTTAGTTTTTACTTAAGCTTCTATATTTTTCATTTATGACATACCTTTATGGTTTCCATTATGGGTAAACACGATATCTTTATTTTAGGAAGTGCGGTCAACCGCCCCCTCAAAGTGATTTAATTCGTTAATACCATATGTGGGATGTATAAAGGATTTAATTAATGATATTATGTATTATATTATACTGGAATTATCATATACCTTTATATCATTCTGATTCCATTCCATAAAATATGAAATAGAAATGAAAGTAGCGTTCATGCGTACGTATGGCTTACTGTCTCCGGGAACGGTGCATTTCTTTTCTTACCTCTAAACGTTGTGTAATATTATAAATTCATGTATATACTAGATATATATGATATATATGATATATATATAATGAGTATAACTCTGGATATAATGGATACATGAACAACTTGTAATTATAAAGATCATATTTTGACTCAAGTACCAATGATCGTTAAAATGACCGTTATTAACTTAAATAATTGCATAGTGTTCATGACATGGTAATAACTGATATAAAAGGAATAATTACCTTGATAAAGGTTCTTAAGAAAGTATAAATTAACTCATGTTTATTATTCAGGAGGTTAAAGAATGATAGAGTCATGTCGGACCCGAGGTATGGGACTTCGTCTCGATCACCTTTCATTGAGGCATATTTTGTTTTATACACAACCTTATTTTTACTGTGCATAAACCCCTTTGACTTTCACATTTATCCAAAAGGAATATTTTTTTATACGAAGAGTTTTACGAAATGAAAAAAGGGAATGTTTTTGTCGTGCGTATGCGGCAACAACAACTTCTCCACCGTCGTGACCATTATTTGAGTTTCAGCTTCCTCTACAAGCTATACTTGTTTTTAAATGAAAAATATATACCATGTTTTACTTTTCTTTTATTTTGGTAATGAAAATGGTTTTCATAATGTTTTTATTATATCAATGTGTTGTATTGATATCTTGTGATTGAAATGTGGAAATATTATGTTTTCATTATGCATGTTTTATTTGATATGATTATGTTATGGTTCTTGTGCATTATTATGAAGATGAGTGGTTCCGTGATAAACTAAGGGCAGGTGAGCCCGATATAGATCTCCAATTCATTGGTTAATATGAAGGAGTTAATCGTAAAGGTTTCTCCGAAGAGATTTAGGGATTATACTATGATGGGTATTCCAAACGTAACCAAGCCGGTTACTCCCTATGTAAGAATGTTATGAATGCCTCAAGTTACCTTTATAACTTATGATTTCTATGATTTATTCATGATTTGTTTGGGAATGTTAAAGTTCTTATGTTTTATGAGTAGAGTTTGATTTCATTGATTCTTATGTATACATGTACTCATGTTTCCTTTCCATATTTTTATCCCTTACTGAGCTTTCTATGCTCATCCCATGTTTTTGAAAAGTTTTTCACAGGTCAAGGGAAGGGTACACGATATGATGATAGTGTCATAGAAGTGTCAAGTAAGAACCCATGTTTTATTTTAAATATGTTTCCGTTGATTGGAAAAAATGAATACAATCTTTTACTATAACCACATTGTTTAAATGTGGGATGTAAGGAATGTTTTATGATCTAATTCTCTAAAACTCTAAACGTGAAAAGATGCTCAATGTTTATTCTTGAAATATCTCAAGATTAAGTAATATTTACGACTGGGGCCTTATAGTTGGTATCAGAGGTCAGTATAGATAGATTTAGGAGTTATAACACTATTAAATGATTATCCAAAAATATTTTATGGTCAAATTGAAATGATATAGAATTTGAATATTACCATGTTGCTTCATCTAAGACATGTTTGTTCAGAATGGTTTTTCGTAGAGGAAACAAGGAATCAGTGCTAGGAGGGCATACAGAAGGAAATTACCTTCTGAATCAACATCCTGAGATGGTCGGAATTAGAACTGAATAGTTTGTTGCAGTAATGGTGCAGTTGAATCAAGCAATAAATGGCGGTGGTATCCATGCATGAGATCAGCCAGATCAACCGCAGAGAAACATGTCAGTGGGGGAACATTTCATGAGGCAACATCCCCCATCATTCAGTGGATCATATGACCCTGTCCTAGCTGAAGGGTTAATTAAAGCACTGGAGAAGATTTTTGATGTCATGGGGTGTTCAAACAATCAAATGGTTAGTCTTTCTATTTACAGTTTGGAGGTTGAATCAGATCAGTTGTGGCCGAAGGTTAAAAATATTAGGGATGCTGATGATATTGATGCTCTCGACTGGGATGAATTCAAAGGTATGTTTCTTGAGAAGTATTTTCCTAAAGCTGTTCAACTTAGGATGGAAAAACAATTCTTGGAATTGAGGCAAGAGGAGGAATCAGTGGCTCCCTATGAAGAAATGTTCACTCGATTGGCAAGGTATGCTCCAAATTTTATCTGAGACCTTGATAGTAAAAGCAATCATTTTTACATATGATTAATGCCAAAATATTTAAGGGTATTATCTTCTCATGAGTTCAAAAGTTATGAATAGATTTTTCGATGTGCTGAGACGGTGGAAATGGAGTTTTCCAATGATCATGTGCTCTATAACAACCAACAAAAGAAGAGAACGAGGTGGTAGGAGAAAGGAAAGAATCCTTCCAAAAGGTCTGACGGTAAGAAAACTAAGTTTCCAGTTTGTGATAAATGTGGGAAAAGGAATCCTGTGGAATTTCTTTTGAATTATGGAAAGTGATACCGATGTGGTAAGATGGGACATAAGGCTCGTGATTGCACTGAAAAAGATCAAGGTGATGATAAGTCCAAATTTGATTTACAGTTAGTGAAATGTTTTAAGTGCAATGACATGGTTCACTATGAAAACGAGTGTTCGACAAAGAGCTCAGGTGATGGGAAGCAGTTAGACTACAAGCAGAAAGGGGTGGTGAAATCCTTTGCAACTACTTCAGCAGATGTCGGGCCATCAAATGAAGTTGTATCGGGTACTTTGTTTGTTTTTTCCGATTATGTCAGTGTGTTGTTTGATTCGGGGCCTACACATTATCTCATCTCTGAAACCTTTTCTAGTAAAATGTGAATACCATCTCAAGATATGACTCTTGAACTTGTGGTAAAAACACCTGGGGGAAATGTTGAGGCAAAAAGAATTTATAAGAATCTCTCTATCCTTATCCGTGGAAAGAACCTACTTGAAAACATAATTGTTTTACCTCTAGTAGAGTTTGA
Source organism: Viscum album (assembly GCA_963277665.1). NCBI lineage: Eukaryota > Viridiplantae > Streptophyta > Magnoliopsida > Santalales > Viscaceae > Viscum > Viscum album. Next base: position 2,105,365,075 of record OY728148.1, read on the forward strand.
TGTTATCATGGGTATGGATTGGCTCTCTATTTACCATGCTATGATTGACTGTAGAGATAAAGAAGTTTCATTTCAGAAAGACTTTCATTTTGTGTACAAGACTGAACCCTTACTATTGATAACATATCAAGAGGCTGAGAAACTTGTAAAAGATGGATATGAATGTTACCTTGCACACATCATTGAAAATAACGGAACTATTCAGATTAATGATGTGCCTATGGTAAATTAGTATCCTGAAGTTTTTCCTGATGGGTTTCTTGGACTAATACCAGATCGGGAAGATGAATTTACTATTAACTTAGTTCCTAATGCTAAGACAATTTCAAAACCCCCTTATCAAATGTCTCAAATTGAACTTTTAGAGTTGAAGGAGAAATTGCAAGATTTATTAGAGAGAGGTTTCATTCAACCCATCACATCACCATGGGGTGCTCCTGTTTTATTTGTTAAAAATAAAGAAGAATCTATGAGACTTTTCATTGATTATAGAGCCTTGAATAACATCACTGTTAAGAACAAATATCCTCTGCCTCATATCGATTGTTTGTTTGATCAGCTCTAGGGAGCTCAGTATTTTTCAAAGATTCACCTGAGATCGGGGTACCATCAGTTTAAGTTAAAGGAAGCAGATATTCCGAAAATCGTGTTTCATACAAGATATGGCCATTATGAATTTGTAGTAATGCCTGTTGGGCTAACCAATGAACCTACTGTATTCAAGGACTTAATGAATAGAATTTTCCATGAGTTATTGGATATGTTTGTGGTTGATATCATTGATGATATTTTGGTGTTTTCTAAAAGTAAACAAGAGAAGGCAAGACATTTAAGTGTTATTTTGAAAACCTTAAAAGAAAATATATTTTATGGGAAATTCAGCAAGTGTGAGTTTTGGTTGCAAAAAATTTCTTTCATTGGTCATATTGTTTCTAAAGATGGGATAACTGTTGATCCTACAAAAACAATAGTTGTGGAAGAATGGCATAGACCCAAAATTGTAACTGAGATTCGTAGCTTCCATGGTTTGGAAAGCTATTACTGAAGGTTTGATAGGAATTTTTCCCGGTTATCTAGTCCAATGACTAAGCTAACTCGGAAGGGTGTTAAGTTCATCTGGACAAAAGAATGTGATGATTGTTTTCAAGAATTGAAAATAAGTTTGGTGAATGCTCCAGTTTTGGCACTATCTTCCAAGAATGGTGAGTTTTTTATCTACAGTTATGCTTCATTGAATGGACTTGGGTGTGTCCATATGTGGAATGATCAGGTAATTGCTTATGATTAATGACAGTAGAAAACTCATGAGGTAAATTACCCTACACATGATTTGGAATTAGCTGCTATTGTTTTCGCTTTAAAAATTTGCAAGCATCATTTGTATGGAGTAAAGTGTGAAATATATACTGATCACAAAATCATAATGTATATATTCACATAGAAAGAATTGAACATGAGACAGACGAGATGACAAGAATTAATCAAGTATTATGATATATACAATTCATTACCATCCGGGATAATCAAATAAAGTGGATGATGCTTTGAGTCGAAAAATTAATGCTTCATTAACAATGTTGCATTTGGAACATGATCCATTGGTTAAGGATTTGATAAACATTGGAATAGAAGTTGTTAGTGCAGGATTTCCTTCTGTTTTTTTTCAGGTATCAGTGAAATCCTCTCTATCAGACAGAATCATGAAAGCACAGAAGCAAGATAGTGAGTTGTAGAAAAATGTAGAGCTTGTTCAGAAAGGTAAGTTTCCTAAATTCAACATTGATAATGATTGTGTTTTGAGATTTGGGAAGAGATTGGGTGTGCCTTGTGATTCATAGTTGAAGAGAGAGTTGTTATGTGAAGCTCATAGTTTTCCGTTTTCAGTTCATCCAGGTAGTACTAAGATGTATAGAGATCTGCCAGAGTATTACTGGTGGGATGGAATGAAAAGAGATATTTCTGATTTTACTGTGAAGTGTTTGACATGTGAATAGGTTAAAGGAGAGTGGAAGTTACCGAAAGGGATTCTTTAGCCTTTACCAGTTCCAGAGTGGAAATGGGAGAATATATCCATGGACATTGTTGTGGGATTACCGAAGACATCTCGAGGTAATAATGCAGTCTGTGTTATTGTTGATCGCTTGACTAGATCTGCACATTTCCATTCTATACGAGATACTTTTCCCCTAGATCAACTTTCCCATTTGTATCTTAATGAGATAGTCAGGTTACATGGAGTTCCTCTCTCCATTGTATCTGATCGTGATCTCAGGTTCACTTATAACTTTTGGAAAGGCCTTCAGAAGTCGTTGGGTACTGAATTAAATTTTAGTACAGCTTTTCATCCTCAATCAGATGGGAAATCAGAAGGAACAATTCAGAATTTGGAAGATATACTACTTGCTTGTTTGATGGATTATCAGGGAAGTTGGGACCAACATCCTTCTTTGAATTAATTTTCATATAATAACAATTTTCATTCCAGTGTACAGATGGCACCATTTGAGGTGTTATATGGGAAGCGGTGTCAAACTCCAACTTTCTAGGATGAAGTGGGTGAAAGGAAGTTGATAGGGCCAGAATTGGTAGAAGAGTTGGCAGAAAAAGTTCAGCTGATACAGAAAGACATAAGAATAGCTCAGATCAGGCAGAAGAGTTATGCGGACAACAGGAGGAAGAATCTATCTTTTGAGGTAGGTGATCATGTTTTTTTCAAAGTATCAGCATAGAAAAGTGTGATGTGATTTGGTAAGAAAAGAAAGCTGAGTCCAAGGTTCATTGGACCATATGAAATTCTGGAGTGAGTTGGATCAGTTGCATACCGAGTGTCTTTACCTATGAGTTTATCGCAGGTACACAATATTTTTCATGTTTCGATGTTAAGGTAGTACATGCCAGATCCATCTCATGTTTTGAGTCCAGAGGTTGTTCAGCTGGAAGAGAACCCATCCTATGAGGAACAACCAGTCCAGATTCTTGACCACAGGGAGAAAGTCTAACGGAATAAGGTTTTTCATCAGGTAATGGTTTTCTGGAAAAACCACATGAGGCAATATGGGAATCTGAAAATGCAATGAGGGCTAAATACCCCCACTTATTCGATAAGAAAATAAATTGCGGGGATGTAATTTTATAAAGGGGGGAAGGATGTAACATCCCAAGTAATTAATGAATAATAGACATTTTTATCTATGTCTATTAATTAATTAGATAGTGTTTTAAAGGCTTAAAATGAGAATAAATCCAATCTTAAGAATGGAATACAGTAATATTTTTAAAAGATTGTTTTACTGCCTTTTGATGGAAAATCATTTTTAAATCAAAATTTTGACAATTTTATAATCTCTATTTGTCAAAATAAACTTATTCTTTATTATTGGGACATTTAAATTTACTTTGGGTAAATATTTGGTATTTTTCCGATAAAGTTCATTTTTAATGAACAGTGAAAAGTGGTGTATTTTAATTCAAAATCTCCTTTTAATCTAATTTATTTTTATTATTAGATTAGATTTTTAATTTGATTTAAAGTTCTATTAGAATATATTTTTACCATTTAATCCAATAGTGGTCATTGGAATTCATTTCACTTTGAAAGTGGACTTAAACTAGTGTCAATATTTTGATACTTATTGTTTCATAAAAACGCTCTATTTGCTCTGACAGCGGGAATTAATTATTAAATTAATTAATGTAACTTATATGTTTTGAATTTTGTAAAATATACATCATTTTTTAATTCTTAATATCAAATATTTCTTAGGGTGGTGTTTTGGTATTTTTCTGAAAAACATCAATTTTTGATGAATGGTGAAACCACTAAGTGGTACTTAAAAACTGATTTTTCATTTAAATGAAAATTTTTCCACTTTTGTGTTTTGAATTTCAAAAATCCGACATAAATGGTTGTCATTAAGAAGTAAAATGTGGTTCAATGGGATTAAAATAATTTTTTGTTAATAGTAACTTTTAAGATTGTAATCGCGATTAGAGGTAATTGGTGTAATTTAAGGTAAGAATAATGTTTTAATAATATGAAATTAACATGACACATGTCCTGCCCTTATTGGATGTGTCATGGCCGACCAAGAAAATCCATGGGTCATCTTTGGGACCCCATGGGGCCACTTCAGAAGGAAAATGACATTAATATCTTTTTATTTAATGTTAAAATTAAAATAACACAAACATGAGTTGTTTTACTAAATAAATTTTTAAAATGGGGCTATACAAGTCTGATAATTGTCTATAAATATTCATTGGAAAGATAAGAATATTTCATACATCAAGATATTTTTTTTGAATTTTTTGTCATTAAATAAATTAAATTACTTATGACACCATGATGATGCATCGATGACCTCATTATTTAACGATTTAAATAAAATGAAAATATAATGTAACATCAAAGACCTACACTTGTAAAAAACCTATTAGATGGGTGGATTTCGAACCCTTATCACTTTATCCTTGAAATTTATAATTGTGGGTCCTTTTGAATCCGAAAGTCATTTTATAATAAAGTATGCATTTGTAATATTCCAAGAGTGTCTCTCCTCTCCTCTTATAAAAGGCCCCCACTTCTACCACCATACCCACACTTCCAAAGCCTTTGTCTCGGCCAACCCCTGTCCATTTTGTCTCTCCAAATCACTCTATTACTCCTTGAGGCCTCACTTTGGGCATAAGTCTTCCCATGGAAGCCTTTGAGAACAAATCAAAAAGAGATACCCGTTTTAAAGGTAGTGTTTTCTCTTGTGTCCTTATGTTTTATTTTTCTTCTCCAACCCTCTAAACTATTTTTATTCCTTTATTTTGTAACAACACCAGTATATAAAATATACTAGGATGTTTTTATAAGATGTATTGGAGCCACACTTACACACACCTACATCTAATGGTCAAAGAACATACTATTTTCGTGGATGGCGAATTCTTGCCTCACGAAACGATGATTGTTCAATATTATTTTAACACCTTCAAAGGTGGGCATTAAAATGAAACTATATTTATATATGATATATAATATGTTTATTTTTTACTTAATCTTCTGTATTTTTCATTTATGGAATATCTTTATGGTTTCCATTATGGGTAAACGCGATATCTTCATTTTAGGAAGTGCGGACTACCGCCCCCTCAAAGTGATTTGATTCGTTAATACCATATGTGGGATGTATAAAGGATTTAATTAATGATATTATGTATGATATTATACAGGAATTTTAATATACCTTTATATCATTATGATTACATTCCATAAAATACGAAATCATATTGAAAGTAGCGTTAATGCGTACGTACGACTTACCGTCTCCATGAACGGTGCATTTCATTTCTTACCTCTAAACGTTGTGTAATATTATAAATGCATGTATATAATGGATATATATGATATATATGATATATAAATCATGAGTATAACTATGGATATAATGGATACATGAACAACTTGTAATTATAAAGAGCATATTTTGACTCAAGTACCAATGATCGTTAAAACGACCGTTATTAACTTAAATAATTTCATAGTGTTCATGACATGGTAATAAGTAATATAAAGGAATAATGAACTTGAAAAATTTTCTTAAGAAATTAGAAATTAACTCAGGTTTATTATTAAGGAGGTTAATGAACAATCAAGCCAAGTCGGACCCGAGGTATGGGACTTCATCTCAATCTCCTTTCATTGAGGCATATTTTGTTTTATACACAACCTTCTTTTCACGTTGTATAAACCCCTTTGACATTTACATTAATCCAAAAGGAATATTTTTTTATACGAAGCATTTTACCAAAATGAAAAAATAGAATGTTTTTTCTTACGTATGCGGCGACAACGACTTCTCTACCGTCGTGACCGTTATTTGAGTTTCGACTTCCTCTACAAGCCAAACATTTTTTAAATGAAAAATAAATACCATGTTTTAATTTTCTTTTATTTTGGTATTGGAAATGGTTTTCATAATGTTTTTATTATATCAATGTGTTTTATTGATATCTTGTGATTGAAATGTGGAAATGTTATGTTTCCATTATGCATTTTTATGTGATATGATTATGTTATGGTTCTTGGGCATTATTATGAAGACGGGTGGTTCCGTGATAAATTAAGGGTGGGTGAGCCCGATATATATCTCCAATGCATTGGGTAACTCGAAAGAGTTATATGTTAAGGTTTCTCCGAATATATTTAGGGAATATATTGTGATGGGTATTCCAAACGTAACCAAGAGGGTTACTCATTACGTAAGAATGTTATGAATGCCTCAAGTTACCTTTATGTCTTATTATTTATATTATTTATTCAGGATTTGTTGTGTTATGTTAGTGTGATTATGTTTTATGAGTAGAGTATGATTTCATTGATTCTTTTGTATACATGTACTCATGTTTCCTTTGCATATTTTTATCCCTTACTGACCTTTTAATGCTCATCCCACGTTTTTGAAATGTTTTTCACAGGTCAAGGGAATGGTACATGATATGATGATAGTGTCAAGGAAGTGTCAAGAATGAACCCATGTTTTATTTTAAGTATGTTTCCGTTGATGGGAAAAAATGAATACAATCTTTTATTGTAACAACTTTGTTTAAATGTGGGATGTAATTCATGTTTTATGATCTAATTCTCTAAATCTCTAAACATGAAAATATCCTCAAGGTGTATTATTGAAATATCTCAAGATTAAGTAATGTTTAAGGCTGGGGTCTTATAGTAACACTGAATCTAATTAACTTATTATTCCATCCACGTTTGTATCATGAGATATAAATCTCTAACCAATTCATTGGAGGGAGATATAGGTTTCAGCCATCTCATAATTAAATCATTCTTTCTTGTTCAACAAAATAAACTTAAACCATTCAACATAACCTAAAGAATAAAATGGGTTTCACAAACATCATCCCATCATAACCTAATCTATATAAAACAAATGGATATAATTTCAACATAAGAAATGTGAAAACATGTAAATCATAGAGACATTAAACATGAAACATACACATATAAAATGATACCATCTTCGATGCAAAATGGTTTTGATAAAACACTTGAAATGAATTCGTGAGGAAAATATCCTTTATTCTTCAAAATCAATTTCTTATCACAAAACGGCATGAAATTTTAAAAGAAAATGATTTTTTTTAAAATAGTCATGAAATATTTTGGAGGAAGCTTCACAAAACTAAGGCTTTATAAAACCAAAAAAAAATCCATTCATGCCGTATAGGTTAAAAAAACAGTCTCCTCGTACTTTTGTCGGAAAAGTCAAAAAGTACCTCGTTACATAAACACAAGAAAGATTCCTTACATACCATGTGGTAAAATAAAAAATGGGTAAAGGGACATTAAACATAAATAATAACACTATTAGAAAACATGGGGTTTGATGATAACAATAATCCCAACAAATACATACGAATAAACAATCTCGGATTAGAACGAGATTGGAAAGGTTATCCCTTACCTTAGGTCTGATATGCATCGTACGTATCCATACCTCCTGTATAATGATTTAAATAATATCATAGACTTATTAAAGAATCATATTCATTGTTATGATATCATATATGGTTCACTTATGACTTTATATTACCCGTTCTTTTTTAAGTTCCATGTTAAAGCAGCGTTTTCAGTAAAATCGTTTTATTTATCGTACATGTTTGGCTTTGTTGTTCTTGATATTATTAATTATATCCTGATTTACATAATTAAAAAATGTAAAACATTATTTATATGTAATATATTTTCATGATATACAGATATATATGATAGATCGATAAATGGAATGAAATACACCGTTCATGGAGACGGTATGTTGTACGTAAGCAAGAACGCTGTTTCTGTTTCCTTATTGAATTGAATAGAATTAAGTATATGAAATATATATATTTATATATATGAATCCTGTATCATTATTATGTAATATATTTCATTATTACTTATTATATATACATTATAATCAATCATGAATGGTTAACACGGAGAATAAATCTCATCGTGTCGTGGAGACTGTAGTCCGTACGTAAACACGAGCGATGATATCATTCCCATGATCGTGGAATTGTACTGAAGTGTATGTAAATTTTTTAATAATCAATATCACTTTATAATAATCATATATAGTTATTTATTTACACCATTATACCCATCCATGAAAGGTGGTGCTCGAAAACAGATTACACCACGACGTGGAGACGGTATTCCGTACATACACACGCGCGGCGATTTCATTTTCTATAGGATGGATATATGGTGAAATAGGGTTGTTTCATACTTATAATAACATATAAGTATATGAGTGATAATTATATTATTACTTAATAATTAAACAACTAAATAAGAAGAAGTAGAATAAGAAATAAAGTTGAAAGAATCGGTAACGGACATTACCTCTTCTTTGAAGACCCTCTTCTTATCCTCCACTTAGGGCACTAAAGATGGTCATTGAAGAAGACCCGGTCCTATAAAATGTTTCTAGGAAAGTGGAGAAGAGAAATTTTCAGGTTTTTTCCGCGAAGTAAGGCTCAAAGTGGTGTGAGGAAGAGAGGGTGGAGGTTTCTTTTTATAAGGGAGGAGAGGGGCACCTTTGGAAAAACTAAAAATAATATTTTATTATAAAGTCATATTCGGATTTTAATAGCTCCAAATTAGTTAATTTAGATGCTAATATGGGGATGGTCGAAATCCTCTCATACAATAGAATTTATTCAAGTTTAGGTTTCTATTTTAACCTTATCATTTAGATTTAACTTTAAGTTAAATAATTTTACTTTTACCATGTCTTCTTGTTTTCTTACACTATAAGGTTAATAAACTTACTATAACAAGAAAAAAGAACACCAATTTGTTTATAATTAATATATATAACCTTATCTGAGTCATTTGGCCGAAGCTTATATTTTCAGGAATAAAATAACAATTAATAATATAATATTTGTTTTAAAAAATCTATTTTATGTCAATTTTGACACTATTTGGTAATTGATTTTTGTGAAAATCATAACAGAATGATTAGTATGAAAAGAGATAATTAAATCAATATTAACATGTCATATTAACCTCTAAATTTAGTGGAATTCATAAAAAATATCAAATTACATTTATTTGGGTATTTATAACATCAATTATGTCAATATTTCATTAATGAGATAATTACGGCATCATCATTGTGTCATAAATAAATAAAATTATATAATGTCTAAATTTTTTAAATAAAATACCATTATTTAATAAATATTTTTATATTTATAATTAATATTTATAGATGAATTTATCTTATGTATATCCCTATATTAAAAATGTTTTAGTTATTACACTTTGATTTTAACTATTCTAGCTATTCTTTAAACAAAATAATATTAAATTTACTAATCTAATCCAAGTGGGCCTAAATGGTCAAATTTTATTCCTAAGGTTGTGTTTGGATGAATTAAACATATCCAATAGAATTAGTACATGTGTTGGGATAATATTAATATCATTTTTATGCTTATTTACCCTATTTACTTTTAAACGTGGTAAATAAATGTAAAAGGTTACTATTCACCAAAAATAATTTTAATCTCATTGAACCACATTTTAGTCTTTTATATTAACCATGCCTCTCGGAATTTATAAATTCAATTCACAGAAGTGGTAAAATTTCATTTAAATGAAAATGTCAGTTTTTGTAACTACCACAAAGTGGTTTCACTATTGATCAAAAATTGATGTTTTTCAGAAAAACAAAAAAAAAATTAACCTAAGAATTATTTGATATTCCGAATTCATAATTGATGCCTATTTTTACAAATTCAAAACAAAGAAGTGGCATTAATTAATTTTAAAATTAATTCCCATTATCCAAACAAATAGCGAGTTTTTAAGAAACAAAAACTATCTAAAGATTAATATTTGTTTATATTATATTTCAATGTGAAATTAATTCCAATGAACATAATTGGATTAAATGGTAAAAATATATTATAATTAAAATTTAGAACAAATTAAAAATATAATCAAACCATATAAATTATTGTGATGAAAAAATGTTTTTTTAATTAAAATATAGCGTGTTTTACTATTCATTAAAATATGAATGTTATCAGAATAATATGAAAAATGTATCCAAAGTAAATTTTTCTATCCTTATTCAAGAAAAATTATATTGTGTCAAATTGAACTTATAGACATGTCAAAAACAAGATTAATGGTGGGTGCACCATCTTAAGGCGGGCAAACTACAATTTTTGAGAAATACATATTTTACACAAAAAAAATATTTTTTTCTCATACCATTTTCTAGAAAATTTGTAAGACTAATAATAATGTTATAAAATACAAAATTTAGTTAATTTTATTCATAACGGATTGTCCATAATAATATTATAACAATATTTCATTATTTAGTGAAACACGTTATTGCGTACTACACACGCTATCGAGGTAGGTGGTGATTGCATGTAATGCAAGCCAAGAATAGTGTTACATATACTACAAGATAATGCGGTGTTGCGTATAGTACAAGATAATCTTGGTGTAGTGTATAATAGAAGATAAAATAAATTAAAAAATAATATATCTCATAAAATCTCGGGCTGTTACAATATATGTTTGAAAATATAAATGATAGAATATATAATACATTTTATGTTTAGGTTAATGTGATAGTGGAATTTAGTGATTTTGTTTTTCATATTATGATGTTGTGATTGTCGATATTATGAAAGTCATCAGTCCTCGTAAACACTCTCTAACTAGAAATATACCCTTTTATAGAATAATAAATAGGTGCATTAATGGGTTATGTGTCTCTATAATATATTTAAACTTAATCAAAAAACGAATTTAATGAACAGGTGCAGTTCAAGGAAATTTTTTATTCTATTAATGTTTCATTCCAGATTTATATGATAATGACCAATTGATATAAAAGGAATGAAATTGAAATTAAAATATTTTTTTCACAACCTAGAAAATTAAAAATATTAAAAAACCCATTAATATAATTCACTTTCTTCACATTAGTCGACAAACATTTGATGTTAAACCCGCATTATATTCTAGATGTTGAGAGAGAAAATAATACATAATGAACTAATATAGTAATATAGTATGAGAATATACAACAAAAGAACATAATACATGAGGTAGGCCTCTTTTCTCCCCTCGTAGAAAAATTATCCAACCTTATTTATATAAATAGATTTATCCCATGGGTGTACATTATTTTGTATATTTGAACATTAAATGTGTCAAGGTCAATCTTGATTGTCCCATGTTGAGTTAACAAAAATCCCAAATAAAATATTCATAAATGAGAACATTAAATTTTCCCTTCAAAAAAATAATGATGACATATAATCATTCATGCCATGAATCCTCACGGTTCCCACTAATGTAAGTTTATCACATAAACTCTTATGAATATGAGTGTCGAAACACGAATTCATATTGTTGAGTTCCTTTTGATTTATTTTTGTGTTGATAATCATCTTCATTGATTGAAAATGTTCCTCCAACTTCTCGTATATGAAGATTCCATTCATATAATGTATCCTGGTAAAACAAATTTATTTTCGTTTTTTTATATCCATTTTTTGGAATCATGTTACACAACATTGTTTCATAGAATACAATATTTTCAGTTTCATCAATTTGTCTATTTTTTCCCCTAAGAATTCAATTATCATGTCACCTTTGAAAACATTAATAGAACAATAGTTATAGTGGAGATAATAATATTTTTAATTCAAAATTATTTGTATTCTAATTGAAAAATATCATTTATGAAATTTTGATATCAAATCCCTAAAACATCAATTCAGTATTGTCCTAAAAAATTAGATGACAACATACTAAACGGGAAACTCACACTACTATAATAAAAATTATTATTTTAGAAAAATTAATTGACATACTGGGAAATTAAAAATTCAGGATTCCCATAAGAAATATTTCAATAAATCCAAATTTATCAAAATATAATGAAGACAAAATATATATTTGTTTTTCTCCACATAATTAACCATACCACCCATATATTTAATTTCCCTCTAATTCATCATCGATTAGAGTTCCACTAGTATGTTACCTCATGTTGAATTATTCTCACTCAATGTACAAGGTGAAAATGTAAATGGATTTTTATAATACCAAATATCATGTTAATTACCATAGTCTTAAAATACATATAAATTTTCATCCTATAAAGAATAAATCATAGATAATCATGAGGGATTCACCCTAAGGAAGGAATGACTCAAAAGACTTTTTATATATGTAGTGATGAAAATATTAAATAAGACCAAATGCAGGAAATTAACAAAGGTACTTTTTATTATTGTTAATTAATTATTAATTGAAAATTTTCCATTACTAGATAACATAACCCCATCCCCCTGAACTCAATGCAATTTCATGAATCAATGAATGCATATAACGATGAGAAATCATGATTTGTTTCATTTTATTATTTTTACAGTTCTTTCATTTTATTTATTTTTTATGTTATGCTTTGGTAAAATCTCATATCCACCCACTAACACCAAATTATCTCCCCATACCACTAAATTTAATTGTTATAACATTATCATTCGTCATATAACTATGAATTTTGACCCACCCAAGACACAATCAATGTTTTGTAGTAGGATGAATAAGAATGTATAATTAAATACAACCATGAACATTCTTTCCTAATTCCCATGAAATCCTCTGAAAATATATTCTCATTTAAAATATTCCAATTCAACCACATACATCCCCTCCCACATACAAAAATATTTAAATATCATGAAAAATATTCATAGTCAGGTATGACATGATATGAAAGTATTGTAGTGTGGTTCTTTCCTAAGGAGTATATTCAGAGATTCTATGGGCCAAGTAGGATTTAATTTAATGGATAGTCTCACAATAATAGTCTTTATCAATAAAATTCCCTCGATCAAATTAAAAGTGACTTTTTGAAATAATATAATCGAAAATATGAAATGAAAATTCTAAAAGAATGTATTTTTGAATCATTCAAAAAATATTCAATAGAAAAGAATAAGAATTTTAGGTAGATAAAATAAATAATGAATGAGGATCTGTTATTGGGATAACCATTCATGGAAATTTTTTGTAATAACAAATTAATTAACACAAATTTCAAAAATTGTAAGCATAAAAAAGAGGAGAAATTTTTCATTTAGAAAATAATAAATGATAAAAAATTATTAATTTTCAAAACCCATTTCTCATGTTAATATTTACTACTCTATTAAAACATTTTAGGATTTTCAATTTATTAATATTTTCATCCAAAACATAGTATGATATTTATCCAAAGTAGATTTTATAACTTTCACAGGGGATTAAAAAAAGATATCAAGTAACGAGTATTGATTCGACAATTAGAAATTATTAAAAAAAATGCAGTAGTGTAGTAGAAAGCACTAAAATTAATACTCATAATTCCATATTGAATTGATGTTCATAAAATAAAACCCTTTAAATATGATTATTACATTACATGTGTTCTTCTATATTATATTTCACGGACTAATCAAAACATTCATGTCATGAACCTAACATTCATGAAATGAATCCTATGTAGATATTCACATTAGTTTCCTTTATGTTTTCCCCATGCCTTCATTTGGACAAAAATATAAGAAAAAATGAATGTGTAGAAAAACTTTCAATTTACAAAAAATTTATTTTTGTGTGATCTAACACATAAAAAACACCAAAAATAAAAAAATTGGAAAATCTCAAGTTTCATAAAAAATATCCTTTCATAAAATAATAGGTTTGACCTGATGACTTTAGCATAAATGATATGAGGTAGGAATGATGATACCATATAACTGTTGAAAAAATGGATATAGCTGAATCATATCTAATTATGTTGACCCCTTTCCTTTTTGTAATATCTGGTTCACTCTTATTGTGGGAACCACCAACTCTAATTAAATATAGCCAATAAACTAGTTCTTTTAACAATATAAAAAACCAAAATCTCTAATTGGGGGACATCCAAACTTATTTACCATCTTTAAAATTGAAAATTATAGATATTAATCTATCATTAATAATCTATTCTAACAATATTCTTTCAATTTTATCATATTTTATACTTAATTATCAATACCAGTGACAGTAACTTCTTCGGGACAAAAAAATATTTATTTATCCGGACCATCATTGTCAACATCATTATTTTTTATTTCCTGATGTATGTTCAAACTATAATTTTTACATTCAATTATCAAAAATTAATCACCATTCTAGAAATCAATCATATATATTCTAATTTCAAATAATTGTCTTCCAACAGAAATCCCTCTTGATGTATCTTCAAACTATACCACTAAATGTGTTTTATGACATTATGCTCATTTTAGGATCTATATCATAGAAATCCCTCCAGAAATTATTATACTTGGTATTAATTAGAATATAAAATATTCCTAGATCTTATTTCATATTTAAAATAATCATTAATGTCAAAGATTAACACTCGTGTTATTGGGATCATGCCAATTTTATATATCAACATATTGTTAGACAAGATATGCTTATTTATCTATTCATATGTTTTCGAATCAGACTGAAATTCGACAAAAGAAATTTCATTATGTACTTCTTGAATATTTTTAATGAAATTACTTTACTCTGAATGAAATTTTTCATACATTAGCCTCACTAGAAAATGGTAGTTTCGGTTTTTATGGTGGGGGGTCTTCTCTTCCTTCTTCATGGTCTAATTTCTAATTCATAGAATGATATACTTGAATTTTTATGTATTTTTATTTTTTATTCATGATGGACTTTTTCAAAATAGGGTTATAGACATTATGTATCCATGTGGGTTTCTTTTCAGTGTTCTCAATAGAATTCATCATGGTTTATCTATGCTGGTATAATATTTGGTCCACCTGCAAACATAAATTTTATAGATCGACATTTTGGTCTGGTTAGTGATCATTCATATCCTCCATAGTTTCCCATTGGTATTTTGATGAAGAATTCAATTCTTTATGTATGCAATAGTATAGTTCATAAATATATCCAAATTACTACTTAATGTTTGAATATATCCCTCTAGATATGGTCATTGTGGTTCCTGTTGAAATCCTAGTCTACTTGATTGATATCCTTTTCATTACTATTGTTTCATCCGTAGACACTAAAAAATATTTATATTGATATTTTCTATATAATTTTACTCATTAATTTATGAAACTTAGGTTGGGAGTTGGTTTTTTTTGTGCCCATCATTTTTATTATAGATTCCATCTAATTAACCATAGAATTGTTGTTTTGACTACTTATTCTTCTTTGTATATATTCCATTATTCCATCTTTTGAAATTTTGTACCACCATTTCATCTAATATGATTTATCTCTTCAATGGTGATTTAATTATTATTTATCCACTAGCTTCAACATAAACTATAGAACTATTTCTTTTTAATGTTATCTTTTAAAATGTCTGGAGTAATAACTATATTTCAATAAAGAGATGAAAAATATTCTAGTTATCTATATGAATCCCTCCCATGCATTATAGATTGATTCATATTTGAATTGATTAAAACTTAAAATATTGTCTATAATATCACGTGACATTGATTGGGGGAGAATTAGGTTTAGATGTTTCTTTCAATCCCATCCCAAGTATTGATGGAATAATTTTTCCAGATTATAATTACCCATCATGCATTAAATTTATAATAGAATTGTAAAAAACATATGATTTCAACATCATTAGAATCATTTATTAATTTTAAGGTGTAAATAAGTCACATAATACTCAAGAAATGTGTGTTCGGATCATAGTTTAGAAAACCATCGAATTAGAAGGAATGATAATCATTGGGATAAATGGTACCTTGATTTAAAAATACAATAGTATAACATGAAGTAATATAATTAATGGATTCAGTACTATATTTTACAGTATTTCAGAATTAGAAAATGTTTATAGACCTGGGTCACTTTCTTTTTTCACCTGCAGTTTCTTGCATGTTTTTCTCAACACAAACCACTTTCATGTCATTTTTCTTGTTTATTAGGGTTCACACCAAAACAAGATCATAATAAATGATTTCGTTACTGTAACATCCCAAGTAAGTAATGAATAATATATATTTTTATCTTTGTCTATTAATGAATTATATAGTGTTTTTGAGGCTTAAAATGAGAATAAATCCAATCTTAAGCATAGAATACACTAATATTTTTAAATGATTATTTTACTGCCTTTTGGTGGAAAATCATTTTTAAATCATAATTTTGACAATTTTATGAGATCTATTTTTCAAAATAAACTTATTCTTTATGATTGGGACATTGAAATTTACTTTGGGTAAATTTTTGGTATTTTTCCGATAAAGTTCATTTTTTAATGAATAGTTAAAATGTTGTATTTTAATTCAAAAACTCTTATTAATATAATTTATTTATATGATTATATTATATTTTTAATTGGTTTTAAAGTAAAATTAGAATATATTTTTACCATTCAATCCAATAGTGGTCGTTGGAATTAATTTCACTTTGTAATTGGACTTAAAGTAGTGTCAATCTTTTGATACTTATTGTTTCACAAAAATACGCAATTTTCTCTGACAATGGTATTAATTATTAAATTAATTAATATAACTTATATGTTTTGAATTTTTTAAAATAGAAATCATTTTAGAATTTGAATTATCAAATATAGCTTAGGGTGAAGTTTTGGTATTTTTCATAAAAACATCAATGCTTGATGTATAGTGAAACCACTATGCGGTACATAAAAACTGATTTTTCTTTTAAATGAAAATTTACCACCTCTGTGTTTTGAATTTCAAAAATCTGACATACATGGTTTCATTAAGAAGTAAAATGTTGTTCAATGGGATTAACATAATTTTTTGGCGAATAGTAACTTTAATGTTTGTAATTGCGATTAGAGGTAATTAGTGTAATTTATGATAAGAATAATGCTTTAATAATATGAAATGAACTTGAAACATGTCTTACCCTTATTTGATGTGTCATGTCCGACCAAGAAAATCCATGGGTCAACTTGGGGACCCCATATAGCCACTTTGGTAGGAAAATGACATTAATATCTTTTAATTTAATGTTAACATTAAAATGACACAAACATGAGTTATTTTACAAAAACAATTTTTAAACGAGGTTATAAAAGCCAGTATTTTGACTATAAGTAGTCATTGGAAAGAAAAAAAATATTTCCTACATCATGATATTTTTTTATAATTTTTAGACAACAAATATATTAAATTATTTATGTCCCCATGATAATGCATCGAAGACCTCATTGTTTAACGATTTAAATAAAATGAAAATATAATTTAAAATCTAAGACCTAAACTTGTCAAAAACCTATTGGATGGGTGGATTTCGAACCCATATCACCTTATCCTCTATATTTATAATTGTGGGACCTTTTAAATCCGAAAATCATTTTATAATAAAGTATCCTTTTGTAACTTTCCAAGAGTGCCCCTCCTCTCCTCTTATAAAAGGCCCACACCTCTACCACCTTACCCACACTTCCAAAGCCTTTAGCTCGCCCAACCCCTATCCATTTTGTCTCTACAAATTCCTATATTACTCATTGAAGCCTCACTTTGGGCAAAAGTCTTCCCAAGTAATCCATTGAGCTCAAATCAAAAAGAGTTACCCATTTTAAAGGTAGTGTTTCTCTTGTGTTCTTTTGTTTTATTTTTCTTCTCCACCCCTCTAAACTCTTATTATTACTTTATTTTGTAACAAAAAAATGTATCCTCAATATACTGGGATGTTGTTATAAGAAGGATTCGAGCTGTACTTACACACACCTACATCTAATGGTTAAAGAACATACTGTTTCTGTGGATGTCGAATATCCGACTCACAAAACGATGATTGTTAAATATTCTTTTAACAACTTCAAAGGTGGCCATTAAGATGACACTATATTTATATATGATATATAATATGTTTATGTTTTACTTAAGATTCTGTAATTTTCATTTATGGAATACCTTTATGGTTTCCATTTTGGGTTAATGCGATATCTTCATTTTAGGAAGTGCAGACTACCGCCCCCTCAAAGTGATTTGATTCGTTAATAACATATGTGGGAAGTATAAAGGATTTAATTAATTATAATAGGTATGATATTATACTGGAATTATAATATACCTTTATATCATTATGATTCCATTCCATAAAATACGGAATAGAAATGAAATCAGCATTCATGCGTACGAACGGCTTACCGTTTCCACGAACGGTGCATTTCATTTCTTACCTCTAAACGTTGTGTAATATTATAAATGCATGTATATAATGGATATATATTATATATATTATATATACATCATGAGTATAACTCTGGATATAATGGATACATGAACAACTTGTAATTATAAAGAGCATATTTTGACTCAAGTACCAATGATCGTTAAAACGACCGTTATTAACTTAAATAATTTCATAGTGTTCATGACATGGTAATAAGTGATATAAAAGTAATAATGAACTTGAAAAAGGTTCTTAAGTAAGTAGAAATTAGCTCATGTTTATTATTCAGGAGGTTAATGAACGATCGATTCATGTCGGACCCGAGTTATGTGACTTCATCTCAATCTTCTTTCATTGAGGAATATTTTGTTTTATACACAACATTATTTTATATGGTGTATAAACCTCTTTGAATTTTACATTTATCCAAAAGGAATATTTTTTATACTATGTGTTTTACTAAATGACAAAAGGGAATGTTTTTGGCGTACGTATACGGCGATAACGACCTCTCCGCCACCGTGACCATTATTTGAGTTTCGGCTTCCTCTACAAGCCATACCTTTTTTTAAAAGAAAAATAAATACCATGTTTTACTTATCTTTTATTTTGGTATTGAAAATGGTTTTCATAATGTTTTTATTAGATCAATGGGTTGTATTGATATCATTTGATTGCAATGTGGAAATGTTATGTTTCCTTTATGTATGTTTTATGTGATACGATTATGTTATGGTTCTTGGAAATTATTATGAAGATGGGTGGTTCCATGATAAACTAAAGGTGTGTGAGCCCGATATATATCTCCAATGCATTGGGTACCACGAAGGAGTTAAACGTTAAGGTTTCTCCGAAGAGATTTAGGGAATAAACTGTGATGGGTATTCCAAATGTAACAAAGAGGGTTACTCCCTACGTATGAATGTTATGAATGCCTGAAGTTACCTTTATGTCTTATGATTTCTATGATTTATTCATGATTTGTTGAGGTATGTTAATGTGCTTATGTTTTATGAGTAGAGTATGATTTCATTGATTCTTATGTATACATGTACTCGTGTTTCCTTTCCATATTTTTATCCCTCACTGAGCTTTTTATGCTCATCCCAAGTTTTTGAAATGTTTTTCACGGGTCAGGGGAAGGGTACATGATATTATGATAGTGTCAAGGAAGTGTCAATAAAGAGCCCATGTTTTATTTTAAATATTTTTCCGTTGATGGGAAAAAATGATTAATATCTTTTATTGTAACCACTTTGTTTAAATCTGTGATGTAATGCATGTTTTTTGATCTAATTCTATAAAACTCTAAACTTGAAAAGATCCTCAAGGTGAATTCATGAAATATCTCAAGATTATGTAATGTTTAAGGCTGGGGCCTTATAGTTTGTATTAGAAGTAGGTATAAATCGCTTTATGAGTTATAATTCTATTAAATGATTATCCACAAAATAATTATGATCAAATTGAAATGATATACAATTTTAAGATTACCATGTTGCTTCATCTGAGACATGATTGTTCAGAATGGTTTTCTGCTGAGAAAAAAGGGATGCAGTGCTA
Organism: Viscum album; assembly: GCA_963277665.1. NCBI lineage: Eukaryota > Viridiplantae > Streptophyta > Magnoliopsida > Santalales > Viscaceae > Viscum > Viscum album. The sequence goes on from OY728148.1 coordinate 2,105,384,918, forward strand.
GGAAGGCATATAGATGGAAATAACCATCTGAATCAGCTTCCTGAGATGTTCGGAATTGGAACTTCATAGTTTGTTGCAGTAATGGCGCAGTTGACTCAAGCGATAAATAGCTGTGGTATCCACGCACGAGATCTGCCAGATCAACCATAGAGGAACATGTCAGTGGTGGAACATTACATGAGGCAAAATCCCCCATCATTTAGAGGATCATCTGACCATGTGCTAGCTGAAGGGTGGATTAAAGAACTGGAGAATATTTTCAATGCCATGGGGTGTTAAGAAAATCAAATGGTTAGTCTTGCAATTTACCGTTTGGAGGGTGAAGCAGATCAGTGGTGGTCGATGGTTAAAAATATCAGAGACGCTGATGATATTGATGCTCTCGACTGGGATGAATTCAAAGGTATGTTTCTTGAGAAATATTTTCCAAAGGCTGTTTGACTTAGGATGGGAAAACAATTCTTGAAATTGAGGCAAGAGGAGGACTCAGTGGCTACCTATGAAGAAAGTTTCACTCGATTGTCAAGGTATGCTCCAAATTTTATCCGAGACCTTAATAGTAAAATCAATCATTTTTACTCAGGATTAAAGCCAAAATATCGATGTGCATTAGCTTCTCGTAAGTTCAAAAGTTATGAAAATCTTGTTCGATGTGCTGAGAAGGTGTAAATGGAGTTTGTCGATGATCAAGTGTTCTATAAAAAACAACAGAAGAAGAGACCGAGGTGGCAGGAGAATGGAAAGAATTCTTCAAAAAGGTCTGACGGTAAGAAAACTAAGTTTCCAGTTTGTGATAAATGTGTGAAAAGGCATCCTGGGGAATGTCTTCTGAATTCTAGAAAGTGATACTGATGTGGTAAGATGGGACATAAGGCTTGTGATTGCACTAAAAAAGATCAAGGTGATGGTAATTCCAAATTTTATTTACAGTTAGTGAAATGTTTTAGGTGCAATGACATGGGTCACTATGCACACGAGTTTCCGACAAAGATCTCGAGTGATGGGAAGCAGTTAGACTACAAGCAAAAAGGGGTGGTGAAATCCGTTGCAACTACTTCAGCAGATGTCGGGCCATCAAATGATGTTGTATCAGTTACGTTGTTTGTTTTTTTCAGATTATTCCTGTGTGTTGTTTGATTCGGGGTCTACACAATCATTCAACTCTGAAACATTTTCTAGTAAAATGGGAATACCAACTCAAGAAATGACTCCTGAACTTGTGGTCAAAACACCTGGGGGAAATGTTGAGGAAAAAATAATTTATAAGTATCTTCTTATCCTTATCTGTGGAAAGAACCTAATTGCAAACCTAATTTTTTACCTCTAGTAGAGTTTGATTTTATCCTGGGTATGGATTGGCTCTCTATTTACCATACTATGATTGACTGTAGAGATAAAGAACTTTCTTTTCAGAAAGTCTTTCAGTTTGTGTACAATAATGAACCCTTACTGTTCATAACATATCAAGAATCTGAGAAACATGTAAAAGATGGAAATGAATGTTACCTTGCCAACATCGTTGAAAATAAAGGAATTGTTCAGATTAATGATGTTCCAGTGGTAAATGAGTATCCTAATGTTTTTCTTGATGAGTTGGCTATAATAATACCAGATCATGAAGTTGAATTTACTGTTGAATAGTTCCTAATGCTAATCCAATTTCAAAACCCCCTCATCGAATGGCTTAAATTGAACTTTTAGAGTTGAAGGAGCAATTGCAAGATTTATTAGAGAAAGGTTTCATTCGACCAAGAACATCACCATGGGGTGATCCTGTTTTATTTGTTAAAAAGAAAGATGGTTCTATGTGACTTTTCATTGATTATAGCGCCTTGAATAACATCACTGTTAAGAAAAAATATCCTTTGCCTCATATCGATGATTTGTTTTATCAGCTCCAGGGAGCTCAGTATTTTTCAAAGATTGTCCTGAGATCAGGGTACCATAAGTTGAAGGTAATGTATGTATATATTCCAAAGACCAGGTTTCGTACAAGATATGGCCATTATGAATTTTTAGTAATTCATTTTGGGAAAACCAATGCACCTACTGTATTCATGGACATAATGAATAGAATTTTTCATGAGTTCTTGGATAAGTTTGTGGTTGTTTTCATTGATGATATTTTGGTGTTTTCTAAAAGTAAAGAAGAGCAGGAAAGACATTTAAGGGTTATTTTTCAAACCTTAAAAGAAAAGAGATTGTATGGAAAATTCATCAAGAGTGAGTTTTGGTTGAAAGAAATTTCTTTCTTTGGTCTTATTGTTTCTAAAGATGGGATAACTGTTGATCATTAAAAAACCATTGTTGTGGAAGAACGGCCAAGACCCACAAATGTAACCGAGATTCGTAGCTTCCTTGGTTTGGAAGGCTATTACCAAAGGTTTGTTACAAATTTTTACCGGTTATCTAGTCCAATGACTAAGCTAACTCGGAAGGGTGTTATGTTTATCTGGAAAAAAGATGCGATGATTGATTTTAGGAATTGAAAAGAAGATTGGTGAATGCTTCAGTTTTTGCACTACCTTCCAGGAATGGTGAGTTTGTTATCTACAGTGATGCTTCATTGAAAGGACTTGGCTGTGTCCTTATAAGGAATTATCAGGTAATTGCTTATGCTTCAAAACAGTTGAAAACTCATGAGGTAAATTACTCTACACATGATTTGGAATTAGTTTCTTTTGTTTTCACTTTAAAAATATGGAGGCATCATTTTTATGGAGTAAAGTGTGAAAAATATATTGATCAGAAAAGTTTAAAGTATATATTCAATCAGAAAGAATTGAACATGAGACAGAGGAGACTGCTAGAATTAATCAAGTATTACGATCTTATAATTAATTACCATTCGGGAAAAGCAAATAAACTGGCTGATTCTTTGAGTCGAAAAAGTAATGCTTCACTAACAATGTTGTGTTTGGAACGCGATCGTTTGGTTAAGGATTTTATAAACATTGGCATAGAAGTTTTTGGTGCAGGATGTCCTTCTGTTTTGTTTCAGGTATTAGTGAAATCATCTCTATCAGAAAGAATGAAGCAATCACAGAAGCAAGATAACAAGTTGCAAAAAAAGGTAGAGCTGGTTTAGAAAGGCAAGTTGCCTAAATTAAACATTGATAATGATTTTGATTTCAGATTTAGGAAGAGAATTTTTGTGCCTTGAGATTCACAGTTGAAGGGAGAGTTGTTTTTTGAGGCTCATTGTTCTCCGTTTTCAGTTCATCCTGGAAGTACTAAGATATACAATGATATGCGGGAGTATTACTGGTGGGAGTGTATGAAAAGTGATATTGCTAGTTTTACTATGAAGTCTTTGACATGTCAATAGGTTAAAGCAGTGTAGCAGTTACCAAAATGGATTCTTCAGCCTTTACCAATGCCAGAGTTGAAATGGGAGAATATATCCATGGACTTTGTTGTGGGATTACCAAAGACATCTCAAGGTAATAATGCAATCTGGGTTATTGTTGATCGCATGACTAAATCTGCTCATTTCCTTGTTATACGAGATACATTTTTCCTAGATCAACTTTCCCTTTTATATCTTAAAGAGATAGTCAGGTCACATGGAGTTCCTCTCTCCATTGTATCTAACCATGATCCCAGGTTCACTTATAACTTTTGGAAAGGCCTCTAGAAGTTTTTGGGTACTGAATTAAATTTTAGTACAGTTTTTCATCCACAATCAGATGGGAAATCAGAATGAACAATTCAGAATTTGGAGGATATGCTACGTGATTGTTTGATGGATTATCCGGGAAGTTGGGACCAACATCTTTCTTTGGTTGAATTTTCATATAATAACAGTTTTCATTCCAGTATATAGATTTCGCCATTTGAGGCGTTATATGGGAAGTGGTGTCTAACTCCAACTTTCTTGGATGAAGTGGGTGAAAGGATGTTGATTGGGACAGAAATTGAAGAAGAGTTGGCAGAAAAAGATCAATTGATACAAAAACACATGAAAACAGCTCAGAGCAGGCAGAAGAGTTATGCGGACAACAGGAGGAAGGATCTCTCTTTTGAGGTAGGTGATCATGTTTTTCCCAAAGTATCAGCATGGAAAAGTGTGATGTGATTTGGTAAGAAAGGAAATCTGAGTCCAAGGATCATTAGACCATATAAAATTCTAGAGAGAGTAGTATTAGTGGCATATCGAGTGGCTTTACCTCCGAGTTTATCTCAGGTACACAATGTTTTTCATGTTTTGATGTTTAGGAAGTACTTGCCAGATCCATCTCATGTTTTGTGTCCAGAGGTAGTTAAGCTGGAAGAGAACCAATCTTATGAGGAACAACCGGTCCAGATTCTTGACCATAGGGAGCAAGTGTTATGGAATAAGTTGATTCATCACGTAATGGTTTTGTGGAAAAACCACACAATTTAAGAGGCAACATGGGAATCTGAAAATGCAATGTGGGCTAAATACCCCCACTTATTCGGTAAGTAAATAAATTGCGGGGACGCAATTTTCTAAAGGGGGATGGATGTAACATCCCAAGTAAGTAATGAATTATATATATTTTTATCTATGTTTATTAATGAATTATATTGTGTTTTAGAGTCTTAAAATGAGAATAAATCCAATCTTAAGCATGGAATACACAAATATTTTTTAAAGATTGTTTTACTGCCTTTTGAGGAAAAATCATTTTTAAATCAAACTTTTGGCAATTTTATAAGCTCTATTTGTCAAAATAATCTTATTCTTTATTATTGGGACATTGAACTTTACTTTGGCTAAATTTTTGGTATTTTTCCGATGAAGTTCATTTTTTAATGAATAGTGAAAAATGTTGTATTTTAATTCAAAACCTCTTTTGAATCAAATTTATTTAAATTATTATATTATCTTTTTAATTGGTTTTAAATTTCAGTTAGAATATATTTTTACCATTTAATACAATTTTGTTTGTTGGAATAAATTTCACTTTAAAATTGGACTTAAACTAGTGTCAATCTTTTGATACTTATTGTTTCATAAAAACACGCTATTTGCTCGGACAGCGGGAATTAATTAATAAGTTAATTAATGTAACTTATATGTTTTGAATTTTTAAAATAGACATCATTTTTGAATTTTGAATATCAAATATAGCTTAGGGTAAAGTTTTGGTATTTTTCTGAAAAACATCAATTTTTGATGAATAGTGAAACCAATAAGTCGTACTTAAAAACTGATTTTTCGTTTAATTGAAATTTTACCACCTCTGTGTTTTGAATTTCAAAACTCTGACATACATTGATGTCATTAAGAAGTACTATGTGGTTCAATAGGATTAAAATAATTTTTTGGTGAATAGTAACTTTTAATTTTTTAATCACGATTAGAGGTAGTTAGTGTAATTTAAGGTAAGATTAATGTTTTAATAATATGAAATGAACATGACACATGTCCTACCCTTATTATATGTGTCATGGCCGACCACAAAAATCCATGGGTCAACTTGGGGACCACATGGAGACACTTTGGTAGGAAAATGACATTAATTTCTTTTTATTTAATGTTAAAATTAAAATGACACAAACATGAGTAGTTTTACTAAAACAATTTTTAAATGGGGATATACAAGTCATATATTTGACTATAAATAGTCATTATAAATCTAAAACGATTTAATACATCATGATATTTGTTTTATAATTTTTAGACATTAAATAAATTAAATTATTTATGACACCATGATGATGCATCGATGCACTCATTATTTAACGATTTAAATAAAATGAAAATATAATGTAAAATCTAAGACCAAAACTTGTCAAAAAACTATTGGATGGGTGGATTTAGAACCCTTATAACATTATCCTTGAAATTTATAATTGTGGGACCTTTTGAATCTGAAAGGAATTTTATAATAAAGTATCCTTTTGTAACTTTCAAAGAGTGCCCCACCTCTCCTCTTATAAAAGGATACCACCTCTACCTCCTTACACACACTTCCAAACCCTTTGGATAGGCCAAAACCTATAAATTTTGTCTCACCAAATCCCTCTCTTACTCCTTGAATCCTCACATTGGTCAGAAGTATTCCCAAGGAAGCCATTGAGTTCAAATCAAAAAAAAGTTACCCGTTTTAAAGGTAGTGTTTTCTATTGGGTTCTTTTGTTTTATTTTGCTTCTCCAACCCTCTAAAATATTTTCATTCCTTTCATTTGAAACAACACCAGTATCTTCAATATACTAGGATGTTTTTATAATAAGTATTCTAGCTACACTTACAGACACCTATATCTAATGGTTAAATAACATACTGTTACCGTGGATGGTGAATTTCTGCCTCACGAAACGAGGATTGTTCAATATTCTTTTAACACCTTCAAAGGTGGCCATTAAGATGACACTATATTTATATATGATATATAATATGTTTATGTTTTACTTAATCTTATTTATTTTTCATTTATGGAATACCTTTATGGTTTCCATTATGGGTAAATGCGATATCTTCATTTTAGGAAGTGCGGACTACCGCCCCCTCAAAGTGATTTGATTCGTTAATAACATATGTGGGACGTATAAAGGATTCAATTAATGATATTATGTATGATATTATACTAGAATTATAATATACCTTTATATCATTATGGTTCCATTCCATAAAATTCGAAATAGAACTGAAATCAACGTTCATGCGTACGAACGGCTTACCATCTCCATGAACAGTGCATTTCATTTCTTACCTCTAATCATTGTGTAATATTATAAATTCATTTATATACTGGATATATATTATATATATGATATATACATCATGATAATACCTATGGATATAATGTATACATGAACAACTTGTAATTATAAAGAGCATATTTTGACTCAAGTACCAATGATCGTTAAAAAACCGTTATTAACTTTAATAATTGCATAGTGTTCATGACATGGTAATAAGTGATATAAAAGGAACAATGAACTTGAAAAGGGTTCTTATGTAAGTAGAAATTAACTCATTTTTATTATTCAGTAGGTTAAAGAACGATCGATTAATGTCGGGCCCGAGGTATGGGACTTTGTCTCAATCTCCATTCATTGAGGCATATTTTGTTTTATACACAACTTTATTTTATACGGTGTATAACCCCCTTTTAATTTTACGTTTATCCAAAAGGAATATTTTTTAAACTAATAGTTTTACTAAATGACAAAATGGAATGTTATTGTCGTACGTATATAGCGATAACGACCTCTCCACCGCCGTGACCATTATTTGAGTTTCGGCTTCCTCTACAAGCCATACCTTTTTTTAAAAGAAAAATAAATACCATGATTTACTTTTGATTTATTTTGGTATTGAAAATGGTTTTCATAATGTTTTTATTATATCAATGGGATGTATTAAAATCTTGTGATTTCAATATCGAAATGTTATGTTTCCATTATGTATGTTTTATGTGATACGATTATGTTATGGTTCTTGGGAATTATTATGAAGACAGGTAGTTCCATGATAAACTAATTGCAGGTGAGCCCGAAATAACTCCCCAATGCATTGGGTAACGCGAAGGAGTTAAACATTAAGGTTTCTCCGAGGAGATTTATGGAATATACTGTAATGTGTATTCCAAACGTAACCAAGAGGGTTACTCCCTACGTAATAATGTTATGAATGCCTCAAATTACCTTTATGTCTTATGATTTCTATGATTTATTCATGATTTGTTAAGGTATGTTAAAGTGGTTATGTTTTATGAGTAGAGTATGATTTCATTGATTCTTATGTATACATGTACTCATGTTTCCTTTCTATATTTTTATCCCTTAATGAGCTTTTTAAGCTCATCCCAAGTTTTTGAAATGTTTTTCACGGGTCAGGGGAAGGGTACATGATATGATGATAGTGTCAAGGAAGTTTCAATAAAGAACTCATGTTTTATTTTAAATATGTTTCCGTTGATAGGAAAAAATGAATACTATCTTTTATTGTAACCACTTTGTTTAAAGTAACCACTTTGTTTAAATGTGGGATGTAATGCATGTTTTATGATGTAATTCTCTAAAACTCTAAACATGAAAAGATCCTCAAGGGGTATTCTTGAAATATCTTAAGATTAAGTAATGTTTAAGGCTGGGGCCTTATAGTTGGTATTAGAGGTCGGTTTAGATAACTTTAGGAGTTATATTTCTATTAAATGATTATCCAAAAAAATTATGGTCAAATTGAAATGATATAACATATGAAGATTACAATGTTTATTCATCTAAGACATGTTTGTTCAGAATGGTTTTCTACTGAGGAAAAAGGGATGCAGTGCTAGGAAGGCATATTGAAGGAAATAAACATCCGAATCAGCATCCTGAGGTGGTCAGAATTGGAACTGAATAGTTTGTAGCAGTAATGGCGCAGTTGAATCAAGAGAAAAATAGATGTGGTATCCATGCACGAGATCAGCCAGATCAACCACAGAGGAACATGTCAGTGGTGGAACATTTCATGAGGCAACATCCCCCATCATTCAGAGGATCATCTGACCATGTGCTAGATTAAGGGTGGATTAAATAACTAGAGAATATTTTCGATGCCATGGGGTTTTCAGAAAATCAAAAGGTTAGTCTTTCTATTTACCGTTTGGAGGGTGATGCAGATCAGTGGTGGTCGATGGTTAAAAATATTAGAGACGCTGATGATATTGATGCTCTCGACTGGGATGAATTCAAATGTATGTTTCATGAGAAGTATTTTCCTAAGGCTGTTCTACATAGTATGGGAAAACAATTCTTGCAATTAAATCCATAGGAGGACTCAGTGGCTGCCTATGAAGAAAGGTTCACTCGATTGTCAAGGTATGCTCCAAATTTTATCCGAGACCTTGATAGTAGAAACAATCATTATTACTGAGGATTAAATCAAAATATCGAAGGGAATTAGCTTCTCGTAAGTTCAAAAGTTTTGAAAAGCTTGTTCAATGTGCTGAGAAGGTGGAAATGGAGTTTTTCGATGATCAAGTGTTCTATAACAAACAACAGAAGAAGAGACCGAAGTGGCAGGAGAAAGGAAAGAATTCTTCAAAAAGGTCTGATGGTAAGAAAACTAAGTTTCCAGTTTGTGATAAATCTGTGAAAAGGCATCCTGGGGAATGTCTTCGGAATTCTAGAAAGTGCTACCGATGTGGTAAGATGGGACATACGGCTCGTGATTGCACTGAAAAAGATCAATGTGATGGTAAGTCCAAATTTGATTTACAGTTAGTGAAAATTTTTAGGTGCAATGACATGGGTCACTATGCAAACGAGTGTCCGAAAAAGAGCTCGAGTGATGAGAAGAAGTTATACTACAAGCAGAAAGGGGTGGTGAAATAATTTGCAACTAGTTTAGAATATGTCAGGCCATCAAATGAAGTTGTATCAGGTACTTTGTTTTTTTTCAGATTATGCCAGTGTGTTGTTTGATTCGGGGTCTACACATTCTTTCATCTCTGAATCCTTTCTAGTAAAATGGGAATACCAACTCAAGAAATGACTCATGAACATGTGGTAAAAACACATGGGGGAAATTTTGTGGGAAAAATAATTTATAAGAATCTTCCTATCCTTATCCGTGGAAGGAACCTACTTGAAAACCTAATTTATTTACCTCTAGTAGAGTTTGATTTTATCCTGGGTATGGATTGGCTCTCTATTTACCATGATACGATTGAATGAAGAGCTAAAAAAGTTTCTTTTCCAAAAGACTTTCAGTTTGTGTACAAGAATGAACCCTTACTGTTGATAACATATCAAGAGGCTGAGAAACATGTAAAAGATTGAAATGAATGTTACCTTGCACACATCGTTGAAAATAAAGGAACTATTCAGATTAATGATGTGCCAGTGGTAAATGAGTATCCTGATGTTTTTCCTGATGAGTTGCCTGGAATAATACCAGATCAGGATTTTGAATTTACTATTGACATAGTTCCTGATGCAAATCCAATTTCAAAACACCCTTATCGAATGGCTCAAATTGAACTTTTAGAGTTGAAGGAGCAATTGCAAGATTTATTAGAGAAAGGTTTCATTCGACCAAGCACATCACCATGGGGTGCTCCTCTTTTATTTGATAAAAAGGAAGATGGTTCTATGAGACTTTGCATTGATTATAAAGCCTTGAATAACATCATTGTTAAGAACAAATATCATTTTCCTCATATTGATGATTTGTTTGATCAGCTCTAGGGGGATCAGTATATTTCAAAGATTGACCTGAGATCGGGGTACCATCAGTTGAAGGTAAAGGATGCATATATTCCGAAGACCAGGTTTCGTACAAGATATGGCCATTATGAATTTGTAGTAATTCCTTTTGGGATAACCAATGCACCTACTGTATTCATGGACATAATGAATAGAATTTTCCATGAGTTCTTGTATAAGTTTGTGGTTGTTTTCATTAATGATATTTTGGTGTTTTCTAAAAGTAAATAAGAGCATGAAATTCATTTAAGGGTTATTTTGAAAACCATAAAAGAAAAGAGATTGTATGGAAAATTCAGAATGTGTGAGTTTTGGTTGCAAGAAATTTCTTTCCATGGTCATATTTTTTATAAAGATGAGATAACTGTTGATCCTAAAAAAACCAAGGTTGTGGAAGAATGGCCAATACCCACAAATGTAACAGAGATTCGTAGCTTCTTTGGTTTGGAAGGCTATTACCGAAGGTTTTTTAGAAATTTTTCCCAGTTATCTAGTCCAATGACTAAGATAACTCGGAAGGGTGTTAAGTTTATCTGGACAAAAGAATGTGATGATTGTTTTCAGGAATTGAAAAGAAGATTGGTAAATGCTCTAGTTTTGGAACTACCTTCCAGGAATGGTGAGTTTGTTATCTATAGTGATGATTCATTGAAATGACTTTGTTGTGTCCTTATGCAGAATGATCAGGTAATTGATTATGCTTCACAACAGTTGAAAACTCATGAGGTAAATTACCCTACACATGATTTGGAATTAGTTGATTTCGTTTTCGCTTTAAAAATTTGGAGGCATCATTTTTATGGAGTAAAGTGTGAAATATATACTGATCACAAAAGTTTAAAGTATATTTTCACTCATAAATAATTGAACATGAGACAGAGGAGATGGATAGAATTAATTAAGGATTATGATCGTACAATTAATTACCATTCGGGAAAAGCAAATAATGTGGATGATTCTTTTAGTCGAAAAAGTAATGCTTCATTAACAATGTTGTGTTTGGAACGTGATCCATTTGGTTATGGATTTTATGAACATTGGCATAGAAGTTTTTGGTGCAGGATGTACTTCTATTTTGTTTCAGGTGTCAGTGAAATCATCTCTATCAGAAAGAATGAAGCAAGCACAGAAGCAAGATAGCAAGTTGCAGAAAACGTTAGAGCTGGTTCAGAAAGGTATGTTGCCTGAATTCAACATTGATAATGATTTTGTTTTCAGATTTGGGAAGATATTTTGTGTGCCTTGTGATTCACAGTTGAAGGGAGAGTTGTTTTGTGAAGATCATAGTTCCTCGTTTTCAGTTCATCCTAGCAGTACTAAGATGTACAGATATCGGCAGGAGTATTACTGGTGGAATGGTTTGAAAAGAGATATTGCTGGTTTTACTGTGAAATGTTTGACATGTCAACAGGTTAAAGCAGAGCGGTAGTAACCTAAAGGGATTCTTCAGCCTTTACCAGTGCCAGAGTTGAAATGGGAGAATATATCCATGGACTTTGTTGTGGGATTACCGAAGACATCTCGAGGTAATAATGCAATCTGGGTTATTGTTGATCGCTTGACTAAATCTTCTCATTTCCATCCTATACGAGATACTTTTTTCCTAGATCAACTTTCCCGTTTATATCTTAAAGAGATAGTAAGGTTACATTGTAACGCCCCAACCCCAGCTACCCAGAGTCGGTGCATTACTTCGTAACATTGGCATGATCACAAAAGATCAAGTCTCGAAAGATCGATTAGTTTAGTAGCATTGGAAACACTAGATACATTCATAAACGTTACATTACATCATAAAGTGAAAAACTACAATAACAAAGTCTCCATAGACCACACTCATATCCTCTTCTGACAATCCCTGCAGGTCATTCATAAAATACTTCTTCACATCCTGGAAAATATTAAAACATTGAAAGGGGTGAGCTCAGATGCTCAGTAAGGATAACAATATTGCGGAAGCTTTCATGAATAAACATAAACATTTAAGGCAATGTATAACTAAACAAAAGCCTTATTAAACTTGAACTTCAGCATAATATGGAAAAAGTAAAATGAGATAATGCCACTTACTTACTCACATGGATATTCTACTAGACGAATAATCACATGAAAGATCAATAACCACTTTCATAATGAGGGAATGTATAATGCCAGACATTCTAAAACATTTTTTCAAGGCCTCGGCCAAGACGTCTAAAATGATTAAGGCCTCGGCCAAAACCATAAATCAAATTGGGAAAGGGCCTCGGCCAATTCCACGTCTAGTTGTCTCATGAGACCTACCGATGCATCGAGGAGCTATAGCGGGCTCCACCCATCACTTATTAAGTCCAATACATTCATCATATGATTAGGTTTAAACATATCATAAACCATAACATAATCATATCAAATAAAACATGCATAACATTTCCACATTTCAATCACAAGATATCAATACAACACATTGTTATAATAAAAATACTTTCAAAACCATTTTCAATACCAAAATAAAAGAAAGTTAAAACATTGTATTTATTTTTCATTAAAAAAATGATGGCTTGTAGAGGAAGCCGAAACTCAAATGATGGTCACGGCGGCGGAGAAGTCGTTGTCGCCACATAAGTACGGAAAGAAAAACATTCCCTTTTGTCGTTTAGCAAAACGCTTCGTATAAAAAATATTCCTTTTGAATAAACGTAAAAGTCAAAGGGGTTTATACACCGTATAAAAGAAAGTTGTGTGTAAAACCAAATATGCCTCAATGAAAGGGATTGAGACGAAGTCCTTAAAAAGATCATTTTTTTAAGTAAAGTACATCTATAATGTGTATTCACTATAAGTACACATAAATAATGTAAAAATACAATATAGGATATAATAATATCATGACATAATTTGAAAGTAGGAGATTAACCCAAAGAATGGAAATTGGGTTAAAAATTCCCTTACATTGCGTCTTGTCCTGACTCGACCGTTATTTAAACTCCTGAATAATAAACTAGAGTTAATTTCTATTTAATTAAGAACCTTTTTCATGTTCATTATTCCTTTTATATCACTTATTACGATGTTATGAACATTATGTAATTAATTAATTTAATAACGGTCGTTTTGTCGATCTTTGGTTCTTGAGTCAACAATAAACATCTTATAATTACAAGTTGTTTATGTGGTAGAATATCCATTATCTCCAGAATTATATTCATGATTTAGATGTCATATATATCTTATATATCCGGTATATACATTCATTTATAATATTACGTAACATTTAGAGGTAAGAAATGAAATGCACCGTTCATGGAGACTGTAAACGCTAATTTCATTTCAATTTCATATTTAATGGAACGAAATCATAATTATATAAATGTATAATATAATTCCAGTATAATATACTGTATAATACCATTTACTCCATCCTTTATACATCCCACATATGGCATTAACAATTCAAATCACTTTGAGTGGGAGGTAGTCCGCACTTCCTAAAATGAAATTATCGCGTTTTACCCATAATGGAAATCATAAAGTATGCCATAAATGAGAAATACAGAAGCATAAGTAAAACATAATAATATTATATATCATATATAAAAATAGTGACATCTTAATGGCCACCTTTGAAGGTGTTATATGAGTGTTGAACAATCATCGTTTCGTGAGGCAGAAATTCGCCATCCACAGAAACTGTATGTTCCTTAACCATTAGATGTAGGTGTGTGTAAGTTTAGCTCGAATCCATCTTATAACAACATCCTAGTATATTTAGGATACTGGTGTTGTTACAAAAGAATTGAATAAAAAGAGTTTAGGGGGTTGGAGAAGAAAAATAAAACAAAACAACATTAGAGAAGACATTACCTCAAAATCGGGTAACTCTTTTTGATTTGAGCCAAAGGCTTCCTTGGGAAGAGTTATGCCCAAAGTGAGGCTTCTAGTAGTAAGATGGGGAAGTTGGGAGAGTAGTTGGGCAGAGTTTGGCCGAGCCAAATGGCTTGAAAGTGTAAATGAGGTGGGAGAGGTGGGGGCCTTTTATAAGTGGGGAGGAGGGGCACTCTTGGAAAGTAAAGAAAAGTCACTTTATTATAAAATGAGTTTAGGATTTTAGAGGTCCCACACTTATATAATTCTAGTATAAGATGATAAGGGTTCTAAATCTACTCATCCAATAGGTTTTTGACAAGTGTACGCATTAGATTTTACATTATCTTTCCATTTTATTTAAATCGTTAAATAATGAGGTCATCGTTGCATCATCATGATGTCATAATTAATTTAATTTATATAATGTCTAAAAATTATAAAAAAAATACTATGATGTAGGAAATATTTTTAACTTTCTAATGAATATTTATAATCAAAATTCGGACTTGTGTAACCCCACTTAAAAACTGTTTTAGTAAAACAACTCATGTTTGTGTCAATTTAATTTTAACATTAAATATATATATATATATTAATTTCATTTCCAACCAATGTGGCTCCATGGGGTCCCCAAGTTGACCCATGGGTTGTCTTGGTCGGCCATGACTCATCCAATAGGAGTAGGACAAGTGTCAAGCTCATCTCATATTATTAAAACATTATTTTTACCTTAAACTACAGTAATTACCTCTAATCGCGATTAAGAACTTAAAAGTTACTATTCACCAAAAAATTATTTTAATCTCATTGAACCACATTTTACTTTTTAATGACAACCATGTATGTCGGATTTTTGAAAATCAAATCACATAAGTGGTAATATTTCATTTAAACGAAAAATCAGTTATTTAACTACCACTTAGTGGTTTCACTATTCATCAAAAATTGAAGTTTTTCAGAACAATGCCAAAATTTCACCATAATCTATAATTGATATTCCAAATTCAAAAATGATGTCTATTTTACAAAATTCCAAACATATAATTTGAATTAATTAATTTTATAATTAATTCCCGTTGTCACAACAATAGCTTGTTTTTAAGAAACAATTTATATCAAATGATTGGCAATTGTTTATGTCCAATTTCAATGTTAAATAAATTATAATGACCACCATTGGATAAAATGGTAAAAATATATTCTAATTATACTTTAAAACTACTAAATAGTATAATTTATCACTATAAATTATTTTGATTAAAAAAGTTGTTTCTAAGTAATTTTCACTATTCATAAAAAATTAGAAGTTCTCAGAAAAATACCAAAAATTCAACATAGGCTAATTTCGATATTCCAAATCCAAAAATGAAGTCCATTTTGAAATATAAAATTTCTATAATTTTAAAAAGTGGTTATTACTATTCATAACGGCCACTTTGATTAGTTGCGGTGTTATAGAACTCGAAGTTGCGCACAATGCAAGCTATTGCATTATTGAATGAGAAGCGTATCATGGAAGATCGGGGTGTTACATTCTCCCCTCCTTCAATAAATTGCGTCCTCGCAATTTGAAAATTTTCTTTGAAAATAAAGGTTGAAAATAGAAAATACCTTTGTGGAAAACCCACATCAGAAATAAGGTTAATAAATATATAACATTAAAAGAAAGCAAGATAAGTACAAAGGTCACCCGATGTAGACCATTCTAGGATTCTATGAAAATATGGATATGGAGGAGAAACAAACCATCAAGGTCTGATGGAGAGTTATAGAAAACAGGATTAGGAGAATGTTTAACTACAAGAAAATCACAAACTTGTGATTGGTTAAACGGTCATTGAATCCCCAGTTGGAAATGTTAACCGACAACATTTTTGTTTTAAGTTACCTTTTATAATGTTGAGGAATTTATTTAGGAGATTTACTAAGAACATAAGGGAATATACATACTTGTTATGTATACTTTCATTCGTTAATAAATTTTTAACACAAACCCAACTTTTACTCCAAATGGTAACAGAACTCAAAAATATTCTATTTATCCTAATTGTATAAGGTTCCAAATATTAACACATACCATTTAGATTAATAAAACTATTTTGTAATAACCAGGGACTTCCTGTAGGCTAGTTGTAGGAAATAAAGGCTTGTCGCACTATGGTTGTGGGTTCGATTCCTGCAGCTTTGTCCGACGCGACGGGTTATTCCCCACCCTACAGGTTGTCCTTTTCCTAAAACTATAGTATCATAATATTCCAAAAATAATCTTCATAAATGATTTAACCTTAAACAATACTATCCATGGTTCAACTTAATCCATTCCAACCTTAATAGTTATCCAAAATACCTCCGTCCAGACTTTCTCTAAAAGGTCTCTAAATTGCAAAATCAATTGTAACATCAGATTCCCCAAACAAAGAAAAGATTTTATTATTGTCACATACTAAAAATATGATTACCATAATCATATTACCTTAATCAAAAAGTATTGCAGTAAAATCTTTATATATATCACATTATTCTTATAACAAGATTATAATCCTTGAGTCCAAAAGGACCAAAACATTAATTATTCCGCTTCAACAGTAGTCACAGCATAAGATTGGCCTTGATCCCTTGGCCTTTTCTGAGGTAAGTTTCCCTGACGCTTAGGACATTCATTTGCGTAATGACCCATTTCCCTACAATTGTAGCATTCGACATTGATAGCCTCTTTCTTTCCCTTGCAATCACGAGCCTGGTGACCCTTTTCTCCACATTTATAACAAACTCCCATTCCTTTTAGGCAAGTACCAGGGTGATTCTTCCCACAATTATCACATAATGGAATATCCTTCTTTCCCTTTTTCCCTTTATCTGTCTCTTGTTCCCCCGTTCTCTTCTTCTCTTGCTTTACCTTGTTGTCATAAGACTTAGAGAATTCCTTTTCTGTCTTGATAGCACACGAGACAATATCTTCGTATGATGAGATGGATTGTGATACTAAAGATCGACGGAGAAATGGTTTTAACCCATCAAATAAACGATCAATCTTACTCCTTGGGTTACGTATATAATCGGCAGCATGCCTTGCTAACCTTGTAAAGTTAGCCTCATACTTTGCAACATTCTCATCCTCCTTCTGCCTCAGACTCAGAAATTGCCTTTCCATATCTGCTCGATGGTCACGAGGAAAGTATTTTTCTGAGAAAAGCTCTTTGAACTCCCTCCATTCCATATTAGATACTTCATCATCTTCCTTTGTGTTTTGAATCAGCGACCACCACTGATCGGCATCTCCAGTGAGGCGGTAAACTGCCATGAAAACCTTCTCCCTTTCACTACTCCCCAAGGCATGGAATATTTTCTCTAAGAAATTTATCCATTGCTCTGCTACTATAGGATTTGTACTCCCATTGAAGGTTGGTGGTTGTTGCCTCATGAAACGGTCTAGCATTGATCCTCCACGTTGCAGATCAAGGTTCTCCATACGAGTAAGGTTATTATTCATAACCTGAGTGAGTTTTCCCAGTATGGTAATAAGTTGATCAGCACTAGTTGTATCTCCAGATCCACAATAATTATCTTGAGCAGGAGGGAAATCCCTACACGGAGTGCGTGCATTGATACGGTTTCCATTCCTTCCACTAGGCGCCATTTCAAAACAATGGCATAAACTGGATTAGTTTATGAATCAAAATACATAATTCCATACTTGTAAAACACTTAACATAAATTGAAATAATTATGGATATAATCCATAATTATAAAAATGTTTTCTTTGAGAAAGTATATACTCGTAACCCTTCATAGTGGTTTTTAAAGAAAATGGGAATTATCCTAAGCATATCCCCCGGGAGTGTCGTAACCAAGAGTGCAGCAAGGCCCGTTGTCGTGCACCAGTTCCCGTTCGAGTCTAGCTCAAAGCGGTGTTTTCTGGTTTTACCCCTAGGTACATCTGTGCCAGAGCCGCCTCTACCTGCTCGTATCCATACAGGGATGTATTGCTCGGAAAACTCACAAAATCTCTACAATACCAAAATTTTTAGGAAGTTCTTCTATACTAATCCTCAAAGTTCATCTTAGGTCTACATTCTCTAATCAGAGTTTGTCTAAATCTAGCTTCCAAGGTTAGTACTAAACTGCCTTTGATACCAACTGTAATGCCCCGACCCCAGCTACCCAGAGTCGGTGCATTACTTCGTAACATTGGCATGATCACTAAAGATCAAGTCTCGAAAGACCGATTAGTTTAGTAGCATTGGAAACACTAGATACATTCACAAACGTTACATTACATCATAAAGTGAAAAACTAAAATAACAAAGTCTCCATAGACCACACTCATATCCTCTTCTGACAATCCCTGCAGGTCATTCATAAAATAATTCTTCACATCCTGGAAAATATTAAAACATTGAAAGGGGTGAGCTCAGATGCTCAGTAAGGATAACAATATTGCGGAAGCTTTCATGAATAAACATAAACATTTAAGGCAATGTATAACTAAACAAAAGCCTTATTAAACTTGAACTTCAGCATAATATGGAAAAAGTAAAATGATATAATGCCACTTACTTACTCACATGGATATTCTACTAGACGAATAATCTCATGAAATATCAATAACCACTTTTATAATTAGGGAATGTATAATGCCGGACATTCTGAAACATTTTGTCAAGGCCTCGGCCATGACGTCTAAAATGATTAAGGCCTCGGCCAAAACCATAAATCAAATTGGGAAAGGGCCTCGGCCAATTCCACGTCTAGTTGTCTCATGAGACCTACCGATGCATCGAGGAGCTATAGCGGGCTCCACCCGTCACTTATTAAGTCCAATACATTCCTCATATGAATAGGTTTAAACATATCATAAACCATAACATAATCATATCACATAAAACATGCATAACATTTCCACATTTGAATCACAAGATATCAATAAAACACATTGTTATAATAAAAATACTTTCAAAACCATTTTCAATACCAAAATAAAACAATGTTAAAACTTTGTATTTATTTTTCATTAAAAAAATGATGGCTTGTAGAGGAAGCCGAAACTCAAATAATGGTCACGGCGGCGGAGAAGTCGTTGTCGCCGCATAAGTACGGAAAGAAAAATATTCCCTTTTGTCGTTTAGCAAAATGCTTCGTATAAAAAATATTCCTTTTGAATAAACATAAAAGTCAAAGGGGTTTATACACCGTATAAAAGAAAGTTGCGTATAAAACCAAATATGCCTCAAAGAAAGGGATTGAGACGAAGTCCTTAAAAAGATCATTTTTTTAAGGAAAGTACATCTATAATGTGTATTCACTATAAGTACACATAAATAATGTAAAAATACAAGATAAGACATAATAATATCATGACATAATTTGAAAGTAGGAGATTAACCCAAAGAATGGAAATTGGGTTAAAAATTCCCTTACATTGCGTCTTGTCCTGACTCGACCGTTCTTTAAACACATGAATAATATACTAGAGTTAATTTCTATTTACTTAAGAACATTTTTCATGTTCATTATTCCTTTTATATAACTTATTACCATGTTATGAACATTATTTAATTATTTAATTTAATAACGGTCGTTTTGTCGATCTTTGGTTCTTGAGTCAACAATAAACTTCTTATTATTACAAGTTGTTTATGTGGTAGAATATCCATTATCTCCAGAATTATATTCATTATTTAGATGTCATATATATATTATATATCCTTTATATACATTCATTTATAATATTACGTAACATTTAGAGGTAAGGAATGAAATGCACTGTTCATGGAGACGGTAAGCCGTACGTACGCATGAACGCTACTTTCATTTCAATTTCATATTTAATGGAACGAAATCATAATTATATAAATGTATAATATAATTCCAGTATAATATAGTGTATAATAACATTTACTCCATCCTTTATACATCCCACATATGGCATTAACGATTCAAATCACTTTGAGGGGGCGGTAGTCCGCACTTCCTAAAATGAAATTATCGAGTTTTACCCATAATGGAAATCATAAAGTATGCCATAAATGAGAAATACAGAAGCATAAGTAAAACATAAACATATTATATATCATATATAAAAATAGTGTCATCTTAATGGCCACCTTTGAAGGTGTTATATGAGTGTTGAACAATCATCGTTTCGTGAGGTAGAAATTCGCCATCCACAGAAACCGTATGTTCTTTAATCATTAGATGTAGGTGTGTGTAAGTGTAGCTCGAATCCTTCTTATAAAAACATCCTAGTATATTTCGGATACTGTTTTTGTTACAAAAGAAATGAATAAAAAGAGTTTAGGGGGTTGGAGAAGAAAAATAAAACAAAACAACATTAGAGAAGACATTACCTCAAAATCGGGTACCTCTTTTTGATTTGATCCAAAGGCTTCCTTGGGAAGAGTTCTGCCCAAATTGAGGCTTCTAGGAGTAATATGGGGAAGTTGGGAGTGTATTTGGGCAGAGGTTGGCCGGGCCAAATGGCTTGAAAGTGTAAATGAGGTGGGAGAGGTGGGGGCCTTTTATAAGTGGGGAGGAGGGGCACTCTTGGAAAGTAAAGAAAAGTCACTTTATTATAAAATTAGTTTAGGATTTTAGAGGTCCCACACTTATATAATTCTATGATAAGATGATAAGGGTTCGAAATCTACTCATCCAATAGGTTTTTGACAAGTGTACGCTTTGGATTTTACATTATCTTTCCATTTTATTTAAATCGTTAAATAATGATGTCATCGTTTCATCATCATGATGTCATAATTAATTTAATTTATTTAATGTCAAAAAATTATAAAACAACTACTACGATGTAGGAAATCTTTTTAACTTTCTAATGAATATTTATAATCAAAATTCGGACTTGTGTAACCCCACTTAAAAACTGTTTTAGTAAAACAACTCATGTTTGTGTCAATTTAATTTTAACATTAAATATATATATATTAATGTCATTTCCAACCAAAGTGGCTACATGGGGTCCCCAAGTTGACCCATGGGTTGTCTTGGTCTGCCATGACTCATCTAATAGTATTAGGACATGTTTCAAGCTCATCTCATATTATTAAAACATTATTTTTACCTTAAACTACACTAATCACCTCTAATCGCGATTAAGAACTTAAAAGTTACTATTCACCAAAAAATTATTTTAATCTCATTGAACCACATTTTACTTCTTAATGACAACCATGTATGTCGGATTTTTGAAAATCAAATCACAGAAGTGGAAATATTTCATTTAAATGAAAAATCAGTTATTTAACTACCACTTAGTGGTTTCACTATTCATCAAAAATTGAAGTTTTTCAGAACAATGCCAAAATATAACCATAAGCTATAATTGATATTCCAAATTCAAAAATGATGTCTATTTTACAAAATTCAAAACATATAATTTGCATTAATTAATTTTATAATTAATTCCCGTTGTCACAACAATAGCGTGTTTTTAAGAAACAATTTATATCAAAAGATTGGCAATTGTTTATGTCCAATTTCAATGTTAAATTAATTATAATGACCACCATTGGATAAAATGGTAAAAATATATTCTAATTATACTTTAAAACCACTAAATAGTATAATTTATCACTATAAATTATTTTTATTAAAAAAGTTGTTTCTAAGTAATTTTCACTATTCATAAAAAATTAGAAGTTCTCAGAAAAATACAAAAAATTCAACATAGGCTAATTTCGATATTCCGAATCCAAAAATGAAGCCCATTTTGAAATATAAAATTTCTATAATTTTAAAAAGTGGTTATTACTATTCATAACGGCTACTTTGATTAGTTGCGGTGTTATAGAACTCGAAGTTGCATACAATGCAAGCTATTGCATTATTGAATGAGAAGCGTATCATGGAAGATCGGGGTGTTACATACATGGAGTTCCTCTCTCCATTGTATCTGACCGTGATCTCATGTTCAATTCTAACTTTTGGAAAGGCCTCTAGAAGTCTTTGTGTACTGAATTAAATTTTAGTACAGTATTTCATCCTCAATTAGATGGGAAATCAGAATGAACAATTCAAACGTTGGAGGATATGCTACGTGCTTGTTCGATGGATTATCAAGGAAGTTGGGACCAAGATCTTTTTTTGGTTGAATTTTCATATAATAATAGTTTTCATTCTAGTATACAGATGGCACCATTTGGGGCGTTATATGGGAAGTGGTGTCGAACTCCAACTTTCTTGGATGAAGTGGGTGAAAGGATGTTGATAGGGCCAGAATTTGTAGAAGAGTTGGCAGAAAAAGTTAAGCTGATACAGAAACACATGAAAACAGCTCAGAGCAGGCAGAAGAGTTATGCGGACAATAGAAGGAAGTATCTCTCTTTTGAGGTAGGTGATCATGTTTTTTCCAAAGTAATAGCATGGAAAAGTGTGATGCGATTTGGTAAGAAAGGAAAGATGAGTCCAAGGTTAATTGGACCATATTAAATTCTGGAGAGAGTTGGATCAGTGGCATATCGAGTGGCTTTACCTCCGAGTTTATCTCAAGTACACAATGTTTTTCATGATTCGATGTTTAGGAAGTACATGCTAGATCCAACACGTGCTTTGAGTCCAGAGGTAGTTCAGCTGGAAGAGAACCAATCTTATGAGGAACAACCGGTCTAGATTCTTGACCACATGGAGAAAGTGTTACGGAATAAGTTGATTCATTAGGTAATGGTTTTGTGAAAAAACCACACTATTGAAGAAGAAACATGGGAATCAGAAAATGCAAGGACGACTAAATATCCCCACTTATTTGGTAAGTAAATAAATTGCAGGGACACAATTTTCTAAATGGGGGAAGGATGTTACATCCCAAGTAAGTAACGAATAATAGATATTTTTATCTATGTTTATTAATGAATTAGATTGTGTTTTAGAGGCTTAAAATGAGAATAAATCCAATCTTAAGCATGGAATATACTAACATTTTTAAAAGATTGTTTTACTGCCTTTTGATGGAAAATCGTTTTTAAATCAACCTTCTGACAATTTTATAAGATCTATTTGTCAAAATAAATTTATTTTTATGATTGGGACATTGAACTTTACTTTGTGTAAATTTTTGGTATTTTTCCGATGAAGTTCATTTTTTAATGAATAGTGAAAAATGTTGTATTTTAATTCCAAACCTCTTTTGAATCTATTTTATTTAAATTTTTAGATTATCTTTTTAATTCGTTTTAATGTTCAATTAGAATATCTGTTTACCATTTAATCAAATTGTGGTCGTTGGAGTTACTTTCACTATGAAATTGGACTTAAATTAGTGTCAATCTTTTGATACTTATTGTTTCATAAAAACACGCTATTTTCTCGGACAATGGGAATTAATTAATAAATTAATTAATGTAACTTATATGTTTTTAATTTTGAAAAATATACATCATTTTTTAATTTGGAATACCAAATATATCTTAGGGTGATGTTTTGGTATTTTTCTGAAAAACATCAATTTTTGATGAACAGTGAAACCAGTAAGTGGTACTTAAAAACTGATTTTTCGTTTAAGTGAAATTTTACCACCTCTGTGTTTTGAATTTCAAAAATATGACATACATGGTTGTCATTATGAAGTAAAATTTGGTTCAATAGGATTAAAATAATTTTTTGTGAATAGTAACTTTTAAGTTTTTAATCGCGATTAGAGGTAATTAGTGTAATTTAAGGTAAGAATAATGTTTTAATAATATGAAATGAACATGAAACAAGTCCTGCCCTTATTATATGTGTCATGGCCGACCAATAAAATCCATGGGTCAACATGGGGACCCCATGGAGACACATTAGTAGTAAAATGAAATTAATATCTTTTTATTTAATGTTAAAATTAAAATGACACAAACATGAGTTGTTTTACTAAAACAATTTTAAATGGGGTTATACAAGTCAGATATTTGACTATAAATAGTCATTGGAAAGATAAAACGATTTACTACATCGTGATATTTGTTTTATAATTTTTAGACATTAAATAAATTAAATTATTTATGACACCATGATGATGCATCGATGAACTTATTATTTAACGATTTAAATAAAAAGAAAATATAATCTAAAATATAAGACAAAAACTTGTCAAAAACCTATTGTATGGGTGGATTTTTAACCCTTATCACCTTATCCTTGAAATTTATAATTGTGGGACATTTTGAATCCGAAATGAATTTTATAATAAAGTATCCTTTTGTAACATTCCAAGAGTGCCCCTCCTCTCCTCTTATAAAAGGCCCCCACCTCTACCACCTTACCCACACTTCCAAACCCTTTGGCTTGGCCAAACCCTGTCCATTTCATCTCTCCAAATCACTCTCTTACTCCTTGAAGACTCACATTGGGAAGAAGTCTTCCCAAGGAAACCTTTGAGTTCAAATAAAAAAAAGTTACTCGTTTTAAATGTAGTGTTTTCTATTGGGTTCTTATGTTTTCTTTTGCTTCTACAGCCCTCTAAAATATTTTTATTACATTATTTTGTAACAACAATAGTATCTTCAATATACTAGGATGTTGTTATAAGAAGGATTCAAGCAACACTTACACAAACCTACATCTAATGGTTATATAACATACTGTTTCCGTGGATGGCGAATTTCTGCCTCACGAAATGATGATTGTTCAATATTCATTTAAAACCTTCAAAGGTGGCAATTAAGATTACACTATATTTATATATGATATATTATATGTTTATGTTTTACTCAAGCTTCTGTATTTTTCATTTATGGAATACCTTTATGGTTTCCATTATGGGTAAATGCGATATCTTCATTTTAGGAAGTGCAGACTACCGCCCCCTCAAAGTGATTTGATTCTTTAATACCATATGTGAGATGTATAAAGGATTTTATTAATGATATTATGTATGATATTATACTATAATTATAATATACCTTTATATCATTATGATTCCATTCCATAAAATATGAAATAGAAATGAAAGTAGCATTCATGCGTACGTACGGTTTACCGTATCCATGAACGGCGCATTTCATTTCTTACCTCTAAACGTTGTGTAATATTATAAATGCATGTATATACTTGATATATATGATATATATGATATATAAATCATGAGTATAACTCTTGATATAATGGATACATGAACTACATGTAATTATAAAGATCATATTTTTACTAAAGTACCAATGATCGTTAAAACGACCGTTGTTAACTTAAATAATTAATTAGTGTTCATAACATTGTAATAAGTGATATAAAAGAAATAATGAACATGAAAAAGTTTCTTAAGAATGTAGAAATTAACACAAGTTTATTATTCAGGATATTAAATAAAGATAGAGTCAAGTCAGACCCGAGGTATGGGACTTCGTCTCAATCTCCTTTCATTGAGGCATATTTTGTTTTATACACAACATTATTTTATACGGTGTAAAAACCCCTTTGACTTTTACGTTTATCCAATATGAATCTTATTTATACAAAGTGTTTTAATAAATGACAAAAGGGAGTGTTTTTGTCGTACGAATGTGGCGATAACGACTTCTCTGCTGCCGTGACCATTATTTGAGTTTCAGCTTCCTCTACAAGCCATACATTTTTTTTAAAAAAAGAAAAAATAAATACCATGTTTTACTTTTCTTTTATTTTGGTATTGAAAATGGTTTTCATAATGTTTTTATTATATCAATGTGTTGTATTAATATCTTGTGATTGCAATGTGGAAATGTTATGTTTCCATTATGTATGATTTATGTGATACGATTATGTTATGGTTCTTGGGAATTATTATGAAGACGAGTGGTTCCGTGATAAACTAAGGGTGGGTGAGCCTGATATATCTCTTCAATTCATTGGGTAACACAAATGAGTTAAACATTAAGATTTCTCCGAAGAGATTTAGGGAATATACTGTGATGGGTATTCCAAACGTAACCAAGAGGGTTAATCCCTACGTAAGAATGTTATGAATGCCTCAAGTTACCTTTATGTCTTATGATTTCTATGATTTATTCATGATTTTTTGAGGTATGTTAAAGTGATTATGTTTTATGAGTAGAGTATGATTTCCTTGATTCTTATGTATATATGTACTCATGTTTCCTTTCCATATTTTTATCCCTTACTGAGCTTTTTATGCTCATCCGAAGGTTTTCAAATGTTTTTCACAGGTCATGGGAAGCCTACATGATATGATTATAGTGTCAAGGAAGTGTCAAAAAAGAACGCATTTTTTATTTTAAATATTTTTCCGTTGATGGGAAAAAATGAATACTATATTTTATTCTAACCACTTTGTTTAAATGTGGGATGTAATACTTGTTTTATGATCTAATTCCCAAATACTCTAAACTTGAAAAAATCCTCAAGGTGTATTCTTGAAATATCTCAAGATTAAGTAATGTTTAAGGTTGGGGCCTTATAATTACTCCTTCCCTAAGTTTAATTATCATTAATAATTATTTAAACATGAAATTAATATAATGAGTCCACCAAATAAAAAATCACTTACCAATAAAATTAGGTAAAATTCAAAAGTCTACTTTGAAACCATTCCCCACAACATCATCCTAAATCTAGTTGAGGGAATCATAATTTTTTCTAAGGATAATAAAATATAATAATATTTAAAAACATGAAATAAAAATTATTAAATAAATGATAATAGTATAAATGATATAGGAATATGAAACCCATGTGTTTGGTTTATTAGATATAAAGAAAATTAAGGTGAATTAGGGATAATGGGAGTGAATAAAGTATAATTTTTTAAAATATCATAGGGTAATATTTGAGGAATTGTAATATGGGGGTTACATGTTGTTGGAATACAATGAAAATTTATTCATTTCATGGGGTTGTCTGAGTTGAGATTTGGAATTTCCTGGTCTATGTAATTTCCCTAAAAATATAAATATTCCTTTAATCATGTATATGTAAATTGGTTGATTAATTGGTCAGGTATCATTATACCATATATAACCATAACTACCTTACAATATTCAATGGTCACATGTAGTTCAAGTGAATTAGTTACAAAAACACATATATACTCAATATCCCTCTATCAATGATCATTGGATATAATGCAGAGAGAAATTGTATTTGAAATAGGATTTCATAACCCTAAAAAATCTATAAAATAAAATAAATAACCACAATTAATTGAATTTTCCTTAATTACATTTCTAAACTGATTAGATATGTTACCACATAATGATAATTTTTGGGAATGGATTGTATAGTATTCATATTTATTGTGGGAGGATTAATATAATTTAATAAGAAATAACATGCACAATATCATTAAATGGAAACCCCTTTGTTGATCATGTATCCATAATGAGAAAAGAGCCTGCATTCGAAATGATTGGTTTTTATAGGGATTTAATACCAATGAATCAAAGGAAAAAATATTGGTAGAGAGGATACATGTTTGATAACATCACACAGTTTTGCTGGAAAATTATATCCTACTATGGGAAACCAATACATTTACATTGTCTTCATGAATCTATTTCTAATCATAATATGGGACTAATTACCCTGAAAAAATGAAGAGTTGTTGAATGATTCGTGTGTAATAAATGAATATTAATGGACTCATTCATTGTTTTCTATAATAACGGGGGTTTATTGGTTTTTTATAGTTTGGATTTATCCTAAATGAGGTTACATACATAAATTATAAATTATAGGAATCAAAACCCATGAAATTCATATTGGAACATACCATTTAGGATAATTCCATAAAGAATGAAAAAAGGGAATTTGAATATTGAATATAGAGATAATCCATAGTAAGGTTTTGTAAATATCCTATTTATAATAGGAATAATATTACTAATACTTTAGATATATGTTTCTTCATCATAAAAGGCATGATGACAGATTGATGAATGAGACATATGCATCTATGGTTTCCCTATGCTGTTTCATTGGGAGTATGACTCGATTAGTGAAGAGAAGATGTAATCACACTTTACCCCAATATATGAAAATATTAGTGCATTATCCCCATAATAATGGATCATTATTTTTTGATCTCCATGACCACATGAATTAATACACCGTGAGATTTTATGAGATGTTTTTTTAATTTCTTTGATGTCTTTTGTTGTACGCTACACTAAGATTATCTTGATTTGTACGCAACATTATATTTATGCGTAGTGTGCGCATCACTAGTTTCAGCTTGTGATAGAAAAAATTTAATGTTCTTTTGATAGAAGTAATTTCACACAAGACCGAGTATAAGTGATAACTAAATATTATATCCTAGTCATTATAACAAGTGTATGAATAATATTAACTTCTTTCTAATTTTTTTATTTAAAATGAGTTAGTCTATAAAATAATAAAATCACTCATTATGGATTTTATTAGTGAAATATATGTGTAATATATTAAATTTAATGTCATAAATTAATCATATATTCATTATAGACATGATATAATAGAAAATTCATTTTTACGGATAAAATGAGAGTTTTTCTAAAAACGCAGCTTAAACGCCATTTGATCGTGAAACAGTATTAAAAATTTATTTTAACACATTTATAAGTTATTTTTGATGAAATAAGCTTTTTAGTTGTAATATGAAAATAAAAATTTACATTGGTTGAATTTTTGGTATTATTCTGATAATATGTATTTCTTAGTGAATATGGAAAAATACTTCATTGTAATATAAAAAAAATCATATGATTTTTTATACATAATGGTAATATTTTATATTGGTTTTAAAGTATAATTATATAATTTTTTATTCATGTAATCCAATTTAGTCATTTGAAATAATTTTACTGTGAAATTATATATAAACTCACATCAATATTTTGATTGTTTTTACTTTAACAAAACACGTTTTCTCACATTGACAATGAGAATTAATTTTAAATTATCTATTTCATCCTATTTGTTTAGAATTTGGGAAAAAAGGATTCCATATTTGGAATCCTTAGTTCCAAATTATTTCAATAGGTTACTTTTATTTTTTCGGGTATTATGAATAATAACTATGGTAATTTTTTTAACATAGTCATTGGTAATTCTGGTTAATTAGGGTAACAAAGAATATGATAAATACAATACAATTACCCTAACACATGAAAAAACTTTTTTGGATGGATTAATGTCAACTAATATAACCTAGGGATCAAAATTTATTCATTTAATGGACTTTGTTCCATTAATGTGATGTGATTATAATTAAAACAGAATAATGTGACAACATGCCACTCCCTTATCTCTTATAAGTATAATAATATTAATTTAGTGATAAAAATTATAAAACATAAAAAATAAATAGTCTCGAAGATTTTAATGATGTTATCCTCATCATGTGAATTAATTTTTTATTTTATGATATTTAATTATTTTCATATATATTGACACTATAGTGATAAAATAATTATTTTATTAACAAAAATATGTAATAAATGATATTATCAATCAGAAACTAAATTTTATTTGAAAAAAATTCATATATGATTTATATGGTTGAACATGTCATGTTAGAAGAGTTTTTAATTCATTGGTTCAATGTTATATCTCTATTTTATTTTATTTAAATTCAATGAAATAAATAGTGTAAATATGGACACTATAGATATTTTAGATAAATAATATTCTATTAAATTATTTGAAAATCAAAAATATATTATAAAATTAGAAATTAAATTTTATAAGTTCTATATGTTAATTAATTGACAATTTATGTAAAATTTACCCCATATATGTAAACTTAAAAACCAATTACTAATTATAATGTTGTTACCTCAATTAAAAATAAATGAGAGTAATTAATGGTAAATAGAAATGATAAGGTTTAAAATAAAATAAATAAAAGTATCAAAATTAATATATGAGATTATTATTATAATTCAACACATTATCCTAGAAATATATCATTTTTTAGATATTATAATTTCAATTTCAATTTATAATAATATTATATTTCAAGATGTTCTTAAAATGAATCTCCTCTTTCTTATAAATGGCCTCTGTATCTACCGAATTATATGCACCTATATATAATTTTGGAACATCCAAAATATGAAAAAATATTCTCCCAACATCCCTACCTTCATCCTAGAGGTCACACATTGTCATAAAGCTATCATAAAGAGACATTTTGTTCAAATCAAAATGAGATAATCTAAAATGTGGCAATTGTTTTATCATCTATTTCAAAACAAATTTATTAATGTGATTTGTCTTATTATATTTTTTGTATAATAAAGTACTAAATAATGTATCTTTACAAGCTTATATGTTATAATAATTTTGTTACAACCTTATACCTATTTTTATACATCATACGAATAACAATATCACCATGCGTGAATAAATGGCTTACCGTCTCCACACCATGATGTAATTTGTTATTCAAAGATACATAATTTGCATGGAAATAATGATTATTATAATGGATATAAATAATTAAAATAACTTGATAATTATTCCTTATAATAAATAAAATTTCTAATTACATACCATTTAATCCATAAGTGAATGATATCGACTCTCATGTGTATGTTCAACCTACCGTCTCCATGATGTGGTACAATAAATTCAACACGATATTCATTAAACCATGATTATATACATGAATGGAATGAATAAATATGATATATATTATAAATATATAATTATGTAATTGATATAATTATATCCTATGTAGTGTATGTTGTACTTATCTGAAAAAATTTGGAAAAGTGCATAAAGTATTTAATATCCGAATATCAAGTGAGAATGAAAGGTTACTAACAAACTAATGATAATAAAATGATATATGAGATCATAAAAATGATTATGATTCTAGAATTAGTAAGTAATTTTATTTAAATAATTAATCAATAATTTCATATAGATGTGAATGATATCATACCGAAGGCAAGTGTTCATTTTGAAATCTCATTATTATCTGAGGTTGTTAATAGATAACTATTTACTAGGGTATATTTATCATGAAAAAAATATGTTCCCTAAATATGTAACACTATTTATATTAAACTAAACTTTTTTAAAGTCAATTTTACCCATTACATAATTTTTATTAAATTCTATGAACTTGATATTTTTTCGTTTTTCGATTCGAGGTACTTTTTTGACTTTTTTGGAAAATGCATGAGGAAATTTTTTTAAACATATAAAACATAAATTGATTATTACGGTTTCATAACTCATTATTTACATGACGAATAATTTACAGGATTTTGTGTTAAATTAAAATTAATTTTTTTTAAAAAAATTCCTTAGAATTTAAAGAAAGAAAATATTTTTGGACAAGAAAGAATATTTTATCAAGAATTAATTTATTGTATTTTGTCACAATTATTTTCAATCTTTGATAAAATTGGTTTATTATTGTTATCCCTAGTATTAGATAAAGTTTATAGTGTTTATTATTGAAATAGTTTTATGAAATCTATTTATTTTATTTGAATTAAGATAAAAAGATGTTTATGAAGAACAATTTTTTATCCTTGGATTATGCTATGATGAATGGTTTATGTTTATTTGGCACATATAATAATGATTTTATTATGATATGGGTGGGACCTATATATCCCACCAATTAATTAAGAAATTTTTTATATCTTATGATATTGAAATTACAAAAATGACTAGTAAATCAGATTCTGTAATACATGGCTGTAACAAAATGTAAATCTAGTTCAGTAATAGACATTGACAACTGTTATAGTATTGGCAAAGAGCCTTGACCAATATAGAAATGATTTTCTATAATTATTTTTGTTTCTCAAGTTATTTTTTATTCCAATTTTATGTTATCAGGGATAATGTTCCTTTATGTTTTATGTATTAGAAACTACTATGATTTTTTTCATGACTCATGATTTTGATATTTAAAAGTTTTTATCATGTCTTTTTACGTTCATTTGTTCATCTATAGTTTTCTTACCCTTACTGAGCATCTAAGATTACATATTTTTTCTTCTTCTATTCATTAGTTTATAAATAAATAATTTAAGTATGAGAAATAAATGGGAATATCTTTATGGGATACGTTAATGATCTTTCAAATGTTAGATGAATGTATTCTATGTTTTCAAATCCACTAACCTATAAGGATCCCCAAGCGTGCATTAGAAAAATTTAATGAATGTTTATCTAAAAAGGTGTATTATTCATATATGTCGTGCATGGGTCATTATAGTAGGTATAAAATGAAATTTTAGTCATCATTGCAAACTAGGATTTGAAAACATTAGCGGGATACTAATAGATATTTCAAGTGGATTTACTACTGATATTCATAATTATATTTTATTGTACTATAATTACGCTAAAGATCATGAATAACCTAAAATTTAACCTATGATGTTAGATATTGAAAATACTTCCCTTGGATTATGTTGTTTTCCTAGTATTATTTTTTCCTCTCAATCTATTATTTTTGGGTTTCAGATATCAGATGAAACCTGATGGAATTATGTTAAAGATCAATGAAATGGAAAATGAAATGATTTTATTATTGATGAAAATAATTATACAAGATATGGAAATGAAAATATTATGAAGATACCTATATAAGTAATGAATCTTTCGGAACATTCAAAATATCAATGAAGGGAACAACATTTTGTTGAGTCCCCCGTGAGGAAATGTCCACCTTCTTTTAGTTAGTATTATGATCCACTTGTTTATGAACAACAAATCAATTCCATTGAAAAGATATTTTTCATCATTCGTGGTTAAAATCTAGGAAAAATTCATTTTCCATTTTTATGACTTATAATGATAAGTGGGATAGTGGTGGACTCTAGTTAAGAATATGAGGCAATAAGATGAAATACAATCCATGAAATTAGATGAGATCAAGAACGTATTTTTCAATAAGTAAATTTTTCATATTATTTGAATGGAAATTGAAAATATGACACATTATGTATTGAAAAATGTTGATGAATATTTGGTTCATATGAGGAAACTATTACAAGACATCCAAGGTATGCTTATAGATTTACCATACAATCTGAATGTAATGTTGATAGATTCTTCAGTTACAGAAAAAAATACACCAAAGGGCGTTAACTATAGGATACATTATTTTCATTGATGATATTGTGCATTTTTATATTATTTTAGAAATGAATTTTATTTTTACATATAAATTTCATGTATAGAATAAGAAAATAATGATGGAGTTTAGAGGAAAATCTTGAAACAATGAAAAAAAGAAGATGACTATTTCTTAATTCTCAAAGAGTGAAACGAAGCGTGGTAGATACAATCATTATGGTATATAAAATGTTTTATGTTTGGAAAATAAGTTCATATGGTAGTTCAGTGATAATGGAAAGAAAAATGGTTAGCTAATCACGTTAATAGGGAAAAGTTTATATAGAATGCACCACCAAAAATGCAAAGCTTCAAGTTGAAGGAAATATGGCATTTTTGAATTGAATTCCCTAATAAATGAGTAATAAATGATGATTGACATCAATAACCACTTATGGAGAAATTAAAAGGAAATTCACATGTGATAACTATTGATGATGTTGGGAATGAAATTTTTGTGGTAGAATGGTTGTGTGTTTAAGTAGTGGGATTCCAAAATAATGTTGTAGAATCAGCTTTATGCTATTATGGAATAATTAAATATATATTTAGTTGACCAATGTGTTTTTATATATTTATTTTAATTTACATGCTGATTTTTACTAGTAACCATGGAAATTGATCGATGTAATACAATGATGTTATTGGAAAACACATGATTTAGGGAAGGATGTCCCTTAATATGAACATGATGTTGAGATAATTATGTAAGGATAAAGGTATATTAGATATAAATTAGTAAATTGGATGATATTAGTTACCTTGGAACATGTTATGGATTTATTTAAATGTGGGTTATGATATCTAAGATAAAGATTACATCTTTTTGGACGTAATAATAAGAAAACATTCATGTTTTCAATATGGATATTTGATAGTTGAGGTTATTACCTTGTCTTAAAAAAATAAATGAATAAGGTATTCACATATTAAGAATGTGACAACCATGAAAAAACTTATGATATATTGGAGATAAATGATAAACTGATTCAGTTCACCTCTTTCTAAATCAATATATTTTTAGATTTTTTGGGATTTTAACGTTATCCAATTATTACTAGTATAAGTTATACTCCAATTGAAGTTTTTTAAATTATTGTATTATCTCACTATATGTGGACATTTTCATATTTTATAATCTATTTTAACATTTTTTTGAGACATATTAAATTACATACGATTCTATTTATTGAACGCATGATCTACTAAATCATTAAGAATGACAAATTCAACATCATTTTTTTTAAATAATAGAAGAAGTGATTTTTTTCAAGGCATGAAAAAAAGTGTTATTATACTAATATAATGTATGTATATCTTCTCATGTTATTCAAATTTAGGGAAAATATCTTCAATACCAATAATTATATCTTAGAAGCATCTTAGTTGATGAATCAGATAGTCTCTTAAATCATTAGAGATTTATGAGTTTTTAGAAGTCGAAATTCTTCCAACCTTGTACTCTATCAATATCTATCAAAACATGATGGTTAGATTTTTCATCCATATACATGTATAGAATTCCCACCTTTTATCTCATATAGGGAAACCCAATTATGAGTTAATTTTTGTAATTGTTATTAATCTAACATTCCATTATAAAATAATGTTTTAGTATTCCTTTCTAAGATGTGGGTTTCAGTGAATAACAATTTCAATGTAGTAAACCTTTTATGACCCCCCAAATAATTTAGAGGATGAAATTAAAGATAAAGGGGTATAATGTAACACCTTAATAGTTTATGAGATATATTCCTTTTAATTTTTTTGATGTCTTATGTTGTACACTACACCACGACTATTGTGTGCTATAAACAACAACACATTTTATTACACTATACACATCACTCTTATTGGTTTTTGTTATACACAATTTAATTTTAATTTTATATAATTCATTTAATGTATGAAAAAGTTTAATTTATAACAAATTTATATAACCTAATCAATATAATGGCAGGAAAGAATATTAATTACTTCCTTAAAAAAATTACTATTTTAATGAAAATAAGTTAGTTGATAATACTATAAAATAACACATTAAGGAATTTATTATAGAAATATATATGGAATATATTTAATTTAATGTTTTAAATTCATCTTATATTCTTTTTTGGACAAGGTATATGAACAAATTTAATTTTACGGAAAAGATGAGTATTATTAGAAAAATGAAGTTTTCCAACTTTTTAGGGAGAAACAATATTAAATCTACTTTTGTAAAAATTTATAAGATATCATTGACAAAATTTAATTCTTATTTGGACTAATGACAAACAAATTTACATTGGTTTAGAATTTGGTATTACTCTACAAGTATTAACTTTTTAATGTATATTGTATAATGATGCTTTCTAATTTAAAACCGTTTTCATCTAATTTGTTTATACAAATTGGTTATCATTTTATTTTGGTTTAAATTATAATTCTATTATTTTTTATCATTTTATCCAATTTTGTTAATTTGATTTCATATAACATTGAAATTATAAATAAATAATCATTAATATTTTGATGGTTTCTATTTTTAAAAATCCTTGTTTTCTCGCATTGACAAATGGATTTTGTTATATTAATTATTGAAACATTTCTTCTTTGAATTTTGAAAAATATATTAAATATTTAGAATCCTTGAGTAAAAATTATTTTAATAGGTTATTTTTTGTTTTTTGGATATTATGAATAATAACTACAGTAATTTTTATTTACCATAGTTATAGGTAAATCAGGTAAATTAGGGTAACAAATAATTTGATAAAGATAATAAAATAACCCTTAAAACAACCAAAATCATATTGGATGAATTTAAGTGGGGAAATATAACATAATTGTCATAATTGATTAATTTAATGGTTTTTTTTCTAGGAATGTAATGTAATTATAATAAAAACAAAATAAAATGGAAATTTCTCACCCTCTTATCTCTTATAAGTATAATAATTTTATTATTGTGATAAAATTGATAAAACAAAAAAACGAAATAGTTTCCTAAAATATAAATAAATTATCTTAATCATGTGAATTTTTTTAAAATTTCTACATATTATATAAATAATATAAATTTTGACAAAACATTGATATAATAATTAGTCTATTAATGGAAATATCAAATAGATGATATTATAAATAGTAAAATAAATATTATTTGAAATAATTTATTTCATCCATGATTTTTAGGTTACAATAAAATTTTATAAGAAAATATTATTCTTTTTTTGAAGTTATATCTCTATTTTGTTATTTAAAATTATTGACATGAATAGTGTAAAAATTGACTCTATTAAAATTTAATTAAAATAATATATTATTTAAATATTTAAAAACCATAAAGATATTTGAAAATTAAAAAGTTTCATTTATAATGTTGATAAGTTAATAAATATTCCAATTATTAGAAATGTACCCCATATATGTAAACATAACATCCTCTTAATAATAATAATGATGTTACCTCAATTAATATTAAAAAAGAGTAATTAAGGGTAAACTTAAATGATAAGGATAAAAGTGAAATTAATTCAGATATAAAAATTAATGGATTATAATATTTCAACCATTACACATATTTTCCATGAAATATATCATTTTGGATATATTATAATATGAAAGTCAATTTATAATAAAATGATATATCAAGTCTTCCTAAAAGTGACCCTCCCCCTTTTATAAAATTCTTCTATATGTACCCACATAATAATATCTCTCAAGCCTCATGGCTCATCCAAAATATACCCAATAATCTCCCACCATCCAATCCTATCTTTTATGAAGTCACCCTTCTATCCTAAATCAATATTAATGAGACCATTGATGCAAATAAAATGGAGATACTCAAAAAACGTGTAATTGTTTTATCACAACTTTCAATATTCTTTTCTTCATCTACATCATCTTATTTTTTTATATCTAGAAAAATGTAATAAATTTAGTATCTTCTACATTCTGATATTTTTCTAATTATGGGACAACCTTATAACTCTTTTTATCCATCCTATAAATAATAATAGCACAATGCATGCGCACATATGACTTATCGTCTCAATACCATGGTGTAAATTTTTATTTAAGAATGAATAATTTAGATGTATAAAATGATGAGTACAATGGATTTAAATATTTACCATAAAATTATAATTAATACATCGTAAAATTATATACCATTTAACAGGTAAATCCACGATATCGTAGCATGTGCGTACGTACGACCTACTGTCACCACGACTCGATGTGATTTATTCTAATGGATATCAATTAAAACACAATTATATACCTTAATAGAATAAATAAATATAATATACATTATAATAATATAATTATTTATATTATGTAACCATAAAATAAGATGTGGGACATGAAATTATCCGATAGAACATGGATAAAAACATAAAAGAGTTAATATCCAAATAACAAGTGACAAAGAAATGTCACAAAAAACAAATGATAATATAAAAATATATTATTTCATAAAAACGATTATGATCCTATAATAATTAAATAAAAATATTTAAATCATTAAATAGGTTGTTTAGATACATACTAAGGATATAAGACTTAAGGTAATGGTTAATTTTGCAATCTCATTATCGTCCTATATTATTTAATAGTATGTATTTACTGAGGTGTATTTATCATCTAAAACCATGTTTTCAAAATACGTTAAACTATTTATTTTATTCGAAAAATTTATAATATCAATTTTTATATTGGAAACGTTTGACTAAACGATATGAAATATCTATTTTTTTTGTTATTCGTTACATGGTATTTTTTTCGTCTTCTGCTACAAAAGGATGAGGAAAATGTTTTTTTACATATACATTATAAATGAATCCTTACACATTCATAACACCTTATTTACATTAATCCTAATTTGAAATATTTCAATTTTATTTTCCTTTAAATTGTTTTATTTTAATACCACATTGCATTTTGAAAAAATTCAATATTTTTTTAAGAAGAAAAGATATTTTCCTCAAAAATGTATTTTCAGTATTTTATCAAAATTATTTACCTTATAATATGAAATTGGGTTATGTTTCTATACATATTATTAAATTGATATTATTGTGTTTATTATTGAAATATTTTTATGAAATCCATTTGTTATATATTTATTTTTATGGAATGATGTTTAAGAACCCCACTTTATGTTCCTTATGTAATGCTATGGTGAATGGTTTATGTTTATGTGGCACATGTAAGACAGATTTTATTGTTAGATGGGTGTGAAAGATTTCTCCCTATATTTAATTTGGTAAATATTTATATATCATGATATAAACATGACTGGAACATCAAGAAAATTCAATTTAGTTATAGAGGTCTAGAACAACAATTAAACATGGTTCAGTTGTGGACTTTGTCAGCAGTGATGGTATTGGATATGATCCTAGGCTAATATGGAAAAGATTTTATAGTATTTGGATTTTGTATAAGTTAGTTTTTTATGACAATATTATGTTATAATGGTAAATTTTTTATTATGATTTATTCCTTACAAAGTACTAAGATTTATTTCCTGATTTATGATTTTGATATTCAAATGATGTGCCCATGTTTTTTAACATTCATATGTTTATTCATTGTTTTCATAAATTTATAGATTATCTAATATCACCTTCTTATTTTCCCATTTATCAGGTTATAAAGAAATCATTTAAGTAGGAGTACTACACTTGAAGTTTTGTATAAGAGATGTTGAGGACTCTCACAAGTTTGAAAAATGTATTCTATTGTTACAAAGGCACTAAAAATTTACAACCCTCAGTAAAGAGTTTGTAAAATGAAATCAATATTATTCTATAATTATTTAATATTAATATATGTCTTTATTGGGTCGTTATATGAGTCAATCATAGTGTGAGAAATTAGAGATTGTTGAAGATAGTACACATTTCATGGAATAGTAACACTGCACTTGTATGATGATTACACACAAGATTTTACTAGATAATAGAGTGAGGATTACACATTAGGGTCACACTTATAGTTGAATGTGGATTACCCACAATTTCCACCTTTATGTAATATTATTAGAAACCCATTAAGTTATATGAGTCATCAAAAAATAATGTGATATTTATATTCGATATCAAGATGATGAAATAGTATAGAATCTTGTGTATGTTTCTTATAACATGTTTTAGAGTCTATTTAGTTCACATATTCCTAACCTATTACTGGGACTGATGGCGCCAAAATATGGCACGAAAGGAAGGGATGAAAAAGAAGGCTGGCACGTAGCCACGCGAAGTACCGACGTGAAGCACCGCCGCGAAGCACCGCCGCGAAGCACCCCGAGCAGCGCGGTCTCGCAAAGCTCCAGAGGTGGTAACTCTCCGCGAACACATTTGACGTTGTCGAGCCCGATGC
This sequence comes from Viscum album, assembly GCA_963277665.1. Classification (NCBI taxonomy): domain Eukaryota; kingdom Viridiplantae; phylum Streptophyta; class Magnoliopsida; order Santalales; family Viscaceae; genus Viscum; species Viscum album. Next base: position 2,105,424,354 of record OY728148.1, read on the forward strand.
GAAGCTCCAGAGGCGGTAACTCTCCGCGAATGCATTTGATGTTGGCGATCCCATCGTGAAGCTCCAGAGGCGGTAACTCTCTGCGAACGCATTTGACGTTCGCGAGCCCGCCGCGAAGCTCCAGTGGCGGTCACTCTTCATGGACGTCATTGACGTTCGCGAGCGCGCCGCGAAGCACCTGAGGCGGCTCGCGAGTTCTGCTTCAAGGTGCCCCTTCCCTATAAATACCGGGCTACCCCTGATTCCAGAGGATGGACAATCTGACCTTTCAGCTTCTCCTCTCCTGAATCACGAAGCAGCCTTTGCCCCCTAGGAATCATGAGCTCCACGAGGTACTTCTACTTCGCGAGACGCATTTTCTTGGTCTCATTTTGACCCCCTCTTCCGAGAGGGATGCCCTTCGCGAATATCAAGGGCATTCACGAAGGAAGGGGATTCCCAAGGGAACCCGGGCAGCCGTGGAGCGTTTATGCTTCGCAAAACACCCAAATCATACTAGTGATCCCTACGCTAAGGCAGGATCTCTACACATCGCGAAGCACACTGCTTCACAGCACCCTACTTCGCGAGGCACCCCTTCTTCGCAAGGCAGTGCTCCGTGAGTACTGTTCTACTTCGCAAAGCACCCTCCACTCACACCTATGCCCCATTCTAAGTCCAAGGAACTCTTCTTCACGAATCACACTCCTTTTCTTCGCAATTCCTCTTCCCGTGAGACCCTCCAGGGTTGTACGATGTGATTTCAAAGTCCCATGGACAATACCACTCATAGTGTTGCTTCCCCTAATGCCTCTTCACATAGGCACGCTAATGGCTATTGCTTCTTCGCATAGCCACGCTAACGTGGACCCCTCGATGGTTCGCGCTACAACCCCCCTTGACCACGACCTTACTGGTACCTTCCCTTCCCCATAGACCTGAGGGTACCTGTTATGTAAGTCCTAGGGGTGCAGAGTGAACCCACCTCGTCCGAGCTGAAGGATGTTAAACTTCCAAGCATCACGTCCTCAACACACAACGTTAAACTGTGACCCAACATCGGGATTCCATCCTAGAGTAAGTCCCAACACCATGGGCCGCCTAACGCGTAATCCCCTCTTTGCTTCTCACAGACGCACCCTTCACGAAGTGATCATTAGGTCCTTTCAACCTCTTGTTTCTCACACCGAGCATGACTCACGTGGGCTTAGAGTGGGCACCGACCCTGACCCCCTACCTCCAGCAAACTACGAGTACTTTGATCCACGTCATGGCGTGGTACGTAGGAAGCCTCTATGAGGTTCATGCCACATTACTCGGTCGTTCACCCTCGTCAAGTTTTGCCCCCATCCAGCATGACGATAAACTGCATGTCTTCGTCCAGCATGACGTTAAACTGTATGCTCCTTGTCCCGCATGACATTAAGATGCACACTCATTTGAACTAAGAGGAATTTGATCCATGTCAAGGTGTTGTACGTAGGAAGCCTCCACGTGGTTCAAGCCCACTCATCATCCAACTCACGTCGAGTTCTACCTGCATCCATCATGACGTTAAACTGCATTCCAGTCCGTTGGCAAGCCTATGTGACCAACCCGAACTACGAGGACTTTGATCCACGTCAAGGCGTGGTAAGTAGGAAGCCTCTACGAGGTTCAAACCCACCATCCGGTAGTTCTGACCTCATTCACGTTGGTTCACCCTCGTCCCGCATGACGTTAAACTGTATTCCACAACCCGAACTACGAGGACTTTGATCCGTGTCAAGGTATGGTACGTAGGAATCCTCCCAGAGGTTCAAGCCCATCTCCCATCGGACAAAGGTCCCTGATTTACATCGGTTCTACGATACCCATCGCCCGTCGTTTATTAACGTCAAGGTTCATTCTTTACCAACATGACGTTAAAATGCATCCCAGTCCGACGGCAAGCCGTTGTGACCAAACCGAACTACGAGGACTTTGATCCATGTCAAGGCATGGTATGTAGGAAACCAGCCCAAGGTTCAAGCCCACCACTAGTGGACCCACGGGTCTACTTTCACGTTGGTATACCGACGAAGCCCCCTTGAACTACAAAGTCTTTGATCCATGTCAAGGCATGGTACGTGGGAAGCCTCCCTGAGGTTCAAGCCCATCTCTCATCGGACCAAGGTCCACCTTCACGTCGGTTCACTGACGATGCCCATCGGACCAAGGTCCACCTTCACGTCGGTTCACTGACGATGCCCATCGGACCATGGTCCACCTTCACGTTGGTTCACTAACGATTCCCATCGGACAAAGGTCCACCTTCACGTCGGTTCACTGACAATGCCCATCGGACCAAGTTCCACCTTCACGTCGGTTAACTGACGATGCCCATCGGACCAAGGTCCACCTTCATGCCGATTCACTAACGATGCCCATCAGACCAAGGTCCACCTTCACGTCGGTTCACTGACGATGCCCATTGGACCAAGGTCCACCTTCACATCGGTTCACTAACGATGCCCATCAGACCATGGTCCACCTTCACATCGGTTCACTGATGATGCTCATCGGACCAAGGTCCACCCTCATGACCGGTTCACCGGCACCATCTTGAACTACGCGGACATTGATTCCCTGCCACGGGGATACGTAGAAAGCCCCTTTAAGGATCAATCCGAACTTCACCATTGACCTTGCGATGGTTCCTTGCCATTCCACCATCCACTTCATTCATCCATCCACCATACACCCCGATCCTCTCCCGGACCGTCATATCCCAGTGAGACCATGTAGGTACGCTCCTCCTCACAGCCACCCATGGGCTGGCCCCGGTATCAGCATCCCTTTAAGGGAAATCCCTCGATCTGATCAATTCTAGCTAATGCTCTGATCGGGCTGATCCGTCTCCACTGGACGTTAAACCCGTGGCGTACCTTGTGTTAATCATGGGAAGCTGAGGAAATCCTCAGATATGTGTCTATGACATAGAATTCCCTGTGCTCAATTTGGGATGCCTCGGGCTTCCACACCCTCGAGAAGCCCTGTGACCAGGGATAATAGACATACATTCTAGGTTCCACTGCATCCAGACATGCTACTGATGCCTCAACGTGACTACTCCCCCGACTGAAGGTTTCTGCCCGGACCAGACCCTTTGGAATGTCTCGAAAGAAGTAGTGTAATTAACCGGCGTCCATGGAAACATAGCACTAGGAAGATTTTCATGAAATACGTATTAAATCTATGAGGGAGACCCGGACTAGGTGATGAGTTCTGAGGAGGAATCCATAGAAGGAAGAACCGACATACCATCATCCCATTTCGATCAAGGAGAAGACGTCTCTCAATAAGGAGTGGATGTCTCCCGCCTTTGGAAAGCGGGAATGCGGGGAAACAAGCGCCGTGCGTCCTTCTCTGCAGACCGACGGATGCATGTGCCCCAACGAAAGCGTCGTAAATAGAAATAGTGAACCCAACGTGAAATTAGTCTCCTCAATATGGAGATCAGTAGTGTTCAAGACACTAGTAGATCGACTTGTCACCGGATCCAGATATCCGGTGCCTTGTCCCACCAAGAAAATAGCGGGCCTGTTGTGAAAATCACCGGAAGTCGGGGCATCAGAACGTGGGGAACTTTGTTCTGTAGCGTTTTGGCGTGGATTCTTCATACAGATGTGGAGAATGGATGGACGCTGGGGAACTGGTTGTCAATCATTTTCCTCTCTATGCTAATGAGTTGATCCCCTCATTTCTCAGGAACCAGGTTGCTGTTACAGAAACGTGATCACCGCCAGCTCGCCTACGCAGGGGCAGGGGAAACATCGCTACAGCCACCCCACATGGAGCCACTACAGCCACAACAGCCGCCAAATCACGGAATACGGGGCACCCACATACCCTTTCCCCATCGGAGGCCATCCAGCGAAGGGTGATCAACAACCTCGTGTGCAGGTACGAGGAGGAAGGGGTCATCCCAACTCGGGATATGGCCCACCTGGACCTAGAGGCATCTAGGCCCCACCGTCAACGCCGCCCTAACAGGCCGCACAGGGAGCCCCTGCTCCCCACCCCAACGTTCAACCGTTTCAGGAGCCTGTCCCCGGAACGTCTCAACGACTCCTCGCCTTATGCTGATGAGGCGGGCGCCGTCCGGCTCAGCCCGCTCAGGGCCCCGACCCAAGGGTTCCTGGAAAGATCTCCCACCCGGCCGCGTCAGCACCGCCATCCGACTCTGCAGGAAGAGAAGGCAGGCTATGACCCTACACCACCTGCACCAGCTCGCCTGACATGATGTCAGCGCCGGGCCCAGACTGAGAACGGCCGCCCAGGTGCGTCAACGTCAGCAGCTACAGTGGCCCAAGCCACCACCGACATGCATCATTATGTCCCTGCATACATTGAGCAGGGGCACTCCTTCACCCAACCAGGATCGAGACCCCAACCGCCCCATGGGCAGGCTGGGTTGACTCTCCGGGTTGCAGGCCCGAGTGGTGATCCCTCAAACTAACCTGCAGTGATTTCACCCCGTACGAAGGCCCTCCCTGTACCACTACTCCACAGAGTGTGGGCCTTCCTCGCTCCGATGCTCGTTATGGAGGTATGCCTTGTGCTACCCCCATCCCTAAGGAAGACCTGCCCAGCGGCAGTGACGCTCGGCGCGGAAACCTTTCCCGCGCCCATTATATAGTGTATGGAGTCCATCCTAACCCCAATCTTCAATCTAAAGGCGCTGTCCATCCAGTCCTTCTCCAACGTGGGGGCCCTCCCTACGTCCTCTCTACAACGGGTGAAGGTCCTCCTCACCCCAGAAACTTGAGGAGTGAAGGCCAGCCTCGCTCTTCCCGCATAGACCATGAAGGTCCTCCCCATGCTCTTGCCGATAACAACAAAGGCTCCGCCCACATGAGTGGTCCCCATGGTGTTCCTCCCCATGTACCCTTTGACATTTTCCCTGGTGCCCCTCGCACCTCGGCTATCTCGAGTGGGGGCCCTCTCTGCCACAGGGCCAGCGCCGCCCAGAGACTACATGATAGGGATCAACCCTGTCCCGAAGAGCCGCCCCGGGGCAGGAGAGCGGGTCGTCGCCGCCACAAGAAGAGTCCTGGGAAAACCCAGGTGGAGATCAATCCTGCCCGCTTCTCCGACTCTGATGCGGAGTGCAACTCACCGATGTAACCTTCTCCCCGCTCCTCCGTATCAAGGATCGGGGTAGGAACCAGACGCGTTAGCCTCACACTCCTAGAATGTGAGGTCCACCAGATTCCCATCTCTCTCCGCAGGTACATCCAGGGGGAAGAAGTCTTGGGAATTCCGTAGGTCTCGACCGTGCAATCACTACCATCATCACCAGAAGCCCCCTCTACCTCTACCAGAGATCACAGAGAGCTATTATGGGGGCTAGCGGCAGTAAAGCGACGACACGACCTGTTGCTGGTAGCCGTGACTCCTTTGCTGGAAGCTGCGGCTATCATCCCATCATACCATGACATCGTGGCTAGGTCAACTCACTCCTCAGAGGATGCCCCGGAATTCGGCGGCCAGTTAGCTCGTTCGCCGTATTCTCTGCCGCCGAGTTTACTATCCCAGAGGTCTGCCTCGGTACCGCTACCGGTCCCTCAGCCAACCCCGGTTGACGAGTGGGGAAATACAGGACCATACCCTGAGTCTGAGAATAGAAGCTTCTGGTGTATTCTTGTAGCGGATTACTTCCCGGAGAAGTTCTGGCCAACGGCATCGCTGAATTTTCGCGTACCGGAGTCCCTTACCCCAGAATAAGTGGGGTGTTTTTGTCGAACCCTATGGGCGACATACTTCTGCCTTTGTTAGGAGTGGGTGGAATACCCCAGGAGTCGAGATCACTTCGATGAAATCGGCGAGCAATGCCGCCTGATCGATTCGGCTGCACTCCTTGCGGCCCAGCACCCCGAGTCGATGGGCCGTCAGAGCGCCCTTCAACAGAAGTGTGTTCAGAGTTTTAAAGTACTCCATAGAATTGTCAGGGAAGCTACCCCCATGTCCAAGTCCGTGGTTGGGGACACTATGACACTCTCCTTTTTTACCCTATCTGACGGCAGCGCGATTCACTATGCGACATCGAGGACATTCCCTCGAGAGGGGTCGCGGTCCACATGGCTAACGTCGTGGACAAGGAAGACGAGATTGAATTCCTTGATGGGGACTTACCCCCCGAGGGCGTACCGCCACTGCTGGACTAATCAGGGAGAGTTACCCGTGAGCAGAGGAACCTGCTGGGCCTACCCGTACCCACCGAGTCGCTGGTACTCGGTCAAAATACCAGCAAGGGTAAGGAGAACGTCGAAACTGTCAAGAACTCCGACCCGTCGGCCTCTATGTAGAAAACATAGGAAGATCCCGAGAAGGCCACGTCAGGCCAGCAACATGCTGAGTAGAAGAGGCTGGTTGATGAACTCTTGGCTGAGCGCACCGTAGAGCGGCGACCCGACTATGGTAATGCCAGGCCGGGGCAGCAGGGGTAGGAACAATTTCCCCCCGGTGCGATGCCTCCGGATAACCCTAATCATGGTACTACTGTAGATAGGTCAGAATCCGGAACTTACAGTAAGAGGGCGCGATACGTCTTGCCAAACCCTCCCGAGCGACGGGGAAATCTGAAGAATCCAGTCTGCGATCCCCCAGTCGCCCCGCAGGTTGTTCGGCCGGATTATCCACAAGCTGTCGAAGCCATCTACCATGTTGAGGAACCTGGAAACGCGATTGTGGTTAGGGATCCCCGTAATGACAGGGACCCCACCCGGATGATCTTATAGCGGCGCTCACAGCCCACCTCGATGCGTTGGAAACACGGTAGGTAGCTGTCCCACCAGATGGCAAGCCGTATCCCGCCTGGGTAGATGATATGCCCCCACCCCCGGGTTTTGGGAACCCCACTTTCTCGCCTTTCAATGGGATGGGGGTCCCTCCACAACACTTGGAACATTTTTCTTCCAGGTGTGGCCCCATTCTGGGGACCCCGTCTCAGCAAGAAGCCGCCAAACTCCGATGTTTCGTACAGACATTGGATGGTCCAGCATTCGTCTGGTACAGCCAGCTCCCTATCGGATCGGTGACCGGTTGGTAGGATCTCCGCCGGCCATTCCTATACTAGTTCGGCTCCACCACGCGGATGACCAGCATTGCAGACCTCTTCAAGTGCAAGCAAAGGCCTGATGAGCGGGTTGCATATTTCATCACCCGGTGGAAGTGACTTACGTATTCCCTCGATATTCCACTGACTCAGGAACAATTACTGACGATGTGTGTGGGGAACGTAAAAATGGAGCTGGTACCCTCCCTGATTACCCAGAACTACCTTGGAGGGTTCAGAGAATTCTCAGATAAGGCTTAGCACCTTGAGGAAGATCTGCAACAGGCTAGTCAGGCATGTTTTTGGCCCCCTATGATCCCGGCCAGGAGGACCGCCAGGGCTGAACCCGCCGCTGTGGCCCAAATAGAGGCCCCTAGGCAGCTGGAATTACTACCGGCGACACAATCCCCGCAGCCGCGAAGAGGTCCTCCACCTCAAGCACATGCTCCTTCCCAGCAGCGACCGCCTCAGAACCGACAGGTTCCCCCGCGCAATGCGCTACCGCCACCCAGGAGAAACAATCAGGCGCCGCCTCCTCGGAAGGCCCCTCCGGCCCCTCGTCAGGGACAAGCCCCCAGGGCCCCCTATCCGTAAAAAAGGCACCAGACTTATTTGTTCAATGAAAATCAGGTCCCTGGCTACTTCTGAAGTGCTCTAGAGTAAGGGATTGTGCGCCTTCCCGAGTGCTGAAGGCCGGTAGAGGAGAATCTCACTGATCACCCCAACTACTGGCCCTATCATCGGATCCTGGGTCACACCATCATGCAATTCTATGTGTTTAAAGACTGGCTCCAAGACCAGGTCAACAACAACATAGTCAAGTTGGGCCCGGCACCAGCACAAGTGGAAGGTGTCCTTGCAGGGTCAGAAATCTGCAGCGACATCGAAGGCGAGTGGCAGCAGGTTCCAAACCGCGGATCCCTGAAATACGATGACTAGATGGCTTGAAAAACCGTTGTTCGTGCCCATGGTATCATTCGGGCGCACCTAAAGCAGCCATAACCTTCAGAAGAGGTAGTCGGTACCTCTGCGTCGTCTTCACAGTCGACCTCTTCCCAAAAGGGCAAGCAGCGGCGACGCAAGAAGAAGCAACGCGCACCGCCATTGCCATCGTCATCCTGCACTCTTGGCGACTTTATTCCCCCTGAAATGGGGATTCCTCCCAGAAGCCGCCCAGCGGTGGATGACTCCTTGAGTGACAGCCAGGGGTATGCTTCCGTTAACACCGTGGAGCTGGTAAAGACCTATATGGCTTCCGACGAGGGGGAGCGCCAGGCTAACCTCCCCAAAGATTCCAGCCGACGTCAACGTCGATGGAATCACAATTGCGCTGGTCAACAAGGTACGTCATCGGGTACTTTCAGCCTTGTCGTGCATGCTACTGAGACCAGACAGTAGGCTCAGCGCAGAGCTCAGCACGCGCAACCCCATCTAACGCCTTCGTCTCTACCTCCATCGCCATTTTTGCTACTAGATCAGGGAGAGCTGCCTCGTCCACATCACAGTCAGTCTTGCCCGACTACAGGCCAACCTCCACTATCCAATCCTAGTTCGGTGACTACTCCCTAGGCTTCAACTAGCAGGCAGCAGGATGTACCCAGTACTAGTCGATCGCCGGTTCAACCAGCAGGACCCACTATGCCTCCAAATGCCGAACGACCTCCTGTAAGCAGAGGTTCGTGTTTGGCACACAAGTATGATGTCCTGAAGCACCTGGCAGGCATTCTGGAAAGGCTTTCTATCCTTGAGGCACTTCGCCTATCATCAAAAATGCGCGAGGCACTTGCCGAGGCCCTAATGAGCCTCCTCCAGTTTGAGACAGAGGTATCAGCTTCATAAGCCTTCAATACCGAGACGATTGAAAATGCGGAATGTCAGGTGGTTATCTCGTTCTCCAGTGAAGATGAGTACCCTCATATACAGGGGCACATTCGCCCAATGTATATCACTGGCCACTTCAATGGCGTGTAAGTCCGCCGCTGCCTCGTTGACAGGGGTTCCGGAATCAATCTAATTCTGACTCGGACATTGCGTAAGCTAGGTCTGTCTGAAGGTGATCTAACTCCCTCTGACCTCAAAATCCAGGGGTACGAAAGGACCGAGCAAACCCCAGTTGGCAAGATCTGCCTGAAGACATAGTTCGAAGGCATAATTGATAGCACCGAGTTCCTGGTTGTCTCTCAGGACACCGCCTACAACGCATTGATGGGTAAGTCATTGCTCCATCTTCATGCATATGTCCCTTCATCGTATCACCAGTGCCTCAAATACTCGCTCACCGGTCGAGTAGGAATGCTCCAAGGAGATGTGTCTCCTTTCACTTCTTGTGAGGTCTGCTATCTGGATGCGGGTTATTACAAAAGTAAGGATAAGAAAATCTTAGTATGTGAGGGTGAACCCGCCGCGGTCACAAGTGATCCCCGGGCAAGCATGGATGACGCCTACATCCTCTTGATCCATCGATTGGAGGCCACGACCCACGACATGGGGCTTTGTTTTGTTGTTTCGGGTACACAAGGAAGGCATGTTATTGTGTCCAAGTGATGGCGTAAAATCATCTCGTACTCCTACATCAACCAGGCTCAGGTGATCGCGGAACCTCCTACCCCTATACGGTACCAGGATGTCAAGCTTATGACAACAGTTGTGCACCATACGTGTCTCTTCCGCCGGGCTGGAATTAACCGACTCAGACCAACACGTTACCACTGTTTTGATATCATCAAACATGGCCCCTTAGGCCGAAGTCCAGATGGGATAGGGTCGACTACCTTAATCGTTATGTTCTCAATGGAAAGTGATTCTCATGATATGGTGACCACTGCTGACTGAGCCGACACCAGCTGCCCCTCAGGCATTGATTGCCCAGAAGTACCTCTCGTCGCGGGAGATCCCCCCATGGGTAGAGAGGATGACCTGAATGATGCTCCCCCTAACATTGAAGAAGTTTTCTCTACCACGGATGATGAACTGGTATAGGTGAACCTTGGTAGCAAGGCAGATCCAAAACCTACATTGATCAGTGCAGCCATGTTCCCCGAGGAGTGGCAGCAGTATGTAGACTTCCTCAAACAACATTGTGATGTGTTTTCTTGGATATACAACGAGATGCTAGGACTAGATCCCCAAGTAGCTGTTCACCATCCGGGCCTCTCGGAAAAACATCAGGGGTTTAAGCAGCCTCCCAGGATGATGCACCCTTATCATGGTGCTATGGTTGAGGCCGATGTTGATAAGATTATCAAAGCCAACTTCTTCAAGGAAGTCCAGTACCCTAAGTGGCTTGCCAACATTGTTCCAGTTAGGAAGAAGAATGGGTAGATTAGAGTCTGCATCGACTTCCGCGATCTTAATCTCCACTGCCCAAAGGATGACTTCCCACTCCCGGTGACGGAGTTATTGATTGACGCCACGGCCGGGTTCCAAGCTCTCTCTTTCATGGATGGGTATTCCAGGTACAACCAGATCCGGATGGCCCCCAAAGATGAGGAGTCCACTGCCTTCAGGGCTCCCCAAAGTACCTTTTTCTACCAGGTTATTCCATTCGGTTTGAAAAATGTAGGTGCCACTTTTCAGAGGGCCATGCATCGCATATTCAAGCCGATTATCGGGATATTGGTGGAATTCTACGTGGATGACCTCGTACGCAAATCATTTCATCACCAAGACAATCTCAAAGGCCTCGAGAAAGTGTTCGGTTTCCTCCGTTCCCGTCACCTAAATATGAACCCGTTGAAGTGTGCCTTTGGGGTCACCTCTAGGAAGTTTCTTGGGCTTTGTTGTCAGATACTGAAGTATCGAGATCGACCTGGAGAAGATCAAATCCATCAGCCAAATTCCTCCCCTGATCAACATTCGGGTGCTTCGAGGCTTCCAAGTCCACTTAGACTATATACGCCGATTCATCGCGAATCTGGCCGGCAGGTGTAAGCCCTTTTCCCGACTCATGAAGAAGGGCACCGCCTATGAATGGGATGAGGAGTGTCGAACCGCCTTCGAGGAAATCAAGCAGTATCTACTCCTACCTCAGGTTTTGATGCCACCCATCTCCGGAAAGCTGCTGTTCCTTTACGTGACCGCCCTGGAAAGATCCCTCGGTGCACTGCTCACCCAAAAGAATAACGAGGGTACTGAAAACTGTCTCTACTATCTCAGTCGCATGCTTCTCGATACGGAGGTCAGATACTCCCCTATATAAAAGAGCTGCCTTGCGCTCGTATTCGCCGTGCAGAAGTTGAGACATTACCTGCAACACCATGAGGTTCAATTGGTCTCCCGGGTAGACCCATTGAAGTACATCCTGAACCGCCCCATGCTGACTAGCCGACTAGCATGGTGGGAGGTGATTCTCCAGCAGTTTGATATCAGGTTCATACCTCAGAAGGCCATTAAGGGACAGGTGTTGGCAGACTTTTTAGCTGCCCATCCAACCTCTGCGGATCAATCCATGGACCTGGATTTTCCTGATGAGACGATCCTCTCACTCGATCATGCCATCCCATGTTGGAAAATGCATTTCGACGGCGCCTCCCGGAGCCCCACCGGTAGGCGGCTCAATGAACCCATGATCAATAGGGTGGGTCTGGGTATTGTCTTCATTACCCCGGCGCAAGCCGTCCTTCCGTACTCGTTCCTGTTGTCAGAAGGCTGTACGAACAACGAGGCAGAGTACCAGGCTCTCATCACCTGCCTCGAGTTGGCCCTTGAGATCAATGTCCCCCATCTACATGTGAAAGGAGATTCTGAGATGGTAATTAAACAGGTTAATGGCGACTATGTCGTCAGGAATCCGGAGCTTGTACCTTTTCTAGAGTACACCCTCCGCCTAATGGCCCAGTTCTCTTCACAACCAGAGGTTACCCATGTCCCACGGTCGCAGAAAGGTCAAGGAGACTCCTTGGCTGGCTTAGCCGCGTCGCTCGCAGAACCCAAGCAAGATGATTTGATCATACATGTGGCAAATTAAAGAGTCATTTCCCCATCACCCAAGAGGACAATGATGGCCTGCAGGTAAGTCATCTTACCGCCGGACCCTCCACGTCAGGAGTCCCAGGTTCGTCAGACGCTGAAGTTGAAGCCACTCCCGACTGGAGAGAAACTTTTTTCGAGTATCTCCAAATTGGTCGCCTCCTGGATGACTGGGTTGAGCACGAGCGAATTCGACGCCGCGTGCTACAATTTACCCTCCAGAGCAGCCCCAGTCTTGAATAGATCCTTTATAAGCAGAGTTTCGATGGTATCCTCCTTCGTTGCATCCAAGGGGTACAGATACCTCAAGTTATGCAAGAAGTTCACGCCAGTTCCTGTGGCGCCCATCAAGCTGGGCCGAAGCTGTCCCATAAAATCCGGAGGATGGGGTACTTCTGGCCCTCTATGATCCACGATTTTATTGGGTATGCCAAGAGATGCCACGCGTGTCAAGTTCACACCAACTTCCTTCATAGGCCGCTGGAGCCCCTCCACCCAACCAAGTACTCTTGGCCATTTCCGGTATGGGGACATGATGTAGTGGGACCATATCCACCGGCAACAGCCCCCCAGTATAGGTTCATCATGACTACTAAAAATTTCTTCTCCAAGTGGGCAGAGGCAGATCCACTCAAAGAGGTCAAGGCCCGTTCCATCGTTGACTTTGTGAGCTCCAATATTATCCACTGGTTTGGGGTCCCTCTCGCCGTCCTCACCGATAACGGCACCAACTTCCGAGCGGCTGAATTAAAGAAATTGTACGCCAAGTATGACATCCGGTCAAACCATACATCCCGCTACTACACGCAAGAAAACGGACAGATCGAGGCATTCAACAAAACCCTCTCTAAAATTCTGCAGAATATGGTTGGTCAGAACAAGGAAATTTGGCCGGACAAGCTCCCCAATGCCCTTTGGGCTTACCGGACGACGACTCGCAACTCTAACCAGGTGACCCCATATTCCCTGGTGTATGGAGCTGAGGCTGTCCTACACATTGAGATCCAGCTACTGTCGTTACGCACTGCAGTCTATAATCACTAGACATCATATGAGGTAGCCGAGATCCTTCTAGAAGAATTAGAAGCACTGGAAGAGAACCGGCTTCGTGCCCTGCACAATCTGGAAAGGCATCAGGATAAGATAGTGAGGGCCTTCAACAAGAAGGTTCGTCTCCACTCTTTTCTACAGGGCGACCTGGTACTGGCCCTTCGAGCGCCAATGATTCCCGGTAGGAAACCGCCCAAATTAGAACCCAAATGGGAAGGGCCTTATATCAACCATAATGTTTACCCCAATGGAGCATACTCCTTGGTGACCATGGATGGAGAGCGTATAACCCCTCCCACCAATGCCAAATTCGTCAAGCGATACTTTGCCTAGGGAAAAAGTGTCATGCACCACCCTAAACTACGAAAAGGTCCCGCATGACTTTAAACTGCATGTTATGGTCCCACACGACCTTAAACTACATCTTCTTCCTGCAAGACGGTAAACTGTGAAATGGTCCGAGCTCTATGACTTTAAAATAAGATCTCCCTCCGTCCTTACTATAAGATGTTAAACTGCAAGTCATTCAGGCCTTCCTGAACGAGGCTCAGCCTCAGGCCCCTTGGCCTCCTTGGGCCCATGACCCCCCGTCTTCACCGCGAGACGTTAAACGATAAGCTAGTCAGGTCTCCCTGACCGTGGTCCGGCCACAGACCCCTTGGTTTTCCCCGACTTACCCTCTCGCGGGATTGTACAGTATGATTTGCTTGTCGTACCTTACATATCCCCAAATGAGATGCCTCCTCGTCCCGCATGACGTTAAACTGCATTTTAAGAACTTCGTGTGGCTTGATTCCCATTTTGATGGGATACGTAGGAATGCTCAGACGCCTCATCTTGAGCCCAGACCCAAACTTGTCTCCTCCACTATCCCCCTGAGAATTGTTTCCTTGGAGGATCTTTGTGTAGCATGGAGTAGGCTTTCTTAGCCCTACTCATACAACCCCGCTCACACAAGGATTTTAAGGGTCACACCATGTGCCCACTCCCGTTATTCTATCCTCTCACGTCCTCACCGCACGACTCTAAACTGCATGGCCTTCAAGAACTACGTATGGCTTGATTCCCAACCTAATGGGACACGTAGGAACGCCTGGACATTTCGTCCGTTGGCCCAGGCCAAAATCCAAAATCTTCCCCTCGGGTCAAGACACACCAGTGTGCACACTTTTTCCCCAACTCAAATCGAGCAAGCCTCGACCCGGCTGCGCATCCCCCTAGAGATGTTTGCCTCTTTCGTGGATGGATACAGATATGGTTCACCCACTCCTTGACCGAGATTCCATCATTTTTCACACCTGGAGGGACCCCCAAGAACGGCCTAGAAACTACGCCCAAGGGCTCTCCTACCAATATGGGCCAACGCCCTGAGGGTTTTCAAGCAACAAGCCGATACAAGTCCTCCGTTGCGAATTTGGTCAGCAGTCGATGCTCATTTGTTACTCCCATATCGGGTCACAATGGGAATGTTGTGTTTCGAACATGGTCAACACCCCCTGGATCATCGGGTCTACCCTGAGATATCCCAGACATCGAGTGCAGTGATTCATTCTACCCCATCCTGAAGTGACACATTTGTTCCCGGTTGGTGTTAGCGATCGGGCCCACGGCCCCGATTCCCCATATGGGTGTGCGGTGTGGTGTGGGACTACATCCTCATTCACGTCGGGATAATATACCACACCGTATGCCTCCCCTTACGAGGCCCGGCCTCAGGCACCTTGGCCTCCTCGGGTCCCCCGACCCCCGTCCACATGTAAGACGTTAAACTGCAGATCAGACAGGCCTTCCTGACTGATGCCTGACCTTAGGCCCCATGGCCTCCTCGGGTCCCCAACCCTCGTCCTCACTGCAAGGCAATAAACTACAAGCAGGTCAGGCCTTCCTGACCAATGCCTAACCATCAGGCCCCTTGGCCTTTCTGGGCCCCATCACAGGTCCTCTATTATAGGAGTGTATGGTGTGGCGTGAGATTATGTCCTCATTCACGTCAGTCTCGTAATGACCGCACCATGTATCTCTCCTTCCGGAGTTGCTACGTCAACCCCTCTTAGGCGGTTCACCGATGCGCCTAAGAGTACTCTGGTTTATTACCTGGATTTCCATGCATTACTCAGACACGTCCGCACCCGCTTTCCGGGCTTTGTGTATCCCTGCATCAGGGCTTTCATCATCTATCACACCCGGAGGGACACCCAAGAAAGGCCTGGATTTTACGCCCTAGGGCTCTCCTACCATTACGGGCCAACTCCCCTGAGGGTTTTGGACATCAAATCGATAAAATCCTACGTTGCGAATAAGGTCAGCAGTCGATGCTCGTTTATTGTTCCCACCTTAGGCTAACGCGATATGAATGCCGCATTTCCACCATGGTTAACGGTTTTCCTCTATCTCCACGCCATCCCATTAATCCCAAAATGTCGGGTACACAATTCACACCCTTCATCACTTCATCATGTCCAAGTAGAGTCTCGGAACTCTTGGTACTTTTCCTCCGTGCACGTCCGCACGTTGGGGGAACAAGCCGTGTCAAAGGTGTCCTTCGGGGCTCTCTGCCGAGTCCCCTTTGATGGACACCCCAAGTATAGTGATAAGGATCCCCCCTTGTTTCCCACACCGAGTTTAACTCACGTGGGCTTAGGGATCGGGTTGACATCTGTGCTTACTTGGGAAGTTTTCACCATCCACGGTCCGAGCTCTAAGACCATAAACTAAGATTCTCATCTGGAACTATGTTCGGCTTGATTCCGGTCTTAATGGGATACGTAGGAATGCCCAGACCCCTTGTCATTGGGTCCATCTTGAGTTCAGCAAATTCACCTCTTTGGTCCTGCCTTCAGGACCCCGACTACGGGACTGCGTGGCATAGTGCGGGATTATGTCCTCCTTTACGTCGGGTTTGCAATAACTGCACCACGTGCACACCCATTCTAAGAGTTAGCCCTCCTATTCCTTGTCGAAGATGACATTAAAAGGCACCCTCAAGAACTATGTGTGCCTTGATTCACATCCTCATGAGATATGTAGGAGCGCCTGGGAACTTCCCCGTAGGCCCAGCCTAACCTTCGTGTTCGGTCCCTCGACTTGAGCGTTTCCCCAGAGAATGCATGGTAAGTAGGGCTTAGGTCCTCATTCACGTCGGGTTTTGTAACCACCTTTCCATGTATCCCCTGATCCACTTACCCATCCATGGTCTGAATTCTACGACCTTAAACTAAGATCTACCTATGGGATAGGAATCTACTCCCCCTATCTAATACGTCTCGTTGTCGTATTTAGATGTGTTTCGACAAAGAGCCCGAAGTGTGGGATTTTTATGGGGACATTCCCCTCGTCCCATGACCAAGATTCGTGAGCTCGCTATTTGGATCCTAATCCTCTTCCACACCCAAAAGGACCCTCGGACGACATGGATACTAGGCTTAAGGGCTCTCCATGAATGCTGGACCTAAGGGCCCTCCAATCGTTTCGGGCCAACGTCCCTATGGATCTCTGACAACATTTGTGACATGGTCCCGTGTTTCGAACATGGTCAACAGTCGACCCTCATTTTTCTGTCCCCATTCTAGGCTAACGCGATATGGATGCTGGGTTTCTTCCACGGTCAACAGTTATCCTCCATCGTCACACCTCTATCATCGTGATCTAAATCTCGAGTGCCATGATTCACACGTTTCCACTTCCTCATCTTCAATTGGAATTCCATCATACTAGGCTCTTTCTCTCTGCACATATAGGTGCGCTAAATGACCATGTTAGTGTCATTGGGTCGGTATTAACCGAGCGTCCCTTTTCCCTAACCTGAGCCTTTTTGTGTCCGGAAATTCCCACCACTACTACTTGTTTCCCACACTGAGCACGACTCACGTGCGCTTAGTAGTTTTGGCAGGATGAGTACCAACACGGCCAAGCTGCTCCTCGTCCCGCATGATGTTAAACTGTGCTTCCAGAACTATGTATGGCATGATTCCCATCCTCATTGGGTACGTAGGAATGCCCGACCACTCTGCTTCGGGCCCAGCCTAATCCTCAATCTTGGTCCCTTGACCTGAAGAGTTTCCTCCGGGTGTACGTGGTGTGATGTGGGACTACGTCCTCCTTCACGTTGGTTTCATTTCTACCGCACCACACTCTCCCTGGGATATTCCCTTTTATTCCATGTCCTATCGTATGATGTTAAACTACAGGATTCCATGTGTCCTCAACGCATGATTCCCATCCTTATTGGATATGTAGAGACACCCAGGCATTTCACCTCTGGTCCAGCCCCAGGAATCGCAAAATACAGTTCCTCCCCATTTCCAGCCCTCTGGCCTTACCCCTTAGGGGGGAGCTATGTAGCTGCAATTTTTCCCTGATCAAGTTCAGGATGCCCCAATATTACATTGGGAAGCGGTAAATCCCCTCACCAGATAGGCCTTGTCTGAAAGAAGGAATGATCCATGATCAAACCAATGCGCCCATATGGTGTGCTCCCACCATAGTGGTGTAACTACATAAGTGTTGGATTCTGTTCAGACAAACCATTACTCCATATTCCACGCTTTGTGTGCCCCTTATTCGGACCCTCTTCCTCCTTCATGTCTAATGGAACCCCCTAACGGCCTGGTCTCATGCCGCATCGGCTCACCTAATGTCCAGGGCCAACGTTCCGGAAGACTGGTCATGTTTGTAAGGACCCCCTAACAGTATGGATGTTTGACATATGGTCTACCAACTGTCCTGGGCCAACGTACCTAAGGATTGATCGACAAAATTTGTGACATGGTCTCGTGTTTCGAACATGGTCAACGGTCGACCCTCATTTGTTGTCCCCATTACAGGATAACGCAGTAAGGATACCGCTTCTCCTCCAAGGTTAACAGTTGTCCCTTATTGTCACGCAATCCCCACAGTGTTCCGAATCTTGGGTATCGCGATTCAAAATTCCCGTTTTCATTTGTTTGGATCGATTTCAGCGCCCCTGGAGTTTCCCCATTCGTGCATAAGAGCAGGCTGAAGAAACGGTAATTCAGCTATCCTGAAAGTTCCTTCTCCGATCAAGCCTCTCCCGTCTTTCAGAAATCCGGACTGGTAATCTGAATCTCGGATGCCCGGAGTATGGTCCCCACTCCTATGTTAGGTGGGATGAGAGGGCAACTATCTACTATTTCTCACATCGGGCTCGACCCACTTGGGCTTGGGGGAATTGTTGCCGAATGTCCCGCAAACATTGTAGGGATGTAACAAGGTGATTCAAATAGAGGAAATCATGCGCGCAAACAACATTCAAAACAAATAAAGAAAAATTGAATCACGAAAGAACCAATAATAGGTTTTTGGTTTGTTACAATACCCGGGGGTCGACTCCCACCATGGACAGGTTGACCCCGTCAAAAGAGCATTGCTGCTCCGCCACACATTGTCTTATAATGCCCAAGGCTTGTTGCCGCTGACTAAGATCTCGTTCCTCCTCAGTAGCGATGGGGTGCAATTCGTTAGCCTTGTCTTTGGCCCTCTCTACCCCAGCTCGAACGACATCCATCTTTCCAGAGGCCTACCTCATAATCTCTTCTGCCTCTTCCATATGGGCCTTCAACCGTGAGATCATCTCCGATTGTGCATTAAGAGAGGCTGAAAGCTCATCTGACTAGGTCTGCATCTGTTTGACCTCGCCTTCAGCCTCCTGGATCTTCTTGATGTTGGTCTCCTTCCTCCGCTGCTAGCTCACACTGAGCCCACGATAATGCTCCCAGATCTTCTCAGCCATAAGATCTCGGATGAGTGCGTGAGGACATTGGGAATCTACTCCCCCTGCGCATAGTTCGCGCAACCGCGAGCGGAGTCTATGCATTTCGGCCAGCCATTGCGCTTGGGGGTGTCCATGATGAAGCGTGTGATCAACTTCCACGACCGGCGGTAGACTATGCTGCTGTCTTCCTCATCGGAGGACATTTTGTCCCAGTCTACGTGATTGGCTGGCTCGTACGCGGGATACGCCCTCAGGAAATCCTCGACAGGATCAACATCTGGTGTTGAATCCAGTACGCCACCTGGCACTGAAGCTGGCGTGACAAGACTGGGACTGACCAGTTGATCCTTTTCCATGGAGTCCACCTAAATGACTTCGGGTGCAACCCTGCTGGTGGTCCCGCTAGTGATAATGTGCGTTGCAGCCGGAGGATATGGGGGGACTATCGCCACCATCACCGGCATGCCCCTAGGTGGGACGCCACCAGACATCCCGACCAGCCTTGCCGCAGCAGCCCACGACAATCGGAAAACTGTATGATAGAGAGGGACATAATCATTAGATGGCAGGCATAGTCCACATATGACGACAGGGTAACCGGTAGAGGAGACTTATAGAGATCAACCACTTGGAGCTGCTCTTGAGCCGGTACTGACAGGGCCTCGAGGCGAGGCCCTCCATATACTGTTGGAAGGTCTGGAGATTCTGGAGGAGCCACCTCGGGTGCTCTGGTTCCACCAGACGCGGAACTGGGCGCATCCATAGGCGCGGGTACTGAAGGTCCCACATCATCACCCGTCAAGGGGTGAGAACGAGGCCTACGAACAAGTTCCTCCTGCATGGATCAAACATCGGTGAGAAGTCTATAGTGACCCAAGAACGGATCGTAAGGAAAGAAGTTCGAAATGATACCTCGAGAGCCTCCGCAAAATCGTCGGAATCTGAGCCTTGATCTCCGACCTCACCTTCCTCCAATGGGCTCCCTCCTCTAGCCACATCTTCTTGAGAGGAGTCCTCTAATTATTCTGGCAGGGGGAAGCACTCCCTCAGATCAGCAGCCGATAACTGTGGGGGGACCGTTCGATTCAGCAGTACCCACACCCGGTCTGTCATTGGACGAGGGACACCACTAGAGTGAACGTAATCCTCCAGCTCGTCCAGGTACTATTCTTCCTCCGCTGAAGATGCCATGAATCAAGCCCGAACTAGGCCTATGCCCGGTAATTCCATCCCGAGGCGATTCAGATGGGCCCATATCTCGGGTGGGCTGAGGAATTTCCGGTTGACATCCCAAATGTCCCAAGCTTCCGGGAAGACTGCATCCTCTACCATGTCGATATGACGCAGCCGCTTCCCCAGAGCCTGAGTGGATATCCTATGAAATCCCCTCAGTGGCTGCCCCTCCGGATGACCTTGCTCTTCCAGAATCACTGGATCCACCGCTGCTGCCATACCCTCGGTCGGTGCGGGTCTTCCCGCCATGGAAGCCCCGCTACCGCGAGCGACCCTAGCTGCCCTCCGACCCCGACCTCGGGATAGAGGAGGCCCACCATCACCGACCCGAATAGTGGGTTGCTTCAGTATCTCCCCTGGGTAAGCAGCCTCCCAACTAATGGCATACTCCCTCACCCATCCTAAAGAAGCGGTGGATGGAGGCAATGCAATCCGCATCTTCCCATCTTCCCGTGTGAACATGAGCCAAAACTGCCTCATCACACACAGGTTCTCCTCGTGAAGCACCTCCCAGTAGACCTGTGGGGTCAACCGCTGGAGGCACCAGAACTGCCACGCAAACCAATGCGGGGTGTACGGTTCGCAGAGTGTATCACGATCTATCCGTGCCACCAAAACTCCACCTCGAAAGGCCAGGGGGTAAGCCCGATGTTCCTTTGTTCCATGCCCGTCATCAGTAAGTACCCCTGTAGGCAATGGGAAGGGGTGGACATTAAACTCATCCGCACTCCACACCTGATTCAGCACCATCGGCACAACTAGTTTGAATGGGAAGCTCCCGACCGCGTTCAGGATGGAGGGGTGGAAGTTCGATCCCCGCGGAGAAATGGGGTTTGGATACTTGTAAATCTCCCTGATGTGCGCTGTGATCCACCCATACATGAGGTGGAAGGGCCCGCATATCCTCGGTGGCTTCTTTCCCTCGCTAATGTGCCGCAGCATTATGTACAGTTTGGTGAGCATTGGAATCCCCAGATTGATCAGCTGCCCCATGGCCAACATGGATTCCATTATAAACGAGCTGGGCCGCACCCCCATGCTTGTATCCCTCACCGGTAGGATCCAATCGCAGATGAGAGCCGTGATGAACGCCGCCAGCCTGACTATCGACTGTTGTTCAGTGCTGACAATGAAACCCCAAGTCTTCCATTGGCTGTCCTCCAAGACCTGCCAATACGAGTGCCCCTTGCCCCGTTGGGCCACCCTTTGACAAGTTCGAGGCCTCAGAGGGAATTATCGATTCTCTGAGAAATTGAGGATGCATTTGAACCATCTCATAACGTGGACATCCCTCACTGCCTCCTTGTCCTCTCCAGGGACGAGCGCCATCAGCACTAACGCCAGTCGCGACATTTGCTCTGTATCCTCCCACGCGCTGATGACGAGGAGGAACTCATCATACATAGCCCCCAAGATCGGAACCCCAGAAATCCGGTGGATGTTCCACATGCTGATGCCCACCTCCCCGTGATGTAGGTGAAAGGTATTGTTCCTAGAAGACCATCTGCTCAGCAATTCCGGCATTAGTTGCTTTGGTTGGTAAATGTGGAATTGGGAGGCCCATGTCGCCTCATACAACCCCACTCTCCTCAGCTCGGCCCCAAACTCCTCGCATGAGGAGCCTACCTAGTAAGCCCAGGCCCAGTCAACAGTGAAGTTGCCACCCTGGCGTAGGTCCCACTCATCGGACCATCCCTTCTTCGAATCCTGCAAAGCCGCCTTCAGCATGGTACGGTAGAGAGGAGGGGACGCCTCTGGTTGTAGTGGCCTCCCGTCAATATCGTTCACATGGTTGTAGAGACAGTCAGCGGTGACGGGTGTGAAGTCCTCATATGCGTGACCATCGGCCGCCCTGAACTATTGGTGCTGGTATGGTGTACTCCTGAACCAGCAAGCTGGTTCGTCCCTACTCGCCTGAGGGATGAAGACGTCATCCCTCAACCCAAAGTCGTACAATGGAAGCTTCTTACACTGTAGATAATTCTTCTGACCCTTCGATAGCTGATATGTCAAAGAGGCGTGGTCTGAATGGATTCGGACCATCTCCCCAAGGCCTGGACTGTTGGCCATCTCATCCCGACGGGCAGCATCTGCAAGCACCCCCAATACAGCCTCTTGATGGGAGATTTCGATTCCAGCCCTCGGAAATGAATTTTTTCAAGATGGATCATGAATCTGGATCGTGAAGCTGTATAGCGAAGGTCGGTCATGAGACCAAGCCGCGAAGTCCGTCCCAAGCCGACAAGTAGAAGTTCGCTTGACGCGAATGCGGAGTCGGAGACCCGCGGTTCGCCGCGAAGATCGATTCGCGGAAGGCTGTCACGGAGTACACGGAGCTTCGCAAAGTCGAGAGCACAAAAATACAAGAAATTCACGTGAAGACAAAAGAGGTCGACCCCCCTATATATAGGTGGAAACCCCGGAGCATCGCAGTGCGCCTCACCCATGCAGAGCATCGTGGCGCGTCCGGATCCGTGGCCCCGGTCAGCACCGCAGGCCCCCTTCGTGTAGCTCCATCGCGAACCAATGACAATTTTGGTGATTTTACCTCAGACATTGACCCTTCACCCTCCGCGGCTCCATGTCTGAGGGGGGGGCATTTGTTGGCCCAAAAATATGGCACGAAATGAAGGGACGAAAAAGAAGGCCGGCACGCTGCCTCGCGAAGTACCGATGCGAAGCCCCGCCGTGAAGCACCCCAAGCACAACGGTATCGTGAAGCTCCAGAGGAGGTATCTCTCCGCGAACGTATTCGACGTTGGCGAGCCCACCGCGGAGCTCTAGAGGTAGTAACTCTCTGTGAACGCATTTGACATTCGCGAGCCTGCTGTGAAGCTCCAGAGGCAGTAACACTCCGCGAACGCATTTGGCGTTTGCGAGCCCGCCGTGAAGCTCCAGAGGCGGTCACTCTTTGCAGACGTCATTGACATTCATGAGCGCGCCACAAAGCACCTGAGGCGGCGTGCGAGTTCTGCTTCGCGGCACCCCTTCCCTATAAATACCAGGCTCCCCCTGAGTCCAGAGGATGGGCAATCCGACCTTTCGGCTTCTCCTCTCCCGAATCGCGAACCACCCTTTGCCCCCGAGAATCATGAGCTCCGTGAGGTACTTCTACTTCACCAGACACCTTTTCTTGGTCTCGTTTTGACCCCCACTTCCGAGAGGGATGCCCTTTGCAAAGCTCAAGGGCATTCACGAAGGAAGGGGATTCCCAAGGGAACCCGGGCAGGTGCGGAGAGTTTATGCTTCGTAAAACACCCAACTCATACTAGTGATCCCTACGCTAAGGCAGGATCTCTACACATCGTGAAGCAAACAGCTTCGCAGCACCCTGCTTTGCGAGGCACCCCTTCTTCACATGGCAGTGCTCCGTGAGTTCTGTTCTACTTCTCAAAGCACCCTCCACTCACACTTCTGCCCCAGGCTAAGGCCAAGGAACTCTGCTTCGCGAAGCACACCCCTTTGCTTGGCAATTACTCTTCCCGGGCGACCCTCATGGGTTGCATGATCTGATTTCAAAGTCCCATGGACAATACCACTCATAGTGTTGCTTCGCCTAATGCTTCTTTGCATAGGCATGCTAACGGCTATTGCCTCTTCGCATAGCCACGTTAACATGGACCCCTCGATGGTTCGCTCTACAACCCCCCTTGACCAGGCCTTACTGGAACCTTCCCTTCCCCAAGGACCAGAGGGTACCAGTTATGTAAGTTATAGGCGTGCAGAGTGAACCCACCTCATCCGAGCTGCAGGACGTTAAACTGCCAAGCATCACGTCCTCAACACGCAACGTTAAACTGTGACCTGACCTCAGGCTTTTATCCTGGAGTAAGTCCCAACACCATGGTCCACCTAACGCGTAATCCCCTCTTCACTTCTCACGGATGCAACCTTCGCGACATGATCGTTAGGTCCTTGCAACCTCTTGTTTCTCACACCGAGCATCACTCACGTGGGCTTAGAGTGAGCACCGACCCTGACCCCCTACCTCCACCGAACTACGCGGACTTTGATACACGTCAAGGCGTGGTACGTAGGAAGCCTCTGTGAGGTTCAAGCCACATTACTCGGTCGTTCACCCGCGTCGAGTTTCGCCCCCGTCCAGCATGACGATAAACTGCATGTCTTTGTCCAGCATGACGATAAACTGTATGCCCCTTGTCCCGCATGACATTAAATTGCACACCCATCTGAACTATGAGGACTTTGATCCATGTCAATGTGTGGTACATAGGAATCCTCAACGAGGTTCAAGCCCACTCATCATCCAACTCACGTCGAGTTCTACCGGCGTCCAGCACGACGTTAAACTACATTCCATTCTGACGGCAAGCCGTTGTGACCAACCCGAACTACGAGGACTTTGATCCATGTCAAGGAGTGGTACGTAGGAAGCCTCTACGAGGTTCAAACCCACCATCCAGTCGTTCCGACCTCATTCTCATAGGTTCACCCTCGTCCCGCATGACGTTAAACTGTATTCCACAACCCGAACTATGAGGACTTTGTTCCGTGTCAAGGCATGGTACGTAGGAATCCTCCCGGAGGTTCAATCCCATCTCCCATCAGACCAAGGTCCCTCATTTACGTCGGTTATACGACACCCATCAGCCGTCGTTTATTCACGTCAAGGTTCATTATCGTCCAACATGACGTTAAACTGTATTCCAGTCCGACGGCAAGCCGTTGGGACCAACCCGAACTATGAGGACTTTGATCTATGTCAAGGCATGGTACGTAGGAAACCTGCCCAAGGTTCAAGCCCACCACTAGTGGACCCACGAGACTACTTTCACGTCGGTTCGCCAACGAAGCCCCCTTGAACTATGCAGTCTTTGATCCATGTCAAGTTATGGTACATAGGAAGCCTCCCTGAGGTTCAAGCCCATCTCTCATCGGACCAAGGTCCACCTTCACGTCGGTTCACTGACGATGCCCATCGGACCAAGGTCCACCTTCACATCGGTTCACAGACGATGCCCATCGGACCAAGGTCCACCTTCACGTCGGTTCACTGACGATGCCCATCGGACCAAGGTCCACCTTCACATCGGTTGACTGATGATGCCCATCGGACCAAGGTCTACCTTCACGTCGGTTCACTGAAGATACCCATCAGACCAAGGTCCACCTTCACGCCGGTTCACTGACGATGCCCATCGGACCAAGGTCCACCTTCACGTCGGTTCACTAACGATGCCCATCAGACCAAGGTCCACCTTCACGTTGGTTCACTAACGTTGCCCATTGGACCAAGGTCCACCTTCACGTCGGTTCACTGATGATGCTGATCGGACCAAAGTCCACCCTCATGACCGGTTCACTGGCACCATCTTGAACTACGCGGACTTTGATTCCCGGCCACGGGGATACGTAGGAAGCCCCTTTAAGGCTCAATACCAACTTCACCATTTCCCTTGCGATGGTTCCTTTCCATTCCACCCTCCACTTCATTCATCCATCCTCCAACCACCCCGATCCTCGCCCGGACCGTCATATACCGTTGAGACCATGTCAGTACGCTCCCCCTCACAACCGCCCCGGGGCTGACCCCGGTATCAACATCCCTTCAAGGGAAATCCCTTGATCTAATCTATTCTAGCTAATGCTCTGATCGGGCTGATCCGTCTCCGCAGGACGTTAAACCCGCGGCGTACCCTATGTTAAAAATGGGAATCTGAGGAAAACACAAGATATGGGTCTATGACATAGAATTCCCCGCCCTAGATGTGGGATTCCTTGGGCTTCCATGCTCTCGAGAAACCCTGTGACCGGTGATAATAGACAGACATGCCAGGTTCCCCTGCATCCAGACATGCTACTGATGCCTTAACGTGACTACTCCACCGACTGAAGGTTGCTGCCCTGATCGGACCCTTTGGAATGTCTCGAAAGAAGCAGTGTAACTAACCGGAATCCATGGAAACATGGCACTTGGAAGAGTTTCACGAACTACGTATTAAATCTATGAGGGAGACCCGGACTAGGTGATGAGTTCTGAGGAGGAATCCCAAGAAAGAAGAACCGACATCCCATCATCCAGTTTCGATCAAGGAGCAGACGTCGCTAAATAAGGAGCGAATCACGCCCGCCTTTGGAAAGCGGGAATGTGGGGCAACAAGCGACGCGAGTCCTCCTCTGCGGACGGACGGATGCGCGCGCCTCGACGAAAGCGTCGGAAACAGGGACATTAAATAATTTTTCATCTAATGAGATTATTTACCTAGGATTTAATAAAACTGATGAATTTTAGTAAGGTGGATTCCAATGTTTTGGGAAATCGTTATCATGTTATTTTCATAATTATCATAGAGATATAACCCAATGTGACTGAAAAACTATGTGAGAAACAAGAGAAAATAGAAGACCAACATGTCTAAATGTATACATGATTGAGTTTATTTCGGTATTAAACAATATGATTTCCCAAATATGAGTGGTGTTTTTACATGTCATGTGGAGAGTATAACTCTACAATAAAATTGGTAACATGCATTCACCAGAGGTATTGTGATGTCATTGATACATGTAATTTTTTAGTTTATTATGGGTCTCGATGTTCCAAGATCTTATTCCCACTAGTATCCATAGATCCCTTATAGGGATTACAGATACATTTCATGGACCTATGTGTTAAGGATCATTGTAGGATATATAATGTTATATATATTTTTTGTAGGAGAAGGTCTTATAAGATAATGCGTAATACCCATGTCGTTAAGCGTAAGAAATTCGTTCACACATGATATATGGGGTCATTAAACATATTCAAAGGGAGTTTGGTCATGTAATTCACATGATCTATTTGGAGTCATAAAAAATTGAAAGGTTTTAATGGAAATAACTACATGTGACGGATTTCAATCTATGTGGGTGTACTAATGCATGTGGAATGTAATTTCATAAATGAGGGTTAGTTAAATGATTAATTTGAACCCATTAGTGTAACCTGAATGTTAAATTATGTGTGGTTCATACAGTTTCACTTCAGATAGTGGTAATGGTGACCAAATGTTCTGGTCATATAAATACAATTTCATATTAGTATCACACATTTTTTCGGTGACTGAGATGATATATAGTTATATATTTCTTGTATAATAACCAATGAATTATCTTGTGGTCACATGACCATGGTCTATCATTTATATATCCCTCATACAACTCATTATACTTCTATTTTATTCATGTTACTCATTGAGAATGTTTAAATGGAATAGTCTTGTGATGACATGATCCATCCACTCTAGAATGTTATATGTATTTTGTGTTCCATTTTAATTTGGGGGGGGGGGGTAGGCATAACCAACACTATATCTATTCTTTTATGTATACTTATATGGAAACATACAACATCTTGTGTCATCTAAAAGACCATATACATAATTCACCGATGTATTTCATGCTTCACGTGATGAAGTCGTATGTCAAAAATGACATCATATATTAATCATGTGATAAATTGAGACCACGTGATTTTCCATAATTACTTGATTACTAGAATACATGTCATTTTCACGGTCTTACACATGAAAATTTCTACATGACTCGGGGTTTCTGTTGGATGAAAAAACTTGTTTATAGGTGCCACATTATTTTCATGAAAAACAAGTCAAAGAGAATTAATATTATTGGAAAAAAATTACAAGGTCATTTATTTGATAATGATGATATGTAAATATTATTTCACATAACAAGGATTATATATCTATGATCATTTATATGATCATACTGACCTATCCATGGTTATTTGGGTGATCATTCAAATTTTTCTATAGGATTTTGTGGTATGTGGATGAAAAGTCCAATAGATTTTATTTGATCAAGTTGAAATGTCCATGGAAATTAAAATGATCAATATGGATTGTATAAGATATTTCACATGATGAAGAAATCGTTTTCAAGGAATTTTGATTGACCATGATGATATATCTGACGTCAATCCCATGATTTGGATAACATGTCCAATGTCATTCATGTAATCATGCAGACATGTCCATGGGCTGTCACATGATCAGTTAATTGATTATTTAAACCATCTAGTCACTCATCATGATGAATAGTTTCACTTTGAAATTTTTATTTAATTCATATATTTTTTGTTGTTCGAATACTTTTAATTATTTTAATATTGATTATATTATTTCATATATTTTGATTTATAACTTGTTTGGTGATTTGTTGCACGATACAACCAATACATGGAAAATAAGAATAAAAGAAATAAATATGAAAAAAAATACACTTTTCCATGGAATATCATTTCTCAGTATGATATTGTAAAATAAGAAGGATTATCATGTTGAAATATTAATATAGAATATTTTCTATTGTCAAAAGTGGGGAAACAGAACATAAATGATATTCTAGTACTGAAAATTAGAAATTAAAATCATGTAATGATTTAAAAACGATTTTATTTTTTTGATCCATTAATACGTGTGAAAATAATCTATGAATATATTTGGGGGGTTTCATCCCCTTGCACATTACATGATGTGAAATGATTACACAAACTGAAACATTTCGGTAGGGTCAAAATTGGGATGATATAGTGGATTTCAAGATGGGGAGAATTTTGATGATACATTACGAATAGAGACTCATTATGGGCCATATAATGTGAAAATAATTATCATCCCAATCCCTTGGTAGTTTTATAAATAGTGATATGATTTTCTTCTACCATGGGAGATTCATAGACAAACATTTGATGTGAGAAGTTGTATTGTGTAGGGTCCAACCCAGTTTTTTCTTCACCCTTTTATTTATGATTTATTTTACAATTTTTACTCCACATAACTATATCATCACTAGCATGAGAAGGTAAATTATTGTTGGTTTTAGGGTTATATTGACAAAGGGGGAAATATATTTGGATTAATTTATTTTTATTCATGTATTATATTGTTGTAATTTTCTTATCTGATTAAAATTACATTAGTCAACTATTACTCATGAAAATTAGATAAACAATCTATAAAGAATATTATAGTTTCAAAACTAGTTACCCAGGGTTATAAAATGACCATTTTCACATTAATATGAACATGGTAAAAATATATTTTGATGAAAGACATAATTATACAAATAACTTGTAACCATTCCATCAGAAATGTGAGAATTTCGGGTTCAGGATAAGTTTTGATGACCCCAAGATCAACCTCACACCATCTCTGATTCGAAATAAGGATTAGAAATATAATTTCCCAAATTATAATTACACATAGTCTTTATAATATAAAACCATTACATTCCTTATAAGATTATTTTAAAAAAAATCATCTTCATCTTCATTTGAATTATTCAAATCAATAATACTAAAATATTCATCACCTATTTCTATATCTAAATTATATAAAATATTTAAATAAACAAAAATTAAATAATTTCACTATCTTTGTGAGTTTGACCGCAATATACATCAAAAGTTTTCAAATTAATTTGATGCATCCAATAATTTTTTATTAATTCATTTATTTTATATTTATGGAAATAACAACACCATTTTGGAAAATAAATTTTATATCTCACAAAGATATCGTCATTTAAAGTATTTGTTGGATTAATTCTATTTTGTTTATACATTGGTATTATAAAGAATCATTGTGGGTTAATGATGAAATTTTCCTTGTATTTTCTATGATAAATGAACAGATCATGAGACCATTATCATCCATTCCTGTAAAGATCAACCTAAATTCCCACATGTTACGATCTGGTCATTTATTGCCTTTATCACATTAATCCAGCAGTAAATTTTCATCACTTTATTCAATAGGAATAACATTGTCAATATGAACTGTATGCGGACCCTCACATGATTATGATGAAATATCCAGTGTAATTAATATTATTAATGAAGATATCATATAAAAAATCTTTTGAAAAAGTAACTTACATCTTGTAAATATATCCTCATTTACAAAAATCATCACATGAATCTCAAAACATATTTAAATTGGTTTTCAAATTAGGCATCATGTTATCATGTTTAATTTTTCTAGGTAATTTGTGTGATTAATGAACTCATCACACAGACCACATAAACCCTTCACATGATAAATAGTGTAACTCTCATCACATGTGGTTACCATCATTTTTACAATTTCCACATGAATCGCATGATTTTATTCTAATAGTTGTCCAGTGAGGAATCATGTGATAAATATGAAATGTCATGAGGGTTTTTTTTATCATTCTTACATGTGTGAAGGACTTAACCTAAAAAATATATTAACATGTTTATCATGAAATCTCTTTGCCTGAATCAATTATCATAATGTCGATCAAATCGATCCATGGAGGAATTGTGTGATCAAACATACATCATATTATTTGTTTACATCCTAGAAAAGATATAAATTTGTTTTTGATGAGTCATATGATGCTTCATGTATTACATGACCACGAGTCTCACTAGTAGTTACAAGATAATGTAACATAGTAGTTTGCTCCCCATATGATATTGTTTCATTTTTTCCCTTCATCTATAGTTACATATGAGATTTTGGTATTTTTAACTCCAATTTTTATAATAATTTTTTTTTCATTATCAGTAAATAAGCCAATCCTCAAAATAAATGTGCAAAATAATGAGTAATGAATTGGTTCTAAGGACATTAATTCCCACCTGATTCCGTTGAGCTTAAGTAGGTTATCCTTTTAGGTTAATTTTGGTATTCCTTAATACATTTGGTATTATTCAAGATGGTATATAATAAAGGGGTCACTTGCGCAAACATTTAAGCTATGGCTTGGATTATTTTCAGCGCTGTCTAATTTTTTAATTCATATGATTGAATCATATGACTAAATGATTATATCCAATGGTGTTATTTGATAGTGAGAACCTATTTGGTGACATTTACTCGTGATAGCATTTTCTAGATAACTCCTGTAATCATGTTACTAACTAATGGATTATAGTTTAATTAAAATCTGTCACACACCCAATGTTTTAGGGTCACTTCATGTTACATATTTGGGTGACATGTGGGCACATAACATATTATTTTATTTGTTTGACCTCCTTATGGGAATTAACTTTTTATGATCATAACTCACATAGTGATCCAATCCACATAATTTTCTCATAGTGATGTTATTCTCATGATCTTATCTTGGACGTATGATACCCATTATATTTTTGTTGTGATAAATTCTATATGATCTTATTAGGGATACTCGATCCACATTATCATTTTTATGATATGTGTTTTATATGAATCAGAATGGTTCAAACTCTCTTTGTGATTCCGAAAACATCATGAATTATTTAGTCATCTTTTATAATCCATTTTGTGGTCCCAAATCATTATACAAATATTAAATTTATAATTTATATTATTCATATGTATTTATGAAAGTGTTTTTTGTTAGTAGTATCCCTTAAAAATGATTAGGATTCCATAATGGATATTGAAATATTCTTAATTTTGTATTCATATTATATGTATTTAGAGAATGATATAGGGACAATCATTTGGATTAAAAAATTTCAAACTTTTTATATCTATAAAAAAAATTCTACTAAAAAACGATCCATTTTCAGCACTATAATCTAGGATTGTACCACATTCCATGATCTTAAAGAACAATAATACATTCAGATTAAATATATCACCCATGGTTCTCATTATCTTCAAGGATAAATTCCATGAATGGTATTGGTTTAATTCCAAGAAATTGTATTTATAATTGGTTCATTGTGAATTTTTTGGAAAAATCTATATGCCCCGATCAATAATGTGGAAGCTTATATGTAGTATGAAATGATGATGGATTCCTGGCCAGGATATCCGATCATGGGGGTTAGTAAGATATTTGGGTTATCCTTTATGGTTTTATCACACCACAATATAATTGACTACCAATTTGAAATAAATCTACATGTATAAGTATACTTGAATCTAACTAACCCGCTCCTGATATAACAAGGGAATGATGAAAAAAATTATTAGTTAATGTATTTTATATATGTTTATATTTGATCTGATGCTTTAAAAGATAAGAATTATCCTTTGGGATATTGAGGAGAACTATTTTTAATCTTTCTCGGTATATATATATATATGATGTGTTTCTCCCCCCACAATCTAGCTAGTATGATGTTGAGTATCCCACCTCTATCATGAGGGAGTAGATCAGGTGGGATGATAATTCACTTATGAAGGCCATGTTTACTAGGGGAGATATTTCATTCATGAAATTGGATTAACTATTCATTAATATGTCATATTCCAATCATATACATAAGAATCATAAGGATTTTCCATCTCATGGTTTTTTGGGGTTTAATTTTCTTATTTGTCAATGGTTGAATACGATTCATTCGATGGATGGTGTTGGGAGATCATTTTTGATGTTGACAAAGTCATTCGATTAGTGATGTAGCTAAGTGGGTATCTTCTCCATGTACTGGTGGTGGCGGATATGGTTATGGTAGACACATTGGTTTGTCAATTTGTTTTTTTCAAAATGTTTATGGATTTCTGTGACACATTAATATTGAAAACCCCCATTATAGAATCATTATCCCATTAATTTTTATATGGGGATTTATTGGGGGCCACACTGGTCAAAAAGAATATTGGATCATTCAAAACATTCTAATATCTTTATTTAAACCCTTCATGAAATATATTAGTGGAGTCGGTCCAGTTTCACTGAAGAAATGGGAAATGAGGAGAACCATATAATTCTATGATCATTTCTCCCTCCAACAATATATGGAACTAACCATCTGTGTCACTGATAATTAAAATGGGTAAACTAAGGATCAATCATATTTTATTTGAATACACATGGTTTTATATCTTCACTAGGATTTCTAATAATATCATTTTTCAGTGGTATGCAAACTTCTTGTTCATGAATCAATTTTGGGGTATTCAAAAAAGATTCAGTGTTCCTCAAAAAGTTATGTTAGTGAGGAACCCGATTGGTGTTCATCATTTCTATTAAAGTTTTTCAATATATGAGACATATATTCATGTTAAAATTCCCCCAACTGGTACTAATTTTGGCCTCTCCAAATCAAATTTTGATTATTGAAATCATTTATAGCTATATCGTAAACTGGTTGTATTTTTGAAAAATTCCACTTTGTGTCAACTGATAGTTTTACAAAAATCTAATTTTAGGCCTTAAATAAAGCCTTAATTCAAAATACAATTACTCTAGAGGTTCCCCACAATCATAATAATAACTTGATGTCTACTTTATTATTGATAAATGTTCCAACCGACGTAGTAATGTTGAGTGAGGTTCCTTCAATTGAATCCTCAATTATGCTATCATTTCCAATTTAATATTAGAAAGATAAAGATTATTGGAAATAAAAACAAAATGGTGAATCTTGTTATGTGTTATTTAATATAGGGTCTGAACTATAAGGACATGAAAATGTCACTTCTATTATGTGAATCTATATTAAAGGTCGTTCTTCTGAGGTTGAGGCATTCAAATAATGACTTAATTTAAAATTCATTGTGTGAGGGGAAAAATCCAAAATTCTCCCTAAGCCTAGTAAAATATGTTTCCTATAAAAGTGGTGATTTATAATTATATGTGGCCCAAAAATACCCTTGGAAAAATATAATACTATATATAATATAATCACTATACTATTGAATTGCATTAATAACTATAATGACGATATTTTTGTCCCATTGTGTACTGATGGATGATGATGATATCCAACCACCCCTAACATCTCTATTAGGTTCTCCTAGAGGTAAAATGGATAGGGAAGACTCATGTGAAAGCTGATATGAATAGGATGGGAAATCCCTTGATAAAATTTATATACTGTTGGAAATTAGTAAATTACCAGATGTTGTATAATCCACACTTATATTTGTGAAATTTGTATCATTATCAGTGTATCCTCATATATAAGATCTACCATAGAGAGAAAATGGAAAATGATGTCAGATATATAACCATACATTTCCAACCAAAACAAACAACTATGAGTCACACAATATGGAAATCTTTTACTTTCCCTCTAAATGGGTAGACATAGTAGCTTTTCTGGAGATATCTGATTACACATTGACCCATCATGTTTATTTAGAAAAAATCAACATTTACTTGTCAATAAATACAATAATTTTACCACTCTGTATGAATAATAGATGTTGAGAATATTTCAGGGAGTGGTAGAAGTGGCTAGTGTCTTAGAAGTATTTTAATCTACATCTACTACTGATGTGTTATTTCTCATTCCATACGACCTATAATGGGTTATTGACCCCATGGAAGAGGATGAAACTAATATATAATATGTCACAAATTTGGCTATGATGGATTAATTTCTAGGTGAGTGTTGTTACTTATTTAGAGACCAATCATATCATCTTATCTAGTGTTTGTCAAATAACATTCCATTTCACCCAAAGGTATTCATGGTGGAATGAACATTATGCTAGTAGGAAAAAAATCAATTATT
This sequence comes from Viscum album, assembly GCA_963277665.1. Classification (NCBI taxonomy): domain Eukaryota; kingdom Viridiplantae; phylum Streptophyta; class Magnoliopsida; order Santalales; family Viscaceae; genus Viscum; species Viscum album. Next base: position 2,105,458,848 of record OY728148.1, read on the forward strand.
CCTTCTGGTCATCTGATACAAGAAGGTGTCTCCTATTCTAATAAAAGATGAGTTTGTATAATAGATGTTTTTGGTGACATAATCGACATGGTGTTGTTTTCTGAACATATAATGTTTTTTGATTATCAAGTGTCACTAAACTACTTATCTTCTCAACAAAAATTTCTCATATTCATCATCATTGCAGTCATTCCTTAGAACTCGGGAACCCTAGATCCATCTAATTTTGGGTCCCTCCCAACTATAATGACTATTACATAAACCATGTCTGCAACATTCTTGTTGAGGTATGTGATTATTATTTCCTAACAAATTTTCCTCATCCTAGAATATATCTCGATTCGTAAGCTATGCCTCATCTTATGATTAATCTGAAAAAATTTACCATAATTTGTGGATAAATAATTTCAGGAAAATCTATAATATTCTAAGGAATGTACCCTTAATAGCGATATATGACTATTTGTACCACCAAAATTAAATGGTCCCTACCCTTGGTTATGGTTGGGATATTATTAAACTATTCACTCTAATGTAAATTGTTTTATGAGAGAGTAGAACATAACCTAATTTTTAAGCAAGTATTTGGTAGTGGGATCAACATTATCCAAAAAATTGTTAATATTTGTATAAGAAAGAGGATTCACTATACGAAACAGAACTAAAATCTCATCAATGGCAGTTCAATACAAGAAAAGATGATATTGATTAGATCCACCTTGATATCAATAGATTTTACATGATATAACATATCTATAAAATATGAAAAAATCTATAGAGAGAATGTTTTTGGAGAAAAAATATAAATTATGTGAAGAAGAAAGCTATAATAGACAATGTTCCCGGGGTGGAGGCATTACAACATGTCAAAGAGGTAAAGAAATGGAAATTAAATCCGTTGTGATAATTCACTTGATTGTTTATAATAGAATATATAAGATCTCAATGAATCATATTAAAAATGTGGTATTGGGTGTGTAATTTTAACATCATCCATGTTTTTTTTGGTTTCATGTATTTGACACCATGTTTTCTAGATTATTTATTTCCATTGTAAAATATTAATGATGGATCATTTGAACTTTTATTTTTTCTCATAAGCCTTCTACCTCTAATCATATGAATGGAATTTTAGTGGGTTAATATCCTAAATGTCACTATTTACAAAATGAAGACATAGTTCAAACCTCAAATGTTTTTATCATAATATATCATTATTTCACATGAATTTTTTAATTAAAATAAAAATAAAATCCATTTTTTATTTGTTATGTCCATTCCATTTGACATCACCTCATTATTGTAGTTGGATTTTTTTCTATGGCAAATTAATGATCCCTAAAATGTTTTATATATTTTTTTAAACCGACATTCTTCTATGATATTGATTGGAGGGATTATCCTACATGGAATAATCCTTTTTCTCATTCCTCCCTTTATGAGTTTTCACTTGATAATATTTTATGAATTTAATATCAAACTGTAATATATGTTTCCTAGATCAAAAAAATTCATTTTCAATAAGAAGATTCTTGAATATTTACATGTACTCACTTTACAAGTTTTCATCACAGTGATCATTTTTTATATTTACATTATTAGTGTATGGTCTTTCAATAAAAATTCATGATGTTCTATTGTTTTAAGTCAATGAAACCAAAACTAATTTTATTATAGTTTCAGATAATATACCTTAACCATTATTCTATTTTTATTTTCGGTAAATATAGATCATGCCTCAAAAAAAAAGAAAATAAAATGTTACTGAATGGTTATTTCATGCAATGTTGAATTAGGTCTGAAGGATCATTAATTGGGGAAAATGAATTTTGAAAATTCTTGAAGTGTTCCAACACCTTACATCATTCCATGGGAAATTATGGATGGGTATTATTGAATGGATCTCATACCCATCTTCATTGGCTTGAGGGATCATAGTAGATAGACACATAATTTTAAAGATTTCAATTCAACTAGTATTTTCTGATTATGGATGGTGTAAATCATTTATTAAGGATTGTCAATCGAGGATTACAAAATGAGGTCGAAACACTAGGGATTGATGAAAATAAAACTAAGTTATGGATTTATTCTACTTTTTTATCAGTTATTTTTAGGAACAAAGGTACATTCTACCAATTTTAAATCATATCTCGTAGTCTGTTCTAAGGCCTTTAGGAAAATGTAACTTTTTGATGGCTTGGAAGAGGGGTCCCCACCCATTTATATGAGCTATGGGTTGATTGTGAAGATTCAAACACATTTACAATGATGTAGTGTATAGAGAATATACTATCCAAGTAGATTTTTGAACCTAGGTTGTCGTTAGTATTATTGTTATAATGGCCAGGAACTATACCATGTGTCTTTGGATCACATGATGATGAACATAAAATTTTAAATAATTTGTATCACACATATACTAGTGAACATGTACTAATCGTGGTGACATAATGTAATGGATGTTGAGTCTTTTGGTTTTGAAAAATTTGAATCATTACTGGGGAATATATGAGTCTAGATGTCGTGTAGACTAGGGAGTGATAGTTGACTATTGTTAATGGAATGTAAATGTATTTCCTAGAGTCTGGAAAATAAATCATGGGTTTAAGGGGGAACATTTCATCACGAAAATTACATAAACTAACAATATGCTCTAAGGAATTAGTCTATTCAATAGAAAATCATAATGTGGTCCCTTAAGATGAGTTAGTCCCTATTACCCATACACTATAGTTAAGAACAAATGGAAATGACTAATGTATTTGGGGTTCCATGGGAAGTGTTATAACACAATGAATTTGTGGGTATCAACAATGATATAAATATATGGAGTTGTTTTCTATGAAATTTATTCATAAATAAGGATTTAAAAACCCTAAATGTTTTGATACAACATAATAAACATTTTACCATGTAGAGTATATGAGATAAATCACCAAACTAAAAATTTCATGGAATATGTGTTCCAGCGAGCATGGATCATATTTTACTAGGATCATTAGGGGAACCTTAAGAACATTTTAAAATTTTATTTATTCTCTGAATATTTACTAAAATATATTGATGATTATTTTAGTGACTAAATACACGACATTTACTAATTTATCTGTTTCTATTTTTTCATCCCAATAAGTTTTGTGTCCAATTCACTTTCAGTTTAAGGTGTAGCAACATGTAGCAATTTTGGGGAGTGATTACGATTGTATAGTAATGACAAATTGAATTATCATTAAGCCCTTACTACAAGGTCTTTATATCAAGGTGACGATACAAAATAATTTGACTAGGATTCCAAAGGTCAACAGTACTTCATATCCATTTAAATGGAGTAGTAAGGTGTTTTAAATCTTGGATAAAGGTTCTCAAATTATGAGTAATGATATGATATTATCATGATGAGGATTATTGTAAATCACACTATACTGAGGAGTTCCACTTTGATATCATCAGGTATCACAAGGATCATATAGTCCTTCTCATTAGGTTGATATTAATTTTTTTCATTTATAAGGACATTCTAAAGATCTAACTCAAACATGGTTAATTCATGGGGTATTTATTCTTTCCATGAAATGTTGAATATTTTCTATAATACAATAAATTTATGCTAGGAATTCTCAAATTGGAATTTAGTATCATAGAATGATGATAATATCCATTTAAACCTTATTTTACCATGGTTTGTCACTTATGTTTTATTAACATGGAGTGATTATAAAAGATGGTATTAATTGTTTTAACATATTTCCATGAGGATGCACTTACCATTCAATATAAAGTCATGTGAACATGGGTAATTATTATGTATTTTGACGTCATACTACAAGGAAAACTGATACATTGTTTAACATAATCTGGTAGGACGTGTTCCAGGTAGTTTAATGTATTATTAAGGAAGTCTTATATGTTGTTTTTATCATATAATGAGAAAATATTATAATGTGAAATTTTGAAACATATCCTTAGAGACACCCAGAATTGGATATGGAAATTATAATGTGGTAGTATTTTCATCCTTTATTTGGATCATGGTTAGATATTAAGATATTGGGTTTCATTAAGTGGATGTTCAACTCATGTAAAAGTGATCTATACATAGATATAACTCAGAAAATGATAAACAAGTCGTTATAAATTGAAAATACATAAATAATCCATGTTCTCATAAGGTATACTTGAGTAAGGGGTATATTAACTTTTTATGTTTGGGCTTCCTTTGTTTTTCCTTTTATATATTGTGATGAAAATAAAAAGACCAAAGATAACCCTTTAAATAAATCCCCTATTTATAGATACATATCATTAATATAAGGTGTAAGATATTTTTGTTTCGTATTTCTATTGGGATCAAGATTGATGGATATTAGCATTATTGTGTATCATGTGACACCAGGAATCAAGAGACAAATAGTTCCCATATGGCACCCCCATTGATCAAAATCATATATGAGGAGGGGGAGTTATTTCATTGCCTTACACAAATTTTTATGCTTCCTCTATAAAAATCCTTCTCATATGTAGTAAAGGATAATTTGTCCCTACCTTTGTATATATGCACTAAGAAAACAATGTATCATTGTAATGGTTTAGAAATTAAAGTTGTATGTGGATTTTTTTACAAAAAATTGGTTTGGATCAGTTTAGAGTTGTTTTAGATACACTACATAACCTAAAAGGATTTGAATTATTCAGTACATAGTTTTAAAGATGTTAAATTCCCCCCCCCCCCAAATCATAACGCAAATTAAATGGGGAGGGTTATTTTTCTCTTAGAAGGAGAGGTCACCCCACTATCACAAATGTACATGATCTTATATCAATAATGTTTTCAAGGTGAAGGGATCTATTATTGGGATAGGAATTCATAGGTGGGGGAATACACATTGTCTCATAGCCAAACAAGTTGGAATTTCATAAAATTTATCATTAATATGGTAAGGTTTGATAATAGAAAATCATATGTTCATCTAAGGGAAATATACCATGGATTCAATTCATATCTAATTGGTTAGGAATCTATACATGAAGTTTTATTATTTGATATGGGTTCCTATCATGCTCATTCATGTAAGTAGTGGTGAGGGAATTAATTATTTTAAATATTTACTCTATGTCCAATATCAGTGAATCTAAGAATCCTAACATATTCTGAAATTCAAGTAATCAAGGAACACAAAGTTATTATAGAAATGATTTTCCATAAAGATATGTCTCATATATTGGACGGAATAATTTTATTTTATGTTTACATTTTAAATAGGACCAAAATTATTGGTCACTCTGTATCCTATGATAGTAAGAATCAGGCCACATATAGTTTCAATAGAGAAAATCTCCTACACTAATTTTAATTATATGAAAAGAGAGGGAGTTGTCTTTAAATTACAGTTTGGCCAAGCATGTAATGGGAATCTGGACACTAATTTTTATTATAAATAATCCCAATATAAATCTATCTCAATGATTTTAGAGGTATTTTTCGTTACCTTATGATAGTGAGACTTTACATAAATACTAGTTTAAGGGTCCCATACATAAATTAATTTAATACATGGTGAAATGGTATTTCCATTTCCTATCCTATTATGTGAATGAAACATTTTACTATATCAAATACATGTGGAATTTGGGGACACATATCCTTTCATTTTCATAGATCTCATGTAGGCTATGAGATTTATAGTTTGTCATGCAATAAATATTTTTATGTCAGGAAATATATTGAAAACAATATGAATTATAATGTCATTTTATAAGTATTATGATGTATGATAGATTATGGTTATGAAATGGGGAAGAAGGGGTTGATGTTTTATAGTCATATATATTTGGATGAATGGTATTGATAAGGGTAATTATTACCTTTGGGAATTTGGGTAATTAAATGATATGTATACCCGCAAAATGAAAGAGTACTAGAATACGTCAATATAATATTTCTTTGATAATGGGTGTAATGAAAATATGTGTAACATAGAGGGTATCTAAATACTATTATATAGTTGTGTTTTTGTAATTTTAAATCACAACCTAATTATATATGATCCAATTGGATTTGGATATCGATGAGAACAAGATGAATATTAGTAATGGAAGAAACCATAATTGAACCTAGTAAGGACTATATGACTTGTATTTCATAAAGACATATCATCTAATACTTTATCCCATAGGAAAAATCTTTTATCATTTGTCTTATTATCCAATACAAGTTGGGTTCCTTTGGATCAACAAACCCACGTTATAATGTTTCTTCATGAGAGGACAAAGACCATGTGGGCGCGAGATTCAGGGGGTTCCTTGAGATATGTATAAACTAAAGAAATTTTTTGGTATTAAAACTGATATATACTGTATAAATATGGTTTAGGGGGAATGAAATACTTAAAGAAGGGTTAGATAACCCTAAAGGATACACCAATATGTATTTAAAACATTTTCACGGTGATGGTATAAGACAAGTTATTTTCATGTACACACTAATTAGGGTATAATATTTTCATCCAAAATAATTCTTGTCATGTTGTTTAGCATCATGTGAATTGGATTTTGTCGTGTTTTTTTAATTTTATTTATCATGGATGTGGTTCGAAAACATTGAATAAAACATAACTCAGCCATGTTAGTGAATTTTTATTTCTAGTATCATTAATCTCACATGATTCTCACTCAATTTGATAAATAAGAGATGATGACTAAGTCAATTATACTACATGATAGTGAATGAAAGGGGACTTGAGGGGACACACACATTTTTTCTTGGATTGAAATTTCTAGTTAGATCATTATATTCCAATGGAATATGGTTGGATGTGATGTGATATAATTGTTGATCCTGAGATATGAGATCATTGAATCAATACATATCTAATGAAATATTTAAACAATCAAAATATAGTTCATTCATTTCCTTTTTTCAGATCTTCTTGTAACAAAGAGATAATGGATATTTATTTTTCTATAATTATCTGGCTCATATATATTGAATTTCCAATAATGTGATTCCATGCATTTAAAAATCAAGGAACCTAATGTGAATGAGGTTTTTTATTCTATGATTATAGTGGGAATAATATTCTCTAGTATAATGTTATTTAATAAATATATAAAATATCTAGTAAAAACCTTCACCAGAAACCTTTTACATAGATCTAGATCATCATAAATGTATGGGGTGGAAAGTCAAATAATGTAAATACGAGCAGAATAGTCTATTTTACTTTGAAAAGGACCACTAAGGCCCTAAAACGAGGACTTATGACATCATAGAATTTAGTTTCATGAGTCCCAGATGAGATCCATATTTTTTAATGATGTATCATGAGGATGTGTTTCGTATAGCTTAATGTTATTCATTGAGGATGTAAGTGTCAAACAATTTACCATTATGTAACGAGCCCATGTCACATGCAGTTTAATTTTATGTGGTAAGGATATTTTATTAGTAAATTTATATCATACGGTGATGATGTATGATGTCACACCGTTAAATATAATGATACAAGGTCGTGATCCATAAATTTTAGTTATATGCAGAAAGAAAATAAATTCATTGAAATTTAATGTCTTTCTTCTAGAACTTATCTTAATGGTAGTAGTTATGAACAATATTATATACGTAACCATACATTATTAGGGGTGTAATGTGTTCCCATCCATTAAGAATACTAATTAGCATTTTTTCTAATATAACTCATTTATTATGGGAGACATTTCCCACTTGGGTTCCATGGTTTATTCCTGAGTTTTATCATGGATCCATAGACCAATACCTATTATACATAATGTACTGAATGAAGGAAGAAGGCTCGAGCAATCTAATATTAATGGACATTGAGGTTGTGTAAAATAGAAAACATTCTTATAATAATGACATTATAACTAATCCATCCACTTCTATGATTGTTCATCTCCTAATATAGTTCAGAATATAGTTTTTCAGAGTGATGGAAAATAGACATCAATGGGTAATACTTCCACTTTCCACAAACCATTGAGCATGTGGTCTCTTTCTTGGTCAAGCGGGTTGTGAGGTGGTAAACTCATAAAGAATATAAAATAATATATTTAAAAGAATTATTTAAATTAAACACAATTTTTTGGCTTATATTCAACAGATACATAGTGAAGGACTCAATATATACATTATTCACAGCTTGATAGTGAGACAGATGGTTGAACACGATGTTATTCTCATGATATAGCCTCATCAACTAATAAGTGCAGAATTTTTTTCCATTTTTTATTAGTATTATGCAAGGTAAACCAATTAATATGATAATATTATATGTTACAATGTTCATTATATTATTTAATATATTTTTATCGGGGGGTTTGTCTTTAGTCCATTTTTAAAATATGTTTGTGGAATTAAGGATGTACATAAAATGCATAGTTTTATATTTGGGATATGGTCCCATGAAATACATTAATTATATAAAAAATCAAGGGAACTTGATATGACATGAATAAAATATGGATGCTAAAGGATAATTTTTTCCTGGATCACACATGTGTGACAATTGTTAGTGGACACTATATATTCTTGTACCATTATTGGCCATAAGTAACCAGGAGCCCTAATATGGTGGGAGAGAATGTTTTTTAATTCATGTGCACTACAAGAACCTATGTTGACTCCCTTCTTGATTATTATAGTCTCTCCTTCTACGATGATTATGATGTGGAACTTGACTATTCCATTTTTATAGAGGAATTTTTTTTCACTTTCTCTATCACCAAGGATGGTGTTTTCTACCATTTGATATGTTTTGTGAAAGTCTATTCATCCTATTCGGGATCTTATAGGACCATGGATGCATTGGATAGTTTTTCATGATGGGAATTAAATGATTGTGGGACAGAATTTAGTTCTATTCAAATTCTAACACCAACATTTGTCCCATCAAATAACCGATGAGAGGTGGAAATTTGTCCTTTTTAATGATAGGTTTTTCATTGATCAATTTAACAAATTGATATGAGTCACCATTTAAATTTTCATGATCTATATACCTCAATAAGGTTAGATCATAAGATATAATAAGGACATGGTAGCCCACTTCATTGTTAGTGCAGTCTTTATATATAGATCAGGATTATGGAAAAATTTCCTTGTTTAGGGAAAAAATGTAAATCCCTAGAATAACCCAATTTATCTTCGGGTTCTCCATTTTCATACCAATCATACATCAGGAGGACCCATCAAAATAGATCACCCACATTCATGGTGACTCATGTGAATATAAATACTTTTCATATATAAGTTCAGTGTCTATGAGTGTGCTTATTTGGTGTAGGATATACTACATGAAAGTTATAAAGAACAATACCTTTAATTATTATATTCATCAGGAAGAAAATATCATTATATTATAGTATAATAACCTAATTGTTCAGTAACCTAGTCATCAAATCGTGTCTATGAATATACATAAGTGGGTCGATATGATAGACCATGTGGACTTACTGTTGAGAAAAGTAGTGATTCATATTTTAAACTAAGAAGATATGTATGAATTAGTTTTTCTCCATATCATATTATCGAGTAGTAGAATCCAACATCATTTAGATAATATAGTATAGGTTGTTTTCATTCCACTCAGTATTATTTTATTTGGGGATGGTAATGAACGATCATTCCCCCATGAATACATATAATATGAGTCGAATTACTTCTAAGAGATGTATCTATATCGATAGATGTAGTATTTAATTATTTAGCTCTCAAATGATTTATGTTAGTCTATATCCCACTAGTATTTGAATTCATTATTCATTATTATAATGACGTTGATACATATACTATTTAGGTTGGACAAAAAACACCTGAAGTAAGTGACGATCCAATGAATCCCACTTGATCACTTATGATTCCAAAGGGTGGAATTTCTAGAATTTAACTATCCTCATATTGGAAAACATCAATTCCATGTTTTTGTAGAACAAAGCAAAGGAGAAACCCTGATTTTACACTAAAATCACACTTTATAGTATTCATCTTTTAGTAATTGTACCAAAATTTTCTAAATATCATTTTATAAACGGTGAGATGATCCAAAAAAATTTGGTACTTAATAACTGGGTCATTGAAATAAAATTGTTCTATTCATCCAAAAATGAATTTTATGACGTGATTAATGGTACATTAAAATGTTGAAAATCATTCTTTAAGCAGTGTGGATGGATTGATATCAGAACAATCATATGCTAATATGATGGTTGTGGCTTCCTCATATCAAGGGAAATCATGACCTAATAATACACACATATACAAAAATGAATGGTCTTTGAATTGGGTATTCATATCAATTTAAAATTTAATGAATTGTAATTGGAAATCATCGTTTATGAAATAAAGATTAATGTTCCTAAAATTGATGTAAAACCTTCTATATCTATTTTATTCTAAATGAGAATGATGTTGGAAATCCATTTTTGATAATTAATCTCAAAGATAGAAAAATCATTGATCAAATTACCAATATTAAATTATATTATTATAGAATGAATGGGTTAATTATCCAAGATTCTTGTTTGAAACATCTATTGTCATCCTTTAAGACCAAGCAGTGAGTAATTACATAATGATCCATTTTGAAACATTTTATCAAATTATAGTAAACTAAATATTGATGATACTTTCGAAATGAAATATGAAAAACATTATCATATATAATAAAGGAGGAACTGAATATCCTTTGTCATGGACCTTTGTCTAATTCCATATTTACCTATATAACCTCATCGATGCCGAAGGATTTACCTTCCTCAAATACTAGAGGGGACTATTGAGATCATCCTATCCTTCTTCAATTACATAGTTGTTGGATGTTTTCATAGTCACAGTATACAACATAGGTATATGTCTATAAATGATGATGATTAGAGTATACAAGAAAGAATATAGACATACTAAACAGCTTAGACGATTGTAGTGGGTATTATAGAGATAGTATCATTTATTTTTACTATCATCAGTGGAAGGATACAAATAAAATACTTTTTTTATTTTTAATTGATCTGGGGAAAGTATATTTTCCACTGATGGAGTGGGTAATCATACTAATTGATATGTGAAATTAGCCTATATTTCCTTTTAAAATATAATTTAATCTAACATAACCGTGATCACATGGGTAATAACTAGAGATGTTGTTATTCTGCAATTGACTATTGATAATTGATCTACTTACTCGATTAGGTCTTTAACCAGTACATAATAACTAATGATTCTAATCATGGGGTATTATGGGGGAGAAATTACCAATATTTTTGGAGTGTAAACCTACATGCCACCGTTGATCATTGTTTTTCTTCCATTACTATTATAAATTCTTTCCTCACTGAATCATTATTCACCAGAATCAAAGTAGATGTTACAAATGTAAAATATTTTCAACCATTCAACTGATGGGATATTTATAAAATTGATGAAATATTGATGGCACTGTCATGTGGTTATGAATTCCAGGTCTCATAAAAATAACATTTATATTATATTATGTTTTTAGATAATCATGAACTAGGTATTAGGGATGAGGTCCCCAAATAGAGCCTATAAATTTTTAATGAGTTATTTCTCACTCTTTTTGAACCCTAGAATAGTCATCTTTATTACTGATAAGTCGTCCATATTTTATAGAAAAAATTGAAAGGGATAGACAATGATTATAATAAAATATAAACCATTTTCATCCAAACCCCTTCTAATTTCGACATTATCAATATTACCAAAATAATAAAAGAATCAAATATTCCCGTTAATATATTCTTCTTGATATTTCTATATGAATGAGATTTTAATATGAAATTTAATTGTTGTATTTTGTTATCTATAAATGTTTTATATGGTAAATTCACTGAAAAAAATATGGGTCTCCAAAAGGCATCGATAAATGCCTATCTGAGCACATTTGAATGGTGTAGAGTATCAATTATTATGTAACACCCCAATAATCCATGGTACACTTCTCTTTGAATAATATAGTAGTGTGTGTTGTACACAACATCGAGTTCTAACACACACCACACCCAATCAGACTAGCCATTTTAAATAGTAATACCCACTTTTTAAAATTTTATAAGTTTTTTCTTTCAAAATGGACTTCATATTTGGATTCGGAATATTGAAATTTTCCTAGGGTGAAATTTTTATATTTTTCTGAAAACATTCAATTTTTAATGAATAGTGAAAAATACACTGAGTTATAGGTAAAAACCGAATTTTTTTAATTATTTATATTATTTAAATATAATTAAGGTCAAAATAGATACATAATACTTATATATGTTCAATTTAATTCAATGGATTTAGTTTAAAATAATTTTAGATATATAAAAATTTTATTGAACTTTTCACATTTACCCACCTCGTAGGAGAATTTGGAAATTCTCATAAAACATAATTTTACAGCTTCAGTGACTGGTATTTTGAAAATACGAGAGACACGGTTAATATCAAGTAGTAAAATGTGGTTCAATGAGATAAAAATAATTTTTGCGAATAGTAACTTTTTTCTTTTATTTACCACAGTTAAAAGTAAATTGGATAATTAAGGGTACAAATGATGTTAATATTACCCTAACACATGTACTAATTCTATTGGACCAGTGTATCATGACCAAAAACAACCTTAGGAATAAAATATTATCATTTAGGTCCAATTTAATTAGAGTAGGGCATTTATTATTATTTAATTCAATGAAGAGTTAAAAGAGTTATAATCAATATTTAATAACTAAAACATTTTTAGTATAGGGTTATACATAATATAAATCAGATTATAAATATTAATTAGAAATATTTAAAGATTTAATAAATAATGGTATTTTATTTATAATTTTTAGACACTAAATAATTTAATTTATTTATGACACAATGATGATGCAGTAATTACCTAATTAATGAAATATTAAAATAATTGATATTATAAATTTCAAAATAAATGTAATTTGAGAATTTTTATGAATTACACTGATTTTATAGGTTAATATGACATATTAGTACTGATTATATAAATTTGGTTCGAAGTAATAATGTTTTTATGAAATTATCAAAAACAAAATACCCAATAGTGTCAAAATTGACGTAAAAAAGTTTTTAAAACAAATATTATATTGTTAATTTATATTCTATTGCTAAAAATTTAAGGCTCAGCCAATAGACTTAAATAATGATAGGTGCATCATTAATGGACCACTTGGGGTTGTCTTGTATTTATATAGTATGTTTATTAACTATATAATATAATACTACAAAGAGACATGGTAAATGCCAATCTATTTAACCAAGAGTTAAATATAAATGATAAGGTAAATATAGTTACCCAAACCTATCTAAAATCTATTGGATGAAAGGATTTGGACCCATCCCCACATTGATCTTTATATAATACACTTTGGAACAATTAGAAACTGAATAAGAATTTATTATAAAATAATAATTCTTGTTTTTTCAAAGGTGCCCCTCACCCCTCTTATAAAAGGTAACTACCCCTCCTCTCTAATTCACACCTTCAAAGACTTTTTTTTCGTCCAAACCCTACCCATATATTCTCTAAACTACTCTCACTTAAACTTGGAGGCCATATTTTGATCAGAAAGAAAACCTACGGAGCCCTTTTTATCCAATAAAAAGCAAGAACCCTAAGAAGAGGTGATGTTTTCAACACCCTCTTTCAAGTTCCATTCTTCTTCAACTTCTTCATTCTTTATTATTCCCATTCTAAAATAATAACACCATTATAACACATATATATATATATATTGTGATGTTATTATAAATATGGTACAACCATATTTAGTATTCTATCCATCCTTTGAATGACATGCCACCATACGTGCGTACGTACGGTTTACCATCTCCATATCGTGGTGTAATTGTTATTCAATATATGACTATTTGGATGGGTATAATAATGATGTTTAATTTATGTAAATAATAAATATAACATGATAATTATTTTTTATATATGATATATCATCCAATTATTTATTATTTTAATATCAAAGAATGACATTGTCGCTCGCGCATACATACAGACTACCGTCTCCACGAACACGATGAGATTCATTCCCCATCATATCCCTTCAAGACTAATTCTCATTTGATTATTAAAAGTAATTTTTAAGAACTTTATATCATTCTGGATATGAATAAGATTCAACCTATCTATAACAAACATGGCCTATTTAACAAAACATATAAAATAATACGAGTAAGTTAACACCCAAATGAACGATAATACTAAGATATTATTAACATAGCAATGTTAAAATTTCATATATGATATCATATTAATTTAAATTATTCTTGTATAATTTAATAACAATTATTTCCACATTATATAGAAGGTTAACCTACCCTTTACCAAGAAAATGTACAAGGTAAGAGGTTTTCATCTCACTCTTAATTCCTGTGAGATTCGTGCCATATTGCCACTATTACCTTTTGTGTGGTATATGTACTTCCCATAATTGTATTCATTGTTTAATACTCTTTAATTTATGTGTATTTACATATTCATTGTAAGATACCTCTATCATGGGGTGTTTGTTTATTATGTTACCAGATTAGTAAGGGTTAATTTCACAATCTCCTTATTATCCGAGGTTGTTTTTACATATGTTTCTAATGGGAAATAATTTTTTATCCATGTCCAAGTTTAATAAAATACATTTTAGAGGGATTATTTTAAGGGAATTTTTACGAAATCATCATTTTAAATGTTTTAAAGATTTATTCTTCTAGACCATTCTCATTAATGTCCATGTTTCCAAAATGGTTTTAAGTATTTATTTAAATGGAAATGAATGTTTTAAAATGATAATTACAATCGAATGTTTCAAAGTGGTATGGGATACTTTGATTCCAAAATGTATTTAAATTTCTTCCATTCAAAAATTGTGTGACTTTTAAATATTTTCATGAAAAAGGGATATTTCTCTCAAAGAGTTTTACAAATAATTTTCATCTATTAAAAACTCCTTTATTTGATTTTAAAGTTTTATGAAGTAGATGTATTATATTCCATATTGTATTTACAGGTTTGTGATATGTTTGACTATGGATGTTTTATTATTATACCATTCATGGTTTATGGGCATAGTTTTGACATTTTGCATGCCAGTTTTAATATGAATGTTTATGTTATGTTTAAACCTTTTCATAAGAGAAATTCATTGGACTTAGTAAGTGATGGGTGGAGCCTGCTATATCTCCTTGATGCATCAGTAGGTCTAATGAGACAAACTAGTGTCTTGGAACAAGGCCCTGACAAAATCTAATTTGTAGTCTTAGAACGAGGCCTTAGCCATGTGGTTATGATAGTATGGCATTATGCATTCCATCATTATGAAAGTGGTTATTGATATTGCATGTGATTATTCGACTAGTAAAATATCCATTGAATAAGTAAATGTCATTATTTCATTTTATCTTTGACATATTATGTTGAAGTTCAAGTTAAAAAATCTTCTGTTTTAGTTATACATTGGATTAAATGTTATGGTTATATATGATAGTTTACACTATTTTAAAATACCTTACTGAGCATTTGAGCTCTCCTTTTTCAGTGTTTTATTTTTCCCAGGATATGAAGAAGTATTTTCTAAATGACCTGTAGGAATAGTGTCAAGGGATATGAAGACAAGATGTTATTGTAGTAGTTTTCACTTTATGATTTAATGTATACTTGATGAATGTATCTAGTTATTCCAAGGCTACTAAACAAATCATTATTTCTAGACTTGATCTATTGTGATCATGAAAATATTTTCTAATAATGCACCAACTCTGGGTAACTGGGGTAGGGGCGTTACAGTTGTTATCCGAGGAAGTTTAGTAAAATTCTTGGATGATGGATTTAGATAAACATTGATTAGATCACATAGCCCTAATATAGTCATTGAGAATTAGTATATATAAACTTCCTAGAATTTTAGTATTTTAGAGATTTTGTTAGTTTTCTGAGAAATACATCCCTGTCTGGATATGAGCAGGTAGAGGTGGCTCTGGAACAGATGTACCTAGGGGTAAAACCTAAAAACACCGCTTTGAGCTAGACTCGAACGAGAATTGGTGCATGACAACGAGACTTGCTGCACTCTTGGTTACGACACTCCCATGGGATATGCTTATGATAATTCTCATTTTCACTAAAAACCATTATGAAGGGTTTATTAATATATACATCCTCAAAGAAAACATTTTTATGATTATAGATTATTTCCATAAATAGTTAAATTTATATTAAGTGTTTTAAATGTATGGAATTATGTATTTTGATTCATAAACTGATTTAGTTTATGCAATTGTTTAGAAATGGCGCCTAGTGGATGAAATGGAAAATGTATCAATGCATGCAATCTATGTAGGGATTTCCCTCCTGCTCAAGATAATTATAGTGGAGCTGGTGATGCAACTGGTTCTGATGAGATAATCACCATACTGGGACAACTCACTCTAGTTATCAATAATATCATTACCCATATGGAGCACCCTGATCAGCAGCGTGGAAGATCAATGTTAGATCGATTCATGAGGAAAAAAACACCAACATTCAATGGGGGTACAAATCCACTTGTAGATGATCAATGTATAAGTTCCATAGAGAAAATATTTCAGGCTTTGTGGATTAGTGAAAGAGAAAATGTTATCATGATAGTTTACCACCTCACTGGAGATGCTGATCAATGGTGGTTATTAATTCAAAACACAAAAGACAATGAAGAACTATGAATTATGGAATGGAGGGAGTTTAAATATATTTACTTAGAAAAATACATTCCTCATGACCATAGAGCAGATATGGATAGGAAATTTCTCAGTATGAGGCAAAAGGATGATGAGAATGTCGCAATGTATGAAGACAACTTTACAAGGTTAGCGAGGCATACATCAGATTATATACGTGACCTATGGATTATGAAGGATCGTTTCTGTGATGGGTTAAAATCATTTATCCATCGAGCAGTAGTCTCACAATCCTTCTCGTCATACGATGACATTGTCTCATGTGCTATAAAGATAGAAAAGTAATTCTCTAAATCTTATGACAATAATGTAAAGAAAGAGAAGAAGAGAATGGTTGAACAAGAGACAGATAAAAGGAAAAAGGGAAATAAGTATTTTCCACGATGTGATAATTGTGGGAATAAACACAGCGGTACTTGCCTAAAAGGAATGGGAGTTTGTTACAAATGTAGAGAAAAAGGCCACCAGGCTCGTGATTGCAAGGGAAATAAAGATGTTGTCAATGTTAAATGCTTCAATTGTAGAGAAATGGGGCATTATGCAAATGAATTCCCTATGTGCCAAGGAAACTTATCTCAGAAAAGGTCAAGGGATCAAGGCCAATCATATGTTTTTACTAATGTTGAAGTTGAATAATTAATGTATTTGTGTTTTTGGACTCAAGGATTATATTCTGGTTATAAGAATAATGTGATATATAGATGTATTGTACTGCAATACTTGTTGTTTTCATTAATGTTTTAATATGAATAAGGTAATCATATTTCATGTATGTGACAATGAGAATAAAATTAATTTTCCTGGGGAATCTGATGTGACAATTGATTTTTGAATTTAGATACCTTTTACAGAGAGTCTCGACAGAGGTACTTTGGATAACTATAATTTTTGGAGTGGATTATGTTGAACTTTGGTTAGTATTTTCTATGGTTAAAACAATTAATATGATAAATTTTTGGAATATTATGATACTATAGTTTTAGGAAATGGACAACCTGCATGTCGGATGATAACACATCACATCGGACAATGCTGCAGGAATCAAACCTACAACCATAGTGCGACATGCCTTTATTACCTACTACTAGTCTGAAGGATGTCCCTGGTCATTACAATGTATTTTTCTTCATTTTAATGGTATATTTTAATGTTTGGATCTATATACGATTAGGATAAATATAATATTTTTGAGTTCAATTATCTTTTGAAGTAAAAGATGAGTTTGTGGTAGAAATTAGTTAATGGATGAAACTCTACTGGTCAAGTATATATATCTATATATATTTCTCTTATTCTATGAATAATCTAATTCATAAACATTGGTTATGGGATCATAAAACCAAACATGTGTTATCCTAATACCTTATGTTTTTTTGAACCAATGATATTTTAAATCATCATAGATTGATGGCATTGAGGCCCTCAATTCTACAATTTTTTGTGACTGATGAACTCAACCACTCCCTTACATTTTTCCTCCAGTTATGAGTCTCTAATTTCTACCAATGTTCTCAAAATCGAGATCATAATTTGGTGGTGACCATTTCATTTTACTTTTCCACTTAATAAGACTAAATTTTATTAACCCAATTTCCAATGTGGGTTTTACCACAATGATATTTTGTATTTTCAAAGATTTATTTTCTGAGAACAATTTCAAATTACGAGGATGAAATTTATTGAAGGAGTAAAGAATGTAACACCCCAAGCTTCCATGGTACGCTTCTCTTTTAATAATATAGTAGCATGTGTTGTATGCATATTCATGTTTTAACACACACCACAACCAGTCAAACAAGCCGTTATGAATAGTAATACCGACTTTCTAAAATTTTATAAAATTTATCTTTAAAAATGGACTTCATATTTAGATTTGGAATATCGAAATTATCATAGGGTGAACTTTTAGTGTTTTTCTGAATACATTCAATTTTTAATGTATAGTGAAAAAAACACTGAGTTATAGTTTAAAACAAAATTTTTATAATTATTTATTTAATTTAAATTTAATTAAAGATAATATAGATACGTAATACCTATATATGTTCAATGTAATTCATTGGAGTTAGTTTAAAATAATTTTAGATATATAAAAATTTTATTGAACTTTTCACCATCTTTTACCCACCTCCTATGAGAATTTAGAAGTCCTCATAAAACATAATTTTACTGCTTCTGTTAGTGGAATTTCAAAAATCAGAGAGACACCATTAATATCATGGAGTAAAATGTGGTTTAATAAGAAATTTTTTTTATTGAATAGAAACCTTTTTCTTTTATTTACCATGGTTAAAAATAAATAGGGTAGTTAAGGGTGAAAATGATATTAATATTACCCTAAAACATGTACAAATTCTATTGTAAAAGTTTATCATGACCAAAAACAACCTTAGTAATAAAATATTATCATTTATTTCCTCTTGTATTAGATTAGAACATTTATTAGTATTTAATTCAAATGAGAGATAAAAGAGTTAAAATCACAGCATAACAACTAAAACATTTTTAATATAGTGATATAAAAAAGGTAAATTCGATTATAAATATTCATTAGAAGGATAAAAATATTTCTTACATAATGGTGTTTTATTAATAATTTTTAGACCCTAAATAATTAAATTTATTTATGACACAATGGTGATGCATGTAATTTACTAATTAATGAAATATTAAATTAATTGATATTATAAATATAAAAATAAATGTAATTTGAGACCTTTTATGATCTCCACTAATTTTCTAGGTTAACATGACATATTATTACTGAGTATATAAATTTTGTTCGATGTAATAATTACATTGTGGAATTATCAAAAACAAAATACCCAATAGTGTCAAAATTGACATAAAAGAGATTTAAAAAAATATTATATTATTAATTTATATTCTATTCATAAAAATATAAGGATCGGCCAATAGACTTAAATAATGATAGGTGTATCATTAATGGACCACATGGGGGTTGCATGGATGTATATACTGTGTTTATTGACTATATAATATAAAAATACAAAGAGACATGGTCAATGTCAAACTATTTAACTACGAGTTAGATATAAATGATAAGGTTAATATAGTGACCCAAACCTATCTAAAATCTATTGTTTGAAATGCTTTATACTGATACCCACCATAATCTTTAAATAATCTACATTGGAGCCATTAGAAACCAAAAATTAATTTATTATAAAATATTATTTCTAGCTTTTCCAAAGCTGTCCCTCACCCCTCTTATGAAAGGGAACTCCCCCTTCTCTCTAATTAACACCATAAAAGCCTTTTGTCTTAGCCAAACCCAACCCAAATATTCTCCAAACATCCCTCACTTCATCCTAGAGGCCTTAGTTTGATCAGAAAGCAATTATATGGAGCCATTTTGATCAAATCAAAAAGAAGAATCCGAAGAAGAGGTAATGTTTTCAGCACCCTTTTTCAAGTTCCTTTGTTCTTCAACTTCTTCTTTCTTTTTTATTACCATTCTAAAATAATAAATCCAGTATATTATATATATATATATTGTGATGCTATAATAATTATGGTACAATTATATTCAGTATTCTATCCATCCTTTGAATGAAATGTCACCATACGTGCGTACGTACGGTTTACCGGCACCACGTTGTGGTGTTATTGTTATTAAATAAATTATTATTTGGATGGGTATAATAATGATTTGTAATTCATGTAAATAATAAATATAACATGATAATGATTCTGTATATATGATATACTATCCAATTATATATTATTTTAATATCACACGAATGATATTATCGCTCGTGCGTACGTACGGACTACCGTCTTCACAAACGCGATGAGATTCATTCCCCATCGTATCCATTCAAGAACAATTCTCATTTTATGATTAAAAGTAATGTTTAAGAACTTTATATCATTTTATATTTGAATAAGATACAACCTATTCATATAAAAACGACTTATGTAACAAAACATATTAAAGAAAACGGGTAAGTTAACACCTGAAACAACGATAATACTATGATATTATTAACAAAGAAATGTTAAAAGATCATATATGATATCATATTAATTTAAAAGAATCTCGTATAATTTAATAATTATTATTTCACCATTATACAAGAGGTTAATCTACCCACTACCAAGTAAAAGTACAAGGTAAGGGGATTTCATCTCAATCCTTATTCCCACGAGATTCGTGCCATATTGCCACTATTACCTTTTGTGTGGTATATGTAACACCCATAATTGTATTATTTGTGTAACACAAAAATTGATGTGTATTTACATATTCATTGTATGATACTTATATCATGAGGTGTATCTTTAGTATGTTATGAAATTGGTAAGGGTTAATTTCACAATCTCTTTATTATCCGAGGTAGTTTTTACCTAAGATTCTAATGGAACATATTTTTTTATCGATGTACATATTTCATAAAATAGTTATCAAATGGTTTATTTTAAGGGAATTTTTACTAAAACATCATTTTAAATGATTTAATGATTTATTCTTCTAGACCATTCTCATTAATGTCCATGTTTTCAAAATTGTTTTAAGGATTTATGTAAATGGACATGAATGTTTTAAAATGTTAATTACATTCAAATATTTCAATGAGGTGTGGGACACATTCATTCCAAAATGTATTTAAATGTCTTCCTTTCTAAAATTGTGTGACTTCTAAATATTTTCATGAAAAAGGGATATTTCCCTCAAATATTTTTACAAATCAATTTCACCTAGGTCAAAATACATTAATAGATTTTAAAATTGATTGAAGTAGATTTATTATCTTCCATATTGTGTTGAAGGTTTTGTGATATGTTTGACGGTGGTTTTGTTATTTTTATACCATTCATGGTTTATGGTCAAAGTATCGACATTTGGTATGCTAGTTTTAATATGAATGTTAATGTTATGTTTAAACATTTTCATATGAGGAATGCATTGGACATAGTAAGTGACGGGTGGAGCCCACTATAGCTCCTCGATGAATCGGTAGGTCTCATGAGACAAAATAGTTTCTTGGCATAAGGACGTGAAGAAGTCTTATTTTTAGTCTTGGCACGAGGCCTTAGCTATGTGGTTTTGATAGTCTGGCATTATGCATTCCATCATTATGAAAGTGGTGATTGATATCGCAGGTGGTTATTTGACTAGTTGAATGTCCATTTGAATAAGTAAATGGAATTATTTCATTTTATCTTTTCCATATTATATTGATGTTCAAGACAAAAAGGCCATTTTTAGTTATACATTGCCTTAAATGTTTATGATTATTTATGAAAGTTTCTCGCTATATTGTTATCCTTACCGAGCATCTGAGCTCACCCCTTTCAATATTTTATTTCTTCTAGGATGTGAAGAAGTAAATTATGAATGACCTGCAGATTTAATATGAAGGGATATGAAGACAAGATTTTTTTGTAATAGTTATCACTTTATGATGTAATGTAAACTTTATGAAGGTATCTAGTTATTCGAAAGCTACAAAACTAATCGGTCTTTCGAGACTTGATCTTCTGTGATCATGCCATTGTTTGGTAATAATTCATCGACTCTGGGTAACTGGGGTAGGGGCATTACATATTATGATCTTCTCTAGTATAGTCACAAATTGTATAAAAATTTCAATATTATACCATAGAGGCTGACAATTCTCCGTATATTCATTCACCTTAGAATGAATTTAGAAGACAGGTTTATTATGGTGGATTATAAAAGTGTTTGTAAAAATGTAAATAGAGAATATATTTCTAATAGAATAGGCCCCATTGGTCTACACATTAGTTTGGTATGATCAAATTTTTTCACCAACTACCCAATTGGACAAAATAAATCATACATGGGCACCCACTGAATAACTATGATAAATTTAAATACTCATATTGGGATCACAAAAGTTCTCAACAATGATTAATAAATTAATATATAGATTTTGTGGGCATATTACTAGGATATTGGTTTCAACAAGGATGTCACCATCCCATGTACCCTTCGATACTGCAGCCTCAAACTCCATCTCCCTGATTAATTTCCTGGAACACATATTCAACTATATATTCATATTCATAGAAATGATCTTATAAGTGAATTAGGATAAATGTGATATGAATGATACCTTCATGATATAAGGATTCTATTTGGAAAGGTGGTTATCATATTATGGATGATGTTGTAATGAATTCTGCAACAGTAGGATCAATTATAGTTATTAGATGGTTCTCATTCACATGTACATTTCCCTACATCTGATTATTATGAATTTCTATAGGAGTACCATTAGTTCAATTTTATTTAGTTGTCATAATAATGATAATTATATTTTGGATTTATCTAAAATTGGGATGCGACTAGTTCACTATCAATTGATTCATTCTATTTTGTACCATATATTCATACATAATAAAAACATATATCCAATAACCCTCTTATTAATTTTATGTAGTTGTCACAAAGGTCACTTAAAACATTTATTTTCATATATATCACATATTTAAAATTAACCAGAACTTTTAAGGTATATTTGATGAAAATGATGTCTTGGGTTGTATGACCCAATGACTTCTAAAATATGAAATAGTTTTGAAAATCATTTAGGCTATCCTTTCTTGGTTTACATGGATCTGTAGCATGAGAAGATTATTTTGCTTGTATTCCATTAAATTATCATGAACCTAGTAATTTTTAAAAGAATATTCCATATTCTTACATTACTCAATTTATAGGTGGACATTATCTATCATTGGCTCCAATAAATAGTAGTTTTTTCTATTTTTTATTAGAAGTAATTGTTAAAAGAGTTGGGACATGGCTGGGAGTTTTTTTAGGAACTATTATTTTTTCTGAGCATGATAGACATTTCTTGTTCCTTTACACTATTTATTTTATTGTACTATGCGTGTGATCCGAAATTTGGACCCAGTTTGTCAAATGTAATCTTATATATATTATTACATTTTTTTAAACTTTGAATTAAACATTTTATTTTCAATAGTATCAAAGGGGTTGTAATCTTTTTATGGAGGTTCGCAATATAAAGCTTCAACAACTACTCTTGTGATTGTAGAATGTTATGTTAGTATATTAGGCCCTTCAATCCTATTATAATGTCAGAGAGACCATCCAATTTTATCTTTGTTTTTAATTTTTGAGGTTGATAATCATTGATTATTTTATTTTGTATCCAAATTGATAGAGAACAGAAAAAAAGTTCTTCCAAACCAGTGATAGACACCCTTTGAAAGATTTTGTAAAAAAAAAATTGGACCAATAATATTTTAAACAATTCCACTCAGTTTCATTACCAGTTTATTGTATTGAGTATCCATCATAGGTATGAATTATGATACAATGTGCATGAAATGTTGTTTTATATCCCAGATTCTATCAATGATTAATAATATATGGTTTGTGATATTTGGATATGGATCACATTCATCCACCAATTTGGGGTATGGCTTCCCCTTGAGTGGTACATGGGTGCATCAGTCCTCTATATATTTGATTTACGAATATTGAGACTCAATATGGTTGAGTAGATCCATAAGTACCACCATATAGAAACCATCAGAGTATGTGGAGTGGGAATGACCTAATATGGATTCTGTTATTTAAAATCATACCAATTTTTAATTTGTTTCTTTTCTAGATACTCACCCAAATAAGGAGGATGATATTAAAAAAATGGTGGAAAATCACAGTCGTACTCAATTATAGTGTTTCTAAAAAATTTTATTTCTGGATCCAAATTCTTACTAATGCTTGGAAGCTATCCTCATAGGCATATGAAATCCCACCTCTTTTATGGAATGGGATTATATGATTCTTCATGAAGGTGTTACTCATTAGGAATACACCCCATGAGTGATTAATCATTATTATATCAAATTTTATATATCACATTCTCATATTATGATGTCCATTATTCAACAGATGGTAATTCTCTAATTCAAGGAAGACAGTGGGATATAAAAAATACATTTCCTATTTTTATAGTATAATGTTGTGAAAAATGTTGTAGCCCATCATTCATAAGTACTAGGATCTGGTTCAGTATCTGATTCCATATACGTATAGGCTTAATTTGTGTATTCATTTTCCCCACCAATTAAGGTACCATTTCTATACTACACCAATTGGTAATTGAGCCTCATTCAATATAATTTTATTTGTTGATGGTGATCATGTCTACTATGGAATACAATGTAAAAATGGTCAACCCATGACACTATAAAAATAATGTAGTTCAATACTATTATATCCTTCTCCATGGGTCATATCATTGAATTATGTAAAGTCTATTTTCTTATAAGGACATATTATGTTATAACCCTTGTGAGGTTTTATTTTTTTCTAGTTTCTCCCCATGTATTGGCATGAAAATAGTTACCATGGGGGTTTTTATAACCATTATAAATAATCAGTCCCCAAATATGATGGGTTGGACAGATGCATGGAGGAATAGTTTCAATATCAAACTTTTGTAGTCACTACATACCCAGAATGAGACCAATATCCTTAGGGGAGATGAAAAAATTCTTTCATATATATAGTTTGGGATTTAATTACGAATATTGATGTATATCATCTATTTTTTTGTTTTGGATTTGTTTATTCCTTAGATAAGTGTTCAGATAGAAATTCCACATGCACTATGTGATGGGGATGATATGGAGATTCCCTATATTTAATTAGGTCCCTATTGGGAATTAATGTCCTTGGGGGTAGAGGAGATGTTAATAATTTCCCCATCCATGATGTCATAGTTTTCTTCTAGATGTCTCCATTATAAGATTATATCATGTTATCCCTTATATAGAATGTTTATACTCATACTATGGATGGTTTTAGTGCTATCTGGAGATAAGATTTACTCTTTATGGGAATTATCAAGAAATATGAGTCGTTTTATACATTATTTGATATGTGTTCCCTTTTTGTTGAGTGGGATCACTTAAAACACTATTATAATACCTCTCCAATCACCCATGGTGATTTTTACACTTTTTGAATGGGCATGATTCATTGGATTGACCAATAATAATGTTTATTATTTGGTACTTTGATCACTTATATATCTATGACATTATATTGCACCGCATCTTGGACACTTTAATTTCCTTGGTATGAGGTGAATTAAAATGATAAATACTAACCCCGTAATAAAATATGAATGTTTTATAGGGATCTAGTGATTAATTATTGGATATTCAACAATCTATAGATGAAACCATTGCATAGGGTTGTACTATTCCTTAATTATCTTTTACCTTGGTCCATGGAGAAATTCGTCAGGTTTATATGATATCAATGTGTGCTTATTTATTGGAGTAAACCATTATTATCATTATTATTACGGTGTATAACAATTAATTGATGAATGATTTCCCACATGTTCTGGAATAGGTATGCCACACACTCATCCTTTAACACTACTAAGAAAACATAATTGGAAGTGGAGATGTACCAAAACCATCTTGGAAGGTAATTTTTATCTAGATCTATATATATATATAATTCAACATTTTATTTAATAGAGGTTCATTCCATCACCTTCTCATCAAACATAGGTCGCTTCCCTATGTCGCATGCTGAATGTGGTAATGTGCCACTAGTGATTGATGAGGCACAATATAATTTTATCTTTACTGTTTTGAGAACCCCCATATATAAAGGTTTGTAAAAAAAGAGAGTTTTTTAATTCATGGGAGAAATTCCATCACAGGGAGGTCATCCGTGGAAGATGTCAATGGTATGATCCCCATATTCTATATCTATACTTCCATGAGGAGGAATATCGTGGTAGTTTTTACCTTTTTATTTAGATGAAGAGTTAGTGGGACCTTATATCTCCTTGATGCATCGGTAGGTCTCATGAGACAAAATAGTGTCTTGGAACAAGGCCCTGACAAAATCTAATTTGTAGTCTTAGAACGAGGCCTTAGCTATGTGGTTATGATAGGATGGCATTATGCATTCCATCATTATGAAAGTGGTTATTGATATTGCATGTGATTATTCGACTAGTAAAATATCCATTGAATAAGTAAATGTCATTATTTCATATTATCTTTTCCATATTATGTTGAAGTTCAAGTTAAAAAATCTTCTGTTTTAGTTATACAATGGATTAAATATTTATGGTTATTTATGATAGTTTCCACTATTTTAAAATACCTTACTGAGCATTTGAGCTCTCCTTTTTTAGTGTTTTATTTTTCCCAGGATATGAAGAAGTAATTTCTAAATGACCTGTAGTAATAGTGTCATGGGATATGAAGACAAGATGTTATTGTAGTAGTTTTCACTTTATGATTTAATGTATACTTGATGAATGTATCTAGTTATTCCAAGGCTACTAAACAAATCATTATTTCGAGACTTGATCTATTGTGATCATGAAAATTTTTTCTAATAATGCACCAACTCTGGGTAACTGGGGTAGGGGCGTTAGAGTTGTTATCCGAGGAAGTTTAGTACAATTCTTGGACGATGGATTTAGATAAACATTGATTAGATCACATAGCCCTAATATAGTCATTGAGGATTAGTATATATAAACTTCCTAGAATTTTAGTATTTTAGAGATTTTGTGAGTTTTCAGAGAAATACATCCCTGTCTTGATATGAGCAGGTAGAGGTGGCTCTGGAACAGATGTACCTAGGGGTAAAACCTAAAAACACCGCTTTGAGCTAGACTCGAACGAGAATTGGTGCATGACAACGAGACTTGTTGCACTCTTGGTTACGACACTCCCATGGGATATGCTTATGATAATTCTCATTTTTATTAAAAACCATTATGAAGGGTTTATTAGTATATACATCCTCAATGAAAACATTTTTATGATTATAGATTATTTCCATAAATAGTTAAATTTATATTAAGTGTTTTAAATGTATGGAATTATGTATTTTGATTCATAAACTGATCTAGTTTATGCAATTGTTTAGAAATGGAGCCTAGTTGATGAAATGGAAAATGTATCAATGCATGCAATTCATGTAGGGATTTCCCTACTTCTCAAGATAATTATAGTAGAGCTGGTGATGCAACTGGTTCTGATGAGATAATCACCATACTGGGACAACTCACTCTAGTTATCAATAATATCATTACCCATATGGAGCACCCTGATCAGCAGCGTGGAAGATCAATGTTAGATCGATTCATGAGGAAACAAACACCAACATTCAATGGGGGTACAAATCCACTTGTAGATGATCAATGGATAAGTTCCATAGATAAAATATTTCAGGCTTTGTGGAGTAGTGAAAGATAAAATGTTATCATGATAGTTTACCACCTCACTGGAGATGCTGATCAATGGTGGTTATTAATTCAAAACACAAAAGACAATGAAGAACAATGAATTATGGAATGGAGGGAGTTTAAATATATTTACTTAGAAAAATACATTCCTCATGACCATAGAGCAGATATGGAAAGGAAATTTCTCAGTATGAGGCAAAAGGATGATGAGAATGTCGCAATGTATGAAGACAACTTTACAAGGTTAGCGAGGCATACATCAGATTATATACGTGACCTGTGGATTATGACGGATCATTTCTGTGATGGGTTAAAATCATTTCTCCATCGAGCAGTAGTCTCACAATCCTTCTCGTCATACGAAGACATTGTCTCATGTGCTATAAAGACAGAAAAGTAATTCTCTAAATCTTATGACAATAAAGTAAAGAAATAGAAGAAGAGAATGGTTGAACAAGAGACAGATAAAAGGAAAAAGGGAAATAAGTATTTTCCACGATGTGATAATTGTGGGAATAAACACAGCGGTACTTGCCTAAAAGGAATGGGAGTTTGTTACAAATGTAGAGAAAAAGGCCACCAGGCTCATGATTGCAAGGGAAATAAAGATGTTGTCAATGTTAAATGCTTTAATTGTAGAGAAATGGGGAATTATGCAAATGAATGCCCTATATGCCAAGGAAACTTATCTCAGAAAAGGTCAAGGGATCAAGGCCAATCATATGTTTTTACTAATGTTTAAGTTGAATAATTAATGTATTTGTGTTTTTGGACTCAAGGATTATATTCTGGTTATAAGAATAATGTGATATATAGATGTATTGTATTGTAATACTTGTTGTTTTCATTAATGTTTTAATATGAATAAGGTAATCATATTTCATGTATGTGACCATGAGAATAAAATTAATTTTCCTGGGGAATCTAATGTGACAATTGATTTTTGAATTTAGATACCTTTTACAGAGAGTCTCGATAGAGGTACTTTGGATAACTATAATTTTTGGAGTGGATTATGTTGAACATTGGTTAGTATTTTCTATGGTTAAAACAATTATTATGATAAATTTTTGGAATATTATGATACTATAGTTTTAGGAAATGGACAACCTGCATGTCGGATGATAACACATCAGATCGGACAATGCTGCAGGAATCAAACCTACAACCATAGTGCGACATGCCTTTATTACCTACTACTAGTCTACAGGAAGTCCCTGGTCATTACAATTTATTTTTCTTCATTTTAATGGTATATTTTAATGTTTGGATCTATATAAGATTAGGATAAATATAATATTTTTGAGTTCAATTATCTTTTGATGTGAAAGATGAGTTTGTGGTAGAAATTAGTTAATGGATGAAACTCTACTGGTCAAGTATATATATATATATATATATATATATATATATATATTTCTCTTATTCTATGAATAATCTAATTCATAAACATTGGTTATGGGATCATAAAACCAAACAAGTGTTATCCTAATACCTTATGTTTTTTTGAACCAATGATATTTTAAATCATCATAGATTGATGGCATTGAGGCCCTCAATTCTACAATTTTTTGTGACTGATGAACTCAACCACTCCCTTACATTTTTCCTCCAGTTATGAGTCTCTAATTTCCACCAATGTTCTCAAAATTGAGATCATAATTTGGTGGTGACCCTTTCATTTCTCATTTCCACTTAATAAGACTAAATTTTATTAACCCAATTTCCAATGTGGGTTTTACCACAATGATATTTTGCATTTTCAAAGATTTATTTTCTGAGAACAATTTCAAATTGCGAGGATGAAATTTATTGAAGGAGTAAAGAATGTAACACCCCAAGCTTCCATGGTATGATTCTCTTTGAATAATACAGTAGCGTGTGTTGTATGCATATTCATGTTTTAACACACACCACAACCAGTCAAAAAAGCCGTTACGAATAGTAATACCCACTTTCTAAAATTTTATAAAATTTAGCTTTAAAAATGGACTTCATATTTAGATTCAGAATATCGAAATTATCATAGGGTGAACTTTTAGTGTTTTTCCGAATACATTCAATTTTTAATGTATAGTGAAAAAAACACTGAGTTATAGTTTAAAACAAAATTTTTATAATTATTTATTTTATTTAAATTTAATTAAGGATAATATAGATACGTAATACCTATATATGTTCAATGTAATTCATTGGATTTAGTTTAAAATAATTTTAGATATATTCAAATTTTATTGAACTTTTCACCATCTTTTACCCACCTCCTATGAGAATTTAGAAATTCTCATAAAACATAATTTTACTGCTTCTGTTAGTGGAATTTCAAAAATCAGAGAGACACAATTAATATCATGGAGTAAAATGTGCTTTAATAAGAAAAAAAATAATTTTTATTGAATAGAAACCTTTTTCTTTTATTTACCATGGTTAAAAATAAATAGGGTAGTTAAGGGTGAAAATGATATTAATATTACCCTAAAAATGTACAAATTCTATTGTAAAAGTTTATCATGACCAAAAATAACCTTAGTAATAAAATATTATCATTTATTTCCTCTTGTATTAGATTAGAACATTTATTAGTATTTAATTCAAATGAGAGATATAAAATCACAGCATAACAACTAAAACATTTTTAATATAGTGATATAAAAAAGGTAAATTAGATTATAAATATTCATTAGAAGGATAAAAATATTTCTTACATAATGGTGTTTTATTAATAATTTTTAGACCCTATATAATTTAATTTATTTATGACACAATGGTGATGTATGTAATTACCTAATTAATGAAATATTAAATTAATTGATATTATAAATATAAAAATAAATGTAATTTGAGAACTTTTATGAATTACACTAATTTTCTAGGTTAACATGACATATTATTACTGAGTATATAAATTTTGTTCGATGTAATAATTATGTTGTGGAATTATCAAAAACAAAATACCCAATAGTGTCAAAATTGACATAAAAGAGATTTAAAAAAATATTATATTATTAATTTATATTCTATTCATAAAAATATACGGATCAGCCAATAGACTTAAATAATGATAGGTGTATCATTAATGGACCACATGGGGGTTGCATGGATGTATATACTGTGTTTATTAACTATATAATATAAAAATACAAAGAGACATGGTCAATGTCAAACTATTTAACTAAGAGTTAGATATAAATGATAAGGTTAATATAGTGACCCAAACCAATCTAAAATCTATTGTTTGAAAATCTTTAGACTGATACCCACCATAATCTTTAAATAATCTATGTTGGAGCCATTAGAAACCGAAAATTAATTTATTATAAAATATTATTTCTAGCTTTTCCAAAGGTGTCCCTCACCCCTCTTATGAAAGGGAACTCCCCCTTATCTCTAATTAACACCATAAAAGCCTTTTTTCTTAGACAACCCCATCCCAAATATTCTCCAAACTTCCCTCACTTCATCCTAGAGGCCTTAGTTTGATCAGAAAGCAATTATGTGGAGCCATTTTGATCAAATCAAAAAGAAGATTCCGAAGAAGAGGTAATGTTTTCAGCACCCTTTTTCAAGTTCCATTCTTCTTCAACTTCTTCTTTATTTTTTATTACCATTCTAAAATAATAAATCCAGTATATTATATATATATATATATTGTGATGCTATAATAATTATGGTACAATTATATTCAGTATTCTATCGATCCTTGGAATGAAATGTCACCATACGTGCGTACGTACGGTTTACCGTCTCCACGTTGTGGTGTTATTGTTATTAAATAAATTATTATTTGGATGGGTATAATAATGATGTGTAATTCATGTAAATAAAAAATATAACATGATAATGATTCTGTATATATGATATACTATCCAATTATATATTATTTTAATATCAGACGAATGATATTATCGCTCGTGCGTACGTACGGACTACCGTCTCCACAAACACGATGAGATTTATTCCCCATCGTATCCATTCAAGAATAATTCTCATTTTATGATTAAAAGTAATGTTTAAGAACTTTATATCATTTTATATTTGAATAAGATACAACCTATTCATATAAAAACGACTTATGTAACAAAACATATTAAAGAAAACGAGTAAGTTAACACCTGAAACAACTATAATACTAAGATATTATTAACAAAGAAATGTTAAAAGATCATATATGATATCATATTAATTTAAATGAATCTCATATAATTTAATAATAATTATTTCACCATTATACAAGAGGTTAATCTACCCTCTACCAAGTAAAAGTACAAGGTAAGGGGTTTTCATCTCAATCCTTATTCCCACGAGATTCGTGCCATATTTCCACTATTACCTTTTGTGTGGTATATGTAATACCCATAATTGTATTATTTGTGTAACAAAAAAATTGATGTGTATTTACATATTCATTGTATGATACTTTTATCATGAGGTGTATCTTTAGTATGTTATGAAATTGGTAAGGGTTAATTTCACAATCTCTTTATTATCCGAGGTAGTTTTTACCTAAGATTCTAATGGAACATATTTTTTTTATCGATGTACATATTTCATAAAATAGTTATCAAATGGTTTATTTTAAGGGAATTTTTACTAAAACATCATTTTAAATGATTTAATGATTTATTCTTCTAGACCATTTTCATTAATGTCCATGTTTTCAAAATTGTTTTAAGGATTTATTTAAATGGACATGAATGTTTTAAAATGTTAATTACATTCAAATATTTCAATGAGGTGTGGGACACATTCATTCCAAAATGTATTTAAATGTCTTCCTTTCTAAAATTGTGTGACTTTTAAATATTTTCATGAAAAAGGAATATTTCCCTCAATGATTTTTACAAATCAATTTCATCTAGGTCAAAATCCATTAATAGATTTTAAAATTGATTGAAGTAGATTTATTATCTTCCATATTGTGTTGAAGGTTTTGTGATATGTTTGACGGTGGTTGTGTTATTTTTATACCATTCATGGTTTATGGTCAAAGTATCGACATTTCATATGCTAGTTTTAATATGAATGTTAATGTTATGTTTAAATAATTTTCATATAAAGAATGCATTGGACATAGTAAGTGACGGGTGGAGCCCACTATAGCTCCTCGATGAATCGGTAGGTCTCATGAGACAAAATAGTTTCTTGGCATAAGGACGTGAAAAAGTCTTATTTGTAGTCTTGGCACGAGGTCTTAGCTATGTGGTTTTGATAGTCTGGAATTATGCATTCCATCATTATGAAAGTGGTGATTGATATTGCAGTTGGTTATTTGACTAGTTGAATGTCCATTTGAATAAGTAAATGGAATTATTTCATTTTATCTTTTCCATATTATATTGATGTTCAAGACAAAAAGGCCTTTTTTAGTTATACATTGCCTTAAATGTTTATGATTATTTATGAACGTTTCTCGCTATATTGTTATCCTTACCGAGCATCTGAGCTCTCCCCTTTCAATATTTTATTTCTTCCAGGATGTGAAGAAGTAAATTATGAATGAACTGCAGTGATAATATGAGGGGATATGAAGACAAGATGTTTTTTTAATAGTTTTCACTTTATGATGTAATGTAAACTTTATGAAGGTATCTAGTTATTCGAAAGCTACAAAACTAATCTGTCTTTCGAGACTTGATCTTCTGTGATCATGCCATTGTTTGGTAATAATGCATCGACTCTGGGTAACTAGGGTAGGGGCATTACATATTATGATCTTTTCTAGTATAGTCACAAATTGTATAAAAATTTCAATATTATACCATAGAGGCTGACAATTCTCCGTATATTCATTCACCATAGAATGAATTTAGAAGATAGGTTTATTATGGTGGATTATAAAAGTGTTTGTAAAAATGTAAAGAGAGAATATATTTCTAACAGAATAGGCCCCATTGGTCTACACATTAGTTTGGTATGATCAAACTTTTTCACCAACTACCCAATTGGACAAAATAAATCATACATGGGCACCCGCTGAATAACTATGATAAATTTAAATACTCATATTGGGATCACAAAAGTTCTCAACAATGATTAATAAATTAATATATAGATTTTGTGGGAATATTACTAGGATATTGGTTTCAACAAGGATGTCACCATCCCATGAACCCTTTGATACTGCAGCCTCAAACTCCATCTCCCTGATTAATTTCCAGGAACACATATTCAACTATATATTCATATTCATAGAAATGATCTTATAAGTGAATTGGGATAAATGTGATATGAATGATTCCTTCATGATATAAGGATTCTATTTGGAAAGGTGGTTATCATATTATGGATGATGTTGTAATGAATTCTGCAATAATAGGATCAATTATAGTTATTAGATGGTTCTCATTCACATGTACATTTCCCTACATCTGATTATTATGACTTTCTATAGGAGTATCATTAGTTCAATTTTATTTAGTTGTCATAATAATCTTAATTATATTTTGGATTTTTTTAAAATTGGGATGCGACAAGTTCACTATCAATTGATTTATTCTACTTTGTACCATATATTCATACATAATAAAAACATATATCCAATAACCCTCTTATTAATTTTATGTAGTTGTCACAAAGGTCACTTAAAACATATATTTTCATATATATCACATATTTAAAATTAACCAGAACTTTTAAGGTATATTTGATGAAAATGATGTCTTGGGTGGTATGACCCAATGACTTCTAAAATTTGAAATAGTTTTGAAAATCATTTAGGCTATCCTTTCTTGGTTTACTTGGATCTGTAGCATGAGAATATTATTTTTCTTGTATTCCATTAAATTATCATGAACCTAGTAATTTTTAAAAGAATATTCCATATTCTTACATTACTCAATTTATAGGTGGACATTATCTATCATTGGCTCCAATAAATAGTAGTTTTTTCTATTTTTTATTAGAAGTAATTGTTAAAAGAGTTGGGACATGGCTGGGAGTTTTTTTAGGAACTATTATTTTTTCTGAGCATGATAGACATTTCTTGTTCCTTTACACTATTTATTTTATTGTACTATGCGTGTGATTCGAAATTTGGACCCAGTTTGTCAAATGTAATCTTATATATATTATTACATTTTTTTAAACTTTGAATTAAACCTTTTATTTTCAATAGTATCAAAGGGGTTGTAATCTTTTTATGGAGGTTCACAATATAAAGCTTCAACAACTACTCTTTTGATTGTAGAATGTTATGTTAGTATATTAGGCCCTTCAATCCTATTATAATGTCAGAGAGACCATCCAATTTTAACTTTGTTTTTAATTTTTGAGGTTGATAATCATTGATTATTTTATTTTGTATCCAAATTGATAGAGAACGGAAAAAAAGTTCTTCCAAACCAGTGATAGACACCCTTGGAAGGATTTTGTAACAAAAAAAATTGGACCAATAAGATTTTAAACAATTCCACTCAGTTTTATTACCAGTTTATTGTATTGAGTATCCATCATAGGTATGAATTAGGATACAATGTGCATGAAATGTTGTTTTATATCCCAGATTCTATCAATGATTAATAATATATGGTTTGTGATATTTGGATATGGATCACATTCATCCACCAATTTGGGGTATGGCGTCCCCTTGAGTGGTACATGGGTGCATCAGTCCTCTATATATTTGATTTACGAATATTGAGACTCAATATGGTTGAGTAGATCCATAAGTACCACCATATAGAAACCATCAGAGTATGTGGAGTGGGAATGACCTAATATGGATTCCGTTATTTAAAATCATACCAATTTTTAATTTGTTTCTTTTCTATATACTCACCCAAATAAGGAGGATGATATTGAAAAAATGGTGGAAAATCACAGTCGTACTCAATTATAGTGTTTCTAAAAATTTTTATTTCTGGATCCAAATTCTTACTAATGCATGGAAGCTATCCTCATAGGCATATGAAATCCCACCTCTTTTATAGAATGGGATTATATGATTCTTCATGAAGGTGTTACTCATTAGGAATACACCCCATGAGTGATTAATCATTATTATATCAAATTTTATATATCACATTCTCATATTATGATGTCCATTATTCAAGAGATGGTAATTCTCTAATTCAAGGAAGACAGTGGGATATAAAAAATACATTTCCTATTTTTATAGTATAATGTTGTGAAAAATGTTGTAGCCCATCATTCATAAGTACTAGGATCTGGTTCAGTATCTGATTCCATATACGTATAGGCTTAATTTGTGTATTCATTTTTCCCACCAATTAAGGTACCATTTCTATACTACACCAATTGGCAATTGAGCCTCATTCAATATAATTTAATTTGTTGATGGTGATCATGTCTACTATGGAATACCAGGTAAAAATGGTCAACCCATGACACTATAAAAATAATGTAGTTCAATACTATTATATCCTTCTTCATGGGTCATATCATGGAATTATGTAAAGACTATTTTCTTATAAGGACATATTATGTTATAACCCTTGTGAGGTTTTATTTTTTTCTAGTTTCTCCCCATGTATTGGCATGAAAATAGTTACCATGGGGGTTTTTATAACCATTATAAATAATCAGTCCCCAAATATGATGGGTTGGACAGATGCATGGAGGAATAGTTTCAATATCAAACTTTTGTAGTCACTACATACCCAGAATGAGACCAATATCCTTAGGGGAGATGAAAAAATTCTTTCATATATATAGTTTGGGATTTAATTACGAATATTGATGTATATCATCGATTTTTTTGTTTTGGATTTGTTTATTCCTTAGATAAGTGTTCAGATAGAAATTCCACATGCACTATGTGATGGGGATGATATGAAGATTCCCTATATTTAATTTGGTCCCTAATGGGAATTAATGTCCTTGGGGGTAGAGGAGATGTTAATAATTTCCCCATCCATGATGTCCTAGTTTTCTTCTAGATGTCTCCACTATAAGATTATATCATGTTCTCCCTTATATAGAATGGTTTTACTCATACTATGGATGGTTTTAGTGCTATCTGGAGATAAGATTTACTTTTTATGGGAATTATCAAGAAATATGAGTCGTTTTCTTCATTATTTGATATGTGTTCCCTTTTTGTTGAGTGGGATCACTTAAAACACTATTATAATACCTCTCCAATCACCCATGATGATTTTTACACTTTTTGAATGGGGATGATTCATTGGATTGACCAATAATAATGTTTATTATTTGGTACTTTGATCACTTATATATCTATGACATTGTATTGCACCGCATCTTGGACACTTTAATTTCCTTGGTATGAGGTGAATTAAAATGATAAATACTAACCCCATAATAAAATATGAATGTTTTATAGGGATCTAGTGATTAATTATTGGATATTCAACAATCTATAGATGAAACCATTGCATAGGGTCGTAATATTCCTTAATTATCTTTTACCTTGGTCCATGGAGAAAGTCGTCAGGTTTATATGATATCAATGTGTGCTTATTTATTGGAGTAAACCATTATTATCATTTTCATTACGGTGTATAACAATTAATTGATGAATGATTTCCCACATGTTCTGGAATAGGTATTCCACACACTCATCCTTTAACACTACTAATAAAACATAATTGGAAGTGGAGATGTACCAAAACCTTCTTGGAAGGTAATTTTTATCTAGATCTATATATATATAATTCAACATTTTATTTAATAGAGGTTCATTCCATCACCTTCTCAT
The DNA here is from genome assembly GCA_963277665.1 of Viscum album. NCBI lineage: Eukaryota > Viridiplantae > Streptophyta > Magnoliopsida > Santalales > Viscaceae > Viscum > Viscum album. The sequence continues at coordinate 2,105,496,544 of OY728148.1, forward strand.
CAAACATAGGTCGCTTCCCTATGTCGCATGCTGAATGTGGTAATGTGCCACTAGTGATTGATGAGGCACAATATAATTTTATATTTACTGTTTTGAGAACCCCCATATATAAAGGTGTGTCAAAAAAGAGAGTTTTTTAATTCATGGGAGAAATATCATCACAGGGAGGTCATCCGTGGAAGATGTCAATGGAATGATCCCCATATTCTATATCTATACTTCCATGAGGAGGAATATCGTGGTAGTTTTTACCTTTTTATTTAGATGAAGAGTGAGTGGGACCTTATAGCAATCTTTATGTGTGATTTATAGTCTCAATGATACTATAATTGAGAATAGTATGAAATTATCCATTCGTGATTCATGTCTAGAATATGATAACCAGCCTTTTGGAGTTTATCTATAATATGCAGAAAATATATGATGATTATCACAGTTTTCCAATGATTCTCCTTTTATGTGGAAATATTATCCTCTACAGACAAGCTACATGAGTTTGTTAGTGAGATTTCATATATTCAGTGGTAATATGCCCATAGAATTTGGTGTTTTTGGATTATAATATTCTACCCTAATTCATCAATAGAACAAGAAGAGTACTGATAAATGTGCATCATTTTTATATATTAGAGATGATCATTCCCTCAAGAACCTCAATCTCCTTAGTGGGTTGGGGGAAAATTGAACTATGATGAATATGATTCCATTTATAAAATAGGATATGTAAGAATCCATACTATGGACCAAGCTCTAAACCATAACCTCTGTGATGTGGGTAATCATACCTCTCAATGGAAAACATTAACATGTATGACCCAAAATGTTATTCTCTAATGAAATCTGTAAAATTTACTGTAATCTCTTATTTATTACGTAGAGCATGGATCATGTGGAGTTAGGGGCCATATTTGGTAGTATAAAAATCATTTTTAGGGTTCCCCTAGTGTGGGGCCATCATTAGGATGTATGTTTTATTATATATTATCTTATCTCAAAGGGACATATTCCAGAAAATGAAATCAATGGAAGTCTTATACACATAAGTCATGATAAAGACATCTTTTGTGGTATATCTCATTAAATGAATGCCCATAAACATAAATAAATAGAATCTAAGTAATATTTCAAATGCAACACATATGACACCTTTTGGGGGTTGACGTTTGATATTCACATATTCATTGCATGATGTTAAACTGCTTGGATGGGTCTAGTAACAAAAAAATATAAAATTTTACAAATGAATTATGTGGGATTTGATTATTTATTCATAGGATATGTTTCATTATTTATTTATTTGAAATCCTATATCCATGACACCAAACACATCTTTGGATGACAATAATCTTCATAGTGCTTGAACATAGCCATAGCTCAGAGCATCATAACTAAGAAGAGAGTGATTGAGAACCCATAATATTCATGCCATTGTTCATATAGGTACATGGTTGTAATAATTTAATTGATTCAATGGTAACCAGTTAAATATCGGGGCCTAGGAATTCGATAAAAATCTCATTAATCTATAACAGAGTCCAAAAGTTTGAAACAATTACCCCGAAGTATATGACGAGACTGACCTCCCATCCTATCAACCAATGTGACTGCTTAAGACCCATTGGCCCTGAAAACCTAGATAATCTCCATCCATTTCAAAGGAGGTATGTACACATTTATAGGTGGGGTAACCCTTGGGTGTGTCTCAGGAAAAATAAACAAATGAAAACCAAATGAAATAAGGTGAACATGGGCTTAATACCCACCCAATCAAAATGTCAGGCACAATCACATACTTGTCCATGAATTCGGATAAATATATATGGTGAACATGATATGAATTCATTTAACCATGTTATCCATTTTAGGTGTCAAAAAGGATATAATTCATAATTCTCTTCAGGATAGTTAATGTTGATCTTAGTGTATAAAAAAATATTTACCTGACATGTTTCTTTTATCCACACTGATATTTGTGTAAAAATAAGTGGTGGATTCTTTATCTTGTAATTGTGAAGGTTATTGATCAAAAATGTACTCATTTCTATAAGGCCAAAATGATAAGTTTTCTTATTTCTTCTTCAGGACTAGAAGATTCATAGAAATTAAAAAGACATCATCGAATGTTCCAATAGATTCTAATATCAATGGATAATATTTTTTGGCTCAGAGGTCGCAACGTAAATTTTTACCAACAAACACTTCCAGTATAAATTTGTGAAAAACATGTGCTGAGAATACCCCAATAATAGATCTATCCTGACTCTAAAATCAGATCATCATATCATTGGGAGGTTGAGTTACCATCGAACAACATTCCCATGATAGACCAAAAAAGGGGATGCGGCCTTTGTTACCAACTTCAACCACTTTAAGAGCCTGTACCGACAATACAATAGAGAAAATGAACACAAACCTAGGGAGTTGGATGTAGAAAACCATCTAATCAACTCAGTCACATATTATTTTTCTTGGAGGTCTCTCATATATTTTTTTCATCATCATCGTCATGTGACAATGATTCCATGATAAGCTATAGAAAATATTGTTCCAACAACAACATTCCATGCTGGAAAAGTCGGAAATAGAGAACATCAAGGGTTTTAGAATTAAAAAACTACAAATAAGGATTATATCCATATAATACCCAATTTATTTTAGCCCCACTAGTGTATCTAAAGTGTGGACTATAATTAGTCTTACATAATAACATTCCTGGAGCCTCTGACTTCATCATTGGTATCCCTAATAACCGTGGAATCCCAAGAAGCACCCTTTATTATAGGATTAAAGAAGTTTTTTCCATATTTTACCCCAGGACTATCTTCATCATGGGAACTGACACCTCAAATGATATACCAGCCACCAATATATCAAATAAGATAATCCATAGATGAGGAGCACCAACACGGTTGTGTCTCTGTCAATATGGCATTAGTTGGATCAGTATATTACTCGTTAGATTCGGATGAGAACTCTTTTGAAGGGTACATTCATACCATCATATTGTCATATTAATTAATGTAGATTACACTACCATATTTCATTTGCATTGGAAAAGAATGGTATGGAAGTATCATTCATGCATTTGTAGATGGTGTTAGATAATATGCAGTTAATTTCAGAGGGTAATAACCATAGAGCTTAATGAACATGTTAGTAGTGGATTATATATCCAAATTTCACATTGTATGTCTAATAATCACCCACATGCCCTTGCCTCATTAGAGGAAATTGTGTTTTCATGGATCTTTCCAGTCATCCCCTCAAAATGGAATAGTAATATTTCAAGAATAATATATCTCTCAACTCCAATAATAAAATAGGGATCATCAAAAGATAATTTTGGGGAGAATCATACGATCTCTAACATGAGATAGTGTACTGGTACCTACTTACGGAATCCCACATAAAATATAATTACCACATTCCATAGTTGGGGGGGAATTTTCATATATTTCATCTCCTCATTGGGTGAAATCTAGACATTGTTACACCTCACCCCTTCTCACAAGGCTAAGTGAATTTCCATATTTTCCACCTCCTCGGTAGGAATATTCTGGAAACCATCTGACCATAGTTGTTTACACAAACCCATTAATTGATTTGATATCATTTAATCAATGGAAAGAATCTGCATCATCATAGAACACCAATTATTTATCCACTTCCCTCAGTCTGATAAATACATGTACATTTTACTACATACACCAGACACATAAATTTACCCGCACCAATGGTGGCAGTGATTACATATTGGAGAAGTATATTGGACACCCATCCCGTGATGTTATGTAATAGTAGTATATTCCTCCTAATTCATACATGATCCTTTGAATTTCAACTATATCATGGAGATTGGTTTTATTGAGATCTCGGTGATGATAAATCCAATAAAAGAAAGGATTATATTCCATAGAAATCACATTGAAAATAATAAATATCTATATGACATAATAAATGGTTTATTTTCCCTTAATGAATGGATTCAAATGAAAAGAGACATTGGTATATTTAGAGAAGAAACACCTGAATACCTTATCCAGTCATCTCGTCAATCTGAGTATGGAATAACTATTATGTAGAAAACAAAGAGAAACCTACCTTACAGGGATAATATACCATCCTTCAATGAATGATTGAAGAAAAATATTTTTTCCCATAAAAGAATGTCTCAATGAATTTTTACGATAAAAAGGAAAATAGTTGGTTGAAACTCTAAACAATGGAGAAGGAAAATGAGGGATCATTGATTAGCCATTAAAACTATTTTCCCTACCATTATCATCTCTAGAAAACATGATTAATATTCATTATGGTAAGTGATTGGTTTGAAAGATATGTATCAACAGGATTGATAGAATTGAAACAATCTGAATGTCATGTAATGTGCATAAGAGTTTTCCAATATCCTATGGAAGAGCCACTCCCCTGATTGGTTATCTTCCATTTTTTGTACCACAAGTCATGAGATTTCATAACTGATGTCCATAAAATAAGCAATTAAACTAAATGACCATAATCCTTACCATAAGACATTATATATCTTGGATTGCGTCCTTACATCAAGATATAAAACTGCATGTCCATCCTTCTTATTTAAAGACATTAAACCTCATGGCCATCTTCCTTACCTCAAGACATTAAACTGCACTACAAATGTATTTACTGTATTATATTAAACTGAATGGCCACTGACCTTACCAAAATACACTAAGCGTCATGGTTGTTTTCCTTATAAAAACACATTAATCTAAAGGACCATCATCATTACCGCAGGACATTAAACTGAAAGACTAATGTCCTTATGAAAATACATTAAACTGTATGGAAATTGACCATACTTCATGACATTATTCTATATGGATATTGTCTTTTCTACCTGAAATTAAACTCTATGTCCATCTTCTTTTTTGTAAGACATTATACTACATTACTGATGTCTTTAACACAATACATTAAACTGAATGGCCACTAAATTTACCACAACATGTTAAAATACATGGATTGTTGTAGATGGTTACCTTGAACCAAGTTATATGTACGTTATGAAAAACATTTATTCATTAATTATATATTTGATTAATTATGAACATATCATGCATTGTTTATTCAACTATGTGAAAAATAATGTGATAATATCCAACGAGAAGTTGTTGCACTAAAAGGCCATAGTAGTTCCCTATTATGATGATAACCTGAATGTGATATGAAACTATACAAGAATATATGTTCTATTTCCAGATTAAATTATTTGAGGGAGACAAATTATATATTATATAATGTGTGGAGACTCATAAAACTTTTAAGAACCATCTCTGGGTTTTTACCCTTAGTAGTATCAACTAAGATGTTATAGGAATGGGACTCGCTAGTAGAAAATCCACTATTATACATTTCAATGGATGTTCCTATATATGTATGTTTTATGGGTCCTAATACATTAATATTATTATTGATTGTTTTTATGAGTTTTATACATTTATGTATTGATGAAAACCATGACGATAAATGTTTGCGGTGAGTAAGGATATGTTGCGTGCATCGAGAGTAATATTATATGAAACTGGAATGAAACCTGCCTGAGTAAAGATATTGTGATAATGGAATTATATTACACAATAAAAATTTATATGTGTTATCATGTCATTGTGGCATAGAATAGTTTCTCTATGTGTGCCATGGTGTGTTTCTAGAAGCTAACCATGGACATTAGGCCATTCCAGCAATTCCACTTAGAAAAATTGTCTAGAGGGTCACACACTATATTTATCTATAATTTTAGCCAAATAATCTATTATTATTTATTATTAAATTGGTTGGAAAATTATTATTCTGTTACATTGTATAATTATTATTCATGTATTTTTGTTTTAAAATAAATATTTATTTTTAATTTTGGTATATATTTTTTTCTGTATTTATTAGATAATAATGCTATTATCACTATTTAATAAATAAATATACACTATTTGAGGTCTGATAAATATTATTGTTGAATAGTGGAATGCGAATTATGGTCCTGTGAGAAATAAAAATTATTTAATGTATTTTGATTAAATAATATTTATGTTTAATTTTGATGTTATGCTTATGTTGATAAAAAATTAAATTTTTATTATTTGTGGTGGGGTTTCACTAGAATTTCATAAATAATTCATGGAACATGTGATATTATTTATGTTGAACCTAGTTATATATAAACCTTGACTTTTTATTATATCGATAGAAATTCATTTTGTTTGGGTTGTATATAATAGATTTGTATAATTCTCTTAATCTAAGAGATTTCCGTTTTATAAGAATATTCCCAATAATGAAGAGCATTCTCCTCCACCAGATCAAGGAGAATGCCTTAGACGTGGTCCACAAAGTGATCATAAGAGGAAAAACATGTGTAAGGATCTGTCAGGATAGCATCTATATATATTTTTAAACATATCTTGATATTCTTGAAACATGTGAGGATAACTAATATATAGAATCTTCATTTTATTCCTAAAAACAAACGTCATGGAAACACAAAGATGTTATTTTATTCATCAATGAAGAAATAATACAAATAAATTCAATTCATTAAATAATTAAATTAATTATAAATAATACATAAATATCCATCCTATAGTTTTGGTGTAGTTTATATATTCTAATTCATTGATTTAATTCTATTTACGATGACATTAAACATTGTGTTAAATCATTGATTAATCATTTATCAAGGAAACATAAGAGTTTGGCACCAGCCATCGCATTATTCTAGTATGCTAGGAACCTACAAATGGTTTTAGAGAGACCATATATTTATTTATAATTATTTAATAATATTTTGTTATTTATGAATTTTAAATATTTTTTTTAATTCATGTTTATTTGTTATTTTAATTCAATTTTCAATATATTCTTCTAACTCATTCATTTATCATATATCTAATCAGAACTATTAATTTTGTGATCAAAATAATCAATAATATCATCAGGTGGTTCCAATGATTATGGCGATAATTCACAGGCGTACAAACCATGTAATCATAATTAAACACTCTGTACTTATGGTGAATGCACCATGATTTAATTTAGAAATTAATCAAACCATGTGAATTTATGACATTTAGTGTAGTTAATTCATAAATCATTTGTTGAAAGAGACAAATAGATGAACATTCAATAATAATACACACCATGTCACCAACTTGTGTGGTGTGTAGTATTTTTTTGTCAATGAGGAGCCATGTATTTCAATACAGGGCCTACCTTACTCGTGACCAGGTAATTTTAAGATCACACAATGTGTATCCCCTTAGATAAGACATGTACTATAGTTTCTGTTGTATTATCCCCAAAAAAGTCCCTTGGTGTATGCCTTGGATAGATGGTGATATATGTACACACCATTTATCTTATATTCATATGTTGTGTACTTATACAAAGTTATAAATATTTAAAATTTCTTCGTTTTACAATATAAACATCGACACATGTACTAGCATGTGGTTGTAATGATAGAACACACCATGTGATGGGTTTTAATATACATAAATATATAAATCATTAATTAATAACTGTTTAATGTTACGTTTTATAAATCATGTATGAGTTTTGTTACATGTTTTCACTCTACGTTCATTTCAGCAAAACATGCGACTTAAAATTAATTGTATTCATTTAATCATATGTTATTTTTATATCATGAAATTATATGATTTGTTTTGTATTAAATATGTCTGAAATAATAAACAAGTATATGATTATAATACATGCTGGGTAGATTAGGAATGTCGGTCACTATATTGCATCCAAGTAATATTTATGTGCACATTTCATTTTAAATGAATTTATTTAATTTTATTAAAATTTAAATGGATGTTATTCCCATAAAAATTCTGATGAGAATTAAGATAAACTAATTTATTTCATAAATATGATAATTAATTTATTTGAGAATGATTTATCTTAACATATAATTATTATGATTTTCATTACTATTTTATTAAAAGTGTAATTAGTTCTATGCATGTGTATGGTCATGAGATAAGCTTGGACTTTCATATGTGATAGTTTTCATTTAATAAATTATTAAACTTAAATTGTTGGCCTGAATTCATTATATCCTTTTATAATATAGGGACCTTGAGCATGTGGTTACTATTATATAAACCCACTTTCCCCTCACATGTGAGTGAGTAAAAGGCAAATGTAATGTATGGAGCTCTAAATCTAGTGGAGGTGGTTCAATATCAAAGATTGGGAGATACCAATCGATGGAGATAAATAGGTGTACAACTAGAATTTTGCAACATAATGCTTAATTGGATAATGGTGTGTTTCACCTAATTCACTGGTTTGTTCATAAACAACCAAATAAACTAAGCACTAGTTAGTGCTCGTGACCATACCACTTTATTATTTTTTTTTAGTTTCATGATTATTTCATATTATATTCTTTATTGTTATAACATAATTTATTAATTAATGATCATGTAATACAGAACAAATATAAACTTACTTGAGTTTAAATTTTATCTATGACATGGTTATTCCCTTATGTAATCCACAAAAATCATAACAAGAATGTGATAAAAATAATTATTCACAATTTAAATAAAATTGAATAAAATCCATCCAAAAAATATGATGTAATTATATCCTTCTATAACTTCTATTAAAATAAAACCATAGTACAATATTCTATACAAACCAATGTTGGGGTGCATTAAATTATTTTGGAATTCTAACTTTATTTTTTGGGATGAATTAATATGGGTCACATCAAGGTTTGATGGACAAAGTATGACTTGGTGAATATCAAATGTAAATGTTGAGAAATCCAATTTATGGGTTTGAGGATAGGGGAGTCTACTCAACTGATCACTTAACTATGAGTTAATCTTGTTGGAATTTGGAATTACTACCTAATACCATCCATGTTTCTTGAGAAACCATACATAGGGTACTGAGATGGAGAATATGGATCCTTTTTACTAGGATTTTAGTGAAACATTATTTTCTTAGGACAACTGTGAGGGATATTGGGTGTCGATAAAATAGTGGGATTCAAAACAAAATATAATATTTTTTAATTTGAATACATTTTATATGAGAATTTACTAAAATTAAAAATTTTATATTTGGTAGAAAAAACATTAAAATGGATTCAAACATGTCATTTTGATCTATACATAAGATGTAAAACCTTCTCATCAATAGAAATACCCAAGAGTGGAAAAGGAACTTACATGTCATTCATAGCGATGAACATGAATTGTATGTTCCAGAATGGCATTTTCTAGTAGTGCCTAACAATTAGTCATGTGCGGAAGGGTTTCCCTTTTTGAGAAACATCTGAATTATGTTGTAGATATTCAGTGTTTCTTGCGATCAACCATGTCCAACGAGATATTAAATGTACAAGAGGATAATGATTCCAATAGATTGATATTTCACCTTCAGGATGTCGATCAAGAAAAGTCAACAGAAGTGAGGTATGATATATCCAATGATTTGGTCAAAACTAATATTGGAGGGTCAGTTTCAGATGGTCTTCTTGTAGTCTTGATTTTCTGATAGATTGAATGACATGAAATATTAGGAATAAAATTCCCAAATGTGTTGCATAATGATTTAAAACATTAATCATTTCTTAATATGCTCTTTAGATTTATTTTCAATTATAATATGAGAAACAATGATACAAATAAATCATGAATTCATATTTTATTTGACAATGTGGACAATTACACAGGGCGTGATTAACCCACGACCCTTATGTTGAATAATATAAGTGACAACAAGAAAAAGGGTCTCAGGGCTTATAAACAGTGTAAATCTCCCAAGAACCATCCTTCCTTGAAAAAGAAGATCCATAGACAGGGCATAGAGAAGGAGGAAATGTGTTTTTCTTTTATAAGGACATGATATATAATGGTAAAACACATTTAAATAATGTTCTTTATGTAAAAAAATTTTAAAATCATGTATGGTTTATCTATACTGAATCACATTCAACGTTTTATATAACACCCAGTTGTGGCATCACCATCTTGTTAATGTAAACAATAGTGTATTTACAATGATCTATCAAGATGTGTATTTAGATTCTTATGATCTAAAACCAGATGATATATTCCATTCATGTTTACAAGAAAACATGGTCCAACCACCATTTAATGGATAGAGTGAAAGTGCCACAAAATATCTAGTTTTTGTACAAACTAATGTGGGTAGACTATTTCTAATATAAGCTAGAGGTGGATATTCATACATCGTAAATTTTAATGATGAATTGAGTATATATGGATATATCTACATTCTGAGGTATAATTCCATTTCCTTTCATAAATTCAATGAATTCATGAATGAAATATAGATTCAACATGGTATCATGATAGAAATATTCAATCATATCGATGTGGTGAATATATCAACCGAGAGTTCATCGAATTTCTACTTGAGTTTGAGAGGCTATCTCAACTCTCTCAACCTTATGAAACATAGTGGATTGGTGTTAGTTAATGTAGGAACTGTACCACGTTGGATATTGTAAGGTTAATGATGAGACATTAAGATGTTCCATTTACTTTTTAGAGATATTCATAAAAAATTGTGGCATACACATTTAACTAAGTATCAACTAAAATGGTTAATGCAATTACCTTCAAGTTATGATGTTGAATGAAACCCATTTAGTCATATAAATTGTTATGGGATTTTTGAGAATATGTTTTTGCTTTGTCTAGAAACAAAGTAGCACCCTGGGGAATGAATTGTATCTTTATCTGGTATCTTAAGAACAAAAGTTCCAACTATAAAAACCCTCAAACAATACAGTGACTATAGTCAGGCAATACATATTTATTGGTAAGGAGAACATTATAGAAAGGGATAATTGGAGAATGATTGAATATGAGGAAAATAATGATTATGACACACAAGATTTGGTATATGAACAGATTCCATATGCCCCTATGGAAGAAGTAATTCATGAATCACAAGTACTGTGTAAGATTGTAAGAGAGGTAAGAGAACCATGGTGATACGTTTTTCTAGTCACATAAGATTGAGATTCATGATTGGTTGAAAATTATGAACATCTCTCCTAAAAAGAGGTTATTGTGAGATCACATGTTACAAGATAGAAGGATTCCACAAATTCTAAAATAGATCCTATGTATTAGATCAATGGTTGAGTTTTGTTCGATGTTCCATTTTATTTAAATCCAATTTGATGAAAATGGGTGTTGAAGAGAAAATTATATATAAGAGGTAAATTAAATACATTATAAATCAAGGATTGTTGCCAAAGGGTTTAAAAAATAGAGTAATTGACTACGATGAATGTTTTTCACCATTTTCAATGTTTAAATCTATTAGAAATATACGTTCTATATTATCTAAAAATGATGATTGGATTTAGAATATGGATGTCAAAACTATATTCTGTACCCTAAACCCTTATGAAGATGTCTATATGACACAACCAGAGGGGTTTGTGTCTCTGGGAGAAGAAAAAATAATTTATCAGTTTTAGAGATCTTGTTATTGATTGAATAATACATCCATTTCATGGAACATTTGAATATATGAATCCATCAGATAATTTTGTTATAAAAATAATTAATTTCTACCATGTGTTTAAAATTGGTCTAGTGGGAATAAGTTTGTTATCCTTGTAGTATATGTTGATGTCATATTACCTGTCATAAATGATAAAAAAGTCTTACAGTTAATTATAGAATGGTTAAACATGAGCTTAAATATGAGGGACATAATTGAAACAACCAATATTCAACGGACAAGATAATTTATGATAGATCCACGAGGATGTTTGTACAATGTAAATGTACATATGTTGACTAGATACTAAATATATAGAGTATTAATAATCCAAATGGCGATTGGTTCGAGTGTCACAAGATTTACACATTTCCAAGAAAATGTGCCCTCAAATAAAACATAAGAGATATAATGAGTATTATCCCACATGACTCGAGGATAGGATCGATCATCCAAGCCATCTTATATACTAGACTTGATATTGACTATGAAATGATACCTGTAAGAAGAAATCACAAAGAATAAAGAAAAAATGAATTTTTATTAAGGACATCCTTAAGAATTAGATAAGAACTAAGGATATATTCCACGTTTATGGAGGAGATGAAGAGCTAGTCATCAGATGTTATTCTGATTCTCGTTTTTAGATAGATCATAATGGTATGAAGTCCTAATTAGGAGATGATTTTGTCTCAATAGAGGTTTTGTGAGATATATGAGTCCAAAGAAACATGTTTTCACATAATCTATAGTAGAGTACAAGTATATAGTGGATTATGATGATGCAATAGAATCCATATAGATTTAGAACATTGTCTAGGTGTATTATGCGGTGCATAATAATAAAGACCATATCAAATTTTATTGTGATAATACTACAACAATCGATCTTAGAAAAGAGTCAAGGTTACACCTACCAACAAAACATATACATAGTATCAACTTTGGAGGGAATTTTTTAAGAGGTTTGAACAGTCAGTGAGAAGATTACCCATGGAATAAAATGTTGGGGACCCCTTGAATAAATTTATATCATAGTAGAAAAATTAGTATCATGTGATAGATAGAGAAATAAATATTCATAGAAATAATCTCTTGTAAATGTTGAATTCTATTTGATTTTGTTCCCTAGTGCCATATTATAAATAATATATTATAATCATGTATTCATATGATTTAATATTAATAAACTACTTTTTCATATCATGATTTTTTTTTTTGTGTGATACTGTGAGAGATAATGTCCTAAGAGTATCTGTCAAACTAAAAATCATATATGTTCCCCGCTATGATGTTATCATAGAACTGATACCAAAATATTATTGAATATATTCTATGTAGCTAGATGATAACATTTTACGGGCATAAATTATACTGGATATGAGGGGTTTAGACATATAGGTCATTGAGAGACGTCTTCATTGTGTACACCCTTGGTAGTATAATGTAAGATATTATGATAATGAGAACCTCTAGTAGGAAATCAACATTTATACAATCATTGGATGTTCATATATGTGGATTTTTGTATTGGTCATTAAAAATTAAGATTATTATTAATGAATATCAAGGGTCACATATATTGATGTATTAATGAAAACCATGAAGACATGTGTTTGTGATTAAGTTGGATGTGTTGGTTTTATCAAACATAATATTGCACTAAAAATAATGTTAGAATAAATTTATACCTTTTATTCTTTAATGAATGTTAATTTCTTATACCCTTTTATGAAATCATATAGCCAAAATAATTCAATTTCAATGGTGTTCTAATAAGAATGATCTATTTATTGATAGTAAATGTAAGAGATATTGAGCTTCTAGGTTGATGGAATTACCTAATCATACAAGATTATATATATTGTGATAAAGTGATTATATTAAAGAGTATAAATTTGTATAAGGTATTATGTCATTGTGGCATTAATGTATTTTTTCTTATGTGGGTACCCTGGAATAATCCAAGATTCTAATTGCGGACAACAGGTCACTCAACCTAATTCCATTAAGAAAGAATCCTAGAGGGTCACACACTAAGTGTATCCAGAATCGTAGTTAAATAATATATTATTATATGTTATTTAACAAGTCGAATAAATATTTTCCCCTTATGTTGAATAATAAATATTCATGTATTTATGGTCTCATATAAATATTAATTTTATATTTTATTAAATATATTACTTATTTATTTATTGGTGAATAATGAATTTATATTTATTTAATAACTTAATACACATTAATCAAGGTATGATAGATATTATGGATGAATGCAGTACTGAAATTTGAGGTCCGATGAGAAATAATAAATAATGAATATTATTTGATTAAAAAGTATTTAAGTATTATTTTCATTTTAAGCTCATGGAAAAAAATCATATTTTTATTATTCATTTACATGGGGTTTATCTATTATTAAATGAAAAACTAACAATAAATTTTTAATTATTTTATTTTATCCTTAGATATATAAACCCAATTATGATATTTTCATGATAAACAAGTCAGTTTTTTGTAAACAAATAGAATTAGAGAACTCTCTAAATCTAACAGAGATCCATTCTTTAAGAACACTCCAACAAAAAGAAAGAATCATCCTCCACTGGATAGTGGTTAATGCCTGGGATGTTGTTCTTGAAGCGATCAAATGCGGATGACGTAGGATTAGGTATCTTCCATGGTATCACACATTGATTCCTTTGGTGGTGTCTGGACATTACCGTAACATGTGTCGATCACTGCTGTAGGGAATCTATAAATGATTCCTACAAAGAAATGACATGGAAATGCAGATCTATTTCATGATACATCAATGAAGATAGTATTCTTATACTGTAAATTCTTTTATTATTTAAATTAACTATAAATAACATATTATGATCATACCATTGGTCTAGGAATAATTTATATTATATAATTGTTTTATTTAATTTCATTTATCATGAAGATAAAAGTTTTGTTAAATCTAAAATTAATTATCAATCATGAAAAATGTAGTGTTTTTAACCACACATAATATGATTCTACTATACTTGGAACCTACATGGATCACATACATACAACAACATGTTAAACTACATGACTCATTTCCATTCCACATGAAATTAAACATCATGCATTTTATAAAACTACATACTTCTTGGTAATCTACCTAAATAGGTACTTTGGAATTTCTAGATTCTATATCTTGTTTTACCGACATATACTAATATCCTTACGAAAATAAATAAGACAACATGAATCGTATCCTTCTAACATGAAATTAAACAATTTAGGATTTCTAGAACAATATATTGATGGATTATCATCATAATGAGGTACATCAGGATGCCAGATCTTATTTCTTCAACCAACCAACAATATTTAACTTATTACTGAATGATGAAAAAATACACAGAATGAATCCTAGAAATAGGATGAGAGACCATGCTACATCTAAATTTATGTGACACATTTTCACCAATTGTGTATGAAGTACCCCATCAATGTAGAAGGCAACATATTATGACAAAACCCATTTCAAGACCTGCAAATAAAAATAATATGAATCATATTTATATAAAACATTATTCAAATTACCAATGGTAGATGATGATACATAGGTTTCACCCCAAATGGAATAGTGACCATTTATATGAATCCATGTTGAATTATCGAAATCAATTATATTCCCCAAAAAAATATAATCCATGTAAAACATATGATATTAGAAGTCTAACCCCCTACCTTCTTTTGTGAAAATGTAAAATATAATCAGATTTGACATCTCTTTGTGATGACTCAGATAGAAATGGATGATGATGTCTCTTATCAGGGCATTCCTCAATCCATTATGTATGGATAAGACCTTATGTTTCATTATTCAACTAAAAATATCACCACAAACATAAAAATGGATAAATATGGGGATATTCTTAGGTGTTACCCTCTTATATTTAGTGATGGTGTCTCGACCACCAGATATGAGAAAAGGAAGATAAATAATGGAATAGAAGAAGGCCACACCATACTATAGTTTGTTCAATAAGGCCCTTAAAAGAGAATGATATATACATTTAATTTCTATAGAAATATAAATATGTGTTAACATTGAACTATGAAAAAATTCGTAGACTAAAATCCTTATGTGGAAACACACCATCTAAGCCAACATGATGAGAATAATGGGGTAAAATTGAAGTCCATGTGAATGTAACCTTCTCATGGAATCAATATAGAGGTGGATATCAATATGTTGACAAAAGAAAACATTTTTCTAAGAAGTGAAATGCCTATGATTTCTTGAAAATGTTGTCCCTTTCAATAAAAGGAACATGGATATTAGGTTCTACATTGAATTCATAGACCTTAATTAATATTTCACAACAGAAGTATTCTGATTATAGATCTCCAAACTTTTTATTGATGCAAATGATGGCTTATAAGACCTTTCCATCATGGATGGGAACTCGAGGAACAACCAAATCATGGTATCTCCCAAAGATGAATAATCCACTACCTTCAGAGAAACTCATGAGAGAATATGTTATCTTGTAATTCCATTTGGATTAAATAATGCTTTCTCAGAATTTCAGTGTGCTAGACATCAAAATTTTAAGCTATTAATATGATGGACAACCATGTTTAAGGTCAACTACTGAGTTGTTCAATAAACAATGTCATGTGATCACTCCACGGTTCTATAAAAAATATTAAAAAAGCTACAATAACACAATTTAATTATGAATATGAGGATATGTTTCTTCTGGCTAACATTTTTAATGTTCCTTGTATTTATGGTATTCCACCAAAACATTTGCATCATCTATATAAGTCCATTTTTTATCAATGTAACCCTCCTAAATAACAAATAACTGAGGGGTATCTAAGGAAACATTGCCGAAATTCAATGATTTATAGACAACCTGACTTAAAAAGTTCTCCCCTCGCTAGGATAATGAATAATACAATCACCTGTCAATGGGATTATGACTGTCAAGCGTCCTTCGAATGTGTCAAGAAGTAATTACTGCATTCAATGGCTTTGATGCATCAGGTGGAAAGGTATGCCACTCATCCTATATGTTTCTACCATGGAGTGATCATTAGGTACCCTAATCAAAAATAAAAATGATGTTGGTGTTGAAAATAGTCTCTAATAACTCCTCTAAATTATTCTAGCTATTGAGAATACATATAATAACGTCTAGATTAACTTCAATGCACTACTCTTTTCAATGAAAAAGTTGATGAATTACTTATAATGAAACTAAGTCCAAATTGTATCTTGTATTGATCAACTAAATTACATCCCTATCCGACCTATGTTCTTAGGGATATTTACCTAATTACTTTCCATATTAATGAAATATGAAATTCAATTCATACCATAGATTTCAGTGGAAGGAAAATTCCTAGCTAATTTCCTTGCAGCACAATCAGCTTTAAAAATGACACCATATGACAAAGAGTTCCCTGATGATGAGGTATTATACACCAATGAAACTTCACAGGTGTGGGAGATGTACTTTGTTGGAACCTTCCGATATCCCATCTACATAAGGATCAAAATCTCAAATCTCAATCAGGTTGGTATGGGGATCATATTTTTCTCTCATGGAAAATCATTTCTATCATACTAATTCTCATTATACAAATAGTGCAATGAGGCTGAGTATCAAGCCATAATCATTGGATTGGAACAATCCCTACAATTGAAAATTTCATACAAAAATATCAATGGGAACATTAGATTGGTTAAAATGATAGTCAATGGTGAATATTCCATTATCAATGATGAATGGGAACCTTCAATAGCTATATCTTGGGATTGATGGAAGAGTTCACTTTTGAACCAAACATTCATTCATCATAACCACATGTCATTAAAATGTATGGAATTTCTCATAACCAAACGGTGTTAATATGTGCATAGTTTTTCATAACCACGTGATGTCAAGCTTTAGGGAGTTCGTCCAAGCCAAATGATGTTAATCTGTATGGTGTTTATCCTGACCAACTCCAATTAAACTGTACATAGATTATCCTACCAATATGACATTAAACATTATTGATTTCATCAAAACCATATTAGTTTAAACTATATAGACCTCTTCTAGACCACATGATGTAAAACAATACATTTTAAATCATATCCACCTATAGTTAAACTATATGAAGACATCCTGACATTATGTTGTTAAACTACATAGAATCTCTCAACCTTACCACTTGACATAAAAATTAATGGTTCTACAATATCCATCTCCATTTACATCATGTAAGCCACATAATTTCTACATGAATTTAAACTTCATTGATTTCCAATAACAATGTATGGATTGATTCTATTTTTTAATGAGATACATTGGGATTGATATATCTTATATGTTGGTCCAGCAACCACATGATACAATATTACCATGTCATTCACTTAAATGACTCTAGATGGTTAAATGAGCCCTTACGATTCCTTCTTTCTCACACTGACCCTAACTCACATGGAAATAGGAGGCTTAGTATGGGCTTCCCCACACAAAATACTCATAAAATCATTCAAAATTCTAATATTGGTCATGAATGGAAGACTGTAGAGGGAATACTATGAGTCCTCACATAATTTTGTTAAACTATGATGTTAATTTCCACTACATGACATGAATAAAGACACTTATATAGACCTCACAACATAGGATCACTATAGTTGGTGATGGTATTACACCACACCTCTAGCCATCTATCATCATGTAGGGGAGACCCCATCCTTTTCATATGAAATTAAATTTCATAATTCACAAAGATTATTATGTGGCTTGGTTATTATTTTTATGAGAAACATGGAAATGTCTAGACTTCCATCATTAGGCCCTTCCGTAACATCGTGTATTTTTCATGTTGTTCAACAGTTTTCCATGCCAAATGATTTTAATATAATTTTTTTTAATAACTACATGTTGATTGATTCCATTCATCACAGGATATTAAATGATACATGGTTCTTAGTCCTAGGCACATGTACAATAATTAAGGGAATTAATGTTCACTTTTACATATTGATCATACATTTATAAATGATTTTTTACTCCAAAACTAAAAGTGACTTGATTTAAATTATCACAGAATTCATAGTGACATCCAAATACTCAACATTGGTCCCAGTGAAAACAAATAAATATAAAAATTCCCACCTCCTTGTGAACGATTTCGACCTATATAAGAAGATTAATTAAAAACTATCTGTGGATTCATTCTCATCACCATGAGATATGTATAGTCATCCAAACATCTATTCATGGTCCTTGACAAAATACCATCATCACATTGAGTGATACATATCCTCACCACATGTTGTTAAACTACTAGGGATTTGAATGAATACATGTGGATTGATTCCCATTATCACAGGATACATAGAGACCTCCTGATCCCTAATCATGGAACCAAATGATAAAACTAATATAAAATTCACCCTAAAAGCATTGGAATGATATCGCACAATATCATTTTTAATAACTATGACACAAATCTATATATGAATATCTTGTGTACATAATATGTCAACAATATATTTTCATGTCCATTCCCAGACCCTTACTGCATGATGATGAACTACACAGAAATATGTCTTTACTTCATCATCAAAAACTACATTGGAATATGTACATACCAAATGTCATTAAAAATAAAGGAAAGCATCTTTCCCATAGGATAATAAAAATGTAACAAAAAATTCATCATTAGCGAAAGATGTTAAACTACAAGGAAATATTCCATTCCATGTGACGTTAAAATAAATGAAATGTGTCCCAACATAATCATGATAAACTCAAAATAAAATCTCCCATTGTTTATCCCATATCCGGGGTACACAAGATCCTTGTCACAGTCAATATGTTAATGGAGTGCTCTTAACATCTTTTAAAATAACCTCAATATATATTCCATAGTTCATGCATTTATTAACTCATTTAATCACTAACCTTGCGTATCCCTTATATTATAAAATAGATCTTTTGGTTTTTCCATAATATTGATGAATAAGGACCTGAGACCCAAACAAATTGTGACATATAGGCCAAATATAATGGACTTTCCAATCCCTATGAGGCTGATATCATGGTTGAGGAACTACTCAACCGAAGCTGTTTTGGGTCATCAGTAGTATGATTTTACCATATAATTAATCATGACCTGAGATCCTCCAGTAGAGATTTACAACTTTTTCCTCTCCAGCTCAGATGGATGTTTGAGTGATCCTGAACCTAGGTAACCTAATTACAATTTTTTGTAACAGCTCCCATATTAGGTCAATTTGATTCATAAACAAAAACATCATTTACTTTTTTCGTAGTTTTATGAAATACAGATCAATAATCTATTGAAATAAATCTAAATAAAATAAAATGATAGAGAAAGATAAAAAAACATAATTGGTTGAAGATAAAAAAAGGGCGACCTGGGTAAAAATCAGGTATTCACTCACTAAAATATATCTCTCTAGAGTTTATAAAAGGAATTACGGCACAAATAAATAAATAAAATAGATCATAAAAACAATATTATAAACCTACTTGAATCCATGATAAAATAATTGGATCCTCATCCCTAGAAAGAGTTATTACAATGAATTTTCACATCTCATAGATATTTGAAGTTGTTCACAAGGTGATGACACAAATTTTAGGGTGCTTAAACCTATCTATTATATTAAATTCATTAAACATCACACATCATAATTAGAAGTATTGGGAACCCTACAAAACTCCCATAGACATCTGAAAGGATAAAAAATATCTCTGTTCGGCCATGCTTCTGATGAATAGTGGATTGATACCCAGGAACTAGAAAAATCAAGGCCCAATATAATGGGATTTCCATTCCATATAAGCCATATGACCTCATGGCTGATATCAACAACCAAGATTTGTTTTGGGATATCCACGAAATTATTGTATCATACTATCCTCCGGACCTGAACTGTTTGAACCATAATTCACAATCCTTGTACAAAGATATATAGCAAGACTTGATATCCAAAATATTACCTCATTTTTTCTTAACCGTTTACTATTGTTGGAAGGTGACACTAAATTACCAATAATTTTGATGGTGTAAATATTTTGATTTGAAACCGTAGGCATTAGGGATTTACATTTCCAATTGAGAGATACATTATCCAATGGTTCTAGATCCCACTTGGGATAGATTTCATTCCATAACCAACATAAATATCCAGATATTTGAGTGTTTTGTAATATTTCATAGTCCTTGGGAAAAAAAAGTTTCCTATGCGTTCGGCCAATATTTTGACATAGAAGTGCTTGAGACCCACCAACTGACAACATCATGTACTAATATAAATGTTTTATTAATCATTTTGTTTCCCTAATACAATGAGGTCGAACCTATAATCTGAAATTGATATGGGACATACCCAATGTCTCTTCCCTTTACCATATTCCTGAAATCATGATTTTGGGATATGGCTTACATCACCCACATTGCAACTATATCAGATAATCAAGTAACTATAACATTTCTCCCTCAACCATGTTTCCTATAATAAATATTTCTTGTCCTTTGGAAAAGAATATAGATCAGCTTTGATTGGCCATGATGTTGATGTATAATGGATTTTACCCTCAAACTAAGCCATGTCTTTCTTCCATGAAAGGAACTCCAACACTCGTGAGACCTGGAAACACAACAATAGAACTCAACTCCCTAAAATGTTTTGAGCCATCCATGGTCTGCCCACAATATATTCCCCAGACAAAAAATGATTAATCCAGATGTCCCGAAACTATAGTACATCAATGATCAATGATTGACGACCCTAAACCTCAATAAAATAAAGGCCTAAGAATATAAGACCCTAAACTACAATAGAAAAAATTTATGATCTAGAAGAACCTAATCTACAGTACATCAATGGTCCATGTTCAAAGACTCCAAACACTACAACGAAATAGGAAACTAAATGTGTTGGCCTTTATCAGTGCTAGAAAAAAATGTTGAAAAGGATCCCTTTACTAGGGTAATAAAAAGCAGTGGTAAATAGTGAATTTTATCAATGAATTTATCTATCTCTGGTAAATGAAACCCTTTATTAGTGAATTATTTTGGCACTAATAATGTGTCACCATTTTTAGTGATTCATTATTAGTGACGATAAAGGGACCCTTTATCAGTGATTTATTTTTAGTACCCATAAAAGAATACTATATCCGCACTGAAAAAAGTCTCACTAATATTAAATAATTAAATAAGAAAATAAAAATTATTTTATAATAGAAAATATTAAATATTTTTTTAATTAAATAATAATTTATAAAAATGAAAAAATTGATGATATTGTATATAAATTATAAATACTAATATAAAATATATGTTAAAAATTGATATATGTAAAATGAAAATTTTAAATATGATAAATAAAAATAAGTACACTAAGAAAATAACAAAAACATTATTAAATAAATAATTACTGACAATGTTAATAAATAGAATATATTAAATATATATATATACATTAATGAATAAAATTGTGATTTATATAATGACAAATATTTATTCTTTACATTAAATAGTAAAATATTTAGTGAATAATGGTTTGTAATTCAAAATTAATATAAATTAAATATAATGTCCAACTATATCGATTAATTGACATAATTGTATGTGATTTAATTTTTCAGTATAACATATATTAAATGTATTATGTTGATTTAGCATATACATAATTACTAAATTTTTATATAAAACTCCCACCAAAAATTATTATCTTTGGAATTTAATCAATTATTATTATATGTTTTTATTATATTTATATACTATGTTTTAATATTTTAAATATTTATTAATATTTATTTGCAAATATATGCATTTTTAATGATGTGTATTTAATTAACCATTGTCATATAATTTTTTAATATTATTAATTTGAACTCAACAGTCATTATTCAATTTTACTTATTATTAAAATGCATGCATATATGATTAAATATTTATTAATATTGAAAAAAAATATTTTTTTAAAAACTCTTTATAAAAAATATATTTATAAATGCATATTTATTATTTATATATATTTATAACTATAAAAATTCAATTAATATTTTTTGAAAAATTAATCATATTATATTAAATTAATTATAATTTACACTTAAATAATTATAAAATAAAAATAAATTTATTTAAATAATTTATTTATTTACTATATATATATATATATATTAAAACATATATAATTATTTTTATGTGTTTTTAAATAAGTATTTATATAATTATAAATTAATAATTGTATATTATAATTTTTTTCAATTATAAATTTATAAAATTTATTATTATATGTATTATAATTATATATAATAACTATATATTTTAAAAAAATATTTAGAAAAATTTAATATAAGTATTTACCAGCGCTTTGTTTAGTGTGTATAAAGATGGATTTTATCATCGATTATTATCATAGCACTGATAAATGGTATCTTTATAAGAGTTTTATGGAAGAACATTTAAAATTTTCAGGATCTATTTTATGAAATCTAACCATCATGAACCACTTCGCAATAACTGAATCTCTCTAAGGAAGCCACGTGTTTCCAAAACTCATTATTGTTGAAGCCAAGATCGAATATAGGCTAGAGTCAAGGCCATAACAATTCCCAATCTCAAATTCAAGGCTGGGGCGATTTAATGGTCAAAGTAAACCAAGGATCACTTGGAATCAATGATTTTGATATCTCTACATTCCATCATTTATCTCTTAATCCATCTCTCCACAGATCAATGTATCCCAACAACTATAGCTACACTACCCAATAATAAAACAACGCAAAATTTGTTATTTTGAGATATATTTTATTATCATATTTCTCGATAGCATGTGTCTCTCCTTGGTACAAAATTAGCATTTTATGACTTGAAAGATATCTATATAATAGTTGGGTAATGTTGTTGTGAGGTATAATATGATCCTAATACTTGTATTAAATGACATCTAACACATCGTAATTTTTATGTTTTGAAAAGTTAAACAATATAGAGATCTATGTTTTTATTGGTTTGGAATATTTTACTATAAATATCATGGGAACCACTTTTTCAAATTTTGATTTAGAAATTAATGTTATATTATTTCCTCTATTTGACTATGAAATAAGAATTTTTTTCCATACATAGAAAACATGATTTCATACCACATATGATAAACAAAAAAATTGAATTCTGTTTTTTCTTATCCTCATATATTAGGTCTTTTCCATATATGAGTAAAAAAATACATTGATCATTCTATTTCTTTATATAGAGGTTTTGATCAAATATACCTCTCTAAATACCATCTTTTATTATGAAATGATCCAACCTTAAATACCAGGACCTCGGTGATTTATTTTTCATGTACATTGATTTATATAACTGGCAAACCATTATCTCATTTTGAGGAAATTAACCCATTTAATTTCATAGTGTATACTCCCCTTAAAAAATATATTAAGGAATATATATATTTCATATCCAGTTGGAATACATTTGAAAATATCTTCAATGAAATATAGATGAAAATTATTATTTTTCGAACTAGCCCATTAGAGTAAATTTATCATCAATATAAATTCCTTTTTTCTAGATGTTAAAATTTCAAACTATCCATATATTATCTTTTAAAAAAAATTCTATAGTTATTGGTTTTATTATTTATCATACACTTTATTCTGATAAAATTTCCATATTCTGTCATTGGAAGAATTTCCCATGTCATATTTTCATTATTCGGATCAACTAATCATGCCTAAATATGATCCAAAAATGATCCTTATTAGCATTTCAAAATGATTTAGGCTATACTTGTATAAAAAATAATTTTTTGTAGAGTCATACTTCGTATATATTTCAATGAAACCTTTTGATCATTAATGAAATTTTATTCACTAATTTCAGACATTTTTTAGTTCATCCATTCGATAGTCCCTCATCATTTTACACACCATTAATGTATTATTTTGACTCCACCTCAACATCATGATCTCCCCCAATGATACACAATTAATCAATTTTTTCTTCCAAATTTTCTTCATATATTTAATTATTAATATTTCTATTCTAATTTTTAGAAATTATTTATCAATTTTATCTTATCAACATAAAAGCATCGCAAACCACCCCATTGAAGTCACTATTTAATTACATCATTATCTAATATGATAAAATTTTCACTACAATAAATAAATTTCTTCATTGAATGAATTTAACATAAATTATTAACAACTACATATTACAAAAAAAAAGTTACATAGTTTTGTTTCCTTTGTAAAAATATCTTTGTCTTTGAAATGGTAACTCAAGAATTAATACTTATTTAAAATAACTTCATTTGTTTTATCAAACATCTAATAAACACTAATTCTGTATTATTTTAACCCATATGAAAATAGATCATTGGTTAATATATCATCTTGGTTCTACCCATAGGAATATTTGATTACCATCCATGTAATTCTCACAAATGGGATACAAGACGCCCTTTTGAGAAAAATTATGTACAACCCTCGTCCTCATAATTTTCATCTCTAGAGAATTTATTATTCCATTTTTTATTGGGAATCATCACCTATATCATTTAGGAATTCTGAACTACTTAAAGAAGTAATCATTATATGGATAACTGACACATCGAGTATTTCATGAAACATAGGTGCATTTACATAAGAGATGAAGGATGAGTTCCAAACAATAAATTTAAATTATATCTACTTGGAAGATGATATGATGAGGATAAAAATGTTCTATTAATTTATAAATTGGATGAATTCAAATGATGAACCAACAATAGTGGTGTAATTATTTTTTTAAATTCATTTACATATTTTCATCAAAGAATACTGAAATTATTTGTAACAATCAACGGTTTAGTTTCCATTTTTAGAACTATCTATAACATTTAGCATTGATAATGAATATTTTTTGTTTTAATTTTTATTTATTATTAATATTGAATATTTTATGTACCCAATTTGACATCTCTATATTATTTCATATTATTATAAGCTTCAATCTAAGGAATAATATCTTCTTATTCTCTTCAATCATTGATTTATTGTTTTGTGAGATCTATTTCAGTTTTTTATAATCCTTCTTTTTTTACCATATTCATATACATATGGTAAAAATGTATTCATAGAAAATGATTATCCATATAATTAATGTATAGTTTTATATATATTTTTAAATTAATTTTTTATAATTTTTTATTTAATAATTTTTATTCTTATATAGGTGGATTATTTTTCCATGTTGGGGTGGTTTGTTCGATGTTTTTCATGTTTGTGATGTGTTGGACTTTGAGTCTGCAACTACGATAATGAAAATTAGGAAATTCATTTAGAATTCATACAACCGTCCAGAAAAACTGAATTCCTACTCCTTATTTAACTAAATTTATCATCATTTTAACTACAATTTCAATGTTAATTTATTAATTATTTTTATTTAATTCATATTTATTTCATAGGTCATTTGGGAAGTATTATTTTTTTATTTACCATATCTAACAAGACACTAAAGTTATAAAATCATATTTTTGGCCCATTTTATCACATTTTCAATTTTTAGTTCCTTTCATTTTTTAAGTTATAATGTTGCAAAATGATTCATTGTTGTTAGTAGAAAAACTGATTTCATTTTTCTAATCCCTCAATGTAGAGGAATCACATTTGACAATCGTTTTGAATTCTCATGATATAATGAGCACATGCACTTCCTATTATCCTGTAGATTTCAACCATGAGAATGGATTTACAATTGAATATATCAGGACAATATAGATGAATTTTTTGCAGTTTGACATTCAAATACAGTGGAAACATGCTAAAATTGAAAGTTATGATTTATTAGGACATTGGGACATGTATGAATCAACACACCCCAATTTGAAACATGGTGTGACTGGTATGACTCCAATTTATGTTTTTTTAAAAATTGAAATTTACATTGGTAAAAAAGGAATATAACATAATAAAACCCAGGAGAACATTTTCTGATTATTTTTATACAATAGTGAAGCATCTCATAATTCAATTTGGATGTGTATAAATTAGCCACACCTAAATTCAATGCATGGTTTGGCCATTATGACTAAATTTGTATGTTATCAGTTTGAAATTTATATTTTATATAAAAAAATAAACTCTATAAAAATAGATAATATGCGTTCATATTTCATTGATAATTGATGCCATCAATTTGTACATAATTTTTTTCATATATGAGTCAGTCCCACATAAAAACAATACTTGATGTGAAAAGTGTGGGTTAATATTCTAGTTCCATATTTAAAATGAAATTTTATTAAAATTTAAGTTAAATAATAATAACTAATAAAACACAATCAGTTTTTTTATACTTTGGGAAATTTACTCATAACTCATTTGAGATGTGGATAAATGGGATACACATCAATTCAACACATGGTGTGACCTATGTGACCTCAGGTGCATATTTTTATTTAAATGTGACATATATTTCAATAAAATGGAATCCCGACCTACTCAAAACTAATAAAAAATCATATTATTTTGATACATTAGAAAAATAATTCCTCATGTCATTTTTGATGTTTATTAATCAACAACATCTAAATCTGATACACAATGTGGACAATATGACTCAAGATGTCTATTATCAGATTAAAATATACAATTTTGATTAGAAACTTTCACACAGAAAAAACCAATCAAACATGCTTAGATATTCATTATAATTTTGGAAAATTATTATTATATATTTTGTGGAATGTATGAATCAGTCTCACAAAAAACCGATACATGACATTTGGAATATGAGTCCAAGTGCATGATTAATGTTTAAAATGACATTTTGAGTAAAAAAGATTGGCAACATACTCAAAACCAAAAGAAAACAATCATATTGTTATTTTACATTACAAAAAAAATTACATATGACATTTCATGTGTGTAGAAATTAATCGAAGAACAATCTCACAAATTTTTTGATAAGTATGACAAAAATTGCGTATTCCAATATAAAATTGGCATCATTTTTATTAAAATAGACATCTGGAATACTCAAAACTGTGAGAACACTTTCATATTGTTTTGATACCTTAAAAAATGATCTATAATTCATTTTTGGCATTTTTTAATATTCCAAACTTGAATCCAATGGATGGTGTGATTTTTATAACTGAATATGTATATTTTTATTTAATATTGATATATATTTTTTGTAAAATGGAAAACCGGCCTACTAAAAACAATGTAAAGATATTCAAATTGTTTAAATAATTTATTGAAATGACCCAAATGTCATTTTTTACTTGTAAGAATAATTCTCATATCAATCTGATACACTATGTTTGTAGTCTGACTCAGTGTGTCCGTTATCCAATTAAATTCAACATTTCAATTCAACATGTTTCACTCACACAACAACAAGGTTTCTCCCTTAGTTAATATCCATATAATTATTTAATTATTTCTCAGAATGATAATTCTTCAATAAAAAAAAGATATGTAGTTTTGTGAAAGAATAAAAAACAACTCAATATGATACAATGTGTTCTTATAATGACTTGATGTTTAGTATAAAATAACTCTTTCTGTTAATTTATTATTTTATATTAATACTAGCATAAGTTTTTTTATCATATACAGGTGCGTTCATTTTTTCATGTAGGGATAGTTTGTTCAAAAATAGAATGTGTTTGGGTAAGGATCCAAATACAAAGGGACATTGATATTTTTGAATGTATGCAATAATTATTAATAATGTAAATGTATAAACTAATAATTGAAATGGATATAATATAGTCTTATATTCTATAATTTATGTTCCAAATTTATTTTCATTTAATTTTTGTATGAAATATTGAATTTCTTGACATCTTGTGTTGTTTTTGGTAATGGAGTTTTCTTTCATTTCACATTTCACTGGTGCTACTCTGTGTTGTTACAACACACTACAACTTGACCCTTTTTCAGTGCTTTTTAATGTTCTAATATATTCAACCTTTATGAGTTCTAATGAAAGCACTAATAAATGTGTCTTTTATAAATAATTTTATACATGATGATGAAGGTACACTTTATCAGTTCTAAATACAAGTACTAATAAGTGGTTCAATTTTCAACACTAAAATAATTGATGATAAAAGCGAGGCCATTGAATATCACTCCATATTTCATCACTTCTATAGAACTAGAAAATTCTATTATTTGTGATGTAAAAGTTATATTTTGTAGTAGTGAAACTAACACACAATTATGTTATAGAATAAAACACACTAAAAAAGATATGATAATTTTCAAAATGAAATCCTATTAGGGGAATCCTGAAAAAAAATGTAAGTCTCTACACACTAGAGATGATATAGAGACCATATCCTTTTACACATATCATTAAATGAATTTATGCATAATTAGACATCTCATTAAACGAAATGTATCAAAATTTATTGTTATTTATATGTACTAGGTACATTATTAAACATCAAGAAAAAATATTTTATTAAATATACATAATGATATCGTATATTCCATTTAGCTCCAATAACGATATATGATAGCTTTGGGAATACATGAAAAAATGGGATTACCTAAAAATACCTTTACGAAAATAAAAATTGTTATAAAACATAGAAAATGGGTTGGAAAGCATAACATGACGACATAATAGGCATGTGACATGAATATTCATAAGGATTAATAATATGTATAACATGGGTTCATATAATCATTGAATCATAGTAACATGGTAGTAATAAATAACATGACTTTATAATGATTCAAGGATCATTTCACGCGTAGGATCACAAGCCGCGACTAACCACAAAAAAAATGGACATAAGGCACGTTTCAAGGATTCCTACCATGACCATTTCACGTGATGTCTCATGAAGATAAAAATTATCCAGGGTATTGTAGTGATATATTGGTTCACCCTTCATAATTTTTTCATAAACATTTCTTCCACATAATGAATCATACATAAGAAATCAAACATAAACATTAGGGTTACCCATGGAAGAAAATGTATATCCTATCAAAAATCATATCAAAATAGATCTTAAAAATGGTGTCCATAAATTAATGGAGTTAATTCATACATGAAAATCCATGTGGGAACATATGTATAGAAAAGTAAATGTGATTTCAAACTAAAGTGAAAACAGTTTTTATGAAAATTTATAAATAAAACATTTTAGTGCAGTTTATTTAAACAATAAAAAACTCATTAAAATGGAAAATTATTATTATTTTGTATAAAACAATAATTGAACCAATATAATTTTTCATGACAAAATGTGTGACGTTAAAAATTAATCGTGTCTTTAAAAAAATTATATTGTGAACTTGAAAATGGGTAATATATCCGGAAGTTACCTTGATTCATGTTTTCTTTTTCGAATGATTTGACAGGGGGCCCTTATTAAAAAAATATATTAAACCATAAAATATGTATGATATGATATGGATACCTGAGGTGGTCACACATAAAAATAATTTAGAATAGGTACATATAAATAAATAATAGTTAAATGGTGAAAATACAATGAAAACATAACCTAAAGAAAACATGGATGTTCATAAAGTATCCCTTAACTTATGGTTTATTATATTTAATTTCATCATATCATAGTGTCAGTTTCCTTTGTTTTCGTGATCAGTTTACTTATGTATGTCTATGGGAAATCATTATAAATGAGTACATGTTTATAGAAATGAAATTATATTTTATAAATGACCTGATATATTATTAAATTACTATCACTTATTTAATAATTTTAAAATAACATATTTACTTATTATTTTATATATTTAGATCATATTACCATTGATAAGATTTTTAAATTTTATTTTTCATTCATAGGTATGGCTAGTATTCCATTTAATGGTTTACTATTCATAAGGGCCACAACACTATACCCAATTTACTGTTAATATTTCATTGTTATTGGTTCCTTAAATTATATAAGTACTTATTATTTCATTCATTCTTCTTTATAATTTTTATTTCATCTGATTTATGTGATTTAATGTGATTTATAAAATATGACATAATTATAAGAAGGGATTTCCTTTGATAAAAAATTGGGTCATTACATATTTCCCCCACAATGAATTTTCTCCCTCAAAAGCTCATTTTACACACTATTTTGAAAATAGTTGTGGGTACTTATCTTACCTTTCTTTCTCTAGTTCCGATGTTTCCTTTTCGTACTTATGTATCCACCAGAGTACTTTGACCAGTTGAGTGGTATTATTATATAGGAAATTATCTGAATAATATGAGATATTCACTGGCTACTCCTCATAGAAGTATAATTTTCAACTATACCATCTCTGAATTCAATACATGTGAGGGGTAAAATATATACTTTTACAAGAGGGACATGTTTAATACAACTTGTACTAGTGACATGGTTCATAGAACATTAAGTTGATTGGCCACAACACCAACACATTAAAGGATCATAACGAGCCTGATGTACCTTGTAATAATATTTCCTTCTTTCCAAAATCCCATGATCATATTATATGTGGATATGTGGAAGAATACCATGTCTCCCACCTTAAACTAAGTTCCACATCAATAATTTTCTGCATAAAACTTCTATCGACTTTGGGAAATCATGATGTGTTATTAAATGGGTTTCAAATCTCAACAATTTATTCAATCATTTTATGTTCAAGCTTCCTGCACTCACCTTCTTCATCCCAACATTCATCACTCTACACCTTTCCTATGAATGGAATCATAATTCTCCATTCATATTATCATATACAAAGTATCGTTGTAAAAAAACTCAAAAAAGGGAAGATGAGGGTACCATCCCACCTTGATGACTTTAGAACATACACAAAACATTTCTCCCAATGTCTGAATAGTTTTGTCACATTTTCTATCAGTTTGAGGATGTTACACTATAAATAATTTCAGATGTGTACTTAGTGAATGATGGGTATTTTCCCAGAACCTAAAGGGTAATCATGGATGTGGATAGGATACAATCAATAGTGTTACTCCATTGCACATTTCCAATTATTTTATATATATCTATGTGAGTTGATCCAATGTGAATTTCTATAAAAATTCTAAAAATAATTTTGCCTCTAAAGGAAGATCCACAATAAACTGTATAACATTGTTTCCTCCAGATGTATTTAGAAATACAGTGAAAACATCCATTCAGATATTTTACTATTTCTAGTTTGGTATGGGTAATGGTTGCATCATACCTTTATACATTTTCTTTTCAACCATAACTTTATAAAATACTAGGAAACATGATGTATATACAGTGATAAAAATCATCTTATTGTCCCAAAAATAGTTCTCTCAAAGATCTCTAAATGTTTTGAATTTTGATGGGTGAATCGAGAAGGATGATCTTATCAAACAATTAAAAAGATCCTATTATATAAAAGGATCATATGGTACACATAATCACAACCCAAATCATATAAATTCATCCTCATCTATATTGAACTGAAGAGATTAACCATTTAGAATAGCTTCCACCCTTTTCTGAATTAAAACATCATTTCATTGAGTATACGTTATTTTATCCACAAGGGATGGTTTAGAAATCAATTGGTAAATGATTGATGATGTTCACTCCTTTAGTCATCCGATTAAAATCCATTTTTGGGCCTAAGAATATTCCATCCTTCTCAATCCACATCATTAATAATGATGTATGATACTGTATACTTAGAACACCAACTGCATAACATTCCTTATTAGGATGGTAGTGCACTGAGATGTCAAAATCATTGATGATCTCTAACCATATTTTCTTGTGCATAATAATATATTCCTGTGTGAAATTATATTTTAGGCTCTTATGACCGGTTTATAATTCATAATTCTCCACATAAGGATATTAAAATGGAACATTCAATTCCCAGATCACATCTGCCAACTCCGGATCATGCATACGACAGTTTTTTTCATGAGTTATCAAATACATTATGGAATACCCTATAACATTGAACTTTTTAATTAGTACAGATCATAATATTTTAAATGGAGATTCAATCTATACCAAAATGTATTCTCATGTTTTTCGGAGTGTGAGTACTGGAATAATGATTTGACACTTTTTGATATCTGTAATTATTTCCTCACATTCTTGACTCTAAAAATTCATGAATGCATTACATGTTTTCTTGGTAACTAGGTTTTAAAATGTGAGATGTTCTTCAAAAAATATCAATAATACCTTACTATACCATGGAATAATGTATATACTTTATCGATGTTTGTCCAGACCACTCTTGTATTGCCTTTATCATAGAAGCTCCACATATATTTCATTCAGGGTGATAATATGTCCCATTAATGATAATTTCTCAATACATAACTCAAATTTACTATACTTTTCACAATATTTATTCAATAGCAAATTCTATATAATAGATTTAAAATTATTTATATGTTCCTCCTAACTCTTGGTCTATATTAGAATATCATCAATAAAGACCACCCATAATTTCTGTGGTAATCTCAAAATAATAGATACATTAAATCATTGGTATTTTCATTAGGACTTGTGAGTTTTAAATGGAATAATTATTAAACCAATGTTTCCATACATTGTTCAAAATTATGTTTTGTGTGTATCTTATTTCATTACCATTCATTGGTGATACCACACCCGAAGGTCCACATTAGAGAAATAACTTGACCCACATTTCATATCAAACAACTCATACATCTATGTAAGGGGATACATGTTATTTAAAATGATTATCTCATCATAATCAATGTTGTGGTGGATTTATCCATCCTTCTTCATTGCAAATATGATTGAATCACACCATGGTAAAGTATTCAAGAATATAACACCCTTATCTGGATATTCCAATCACTGATTCTTAAGATCTTCTGACACAATATTGGTCATTCATTAATGTTTCTTTGATATATATAGAGAACATGGATTAAGAACAATTTAATAAATAATGTATCAATCAGTAAAAAGAACATGAAACACATTCAGGAGAACATCTAGGTAATCCATCATGATGGTAATGCATTAAATAATGTTCTTCACCATTGTCTCAATCATTTGAGTGAGATATGCATTGTCATAAAGTAGTAATATGGACACATGGGATTATGAATTTAAAGGAGATTATTATTCCTCCTTGCACTTGTATTGAAATACAAGATGCATAGGGATATGAAGAGTAATCTCCCTTTTCTAATAGTTGATTTTGGGTTTTAATAAAGATAATGAAATCGTTCCAAATTTTTTATTTAACACCCCCAAATTATGAAATGATTATTTGGTGGTTTAGTCCATAAATATTAACCAGGGATGATTTATATACTTTGGATGTAATAATTTTCCAACTTTCGTTTGTCACAGATAACATAGCCTCCATATTATGATGTGGTGTTTGAATAGTTCTTCTAAAAATAGAAGATATAAAATTAGGCATAGAACTAGAATCAAATATTCCATTTCTATTCATTAATGAATAACCAGCATATGTATCACCACATTGTTGTCTTGTTCCACCTTAGTAGTAGTTACAGTATACTCCATACAATGTTACCTTATAGGTTGTTTTCTAATCCTCCATAAACCATGGGATTAAGAAATTGTGTTCCAAAATTCACATGTTCCATGAAGTTGAATCACAACACTTTATGCTAAGTGTTGATCAGAAATATCCTCTCTATGTCCGCATTAGTGGAAATTTTTATTTCACATTGGATTCTCATACCCAGATTTCATATTTGACCAAATTTTAATCTTTTATTGGTTACCTTTTGTTTGGTCCCTGGATTTTTCTACCCAGAATTTTGTAATGTGGGACATTCCTTCTTCCTTCCATCATGGGATTTTTTTCCTGATCTACCCATATTAGACACAATTTTGTTCTTTTTTTTTCACCAGACCTATGAGACCATTGAGAGTCTCTTATCTCCATTTTATCAATGAGGTAACAACATAAAATCTCTTTTTAATTTTAGAAGTATTGTAACACCAATTATTTTAATAGACTCGTATTTAATCTTCTAAATAAGTTACCCACCTTACATTCATTGTTCATAACAATGTCAGATGAATATCAGGAAATCCTTGTAATGTTTTCATCATACTCTTGGTTTTTATAATTTTCCTAGTAATTATGTCCTAGTAAATCCCTTTAAATATTTAGATGGAGGGTTAAGAGAAAATATTTATTGAAAAAAATTTATTTACTTCCTCCCAATCCATGGAATCAATTTACTCTTTGAACATCATGTTTTTTATTAGTTTCCAAAACTGATAATATTTTCCATCAAAATGATAGAACTACATCACAATCTTCTCTTCTTCGAGGCACTATAGGATATAAAATACCATTAAAATGGAGTTATCCACTATTCAGTGATGAGTGGATCAGAATATCCAATAAACATGGGAGGACTATTACAGTTAAAAGATTCGACTACAACATGCTTATCATAGTAGAAGGTGTTCATTACATGGGATTTATGTTATTACTCATTACATGAGTCAATTGAGAGAGTAAACCCCTGAATGTTTTAGCACTATATCCAATCATTTTTGAAATAACATTAGGTAAATTGTCACATTTCCTCTCACATTGATTTTTTGAACAAGTTATTCTATTCCAAGAAATTAAATATGAAAAGTATATCATAATTAGGTTGCTCTAATACATAACTAATAA
The DNA here is from genome assembly GCA_963277665.1 of Viscum album. Lineage (NCBI taxonomy): Eukaryota > Viridiplantae > Streptophyta > Magnoliopsida > Santalales > Viscaceae > Viscum > Viscum album. The sequence continues at coordinate 2,105,531,790 of OY728148.1, forward strand.
ACATAATAAAAGGAATATTTTAATATACAAGTATAATATAGTGAAGGAAAATCATATCCTAAATTTTGATTCATTTGGTTTTAATCTTGGTTATCCATGATATGTTTCCTAACATATACTTTCTTAAGGGATTTTTTTTTTCACAAAATATTACTTTATAATGATATTATTAATTTAAAAAAGATTATTCCCTAGGTGTGTTAAATAAAGATTAATGTTTGTCCTGTTTTCAACTACCATGATTCCCTAACACAGCACTGGAACACCTTGTCTACTTATTTACTGCTAGGTAAATATGTTAAAGAACAAATTCCACTTTTATTTTCCAAAAAGGGATGTGTTTTCTTGATATACCACTTACCATATACTTACATATATTTGGGATGTATTTTTAGAATTACTATTATACAGAAGGTTTATACTAAAGTTAACTATTTATAATCTCTAAAAATAACAGAACAGTCTTATGATACTATCTATAGTAACCATATCATTTACAAAAATCATTACATGATTTTTGTCATAATTAAACAACATATTACAAACCCTGGAACGTAATGTATAGTTTATTTGGATGATTATGTTCATAATTAAACATAACTAAAATATATTTTATTTAATATCCATAATGTACTGAAAAATTCAAATGACCTCTTATAACCGCATAGGATAACCATGGAAATACACAAATAAAAGGGAAGTGATAAAAATCCAAATAAGGAAATAAATATTGGAATAAAACATAGAACAAAGGTTAACAATCATAACATGATGACATAACAAGATTGAAACATGAATAAACATGAATAATAAAAAGTATGAAATTGGGTCATATAATCCTGTAATGAAAGTAATATTTTAGAAACATAATACATGACATTATAAAGAGTCACGATTCATTTCCCATATAAGAGAACAAGTGAAGTGTAACTCCTAATATCATTGCACATGGATCACGAGTCAAGGTTAACCACTAAGGCTATTTCACATGATGTCTCATGAGAGTCAATATTACCAAATTCACTGTATCCCTATTTAGGTAAACCCATCATAAAATGTTCATGAATATTTTTTCAAGAAAATAAATCCCATATAAGAAAAATAACATTAAAAAACGGTTACACATGAAATGAATTGAGTAACATATTAAAAAAACATCAAACTAGAATATCATAATGTTGACCATGAAAGGTTGGATTTAAATCATACATAGAATATAATAATAGAATATAGGCATATATCATGTTATTTTATATTCAATTGATTTGAATAGTGTGATGAAAAACTACAGAAATAAAATGTTCTATTACTATTTAAGTAAAACATCAAAAATTAATTAAAATGGAATGAAATAATTGATTGTATAATACCATTATCTAATGAGGATATTTTTTGATGAATAAAGGAGTCAATTTATCAAAATAATGGTGTATTAAAATGAATTATGTAGTGTACATGAAAATGGGTAAGAAACAGGAAGTACACCTGAATCGGGTTTGATTTTTTAGAATGATTTAATTAGAGAACCTTATTAAAAAGTGGGTCATCCAATCAAAGAAGGATTATATGATATAGATACATGAGGACAGAATATATAAACATAAATTATATATACTATGTAAAAATAAATATTATTTACATTGGAAAAATAGATAGAACACATAATCCAAAATAAATATGGATTATTAAAAAATATCCCTTAGATTATTTCGAAAAGGATTATTCACATGATCTTAATGTATGAATAAATAAATTAAATCAATAAATTAATTAACTCAAAACCTCTTATAAATTTAGTTTAGTAATATTCATTTTATTATGTTCATTTAGGCCCATTTTTATGGGTTATGAAATTCAATTTCATTGTTCGAGAGTGTCAGTTTCCTTGGTTTAATTGATCAGTTTACATGTATATGTGTATAGAATATCATGAAGAATGAGGATTGTTTTCCATAATTGAACATATATGTTGTTAATTAAATTATATAATTTTAAAATACAATACCTAATTAATAATATTTAAAACACTTATTTACATATAATATGATATAAATATATCACATTACAATTTATAAAACACTTAAATTTTATTTATACATTGATAAGTAATGTTATGATTCTATATTCCATTAATTATTTACAAGGTTTATATTTCTATTCAAATGGACAAGTTAGTATATTATTATTGTATGACCCTTAAATTCTAGAAGATAGTCTTGTATCATTCATTAATTTTTTATAATGTTTGTATTGTGTTATCTATGTGATTTAATGAGATTTATACTGTATGAAATGATAATATGAATGGATTTGGAATTGATAAAAAAATCATTGGACATGAACCTTTGTGACCGAAGTTATATTTAGAATTTTTTTAATGTAATATGAATATAAACTTTTTATGTCGAAAACCTGTATGAAGTCTTCTAAAGAAAATTCTATGTCAGTGAATACTAAGACATCCCGCATGATAATCTTAGATAAAATTACAGGAAAAAAATATAAATCTTGCGGTGCTCACCATGTGGACTTATCAAAAACCAATCTATGTTCTCTTAGTATCATGCCTTGGAAAAAGTTAGAGCATTATATAAGTATACCATAACCAAATTAACTATTCAAATAATATTCTCTTAAGTCTACTGGAGTACGTTATTCAATATATAATTTCATGTCATTTTGTAATCATATAGATTTATTAATTTCAAACATGCTTAATGGTAATCATGTAAATCTATGTGATTGGATCTACTTGTTATTATAGAAAAAATATGGACGTATTGAATTATCCAAGATCCATATACGCCTAAACACGGATCTTTACCTCGGAATTCCTCACAAGAATATTTAAACTCACCCTCATATAATGGATCTTGATCTACTTAAGGAAATTAATCATTGAGTTCTCTTTCTATGATCCTATGTTGACTATGCATGTTCTTGATCTTCATAATGTTATACTTAAGAACTAATTGTGGATTGATTCCAATAATCATCAGATACATAGTGATGTCCAAGTAGTATACATTGGATCCATTCATATTTTATGTTCCAATCAATCCCAATTATGTTATAAAATTCATAAACCTTCCAAATTATGGGTATCTATTCCCCAAACCAATTCCACTTAAAATCTCATATTTATTCTAGTAATCATGGTTAAATGTCTGATATAGAAAGAACATTAAATTCACCAGTGATATTATTGAGAAATAACATCTAAAGAAGCACTCTTTTAAATCACTTTAGATAATCATATATTTGATGAAGTGATCTATTTTTTTAGAATCATATTTTTTAATTATGAAATAATCTCAATCTATATGGGTTTTGTTTTCTAACACCCATTATTGTGCATCCTTAAATTTTCCATCAATCATTTGGGAATTTGATGATTGTGAAAAATATTTAAGTATTTTAAATGATGAAATTCAAAATGAAATACATTAATGCTTGGGATTTGGTTTAATGGGACATACCATGGGACCTTTTACACTCAACATATAAATCTATTCTAATATGTCAAAACTATCCTTTTCTCAAAAATATTTATATAACCATAACATTCCACTCAAAACTAAAAGAGAGGAACGTATAGTGAAGAGCCATGCCACACCCAATGGAAGCCATCTTGGTCCATCCAGTGATTTAGAAGGGGAAGTATAGCTCAAGAAATTAGTAGGTGGGCCCATGTATGGGCCCTGAGGTGTGCAAGTCCGATGTCACATATTGACTAAGACAGAAGCACAGTGGTCCAAAGATTTGGTGGAGGTGATGCAAATAGTACAGGTGCCACCCCCATTACTAGATCGATGAAGTTGAAGACACTAAATAGTTTATATACCAGAGGAAATGTGGTGATAAAATTTGATGTGGGCCTGGAGAATAGAATATGGACTATCTTATCACACAAACATCCAGTTTTAGATGTTCACATACATCATTATAATCATAAAATAGAAGAAAATTGATCTCATTCTACACAGTTTTTGAATTATCCAATATTTAATAGTGCTATTCTTCTTTTTTAACCACCTGAAAACATGGTTCGATGGACCAGGTCTTACCCAACACTCGCTAGTAATCACCACTATATCTATAGTGCTTTAATGATAATCATCCACGTGTTAGATTAATATCATGAGAAACCATGATCTGTAAATAATAACGCCATTGACATCCCCTGAGTGCTCTAGCCCAAGGATATAAGCAATACCATGAACATCCATTGATAATGATATCGAAGTGAAAAAAATAAACTAAGGAATCATGACCACTTTATGACTACAAACACTTCAACCACATCAATTATTTTTCAACCTATATAATTTTTATTTTTCTGATCACAAGATGACATGTATGAAAAACGAGGGAAGAAGGATCACACAAATCCACTCATTGCCACATGATATCAATTTGGAAAAACATCAACACCATAGTTGGTGCATTTGGAATACACCAACTACAATGTGGCACCACCATAATCTAATCATCACCTATAAATATATTTCTACCATCATAAAAATAGATAAAAAATGATATGTGAGGGAAGGGAGTGGAAGTTGAAAAAAAGAAGGTGGGTGGACCAACATAACATGTCTCGGATGGTCCCCAAATAACATTATTAGGTTATCATGAGACCCTACTATATATACTTTTACTCTTTGGAGATTTCTTGAAGTATTGAGCACTACATGATGCACGATTGGCATTGGGTATTACCATGATCATGTCACATCCCCACTATCATAATTACCTCAATGAACATGAGATTCTTCCATGTAGAAAATCATGGTGTTCACCCCACGAAATCATCCACAAAACACATGCAGGACTATTTTTTAGATCATGTGATCACATGAGCAATAGAGTTTCAAATTAGGAAACATGTCAACCTTTGATCATGTGAATCCAAAATTGCATATTCCTTACAAGGATCATATATAATCCCATAAACGACATTTTTGGACTTTAGAAACCCTTTAATATCCATGATATGGTAGTAGGCAACATCATGAGACCCAATTTGGATGATAATGTAATTACATGAATGAAGAAGCCTCATTAGAACCCTCCTTAGTTTGAGATTACATCATGAACCCATGATCTTGCAGGATTCAACCTTTGGATTTGACAGCCAAGATATATATCCACCAGTTCATTCCCCTGTTCTAGGGAAAGTTGTATCTTTAAATCAGGATGTATTCATGGGGTATAGCACTTGGCCTCTTCAACACAAATCATTCTTGAAAATTCCATTATCATGAAAGGAAAAAAATTGAGGTTATGTACCCCTACTCATAGGAAGATGGTTTCCCATATAAACATATGACATTATCCCTTAGTTCAAGAATCTCAATACATGGAAGACAATAAGATCCTAAAAACATCATAATGACCCCTCCACATGAATTGTTTAAATATAAATGATTGCAATAATCTTTATTATACTAGTGAAGTCTTTGAGTGACTTCGAAAAATCTTGTTTATGTTGCACCAAGACTTGTACAAGATAGGTTGACCTCACATTATATTATCGAAATTTCATCTTTTCACATATCATTCAAAAGAAAATCCAAAATTGATCAGGCAACAACCCCTTGAAATGATTGTATTATCATGAGACAAGACTTAGATAATCCATATCAATCATGATAAGCACTGTGGAGTAGTTTCTCTTGGTCTTGGGAAGATGTACTTGAAAATTCACTTGGATCATGTGAGGGGAAAATTGACATGTTATCATGATAATGTGATTATCCATAGAAATTTACACACTATCATTAAAAGGACAAAAGAAATTTTACATTAATCATGTAGAAATGTATGGTCATGATTGTTTGGATCGTGTATAATACCCTACACAAGTATGCTTTGGTTATACGAAGCATATTTCCATTACCGCATAACTCTTGAAAACTCTTTGAAATAAATTCAGTTTAACAAGTGAAATATCCTTGATATATCATATTGGATAAAGGAAACTATTTTATTTAACTAAATTTGAATTTAAAAAGCATCTTAATAATTCTACATAAATTCCCATGGATGTGTCTGCCATAACAGATCGACACACCAATATATCATACTATCAACCAAAACATCTCCAAAAAGCATGCATGACATATCGGGAAAATCCCTAATGAAATTTCAACAAGTATATATGGGACCATGAAATTTCAAATCTGGAACAGAACCTTTGGATGCATCCCATATAACATACGATGTGTTCTTTGATGAGATAGGGTCGTGTAATTACAAGGCCATGCAAATGTAATTCTCTAAGATAGACCATTTATCAGTACAATAAATATTTTATTATTAAGAGGATAAATAATTAGTTTGTAATTTGGAATCCTCCACTACTAAGCCCTGATTGTCAACAAAATAAAATATGTCCACAATAATAAGAAATCCATTTTATGTATCCCCAATTAAAAGGAAATCAATCCTATTATAAACACATAAAATCCTTAGGAACCTGAAAACAATAATAATATTTTCACGTGTGATCATCATACATATCCTATCAACTTATAATGTTATAAGTGTACTATGAGAACTCTGAATCCCATCATAACTAGGATATGTACGAATCCATTCTATGTTCTGAGAACCAATCATAAATACAATTCAATGTATGTCCATTCATTTAACATGTATTCATGACATTTGTGAATAAATTATCTTTCATTTCCTCCATTAATTCTCTTCTATTAGTGGATGAAAATAGGAGTTTTATAGTGGTATCATTTTATGATTATGCCCCATTAAATCCCTCAAGAAAAACAAGCCCATTACTTTCTTGGGGGGATGAACTAAACTATGATGATTCTTAGTCTTGTTATAAAACTGGATACATTGGAAACCTTAATAAGTCCTGAAATACATACCATATACTCTATTTGTTTTGTAATCATTCCTTGAAATGGGAATCATTTATCTGTAATCCCCAAATATGTATGGTCTCAGGAAATATGTATAATATACCAGTATGTATTGTATCTCACAACCATCATGTATGGTTGTATCAATAAAACAATGAGGGTTCTTTTATCTGTGTCCATCTTTGGGATGTAAGACTGATTACATATCATCTGCACACAATGGTCTATATTAAAGAAAAAAAATCCAGGGTAGTCTTATGTAGATAATAATCACCTATGAATTCTATAGTACTATCTCTCAAGATATTGATTGAAATAGAATGTACTACCAAGATTATTATTCTTAATATAAAAAGGATATGTAGGACACCTCATCGGGGTCGGAGACTGATATTGACATCCTCACTGCATGATGTAAAATTGTATAGATTGGTCCATTCACCCAAACATAAACTATAAAAAATGAAATACATGGGTTTTTATTCTTATTAAATTTGATATGTAGGGTGCATTATATATGTTCAATACTATATCCAAGTCACCAACCACATATTTGGATGACAATAAACAATAATATCATTGAGCATGGACAAGTCACATTGCATCATAACTAAATAAGATAGTGATAGAGAAACAATTATATGGAATCCCTTATTCCAACAGATACATCTTTATAATCATGACTTTAAAACAGTGGTAACTAATATTGCATAGGGTTATTGAAAGTATTTTAGAAAAATATCATAAATCTATATGAGATTCCTAGTGTATTCAAAAATTACACCATCTAAATGGTATTATGAACCCGTAATCCCATCCACCTGACCAATGAAAGCCCCTAAAAGTTATTGGGCATTAAAACCAATATTAACGGTTTCCATTGCAATGTAGGTCAATAAACAGTTATATATTGGGGAACAATTTAGAGTTTATATGGAAAAATAATAATATGGAATGCTATATGGGAGTGATTGAGCTAGGCCTTAAATCCCCCAAAATCAAATCATTAGGATCAATCCAATCCAAATCTAGAAATTCCAATGAATCAATGATATACAATAAACACAGTATCAGTGTATCATAAGTATATTGATTGATCATATTAAATGCATTGGGTCAAATAAATGAAAATGGTAACACAATAAGTTGGTTGAATTTCATGTCAAAGGTCATGTGTAGGCATAGTATGATGTACAATAATGACATGTTCAATGGATTTGGTGTGATCAGGTTAGTGTGTCCAAGTCTGTTTGTATGATCATCAAAATGTGTCAAAGGTATTTTCAGTGATGGGGTCGAAATATTCAAGGGATTTCTTGTGATGTAGGTGACAATTCAAAAGCCATTTCTAGGAAGGGTTCCATATACTGAAAGGATTTTACCTAACACAGATAACATTTAAAAGGTATTATTCAATATCGTACTTACATTTACAAGGTTTATCTTGGGAGTAGGTTTATATTTATAAGGGATTTCACAGTGTGAGGATGAAATTTCTAGGATATTTTCTTAATTAGATCAACATATACAAGGTCGTTCACATGATTAGGATGACATGCCCAATTTCACTCTCATGACTAGTCCAAAACGTCTAAGGTCCTTCATATGATCATAAAGTAATCACAAAACCTATCATATATTATCATCTGAATAGTGATGCAATATAAATTTCCAAAGATTACATTATTTACATCCTTCAGAAGTTGAAGGTCATCCCCATTTTCCTTCTATTTTCCACTAGTGAATCACATCATCATGTTGAAATATTGGTAGTCCATTATATGGTAAATGAAATTATCCATTGAACCATGTAATCCCTTCTTGAGAATAATATCATAACCTCAATTGTGTAAGGATATAATCATTTACAACCCACATAACATGAATCCCATAGTGTTTTCAATCAGTTATTATTGGGGTATCATGTGATCAAGATGAAATTTATATGGATCTTCACTTGATTTGATTGATATGTTTAAAATATTTTTCATTATAAATAAACTAATAATGACGATACCATGATGAGTAGTGAAACATTCATCACATAAGGATCCTATCATTTATAAATTTTTTCATTTGATGTCCATGGTTTTGTTAAATAATTTTTTACACTAATGCATTTTTTTTTTCAAAATGAAATGTCAAATAGATATCAATTGATCAATGAGATAATCACATGAACTAAATAATCTATTTAGGACAATAATAACATAAATTAATCTAAGAAATGATACTTATATTTAAATCCTAATTACTAGAAACCCACAATTTTGTTTAATTGGTTTTCCACCAATTAAACCAGTGATCATGTTAAAAGGCCTAGGGGATTTCCAGTGCTCAGTATAACGTTACTAAGTTTCTTTTCATGATCAATAAAATAGTCACATGAACTATGTAAGCTCATTTCATGACCCAATTTTAATGGTGTTTATAGCATGACTATGATGGGGTATAATGTGATCAAATATATATCAAGAGAAATAATTCTCAATTTTCAAGAAAAATGTTATCTTTTATTTTTTGTTCCACATATTTTTTTCAAGGATTACACAATACTGATCTTCACAAAGGGGATGTGATCATGTACACTTGGTGTTGGATCCCCATATGGTAATGCTTATTTATTTTAAATGATCCAATTTGATACATGTCCTTTGGGTGTTGATAAATTTATTTTTTTTATTCTCATTTAGAATACATCAATGAATATTCATACGAGAAAGATTGAATTTGAGAGAGAATTAAAAAAAAATTACTAGAGTTTTCTCATGGAAAGCACAATAGTGGTTGAACTTATTACCCATGTATAGGTTCAATTATACCTTTCTAGTATCAAATTTCTATAATTTTTATAATAACATATTATTCCCATCAATGGATTTGATTACATGAATTCATCCATTATATGCATCTTGGTCAATCCTAGGAGTCCCAGACTGAGTCAACATGAAGCGATATCAAAATCATAAAAAAACTGAAAATTTTATATTCATGTGAACAATATTCATGCTGTTAAATAATTATTACCACTATAAATCCTCGAGATTCACTGTTGACATGTTTTTATCAAATTGAAACCTCTTCCTCATAGTGAATATTTATTTTTACTCTGTGAATTTTTTCTTTCAGCTCATTTTACATTACTTTCTCTTTTTAAATTTTTCTCCATGAAAATAACTCAATAAATGATCTTATCACAATATAAATAGATATTTCAAATTACGAATAATGATTATAATATATTATTTCTCTAATTAGAAATCATTATTTCTGTGTCATATTTTGACATATCATATCACTGCCTGAAATGATTTTTGTTCATTTCATTCATTTCTTTTTGGTTTTCCTATGACCTCAATTTAACCATTTCCTACAAAAATATTAATGGAATGATAATTATATTTGAATGAATGATAATTTTTAAATTAAATTATTTTAATTTTAATTCTAAAATTGTATTCATGGTATATTGATATTATATCCACTAACATGAAATTTAGATTTTTATCATGAAAGAATTCATAACATACTACAAAATACACTAACTAAAGCATGATTAAAATTTGAATGTCATCATAATCGAGTTTTTCAGTGTGGAATTAAATATTCATGAACCATATAATTAAAAATTCATCAGCCCCCACCCATTTTGAAATAAATCATGTCATCATTTATATTCCATTTTATTTTCATAATTGACCATGTCTCCCATCTTTCCATTTATATTCAAAAATTAATTATTAATGTGAATTGAAATTGTAATTTTCCAGCCTCTAAATTATTTTCACTCTCTAGTCAATGTGAATCTGTAAAAAGATTTTTTTCATACATTGAGTCATGTTACTCATTATAGGAATGAAATGTATCTAATATATACACCTCATAGAGATAAAGTCACAATTATTCATGAGGCCTATATCATCAGGATCAAATGAATCTGAGGCATTAGGAAAGTTGGTAAGGATGATAAAATAATTAAATATAAAAAAGATCATATTATCTAAATTACTTTTCAAAATCATAAATTAAATATCAACAAAAAATTTTCCATTAATATTTGAAATCTCCACTTTAATCCAACTCAATGAATGGTTATCTATCAATGAAATAAAATAATCATATATTTTTTATTGTTTTTTTCTACTTTTTTCATTTAGTCAATTTTTTCTATTTTTCTGAATGGTATACATTTCATAATGTTTTCATGTACTACCCAACAACAAATTATTTACACATTGAAATAATATTAATATTTAGAAAAAGACTATTGTATATGTAATAATTATTTTTAATCCACCCATTAGACAACACATTTTTTCAATAGGATATGAATGAAATTTTAATAAATGACCATCATAGAACATCTACCCAATTTTCCATCAAATCCCTCAAAAATCCATTACTACAAGAAAATCATCCACTTACACGGTGTATATGCGCTCCCCAAATAGAAATATTTAAATATCATGTAGAATACTATGATTTGGATAATAAATGACAAAGTAGACTTGTAGTATGGATCTTCTATAAAAACATTATTCATTTCCTAAATGATCTTTTTAGAATCAATTTTAAATGTGTGTATTAGGATAAAGGGATAAATTAGAAATTTTTTACCATTCATATTAAAATTGAATTTGAATAATCATATGTACTATAAGATGAAGAAAAAGTTTTATAGGTAAAAATGATCGAGTCTCTTAGGAAATATGATCTTAAAAAGATTAGAAATGTTGTGTTTAGAATATATTATGGGAATAAAAAAATTATTTGGAAAAAAATTCCTGTAAATGTTCTCAAAAACATTATTTAATTAATTTCTGGGAAATAAAATTTATATAAAATACTAGAAAAAAATCATTTACATGAATTAACTAATCACCCTGAATAATTTATTATTAAATCCATTTACAATGATTTTCATTACTAATTAATTCCCATATTTTACTCATTTTAAATTTCTGAAATGCAATCCATAATATTTCATGATTTATATCTTAATTAGTTTTATATCATTGATTAGTGATTAAGGAACAATTTAATTGTGGGTATAAAATTCCATATAAAAATTACTAATAAATATTGTATGTGAGTAATAGAAACTACTAAAATTAAAATATATATTCCCATATTTAGTATAAGTTATATATTTATAGCCATGATCTACGATTAGTCAAAATACATGCTATGTTTGGTAAAATATCATGGCATGATCCTATCATTAATGGAATGCATATCCTATAGTAATACATTTAAATTTATTTCATATTTCTTTGACTTAAAAACTTTTTGAATGGAAAAAAAATTAAAAAATAACTAAAAGTGTAGGAAATTATTCTATCAAACTAAAAATGATAGTTGAAGTGGCCCTGAACATAAAAACATAATACTAAAAATCCAAAGGAACTCAGTTTCCCTCTCAAAAGATATTCTTTTAATGTAAATGTATCAACCTTACTTCTTAATATATTTTGATGATTGGGTAGAATGATTTTATATCATACCCCAACCATAAAAAATCAAAAAACCATTTAAAACTTTTAATAAATATATTTTTTAATAAATGTGTCCCATACCACTAAGAAACTTTTACAGGAATTAACATTTTAAAACATTAAAATCGATTACAATATATCATAAAAATCATTATTTATACATGGACATTAATGAGAAATATTTATAAAATATAATTTTTTATAACCTTTGAAAATATTTTTTACTTAAAACAATCTCCTACCACTTGATAAAATAAATGAATGATAAAAATAATGAAATAAAATTAGCCAAATATAATAATATGATGTGAATTAAAAAACTTCATGATATAATATTTCAAAGGGTAGTATATACACTATAAAATGTAATTGAATTAAAAAACAATATTAGTCTCCATGAAATTTAAATTGAGACGAAATCCATTACAATTATCATATATTTAGATTAAGGATAAATACATGACATAATTATGTGTGAAAAAATATAAATACATCAAATATAATTGGATATTTAATATAAAACAATCAGTGTTCATTCACCCAAATTCTTGGAAAATCAAATCTAATGAATTGTACATTTAACCCAATGAAATGATATTGCATTTAGATTTCCCTTACAATGTTCATATAAATTATATTAAAATCTATCAATGGGGTTATTAAGTGTAACAACAATATATCAACAGAATGGGAAGTATAAATTAAAACAAAATTAAATAATTAGTGTTTCCACATATAATATTAGAATACTATAATCAATGAAATATGTGTAAAACCTAATTAGTGGAAATGAAGTTTAGAAATTATCGTGGGAAAATTTTGTAGCTTAACGATGTCACTTAATAATTTATAAAATTATTTGATGAGAGAGAAAAGGTCTATCATCATATTGACATAAAAGGGATTGAAATATTGTAATAAAATAGCATATCCCAATATAATAAAAGTTAAATTAAATGACATAACCTAGAAGAATCCATTGACTAAATGATGAGTGTGAAAGGTACCCTTAACATGAGTTTGACTTATCTAGTTAATTATTTATATTCTTGAATTATAAAATAGGTTAATTTCTACTTTCATTAATAAAATTTTTCATGCTTATTTTTCATTTAATATTACGTATCTTCATTTTATAAAAATTAATTATTTATTTAAGTTTATATTGATTGTTTAGTCAATATTCGGTACTTGGGTCAAAAATGAACTTCATATAATTACAGATTGTCCATGTGGTAAAAAGTACATTATATAAAGAATTGTATTAATGATTTAAATACAATATATAAGCATTATATTTATCTATTTATTATATTTAATCACATTTTGACATAATAAATGTAATTCACCTTCTATGGTGTAGATAAGACAGAAGTACGCATAAACACTACTTTCATTTCATTGTATTATAAATGAAATTAAAACAAAATGATACATAGGAATATTATAATTATATAATTATATCATATTTAATATATGTTACAAAAATTCATTAACATCATCATGTATACGTTCAATGAATGGCATGAACGATTCATATCACATGAGGGCGTGGTAGTCCGCATTTCATCCAATGAAATTATCTTATTTACACATTACCGAAACCATAAAGGTATGATGTAAATAAATTTAAATAATCATAGATAAAATATAAATATAATATATATCATATATAACTATAGTTCGAACATAATTCCCCTTATGGTATGTGGTACTGTAAAATTGATCAATCATTCTTTTGTGATTATTAGTTCAGTGTACACAGAAATGATATGTTTGTATCCATTAGATGGTGGTGTGTGTAAGTGTAGTTAAAATAATTCTCATAAAAATCCTCTTATACTTCAGATAGTGTTTTAGTTATGTAATTTATGTAAAATAAGAGTGTATGGAGTAGGGAAAAAATAACTAAATTGAACTTGAGAGAAGATGTTACCTCAAAATCTGGTATCTTCTATTGATTTGATCCAAAAGGATATATTGAATTGTTATCATCCCTAGGAAAGGTTTTTAAGATGATAGGAGGGACGTTGGGATCTTACGTGAGAAGAATTTGGACGAGCCAATGGGAATGAAAATTGTCAGTTATGTGGGTAGAGGTTATGGTTTTTTACAATAGGTAGGAGGGGCACTTTAGGAAATCCTAGAAATATAAATATATTATAATATCTATTTCTACTAAAATGAAATCAAATTTGGAGAGACATATGATAAGAAGAATATATGTCTGAAAAAAAATCATCTAATAATAATTATACATGTTTTGGATATTTTTAAATCCTTATAATTATTATTTAACACTTTTTTACTTTTAAAATTTTATTAAGAATTGATCACTTTAAGAATAAATATAGTTACCAAAAAATGAAAAATTTAAAATGAAATAGCAATTTATATATGTTTATATTTCTCATAACCATTTGTAAAATTCATTTATTTTTTTGAAATTTTATAATATTTAATTAAATATTTTACATTTTAATATATCAATGATGAAACTTTAGACACTATTCAAATCATGAGTTTTTAAAAAATCCATAAACAAAAGATGATATGTATTAGAAAATGAAGAATATAGGATTAAAAAAAAATATTCTGGTCGATGCAGAATATCAATTTAGAATCACTCTTCATCCTCGGTTGGTGCATTCATAATCCACCACGTACAAAGTAACAACACCATCAGCCTATCATAACCTATAGATATCATTTTCCAATCATAAAAAATAGAAACACAATGATAAGTGAGGAAAATTACCGGGAGCTCAAAAAAACAATTTGGGTGCAAGAACAGAAATTCTAAGTGATCATCCCCAAATAAGAATATTATTTTATCATGATATACGACTATATGGACTTTTATTGTTAGGAGATTGCATGATGTATTGAGCACTACATGATGTTATATTCACATGGGGGTTTCACACGATCATGTGACATACCAAGAAGAATCATGACCTCAATATGAATGGACTTCTTCCATGTATAAAACATTGGTGTTCACCCCGTGAAATCATCCAAATAACCCGTAGAGTATAGTATTTCAGATTTTCTGATCACATGGGCAATAGAGTCTCATGTGAGTAAGCATTTCAACCTTTAGACACGTGAATCCAAAATCTATCTTTCCCTATAGGTCTCATAGAAAATTCTATACATGAATTTATTAGACATAAAAATCCATTGAATATATATTGTATTGTAGTAGGAACCATCACAAGTCTATATTTGAAAGATAATAGAATTGCTTGATTAAAGAAGCCTCATAGGAACCCTCCAATGTACTAGATTACATCATGAACCCATGAACATGCAGGATTCCACCTTTGGATTTGGCATCCAAGTCAAATATCCCTCAATTAATTCCCTC
Organism: Viscum album; assembly: GCA_963277665.1. NCBI lineage: Eukaryota > Viridiplantae > Streptophyta > Magnoliopsida > Santalales > Viscaceae > Viscum > Viscum album. The sequence continues at coordinate 2,105,547,542 of OY728148.1, forward strand.
GTTCTAGGGGAAGAATCATCAATATATCATGATGTTTTCATGTGGTCTAGGACATGTCATCTTAATCAAACAACATTCCTGCAAATGTCCCTATCATGTAATGTAGAATCTTTGGACATGTATCCATTTTCCTAAGAAGATGATTTTCTATATAGGAATATGACATGATACCTTGGTTCATGAATGTCAATACACAAATTGTAATAAGATCCTAAAAACATTTTAGGAACCCTCCACATTAATAGTTTAAATACATAAAATCATAATACTATTCAGTGGTCATGTGGTCTCCATAGGTGAAATTCTATGAATCGTGTAGTTCATACACCAAACCTTGTCAAATTTCAGTTGACCTCACAATAGTTTATCAAAATTTCACCTTTTTCACACAGAAGTCCAATGAAAATCCTAATTTGATCAGAAAAAATACCATTGAAATATCTGTATAGTCACGTGACAACACTAGGATAAGACATATCAATCATGATATAAACCATGGAGTAGTTCATCGTAGTCTTGTGAATATGTCCATGAAATTTCACTTGAATCGTGTGAGGGGGACATTGACATGTCATCATGATAATTGAATTTTCCATAGACATTTCAGAATTTTCATACAATAGACTAGATACATGTTATATTGATCATGTAGAAAAGTATTTTCATGTGTACTTTGATCATGTGAAAAGCCCTAGACATGTCTGCTTTGGTTATGTGTAGAATCATTTCCATAACTGCATCACTAATTAACATTCCTCCAAGGAAAATTATTTGATTATAAGAATGATCATTGATATATTTTCTTGGATTAGGAAAAATATAGTATACATGTGAAATTATAATGTACAATGCATCTTAGTAATTTCTAATAGACTACCTTGGATGTCTGTCCCACAATAGATTGAAACCCTAATATATCAGACGAATGCTCAAGACGCCTCTAACAATCTTGCGTGACAAGTTAGGAAAAATGATTATAACATTTTGACAAGCCTATATGGGCTCATGAAATGTTGACTCTAGCAAGGAACATTTGGTCACATACCATATAACATGGGAATTTTTCATGATGAGATAGGGTTATGTAATTACAATATCCAACTAATGTCATTATCTTGGATATTACATTTATCATTACAACCTCTCTTTAATTCGTATGTGGATAAATAATGAGTGTGTAATTGGGAATCCTCAATTCGTAAGCCCTGATGATCAACATAATATAATACTTCCCCAATAATAGGGAATCCTTAGTGTGTAAGCCAAAATTAAATGGTAATACATCATGGTATAAGCCAATACCTTTCCTAGAACCCCAAGGATAATAATAATGTTTTCATGTGTGATCATACACCTTATCCTATCAACTTGTTAATTTATACGTGAACTATGATAACTCTGATTCCCATCATAACTGGGATATTTAGGGGGACATTCTAAGTCATGATCCCTAATAGGAATCCACTTCAGTTTATGTATATTCATTTACCATGTATTCATGAATTATTTGAATAAATTCACCCAGCAGTCTTTCATTCTGCCTCATCTATCAGTGGATGAAAAAAGGACTCACACACATGCATCTTTTTTTGTTTAATCCTCGATCATTCCCTCAAGCACCTCATGCCCATTAGTAGGTTTTCAGATGAACTGAACATTGATGAATATTATTCTTGTTATAAAATAGGATATACGGGAAGCCTTATTAAGGCTCGAAATAAATACCATATCCCTTATTAGATGGGTAATCATTCCTCAAAATAAGAAACTTTTTTTAGTTATCCCCATGAATGAATGCTATCATGAAATATATACAATAAACCAGTATACGTTTTATCTGACAATGATTATGGATCTTGTTGACTTATCGATAATTGATGGTAGTATAAAAATAAAATTAAGGGTTCCACTAGTGTGGACCCATCATTGGTATGTACGTCTGATTACGTCTCATCTACACACAAAGGCCCATATTCACGAAGAACCAATATTGGGATGCCTTATGTAAATAATAAACACCTTTTAATTCTATTGTACTATCTATCATGACAATAATTCCAATAAGAAGTACTACATAGACTCTGATTTCTATTTAAAATTGTATATGAAGGACACATCATCATGGTTGGAGCCTGAAATTTCTATCCTCACTGCATGATGTTAAAATGAACAGATGGGTCCAGTCACCCGACCATAAACTATACAAAATAGAACTGCGTGGTTTTTAATTATTTTTTTATAAGATACGTAGGGTGCATTATAGATGTTAAATCTCATCTTCAAGACACCTACCAACTATTTGGATGACAATATACTCTACTGTGGTAAAAAATGGCCATATCCCAATGCATCAAAACTAAATTATAGAGACATAGAGAACCTATAATATGAACTCCAATATTCATATCAATTCATCATCATAGTCATTTCATAGAAACAGTGGTATCCAATCTTTCATAGGGGTTATAGAATTATTTTAAAAACATATCTTATATCTATAAGTGAGTCTTAGAGTATGCATCAATTCCACCCCCCAATTGGTATAATGATCCCAGACCCCCATCCATTCGACAAATGTCAGCCCCTATGAGTCATTGGACATGAAATCCCAGATGACTTATTTCCAATGAAATTTATTATAATAACATATTATATAGGTGAAACCATTGAGAGTTTCAATATAAAACTAAACTTATGGAAAGAAAAAAGAGAGTGAATGAGAAAAGCCATAAATCCCCCACAATCAAAACATTAGGAACAATCCCATTAAAATCCACAAATCACAATAAAACAATGATTTACAATGTACATTGTACCATACTATCCTTATAATATTACTTGAACCCATTAAACGTCTATGGTCACAAACCTGAAAATGTTAATATAATCAGTTTTTTGAATTGCATGTCCATGGTCGTTGGTAGGCATTGTATGATGTATAAGAATGAAATGTTCAATGGATTTAGTGTTATCAAGTAAGCATTTAAAATATTTCTTTCTTGATCAGAATAATTTGTTAAAGGGGTTTTGAGTGACGATGTTGAAATATCCAAGGGATTTCTCAGGATCTGGGGGACATGTACAAAGTCATTTCCATGAATGGTTCTACATGTTGAAGGGATTTTACCTAATGTGGATAACATGTCCAAGGAATATTTAATTATCATACTTACATGTCATAATATATTAATATGAACATGCCAATATTTTTAAGGAATTTTACTTTGTGAGGATGAAATATTTGCGGAATTTATCTAATTATTCCTACATATCCACGGTTGTTCACATGATCAGGATGACATGTCTATGTTCATTATCATTATCAAAAAAAAATTCCATGTCCCTTTGTATTATCAGTAACTAATCACACAAACCACAATAACATTTCTTCTTAATAATGATCTAACATCAATTTCAAAAAATTCCATCATTTACAACCTTCAATAAATGAGGACCGTTTCATTTTTTCTTTCAATTTTCCACTAGAGAATTACATTATCATGTTGAAATGTTTGGGGAAAATTATATGGTCAATGAAATAATCAAGTAAAACATGTAATCCCTTCCTGCTAATAATATCATAACTTCATTTGTGTATGGATCTCATAATTTACAACCCTCATCAAATGAATTCCATAGTGCATTTAAATTTGTTACTATTGGGATATCATGTGATCAACACGAAATTTAAATGGGTACTCAGATGATTTTGTTTATTTTTTTAATGGATTTCAATGATCAATAAACTAATCATGAGTCTCTCTTGAATAGAAGTACTGCTTTCATAACATAAAGAACCTATAATTTATAACCCTTTTTTGTTTGAAATCCATGTCTTCTTAATAATTTTTTCCACTAATGCATTGTGTGATTAAAATGACTTGCAAAATAGACATCACAAGATCAATGAAATAATCACATGAACTACATAATCCCTTCACGTTTAAGATAATATAACTTTAATAGGGAAAAAATAATTCCATTTACATCTTTAATCACATGAAACCAACAATGTTGTTCAATTTATTTTCCACCAATTAAACATGTGTCCTAGTTGAATGACCCATATGATTTCAGGTGATAATTATAATATTCCTTTTTTACTTTTCATGATCAATAAACAGGTCACATGAACTATTTAATAACTTTTCATGTCCCAATTTTTGGGTTGTTGATATCATGAATCTGATTGGTATCATGTTATCAAATGTAGATCGGGAGAAAAAATTCTAACATTTCAGGGTAAAAGATAACATTTTTTGTACCACATAATTGTTCATGTATTACAGAATCATGATCCCCAGAAAAGGATATGTGATCACGTACACTAGGTGTTTGATCACCATATGGTCAATATTCGTTATTTTACATGTTCCAATGTGATACATGTGATTAATTTTTTGTTAAATCCATTTTTTTCTCATTTGGAAGACATAAATTACTATTCATGAGGGAAAGAGAGATGTGGAGAGAGAATAAAAATCCTAAATAATTGATGGAGTCTGATGTCAGAACACACAATAGTTGTAGAAATTATTACCTAGGGATTGGCTCTATTATCCCCTTATATTATCAACATCCTCCAATATTTATAATAAAATATTATTCCCATAATGTATTTGATTATATAAATTCATACATTATATTCATATATGTCACGAACTAGGTTGGGTCACCATCTAACCCGGTGCTCGACCCGATCCACGGCAAGGCCCGAAGGGTGTTCCCGATCTTCATGGGCTGGCACAAGTGCCCAGGTACCAAGAGTAACCTGTGGGAACGATTTACCCGAAATAAAAGATAGAAACACAACTAGAAAGATAAATAAACTAAAACTGGATGTAGACAACCAAACATGCCATTAAACTATAAACATGCTTAAAGTCTACAACTTGAACCAATATCCAAAAAGAAAAGACAATAGCGGAAACTAAAACTCTGACTCAAACCTCACAGAAAAGGAGAGGCCACCTCAACACCATTCAACATGAAAAGACAAACTGCAACCCGAACCACCATCACTGAGAATGATGTCACAACCTGGAATACACAAGAAACGAAATCTACATACACCCAAAGGTGTATTTAGGGTGTGAGACAAAAGCCCAGTAGGACGTCACCCAATAAAAAGGTTCCACGCATAATTATTTAATGACAAATACATTTGCAGTTTTAATTAAAGCAAGGAAGTAAATGCTTGAACATTTTTAAAGAAAACGGGTTTTGGAAAACAGTTTCAGATGGAAAAACATAAATTAAAACACACGCCCTTACTTTTTTTAAAAACAAAAGTGTCACACTGAGAAGCATAAAGTAACCAATGAACACTAACAGGGGAGAGGTCGCATGGGTGTTAGCTAGATTGGTTCCCTAGATCTTCGTGTCTCGGTGAATGTGGTTTAGAAGGCCACGACCCTCAGAAAACGTGGCTTAGAAGGCCACGGTCCTCAGAAAACGTGGCGTAGAAGGCCACGACCCTCAGAAAACCATATGTTTAGTTAGTTTTGTAATTGGAAGTTCTACCAGTGGAACCAGGTCGAGTCACCTCCGGAACACTAACTCAGTAGTCTAGTCTACCCTACTAGCTACCCAGGCTTCCCTTTTTGTGCTCAATCATGTTTCAAGTTCATGTCACCTATCACAATAATGCATAAAATCCAACCTAGGTTCTTACACATGCAAAAACACGATTTTCACACCCAAACCCGCTTTCAAAACCATACACAAACAAAAATCCTCTTAAAACATAATCTACACTACCTACAAATTAAATTACAATAGGTGCATACTTTAAATAAAACGTTTTGAAAATTAAGAAAACCCCAAATAAAACTTGGTAAACAGTTTTCAAACATGTTGCCAAACTCTTAAAGGGAAAAAGGTCATTCAAAAAACCCATTTCCAAAATAAATCGTATTATGTAACATGCCAAAATATAAATCAAATCATCCCCCCTCCTTAACTCACACACTGCACAATTCACAAAACAATAATAAACCATCCAAAAGTAAATGCTTATAAAACAATTTAAAATAAACTATTTTTCATTAACCATTAGACTCACACAAAACATCTTTTAAGACCAAACACACACGGAGTCAATAATATATATATATATATCTTTCACACCACTTGGACAAATTAATAAGTCATACACAATTTAAAAATCACCAAAAGAGTTTCCAGCAAAAAACACACGCATTACAAAAACAATTCACTAAACAGTTTCAATGCAAATCAATCTTCATAAAGAAACAATTTCACACTACACAGATTAATTAAATAACATGCTGAATTAATCAAACATGCAAATTAATTATTCTAATAATAATTAATCATGGAACCACCATCCTGCATGTAGCAACACCGCAAATTTGGTGCACAAAGGGCACTGCAAGTCAAGCGCATCTCAAATAGCATGGGTATGTCCTAAAAACAAAATACCCAACCCTTTACATCAAAATTAAACCAACTACAACCTAAAATCTAACCCGACAATCCCCAAAACATTGACAGTGAACCGAAACTCGTCGACACCATAATAAAACAAAATATTCAACCCTTGAATGATATAATAAATCAAGTGTACAATTTAGAAATTACAACTGTTCAATAAAAAATGGATTTATATCCAAAACGCACCCTGCTTCACACAAGAATACCATATATAAATTAAGCACAAGTTAATATATTGTCAAAACATCTTTCTCACCCAAAATAAGATGATGAAAACTCGAAATCATAAAACCCCTAAATCAATACTTCAAACCAATTACACCCAAATTGAACCAAAATAATCACACACACACACACACACAAAACCTTATAGAGATTGGATGAAAACCCACAAGCGCAAGAAGAACCCGCGAGAAAAAAAATGGGTTTTCTGAAGGCACGCCGAATCGGAATACAAGGTGGTGCATGGTTGTGCAAAGGGGGGAAAACTGAGAGGTTGTCGGACATCGGTGTGAGGCTAATGTGTGGTTCATGGTGACTGAGGGGGTATACGATGAATGATGGTAGGAGAGCCGCCAGTGGCTGGTGAGGATGTCAGATGAAGCAGTGCTGGATAGGGAGGCTGAAGGGGAGGCTCCGCAAGGGGAGGCAGCCAGATAGCGGAGAGGCCGGGTCATGGGAGGTGGGCGCGATGGCACGACGAGGGAGCTGGGGTGCGGTCCGGCGAGGTCGCTGCCGGTGCAGGCCGGACGTAGGAGGAGGATGAGGGAAGGGGTGTGGCGCAACGAGGGTAGCGGCACTAGTAGAACCGAAGTGGGTGGGGGGGGGGGGAGGACTTCGACGGGGCGCGACGGGCTTTGCTGGGAAGGAGGAGAGGTCCGGTGCGATGGAGGCGGGTTGGCCAGACAGCCAGGGTGCGGCGAACATAGGGTTAGGGGGAAAGGTCGTGCGAGACAAGAGGGATGAAGAGAAAGAGAGGGAGAGAAATGAAGAAGAAAAAAACAAAGATAAAATAATAATAATAATAATAATAATAATAATAAATAAGTAATAAAATAAATAAAAGAAACAAGTGGAATAATAATAATAATTGTAATAATCTCACATAATATTAACCATTATATTTATTAATCCAAAACAATATTATATTATATTAATTTATTTTCATTAAAAAAATTTCTTATAGTTTACTAAACTTCTTATTTCAATTTTATTTCTATTGAATTATTTATTACTCTTTCATTATCCTGCTATGTTTCAACTCATTTGAAAGCAAGTCAGACCGTGCAGATCTCAAAACCATGCCTCACCCACGAGTCTGGTGACGCAAAACCAAAACACTCATAATAAATATAATAATAAAAATAATAAAAAGAATAATTATAATAAGATAATAACATACCTAATAACCAAAATAATAAACTATAAAAAGATCAACCAAATAAAAATCTATTAATAAAAAATAATACTCTCAATTAAATTGTTATCCAAGAAAATAATAATATTCTCAAGGGACATTAATATTATCATTATTCATAAACTATTCTTAATTCATTTTATTTCATTAGTCGACCATTGGTCACGACGTGCGGTGAGCTGGGTGAGGTCACACGGCGACCCAGGCGTGGCCATGTGACATCGACCGTGGTGTGCTAGACACAACCAAGGGAAAAAATCCATTTTTAAAGAAGAACTCAAACAAATTTTATTCGGGCCTCGACCTGAGCCACCTGATTCCCAATAAAAACAGTAAAATAAATAATATAAAAAGGATGAGTGTGAAAATTCCCCCCACTATAAAGCATTTCATCCCCGTAAAGCCACAACTAGAACCAAACCTCAAAGAAAAAAACCACATCCGATAAGGTTCAATGTGGATCCCCACAAACATCAAGCAAAGAGAGGCAAAAGTATTGTGCTCAGAGAAAGTGACTCAAAGAAAACTTCAAGAACGCATAAATAAACATTATGATAAGAGTCACCCACCCCAAAGAGCTAAAATACCTCTCGTTTACTGATCAAGAAGTAAACTCTCGCACCCACTGAATCCAACTTCACAAGCCGAAACATCCCAATCATCATTGAATGAAAACCATGTCATTTTTTCTGGAACGATAATCGAGAGCAACCATGGCCCAGAAGCACCCTTATCACATATCGCCAACTCATCTTTAGAAGCCGAACCAAATGGTCAATGTGGGGAAGCCTAAGGGGATCCCCACCATTAAGAACCTACTAACACCCAAGACGAGACTGGTAAAACGACAAGGGGAGGTTCGAGCGGACTCCCCACTATTAAAGAAGAGTCCAGCACCGATTCATTTGAGATACATTCTTACGAGACCCAATATCGGTCTCCCCACCATTATAACTGACAGAAGGTATAATACTTTGAAAATTTTGTGATGGTGACCAAACACCCCACCACAAGGGGCGGGGAGGGAGGGACGCGACTACCGGGGCGTCAAAAGCATGACCCAAGACAAACCAGCATCTCTACATTCATGGATGACCATTATTCAAATTTGAGACTAATTTACCATAAAACCTCATAAGGACCACTAAATAAATTACATCCAGTGGGACGCAACCACCAGGACTTAAAGGTAACAAGACTAACATACCTCCACATAGTCACAGAAACCATACACAGCCATATGGTTCGTTCAGAATGGAACAACCACAGAAAACAATTTAAACTGCCTTTACATTCAGCACTGATGACAGAAATAAATTCGGGGTCTCATACACTCCAGGGGTTCACGACCACGTTCCAGCTTCACTCTGAGGCCTATGTCTAGAGCCCTAGTGTTTGATGCATCTCCTGCCTCACATCCAGGTATTGAAGACTCATGAACAGAGCTTCTTCTTTTGGTGTCATGGGAAACCACACTGCAACCAAGACACAACCATCAAACACAACACATTACAACATCCAACTGATAATACACAAAACATTCACCTACACAAGAGTTGAAATGGTGCATACGCATCACCCTTTGTCACACTGAATGAGAACACAACACCACAAATTGTCACCTGAACATGACCACTGTTATAGAGAGGAACATTATATGGATAGGGACTTCAAACAGAGTCTTCAACGACACATGATTCCTACAATTGTCTGTAGAATCTTCATGAGACTAGGTCTACCACACTAGTGGCCTAACGTAGACACTTTCTTCTTAAAAAAACCAACAAAAGACCAAAGGTCATTTAGAATAGTGGCCCACACCGACCACTCCAGTCTGCTTCCACCCATTCCCCACTGGAATATCCTTTACCATTTCCAAATAGAACTTCCAAATTAATGAGGTCAAACTTCACCCTTGACTATCAAAGAGAACTCACACTACAAGACATCACCAAACACGAACCTTGCAGCTGATGAAAAATACTAAAAAGTCCTTTAAGACACTAGCCAACACTGATAATTCTGATCCACCTTCTATTTTCCCCTCTAGAATTTCGTTCACCGCTTCCAGGGGAACCTTTAGACACAATGATGTCATGTTCATACCCAATGAGTCAGAAAACTAAAAATCCCGAAACTCCCTTCTACTACCCTAGCATATATCATTCCGCTATGAGAGGATTCACTTAACTAAAGGAAAAAAGGAATAGACTTAGAAATGTCACTAAAAAGTAAGAGTCATTACTTTAGTCAACTGCAGGGTCGGCCAACGACGAACCATCTGTGGTCGCACGTCATTCGCACATTAACTATTTATTGGAGGCATAAACTGGTCATGAATGAAATACATGGACCCAACCGAACTAGTCCAATGGTCAGGACATACCACATGTGAACACCAAACGTGCAAGGGAAACCACTTCAAGGGCTCCCCGATGTACTTTTCAAAAGAATTTACTAGCTACACGCTTGTATTCCAACTTACAAATAAGAATTCAAACTCAGGACACAAACCAGCTAGAAGGGATCCTCGGCTCAAAACACCTCACATCCAACCTTTCTAAAATACAAGGACACACCACACAAGCACCAGTTTTTTAAAAACACTAATTTTTCCTTTAACAAAACATTTTGGAAATAAGAAAATCTAGTGGGTTTCACAAACACCAATGGTGTCCCATGGGCCTCGCACATGCATGTTCTCATGCCACACCAGCACCCACCTCATGTCTATCTAGGAACTCATCAGCTCATGCGATTAACCCTTTCTCTTTCCATATACAGTCATGCATATGGTTTCCCACGAGAACACCAACGATAAAAACCAAAGCTTTCCATTTTATTTTCAAAACCAAAACAATCAACCCACACTTTCCAAACTTTTCACATCATTATATTTTTAACGTGCTTCATTACAAAACATTTTTGAAGACAAAATCATTTTTAAATTAAACCCAAATTCTCACATTTCCAAAACAATGAAACAAAGAACGGTGCAAGAAAAAACTAGTGTTAGCAGGTGACTGTAACATATGGTTGGCAGTCATACACCAATCACGCCACTACCATGAAGGGTGTTCTAGGATAGAGTCCCCATATCTACATGGTTTTCCAGACCCTGCGAGCTCACTAGGACCATTGACCCTACTCCCTTTTCATTTCCACTAGTCAAGATTAACCGCAAGGACCAAAGAATCAAGCAAACCTCAACTTAAATTCGTAACTCGAGTCCCAGAATGAGGTGTGCTGGCCATGCACCTTATTCATAGCCAGGATGTCGAGTCCCGACAACCTTGACTCTGGTCTACAGTGACTATCCCAAAAGAACACGACCAAAGAGAGAAAACCATTCCCTCTGATACCATTTTTTCACGAACCAGGTCGGGTCGCCATCCGACCCGGCGCTCGACCCGGTCCGCAGCAAGGCCCGAAGGGCGTTCCCGATTCCCACGGGCTGGAACAAGTGCCCGTGTACCAAGGGTAACATGTGGGAAAGATTTACCCGAAATAAAAGATAGAAAACAACTAGCAAGATAAATAAACTAAAACTGGAAGTAGACAACCAAACACGCCTTTAAACAATACAAAGGTTTAAAGTCTACATCTTGAACCAATAGCCAAAAAGAATAGATGATTGCGGAAACTAAAACTATGACTCAAACCTCTCGGAAAAGGAGAGGCCACCTCAACACCATTCTGTATGAGAAGACCAACATCAACGCATACCACCATCACTGATCACAATGTCATAACCTGTAATACACAAGAAACAAAATCTACATACACCAAAAGGTGTATGTAGGGTGTGATCCAAAAGCCCAGTAGGATGTCACCCAATAAAAAGGTTCCACACATAATTATTAAATGACAAATACATTTGGTCTTTTAATTAAAGCAAGGAAGTAAATGCTTGAACTTTTTTAAAGAAAATGGGTTTTTGGAAAACAGTTTCAGATGGAACACCTTAAATTAAAACACACACCCTTACATTTTTAAATAACCAAAGTGTCACATCGAGAAGCATAAATAAACCATTGAGCAATAACAGGGGAGAGGCCACATTGGTGTTAGCTATCTTGGGTCCCTAGATATTCGCATCTCGGTGAACGTGGCTTAGAAGGCCATGAGCCTCAGAAAAATGTGGATTAGAAGGCCACGACCCTCAGAAAACGTGCCTTAGAAGGCCACGACCCTCAGAAAACCATATGTTTTGTTAGTGTTGCAATCGTCTATCCTGATAGTGGAACCGGGTCGAGTCACCTCTGAAACACTAACTCACTAGTCTAGACAACCCTCCTAGCTACCCGAGCTTCCCATTTTGTGCTCAATCAAGTTTCAAGTTCAAGTCACTTGTCACAATAACGCATAAATGCGTACTAGGGTGCTTACACATACAAAAACACAATTTGCACACCCAAAACCCGCTTTCAAAAACTTACGCACACCAAAATCTTTTTAAAACCTAATCTGCACTAGCAGTACATTTAATTACAGTAGGTGCATAGTTTAACAAAAACGTTTTGATAATTAAGTAAACCCCAAATAGAACTTAGTAAACAGTTTTCAAACATGTCGCCAAACTCTTAAAAGGAAAAAGGTCATTCAAAAAACCCCTTTCCAAAATAAATCGTATTCTATCACACGCCAAAATATAAATCACACCATCTTCACTACCTAACTCACACACTGCACAATTCCAAAAACAATAATAAACCGTCCAAAAGTAAAAGCTTATAAAAAATTTAAATTAAACTCTTTGTGGATAACCATTAGACTCACACAAACCATCTTTTAAGACCAAACACACACGACGCCTATATATTTATATATATATCGTTAACACCACATGTACATATTAATAAGTCAAACAAACAATTTAACAATCACCAATAGTGTTTCCGGCAGAAAACACACGCATTACATAAACAATTCACTAAACAGTTTCAATGCTTATAAAACGTCATAAAGAAACAATTTCACACTAAGAAGATTAATTAAATAACATGCTGAATTAATCAAACATGCAAATTAATTTTTCAAATAATAATTAATCATGGAACCACCTACCTGCGTGTAACAGCTCCGCAAAATTGGTGCGCAAAGGCCACTGCAAGTCAAGCGCAGCTCAAACAGCATGGGTATGTCCTAAACACAAAATACCAAACCCTTTGCATCAATATTAAACCAACTGCAACCTAAAAATATAACTCGATAATCCCCAAGACATTGACAGTGAACCGAAACCCGTCGACACCATTCTAAAATAAATTCTGCAACCCTTGCATGATATAATAAATCAAGTGCACAAGTTACAAAAGACAACCGTTCAATAAAAAATGGATTTATATCCAAGACGCACCCCTCTTCACACAAGAATTCCATATAAAAATTAAACGCAAGTTAATACATTGTGAAAACATATTTCTCACCAAAAATAAGTTGATGAAAACTCGAAATAACAAAACCCCTAAATCAATATATCAAACCAATTACACACAAATTCAACCAAAATAATCACACACAAAAAAAATCTATAGATATTGGATGAAAACTCACCAGTGCAAGAAGAACCCGAGAGAAAGAAAGGGTTTCCGAAGGCACTCCGCATCGGAATACAAGGTGGTGCGCGGCTCTTCCAATGGAGGAAAATCAAGAGGCTATCAGAAACCAGTGCGAGAATGATGTGTGTTTCATGGTGGCTGAGGGGTGATGCGGTGCAAGATGGTCGGAGAGCTGGAAGCGGCTAGTGAGGTTGTCGGATGAAGCAGTGCTGGATGGGGAGCCTGAAGGGGAGGCTCTGGAAGGGGATGTGGCCGGACAACAGAGAGGATGGGACATGGGAGCTTGCCGCGATGGCGTGACAGGGGATCAGGGGTGCGGTCCGGCGAGGTCGCTGCCGGTGCAGGCCGGATGCATGAGGAGGCTGAGGGAAGGGGTGAGGCGCAACGGGGGTAACGACGCAAGGAAAATCGAAGTGGGTGGGGGAGGCCATCGATGGGGCGCGATGGGCTTCGCCGGGCAGGAGGGGAGGTCCTGCGCGATGGAGGCGGGTTGGCTGGATATCCAGGGCACGGCGCACATAGGGTTAGGTGGGGAAGGCTGCGCGGGACAAGAGGGATGGAGAGAATAGGAGGGAGAGAAAATATGAACGTAAAAAAACGTGGATAAAAATAAAAATAGAAATAACAATAATAAATAAGTAATCAAATAAAAAAAGAAACAACTGGAATAATAATAAGAAAAATTGTAATAATCTCACATAATATTAACTATAGTATTTATTAATCCCATACAATATTATTTTATTTTATGTTATTTTCATTAAAAAAAATTCTTATAGTTTACTAAACTTGTTATTTCAATTTTATTTCTATTGTATTATTTATTACAATATTATTATCCTGTTATGTTTCAACTCATTTGAAAGCTTGACAGACCGTGCAGATCTCAAAACCATGCCTCGCCCATATGTCTGGTGATGCCAAATAGAAAAACTCGTAATAATAATAATAATAATATTAATAACAAGAATAATAATAATAAGATAATAAAATACCTAATAACCTAAATAATAAACTATAAATAGATCAACCAAATAAAAAGATATTAATAAAAAATAATACTCTCAATTAAATTGTTATCCAATAAAATAATAATTTTGTCAAGTGACATTAATATTATCATTATTATTAAAACACCACTTAATTCAATTTATTTCATTAGTCGACCATCGGGCATGATGTGCGGCGAGCTGGGTGAGGTCGCGCGGAGACCCAGGTGAGGTCGTGCGACTTCGACCGTGGTGCGCTAGATGCAACCAAGGGTAAACCATCCGTTTTTAAATAAGAACTCAAACAAATTTAATTCGGGCCGTGTCCCGAGCCACCAGATTCCCAATAAAAACAATAAAATAATTAATATAAGAAGGACAGATGTGACAGTCTAGGTCATTACGAGGAGTCCCAGACCAATTCAACTTTATGCAGTATTAGAATAATCAAATCATTTAACATTAAATATTCATGTGAACTAGATTCATGCTGGGAAATCATCATTCACACAATAAATCCTTAGTATTCACTATTAAAATTGTTTTTCAAATGAATACTTCACCCACATTGTGAAAATTTAGTTTAACATTGTGATTTTTTCACCCCATCACATTTTACATTGTTTTCACATCCCAATTCTTCTCCATACAATTTACTTAATAAATAATATTCTGACATTATAAATAGGGATTTCACATTTTGAATAATGATCATAAAAGATTATTTTATTCATTGGGAATAATTATATTGGTGCCCTCTTGTGACACATCATATCACTGAATGAAATAATTTTTGTTCATACCATTCATCTTATTTTTTCCTATGACATTACTTCAAACATTTCCTAAAAAATATGAATTGAATAATAATTATATTATAAAGAATAATTATTTTTAATTATAAATTATTTTTATATTAAATCTAAAAATTTATTCATTGTATAATTATACTAAATACACCCAACTGAATTCATGTTTTTTTTGATGAATGAATTCATAACATACTACAAAAGACACTAATTGAAGCATCATTAAATTTTCAATGATAGTAGAATCTAATGTTTCAATATGGAATTAAATATTCATGGTGGATATAATAAAAGCATCTTGAACCCCCTATTTTAAATGAAATCATGTCATCTTTTATATTACCTTCTCTTTTATTAATTGACCTTGTCTTCCTTCTTCTCCATTTATAATTTACAATTCATTATTAATGTGAATTACAATTTAATTTTATCAATCTATGAATTATATTCACTCGTTACTCAATGTGAAAATGTAAATGGATTTTTTTCCCATACCTTGATTCATGTTCCTCTCCATAGTTCCGAAATGTATCTAATTTCTACACCTCATATAGGCACTGTCCCAAATAATCATGAGGCCAATATTAGGAGAATCAATTGAATCCGAGGGTTTTAAACGGTGGTTAATGATGAAGAAATAATTAAATAAAAAAATGAGTATATTTTCTAAAGTAAATTCCATGATTATAATTTATTTATCTATAAAAAACTATCCATTAAAATATGGAACCTCTACATTCAACGAAACTAAATGAAATTTCATCAATAAATTAATACATAGAATTATATATGTTTTGTTGTTTTTATTTTTCTATTTCTTTATTTATTAAATCTTTTCAATTTTTTTAAATATAATTCATTTGGTAATGTTCACATCCACCACCAAAATCCAACTAATCTACACATGAATATAATATTAATAGTTATAAAACAGTCATTTCCTATGTAATGGTGATTTTAAATCTACCCATGACACAACACATTTTTTAAATAGGGTACATATGAAATTATAATAAATGAATAAAATAGAAATTCTCCCCAAATTTCAACTAAATCCCCCAAAAATCTTTCCCTTAAAGATAATAATCCCCTTATACAGTGTATTACCCCTCCCCCAAACATAAATATTTTGAAATCATGTAGAATACATTGAAATGGGAAATAAATAAAAAAATAGACTTCTAGGATGGATCTTCTATAAAATGTATATTAATGGCCCAAATAATCTATTTTGGATTCTTGATAAATGTGGTTATAAGGATAAAAGGATTAATAAGTTAAAAATTATCACTCATATTATTAATTATTTTAAATAATCTTTTATTTTATATGATCCAAAAAATGGTTTTTAAATAAGAATACTCGAGTCTCTCATTGAAATTTATATTGAAAAGATAATAAAGGTTATTTTTATTAAGTATCATGGGAAATACAATTTTTTCTTTGGATAGCTATTCATGTAAATGATCAAAAAAAAAATAATTAATGAAATTTTTAGGAATAAAATTTATAGAAAATACTAGAAAATAAATGATCTACTTGAATGAACTAATAACCCTGAATTATGAATTATAAGGACTATTTAAACTGATTGTATTTACTAATTAATTTCCACATTTTAGTCATTTAAAATTATTGAAATTTTATGCAATATATTTTATGATGGTTATTTTAATTAATTTTTTATCATTTATTATTGATTAAGGAAAAAATTTATTGTGGGTATACAATTCAAAACAAATTTCTAATAAATAATGTATGGGAGTAAAAGAAACTACTAAAATTAATAATCATATTCCAATACTTATTATATGTGATATAGTTCATATCAATGAACTATGATTATTGAAATATAGATGCTATGTTCGGTAACATTTCATGGAATGATCCTGACTTTAATGGCATGAGTCACCTGTAGAAAGTATTTTAAATTTATTTTATATTTCATTTCCATTCTATTATTTGGACCTAACAAAAAAAAATTAAAATTGGAGTTAATGTTTCTATAAAACTAAAGATGATAATGGAAGTGGCCCTGAATATAAATAGATAATATTAAAAATCCTGAGTAACTCTATTTCCCTCCCCAAAGAGATTTTATTTAATGTCAATGTATCATCCTTACATCTTTATATCTTGTGATGATAGTTTGGAAATATGTACTATAAGGACCCAACCTTTAACATTACATATTCGTGAGTTAATTAATGAATTCACAATGAGAATATTTTTAGGTTTATTGTTTTAGATAATTTGGCCATAAGTAATACATTACATCTCAAATATTATAATTTGGACTCTTTTACTCTATAAAAGTTTTCACAACCACAAATTCCCTTAAATAAAACAATAATAATTTTCTTGATACAAATATTCATGAATTATTCCTTTCACTATCCCTTCCATATAACATATGAAAAAAATTCAAAAACATGGGATGATCATAAAAAGGATAGAAAAGGATATAAAATAATGAATGAAAAAATTATTCCATCAATATATAAAAATCAATAATCTCATAATTGTTTGTAATAAAACAAAATCTCTTTAACTTAGATCATGAAATTATAATATTTATGAATAACACATTAAAATCAAAAATCATAAATTTAAGTTGTGGAATCCATAACATACGTAAATTTTAGCTTTCCTAGCTAAATAGGGAGTGATTATTGAAATAAACATCTCAATATATTCATTATCTATTAGGAGAAACATTAGTTTTTTCCTTGATCACATTACCCAAAACATTGGAGAGCTATCTACAGCTCAACCTCCCTATGTTTATTACAGAATAACCTGTATTTGGTTTATCACATAACCAGCTGTCAAATCTCTATGTACCATTAAATTATCATAACACAATAAATATTTAAATTATCAACATTTCACACATCAATCACAAGAAATAATTTCATGATATTGAAATTTTCAATCTATTTCCAAAACAATTGAAAACATGTAATGTGATTTTTTAATAAAGGTTCACTATACCACACTAAAAATTTTAAATTATTTAACATTTTATAACATTGATTCCCTAATAAATATACCCATAAAACTATTTTGAAAAAATATAGATTAATGAAAATTATTTGGGAAAGTAAATCTTTAAAACTTTTAAAATGATTCACTTAGTTTAACAATCCCTCACCACTTGAAAAAATACATGAATGAAAATAATTTAAAAAAATAGGAACCAAATATTATTATATCATGAGAATAAAGATATTCATCATATATTATTTCAAAGGGCAGTATAAACACCATAAAATAGTATTGGTTTAAAAAACAATACGTCTGAATGAAATATAAATTGAGACGAAATCTCTTACAATGAACTTATCCTTAGATTAAGGATAAATAAATGATATAATTATGTGTGAAAAAAAAATAAACCAAATATATGTTGTTATTTAATGTAAAATAATCATAGGTCATTCCCATATATTCTTGGAAAAACAAAACCAATGACATGGATATTTGACTCAATGAAATTAGTTTGAGATAAGATTTACCAGACAATGTTCGTATAAATGAGATAAGAATCTGTGAATGGAGTTATTATTTGTATGAAAAATATATCATAACAATGGGAATTGTAAATTAAATAATAAATAAATATTATGTCATTAAACACATAATCTTGGAATACCATAATCAATGAAGTATTCATAAAACCCAATGAGTGGATGTTTAGTTTAGAAATCCCCTTACAAAAATTCGATACCTTAACAGCGTCACTAAATAATTTAGAAAATTATATAATGAGGGAGAAAAGGATCTCTCATCATTTGGACATACAATTAATATAAATAATGATATATAAGAACATATCCCAACATAAAAAGTGAAATTAAAAGATATAACAACAAAGTAGTCTTTGACTAAAAGAGGAGGGTGCAAAGTTCCCATACCTTGAGTCTGACTTGTCTCATTCATTGTTTATATTCCTGAATAATAAAATATGTTAATTTATACTATATTAATATATATTTTCATGTTTTTTTAATAATTTTATATTATTTATCATTATTTTATAAAAATAAAACAATTATTTATCTTTCTATTGATCATTTTGTTGATATTCATTAAATGAGTCAAAAATGAAATTGATATAATTACAAATTTTCCAAGTGTTCAAAAGGAAATAATAAATAGAATAGTATTAATTATTTAAATATCATATATATCATGTATATATATTTATTTATAATATTAATTTATATTTTGAGATAATAAATGAAATGCACCGTTCTTGGAGATGGTAGGTTGTACGTATGCATGAACACTACTTCTATTTATTTGTCATATTATTGAAATGAAAACTAAATGATACAAAGGTATATTATAATTAAATTATAATATCATATGTTATATTTTTTACATATGTTCATTCACGCCATCCTTTATGAGATTCACGAATGGCTTGAACGAGTCACATCACTTTAAGGGGGTGGCAGTCTGCATTTCCTCAAATGAAATTATTGTATTTTCACATTATGGAAAGCATAAAGGTTTTCTATAAATAAAATTGCAGAATCATAGTCACAATATGAATATAATATATATCATATATAAATATATTTCAATCATAATGTCATCCATGAGAGGTGGTAGTGGAAAATTGAACAATCATCATTCCGTGAGGTAGTAGTTCGTTGTACACAAAAATAATAGGTCTGAATCCATTAGATGGAGTTGTGTGTAAGAGTAGTTAGAATAATTATAATAAAAAAATAGTATATTTATGATATGGATGTTTTTATGTATTCATAGAATAAGAAGAGCGTGGGGAGTGGTGAAGGAAAATAAAAGAAAACAACTTGAGAGAAGACACTACCTCTAAATCTAGTAACTTCTTTTGATTTGAGCCAAACTGATTACATGAATTGTCTTCAGCCAAAGGTGACTATTTTTAGTGGAAGGGAGAGATGTCGGGAGCTTATGTGAGCAGAATTTGGATGATCTAAGAGGCTTGAGAAGAGTGAGTTCTGTAGGTAGAGGTGGTGAATATTTATATGATGGAGGATGGGCACTTTAAGAAATCCTGGAAATATTAATTTAATATAAATTAAATTTTGACTAAAAAAGAGTCCAATTTAAGGTAATTATACCATAATATGAATATATAAATATATTAAATCATTCAATACAAGTTACCTAGTTTTTAGATATTTTTTAATTCTCATTGTTTTTATTAAACCACTTTATACTCTTGTAGTTCTATCAAGAATTTATCACTTTGTGAATGAAAATTCATACCAAAACAAACAATTATACAATTAAACAGTTATAAATATACTTTTAGACTTATTAAAACCATTTGGACCAATAATTACTATTTTTTAATATTTATAAAATTTTATAAAATCATTTACTTTTTAAAATAAGAATTCTGTAAATTTTGAAACAAATTATATCATGATATTGTTAAAGTTCATAAATAATTGATTACTTAAGAAACATCATTAATACAAATTTAAGATGTCAATATCATACAAAATAGTTTTATATGGCATCCGAATATTTTTATTACCTTTATTTTAATAGTAATAATATCTATTATTTCAATCCTATATTAATGAAGCAATCACTTCATCATCATTCTGTCATTATTGAACACATGTATTTATTATCTAAATAATATAAATAAATTATTATTATGTAGAAAATAGTTTTATATTTTTAATGAATATTTATATTCTAATATATAATATATATAACATCATATAAGTTTTTTACTAAATGATACATATTTATGCTATTTTTATCTTTATTTTAAATTCATTATTATAAAATATTCTTATCACTCCCATGATGATCCATGGGGTCCCAAAATCATCCTAAAGATGACCAAGGATTGAAATATCTTATTAAATAGGTTTTAGACAAATGTTATGGTAATATAATATTATTATAATATTATTTTTTACCCTTATTTACCAAATTAACCCTTTAACAATGGTAAATAAAATAATTACTGAAGTTACTATTCATAATGTCTAAATATATAATGTACCGATTAACAATATTTGGACATTATAATTAAAAATATGGAAAAAATCCTTCCAAATTCAAAACAGTAAAATTTGCAGTAATTAATTTATTATTAATTCCCATTGTCGAAATCAAAAAAACTGTGTTTGTTAGATAAAGTAGCTATCAAAGGATTGATATGTCTTTAAGTCAAATATGAATGTTAAATTATATAGAATGACTATAATTGGATTAAATGAAAAACATAATCCATTTATACTTTAAAACAATTAAATTATATGATGTATCCATACAATTTATCTGAATAGAAAGTGTTGTTTTCAATTAAAATTAAATGTATTTTTATTATTCATCAAATTATGATAGCTATTATAAAAATATCAAAAAATCATCCAAAATATATTTTTATTCCCCAAGTATAAAAATAAATTTAATTATTTATATAGAACATTTATAAGTGAAAAAATCTATATTTAATTAGGGTTCTTCATCAAAAGGCGGTGAAACTACTTTTTCTATAAGAATTCTTCTTTTTTTTGAAAAAGAAAATTTATTATTATATCATAACAAGAATACATATAAAATGTAATTAAAATTTTTAATTGAATATATGATATGTATTTTTCATTAAATAACAATCCATTATGAGTGATATGATTTTATAAAAACAATGTTTCTCTACGTAAATTAGTTTTCATAAAAACACATCCTTTGTATTCAATTGGTTTTTGTTTCCTTTAATAAAAAATTCAGCAACCAATTAATCATTATTTAAACATGTTTAAACCATATTTGAAAATTCAGGAGGTACTCTTCATTCAATCAATTCCAATCACTAGGCGTTAACAATCATTTAAAATAATATTAATTTGTCTTATTTTTTAGTATAACTCAAAATTGTGCGAGACGTAAGATATTAGAGAATCACATTGGTTCTTATCGAGTACACTATCTTAAAAACCATTTCCTTTAACATAAAATTAATATTATATTCACAAATATTAATAAATATTAAAAAAAATTATTATATAAATAACTAGGTCGTTACATGATATCAAATCCAAATCAAAATGAAATACTAGATGGGCCTTCTATATATATTTACTCTGCTTTCTTTCTTTTGTAATTATATTCATACTTCTTATGATAAAAAAACTAATCTAATTTCATCATGACACTCCAATAGTTATTTTTAAAAACACGAAAAATAAGAAATATTAATATGGATCATACAAACCTACTAATACTATTCAATTTTTTTTATTTCTATTCCTCAATAATTGGTTATTGTTTCCAACAAAATTATTATTTTCATCACGAATTTTACTTCTTCTATCTCTATAACATCGATTTAATATTTTTCAAGCATTGCCATGATTTCCTATTATCAATCTCTATCTTTTAAATCATCGTTGTTTATTTCTATAGGTATATTGATACAAACCTAATAACTTTTTTTCTAAAACATATCTCCTTGAACTAGAATCAATCAATTCAAATAAAATATAAATGAATGGACTTTTAATTAAACTTGGTTCCCACTCTTAATATATTTCAATCATGAAAAATTTAAATATAAATTGAACTTATCCAACATTACTATATTTTATTCAAGTATTTCTCATGTGTATATCACTATTGTGTCTTCTAATTATAGTATAACCATTTTGGTATTCATATCATTATGTCTCATTCACTTGAATATGTTATATGAAATTATATCACGTTTTTAAATAAACACACAAATACCTAAAAGACTCATTATACATTATATTAATTGGAATTTAGAAACTATAAGAATATTTTTGCATCTCGGAAACATCCATTAACATCATATTATAACACTCCCATATGAGTGGAATCACAAACACTTCCTCTAGAATATTCACGTTGGATATCATATCCTCTGTGAAATTTTATTATATTGGCATGATTGACAAGGATTTATAAAAAATAATATGAATGTGCCATTTTTTAATATTTTCGATGAAGTTACATTAGTTTATGCCAAATTTTTATTATGTCAGATTCAATGGAAATTGTAGTTTTTGATTATATAGATGGTTTTATTTTTTTCCTTCTTATATAATTAATTTAGTTTTTACATGATGATCATTTTTATTTTTTAACTTTTTAATGATATCATCGATTGTTTTCCACTCTTAATGGATATGACCTTTAGGTGTAATCTTGCAAAATATTAATATTTTCCAATATTTTTTCAAATTTTGTCATTATATTTTAGTATTCCAGAATCATATACACCTATACATCGATCTCTACCATGGATTTTTTCACAAAAAATTGATATTCCACATCCCACAATTGATCTAGATCTACAGATGGAAACTAATCATAGTGTAATTTATCTATGAACCTAACTTTAATTTGTATAAGCTTTATGTTCATAGTGGTATATTTTATAACTAAATTCATATTGATTCCCATATTCGTGTGATAAATTGAAATTTCCACGCAGTTTAGTTTAGATCAAACCATAATTTATGTTCCACTCAATCCCTATTCCATTCTAGAATTCATACACATTCCAAATTCATGGTATCTATTTCCCAAAACAAATCCACTTCCAATCTCATATTTATCCATGAAATCATGGTCATAAGTATTCTATTAAAGAAATATAAAATTCTTCAGTAAAATTATAGATAAATAACCTCGCAAGAATCTCAAAATCAATTATCATCAGATAATCAATTATTTAGGTTAGTGGTCTATTTAGTTTCTTAGAATCAAATTATTTTATTTATTAATGAATAACATTCTAAATGTGGGATTTTCTTAACTCCCATTGTTGTGAATCCTTAAATATTCCATTGAATATTTTATGAATATGAAGATCATGAAAAATATATAATTAATTTTCATTTATTACATGGAAATGACATACATGAAGGGATATATTTTGGTATAAGGTGATATACTATGGGATTTTTTACAAACAACTTATAATTTTATTCTAATATTTTCTCACATTTCAGTTCCAAATAATTTGTAATTCACACTAACTAAAAAAATAGTATAAATGAGAGGCACATATAGTGATGATGCCTACAACACCTAATGGGATCCATCTTGGTCTATCTAGTGGTTTAAAATAGGGAGCATAGCTCTTGAAAGAGGTGGGTGGGAACATGTACGAATCTAGAAGTGTGATGTCCTGATGAAAAACGTTTTAAAAGATATATGGTTGGTGGTCCAAAGAATATGTGTATGTGATTCAGCTTTTATAGGCGATGCCCGTGTTTCTAGCTCGATGAAGCAGAAGCCACAAAATTCTATTTATACTAGAGGAATGGTGGTGTATGATTTTATTGTTGGGTGAGGAGAATAGAATTCAGACTATCTTATAACACCTCCATCCAATATTAGATGTTCACTTCTATCATTCACATCATGAACCTAATGAAAATTCATCTTGTTCTACACATTTTTTTATCATCCAATATAGCACTGTGCAATCCTTCTTCCTCAACCTCCTAAAACCCTAGTTCGATGTACAAGGTCTCACCCAACACCCGCTCGACATCACCACCATATATCAGGTCCTTTTCAGATATTATTCAATGTCCTATATGGGAATCATAAGTCACCATGGTCTCTAATCAAGAATTACAATGAAATTCCATGAGAGATCCGACCCAATGATTATATCAATCACATGATCATCCATTCATAATGTGATCAATGTAAAGAAAATCGATGGAGGCATCATGAGTAGTTTCTGACTACGAACATTTATACACCCTCAATGATTTTTTATCCTAATTAATTTGTAATTTTCAGATTACATGATGACATGGAATAGAAAATAGTGAAATAGGATCATGAAAATCTTCTCATGGCCACATGATGACAATTTGGAAAAAGTCCACCACCTCAGTTGGTGCATTTAGAAACCACCCCATACAAAGTCGATCCACCATCAGCCAAGCACATCATATAGATACCTTTCTCACCTAATTTAAAAGAGACATAAAATGGATTTCATGTTAAAGGAGTATTAGCTCCAAAAAATTTGTGGTGGATGAACATTAGGTTTTAGTGATTATTACAAGATATCATCCTTAGGTGATTATAAGATCCTACTATATGGACTTTTTATATTTCAGATATTTCATGATGTATTACACATTACACGATGACTGGTTCCCATTTATTATTCACACGATCATGTGACATCGCCACTATTTTCATGAACTTATTGAGAATAGCCTTTATCAATATAGAAATCATTTGTCTTCACCTTTGGAATAATCCACATAACCTATGTGGGAATGTCTATCAGAAATTTTTATCACATGGGCAATACAGTCTCATGTGAGAAAACATGTCTTCTTTAAAACATGAGAGTCCTAAATCCAATTTTTCCAACAGGGATCGTATAGAACAATATACATGACTATCTTGGACTTCAAAAGCCCTTGAATATTCTTTATATGGTAGTATTCCGTATTGAGAGACCCCATTTGTCGGATACAAGAATTACATGAATGAAGGAGACTCATAATAACCCTCCATAGTTCTATATTACATTAATAACCCATGATCAAGTTGGATTCCCCATTCCTATTTGATAGACAAGACATGCATAGCCCAATTATTTCCCATGGAATGGTGTGAGATGAATCTATATGTCGTGATTTTTTCCTGTGGTCTTGGACATTGCCTCATTTCCACACAACATTCCTATAAACATCCCATTCTTTCAAGATAAAAAATATCGACATGCATACTTCTTCCAAGGAAGATGATTGTCCATACAGACATAAGAAATGACCCCCTTTTTCATGATTGTAAACATATGTAAGGATGAATGATCATAAAAACATATTCATGACCTCTATTAATGAATAGTTAAAATACACATGATTGAAAGACTCTTTTGGGTGACCTTGGATGAATCGTGTTAATGATGCACCAAGCCATTGGACAAGTTGGGTTAACCCCAGGACAGTTTATTAATATATATCCTTTTCCCAAGAAAGTACATGGAAACTCATAAGTTGATCAGGCAACAACCCCTTGACATGTTATTATTTTCATGAGGTAAGACTATGATAATTCATATAAATCTTAAGAAGAACCATTACGTAGTTTGTCTTTGTCATGGGATGATTTCCAAGATAATTCCCATGGATAAGGTGAGGAGGACATTGAAATATCATCATGATAAGGAGATTGTACATATTCATGTCCATATAAACCTGTGATAGACTAAATACATGTTTGAATAATCAGGTAAAAAAGTATGGTTAGGTGTCTATTGATCATGTGAAATATCCCAAACATGACTTCTATGGTTATGTGACGAATCCTTTCCACACCCGCTTCACTCTTGTGAATGATTCCATTGAAATTTTATTGATATGGTGAAAGATACTTTATATATCATGTTTTATGATGAAAAATATATTAGAAATGTCAACAAAAAATGTACCAAGCATCTTAGGAATATCATATTGAAACACTTGGATTTGTCTGCCCCAACTGATTGACACCCTAATATTTATTACAGACAATCATGGAAAATCTTATAATACTCCAAATCATTTCATTAAAATCCCTTATGGCATCCCACATATTACAACATGCCTATATGGGCTCATGAAATTTTGTCTCTGGTAAGGATCATATGGACACAACTCGTATGCCAGAGAAAATGTCCTTGATGAGGTAGGGTTATGTAAAGATACGACCATTATAATGTCATTCTCTTTGATAGAACTTTTTTCATTACCACCTCTCTTTAATCCATTAGAGGATAAATAATGATAGTGTCATTGGGAATCATCCAATCATAATCCTTGATTATTGATATAATATAACATGTCCCCAATAATAGGGAATCCTTAGTGCGTGATCCCCAACTAATTGGGAATCCATCCTGGTATAATCCCTATCATTCATGGAACCCCAGATACAATAATACTGTTTCCGAGTGTGATCAACTACCTTTTCATATCATCATGTCAAGTGATAACTAATCTATGAAAACTCTGATTCCCATCATAACTGGGATATGTAAGGAGCCTTTATAAAGGCTGATCTCCAATACACATCCACTTAAATGTAAGTACATTTATTTCCCAATTATTTATGATTTATATTAATAAATTCTCCCACAAGTCTGCCATTATTCCTCATCTACCATTGGATGAAAAGAGTACTTATATGCATGCAACATTTTATATATATTCTCTAATCATCCCTTCAAGAAACTCAAGCACAATAACTAGTCCGAGGACGAATTGAACTACGATGATAATTACACCAGTTAAAAAAATGATACATAGGTTACCTTATTGAGGCCCGAAATCCATATCATATACTCTATTAGAAGGTTAATAATTAATCTAAAATAGATACTTTTATGTATATTCCACATAAAGTGTCCAATATTGAAATATGTACAATCTATAGGTATATCTTGTATATCATAACGATCATTGATCTTGTGGACTTAGTAATATGTTATCATTATATCAAAAGAACATTAAGGGTTCCCCTGGTGTGGGTCCATCATTGGGATGTATGTATAAATATGTATCATATATGCTCAAAGGACCATATTCATGATGAAGAAATCTAGGGAAGCCTGATGTACATAAGACTCACCTTGGAATCCTATTGTACTATCTATTATGACATTGAATCCCTTATCAAGTAGTACACAAACTCTAATTCTTATTTAAAATAGGTTAAGTAGGATACCTCATCATGTCCTGACCCTGATATTGACATCCTCACTACTTGATGTTAAAATTTATAGATGGGTCCAGTCACCATACCATAAATTATACAAAATGTACTACATGGGTTTGGATTCTTGATTCATAACATATCTATGGTGGATTATTGACATTAAATCTGATCACCAAGACACGAAACACATATTTGGATGACAATAAAAATATAATGTTCTTGAACACGACCATGTACAAATGCATCATAACAATATAAGAGATTGATTTAAAACCAGTAATATGGACTACATTATTCATATTGATAGATGTTCATAATCATGTCCTCGACACATTGGTAACTAGTCCCGCATTGGGGTCTTGGATGGATATGAAAAAAATATCCTAAATATATAAAAGAGTCACATGGTATACAGCAGTCCCCCACCCAAAAGGGTTTGATGATACTGAACTCCCATTCACTCAGACGATGTGATCCCCTAAGATTCATTAGTCTTGAAAACCAATATGAGCACTATCCACTAGAAATCATGTTATTTACCAGTTATAGATGGGGAAACCATTAAGTGTTTCTAGGTATGACTAAACATATGGAAAGATAGATGAGAGTGATAGAGCAAGGCATTAAATCCCCCACAATCAAAACTTTGGGAACAATCCCATCCACTTCGATGAATCCCAATAAAACAATGATATGCAATGAACACATGATCAGACTATCATTAGAATAATCTTTCAACACATTACAAGTCTAGGGTCACATATATGAAATTGGCAATACAATCAGGGGTTTGAATATATGGAACTAATAGAAAACAATAAAATTACTAATATGGAATATATGGGAGTAATAGAAAACAATAAAATTAAACAACATATTTCTATATTGATTATATGTGATTTTGATCAAAGCCATGAACTATGATTATTCAAATATACAATCCATGTTCAGTAACATTTCATGGCAAGATCCCAACAATAATATCATGATTCACCTATAAAAATCATGTTAAATCTACTTCATATTTCATGGCCATGACATTATTTTTACATAAAAAATAGTACAATAAATGTGTATTCAATATGTAAATTAAACTAAAACATGATATAGGATGTGGACCTGAACATTAAAAAAAATTAAAATCCTAAAAAACACAGGTTCCATCCAAAAAGAGATTTGTTTAATGACGATATTTCAACCTGACTTCAATATATCATGTGATGAGAGGTTAGAAAGATATTATCCAATCCATATCAATAAATAATCATGTGAATGACTTGTATATATATTTGTTCCTTTTGATAGTTTTTAAATTATATTCACTCTTCTTTTGGAAAAAACGTACTCCAATTGCATCATGACACTCCACTAGTGATTTTACTAACATGAAAACCATATTAATGATTGTAATCCATATAAACCTACATATCCTATTCAAAATATTCTTTTATTTTTATTCCTAAAACTTGGGTAATCTTATCCCACAACTTTATTTCATTCTTCAAAACAATTTCTTCTTTTTTCACATTAACAGTGATATTAACATCAAAACATAAAGGGAAAGCTTTCATATTCTCAAAAATAATTATTAAAATCATATTTTTCATTTCCATATTTATATTGATACAAAAAAAACTCAGTTTTTATTCTCAAGAATATCTCATTGAACAGCCATCAATCAATTCAAATCAAATATCCTTGAATGGTCTTTAACTTAATATTGGTCCCCTCTCTTAATCTATTTCTAACATGAGAAAATAAACTATGATGTAAACTTATCTTACATTAACATATTTTATTATATGATTCCTCATGTGTACATCACCATTGAGTCATCTAATTATATTATTCTCATTTTGGTAATTATAGAATTATTTCCCATTCATATGAATCTATTATATGACATTATATCATGTTGGACCATAAACAAAAAAATCTCTACTAGACTCATTAGAAATGATATTAATTGTAATTTAAAAACTACATGGATATTTTTGTGTCATGGGGAGATATGTCAACATCATATAATAACACTCCCATAGGAGTTGAATCAACTGAATTTCCTCCAGCCTATTCCTTTCGGACACCATATCCTTTGAGAAATTTTATTATGTTGACATGGTGGATAAGGATTTATCAAAAAAAAATATGAATGTCTATTTTTTCAACATTTTCAATGAACATAAATTGGATTATGAAATTTTTTTCATTTTATCAAATTCACTGGAAAGTTTAGTTTTATATTATATGGTGTGGGTTATTTTCGCTCATCTTCTATAGGTAATTTATCATTTTTTTTCATCTTATTGATTTTTTAAATTCTCAATGTTATCCATGATTTTTTTCCACTCCTTATATATAGGTAATTTATGTCTTATGATGGGTGATCATTCCGTTTTCCAAATAGTATTATTAATGGTTTCTCTCTATTATGGAATGCAATTTTTTTCAACATGAAATTGCATCATTCATAGTGTATCATTTTGGTTCATGAATTGTAACATCAGTTTATTGAATGATACCCCATTGTATTTTGAATATTACATAAATTAATGGATGAATTCCCTTGTAGTGGTCATATATATAGCCAATGTATCCTCTAGGGTTTGGGTTTTGTTTGTAAATATTGTCTTTTTGGTGATTATTTAAATCCTAGAGCCCTTTATTAATTGCTTTAAATTAATCCTATTGTGGCCAAAAACCCTATAGCTTATTTTGATAGTTGTAGTTAAAATAATATACCTCTTTATTATATGAAACTGAGGGTTATTTTTTCATCATGTTGTAAGTATTTTATTCAAATAAACCATAATAATTATTTTGAAACTAATGTTTTTGACCCAATGTACTACCATATCATTTTTCCTCCATTGGAAAAAATAAGTATTTCATCTAATAATTTTTATCTCTCTTCAGATTATTTCATTATAAATGATCTACCAGCTATAGTATCTATTATATACATGTTTACATATAGAAAAACTTTATAATTTGTTAAATTAAAAATAAAATTTGAATTCCATTGCATGGTGATGTACAACTTAACTCTATGAAATTCTCCCAAGAATTATTGATCGATTCAATTTAAAAATGATAAAAATATAAAACAATGAAATCAATATAAATAAATTTTTTTGGAAAAATAAATATGCAATGAATATTAGTTCAACTAAACCAACATTGTGATGAAATGTGGAAATAATACATTAATCCATTACCATTACATATCAATTAAATATAATCAAAATAATGTTATCAATAACACATAATCTAAAATATTTAAAAAGTGAATTTATTTTTAGTGTTCATGAAAATTAAATAATTGTGTATTTGTATCATCATTCATTATCCAAAATAATTGAATGGAATGAGAAATCATTTGTATGAATTATATATTGATATAGAAATATTAGTCCATATTTAGAGGTACCATTAT
The DNA here is from genome assembly GCA_963277665.1 of Viscum album. Classification (NCBI taxonomy): domain Eukaryota; kingdom Viridiplantae; phylum Streptophyta; class Magnoliopsida; order Santalales; family Viscaceae; genus Viscum; species Viscum album. The sequence continues at coordinate 2,105,578,933 of OY728148.1, forward strand.
AATATAATGTATCCCTCTATTTGATGGTCTTTTATAATATATGTGTGTTCACTACATGTTTTTTCATAAATTTTCACCTCTAGTAGCCTATTGATTTTTGCAAGAAAAATCAATAGTTACAGCTTTATTAATCTTTCATAGGATTCCCTCTAACTCAGGATCATATGCATTTATTTTCTTTTTCTCCCACTAAGTGGAATGATCATCCATAATTATTTGAACCAAAAATTCACATCAAGATCAAACCAATTAAAAAAATGATATATAAACAAATATATATTAAAATTAATTAAAAATACTATGTCTACATTGGAACCATCCATGAAAATATTTCCAAAAATTTGACCACCCACATAGCTTCCTTATTTATTATGTGGAATATAATTTGATAGTATATAAAGATATCCAAATAAAATTACTAATTAAATGGTAATAGTAATGTTATGTATGGTTGTAATAACCTTTAGATTGATTTTGTATATTTTATGAAAATTAACGGTGATTGAATAAGAATGAGGGTGGAGATGTTTTTATATGAAAAAATAAATGCATGAATGAACCATGTAGTGTAATAATTCCTTCATGTTCTTCTTGAATCTAATGTTAAATTTTTCAACTTATTCTGTTTCTGGAGCCCAGAATAAGAAATTCCATGGTCATTGTACTTTTTCTCTAAACCTAAAAATCACATTTCTTATATTGAAATACTTTATTTTATTGTGTTATTGGTCTCAAAGACAAATTTTAAGATTATTAACCTAAAAATTTACATGGCCCTATGTAGTTCAAGAAAATTATTCACAAAATTAAAGAAACCATCCTCATTCATATTCCAATGATCAAGAGATAAGAAGAAAAAAATTGAAAGTGAAATATGATTGCATGCTCCAATATAAACAAGAAGATATAGAGATAAATTCCTCTATAAATATTCTACATCCTTAAATTTCATAAAACATCAGAGAAGTCATACCCTCATGATATTCATGAGGGAGAGAGAAGTTTGAAAAGAAAATAAATCAGAAATAATTAATGGGATGGCGTGGTGGAATACTCAATAGTGGAAGAAAATCATACATAGGACTAGCTTCCATTCTACCTGTATAGACACAAGTTATTTTGTTATATGATGGAAAATGTTATGACATATGGAATCTTTAATTTTATAAATTTAGAGAATAAATTCATATGGATCAGCCTCAAAAGCCCCAAGTCTTCTAAATAAGAAAAAATGTCCAAATATTCAACATTAAGAACATTACATTTGTTTCATTAATCAAGTTTATGGTCTGCATTATCAATCATGTTTTGGATCTCTAATAGTTGATCCCAACATATATTTTCCCTTGAATACCTCTTTAATTCATTGATTATTACTTTGAGGAAAGGAATTATTTCTATCAAGTAGTTGTTTTCAATTTTCAATAACAACTTCTACATTATAATGTAAATGAATTCCCCAAATTTATAATTTTTTTAATAGGCCTTCCACATAATTAATAATTATTATTCTATAATATTGTTCTCATTTGAAATCAATCATATACTATCAAATTGCACCACATAATGTCACATCAAAAAATAGTTGCATTTAATTTCATTCACATCTTTTTGTTTTACCCATTGAATTTATTTCAAATATCAACTTCAAAAACATGAATAGAAATTTTTTTATAATGGATATAATAATAATTTATAATTAAAAATTTAATTTAAATTAAATATAAAAATGTATTTCGTTAATATTGATATCATTATAATGAACCAAAAATAATCTGCTGAATTGTTTGAATTATACCCAAATTCATCTATTAATTATCAAATTCTAAAAGAACATCCACTATCCCATCACTGAACACTGAAATATTCATATTTCTGACTCTCATCTTCTTGAACTTATTTTAGAGAAAACATTTATACTTTCACCATAACCCATGAAATGTCCATATATATGAACCCTTTTCCAATCTCTTTTTATCTTTTCTAAAACACAATATTCTTTCATCCTCTAACGATCAACCACTAAAGTCATTGATATACAGTATTCCAAATATATACCTCCTCTCAAATTCTATAAATTATTCTGAATATTTTATTTCTATGTAATTATACACCGTGTAGTTCAATTCTTATTATCAATAAAGCTCAACACATCCAAAAACCTATTTATATCTAATACAAAAAATAACACCTTTATTACAAAATAATATTCCTCTTTGTTTTTTATAAAACATCCATAACAATCATATTCCTTAAATAGATAGATATTTTCTCTCCCCCTTACTCTTTAAATCTATGTTCCTTATATTGTTCAAAATTCATGAACAAAACATCTACACCATTGGATATTAAATGAAATGGGTATTAACTAAAACAAATTCATTTAGTATTCTTCAAGATTGGATTTTACACTACAATTAATTAAGGTATCACACCTTATATATTTCAATAGTATAAGTGGAATTCACATTTATTTACTCCTCATATTACAATAAATATCATACTCCACACATTTTTAAATACTCTAATAAGACATCTTATTGAAATTGAAGGATCTTGTTCTCTTCCTTTGTAAGGAATTTGTTTTCCTACTCAGTCGAGATAATTCTATCAAGAAATATTTCAAAATATATCCATTTCCAGTATTATAAAAAACACTGTATAAAAAACATTACATATTGATCATTCAACTATATACACCACCGGTTGGTATAATCTTATCTCTTTGTAAAATACCAATATAAATAATATCATCTATTTATTGATATCACTTGTTAGACAATAAATTTAAAATGATTCCATTACCATTACTATAAGATAGAATATATAATCATTTTTAAATAAAAATCATTTCCATATTTTTCACCTATTAAGATATTGAGACCGTCCATTTATTGTTTTATTCATTCTAAAAATTTCAATGATATATTTATATATTAAATATTGAATCATTAAAAAATCCATGAAGACATTAATGTCAAAAATTAGTGTAAAAATTATAATTTAATCCAAAAACATAAAATATTACAATGTCACTCACTTACATTCATATATTCTTTTATATTCAGTTTTCATATCCTTAAAACATCATGTGATATTAACATTAAAAAAAATTTGTTCATATGAAATAAAAACATAAAGGGCATTAATAATAACACATTATAATCCATTTAATAAATCCTATTAATAACTAAATCATGAAACCACATTTATTTCATTTACATAACTCCTTGAAAGAGATTCACATTTTATAAATATAGATAATCAAACAGTGATCTTTTTTCAAAAAATCCTCATCAATTTAACGATTACATGGAACATGGATAAAAATGACCTATAGTGTGAGGAAACACATATTATATATGATATATCCATCTAGTATCTGTTTTTATCCTACCAAAAATTATTTAAAACCAGTTTTTAGTATATGAATAAATATACACGAGATTCATGATACAATTTCTATAATTCTCTTATAGTAATACTATTCTATTTCTGGTACATTGATATGACTTGAGATGTATCCTATAATAACATTTTATTAAAAAATGTTAGCATGATAACAATATGAATTTTAGATGTGAATTTTATGCCATTGGGTTCTCCAAGTAGGGATCAAAAATATTTTCATATATTTTATTTATAATGAAAATTACAAATTCATTTTAATATCAATTTGTTTAAAAAAAACGTTTTTAGATAAAATTTAGTGGTTTACACTGGATTGGTTTATTTTTTCACTAGATAAAAAATAAGAGTTATAATATCTATAACTACACTTATTGCATTTATATTTTTTCAACTCATCCAGAATTTGGACTAGATTGTTCACATATTATATCATAACATACAAAAATATAATTTTAGGACATACTTATCAAATTAATCGTATCCCTAATTATTCTGCAACCACAACCAATATATATTAGATACATTAAAATAAATGGTGTGAGAATATACATCCAAGTTTCTTTAATATAAATATTAGTTTGATCAATTAGTATAAAAATTATTTAAAACATGCGTTTAAAATTCTGATTTTAGTAACTGAATTGATATCATATTATTCTAAAAATTAAGAATATAAAAGATTTAAAATATCATAGCATATTATTTTACAAATTTTTATACTATAATAAATGTAAAAATGTTTTTTCTATTTTTTTAAAGGTTGGGGCCTAATCCTCATTTATTATTAAAGGAATGAAAAGACCTCTTTAACTGGGTAGCGGGAGACCCATTACAAAACTCGATGACAGAGTGGGCATTTAACCCATTACATGGCCTGTAAGCCCATTTTTTTGTCCAAACCCCATTCTGTGAATAGTTATGCTACAGTATCCGCCCTACTATAGTATTGCATAGTACCCGCCACTGCTACAGTGCATTGTCACTGCTACAGTGTTCTGCCACTGCTAGAGTGCCCATCATTTCTACAGTTCTGCCACAACAATAGTACTGCTACAGTACCTATGCCCTATGGGTTTTGAACACCCATTTTTCATGTAGAATTAGGTGGTGCTTACCACTAAGCCGACCCCAACTACAAAACGTGTGTAAGGGTAACGCTCGTCTTCCACTGGGGGCCCCCCATGGCAGAGCGTGCCGCACGTTCCCCAACTAGGAAAATTGTTTTGAATCACCCTGTGCATAATATGCACAGTGTATGAGTCTTCCCACTGCATTAACTATCACTACAACAAACTGGCCCCTAGCGGCAGTTTTTATTCATTTGGCGGCGGTTTAAGCCGCCGCTATAGGGTTTGGCGGTGGTTTACAAAAACCGCCACGAAATTGGGCGTCGACAATCTATTAGCGGCGGTTTTTACTATTTCACTGCGGTTTAAGAAAAGCGTCGTAGATGCCTCTTTTCACGACTATTTTTGACCATTTAGCGGTGGTTTTATGCGTAGATGATACTTTTTTTTCGCGGCGGTTTTAACCGCCGCTATCTTCTGGCCTTTGATGCGCCTATGTCGCAGCGGTGAAAACTGCGGCTAAATTTAAACATAATACATTTAGTGGCGGTTATAACCGCCGCTAAATACTAACCAATAAGGCATTAGCGGCGGTTATAACCGCCGCTAAATGCTGACCAGTAAGGAATTAGCGGCTGTTAAAACCGCCGCGAAATGTTGACCTAGAAAAAAAAATAATTCTGCTCCTACCACACCATTTCCCTGAAAAACAAATCAAACCAGAATATTGAACAGGAGACACCATACAAACAAATAACATGGTAGTATTCATTGAAAAATAGGATATGAGAAAATGTTGCATGTTATGGAGTCCAACCTAAGGAAAGGTATGTATTACAATTTGGTGAGTAACCAATCCAAGTGACCCCCAAGATGTATATGTGTTTTTAGATTCTTTAATTTCTTATGTGTTTTAAGAAGGGTTGATTTATATTATATGGATACTAATACTCTATATAATAAATGGTTATGAATTTTGATACAATTTATGTGATCATGCTAACCATGGTGATGTGTAATGATATGTAATTGGTTATGCTCTAAGTTGGCCGATATAACATTCATGGGTGTATTGTGATATGGGTTGAGTTTTTTTTACAATGGATTTGTGTTATGGGATAGAACAAATTATGTTTATATGGGTATATAATTTTTTCCAAATATGGATGTTTGAGTAGTTATAGAATGTATGTTATGGTATGGTTTGTTGTGTGTTTTGGTTTGGTTGTTAGTGCCTACTATAGAAAATAGGTAACTTTTGAATTGGTGTGTGTTTTAGGTTGGACAACACGCTAACCGTGCATGGTGCTTAAGAGAGTATGGTTTATGATCTTGTAGGTTATACATGATTCCTATTGAGGATTTGAGTTATGTCATTGGATATGAGATAAGAGTTTCATGTATACATCCCAATATGGTCATCATGTTGCATGTTGGATGGGATTCATCATGATATAGTTGTTATTGACTTCGTTAAAGAATATAGGTTTGAGTTTTTCAAAATTTCAACAACTTATCTAATGTTTTCCAAAATACCTTATTGGTGGAATTATACTTAACCAAACCAAATGATATTGATTTTTCACAATAGTTATTATCATAAGATAATGTCATTAATATATATGTGCATATATGTGATCTTTATCCTTCAGGGGAAGTATGGTGTGTCGATTTCTAGTTAGGATTAGTAACTAGATTTCAAAGTTGGATTGGGTATGGGATTTGTGATATGCATGAGAACCCTCGAGTGGGTATATTGGCCTATGATTTTCCTCGTGATATTTGAGATGGGTCCATATATGCTTCTCCATGAGTTGTATCCTATATAGGTTGTGACATGTGAACTAGGGTTGAGAGAGACTAGTAATATTGAGATATATCTTGGGATATTGGTGATTGGGGTGTTCTAATCAAGTGAAATAGCGATTCTCATTTCCACCTTATGAGGGTTTTCTTCTATGTATGTAATCCAAGAGAGGACTTATCCTAGGTCTATGAGTTCATTAAAAAAATGAAAGTAAGTTTAGACACTTTGTTCTATAGTGATGGTATATAGGTGGATTGTGGTTTGGTATTCAGTTAGTAATATCATTGTATTTGGTATTGTGAATGTAAAAGAATGGGTAGTGCTTGTGTTTTGTTAAGTCTAACCTGAATAATTGACATGGTTATTTGGGGGATAAGTTAAGTTAAACTATGATTCTTTAAATGTTATTGTAATGACGCATATTAGGTGTTCTAATAGAGTGTATACATGCTTTGATTCGTGTTATACTGATAACGGTTAAATTTAGGTATTGTGGGAGGCTTCCAAGATACACTCTTTCCATGTTAGTAAGAGCGTGAGTTCTTTATCAGCATAATTGGTATGTTGGTTGTATAGTCTAAGATTATCCTGTCAGGTGGGAATTTCATCACGCTTGTGTAATGTTTTCTGGCTCATTGGGCCTTGATAGTGATGGTATGAATTGGGCTTACACATCTAGGATACCCAGGTGCTGCTATGGAGCAACAATGATATGAATGGGACATACACAGTTGGACTTCCTAGGTACTTCTATGAATCAGTTATGGTATGAATCGAGCTTACACAATGGGGCTACCCGAATGCTTCTATATAGTAGAAATGGTATGAATATGTGTTACATATATGGTATTCTCATTGGATGTTGTACCAATTCAAGCCCAGGGAAGTCACTAATGGTCCACATTAAAGTAGCATGCATTTTGAACATTGTTTTAGAAGAAACATCAAATGTCTCAACACCGTTGCTCCATAACTCCTGCAATTCTTCAATCAAAGGCTGCAGGTATACATTAATATCATTTCCAGGCATTTTTTTCTAGGAATAATCATCGGAATGATAAAAGATGTTTGTTTCATACACATCCATGGAGGCAGATTATAAGGGATCAAAACAACTGACCAAATGCTATAACTCGTACTCAAAGTCCCAAATGGGTTGAATCCATCGGCAGCCAATCCCAATCAAACATTCCAAGAATTAGCTGAGAAATCTGGAAGTAATGAATCAAATGTCTTCCACTATTGGGAATCTAGTGGATGTTTCATTAACCCATCATTTTTATTATCTACAGAATGGCACTTCATGTGTTCGGCGGTTTTTGATGATCTGAATAATCTTTGCAATCGAGGCATCCAAGGAAAGTAACGCAAAACTTTTGCAGGTGTGTTCCTTTTCTTCTTTTCCATGAAATTATGTTCAGTCATACTTCCAACATCACCTTTTGACTGCCATATAGAAGAAGAACATTTCTTACAATTCTGTCTACTTGAATCCTCTCCCCAGTAAAGCATACAATCATTGGGACACGCATGTATTTTTGTATAATTCAGACCAAGCTTGTTTACTACTTTTTTCATCTCATAAAACGATTCTGGGATTTTTGCTTCAGGAAATGCATCACGAATCAATTCCAATAACATGGACATTGCCTTATTTGTAATTCCACATAGACATTTGATATGGTACAACTTCAGCAGAAATGAAAGCTTTGAATATTTCAAACACCCACTATACAAATCATGATTTCCATCGTCAAATAAATCATGAAACACATATTCCTCACTAAAGTTTTCACTTACATTTGGCTCCATAGAATCAAGATGAGGATCCAATGATATGTTACAATCTTGATCTGCTTGTGTTACAGTCTCAAAAACATCACTTGTCACGTTGCAATTTGTACCACCCTCTTCTGGTTGTTCTGATATGTTTTGATGCTCATAGTGGTGTCTTTCAGTGCCGAATGCATCATTTATGAGGTTTTTCATTTCATTTTCCATTGGAGACAAACATGGGACCTCATTCTGTGGATTAACATCAGTCCTCAATCTTTCTGTATTGTTTGATTCTCCATGCCAAATCCAACACAAATATTGATCAGGGAATTGCTTCAGTATTAAATGTTCATAAACTTCATCTCTCTTCAACCGTGTTCTAAATTTACATTTAGTACATGGACATCTTATTCTCCCCTCAATGGATCGATTAGAAATTGAAATATATAAAAACTCATTCAAACCCTTAACATATTGAGGTGTGTTCCTCGGTAATGTGATCCAGCTTTTATCCATGTATATCACAATGTGCCTACACAAAATATACGATAGTGTAAGATTACATAAACATAATATAATAAAGATGAACCATTGATCATAATGTATGAATAATATAATAAAGATGGTTCATTGATCACATTTACCACTTCAGACCAACCGAACAAGTCTGGTCCATAAGAGACAGCGTCAACACCTCATTGAGGAGAAATAAGAATATCGGGTTACACACTTATCATAACACTATCTACACAACTATTTTTTATGGTTTCCAATGGGATATGTTTACAGAACATTAAGCACCTAATTAATTCATTATCCATGATAAGACATGTCGTTATGGACCAAATTTACAAGGGAGATAAGTCACACGGATTTTTGTAAAATAAACCATTGGAATTGAAATTGGTCTATAGGATGGGATTTAATCTATTGAACATATCTATATTATTGGAAAGAGTTGAGGTGTAAATAATATTAAGTGATATCCCAAAGGAACCAACTGCTCAATATAAATTCCAAGAAATTACTCAAATTGTGGATGAATATTCTCACTTTTAGTAATGAATACATGAATAAATGTAGGAGAAATATATAAACTACAAAAATAAATAATCCACAATTACTATGCATGACTTATCTGTCGTTTATGAGAAGCAATCAAATTATCAAGGAAGAACTAAAAATTACCAAAGTCGAAAGGGGTCGCGGTGGGCGTCGGGGGGTGCGGGGGTCACCGGAGGCCACGAGGGGCGTGGGGGTGTCGGGGTCAATAAAAAAATGTTCATTTTATGGTTTATGTTTCATGTAATGATTTGAATTATTTTAAAGTATTTGTTAGGTTTTAATAAAAATCAGACATTCATGTTTGGGTTTAAAAAGGATTTTCATTTAGTTTTCCTTACAAGAAAGGATTTATTGACATATAATATGTGGTTCTTTTCCATCATTACTTATTTAAAAAGAAAATGGAAGGCCTTAATTTCAATTGTATTTCAAACTAACATTTATGAATTATTTAATTAAAGGAATAGTATACAATTCTTGGTGCGATCCTAATGGGACTGTTTTTTCACTCCATACATACACACTATTGTGTATGTATACAGATCTCATGTTTTATATAAGTTCTAGTTTTCAAATCATGTTAGTTGTTATTTCCATAAGGTCGATGTGTGAATTGGGATGTGAAGAGAAACCATATATTTCATGGAAGATCAGGTAGCTTTGTTATGATATTGTTTTTATTTTGGTATGTTGATTTATCATCCAAAATGTTGTCTCTTTTTATACACATTTTGTTTCTATTTCTCATACTTTTAGTTTATTTATTTTTGGATGATGTTTCTGGATGGAATAAATGAGACAAAATATTTTTATTTATTATGAATCATTTGGTTTATATATATTTTTGGTTCTTCTATTTAATATTTCATTGATGTATAATGTATGAATAATCCATGTGAGATTAATGGAAAATTATATATTTTTTATTTACTCTAATTTGGGGGAGAATTCATTTTCAAGGTGTTTTCCTTAATGAACAGGAAATAGGTAACCATACAAGGTCAACTATAATGATCTACATGAAGTTCCCTTTTAAAATACTAGTAATTCAAAAATCATACATAGTTAAATCTGGTAGACATTGTAATGGCTCATTGAAATAAAATTAATACTCCAAGGCTAACCAGTTGTCTTGTTAGAGGAAGTACAACTCCATCTCCTTTTCCACACTCATGAACACAGATAAGTATTTCTAGATTAATTAAGGCTTAAAACTCTTCTATGGAAGGTTCATATATTGTTTCATCCAAATAATATACTTCCCCAACCTCTAAATTGGACCCTTAAGCATTAAGGTATCAAACTTGATCTTTAGAGACCCAGGAATCTCAAGAAGGCCAAAGACCCTCATGATTATTCATAACAACTCTTCCACTTCACAAGTATCTCGATAATTATAAAATAGGGAAGGGTTCAACTTATAGATCTCTAAAAGGATATCTATATATATATCAACTAAAATCATTTTCACACTTCTAAATACCAATTTCATTTTAATTTATCTAGGAAAACCTCTCTTAAAATCTCAAAAAGTTACAATTTAGCCTATAAATCCCAATTTATAAAATAAATACCCATCAGGGAATTTAAATTTTGAATCTTTTATAAATCTAGTATTCATAGTTCCACGTTCCAAATCCATATTACTACATTTTTAAAGGTTTTCGTTATTAATTTCAAAACTAACCCTCGCCATTTAGAAATATAACTATTCTTCAGAAAATTATAAAACAAAATGAAAATAAATCAACACACCACATAGTATAAAACTTACTTAATAGGAACCAATGTCCAAGAATATCCTAACAATATGGTTTTGGGACCATGATTTGGTCATGTTAGTTTCATTAAGTGTTATGTTAAACCATACACTCAACCACCACATAGTTTTATAGAACCTATGAGCCCACTATGTACCATTAGTTAAACTCCCACTATTATCTATGAAAGCGTAGAATTATTTCACATAATACATATATTATCATTTTTTAAATCATAAATATAGAACACAACATGATAGAAATAAATGAAGGAACGTAAAAATAAATACTCATGACCCAACATCCCCTGGTAACTCGAGGATCTGAATGAGAAAGATCTCATGGGGATCCCCCACACCTTCCTATCATTTTATTACATCTATATATATAATCTATAATTACTATAAAAATATCAAATGGGATCTTGGTACATAATATATCTTAATTACCTAGGCTGTATTACTATTTTTTTCTTGAACCAACTTTGGGTCACCAATGACCTGGGCACTAGAGTTGGCCCATGACATACTCAAGGTACACTCTTAATATCATTAGTATAGATACTAGTTCTATGGAATCATATAGGAACTCATGGGAATTGGTTTTCAAAATAAATAAAAATTAATAATTAAGACTTCCACACAAAAATATAAAATAACCACTCAATAAATCAGAGGTCCATGTTTCCGTGGAATGAGACAAAAAAAACAAATATGAAATACCTAATTAAGCATGATGAATATATAGGGAAACTAGATCAATGGTTAAGAATTAAACTAAAAACAATAATATATATTCGAGGGGTCACCGGTGGTCGAGGGGGGCACAGGGGGTGCAGGATGGCACAGGGAGCGCGAGGGGCGCGAGGGTCACCGGTGGTCGAGGGGGGCGCCGGGGGGTGCGGGTTTCGCCAGAGGGCTTCGCGAGGGGGCGCGGGGGGTGCGGGGGGTGCGGGGGTCTCCGGAGGATGCGGGGGGCACCATGGTCGCCGAGGCCGGGGGGGTAGGGTAGGGTTTGGGGAACGCGGTCGGGGAGGGGTAAAGGGTCGTGGAATTTCTAAAAAATTTTGGGTTTCGCGGAGGTTTAATAAAAACCTCCACGAAACCTTCACCGAATATGTTTAGCGGCGGTTTTGTGAACCACCGCCGCTAAACCCAGTTTTTTTTGTAGTGTATAACCCTCTATCTTAATTGTCGTAGTTGATTCCTTTTTACTCATTTCGATAATTTTAATCATTTATAATAATTCATAATTTTATTTAGGATATATGTATTATGAGACATATGATTATCAATCCAGTTTATATTTTTTAATTTTGTCAACTTATATTTTACACTTTCTTTATAATATTTTTAATTTTTTATTATATATTAAATTGAAACCTTGATTCTATTTGAGTACCTATGAACACCATATTTTATAATCATTATAATTTTTGTCTTTTTCTATATGTAATTATCTATATTTTATAGGGAATTCAGTTATAATTTTTTATTTTTAATGCAAACAAATTGAGTTTTCAAATTATTATAGATTTTATATTTTGGAGTGATGAGTTCCGTTGAAATTTTTCCACTATCCTTTAGCATTTTATACAGTATAAATTTTTAAATATAGTGTATGATGCTTTGATGATCATATTTTATATTCATTGGATCTATATTTAAAATTATATTTCACATTACATTATTTTATTCAATTATTCTACAAATAAAATATCATAAGAAAGCATAAGTCGAATACTTCATTAATTGGTATCAGATGTTATTGAAATTATGTGTCATTTACATAAATTACAAGAGAAAAATACATCGAAAAATGATTCATTTATGTTAATTATAATATGATGACCATTCATAGATGTTTCTTTTTCTTTACTGGTAAATTTTTACACCACTATTATTTTAGTCCAATTTAGTCCTTTTGAGTTATGATGGAATCAACAAATTTTTGAATTATTCTATATTTATAAGATATTTTAGTATATCAGATATTCTAAACATAATTTAAATTAATGTCCCATGATACTATATAATTCTTTTATGTTAGTGTCCCACGAAATATAACATTCTACGAATGTGTTTTATTTGTCTCAAAAAACATTCTGACATTATGAAATAATTATACCATTTATATAATGATATTTACTAATATATTTTGAATATATATATATAATTACCAAATTTCTAAAAAATACTAATTAATAATTGTACATTAATAGTTTTCTTCCTTAGAAAATAGATGTTTAATATTGTAGTTAAATACCACTATTTGTTATGTTATTATTTTCTAAATGGAAGATAATTAAATATTACAAATCTGATAATTTTCATTAAAAAATATTTGTGACTCTTTAATTTTTGATATATTTTTAATTTATTTGTTTATATTTTTATTTATTAAAGTAAATTTGAAATTAAAATTTCAATATAAAAATAACTAATATTCAGTAAATTATTTTTGTAATATTTCATAATCATCTAATGTTGGATTAATTCATAGTGAACAAGGGACTAATTTACAGAAGGAGTTGAATCCTATTTTAAATTTTCCTAACAAAATGGTCCAAACATAGACTACTTCCATTCGTTTATTGAAATGATTAAATATGAAAAAATTGAAAATCATTAAAATCAATGATTATTTATTTTATGTGGTTTAAATCATGGTTAATGACCTTGGATTTCACATGGATAAATTAAGTAGAATTTAGAATCTATAATTGATGTTGATTTTAAAATGATAACCCAAAACAAACTGAAGAACTAATTTTTGATTTTGAGAAAGACGATAATTATATAGAATAAATGATAAAACATAAATATGATGAGTGTAAAAATACATTATAATTAAGATATATAAAATTTATGGTTTTATCAATGAGGTTATGTTAATTTTCATGAAGCACATATGTGGGTAGTTAATATATTTTATTAGAAAGTCATTATGATTATTGAAATACATACTTCCAAAACACATGGTACTTATAATTAAAAATTATAACGTGATACAAATATAATGCATTATGGGGTTATGCAATAGGATGATATATGCCTTCTTAAATTATTGTGAGATATATTGGAAGAAATATAAATGGAATGTTAGCATGTCCTAAATGTGGAAATAATTGTATATGTTAAAAAAAATTCATAGGTCGATTTGGAAGATACTAAATCAATTGCTAAATCAATTGGGTATTTTACTCTAATTAATCATTTAAAATTTTTTATTTAAAAATTAAAATGAAAAGAGGGTGAATTTGTTTTAATATGAGAGAATATATGATGGAAAATTATATCATCCAACTGATTATCCACAGGTAAATAAAATTGATCAATAATTTCATACATTCGGAAAAGAAGTTATAAATAGTATACTAGGAATTTTTATGAATGGAATAAATACATGTCAAATATTTAGTACAAAACCTAGTTCATGATCTATTTTATAGTAATTTATAATTTATCAAATGAATTTTATATAAATATGGTATATATCAACTTGAATACAATGATTTTGTGAACAAAACAACATGGAAATTATATTTTTTTTTCATATCACCATTAACTACTGATTCAAAATTATTATTGATGGATGGTAGGAACATGTATTATTTTTATAAAATGAAATTTTTTCAATTAAATGATTTATGTATGCTCACTATAGATGAATTCCCAACATATCAAAATATGAAATGATATAGAGTTATGGGATTGAAAGGTTGTCGGATAAATGAAGAAATGACTTCATATATTAAACTAAATATTAGATAAAATCTATATATATGGGTCATAAAAATATTTTTTTTCCTATCTATAAATCTTATCAATGATAAAAATATACATTCAACAACTCACAAGAGTTTTATATTTCTCCAAAACCTACTTCAACTGAATGGTATTTGGAAAGGGTGAAAACATTGATTACACATTTGGAATGAAAAAAATATTTCAGTGACATAAATATATGGGAGAAATAATAATATTTTTTTGAGCATCCATATTAGTGATATCACAGGATCAATCATAAAATTTATTTCCTTTTTTTATAATAATATCTCTACATGTTATATTCGACCATTTTTGTATATTAAATTCATGACTAAATATTGGTTGATTGATATAATTGGAATACATTTGATAGAAATATTTTTTATATTTACATTCAACTCATAATATATTATGAACATACCTAGCTCTATAAATTCATACATTATCCAATAATAATGAAATATGATTCAACTAGTTCCTCCATGATATCAAATAGATACAGGGCTATTCTTCAAATCTAAATAATTACGTGTCACTGTACAATTTAATATCAGTTGGAATAAAATCCCATTGATTTTATGTCATGATTCAATAAGTCCTACATGTTTCATTATGAATAATAGTTCCCATAATTTTCATAATGAGCATCATGAATTTGTGTAAATTTTTCAATTTCATTTAAAACAATGTCATGGATCTAAAATTGATTTTAACGATTTGGTGAATAGTGAACCATAAACAATTTTTACTTGTAATTTTATATCCCACTATAATTTTTTTAGTTAACTATTTATTTAATGATTTATTTTGTGTCATATATAAATATTTATGGACATGTATATCATTGATAAATGTATAATTTTAAAATTTATATGATGATATTGAAGGAATATTTTAAGAATCAATATCGACCATAATATATGATTATTAAAAATCATATTTATATAGATGTTACATAATTTTTTATAAACTAATAATCTATATTAGAGAATTTTGGATTTCATATATATCCCTATATAAAATTCATTTTTTGGGAAGAAATGGATTCATGGATTGAATGTAAAATCATTAATGGGTGAAAAAATAAAGTAGGTACATTTTATAATTTTTAATAACATCTCTGTTGATAAATAATATATAAAAATTTATATAAAGGTGATAATACAACGTTATCCAAATATTAATGATATGTTAATATAGAATTATCATAAGAAAAACATTTCTATATAGTTGAAAGAGATCATAAATGGTAAATAATATTCATTATAAACATTAAGATGTTCATACAAAATCTCGTAATAAAATTTAATAACATGGTCTCGGTGTCACCTTGATAGACATGCCTTTAATATCATACATCATTGAAATATGAGATTAATTTAGAATAGTAGTGTATTATTGTTCATAAAAATAGTTTATTCTTTTTTTTCTCTATAGAAAAACCAAATATCAATGTATGGTATATATTATGTATTTAGTAAAAAAATATTTAATGTTGATTATATTAAATTTCATGTTCTCATGTCAAACTAAAAATGATATATTGGTAACAATAGTTTCAAAAATAATGAATTCAATATGAAACTTGTAAATTGGAATAGAATGGAATAAATTGATGATCCTTTTATAAGGAAAAAACATGATAAAAAATTTCAATGTTATTAGTCAATCCAATGTGCAGTGGAAAATCATTTTGGAAGGAAAAATTTATTATGGGGGCTAGAAAATTGATGATGTTGAATTTATATATGAGATCCCTATGTTTATAAAAACATTAAAAATTAATATTTATGACCACATTATATACATGTTTTGTACCGTACCAAATGATCATGATGACAGAATGTCCGAAAAAATCCTATATTAGTAACCTAATACAACGCTAACATCTGTTGTTTTCATTTATACCATTAAAATTTCATAAAATTTACGTATAATGTTTTTTAGTTCAGACACTAGTTTTAAATAATATGATACTTTTTTATTTATATTATTTTTTTTGTATAATATTATAATAATTTAACATTATATGTAACTTATGTGATTGTATAAATTTTTACTTAATATTTTCTTCTTCTCCTGATACAATTTTATGTTTCATAAATATTGTATGTATTATTATTCACTTTAAACTAATGATGAGTAAGGAAAATTGTCAGTTTTATTTTCATAATATTCAAATTTTGATTCAATATATTTATAATATTTGGATTTATATAATATTTTATAGTTTTAAATTGTTTTATCTATTCTATTTAAAGCCACATATAATTCATATTATAATTCTATAATTTTTTTAATACTATAACAAAAAATTTCAAAAGGTTTTTATTTTTATTATATCTATTGGAAATTTTTATTCATGCTTATAGGTAATAGAAGGATTTCTATCATCTTTTTCATAATTTTATTTTTATTCTATCAATATATTTCCACGACTGATTAATGTTTTAATATATATTTTTAACTCTAGATAACCTCTTTAACTTATATTAACAATTTTTTTATGTTTATATTTTGATGGATAAATTTAAATATTTTATTTCATTTCATAAGTAATGGTTAAATTTGAATATTTTAATACGAAATTATTATTAATATTATTTTCAAGAAAATTTTAAATAAAAAAATTGTTTCACCATATGGTTTTTGGGGGACTATGATCATAAATCTTTTGAGGGTCCCCATTACCCTTATGTATATGAACCTTCTACTTTAGAATGGGTATAAAAGGATTCCATTGTTGAAAAATATGGTATCACATCTTTACCACAGTTATCTCTTCCCTTTAAAGGAAACTAGAGGATATATATCTATTATGATAATAATGGTGATCCTTGGAGTTTAAATACCAAAAAAAAGTTGATTTTTATTTCAATGAATGCTTAGGAAAAATTTGTATTTTTATTTTGATATAAGAAATAACAAAAACATGACAATAATTGATTTATGTGAGAAAATTTTGGTAAGATCATTTTTATTATTTTGTGTATCATGATAAGGTTTAATATAGGTTTATTATACGATATATGATATTTCCAAAATTTGTGAAGTTGAGAAGATTGTTATTATTTGGATTCTAAGAGATGGGTTAATTTCTTACAAACCCTCACATAAGATATAATATTTGGTGTAATATAAAATCAAAATACACATGATATAAATCATTTTATAGATGATGAAACATGTAAGTTGTTTTTTAAAAATAGTTGACAATAATAATTTTTGGTATGAGAAATGTGACCATTTAGAATATTTTTTTATAATAATTATTGTATAAATGAAAATTTCATATAAAATTAGTAAAAATTAAATCTATATTATTAGGATATCATATCCAAAAATATTTTCCTACATACATTACCTTTTTGTGAGTATACATTCTTAGTGTAAGAAATAATTACTGTAAAATTTTTATTTTCATAGAAAACTCATTAAACACTATTTAGATTGACCCTCCCCCAAGATAGACATGAAAAAAGGGAGAATGAATAAAAGGAAAAAACTAATAATATCTTATATATGGGTAAAGGAATGTAGATAAGGTGATTAAAATGAGTTATTTATGTTATTTGAACTACTTATATATTGTGATTCATTAATAAATTTTAATAATATTCAAAAAATAAATCCCATAAGGAGATGTGCACACAATATTTTTTTATACCAGAGTTCATGGAGGATATTTTTTATACAACATTGGGAAATCTAAAATACCTAGGGTAACATATAAAGATATGAATATGGGGTACCAGTAAAAAATGAGTTTTTTCATTATAGCTATCTTTAATAGGAGGATGCATATAAAATAAAAATAGAATCATTAGAAGATAATGTTCAAGAGATGGATGATATTGTAACATCCTAAACATGTAATTTGCTGAATGTTCCCTAAGACCAACATGCCACAAGGCCTCTATCACTTATCCTTGAATTCTAGTAATTTTAGAGTATCATTGAGGGACTAATGTCTGTTGTTGGGGAGATTATTCCATCAAAAAGACTGTGTATCATAGTGGAATAAAATAATAGTAAATTATATGTGTTAATATAAAATTTATACAATATATATAATGTAGGGAATAGATAAATAAGTCCATATGTAAACTCATATAGAGATAATTGTGTTATCTAATATATTTCTACAAAACAACCAAAATAATATACATGGAAGGTGTACAATAAATTTAATAGAAGCACAAAAGAAAAAAAATAATCCATCTAGTATAATGATCCTAATATTGTTATATTAATCACCTACTTCATTGTAGTAATAAATAAACTATATTATGGTTCTTTCCGTTAATGATACATATAATTATATAGTCTTTTTTAGGTACCATAGTCACTTTTAATGGGGTGTGAGAAATAATCAGTGTAGGAAACCTCCCAAAGGTCATGTTTTATCCTGTTACTGAGAATATAATAATAATAATATGTAGGATGTAATTGAATAATCAAATATAGTACTGAAGTAATGATCCTATAATGGTTTGGGTTTCCATGAACACCCAACCCCTACTAAATATTGCTTCCTAACCAAAAAATCACTGAATTGCAATTATCCATGTATCATTTTATATCTTTGTTTATTTTGTTTATCAATAAAATAATAATTAAATTTTTTTGGCCTAAAAAATAACATAGTGTTCCCCATATGGTTATGTAATTAAAATATTCTAATCAAACAATCAATAATATATAAGTAACCAACTGAATCATTGATTGTTCTTTTTCATGGAAAATGTTCCATAAAAATAATTTAATTATATATTTAATTAAGAACCTAAAACTATCCATTTAAATCCTTATTTGAAATCTAGTTATCCCCCTAGGAATAACATGATCCAAGCATTGCACATTCCTTTCCTTGGCATTGTTCGTAGGAATCCTGGTATCTATTGGGTATGTTAGGACATCATTTACATTCAAGTCTACCCCTGGTAGTCCAAAAAGGGAGACCAAGTTTCACCCATGGAATATATGATCATAATAACCTTATATCCATCAATGGAAATACATAATGTATTTTTATATAACATGGTTTTATAATTGTTATCCCCCCATTAGTACATCCTTATAAGTATATTATAATGTCCAATTGACAATCAGGAGTAAGCAAGGTCAGATCCAAAAGTTTATTTATGTGGTGTTTGTATAAGATCCCATGTGGAAAATAAGAAATATAAGAACCAAGTGAAAATAAATAAATTAAATCAACAGTCATCACTAATTTCAATTTAATAAAAATTCACCAAAGAATGTGGATCAAGGGAGGGCCAAGAATAGAGTTCTTTCCATTAAATTACTCACATTGCAATTTTATTATTATGGAATCTTATTCTTAATCAACCAATACATGGAAAAAGTGTTGTGTAATGGCTTAAATTCCTTTTTCTTTTTCAATTTATATTACAATATATGTTATAATTAAAATTATAATTCAATTAAATGAATATTGACAGTTGAATATTAAACATCCCATGGAAAGGGGTAACAGGTACACATCATAGTTATCGATATTTAGAAGTCGCCCATGATGGTCCATTTAAATAAACCAAATCTCAAGGGGTTGGTTCTAATTCAAGGATCACAACCACTATTTATTTTTTATTTGTTTTTATTAATTACATTAGTCATACCTATCAGTTTAAATCAAGGATTAAAATCTATTTTATGGGAGTGACACTGACAATTTGGTGCATGGAACAATGACCAAAATATAAGAACTTTGACATGAATGGAAACACACGAATTCAGTAACAGTAGGTTTATAGAGGATATATCATCCAATATCCTATCCTGATTCAACATAGATTGGGGAAAAATAAATGAATAGATGAAGTAACTATAAATAAATAATATTAACAGGAACCTAAATACCACATCCAATACCAAAAAAAATATATAATGACTCAAATGGAATAGAGATCTTACCGATGAAGGTCTAATGATTCAGATGGATCTTGATTCCATGCTCAGATAAAGGAGGTCCCATTATTATTAGGATATGCCTCAAATATGACCGCTCAAGATCCAAGGGATTTGAATTGATGAATTGATAAATTAGGATTCATTTAATAGATAAAATTATTGAAATTTTATAAATTAACCTAAATTACTAGGATGCATAGATTAGAGAATCATTTTTTCAGAACTGTGTGACAATTATGTAACATTATTTTAGGAAGGGCGCACTTCACAAAATTTTCTTACATGGTTTGACTAATAGTGCCCAAACCATGTATTTTCCACTATCAAAATTGCCAATATTCTTTCATGGGTGTGTTCCTCAAATCACATTGTTAAAATACCATGTTGCCTATTTTTTCCAATGTCCAATATTTTATCGGTATAAGTAAAAATGAAGCATGTCCATCATGGTTTCTTCAAACTATGTGCCATGGATGTTTCAACACAAAAGATGGGTACCCATCTCTAAATTACCATCAGACAGCCTCTATACCTCTATAACCTTGAAGGGTATTCACACTTAGCTGTATTTAGATATTTCAACTAAAATTTTACAGAAGGTAAAGGATTATGATCCTTCATAATGAACCAGGTTCTAACAAAATTCCCCATGAAGAAACTCAACCATGAATTTTCCTCTTAGTGATTTTCAATATTTTTTGAGAATAACTCCATACACTAGGATCTAACATTTGAAACTCTCTCCCAGGTCTCGTCCTCTACATGACTATACTATCATTGCACCTATACTAGAGGAACTAACTCACATCATAGAACCATTGTGCTATTATTCAAATTATAAATAGGATTATATTTAAAAGAAAAATATACCTAGTAGTCAACCCCTCCATGATAAAATTCATGATACTGTCTAAATAAAAATGATGATGTTGAGATACTTTGAAGACATTATTCATTTCTGGATACCAGTATAGTAACAATAATTAAAAGGCTACTGAACTCACTCACTCTAGAATCATAAATCTCTCGAAATACCATGGGGAATGTTTACATCCTCTCTAAGGCCCCATCTGCCACATCCTCGGTGAGGATCTTAAAGACCTGATCTCTAAAATCAAGCTCTAGAGGTCATTAGCGGTGATCAGCATTGGATTTTTGTTAACATTGTGTTGTATCCGATTGCATCTGAATCAACTGAACATGCTCAATGTTCTTTTAAACTAGCCATGTTCCAATCATATGTACCTCTCCTACCTATAACCAATATAGGTCTGATCTACAAGACCTACCATAAAAATCTTCAAAATTAACCATCTACATTGTATACTAAAAGATATTTTTGTAGAAACATTATTCATGAGGTGTATGCCTCTTCCAATCACCCCATGAATCTTGAATGAATTCCTATATCACATCCTCAAGAACATGTATTTTACAATTCAACTTGTCATAAGTCTAAGGGTGGTATGTTGTGCTTATAAGAGACCATGTACCCGATTCCCTCTGTCGTCCCAACCAGAGCCATGAAGTAAACTAGGCACCCCTATCTAAAATGATACTATGTGGGACCATGCGATTTTTTATCTCACTGATATACGACCTCCCAATATCATCTACAAAAGGATTCCTTGATATGTAATAAATAAGAAACCATTGTGATCTTTTCAACAACTACCATAAAAACATAATTACATTGATGAAAACATGGTAATCCAATCTCAAAGAGCATCACAAAACCATACCATTTTCTCATCAGAATGAGAACTACATTAAAATATCTTATGGTTCTTGGTTTTTTTCTATAACCTATAAACAGGTGACACATCTCACGAAAAAACTATCTACATCTATTGTTATACCTGGTAACCAGCATTGGTGATTTAAATCTGAAAACAACATCATTGTTTTGGGGTTCAATTACCAATAAAAATACTAAAGACATGCCTCAAATCATCTTTAAATTATTTTGAATCCCAAATGTGAAAATGTACACATAGAATTTTATCCTCACCTACTATTCAACTAAAAGGAGGGTCATCCCCTACCCAAATATCAAATAATAATAGGACCTTAATATATTATAGCTAACTCACCATCAATCTATCCAGAAAGGTATATGTAACAATTAAGGATTAGAGGAAATTGGGTCCACAACCATCCTGCAACTCCAAGCACTTATTATAGAACAATGTCATAATCTAATACTCATTAATGTTTTTTTGAACATCATGTATCGGAGTCCTCCTCCTCGATGCATAATCCAAAGAATTGAAATTAATAGGTATGTAAGAAATATCATATTTAAAATACATTATGTATTCAACCAACCTTCACTACCTCGTATTCATATCATTCTATGTAAATTCATACATGATCCTTTTTGTGGTCCATGTACACAAAAAATGCTCTCCATATAAGTAATGCTGTTAAAAATGAAATAGATGAAGAAAAGTATATAACTGAATATTTTGTGTCGGTAAATTTCAATTTAATGGAATCAACTATGTAGACATGTATGTTTTGACTCTATCACCTTGATTAAGAACATCTCGTAGACTGATACCTAATTCATCACTATAAAAAGTGTAACTCATACATGTTTCTAGAAAAATCAGAATTAGTGTTAAATCCAATCACTCTTACAGATTCTAAAAGGATTAATGACATGATTCCAACCATAAAAATTGACAACATTCTTAGTCAATACCATAATTTGATGTTATAGGATTGATATTTCCCTTAAAAAACATCATTTATAAATTGTTATCCCAAATCAACTGTGTACCTCAAAGATGCTCATTGATGCTCCTTGGAAAATACATCTATCATAATCTCTAGGTCAACTAATAATCATGTATCTATGGTTATATGACCTAGAAAGTAAATCTAATCCCTGAAAAAGTGGAACATTGTGATTATATAATATTACTTATTCTCTCTAAATGTATCCAATGTGTTCTCAATATAATGGGCATCATTATGTCGATTATGAGAATAGTCCAACATATCATCCACAAAACCACCAAAAATTAATCAAAAAAAAGGATGGGATGCTCTGTTTATATGATTTAAGAAAACTATTGTCGCGTTATTGATACCGAAGGGCATTAGAAAATACATATATATACCATAAATCATAATAATGGTTGGTAGAATTATGTACAATGGTCTATCATGAACATAATGATAACCACATATCAAATCAATTTTTGGATTAATTTGAGATCCTCAAAGCACATCAAGGAGATCATATATATGCAGTAGAGTGTAATAGTTCTCATCAATTTTTAGGTTCAACCTCCAGTAGTCCACACCTAGAAAACAAGTATCATCCGTGATTTTACCAAAATGTACTCGTGAACCCCATAGAGATATACAGGTTCAATCCAACCCATTATCCTCTAAGAACTATAGATTCATCATGACCTCTTGTATATCAATAGTAGCTATCATGTAAGGAGTAATGGATACATATACAGCTCCCAAAACTACATTGATAGAGAAATATACCATTCTCATAGGATGTGATCCAGAAATGTTATTTGGGAAAACATCCTAGAAATGATATACCACTAGAGGGAATTGGAATGATGTTTTCCCTGGTTATATAGATATAAACATGTCATTTTTGTCGAATTACCATCAAGTGAAAATGTTCAGGTTTAAATCATATCACACGAATCTCTGTTTAACCCTTATGAATAAACTATCCCACCTCTGGTGATGTGAAGGTCACCCTTCGATGATAGTAATCAATGAATAAATGAAAGGGAACAAACCAGTACATCCATAGAATTATTTAAAAAACTATCAACTCATGGAAAAAGGGGTATGATATGAATCTCATCAATATCAATTTGGGAACTCCTTGTATAGACGTGCATCCTTCATTATAATCTTCAATGGTGTGTCAAGTCTCATAACGCTATATGAACATTAAACATTGAGCATGAGGGTCAATAAAATGGGGCCTTATTTAATGTTATGAGAAGCACTGATATCAAAAATAGTAGATGCTAATGTAAAGACTTCTAGAATAGCACGTCTCATTGTATAAGGTTCATGATCCATATTATTGTGTTTTACAAGCACTTCATATATATGGAATGAACTATGGCTTTGTGATATGATATGTTTACCTTGACCCGATCTAGTATGTTGATAATGAATAACCAAGGTATGACTACAATGGACATGACCAGCACATCGTCTGGATCAGCTGGCTCTACTCTAGTACCCTTTCTAATGAGAAGCCTGTGACCCCGCACTTGAACTTGGAATCAGTGAAGACCATCTCTCATTGGTTTTCATGGGTAAATCCATGAAAAATAGTGGTATATGACCTATCCAATCACAATATTTACCATCCACTAGTTTCATAATACACTGAAGTATTTTATGTTATAGTCTAAAACACTGGTTTAATCTCACCTATATACCGGAGTAGGTGCTACTAAAACTAATATAACTTCATAGAAACTCAGCATTACACTTTCTACATTCATTTGATGTTGCGCCAGATTTAGTTGGTGTACATCCCTGGATCACTGCACTGGTCTCCCTCAATTTATTCACAATGATAAGTACTCTATTAACTACTATAGATATGTTAATCGGAAAAAATTCATTCACATGTAATCAGATTTCATACTTGAGACCATCTTTGAATTACTATGATTAAGGTAACTTTTCACATAACAAAATAGGATTAAATTGCTGGATCTCTCTATAATGGGAAGAATATTCCATAACTAATAATTCATCCGACTCGATGTTCATAAACACTCGGTCTCTATTGGACCTAAACATATTAGTATATAATCAACCATCTAGGGATTTACAAAAATCCATCCATGTCATATATCGAGGACAATCCATTTGAGTAATGTCAGCCCACAATTTCTTTCCAGATAACATAGAATATACATAGTGATAATTACCCTCCTATCAAGAGGGATCTCTAGATGCTCAATGATATAGAGCTTGACCTATACCCATGAATATAAATTATTTGGTCTTTTATCCTCTAAAATGTGGTTGGATTCTACTACTAGGACCAATATATAATCATTACTATAGTATCGATAGGACATTATGCTCCCTGAATGGTTTGTAATAATTGAATAAATCCTTCACAAGAACTATTCCTCAACATATATATCTAGATTAAAAACTATTTTCATAGATGGTACTAAAAGGGGATCCAGTAATAACAATGGCCCACTTCTTTTGATGTGTGGTAATTTCCACCCTCCTAGAGAATGACTGGATGTTGTCATGGTGAAATGTCTCCACAATTCAAAACACAGGCCTTAGAAAAAAGGAATGGATGAATGTTCTTAGCTCAATGCATAGATATTGAAAAATTATAGGTATAATCCTTCCTATATAATAATAAATCCCTCAATCTCCTCCATGATTATGATCTCTGAGATTTACAGATCAAATATAAAATATAGAGATACTGCCTATGACTGAGAAATAAGGTCGGGTCTATGTCGACATCTATACCGTGAAATAAATATAGTTTACATTTTATTATTATTTCATTTTAATTATAACTTACTTATAATTAAAATTCATGAACCATATGGTCCGAAAAATTATGATCTCTCAGTTACCATAATCCTCATGAAAAAATTTTTGTAATCCACCAAATTTAAACCATAACACATTCCATTCCATGAAGTTCAAGGTGCTTGAATTAACATTCCAAAATTTTCATATTACTGTTTTTTTTGTAGCATAATCAATAAAACACTACTTAGGTTACAATATTTACAATATATACCAACTGTGTTTCCCAATCATCATCACAAAATATATTCCACGCCTCAGGTAAATATGGCAATGAACCTACCAAAAATACATTAAATAATGAAATGAATATTATATGAGTTGGCATAATGAGAGGCATGTGAATTCTAATTTTTCCCTAAAATGATACATGAGATGTAATAAACTCATCTAATCGGGCTACAAACAAATAAAACCCAAAATCATTTCAATGATAACAAAAAAATTCAAGCTCACCACCCAATATTGGAATCAAATTATCTATAATAATCCAAATCCTGTAAATAACAATGTCATACAACACAATTTAGATTTTTATTGTACTTGGTTTTGCTATGCATAGGTGCCTCTATTTACCAAAATCCAATTCTACTAAACACTAATTCTATTATCATGAAATATTATATAAATTAATGATAATACATTGAATCCAATTTGTCATGATCTAGAATGGGATGTATGAGTAAGGTTATCCATGATTTGTTGGACCCATGGCCTCATGTGCATCTCCCCAAACATCATAAGCTACCTACTAGTTTTGAGGGCCTATGGTGTATCCATGGGGAGACTATTAACTCATTAATTGAGTGTTCCACAAAAATATACAATAATATCTAATTAGAAATTTCATTATAATATCCATACAATAGAAAAATGGTAGGAATAGAAAAATAAATCATGGTTTTCTATCCTATTCGGATGATGATGGTACATGTATTGTCTATAGAGGACATATATAATTGGTATACATTGTACGTGTAAAATACATGAAGAAAAATTGAAAGGGGACAAAAAATATCGATCTATCATCGCATACCTTAGGTCAGTCCAACACTACCCCACTCCTATGCCACATTCATATACCTGTAGCAGAGTGGATTCCATTACCCAAACATGTAATCATATAGTCTCTTTAGATACCATTGAAATCATGAATTGAATTTTAGATATAATTGTAGTAGGAAACCACTAAATAATAAAGTGTCATCTGTTAAGAGAATATATAATAATAATTGAATAAAAGATGTAATTAAATATGTAATGTACTAAGAGTAAGAAACCTATAAAGGACTAGGTTCCTGTGGACACCCATCACCCACTAGCTTCATTGACCTAGCTGGGATGTATTTGAATTAACATCATTACTAACTCATTTTATAACAATGTTCATTTAATTATTCAATAAAATTTAACAACATGTATCATCACCTATCACATAATCTAGAATCCCTCTCAATGGTAGGTGATTAAAAATTCCAAACCAGAATATCAATGAAGTAAAAATATCTTACTGAATCCATTATTATTAATTATCTTGGAATAAGTACAGTAATAATGATTTATATAATTAATTAATTAATAACCTGATATAATAACTGGAATTCCAAATTTTTAATCCATTTATCCCTCCATGTATACCATGAACCATGAAGGCTACATTTCGATACTAGGCTTTCCTCATAATAATCCTAATATTTTTTTTGGTGTGGTATAAAAACAATTCAATTATAGTTCATCCTTTAAGTTTCAATATTGGAGCCCAAGTGTACCCATGAAATATATGATCTACTAAACCTTTACTCTATCCTTGAAAATACTCAATGATTCTATGTATGACTTGATATTCTAATAGTCTACCCCCATGAATCTATCTTTAGTAGTCCACTAGGGAGTCCAAGTGTCACTATGTCATAATAAATGGACCACCCAAACATGTATTTCCATGGAATCTATATATGAACCCATGTGTCACCCAAGGAATATAAGCATTCAGTCCAAAAAAATTCCACTAAATTATATTTCATCACCATATTCATTTCAATTTAAACTCATCTCAAAATGAGGCTGAAGTAATGGCCATACATAGAGGGTTGACTCTTAATTACTCACATTAGGATTTCATTATAATGGAATACTGTGGTTAATCAACCAATACATTGAATGATCCTAGGGGCATGGATGACCATCCCGTTTCATTATCAACTCAAATAAACATTCGAGTTACAATTCTAATTATAATTAATTTTAATGAGAAACGACAATTCAATGTTAAAAATCCCTTGGAATGGGGTATGGGGAACACCTAGAAGGTATATAAATTCACGATCCACCCATTGTTGTCCATTTAAATAATTATTACACATAATAGGGTGATTCCAAATCATGATTATTAACATATATTCATTAGCCAATGGGTTCTATTAATTACATAGGTCATAGGAATAAATTAAAATCAATGATTAACATCAATTCAAGGGAATCACTCTGAATGTTGGGTAAGTAACAAAACAACATATATATTAAAACATTGAATTTGAGAAAAAATAATGAGACCACCTATAGTTGGATCATTGATGATAAAATGAATATGATCAACTCCCAATCCAACTCAGATCAGGGGAAAATGAAATAAATGATGAAGAAACTATAAAAAGTCAAAATTTTCTTTCACCTAAATAGTACAGAAAAAAAGAGGGATGAAACAAAATGATTTGTGATTGTACATAGATGGATCAAACAATTCTAAATAATCTTTATTCTATGCTCTGATGGAGGGGATCTTACACTACCTAGATTAGGCATAAAATAGGTTATCTCATGTGACAAAAGAATTTCAACATATTAAATTATAAATTAGGTTTTATTTAATAAATTAATCAACATGAATTAAAAGAATTCATCCAAATTATATGGGTTCCCAGTTTCCCAAAGCATGAACAAATTGTGTGCCCTTTCATGTAGTAAAGGTAAAATTACATAGTTTTCATGCATTGTTTGACCATTACTGAACAAAAACTGTCTAAGTATACAATAAAAATTGGAGACATCACAACTTGGTCATGCACCTAAAATTGAATAGTTTAACTAACAGTGCAGCATATAGATTCCAATTTTCCTGGATCACATGGTTAGGTGTAACTGTGCGGCCTACCCAGCACAACATCTAATAATTGCACACATTTCCTATTCATCCAAAAAATATGGTTTTCGGGTACTAAATAAACCCCATACACCCTTAATTATTCCATAAAATCAAATGTAATTCACATTTATCCTTATTTATATAATTATATTGAAAATCGATGGAAATTAAAATATTACCTATATTAATAATGATCTAGCTTCTTACAGAGATGATGTAGGAATGGATTAGAGATTTAATAATGTTGATGTTTAGAGACATGTAAATATAGTTTCTATGTGGATATTACAATTTTACACCACTATAACTGAATCACACTCCCCACCACTACCTACATATCCAACTTATACACCTCCTCCACAAAATATACATATTTACAATGATTTATATGTTAATGGTCATGAAATATATATTACAGCGTATAAGATTATATATTATATTGAGGATACCATTGATAAATAGTAGATGGTGATATACCAACATGTAGTAATGGTACAATATATTATAGATAGATTTAATAGAGTGACATTCAATATAAATGAGTTCACTATAGTAGGACAAAATATAGACCATTTTATACATTTCCATTTATACTTATCTGAAAAATCACTATATTGGTTTGTATTTATTATATCTATTATTTCACATATGTGTTATGTTTATTTTATAATTTTGACATATAGATTTATCTATATATTTAAAGGAATAATTTATTTGGATTCATATATTTTATTTACAACATGATGTACAAGACACTATGACTTCAAGTACATTTTTTATCAAATTATCGTCATATTTAATTCATTATTTGATTTTTTATGAGCTTCCAATGGCTAATATAATTTTTTGTTGTGATATAGATATGATGATTTTAAAGGGAGATATCATAGAGATCGGAAATTGGGACTTTTTAGTCATCACAGTGATGCAATTATTTTCCATTAAAGTCAATTATCATGTTTCTTTGAATTATATCAATTTAATCATACATAATACTTATTTTTTTATTATATATATTTAATCCAATTTAATTCATCGTGATTTTAAATTAGTATATTTTTTAAAACATATTTCATTCCACCCATAAAAAATACAACTATTGAATCATAATTAAAAATAAATATATTTAAAAAACATCCAATTTTGCAAATAAGTGTTTGATTCTTACATATTTTGATGTTTATGAAACATATATTTCTTCAAGTGATATTTATATTAACTAAAAAACTAATGACATTACTTTTTATATTAGTGGTAATTGTATGTTGGGTTTCCTTGTCCAACTGTTATGATAGATTAGTGGTTATTCCAAACACATGGTGATGAATGAGAATGTATAAAATAAAAACTAAGCACCCAAATTTTATTTTTTTACTTATATAGTAAAATTAATTTTAATTATCCTCTTTAGAAATAAGTTATAAATATGGAATTGTATTAAATTAGAGGGAAAATAAAAAAGTGGAAAGAAAATAAATGTTGTGCATGCACAAATGTATCTTCTAATGTATAATTACAATTTATTCTATATAATCATAAATTGTTATTTTGAATTGAATAAATATTTTGAAACAAAAAAATCTTATTTAAAAAGTGTAAATAAATGTGTATATTATGTTCGATGATTTTCCTTTGAATTAATGTCATCATGGATGCTTACAAAATCCCATAATGATAGATTTTATTATAACCATTCCATTAATTTATCAGTAAATTATATTAGGAATACATGTAAAATTATTTACTTTTTTATTTATAGATTTCTGATAACCGTCTCCCTTATTATGGAGAGGATATAAATAATTTACAATGATCATGGGATAATTATTTCAATGTTTTAATGGGGTTTGAGATTATTTGTAATATATAATTTGAATTTTTAATTTTATAACTAGTAATTATATGTTATTTGAAAAAATATGGAATATATATTTTATCGTGGTATATTATTTATGTTTTTCATTTTCTTGTTTATGTTTTTACAAATTTTGTATTATTACACGGTCAATGTAATGAAATATATTTATTCTAAAAAAATGGTATTTTTCATTGTATATTATATAACATATTTCATACTTTAGAAAATATTGTCTTTTACATTTCTTATGACGTAACTATCTTAAAAAATCCTTCATATTTTGTTATTTTTTACTACTTTCTATGACGGGTTTTATATTAAAAAACACTAAATAAATTATTTCAAATAGATTAAATTAATCGATTTAAAAAAGTTATTTACAATCGTCTTTTTGGTGACTTCGCTATTTAACCAAAAATAAAAATAAAAATTTCATTGAGAACCCCTTTTCAAAAAATTTATTAGTAATCCAACTCTCTTTAATCCAGTTATTTTATTTATGTATAGTGGTAATACATTTTCTGTTATTTATTTTATAGTCCTCCTTATTGATTATTTCTAGGTTTGTATTCATCTTCTTTACATCTAGATTTTCCACATTTCATGGACTATTTGTATATTCAATACTGTGTATCTTTTTTCATTCATGAAAAAACCCTATAGGCATCCTTTTATTCACTACTGTGGTTTACTAAAATCACTCAATCATGAATAATGATTTTATTTTTCCATTAATGTTAATTTGGATGTTATTATTCTTATCAAATATATTAACATCTATCCACATTTTTTATAATGGATATGGCCAACCTAATATTATTTCCCTTAAATTTCATTTATCTTCTCATAAGGATGGTTGTTGTGAGTTACCAGACATTGAATCTTCAATAAATATTTTCTTTTACATCTACATTGGATGATATTCATAATCCATCGATGTTATTTCAACATTTATCATTTTAATTCTATAATTATATTTAACTAGATCCAATAATATATTCTTCTTTAGAATACATTTCCTTCCGGGTGTAGCACGATTTATACCATTTATATGTAAAATCACCGTCCTCAAAAATCATTCTCCTCAACCCAGTTTATAATAATTTTCAATATATTTATATAAATATATATATATATATAAAAACATAACCTATAATGATCAGTACTTATTCATATAATCCATTTCATAAATCCCCCAAGTACAATTATTCACTTTTCTATCAATTTATCTATATGTCCACAAAAATAGAAATTTACATCCAATGTTATATTTTTATTTACATTATCTTGGATTATATTATCTTATTTATTTGTATCTATTTATAAAGATACCACAAACAATATTATATGTATTAAAAATATGATTATTATAGTTACACATATATTCGTGTGGTTTTTCCAATATTGATATCCCATTCTATTCAAAATTAAAAATTAGCCAAATTGAATCTCCCAAAAATAATATTGTATGACCAGTAAAACCACAATAGAAATACATTTCATCATGTTTGTCACTCTAAATACTCATGTTTGATTCATAATATTTCCCATCATTCTAAAATACATTCCTTTTTTATCTTTCTAAAATATTATTTCTCATTCTCCAATTCACTATAAGTTTATCAATTACCTTGATGGATGAATTATCCCACCAAAAAACCTATAATTTCATTTTTAGATATACATTTGGATTTATATATCTTATTGGTCTTCTATAAAATCTAAAAATTTCCCACTAAAATTAATTTTCTATATTCATGTATTTAACATTTTCGTCATCTTCTTTAAATAGAAATAAATAAATTTGTTTGGGTCTCTATAATCTAAATGAGAATTTAATTTATCTTTATACTAACCTATGATAATAATTACCTGAGTTTTATTCACATATTCTATTTATACCAAAAACATAAAATCTCTTTATTCCTTTTCCCTTGACATCTCATTATACAATATTTGCTTCCATAAAATATATTAGTTCTCCTCATACCGCTATCGATTTATCTTAAAAAATTTAGATTGATCATTTTGATCCACCTCCACCCATATTATACATTTTTTAGGGAGGAAATAATTCCCCCATGAATTTCTTATTAAATATAATAACATTTGGGATTTATTAAAACATCAACAGATTCTCCCAATATTTTCACATTTTATTCATATGCACTTCCACATTTCTATTATTTGGAATCATTCTTAGTTATTCATTATCGTTTTCCTCATCAAATGTACATGAATAATACTTATATATAATATTATTAGATATCTTTTGATTAATTAAATCATATATTAAGGGACATTTTTATGTCCTCTTTTAAAATTTTAAAATAGCACCCCCATGGGACATATTTTTATTATTCCATTAATAAAAAGAATCAATCAGAATCATAATCATCGTAGAATATTATTATTCATATAGATTAAAATTTTCAATATTCTGATTTCAATTATGATTTTAATTCATTGAATACTTTTCCTCATGTTTATCACTATGATTATAGAATTTTCTCACAATTCTTGTAATACTCTAATTTTTTTCATTGAGTAACTGATTCTCCAGGAGATCATTTATGCTCTATATTATGGTCAACAACTTTCCCATATTCCTTATTTGTTTAAAATATAAGCATAACCTTTCTAGTAATGGTAACTATAATAAGTAAGTAACATGTATTTATGAATTTCCTAAATAATATAGCATGTTGAAATCAAAACATATCATTTTCGAAATGATACAAATTATTATAACCTTAGACACCCTGAGTGAGGGGTAGATGAATCTAGGTTTTTACCAAATTAAAAAAATTTCATTGCCTTTTTTCCTTCCATTAGGTTTATGTTACCACATAGGAATGATATTTTTTATCCTTTCAATCCTGATGTATCTCTAACTAAAACAGGAAAAAATATACAGAAAAGTAGAACATAGGCATGTCATTTGGTATTTATTTAGTTCTACACTATGTGGTATATAAATGGAGAACACATTTATAAACCATTTTTGTGTAAAATCAAATACTATATGACTTTTATGGATAAAATATTTCCAAGGGTCACTATTTCAAAAATGTCACATCTTAATAAATTATTTGGTTTTGGGAACTCCTCACTTGAGGCACATGGACTTTTTTTATTATGGAAATTATCAATAATGATTCAAAGAAAACACCAATTTTTATCCTCTAAAAACTTATCCATGTAGAAGTTTTTAATTCTTTATAGACATGTAGGTCTCTATTTGAGAAAAATAGTAAGAAAATTAAATTTTCATCTTCATAAATATGTACATGGATAGTTTATCTATATTTAATGCACTCTTTTACATTTAATATAGTTGATATTATCATATATTTTTTTGTAATTTCACTATTTCATCCACTACACACCACAGCACAACTTATATTAAAAATGTAAAAAACTCTAACCATGATTTATATAGTTCTGATCATTATTTAGTTTCAAGATAATAATTTGTAGTCTTTTTACTCTTTAAACCATATCCTAATTACAGTCCAATTATGAAATTTAGGATCTTTAATATAACATATTGATTGATTTAATTTTTTAGTTGAACTTGTTGTTCAGATGTATTCTAACCACTCTAATTTCATCCCAACTATATATTTCAATGGAATATCATTCTAGTGAACCAGATTTTTTATGATTCTTTCCTCTCCCATTTGTTCTATGTCCAATACTATTCATATATATTTATGGAATACCTATGAGGGTATTATTGGAATATTCACATTAATCGTCCATCAACACAATTATTCATATATCTATATTATATGTTTCAAAAATTCACTACCAAGTATATTACTTTTATCATTTCATAATATATTATTTATATATTAAATATACAATTTAAATAAAAACTACACTAAAATATACTAAACATAAATAATTTATTATCCTAATGATCTCCCTCAAATATCATGGTCTTTATCTCTCCCCAAAATCATCATGAATTAATTTTTCAAATCAAGGTTAAGGTTTCCCATTTATTTATTTTCTTTTACTCTAATTAAAATATGTTCTGTGAATATTGGGTACTTTTATGATAGTACATTTAATAAATATTGATTCATGTAGAAACTATGGTGAAATAAACTAATTCATGATGTGATCTATATGATGAAAAAAAATTTATATAATCTAGAATTTTAATAATAACAATTTTCATGGAATATCATACTTCCTCATGACACGATCTCCGCAAATATCCCAAAACATTTACTACATTGATATGTTCCCATATTAATTAATTCAATGATTGAAACTTAAAAACATCATTTGAACTGAGTGTTAAAGGTAAATAAAAAACATAATGATCCATACAAATTGTTTTTAATATATTTTATATTAGGAAAATAGTGCCTTGTGAAATTTAGAATTTAAACTGAAAGAACCATTGAAAATTTCACATCGAAAATTAATATATATTTAAAATAAAAGATATGAAATATATTGTTAACTTTAATTGACTATAATTTCCAATATGATATTATTCTAATGATCCTAATGATTTTCCAATTTAAATTTACAAAATTACACAAGTGACTCTTACATAATATATTTTACATAGAAATAACCTTTACAAATCCAATATAAACTCTTTTAAAAACATGGGTGACATAATGAATTATTGAATTTTCCTTGATTTTGTGATGGATTACATTAATAGAGTAGGTGATATCCAACTTTTCCCTAGATCATACCTAAAGAAAAAAGCATCTCCATAATTATTCGTATTATATCAAATCATTTGAATCAATTCAATCCTTCAAAATAAATTTCTAGGATTATATATTCCAACTATTGAATATTCATCTTCTAAAATCCCACTATCAAGAACATTATGTAGACATATCTATGGGACATTCATCATAAACCCTCTAACTTTTTAGCATAAAATAAAATTTCCAATCTTCTCATATGATTTCCAAAGATTGATATTCATTGAGAGTCCATTGATTAAAATGTTTAATTATTGATATGTGATAATTTAAATATTTATATCAACTAACATTTCGTAATATATGATGAATAATCCTTTTAAAAATAATTATTTATCAGGAATTTCAACCCATATTATCAATATAACTTTAACACATACAATAATGGTTTTCAAAAAAATAAAAAAATGATCCCTTGTGTAAAATGATTATAATAATTGGAATACGCTATGTATTCCTAGAAAAACGTAAAATATTATATAACCAAGTCCCCTTTTTATACATTAATAACATTTATCCTTATTTATATTCATCACAGGTTACATGAAACTATATATTAACCATCATTTATTCATAGATAATAAAAAATTTCAGCACATCTATAAAATCTATAGAGATGAGTGTACAAATAACCATCTATATTTTTAGACAGAACAAAGAGTAAAACATTTCACACCAATCTGGATTGAGTTAATTTTTTTCATCCATTTATTTATATCAATAAACTATATTGTAATCACACACAAACACATATTTTAACAGTCGTATTTTGATTCCCCTTCCTACGAGGGAAATATGTTTTTTTATCAGTTCTCATTCAAATGCCACATAGTTAATCAATCAATTAAAAAATTAGTGGTAAAACAACCATGTAATAAATAAATTTATAATAAACTAAAATTGCTAATCTTAGTGATTTTTATAACATTAATTAATTTTTTTAAAAGGATCCTATATTAGATATGCAAATCCATATTCAGATCATCCAAGCACCAATATTATCTATTTTCAAATATAACCATAAAAAAATCCACGATACAACTTTATCACATAACTAATGAAAATAATACAAGGGATATGGGATAAAATATAGATAAAAAAATTAATAATAATATTTCACTATTATAAAAATATACTTAATAGTGATAAGTGGATATGATTTCAAATGGGTTTATGTAATTTGATGGATACCATATTGAAAACGTTATATATTATTATATATCCTATACGGTCTTCCAGAAAAGGAAATATCCATTAAATTTTATTAAATGATATATTTAATAACATATACTACATTATATGAAAAATTAATATCTCAATAAAATACTCACATATATATATTATGGCTTTGGTTATGGAATGAATTAAAATGATATTTGTATAACAACTATAATTTGGCAGTCCAATTACTCTAAAAAATATAAAATATTGCTAGAAGTCTTCGAACAAAATTCATTGATTATAAAACAAAAAATTTATTATGAATAATTAAATTAAATAAATACTATATATCTCCTTTTATAGTATGTGTACTATAGTTCTATTCGCATGATAACAATTATGGATATTTTAAGACATTTTAAGGTAAATTATCAGATAAATAAAATCCTATAACAGATACCTATATAATTTAATGTGTTTAAATTGAGAAGTTAATATAGAACACATATTTTATAATAATATGATTAATTTTTTCACCTTCCATAATTATAAGATTTTCATTTCAATCAATCAATATCACATTTTTGGAAGACGTATATGAAGATCAACAAATTGGCATAAATGTTTTTGATAAAACTATATTTTAAAATAAAATTAAAAATTCATTATATTTTTTATTTTTTTTCTAGAACATTCCTTTAAAAAATATTTACATTTATTAATGTAACACAGTAATTATAATGTTTTATTTATAAATTTTTTACCATAATTCATCCACCAATATTTCATGAATGAAACATTAGAATTTTTTTTCGTGTGACTGCTCTTGTGCCTTGATATATTCATGAGCATACTAACTACGGATGAGGTCCAAAAACAATCATAGGGAGACTATTCCCTCAAATATGTATTATAGGGTTAATGCATGAGACAATCTAAAATTATTTATTACAATCACTTATAAGAGAAATTATAAAAACATTTATACATAATAAATATCCCTAAAAGGTCCCCATAATCCAGAATAGAAAAAACGTAAATGGTTTATATGACGAATCATGACAAAAAAGAGTAAAAAATTATAAAATATATAATAGGAATCATCATATAAACAAAACATTGAGACACAATCCAATACATATGTAGAATGAAAAATCAAGGTAACAAACATGAACTATGACCCAAATAGTACAATCAACCTACCAAAATCCCAACCACCATTAACTACTAGACCCAAACAATGATTTCATATCCATGTGGTAACTATTTATAAAAGAAAAAATTATTCCCACTTAGGTATATTTAGGCTAATATTTTCTCACCTAGGAATGATGTTGAATTCAAAAAGCTAACAAGAATCCATATCTCATAATCATACATAATGTTTTGGGGATAATTATATATTCTTAAAATATATATTAATATATGGAGTGAGATTCATTATCAAGAAACACACCCACTAAGAACATAAAAAAATAAAAATAAAGTAAAAACATATGATGATCATGTGTTGACTGAATTATCATAACAACTATAATTCACAAATATCATATATGTTTCAAAGGGATGATAAATTAACAATTTCAATAATGTAACTTGGTATATGATGAGTACCACATCATATCCTATATCTATAACAAAACCACACCCTTGTCACTCAATAGAGGTTTCCCACAAACCCTATAAAATGTATCCAACCATATCCTATTCTAAATGGTTATTCATACTATTTATCCCACTCAAATTTATAATTCTCACCCTATTTCAAGTATCCAACCATAAATTTTCACTCGTAGCTGGTTACCGATTTTCATATCTAATAAAATCTCAACCCATGAAAGACTAATTCCTTTATACTCAAGGAAAAACCTATCATCTCCTACTTACATAAGGTGATTTCATACAAAAAATATCACAACGAGCTCTAAACCAAACACTATTATGAGGATTTTTCCAAATAAATATCTTTCACCATCCCATAACCTGAACCAATACCTTATATCTCAAGGTAGACATTTAATGGACCATCTCAGACTATGTAAAGTTACGCATCTAGTCTGGATGTCAACCATGTCACATTTCATACCATGTCATGTATTATTACGAATCTTTGACCTCTCACTAAATACATGGTAACCAAAAATATTCACAAAATGGAAAATAAAATGTATCAAAAAAATAAAAATGATTATAATAACCTATATATTTCCATGGATACTATATATCATCATGTGAAGAGTATCAAGTATTATACCCAAATACTAACATAGTAGGTCACCCCAACCATACCCATGATTGAATGCCAATCCCTATAAATATATACCAAATATGAAAACAATTCCCATCCCTTAATTACTAATGTAAATTCTATATAACCCAATATTATTTACCCATATCCACTAATTATGGGTCCAATCACCTCTATTCAAACCCATCGAGATATATTGATACTAAATAAAATCATTATTTATCCAAACCACATTCCCACATTCCCACCATTACATAAAACCACATATAACACTAAAACATGGTATGGATATATTATATAATCATTCTTCATAAAAAATTAAACCAAATTTACAATCCCATCATTATGAAAAATAACAAATTAAATAACACAAGATTTAGAAAACAATGGAATTACATGAATGTCATTAAAATGAATAAAATATCTATAAACTCCATTCTAGAACACCAATAAAAAGATGTAAATATTCTATTTACTAACAATTTTTAATTGGAATCATAGGTCATAATAACTCATACTAGTCCCTTAGAAAAAATTTCAACTAATACATTATTTATAAAACCCAATATTTTTTTAAAATAATTTTTCTAATATAACACAAAATTTTTATCCATTCACCTAAAAATAAAATTTTAGACATTTTTGAATATTGTCTAATATTAATAAAAAACCACTTTGTAGATACAAGTTATAATGGAAATCCAATTTAATTTAAAAAATCAACAGATAAAACTGATATATCTATAAATATTTCCATCGGAACTCATTAATCCATGGATCCATCAATGAAACATTTAGTATGATATTTTTTATTTTCTAAAAAATGTTCTGAATCATTCCAATATCAATTCATAGGGCATTATCACACAAAACCTGAAAATATGAGAGTAAAAATAATAGTGATCAAACATGAACATAAATTTAATAGGAAATGTGACAGATTATTTTAATGACCACCAACATCCACTTTTTATAAATAAATTGATGTAAAGTATACGCATAACTCTTCTTTATACAATTATACAATATAATTAATGAAAACAATCAAATTATAAATTTAATATTCAAAAAATAGTATCATGTTTAGAATATATCACTCCAAACTCCTTGGTAAATATAATGACATTGAAACGATAAGAATCAAGGAACAGTTCACTACTAAAACAAGCTCATTCCAAAGATTGATAAAATCCACAATAGATATACATGAATGAAGGTTCATGTAAATTCAAATAAATATATTTAAATATGATATATACCTTATTTAGAACACTAAATGTCTATGTTAACATCCCCTGTCGGTACCTCCTCTAAAGTAAGACACCAAATCCATAATAAGTGGGGAAATTTAATCATACTCTCAATCGAATCATCACCCCTAAACCCTAGTAAATAAAAATATATTTTTGTTTTAAAAATAAGAAATACTTGGGGGATAACGCGAAAGATAATTACATAAATACATGAAATAAAACCCTCCAAAAGAACTGCATTCCAAAGGAAACAATGGGTGAATTTTAGTAGATACATTAATGGTTTCCACATTCCTTTAGTTGTTTGAATCCAAATCAAGTTGAGGGTTTTTAAAAATGGAACCTTAGAGAAATAAAAAAAATAAAATTCTATGAAAATATACATAGAATCATATTAATTGAATATCCATGACAGTCATTCCATGTTGATTCCACCCTAAGTCCATGCCGAGTTGTGTACCTATAGATCATGAATAATCTCTCACCACTCGCTTCGTATATGTGTTATGAAACATGAAATTGGGCCATAATTTAAAATCCATTCCAAATATAAGAGTTCTGGACATCCTTTAGGTCACTATAATGGTGTGACCCTGATGTTCACACCTGTTGGAACAACCATTCACAACCTCACATAATGACTTCCCTTATTCCCCTAATTGAGCCTACACAACACCAGACTGCCATTCCGGTCAACCATCTTCCATGAATTATGAATCCTCATGAACCATGTTATCGTGTTGTGGAATCCTTAACCACAATATTGCTTCCTGGTTAAACTTATTTATGAGTACCAATCTATAATGGTAAAACCTTATTCATGGATATGTATAAGAATTTACCATTTTCATAAATCCAAACCTAACATTATGACATCCAATCACCATGTTTTAAACTCTATCTGTGATCTAAAATTTACACCATGGTTTCCTTAGGTAATGAAGTGATCCCAAATTGTCCCCCAAATCATCTGTGAATCATTGAATCATAGCATAAAACAAGGGATACAACAAAACCTCATCTACCAACAACCATGAACTGGATCTAGGTGTAGTTACTCTAAAGTACCAATCTAAAAAATTTCTAGAAATCATTAAAATAATGATAAATAGTACAAAACACATATGTATGACCAAATTTTAAAATTTCCCTATAATTTCCCTATCTCAAAATTGTGTGATCATTCTCAACAACAGCTATCAATTATAATGAAACAACTTTTTTGTAATCATATCATATAAATCTTATAGTGCCTCTTATAAGGCTCTACGCATATAGTATAGATCTATAAAATAGTTTTATACACTACTGTAAATTCATAAAAAAACACCAATAAACCCATCAAAACAATGAAACCATCAGAACTAAAAAATTAAATCTTGATCTAAAAGACATTATTTAATGATTTTAAGAAAACAAATTGTATCATTAGATATAAGAAAGAAATATTTGTTGAATATATAATTCCAAAACCTAAGTCTCACCCATTCAGCAAATGGAAATAAATAAAAATCGGTTTGTGTAATTCCCCACTAGACGAAGTCCACTCGAAAGAATTTGAACTCAGTGGCCCACAAGACATTGGGCATGAATCCCTGTACAATAAATGACACT
The DNA here is from genome assembly GCA_963277665.1 of Viscum album. Lineage (NCBI taxonomy): Eukaryota > Viridiplantae > Streptophyta > Magnoliopsida > Santalales > Viscaceae > Viscum > Viscum album. The sequence goes on from OY728148.1 coordinate 2,105,621,118, forward strand.
AACTAGTAGAAAGGGTGTAATGTTTTATGATGTTCAGACTATAAAATCATATGAGATTAAACCATTATGAAAATAACCAAACATCATCCATAATAATCATAATTATATAGCAAATTAATAATAAATATCTATTTTATTGACAATGAAATAAAGATATACAAACATACATTCAAACTGGTCATCTAATGTGTTGATCTTGTATATAAAATAATGAAATGAATAATATAAAATTTGTCTCTAATACCATCCTTAGGAATCATCTTATCTTTTTCCATAGTACAAACAGGATATCTAGATAAATGATCCAATAATGGTCATCTACCCAACCTTATCCGATTATCTTTGAGGTATTATTAGATTCCAATGTTACATGGATATCCAGGAAGGGTTTGATTATGAATAAGTTATCCACCACCAACCACTTCCCTATGACAACTAGTAAACGTTGTGCATGAAAATAATTTTTTTTTTCAAATAATAAATATATTGCAAAAGTATAAATAAAAAATCTCCATTATTCCTTAGGTTTTATGTTGATTTATAAAATAGTCTAAACCTGGATTATTAAATAATGATGTGTCTATGATCATGTCACACAATAATCTTGTTAGTTTGGGAATATCCTCAACCTATCCAAGAAACATACATTCCTATAAAAAACTAGAGAGATGAAACTCCCTACATAGAATGAACTATCAAACCATCAATGACGTAGTGGATACCTACACCACACCTAGAAATACATGTAATAACATAATGTACTCATGGGAAGAAAAATAACATTTGGAATCATGTAATATATCAAAGATTATTTTGATGTCAAGGGAATACATTTACCTAATGATAAATAGATTTCATTTTATACTGATCTCTATGCATCCTCTCCCCATGAAGAGAACATATAGAATATTTCCAAAAACTCAGTTGAAGACTATCCATATGAGGAAACAAATATCAAATCATAAGTAAAATCAATGGAATACATTCTCCATACTTTTAAAGTTACTTCAGATAGGTTAATTATATACCCACACTATAATTATTTTTGATTGATGAATTACTTCCCCACAGTTGTTACCATAATACATAATCCTCACTTGGGTTTCCCATGAACAGAAACCAATCCCTCATAACCTAGAATAAACTTTAAATCTTATAACCTATGCTCACCAATAGAGACAAAAATGTTCCTTGAATCATGACTCCTTATATGATTATGTTCGTTGGATGATTAAACTAAAAACCATAATTTTTATGCATGAAAATCACACTAAACACACCAATATCCTTGCCTCACCCATATTGGAGTCCCCAAAGGTAATATATACCTTTCTAAGAATCTTCTCATTAACAAAAATCTATATCAAATACCCAAACTTTTCTCACATCCATTTATCCCTATACCAACACAAGAGTCAATATGTGTGTCCAAAATATCGACACAACTCGATCCCACTCAATATAGACCATCTGAGCACACTCATGTTAATTATCATGGAATACCCATTTCAATTCAATTAATGAAACCCATGATCCTCACTTGGGAGGTCCGACATATCAATCATGATATATATTTATAAATGAATTGGTATATCCTGTTTTCATATCTTATAAATCCAATTATCACTTAAACAACTAAGGGAACTTGGAAATTGTCCAACAAATACTAAAGAGTGTGTTCCTAGTAATCATAATTCATATAATAATATTAACAATCAATCAATTTCATAATAATCCAATCCTAGTATGAAAATTACTAAACCCTATCACCACTATAAGAATATTATCCCATCTATATGGCATCCATCATTACACTTTTATCCAAATCAATATATGTTCCCATTGGAGACATATTTGTTTGGTTATTTCAGTTTACATAAAAACACTATAATACATTATCCAAGCCTCTGAGGCTTATATACATTCTATCAATCATTATAACTTATTCCTTCATTTTATCTCATTTTTACCAATCCAGGGTCTATGAATCTCATATCACACATGGTTTTATAGTTTATCCCTCATCCATCAGTGGTTGTGGATTCATCATATTATCTAAGGGTCTATGTTGGTTATAGAAACAATATTTATTTCATGAATATTTAACTAAAATAAAATAAATTAATTATATTATCGATCACATACCATTGGTGAGATGATGTATCACGTGCTACATTTCAAAAACGGAAACTATAGAGGTATGTTCTGGGACCACCTTCCTCATACGATGTCACCTCAAATAGTTGAATATTGATTGTCACTCCTCCAACTATTCTATGACTCTTACAAGCGTGAATAACCATTAATGTTCAAAAATATATCATAACTATCAAACTATGACCATGAATACGTTAAATTTATCAGTTTCTACTCTAGAATAATCAATAAAAAGCCCAAACAAAAACACCAAAACAATAACCAATTTCATCATGTTTATTTAGAACCCAAATAAATATTAATATTGAAATATAATTATATATAAATTAAATTTAATTTAATGGGATAATTCTTATAGGATGACCTCTAACCATGATAAGAAAAATAAACATTAAACTAGATGATTTCCAACATGTTCTCATGTATGTCATCGAATATTTCCTTAATAGACCGAACAACATAAAATAAAATCAAGGATTGGGATAATGATTAAGAATGAGGAGAAATCTCCTCGAATCATTGAAATAAATCCTTTTTTTAATGAAAAATATTAAATTGAAATAAGGTAGGTGTGAAGGGATGAAGATCTTCTCAACCATCCAATCCTCATGAATCCATGATTATAAATCCTAAGAATGTTTCAACATATAAATTGTAAAAATTAATACCTTCACTATTTGAAAACAAATTCCAATATTAGCATCACAATGTGACTATGGGGGTTTTTTAGATACACTTACACCAGGGATTTCATATATTTGTGGTGCTATATTTTCCGATGACACGTCATTTTATAATTTATAGGTCACAAAGAAGATGTAATTGACCCCTTTCCAATCCCCATAATGACACAACCTCCCGTCTCAAGGCAAAGAATTCTCATGACAGTGCATCCATATATCATGTATCACACATCTCGATGAATCCTCTCATGCTCTTTTTCATTATTTCCCATGATACATGCTTGTTGTAGGCATTCAAAAAATAAATAGGCTTACATTCCTAAAATATTTTAGTGAAAAAAACATAAAATACATTAGACATATAAAAAGAGTTACTTTTAGGGGTTAAAACCCACAGTCATGGAGAAAAAAATTTATATTTTAAAATTTCATTTCCTAAATCCAATAACATATCTTGTTTTTATTCCCTCTATCGTGATGAATATTTTGATTCTTTGATTGAATCACTGCGACTGATCGGTGTTCCACGTGACCTCAAGCTCAGTTTTCCATAACCTAGATGTTTTTATAAGAATTGGAGTAGAAAATAAGAGCATAGATATTATGACCACACATAATTGTTATAAATTATTGATAGAAATAAAACAAATGAGAATCCACAATATTCATCAACGTAAGAAAAAATCACTAAATACAATTATATACATAAAATTATAACTCGTCACCCAAGAGTCATTCAACACAAAATAAGAAATAATAAATAATAAAAGTGGGATTTTATATAGCCCCATTCCTAATATTCATTATCTCAAAAATGATCATGTTTCCCTAACCTGATCGAATGAACATACTATGCTCAACCAAAAATATATATAAGGGTTGTATATGTCACATTGTACACATATTAGATGTGTGAAATAAATCCATATTGGATATCACTAATAAACCTAAATATACATTTTATTATGTATGTATATTAATGAAGAATAGAAAATACATACATAAACATCTTCATATAGTCAACACATACAAATTGACTGACCATGAAACTTGATGATATACCAATGCCCGTCATGTCATTGTGTGATATCCAGTTCAACCTGACAACAAACAATATTTGCTTTATCGCTATGCTATTATGGATTCCTCATGCGCGATAACCCATAAGAGTTTTCTAAATGAACAACATCATCGCATATTAGTATAAAATGAACGTCCAATTTATGTCTCAGATAAAGCCTAATATCAAATAAATACATGGTTCTGGTCACAAAACTGTAACAACCATATACTTGTCTTAATTTAGGGATCATGGAATTTGTTCCCAGGTCTTTACTAAATCATTCCACTATGCCAATCAAGCCACAGGTCTATCCATAATGTTATCACACACTTAGTTTTTTCATGAGGTAAATCAACACAACCATCAAACCCTTGTAGCAACTCGGTTATTCTATAAGGATTATCATTCCCCAGGTAATCCTATATAACCATAATAACCATGAAACTACTAGGTTAGTAAACTAAGCCCAATCAGACCCCGAGTCAGGCTATAGGTTCATGGAATCCCTAGATCCACTAAGTCAAGAGACAATGACATTATGCCCCTACCCAATCTGAAATTCAAATAATAATATTCCTTTAAAGTTGAATTACCACATATTTCCCCTCTAGAGTATAACTAGTAAATAATGACCCACCTATCAATTTTATACAATATTGAAACTTCTATTTTTAAGGAATTCACACACAAATTGTCATAAAAAATGGGAAATCATAATTAAAATAACATTGGTTTCATGATCAACATACATTAAAAATATGAATAACGTTTCAAGGTTAGATCTCATAGTCCACCCATACACATCAAAGAATACCAAATAATAAAATGTTTCTATCTACTGTGCATGCACACTCGTTCACAATAGGACTCACATATTATAAAAATGCCATAAATGGAAAGAAATTCTATGGTGACACCACATAATAGTGGCCCACATTAACCTTGGAAGTAATATAATGGACAATGTCCTATGTGAAATTTCCAAAGTATTCCAATTCAATGTTATTAAATTTTTATTCATTAACTAATTCCTAATAAAAAATATATGGTTTGAACACATAACTCACCAGGGAGACCACATAGCACTAATCCACATATATCTTAAGAATACTAGGAAGGATTTAGAGGAAACACATAGTCCGTTTATGTAACCCATCTCACACACATGGTCCTCTGAATGTCTCTCACTACAACATAATGAAACATTTCCCCTTAGAAACAAAGTAATTAGCCAAATCCCATCAGCCCAAGTGATTCCAAGAACATATCCTTGATATAAGGAACAATGCAACACTCTTCATATATCATTGGAGTCTCTTGGTCCTATGTTTCTCTAAAGGATAAAAATTATAATTTTCACAAACATGAACATACATTCATAAACATTAATATGGTTCTATATGAGAGGTTAAAACTACCTCAAAAAGAGTCAAAAAATATCACTTATCTCTACTGAAAGAAATTCTTGCCCTGTCCAAACCACATCAGGTTCATTTCACCACTAATTCTCATAATTTAAACGAAACATAAAAAATACATAATCAAAAACCATTATAATTAATAATAAAAAATAACCCAATGTGGAAAATCATATAAAAGATCTCTAAGAACACTAATAATTAAATAACCACAACCAACTATTTTTGAAGGGTTGATTAATCAACTTAGATAGTGTCTCAACAAAAGGACCTACCACAAAACTTATTTATAACAATAATTTTTTTTCAAATCCCACATGATCCCTTGATAGATTTATTCTTGAGGCTCACATTGACATAAGTGGGATGTAATGTTTTATATAAGGGGTCTTGAGTTGTTATCTTTGTGAGAAAAATAAAATCCTAATCACAATCATTCGAGTATATAATGATATACCTAAATATAAATAACACACATAAATTAAATTCAGTAAAAATAATAGTAAAAATGATGTATTAATAAAAAATTGACATGGATGACCTAATCTTAAATCATTATCAAAACTCATATTGATTCTCTATAAAATTTTTTTTATTAAAGTATATAAATTAGAGGGTAAATTAATCTAAGGAATAAGAAATTATTACCCTCCATATTGAATAAATCCTAGTCTCCAAAAAAATATGAAAACTATCACAAATAATTGTTTACCATACCATACACATCATATCACCACATGGCCTCACCAACAAGACAATACAAGTTCACTAGTGGGTCGGTGATCCACCAATGATTCCAAGGATGCTAGATAGTGAACACTAAAGTCATGAGGGTCTCACAATATAGCTAGTGACCCCAAAATATCCTCTAGATAATTTTTTATCCTACCATATATCTAGTGGTTGTTTCAGCCATTAAGAGACCTTGACCATTCTCTAGTAGTCTATCGAATAGCCCAGGTGTTCCCCAAGATTCAAACCAAACCTAAAAATTCCATTTTAGGATTTTTATAGCTTTATTATATGATCATGAGCATCGTTTATCAATATACACTCCTACCAAAGAAGAATTTCAAATTTCTGATATAATTTCCACTTATAATCAGAAGATTCATTTCAAACTCATCAACATAATTCTTCTTATCCCTAAAAAACTAAAGATAATATCAAATCATTCCCTTGATCTATGAAGGACATTAGTTAATTATTAACTCAATGTGTTATGTCTTTAGGCAACTATTTACTACATTTACATAACACCAAAAATCTATAACACTTTTCAATAAATGTATATTTCTTCACTCATTTCAATCAAGAACACCAAGAAAATTCTTATCTCAGTAATCTTTAACAACACACTATTATGTTATCTACTGGCTTTCCCTAGATATCATGGTTATCCCCACAGTAATTTTCTAATTTCAATAGTCAATTATATGGTATGTTGATCCCCTCCATTTGAATAACATACCAAAAAACTCCCCTCTATAATTCCATTAACCCACAAATCATGTTAGGATATTTGTTTCAATTTGGTTTCCATTCCACCATATCTAATTATCATGAGAAAAAAACAACACAAAACTCATAAAAATCAATCATTACCTATAAAATAATGATATACTAAATGAAATTCCCCCATCTACATAATATAGATTCTTCTTCTCCAAGAAGTAACATATGATCAACAACAATTCAAATTGATATTTAAAACTATAAATCATTATATCCCATAACCATGTCACCAAAATAATTCCTTTATTTTAGTCATATCACCCATATCACTGACACATATCCAATATAAAGTAGTCTTAATACATGAAAAAATCACATGAATATCGATTCCAACACACTGAAATAACTTTCTAGAACATAAAAATATTGTTTTCGTTATTTTCTAAGTAACAAATGACATCAGATATAATGCACTCTAACAATATTAGTTATCCCACATTGAGATTGACCCCAACCCAAATCCACTATATCACTACTTATATGGTATTAATATGGTTAATCCATTACCCCAAAATATTTCAATAAACCCATACAAAGTCTATTCACTAATTTGAAACACATCTGAGAACTGCATTAATCTATTACAAAACTAAATTAGAATATAATGTCATTTCCCAAAGTCCTTAAGAAAGAACACACCCCTACAACCAAGGTTTTTCATTGGAAAAGAACTGTTTCATAGTCCCAAACTCACGATCTTACTCAGTATGAACAAATCCCAATAGATCTCCACACTTGGAAAGCCTGATTGTATACCCCGACTCATATTCCAATGAGTGATGTATCATCAATACTAGGCTCACACACCTATATTTCCAACCATTAATGAACTAATTTTTTTCCATATGACCATGTGGACCCCCATAAATACTATTCAATTAATTGATATATATGATTCCATGATTCACCAAACCCTGCCCACCATAAGTGTTTCGATTCAAAACTAGTGAGTTTCATACTGATTTATATCCCTCATTTGTGGTGATGGAATCTATTGAATGTTCTCTTGAGGGAGAAAAGGAAAACCCTAAGCGGGGATATGATTCTAAAATTTCCAGGGAGAAGGAATGAATTACAGTGATTGATGATGATTGTATCGCCCACTCTAATCTCTTCATCCTCTGTGCGAAGTGAAGATCTAAGAAAACTGTGTTGAAGGCTGCTTCTGAACATGGGAAGAGCTTCGCAGATATGGTCAAATAGGAAGGTGGCTTCTCTTTCATGGATTGTGAATCATATAGCTTGGTAAGAATCATATGGAAGGTCCAGATTGCACATGTTTTGGCGAATTAGGATGCTGTTGTGGAAAGTGTAAAATTGTGAAAATTCTCAATTATTGCTCGTGTTGTGATTCCAAATGGGGTATGTCATGGATATTTCATGATCTTATAAGAAGTATGGAAGAGATATTGGGATTCAGGGATTGGAAGATGATAGCTATGGGGCGAGGCTTCTATCATGTGATCTTCCCCTCAGATGAATGCAATAGGCGTGCCTGGATTCTGGGATCTTTTCCCATGCATCCTGGATTCCTTAGAATTAATGAGTGGGATAAGAATTTTGATCCTAGCTTGGTTATGAACACCTTTTCTCAGGTATGGATACTTATTCAAAAATTATGTTGGCTTTATTGGTATCCACACATCCTATGGGATATTGTTTCCGTACATGGGAATACAATAAGACTTGATAAGAAAACTAATACCCCTAGCATCGGTCACTATGACATGATTTTAGTGGAAGTTAATATGTTAAAAACACTGGTGGTAGAGGTGGTCTCTACCATTAAGGATGATAGTAATAAACATGGAATAGGGTATGAGGGGAAGCCAAAATTCTGCCTGAATTGTCAAATTTTTGGGAATTTACTTTCAAAATGCAATTGGAACAAGATATGCTCATCCTATAACTCGAGAGGGAATGATGCTCAGAGTTGTCGAAAGATGGCTAATGTTCAGGTTCCTACAAAGCCTGATTTAAATGTTGACAATGAACATTCAATGATTGGAAAGGGATCAAATGCTGATGTTGTCCATTCTGATGTGGATGAAAACCCACCAAATAGATTTTTCATATTGTATGAGTCTTGAACTGTTAATGATGGGAGAATATGTAAGGGCAGTTAGATAAGTGAGGCTGATTTTCATGCTGGTCAGGAGGCAATAATGCATTACTCTATTGATGACAACCAAATTGAGGGAGGAACAACAGGGCATTAGATCTCTACTCCACTCATGATTCATGATTCCGGTAAAAGGGTATCAAATGAATTAGTGATTCATGACTCCCCCGTGGGAGAATATAATATGGCACAACACACTGAGGTCCCTGATAGAAACTTCTCATAAATACCCTCATCTAAGGCTACAAGAAATAATCTAACAAGAAATTTAACTATGCATATTGATTCAGGGATAATATTTATCTCCCTTGCTGATGATGAATCTGGATCTCACAAGGATAGAGGTGACTCCATTGAAACACTAGATAAGAATAAGCCAGGTGCTGATGAATTCCTAGGTCCAAGATCTGATGGACCCTTCACTAGATAGAGGGAATCCAATCAAGGGGGATAGTATTCTTGAACTACAAGGGTCTTGGGAACTCTCCCAGGATTAGAACCCTGAAGCATATCGTCATAACCAATAAACCCATGTTACTGGGTATTACTGAACCAAGAATGAATTTTGAAAAAATGGATGACCTTTAATTGGAATGTCATGGGTTATTCCTTATTGCAACCAATTAGTAGGTGAATGATAATGTCTATTTATTGGTGATAAGGCACAATAGTGTTAAATTTGATTCCTTTCAGAATGATCAGAAATTAGTAACCATTTTTTGCTGCTTCCAGTCCAATAATCATTTTTTTGACCTTTGTTGATGATTTTAATCTGTATATTAGAAGAAGACCATTATGGGAATATCTGAACAATATTTCAGATAACATGTCTACTAGGTGAATTCGGATAGGGGATCTTAATACCATTCTCGGGGCAGAGGAGAAAAATGGGAGTGGTTTCTGTAGGGCTTTAGTTAATGATTTCTATTCCTACATTGATTATTACAGGTTGGATGAAGTCCCCATTTTAGGTGCAGATTTTACTTGTAGCAGATATACTGTAAGTGGAAGGCAGGCAAGTAAATTGGACAGATGCCTTGTTCAGATGGATGAAAGAAGTGATATGATGGGGGTGTGTGGAATGACTCTTCCCATGCTTCATTCGGACCATAATCCCATACTAGTTCATTGATGTTTTAGTAGCTTGATGTCAGCACCTCTACCATTCAAGTTCAACAATGCTTTGTTGGTTGTTCCTGGGTGGAGGGAAATAATCCTGGAGGCTTGGAAAATTGATGTCACTGTTAGGTCATTGATCATTCGGATTTCTAAGCTGAAAATAGTTAAATATAAACTCAAAGAGTGGTGTAAAAAATCATTCTCCAATATTGATAATGATATAAAAGTGTCTGATTCTCATTTTTCAAGTTGTCAGCAGAGGAATAGGAAACACGACATTCCATCTCAAGAGGAAATACAAGATACTTCAAAACTTGATAATCTTCTGACTCTAAAGGTGATCATGGACCTTAATCAACTAAATTTTAAGTGGTATATGTATGGAGATAGGAAATCAAGATTTTTTCATTACATAATCAATGAAAAAAAGGTTAAAAGGAAACTCAGGGTCCTAAAAATTGATGATGATATACTGACATCTAAAAATGACATTGTTAATGGTGTGAAATCTAACAATAAGAAATTGTATTCAGAATCTGGTGAGAACAGCTCTGGAATGATCATCATATATTTTGAATCGAGTTTTGATGATAGACCGAATAAAAATTATATTGAGACTCTTACACAAAAATAAATACATTATGAACTTTTTTCATTGAATATGGACAGTTCCTCAAGTCTTGATGGATTCACAAAGAATTTTTTCATGCTTTATTGGGATATCATCCAGAATGATGTTATCATTGTTGTTCATGAACTCTTTCTTCACTCCTTTATTCCATTTGGGATGAACTCTAACTTCATTGATATGATTCCTAAGAAGGACAATTCCTTGGACATCAAGGATTTCAGGCCTATTTCCATTGGGAACTCCATTCCCAAGGTAATTATAAAATTCATGGAAAATAGGTTAGGTGAAGTTTTTAAGAAGATTGTCCCTACCAATCAATTTGGATTTGTAACTGGGAAGAAGATTCTAAATTATCTCTTCACAGCCTCAGAATGCATTAATGTCATGAAAAGCCAAATTCCACAAGGTAACATGGCCATGAAGATTGATATATCAAAGGCATTGGACACAATAAAGTGGGACTTCATCTTCACAATTATTAATATTCATGGATTCTCAGAGAAATTGATTGGTTTGATTTATTCCATATTGAAAAGTGACTCTTTATCCATCCTTATCAAAGGATCCCCCAGATGTTTCTTTCAATGCACTAGAGGGGTCAGACAAGGTGATCCTTTATTTTGGCATTTATTCTCTATGGTTGAGGATTACCTGAGCATATGTCTCCATGATCTTGTCATAATTGTTATATACCAAATAATGTGGGTGGGTTGGAATTTATTTTCCCCCTCACATTTATTCTATGCTGATGATATACTTCTGTTCTGTAAGGCTAATAGGAAAACAATTTCATGCATTAAGAGCATATTCTCGCATTAGGAGGAGGTTGAAGGACAAGTTATTAGAAGGAACAAATCCTTTGTTGTATTTAGGGAAAGCATTAGAACCATGAAGCAATTGAGGGTCGCTTGTATACTTGGTGTTAATATAGGTACACTTCCATTTAACTATCTTGGGATTCCTTTGTTTTGGATAAGAGTGAAACTTGTTCTTTTGGAAGGTATTGCTCTGAAAATTTCAAATTAGTTGGCAAGATAGAACGGGACGACTATGTCCCAAGGTGGTATAATTTTCCTTGTCAACTATGTTATTACATCCATGATTGTATACTACCTTTCTTTTTATAGATGGACAACACTTCTTCTCATGGAATTGATTGCAATGATTTGGAATTTCATTTGGACTAAATCATCCCATCAAAGGAAACCTGTAACAGTTTCCTAGAAAGACTGTATAAATCCAGTAATTGTGGGAGGAATGAGAATTACGGATATTAGAATCTTTTATAATGCTCTCTATTAGAACATTACTCGATGGCTTCTTTCCCTGCCTTATATCATTCCTAAAATTTTGGTTGGCAGTTTTGTTAATAGACAACAAAACAGTAAGTGCACTTATCTGAAATTATTTGTGTGGTCCTCGGTTATGAGTACCTATTAAAATATCATGTCTTAATCAATATGGTATGTTTGTTCTGAGTCTCATTTGAATTTCTGGAATACCCTATGGTTTTCCTCCACAATAAAGCAGTGGACTCACATTCCATCTTCATTGGGGAAGCTGTCCATTTCTGACTTGCAGGGAAATATGGATGCTTATGATTTTATTTCCAATAATCATCATGTGGAAATTGTTAATTATGTCTTCGTTGATATTTACATACTGATATATAATCCTTCCCTCAGTGGACTGTTTTCCAGTAGGGATTATTATAACATACAATGTGGTGTTATTTCTGGCAAACCTTCTTGGTTAGTAGGTGTTCATCGTCCTTTAATATCCCCTAGAGATACTCTCTTGATCTAGAGAATCTTGAAAAAATAGAATGCCCATTCGCTATTCTCTACAGCGAAAAGGTTTCATCTTGGAATTGGTATGTTAATTCTATATGAGCAGGGATGAATATCTCACTCATTTGTTTATTCACTGCTCTTTTTTCTGTACAATTATGGCACTATGTGAAATCAGTCTTCAAATGCATCTTGGATTGTTTCTCTGCTGAATCTGTCTTAAACCCAACCTTCAAAACTGACTTCAGTGATCAACTAAAATCACTACTTTCTGCTGCTATCATTTTAGAATTCTCTTATATTTGTAAATCTAGGAATAACATATTATATAACAATGTAAAACCATCTTTTATAGATGTTGTTCTGTTTATTCACTGAGGCATAAAATTTTCTTCGATGAACCAAACTGGATCTATGAATAGTGATGTCTCTGGTTTTGTACTCTTGAAATCTCTTAATATTAGTGGCCGGGAAAGGAAGCCTGGAATGGATAAATACATCAGCTGCATCCCACCAATTTCATATTGGCTAAAAGTGAATCTAGATGGGGTAGACTCTGGTGCACCAGATCCTGCTGGGTGTGGTTGAGTCTACAGAACTCATCGGGGCTTTGTTAAATTAATATTTTTTCACTACATTGGCTATGCTCATGCTATTGAGGCTGAATTGTGGGGATGATCAAAGATATCAGGTATGCGGTGCGTTATGGTTGGCATAGGGTATGGGTGGAGTCAGACACGGCTCTTGTTGTGCTAATTCTGAAAGACCACTCTCAGAATGTTCTTGGGAGAATGATGCCTGCTTGGATCTCATGTCTTAGCCTTGTGGGGTGTTTATGTCTTGACGTGTCTAATGTCTGTCGAGAGGCTAATCAGGTTGCTGATTCATTCTCTAAAAGGGCTATCATGGAGTTTAGTTCTAGTTGGTCTTTTATTTTTCCCTCTTATTATGACAACTTGGTTACCAATGATAGGGATGGTGTTTTGTATACATGGCTTTGTAAAGTCTCGTGTTTTTAGTTGTCTTGTACTATTTAATATTTTTTATAATATAATTTTTCAGAGGAGGTTTCTTCTTGTGTTCTGAACCTTTTGGCTATACCCCTCATTGGACTATCAACCTAGGATCCTCACAAAAAATCCAATGTTAACTGAATCCTAAAACATGTGGTTTAGGTATCCAATGATCCCACCCTTAATTATTAACATTGAATCCAAGATCACCATTACATTATTAAATAATATCCCAAGTCATATTTCCCTTTTATTACTCTATTACACACTTGGGGTATCCATATCCTTAGAGAAACGATGCACATAATTTCCTCTTTTATCAATAATCAAATTCTTATACCGACCTATTAGGGACACAATGTTTATGCACTATATTGTTTTACAAACAAAATAAGGGTCTTTATGCATTCCAAGATGAGGAGACCTCATTACACCAAAAGTGATCGTCCAATGCCAGTGTCCGCAGGGCCTTAAATTAGAGGAAAATTTGTAAAATCACACACAACTAGGTCTATGTAAAATGGGTAATGTATTTCTTTTATGATCCAAACACATTTCTTCATTCTAATGAGATAAATGAAAAACTAAAAAAACACATATTTAGAAACATAAAAAATTTAATAATCACCTCAATTTCATGAGATCAATGAAATAAAAATAGAATGTTTACCAAATAAACATGGAATTTATAAAAAAAGGTGATCATGAAGGAACAATCCAAGTTCATTCAATAGTTTTGACACATTCATAGACTAATTTTCTTCTGAGCCCACAAATTATAAAATAAAACATTGTCTAATATCATATTTGATGCCCAAAAAACCATAATTAGGTATAGATCGCATTACAGATGACTCATGTGTGACTCCCTATTTGTAGGAGGATATCGACTAGTGTTGAGAGACTTAAATAAAAGTGGAGAGGACATAGTCTATGTCCTAATATAAAATCCTAAATTAACATTTGAAATAATGAAAAAGTGGTTTCTCCAATAATCATAAATGTATACAAGAATTCAATAAACATAATTCATTATCATTTGATATTGTTATATAATACAAAAACATATATCTGGTCTCCCTACGTGGTGAAAGGAATACAAATAAACAATAAACAAATACATGGAGGATCTCCAACATCCTAGAGACTCTTACACCCAGTCAGCAATATCAAATTGAATTCCTATCATGATCCACTAAATATACACCCCAGTAATTTGTATTATAATTTTAAATAAAAAAAGTTATTAAAAATAATCATTTATAATTATCTGTTTTAATTAATAATACTTATATGAAAATTATATAGATTTCAAATTAATTTTAAATTATTGTTCTAAAACCAAACACTTTATTGATGTATTATTTTTTGTAAAAGAAAATATTAAAATGAATATATGTATTTGATTATTTTTTACAAAATTTATTTTTATCAAAAGATTATTTTTTATATATTTTAAAAATTATATATATATTTAATATTATAATTATTTTGATAAATACGAAATTATGTAGTGATTTTGTTCACTATTAAAAGAACTCCCCATGATTTTATGGTATGTTTCTTCCTCAAAATTTACAAGTAATTAGATAGATTATATTATCAATATAATGTTTATTTGTAAAAAAACAATTTGATATAGTTATAACATAGCAGTTAAATATAATTTTTCGACATCTCTGTTTTGAATTTTGATAAACAGACATACACGGTTTCATTCCGTAAAATATTATGAGTCTGATAGAATCAGCTTATTTTTTTGTGGATAGTAACATGACCCTTATGAATTGTAATGTACCCTTATTGATAGAAACATGACCATTATGAATAGTAATGTAGCCTAATGAATAGTATCCTCTCCTGTGCAAGTAAATGTAAAATTTAGCAACCTTATACATAAGATTGAATGTTTTAAAAATTAATAATTATGTGTTAGTATTTTTTAAGAAATAAATACTTAATTAAAATTTTATAAATAATAACTGAATTTAATAAAATAATTAATTTACATAAAATGTATTCATAAATTAATAATTTATTGTCTTATTATTTTGGGATAATTTAATGAGACCATAGTTAATTTTTTTGGTTATTATAAATTAAATGACAAATTTAAAAAGTATATTTTTTCAGTAAATGATGATTTTATTTAAAAATTAAAATTTTAATATATATAAAATTATTTTCATGAAAAAGATATCACTATTGGATTCAACACATCAATAAATGGTTATGGAAAAAAAATTTAAATACTTGAATATTTGGGATTTTTTGGAAATACATAAATTTTGGTGAATAATGAAAATAAAAATTTATGAAATATGAAAAGTAAATGATTTTTTGCATCATTCCTGAGTCATGGATGATGTAAATGGCCATTTGTTAGAAATCAGATGCAATTATTACTAATTTTATTCATAACAATCAACATTATTCATTTTTTTTGATCTAAATTATTTAAATAATGATTAAAATAATGGAATACCCTCAACTCATCCTATATAAAAACCACCCCTCACTCCCCACTTCTCATCACATCTCTAAGACATGATGCTTCTCAATCTTCAACAAAAAAAATTTCCCTTAGTCCCTCCCTACATGAAGGTTATATTGTATTACTAAAATTCCAAAACCTGTTTCTTTAAGGCATTTCTCATGGAGGTGTATTGAAGAGAAAAAATTCACTTCTTTTTCATTAATTTGATTTCATGTTCCAATATTTATTACTCAATCTTCAACTCATCTATCCAAATAATCATTATAACTGTATTATAATCTATAAAATTTAATTTTTTCATTTTTATTTAATAACAAACATCAACATCCTTACTCCTATATTTCTTTCTCTTTTATTTTCAAAATGAAATCATCCTTTTGTAAAAGAAAATTTACAAACATCTTCGGCGATGATGTTGTGTTCTTAAATTTCGTCAACAATTAATGTCATGAAACCATTTTTATTGTTTAACAAATTAAAGAATATGTATTATACCTTATTTAATGATTCTGGAACCATCTATTATACAAGATATTAAATAATTTAACAAAACATGTTTGAAATAATGGAAATACAGCCAAAATAATCTAAACTTTTATCACTAATTGTCTTATCTAATGATTAATCCTCATACCATGTGACCAAATGATATATATAAAAATTTAAAATTCTATATTTTCCTTAATAATATATAAGTTCAATTATATATAGTTATATCCATTCATATGAACTTCCTTAGTCATATACAATTATACTGGTCATAAAAACCAAAGAAACAAATGTTCTAAAAAACATTTATAAATTAAAACTCATACAAAAGGACAGAAATGAAAATATTAAAATTATATTATATCAAATAAATATATATAAGGTTAAAAATTATTTAATAAATGGATTTAATTTTATTATTCATGAAGTTAAGGTAACTTGGAGAATACATTCAGACCTATGGTAAGGGGTTTCTCATATAACTATTATTTCCATGAGGCTTCCATTATATTGCACATATTCCATGTATATGGTGTATGTATATAGAAATATTATATATAATACCATGAATCCATTTATATTGATGGTATTAAATTCTTCATATGATGATTAACAATTTTTTGGACATACATTTCCATTGTTTACAATATAGAAAGCGTTCTCAAAACTCACATTCATTATTGTGATAAATTCCATATTCTCCCACAATTATAGTGTTTTGTTTATGTATACTTGCCATTTATGTATCATATAATGAATATCTTTATTTTCATGGTATTCAATGTATCATTTTGTTATTATTAATATTTGGTCATAAGATTCAATTGATTACAAAGTGGTGTGGGATTACTCCCAAACCTTCATTTATCATTTTGGTTATTCCTTCACTATCCGTTATCAAATGTAATGCCTATATATTTAAGTTTTCATCATAGATATCCTTTTTTATCTTCAAAAAAAATTCGGTTCATTTCATCTTTCTTTTTTCGGGATTATTTGTTTTAAAATACTTCCCTTCTTTATTATTCCTCATAAATAGTCTTGATTCAAGGGAACTTCTCAAATTTTTACCCAATTTCAAGTGCACTATATAATCATTTTTAAGCCATTATTATTTGTACCAAATAAAAAAATACCATGTAAAATATATTTGTTCATTTAAATTTTTATTAAAATAAACATTATTTTCTAACTTAAAATATCTTAAATATTTTCCTTAAACCACACATAAATGTTTGATTTCGAAGCTGCTAAAAAATACTTTTTACAAGATTTCACTCCTGTGGTATATCATTTATTCCAAAAATATAATTTCAATATCTTCCCATATAATATTATGGTATATAAATTTTTAAATTTTAATTTTATGTCAAATATGAATGATTATCCAAAATAACTATTCCTTCTAATGTAAAAAGGGTTTTTTCGTATATCACTTTCACTTCTTCGATATGTATTCATTCTCTAGCATGTATTCCTGGCATGATTATTTGTACATACCTTTGATTTATAATATCATGAGACTCTTTATTCACATAATATTTTTAGGTATTATGATTTGAATGATTTAATGTGGCTTGGGATAGTTTGGAATGTTTTAAGATTATTTCCTCTTGATTATTTCAATGGTATAATTTAAAAGTATATTTACCAATGTCAACATACATTACTGAGTCTTTTACTTGATTAATTTTTATATCTTATGAATCCATGTACAAAAAATTTATTATGGTTTTATTATCAAATTTTCTTTGAGAGTTCTAATTTGATACCTTTCATGGGTTATAGCTAACGTATCACATTTAGTATGCTTGTTTTTTCAATATGAATGTTTAGGGTGTCCATGTTTTACTATTTTCAAATGAGGAATTTATTTGACATATTATTTTATTTCTATGGATATCTATAGACCCACAACACATCAATAGGTCTCATGAGAAAAACTAGTGTCTTGACCTGAGGTTTTGATGATATGGTTTTTACGGTTATGGAACAAGGCCTTGACGTTATGATTATGTTGTAAAACATTATGTATTCCATCATTGTGATGTTAGTAACTGATAAATCACATTATTATTTGACTGGTATAATAACCATTATAATGTTTTATATGATACATTATATGGAATTATTAATTCAACATTCAATCCTTTCATATTACGCCCATGTATATCATTAAAGATTGTGTTTTTAGTAGTCCCCTAAGACTCATGATTATGTTTATAATATTTTCTATTGAATTGGTTATCCCTAATAAGAGTATGATCTCACCCATTTATTATGCTTTTTTTCCAAGGTTATGAACAATAAAAATCTGAATGATCTTTCAATGATACCGTTAATTTTATATTGTATCAGGTTTTAGTTTCATTTCCCAATGTATTATGGTTATCGTTGATGTAATATAGTCTTCCATGACTGCTAAACTGAGCATTCATTAATGATTAAATTCCCTGTAATCATACCCGATAAATAAAATAATGCCCCTACCTCGAGCTTCTATGGTCAAGGCATTACTGTTGGTATTATAGGAGGTTTAATCTCAATATTGGAAGCCTGATTTTGAAAACACATATTTGGAAACAAATCCATAAGATAGATGTTTTGTATTAGCATATAAGAACATCATATAATCATGGTATGGTATATATTTTTTGGACTTTCATAGCAAATACATCTCAATATGGATACTACAAGTGGATGTGTATGAGTAACAACTCTGAAAATGTATTTTTGGCCCAATTGGGGTATCCTAGTACATGACAACAGGACCTAGTGCACATTTGTTTTGACACTCAAGGGGCATATGATTAGGATAAATCACACTTTCTTTACAAAAAATTATTAATGATTTGAATGAATAATAATAATGAAAACTACTAGGTTAAATATAAGGCATTTTGGATTTAAAATATGGTTTCATAATAATCAATAAATGATTATACATTTTTATCACTATGACTATTGTTAGTCACTATGTGATTTCTAGTTTTAATTAATGGAACAAACCCAAAGAATTGATGTTAACATTGACCATGCTAGAAATGGTAATGGAAATGATAAACCAATTGGGATGATGAAAGGAGTGAATGATATCATTTTCATTCCTAATCATTTTTACTTGAAATATCAGTTACAACATATTTCATGGCCATATTTTGACCCCACAAAAGAAAAGAATAATGTAGTTCTCTAAGATATTTAGTAGTAGGGGCCATAGAGAACATAAATATCTACATCTATAATGTAAGAAATATTTAATGAGACACCTAGGAATGTATCTAAATGAAAAAGATAAATGCATTATTTTTGGGAAAGAAAAATATAAATAAAACATTCTCTTGGAAAGATAAATATTACATGGAAGGTAATAAAACTGTCCATAAGAATCCATTTGTAGTTATTTTACACAGTGGGAACTAAAAAATATCGTAGCCAATTCCCCACTATATAGGATAGCCTCAAAGATGTGGAAGGAAATATATTGAAATAAATGCATGTTTTATTTATGTGTTGTGGTTGTAATGAAGATCCTAGTTGATTTTTTTTACTATTTGAAACTATTTCATAGATGTCCATCAAATTAATTTTGAAGATATAAAATTTTAGACAAATGACTACCCACATATTGGGGGACAAACCATCACATACTACAAGGATGTGGGGTCTTATCCCACTATCCAGTGGTGATATTGGTAAAATTCCAACCATTAGTCAATAAAATGTCCTAGTTATCATGATTTTTTAGTTAGAGCATCTACTAGATAAAATTTATTTTAAAGACTGTTATTTTTATAATATAGATAAATTTTTGATTGGAAATTGTTTTTGTGGTTTTTTCATTAATGTTATTTCAGGAGACATTCACAATTTTGGGAATCCTACAAGACTTTGTTTAATAAAATATTTTGAGGAATAAATGATGAGTTTTATTTTGGAGATAAATAATTTTTTAATGTGATCAAATTGTAACCTATGTTAATTATGTAAATGACTAAAATATCGTAGAGATTATTTTATGGAGGAAATTAAATCATTGGTATAAGGGATTATAAGTTAGCAATGTCATATAGAAGATATTATGGACAAATACATCAAATTTTGGGGTCATATTCTAGAATAACCATTTTAATGAATGATATTAATTTAAAAAATGATCTATGATAAAAAATATTTTTCACATTTGAATTTTGGAGATTATTATTTTTTCATTCATATAAGTGTTTTTTGGAATTCAAATTATATTTTTCAAACATATTTTAATTTTTTAACTAAATATAGAAAAGGGGAATAGAGAATTATATGATTATGGGAGCTTTAATTCGAATAATTTGATTCGAATTCACCAGGAATGAAAAATTAATCTTGAAATTTCATCTATATGTATAAGGAATAACGTAAAAAAATATCAAATCACCACCAAAAGATGATATTATTCTTATGACATTGAATATAACAAGATAATTTTAATTTCAAATGTTCTTATGTATATAGTAAGGTTTTACCTCAATTCATAGAAAACCATTTTGAATCGAAATCATTATCCCTAATGTTTTCTTAGAAATAAATTTAATTTTAATTTTTAACATTATTTATAGCTTTGTGGTGGATAACATTATAATGGACACATTCTATATCACTCTACATCAGAACATGATGGTTACTTCAATCATGTATGTACATATTTTTAATTCACACAAATGTTATCCTATTCAAATGAATATCTTTATATTAACCTATTAATTTATCTCTACTCTTATTAAGATGATATGTTAAAAATATTATTTTCAATGTGGGTTTCCCCAAGGTAATTTTCAAGAATCATCCAATTACCTAAGAATGGAAATTTCCAATCATGGGGACACAATTCAATTGAGGATTTAATAATATAACACCATAGAAATTTGTATTTAATTTTTAAATAAAACATGTCATATAAAAAATAATTTTATATTCTGTATTTTAGCTAATAAATATGTTATTTTAAATTTATATATTTCAATTATTTTTAAATTATTTTTCCAAAAATTAATATTATATTACTGTATTATTTTGTGCAAAAGAATATATTAAAATGACTATATGTATTTTCAAATTTATTAAAGAAACTCCTTTTTATAAATAGATTACTTAATTAAATATATTAATTTTAATATATCTTCACTATAATAATTATTTTGATAAAGACTATATTATGTTTTGAATATGTTCATAATAATTAAAACACCTCAAGAAAATATGGTACTTTTCATCACAAATAAATTCAATTTATTAAGTGTATTATATGAGGAAAACACTAAGTCTCTATAAAAAATACTTTGTTTCAGGTATTACCTTGTCGTTAAAAATAATTTTTCCAATTCTGTGTTTTGAATTTCAAAGAAAATTGACATACATGGTTCTGTTCAAAAATATATTTACAGTCTAATAAAATCAACTTTTTTTATGTTGAATTGTATCATTTCTCTTATGAATAGTAATGGACCCTTATGAATAATTACATGAAACATATATATAGTAATGTACCCTTATGAATATTAACCACACCCATTTAAGTGAAAGTAAAATTTATGAACCTTGTAATTATGAGTGAATATTTTAAAAATTAATAATTTTGTTGGTAATTTTATGCTCAATAAATATTTCATTATAATTTTATAATTTATAATATAATTTATAGTATAATTATTTTTCATAAATTTATTCATAAATCGTGTTTTCCCTATTATTTGGATATTATTTAATGAAACATTATTTAATTATTCAGGGTATAGTGAATCCAAATATAATTTTAAAAACTGTATTTTTCGAGAAAATAGTTATTGTAATTAAAATTTAAATTTATAATAATTATATAATTATTTTCATTAAATTTTCTTATTTTTTGGATTCTAAAAATTGAAAAATTGTTGTGATGATGATTTTTTATTTTCTTGCAACACTTGAATTTATGGAAAATAGTGAAATTTGATAATTTTTTAAAATTATAAATAAATTAATTTATGCATCATACAAGAATAAAGGATATTTTAAATGGTATTTATTTAGAACTCACATGATCTTATTACTATTTCTATTCATAATAATCATGACTATTCATGATCTTGATCCATAATAATAATATAATGATTAAAATAATGGAAAAACCTCATCTCCTCTACTACAGAACCACCCTTCATCACCTATTTTTCAAAGTCCACTTTAAATTGAATATTTTATATATTATTAGAAAATATTCTTCCATATTCCCTCCCAACATCATGGAGCTCTTGGAAATCAAAAATCAAAAACTTCTTCCCTTAAAGAGTCTCCCAATGCGGTGTATTTAATAGGTAAAATCCACTTCCTTTTTCTTTTGTTTTTATTCCATGTTAATTTCTTTTATTATCCTCATTTCACCTCCTCATTCCAAATGAACATGACTAATCCATGATAATAAGTATAATTAAATTATATCAGGTTTATGGAATAACTATCAAACATATCCCTAATCCCTCACTCTCTATTTATTTTAAAAGTGAAAGCATTGTCCGAGATGTGCCAATTTACAACCTTGGTGGGCGAAAAATTTTGTTCTTGAATTTTTCACTGAAGGATGCTAATGAAACCATATTTTTACAAATTATAATATAATATTTATTATATATTTTTTTGATTATTATGAAACCATAATTTATATAAAATATTAATTATTAGAACAAACTAGTTCATACAAATAAAAATAATCCCAAAATAATATAAACGATTATCAATAAATGTATTCTCTAATATTTATTCATCATTCCATGTTACTAAATGATATATATATCCATTTTTACTTAATTATGTTAATTAATAATATATATGTTAAATTATAGTGAATCATATTCATTCCACATTAACTTCCATACTCATGTACAAGTATATCAATACAAAAACTATGGAAACTAACACTCTTGAGCAATAAATTTTTACCTTATAACTCATTAAAAAGGAAATTAATGAATATAATAATATTATTATAACATAAATAAATATATGTATGGTTATTAATTATTTCATAAGTTATTTTAATTTGATTATTGAGGATGTTAAAGTCATGTGCAGAATACATTTTGATATAAGGCAAAAGTTTTCTCATCTCACTTTTATTTCATTAAGGATTTCATTATTGAACAAATATTTTTTATGTGGTTTATGTATATAGAAATTTAATATATAATATACTGAATCCTATTATATCAGGTTATTAAATGATTCACTAGATTATTAAATATTTTTGGGCATACTATTCAATTGATTGCAATGTAGTAAGGGTTTTTTTCAACCCAAATTCATTTTAATGATATAGACCTTAACATCCCACAATTATTTTTGGTAGTGTATGTATACTATAAATTAATTTAAATTATCAAAAATCTATTTATTTTCATGGTATTCAATGTATAATTAGAGGATTATTAATTCCGGGGCATATGATTTGATTGATTAAAATGTGGTAAGAGATTCCACCCAAACCAACATTTTTCATTCAAGTTATTCCTTCCCTATACATAATTGAATTGAATTTTTATTTATTTTTGTGTACATGTTATATATCATAATATTCAATTCCAAAATAATTTATCTAGATCATTTTATCAATTTTTATGGGGATTATATATTTTCAAATAGTTCCCTACTTTATTTGTCCCGATAAACAAAGCCAGATTCTAGAGAACTTCTTGAATTTATACACATTTTCATGTGCACCCTATAATCCATTTTATTCCATAATTATTTAACTAAAATCAATTATTTTAACATGTAATTATATATTTTTTCATTTCTGGATTTAGGAAAACAAACAAGCCTTTCCACTTTAAAATCTATTCATTATTTTTTCTTACACCACACTAAAATGATGTATTTCTATGCCTCTAGAAAACACTTTTTAAATGAATTCACTTTAATGGGACATACATTATGCCTCAAATATAAACTTAGTATCACACCCTTTTCTTTTTCTAGGATATACATGTATTCAATTCTATTATTTGATAAATATAAATTATTTTCAATATGTACTATTCTTTCCAACGTAAAAAAGGATTTTTTTTCATATCCCACTTTTTCTTCTACGATATATATGACAATTTCACCAATTATTCATTACAAGTGTTGTATGTATACCCATTGATATATCATATCAATAGACACATTATTCTCACGGAATTCTAATGGATTATGATTTTAACGGTATAATGTGGTATGGGACACATTGGAATGATTAATGATTATTTCTTCCTGATTTTTTGGATGGTATCATTTAAAAGAATCTTTACCAATGTCGACATAATTTTATGAATCTTGTACATAAATGAGGTTTATATATTATGATATAATCTATAATATGTTGTTGTAGGGTTGATTATATGTTTGATATTGTATGTGCTAATTTGATACCATTCGTGGGTTATAGTTAATGTTTTCACATTTTGTATGCGTATTTTTAAATAGGAATTATTATATTATTGATTTTTACAATTTTCATATTAGGAATGTATTAGAATTATTATGTGATATAAAGGACCCTCTATAAACCCTCGATGAATTTCTACCTCTAATGAACCAAACTCGTGTCTTGGCACAAGCCTTAAAGGTATGATAATTATGGTCTTGGGAAACATACATGATAGTATGATAATGATGTCAATCATTAAGAATTACCTCATTATTATATTAGTAATTGAAAAATCATATGAATATTCTACTAGTATAATATCAATGTTAATGTTTCATGTGATCAGTTATGTGGAGTTATTTACTCATATTTCATTCCGTCTATATGTGCCCATGTTTATTTTTTAAAGGCATGTGTTTTCAGTTATTCCACATGCATAATCTTTAGTTTTGTGATATATTAAACAGAATTTCTTATCATTACTGAGCATCTATGATCACCCCTTTCTTATGAATATTTTCACCATGTTATGAAGAATAATATTTTGAATGAACATTCAAGGATTTGTTCATTTTATGTTTTATATTATTTTTCATTTCACAATGTATTAGAGGTATCGTGAATGTAATATGGTCTACCAAGACATATAAAATGATTGGACCTTCTGGATTTGGTTACTTGTAATAATTATGATGAAATAAAACAATTCTATGAATTCATGCTTATGGGGTTATGGAGTTACATTACACAACCAATAATCCACAAAAAAAGACAAAAGTTATGCACATGCACGATGGGGCATGTATGGAGCATGAGTTATACATCTAATTTAGGCCTCACTATGAATAAACTATCATATGTTTGTACAAGAACAAGGTAATGAAATTAAATTAATAAACATTATTTTTGTTGGATTATGTATTTCCTAGAACACAACAACCCATAAATAAAGACACACCCATTGATTCATCAGATGATAACTATCCCACCCCAAGAACCCAAATTACCTATATTATATCTATTTATGGTTGTATGTCTCAAAAATAATATATTGTTAGATAAAGATGAAATTATAACATATAAACATATATGATTAGGATAAAAGTTATCATCCAGTCCCAGATTAATTCCTACAACAAATCTAGACCTAGGTATGGCCATAACGCTGCAAAAACCCATGATAAGTCTCAATAAAATTCATATTGTTTTTAGTAAACTATCTTTTCATGAACATTCCACTAATCTAACCATGCCTTGGGTAAGTCTATAAGGATTTCATATAACTTGAACTGTCTCAGGTATGGAAAATGAGTGTCTTAACATTTTCTATAAGGGGTAAGATCTAAAGGAAATATCACCCTTGGATATACAAAGTTCGGAAAAAAAAAAATACATAAGGGAACCATTATTTTCCTTTTGTATAATGAAATAATTTTAAAATATCCCAAAAAAAAACTCACTACAATGTCGTGGTAAAGAGGATTAATGGGGTAAAATCCACAATGAATGAGGAACATAGATGTCGATTATTAAGAAAAGTTATGGTCTCTACATTTTAAATTTTATTTTATCAAACTAATTAAAAGAAAAAAATAAATAAAATATAGAAAGAATAAAACTACAGGAAATGGGAAAATTTTATGGTATAAAAAAATATAATCACTAAATCTAGCATGGAATTTTCCTAGCACATAGGCTATGAGGTCATGCAATGATCACCAATTAGTTTTGGTCAATGAAATTAGATCTCCCAATAATAGAAAAATCAGATGGGTAGGATGCAACTGAAAAAATATGTGCATTACTCTTAGAAATTACACAAAAATCACCAACGGATAATGATCATAGTATAAAAAAAATTCAATTTGGTTAGGTTAATTCAATTTCACTTCCCATGGTCATGGTTTTAAAAATGAATGCGATGAATAGTTGTTTTCCCTTAATAAATTACACCTGGTTTACCAAAGAAATATTTATAGATTATGCATTATTACACCCACACATAATATTGACCCCTTTCCATAAGTTTTTTAGCCACAAGATAAAGTGTTTAATTAAATTAGGAAAATGAGTTTCATACTCAAAATAATGAATAAACTATTCTGAAGAAAATTATTCATAATTGAAAAAAATAATGAATTGATAAAAAACAAACATTATCGAAGAAAATTTGATAATATTAAAAACAAATAAGTTATTGATAATAAATATTGAATAAAAAAAGAGATTATAATTTTTATAGGTAGAATTCAACATTAAATTAATGAATGAAAATAAAAATATAAACCTATCTATGAGGAATGTCGGGTCAAAACACTACGAAAACCTCCAAAAATTCAATCCTCTCCATGATTGGGATGTATGGAACACAATTGATTGTAGTGACCTTATATATAAGCATATTAAGTCATCCACCAATCCCATGGGTCAAATATGTCCTCAAATTGATGATTTAGTCAAAATATATAACCCTCTGTCAATGATATACTTGATATTATATTTTATTTTATTCTTTCCGACACTAACACATTGTGCAACAATTAAATGACATATGATGTGAAGAGATAAAAAAGAATCAATTTTCTGAATTCCATATTCTATGTTGTATACACGGATTTAAATATTTTCAAGTTTTTTATTGTTTAAATTATATGTAATTTCAATATAAAAAACTAGATGTCCCATTTTGCAGTGGTCTTCATTCTTGAGCATTCAAAACATCATGTGTCCATCCAAACTCATATGATGTTTTCTTTCAATGGGAGAATAGATTTGTTTTTCCTAAACCAAAATTAGATGAATTATCATATTTAGGTTTTTACATCGAGTTACATCATATCTTGGTGAAAAGTGCATATATAATCCATAATTTCCATACTCTCCTTCATATTATTGAATTTCTATTCATACATAATAATACACAAAACATTATTATCTTTCATGCATCTTAGATTTTACAAATAAATATTAAAATAATTCATTTTACAAACCTCTCAATAAATTTATGTTAGTAGAGATATAAAAGAACCCCACTCAGAGATATTCAATAAAAATAAAGATAAACCTCACCATCAAAACAAAAATGATCCAGACATTAACAATGTCGTTTTAAAACTATTATGTTCATAAAAACAAGTTATAACATAATTTTTTAAATGAAGAACACATACACATACAAACATCCTAGAATCATGCTTATTTATAATTTTAAATGAAGTAAATTTTACCCTTTTCAATCATAGATTTCCATTTTTCATCAACACCAATTCCATTTCTGATTTACTCAACATTTATTTTTATTACCTTCAATAAAGGTAACAAATATATTGGAATTATGCTCATTCATCTTGTACATTATCTTAACAAAATGATTACATTGTATCTAATTTTCCATCATATAACAGAAAATATAAAAAATACTCATGAGGATTTTCAATAAGTATAAAATTACTCCATGGCTGAGGGATGGTCGGTAAAAATGATGAAAATCAAGTAAGGATTATGGAGGATACAAAACATAATGGTAATTTACTTGATATTTGAAAGACAATATCATTGAAATTATCCTTCACCAAATATAATTTTATCACCCCATCATGAAAATGTAAATGATAATAGATAATGTATACAGAATGAATGTATTCATCAATTGATATTTTTTTATCATAATTTATATTTTTAAATTCATGATTTGGAATCAACCTTCACATCAACCACAAAACAACAAAAGATAATAACCATCAATTATCTAATATTGATTTTTTATTCTCCCAAATCACAACCATTTTTTCTTCTTTTTTGAAAGATCACCTAGAGTAAGTATCAAATCCTCCACAAAACCACATATAAATTTGAGATTATTGGTATAAAATTATGATTTTTTACCTAGTATAGAATCAACAATTTTTAGTCTTTTTATATGTATTTTTTATCAAAAATTGTGATAAATATTAAAATTAAATGAATTTAAATATTAAATTTTCCCTAAAACCCAATGGAAACACCCAAAAGTCTCCTCTCATAAAATAAATCCCATATCCACTATGAACAAACCCTTACCACAATCATTATATTGAATATCTTGAAAAATATAAAGTGTTCGTTAGGAAAGGAAATAATTCCATGTAATGTGGATCAATCCAAACAAAATCATCCATGTTTTCTATAAATAAATATGTATCAATATGTAAGTCGATATCATGATAAAAGGGATCATCAATAAATTATTTCAATCATTTAAAATGTGACTTTTTAATGTCATGGCTAGGAAAAGATAAAATCTCCACTTCTCGTAGCTTTACATGATGCATGTTTACTCAATAATTATTATCATAACATTATTGGAATGATTTGGTCCATAATTCTATTAGGTGATCAGAATAGAATATAAGTCGACCAGGTCATGGAATGAACATCATTTATTTGTTTACACAATTCATAATTCATAAAATCAATGTAAATAAATCAAATTGTTTCATCAATAATTTTCAAAGAGCTCAGTTTTAATGTAAGTAGGTGATTTCTAAAAAATCCATGTATATATTATTCATTTATTGGAATTATTTTTTTAAATTTACAACTTGTTAAAATATTTTTCCTCAATGAAGATGTCTCTTAGATCAATGATTAAAAGAAAAAACAAATTAAATCATTTTTGGGAGAATAATATTCAACTCAATTCATGAAATAAATATATTATTTTTTAATTTTTTTTAAAAAATATTGCATCAAAAATGAGAGGCATAAAATTATTAACAATTAGATAGGACTCCCCTACTATTGAAACATTCAATGATTTGATCATGTTATTTTTTCCTTAGTTTGAGGATGTGGAATGTGATTTGGTGAGGTGTATCGAACTCGTGACCGAAAGTTTTCCATTTTGTAGCACAGTCTAAGATTCCTTATTAATTCACTTATGCCATTAAAAATAATAATAGAAAATAAAATTATTTTTTTTATAAAAAATATAATGAGGTCACCAATGTTATATTTATTTAAACCATTATAATATAATAAATCTAATACCAAAAAATAAAAATTTAAAATCACATTTTCCCTTATGTAGATGGTATTTTTTTATATTCATCTCACTTTACCATTAAATTCATTCACTAATTAGATCATGGTTCAAAGAAACCTATATTAAATTTAGAAACTTCAAAAAAAAATTAACTAGGGTTTTCCTTTTATTCATCCTCCATTAATTTTCCTCTATTGGTACTTGTGGTGGGATAAATATTGATGATAAATTTAATGAAAATAGTAGGAAATAAAAATCTAACCAGATTTTATAGTTCTCCTCCACCACTCTAATCACTTACTTTTTTTACATAGTTTTAGCTTAAAAAATGAATTTTTAAATTGGATCTACTTCATTCTCATACTATTCATTAACATACATGAGGGAGTCCCATTATTGTTTTGTCTCAAGAATACAAGTTTAGAAAATTCATGAATGATATACATTCCCTACATTCAGGATTTATTCTTCATTCATGTTTACTACGTATTATTTTTTAACCTACCTTATTTGGTCCTACACTAGCTTTTATTTTTCTTCTTCAATAATCCAATCATAAATTTCAATAATATTTAATTCATCATAATCACAATTTTAAAAATTGTATTATCGATTTTATTCTTGGTCTATCAATATGAATATAAGGGATTCTTTAGGTTTAGATACCTTTGATTAATCCATTTGTCCATCAATTATATATTTTTCAACATGATCAATGTTTTGTTCTAATTTTCTACCTAGTATTTTTACTCTTTTATTGTTACTATCTTATTGAATTTCTCCACTATATTATATTCATCATCTATAAACTAAACTATAAATTAATTAGATATTAATGTTAATATTCATTCTATGAAATTTTAAATTTAAATAACATGCTAATGGTGAGTAATCAATTCATTATTTTCATTACTTTGTGTTAATTTTCCATTTACCCTATATTCCAATATATAATTTTACAAGTGATAAATGTGTATAGTCTATCATTTTAATTTTGTTTTGGAAATTTTTGGATCTAAGGGTCTTCTTGACTATTATACTCATGAATATCGTTTATTTAATAAGATTTATATTCGACTTCTTAAGGCCAATTTCAATCATCAAAAAGCATTTCAATGCATTAGAACCAATTAGTAGGCTATAAACAAGTGAATTAATATTTGAAATTACTTGAGAATAGTGAGTAGTAAATTATCCTTTCTCAAATTGTTAGGCCTTATGATAGCCCATATTTTTAGTATTATTTTTCATATTCTTGATCAGAATATCTTTTTTGTGCTATAATTAAGGTTTCTATACGTTTGCATCTTGATAGATGTATTTCTCTACAGAGGATAAACCATAGTAGTACTGGAAATTGGGGATTCATGTATATATTTAATTATTAATGTCTTATTAATATAAATGATGGAAATAATTATATTTGAATTAATATGAATCATCCCATTGTGTCACATGATATAACCACCCACATAAACTCAGTTTCATATATTCAGTCAGATATCCCTCAAATTCATTTAACTCTGACGGTGGTGTGAAATAATATTGATGAGGTCTTCATTCCATCCTTCACAACACCACAAACTTATAAAACAATAATATAATATTAATAATGAATAAAGTAAAATAAATTAACAATACTAATACCAGTATATTGAAATAGGATAATAAAATTTTTCAATATATAAAATCAATATTGAGTGGTCATTAATGCTCCACAACTCCCTGGAAATAGAACTAGTTTTGAAAAATAAATGGAGTAATAATTTACCATGGGTCTAATAAGTGTAGTTAATTTTTTATCATGATAATCATTAATTACAATGGGTTTGTAATTTTTATTTATACAATTGAACCCACAGAGGGTAGGAAACAAGGAAAGAAATTCTTCACCAATGGTCAACATGGTCCAATTTTAATTTGACATTATTAAACTAATTAAATTTAAAAAATGAAATAATGAAAATGTAATAATAAATAAAAGAATGTATCTGGGTTTATTTATAACTATTGGGAAAATATAATCCTAAATTTTACATTAAATATTTTTGTGGCTTATTCTGCGGATTTGTACATGGGTAACCAATTGGTCTTGATCAAAACAATTGGATCTACCTATGGTGAATCTATACCATGAATAGGGTATAAATAAAAATAATGTTTCATTACACATATATTTTATGTAGAAGTAATCATGGAATAATGGTCATAGACCTTCTAAACATGAAATTATTTTAGGATTGCTCAATTGATCTTTTCATAGACAATTATGTTAAATATAATGTGAGGAAAAGTTATTTATAACGTAATTACTTTCCCTTGGGTTACCAAGGATATATTTATACCTTAATAATAACTATATTCACCCCTACTTCATACCCTGAACCATATAAATATTAACACACATTAAATAATTGAATTCATGTAGGTAAACAATATGCATGCTCGACCAAATGATTAAACAATTAAAAAAAGGAAATCCATTATCTAAAAAATGAATAATATATTAATAAATAACTTGATATATGAATGAATTAAAAAATATATAGAATGATTATATATAAGGATAATAAATAAAATAAATAGATTTAAATTAAACTATAAATAATTATATAATAAATTAATGAAGGAAATGTAAAACAAATATATATCCATGAATAATGGAAGGTTATAACACTACAAAGCCTCTAGGCAGTCTATCTTATACATGAATAGAATGGAATGGAACAAAACTTTTCCATGACATATATATATATATATATATATGCATTGGAAGTCATCCCCAGATCCCCTAGGTTATATATGTCCATAATGGATTGATTCAGGAGAACAATATTACCCTTCATCAATGATACTCTGACAATTATTTTTTTGTTATATCTTACAATTAACATCATGTAATGATTACATATCATGTACTATGAGTGGATAAAATCCTGAATTTTTTCATCACATCACATCATTTACTCATGACAGAAATAGTAATATTTTCACAACATTTAATGTTTTCATGACGTGTGATATAAATCTCTATACTTAGATGATTCATTTTTTCATTTTTCATCAATATTGAGAATACAAAACAATACGCGTTCATTAAAAATAAAGTAATTTATTCTTTAAAGGGTTGAATTAATTTTTCTTGGAAACTATATTCAATCTCAATTTCATCATATTTCTGTTATCACATTGAGCTTCTTCACATCTCAACACTAACAGGGATTATTCTCCATAACTTCCCTGTTTAATATCATCTTCTCTAAATTCCATTCCTATATAACAATACAAAAAGAATAAATATATTATATTAAAATCAAAATAAATAAATAAATATACAATGAATTCATATATGAAAACCTATCAATAAATAGAAATATCAATCAACACAATTAATCAAGTCTCAGTTCAGTAAACAAGGTTTTCCCTCCAGTAGATATATATGGGTTAGGAAACAAGGGTGTCATTTCGTTTCCAATCTAAAGAACAAACTATTTTCAAGATCACATGTGTTAGAAGCACAATTTCGCCTTATAGTTTTCAACCAATAAATAAAAATACACATTTTAGATTAATACTAGATACAAACCTCTACAGACAGGGCTATAAAACACAATTGGGAACAACAAATTATGGTGAATTCATTGCACACGTGGAATATTACTCACATCCCACACCCACATACCATTTAAAAATACTTCAATTATAGATCATAAAGGATATCCATGCACACCCTTGAATGAAATATGAAAATTTATTCCTTACAAATACACATGAACACTCACACATAGAAATACAAACAATCACAAAGAATGTCTCCATGAGGAAAGTACATAATATAGTAGAACCATATCCTAATGTACCACCTCAACATTTTCCTTAGTACAATGGTCTTAGTCCTATAAAATCCTATATGAATTCAAATTTCATGTTTTTAAATGATTATTCCATAACAATTTAATACTACCAATGTTTGTCTCTCATATCACGTCTCACAAAGGATACCATATAGACCATGGCCACATCTCTCTCATGGATATGAAAAAATAAATAAGGGAAATATCTTGGCTAAATAAGTGAACTACCTCACATATTATTTCATCTCATGGTCACTCACCATCACATTAAGAAAAATTTCCCTTAGTGACATCATGGTTGCATGAATCTAAACTCTTAATGAGCATCCATTAACTTATCATAGGATTGGGGAACATGTCATCAATAGCATATTGATTGTGTGTCTCTATGACCACCCACAATCACTCAACTCAATACCATGAAAAATGATAAAACTCATTCACATATGTTCTTAGGAAAAAATATAGATATTTATGATAAGCGAAACATATTGAAAAATTAGTTATCAACCTCATAGAGCATCATCAAAACATTATATTGAATATCCAAGACTATTCAATGAATTATCGTGCACTATAGATCCTTATTTAAAAAAAATCAGAAATAATTAATCATAATTTGTTCTAATTATTTATTTCTTTTAATCCAATGAGGAATAATTTTTTGGAAAGAAAAGAACGAACCACTATTACACCAGAGCAATAACCATGCATTTCCAATTGGACTATAAAACACCCTCGACACTATCTTGAAATAAATATTTAGTGTATGATATCTAGAAAATAATAAAAATTGTACCAATCCAATAATAACCTTCAATAAATTTGGGAAGAATAATCCCCCTTCAAAATCAGATTCCAACTATGTATGGTAGAGTTATTAGTAAATTAGCAACTTAAGACACATGAAAGCCACATCCCCTTTTGTCAATTCCACTAATCTCTAGACCAATAATCACTAAAGATACAATATAAATTTTGGAAATTATGAGGGTGGAAAAAGGTGGTTAAATAATAGAATAAAACCAATGATTTTAACCTTCATAATCACTAGCACACACTAATAATACCCCCGATCAAATAGACATGAATAAGAGTCATTAAAGGCAAAATTTATCCAAAGAATGGCCTCTCACAATACACTTTCATTGATAAATCTGATGATACTTCACAATTGAAATTATGAAAATCCCCCAAATAAAATGACCATATGTTAAACCGACCTTCTAGCCACTCAATCTCATCGATTATTTAGTGAGCCTCATATGACTCCTGGGATACCTAATAGCCTATTTGTATGTCATTGGTGACTCACCGGCTAGCCGATTAGCCAAAAAAGATCGATGTGGTTTCTTGTTAGCCTCTCATCTAGTTGATGTCTATTGTAGCCTATGGCCCTCTGCAAAAATTCTCTAGCATTCTTGGAGACACACGGAGTCATCTAAGAGATTCATCGTATTTCAAAAAACACATCTTTAGGATTTTTGAACTATCTGTCTTAAAACCCAAGCCTCTTTTCCCAAGACAACCCATCAACAAATTTTAATATCAAAATATCCTTTGGGATTTGTTTCCCATAATATCTTGGGCTATTAAAAAATCATTCGAATTATTCAAAAAAATAAGGAATAAAAAAAGTTAGATATCCTAAATCAATATGTATGAAGCACCTACATGGCATGATTCCCAACTCCATGATGAGAGCATGCATAAGATTTTAACCCTTTTCCAAAACCAAAAAATTAATATCATACCTCAAAGCCCTATTTCATTGTTTGAACTCCATTCACATGAAAATCATCATGCCTATATAAATTCTTGTCCTAACATAACCAATGGTTCATGGAATGCCTTATTCTTACTACCTATATTTTATCATATTTTCACCCTAACCCAAATTCGTTAATCACTAAATATGTCAAGTAATCTACTAAACCTTGTTCCCCATCTAATAAAATCACCTTATGTTATTAAAACTCCAAAAATATTCATCTCAGTCTACATTATCAAAACATCATGAAATTTAGGATTAAAAATTTAAATTCACTCCTAATTTTAACTATCAATAATTAGACAATGATTTAAATTATATAAACAAATTTGGTTTTACCTTACAAAAAAAATACCAAACATTATAATATCAATTTGATATTTTGTAATAAAATTGAAATACTATTGTAAAATATATTTCAATCATCATGGTCACATCTGACATAATTACTATAATCATAAAAGACTATTTTTAATAGTTACCATATTATCTTATCAAATTTCTCAAAAACATAAACGTATAAGATTACTCTATATACACTAATACAAATACTCCTTTTATTAGAACTAAAAATGGCCTTTTAAAGTGCTAGAAAAGCACTTTTAAAGCCAGAAAAGTTAAAGGGGGCTCCCCTTTATCAGCGCTAAAAAAAGCAGTGATAAAGACCCCATTTATCAGCGTAAAAAAAAGCAATGATAAAAGGGGTCCTATATCAGCGCTTCCTTTATCAACGCTTTCGTTTTAGGGCTGATAAAGCACCCTTTTATCAGATCATTACAAAAAGTGCTGATAAAAGTTAAAAAAATTTAAAAAAATCTAAAAATATAAAAAAAATTAAAAAAAATTAAAAAAAATTAAAAATTTAAAAAAAAATTACAAAAAAAATTACAAAAATTAAAAAATTCATTCCAATCCGGGGGGGCCTTTATAGTGATTGATCCCCATATTTAATAGCACTTTCAACCACCTCCAGCACCCCGCATGCACCCCCTCCACCATTTATCAGCGCTAGCCCCCCAACATCTACCCCCATGCGCGCGCGTCTGCCTCCAGTAGGTTTTCAACTTGAGACCTCCCCCCAGCACGCCTAAGCCCTTACCACTACTCTATTTTGATTAGTTTACCATTTCATGATATCTCTATTCATATATATATAGTTGTATTTATTCTTATAGTAATATATATTTATAAAAATATATATAGTTATATTAATATATATATATAGTTATATTAATATATATATAATTATATTAATATATATATATTTATTAATATTAATATATATAGTTATATTAAGATATATATATAGTTATATTAATATATATACATATATTTATATATATATAAATTTAGTTATATTTATTCGTATAGTAATATATATTTATATTAATGTATCTATATATATAGATATATTAATATATATATATATATATATTAATATATATATATTTATATTTATATTAATAAATATATTATTGTATATATATATATATAGATATATTTATTCTTATAGTAATATATATTTATATTAATATATATATATAGTTATATGAATATATATACATATAGTTATATGAATATATATATTTATAGTGATGTTAATATATATATTTATAGTGATATTAATTTATATATTTATAGTAATAATAATATATATTTACGTATATTAATATATATATAGTTAGATTAATAAATATATATATATATATAGTTATATTAAAATATAGGTATATAAATATTCATATATTTGTATTTTAAATAAAATGGATATTAGTTATTATTTAGATAAATCTCATATATTTTATATGTAAATATATTTTATTATTTATATTTATATTTAATTTTTATGTGTGAATATATGAAAAATATGTACATATTGTTATATATTTGATTATAAATATTAGTGAATTATATAAAACGATATTATTTCAAAGACATAATATCAATATGATTGTAATAACGTGGAATAAATTCAGTCCCCACCAAAAATATCCAATAATCCCCCCTTAAATGAGGCGGAAAATGCATAAAATGTTAAAACATTAGGATACCCTGACTAAAAACTCAGTTTTTGTGGCCTTGTGGGCCTCTTTTGGCCTCAAAAATCCCTTGAACAAATTTTTCCCTAAACATATTGATGTAGAACTTGTCAAAGACTTCAATTTGATATGTGGTATAGCTCAAACGGACACCCAGATCAAATGTTATGGCCATTTGAATTTTGAGTTGTGTTTTCAACATATTTTCGATCTTTTTTTAACTTTTTTTGTTTTTTAGTCTTCAAATTGTTATTAAATCACTATTACTCTATAATAATTAGAAAATTAATAATAAAAAAATATTTTTTCTTAATTTTTTAAGAATCCATTTTCACTAAATATCTTATATTTTAAGTATATTAAGTGTAAATTTACATTTATACTTATCAAAAATAAATTTAAAAATTATATATTATATTTATATCATTAGAACAATATTTATATATTTATACATTAACAAAAAAAATTAATTTTTTTTTGAAGTCGACCCTTTTCTAGCGCTTTTAAAAAAAGAAATGATAAAGGACCCCCCCCCCCGTTATCATGGCTACTAAACAAGCGATGATAAAGGGGTCCCTTTATCAGCGCTAAGAAAAGTGGTGATTGGGGGGGGGGGGCTATCAGTACTAAAAAATTTCTGATAAAGGGGTATGTTTATCAGCACTTTTTTAGCGATGATAAAGGCACCCTTTATCAGCTCTTTTTTAGCACTGATAAAGGAACCCTTTATCAGCTGTTTTTTTAGCATTTATAAACACACCCCCCTTTATCAGCACTTTTTCATTAGCACTGATAAGGGGGGGGGGGGGGGGGTGCTGGGAGAAACTGTTTTTGTGGTAGTCATAATTTCTAAACACCATTGAAATCCAATGATTTTTAATATATAAAAAATCTAAAATTACTATCATTGATAGTTATTTTATTACAAAAAAATATATCCCACTATAAAATTCATTTTGAATAAAAATTGAAGAACCATAATTCCTGATATTTACTAAGAATAGATTATTAGAAACCATTTCATGTAATATAAGTGTTTAAAACTAGTTCAGCATGCCTTATACCATGATATGAATTAGCTTTTTAAATCGTGGTTTCTTTCAAAAACCAAACAACCAAAATATCATTGATATATGTCATCAAAATAATCACAATCCATAATCAATTAAAAAATACCCTTACTTCAATATTATTAAAATAACTCATTATAATGAGTTTGACAATGAATCAATTATATTTTTTGAAAATTAATTAATAGTTTACCTCGATGATGATATGTGTCAAAAAGTCCCACCCAAAGGGTCATTCACCATGACATAAGATTCCTATTTTAAAATACACAAACAATATCACATGTTCCTATATGAAAACCTTAAATCTTAATTTTTTATTATACATATCACATTGGGATTCTATAAGAAACACCTCACTTATCGTAGGGATTATTGTCCCAATATTATATGTCACCTAGAAACATTTGATTCAAAAAAATACATGCTTTACATACATGAAACTATAATTCCTCTTGAGTTCAAACAACCTAAATCCAACTATAACTACAATTCTCTTCCCCCAAAACTCACTTTTATTACTATTTTTGTGTTATATCTCATATTTATCATATATATATTTCAAAATCTAGCCCAATTGGGATCATGTTGAAATTTTAATCATAATGATCATCTATAAAAATAATATCACTTATGAACACTATTTATAAAAAAAATAATGATACAAAAATGATGAAAAATCTAAACTAACAAATTAAAGTGTATGAGCAATTACTGTAGAGTTGAGTGTATGGAAATATATAGTAACGAAATATAGGTATTATATATATGGGTTTTTGTTAATGTTAATGAGGGTTATTTTTCAATGAATTATTTTTTATAATCCTTGTGTATATTTTTGTTAATAAATTAAATTAATCATATTTAATGGTTATTTATAATTAAACATAATTTTTCCGTTCATATGATAAATATATTTACTCTGATTTAATTATTAATTTGATTGAAATAATATAATAATAATTTAAATTTATAAATCTACTTTCAATATTAATAGGTTTTTCCATATATTATATTTGATAATTTAAAAGAAAAAATTCCCATATTTAGAAATTTCTTTTTATAAAAAATGCCAAAAATTTATTGATCATAATAATTAAATTTTCTATCATTTATAATTCAATTTTTTATCAAGAAATATTTTTATATAGATAAAATTCGAGTTTCTAAGGAAAATTTAATATGAGGTAAAAATTGATAAATTTATTAGTAAAGCCATGAAATATGTGTAACCTCATTAAAAATTTTTTATTACTGGTTCCATGACCCATATATATTATTTTTCATCATTCCTTGTAAAATAATAACCTCACACCTTAGAGAATGATTATTTATTGAAACTATCCCTCAAAACACACATATAAAAGTAACACTCATCTACGAATCTTAAGACACTCATTACACTTAATTTTATGATAAATATATTCCTTATCCTAATGATTTATTATATTTTCAGTAGAATCTAATCATAATAAGAGGCATAAATATTTCATTTTGAATATATAGGTTTGAAGGAGTGAATTAATCCATGTATCAATCTCTTCATCATCTTTTTCATTTAACATACCATACAGTGTATTTATAAATCATATTATCTCATAAAAATTTTATGTATCTACATAATTATGATTCTATCAAAATAATATTATCTTTTTATAACACTATATTTCGAATAATTAATTAGTATAACATGATATTTTGGGATAGCTTCAACGACATACATGAACTATTGTATTCTATGACAAAAAATTTCATAATTATTGAGTATATATTATTATATTAAAGATTAATTTATGCTATTTATTTCTAGAATGGTGAATCATTGGTAAATGGACATTATGATTCAAATAGTTCTTATTAAAAAATCATTCAAATTGTGTAGTTCTTAATTATATTCTAATGAATAATAACAATTCTATCCATCAAATAAAAAAGAGACTAAAAATCCTTTAAATGAGAAAAATTCCACCACCTTGAATAATACATGAATGGATAATTTTTTATCAATGAACATGTATGGATAATTAAATTATGAATTTTTACAAAATAATAAGATTAGTAACATCTAGGGATGAATGTGATCAATAAA
Organism: Viscum album; assembly: GCA_963277665.1. Lineage (NCBI taxonomy): Eukaryota > Viridiplantae > Streptophyta > Magnoliopsida > Santalales > Viscaceae > Viscum > Viscum album. The sequence goes on from OY728148.1 coordinate 2,105,661,883, forward strand.
TTACTAATATATTTTTAAAAAATAATTGTGATTAATGATTATTAATGTCAATATATTTGAATGGACTTATAAAAAATTTATTATGATTGTAATAATATTTATAAAAGGTGAAAAATAACATTCATGAAATTTCAGAGTTATGGTAATAGTTTATTTTCCAATATTACTTTGTAATGAATATTGTTTATATCTAAATTATTATTTGGGTTAATTATTTTCTATTTATATATAAATACATATCTATTTTATTCTCATATTATCTCATTATTTATATATATTTTTATCATTTTCATCATATTTCATTATATCACACTGAAAATAATTTTTCTATGTAAAACACACATTATCTCGTCCTTTCCCTCAAGAATAATTCTCTTTTATGTCCATGTTATCCATTTACAGTTATTGGTATCATTATCCATACTTCATGGATTCCATATGTCTGTTTTATATTGTGAATGAATTTCATTTATAACGGTGTTAATGGAATTATTTTAAATATTTTCCAAGCAATATATTCCTCTAGTTTTTTATCTTATTTTATTTACTAATATTACATTTCATGTTTTTGTCGGTTTCCTATGTAATTTTTCTTATAATTTTGTAATTTTAAATTTTTCTTTTATAAATTAATTTATTTCAAAATTAATGATAGCAAAATGTAATGTTTGTGAATGTTTTTTTAAAGTAATTCGCAAAATAAAATATAATTTTTTAATATATCTTAATTTCATTATTGTTTTTTATGATTATATAATATTTCTCACTAATTTTATTTTCATAACGAAGAGGTTTATTTTTGGAATTATTGAAAATAGTTAATGATATTTTTTTAAAAAAATCTTGGATTTAGAGTTTGAAATAATATTTTCTACAAAAATGAATAATTTGATATTTGAAGGTCGTTAAAAATTTAGATGTCTTCTTTGATAAAATCCTTGTCGTTTAAAAAAAAAAATTAAAGTCTAAATGATGTCTAGAGTTTTTCAATTTAGGTAATTTAATTTTGAAATAGATATTATTGTTATCATTATTTATTATATAAATAAAGAAACACCAAAATATATTCTAAAATTGTGATCTAATTTTCAGATAAATTTAAATGTTATCAAAACTTAATATGTTTTGGTGATACATAAGTATATCTCTAACATAATATTCTTGGTTGAAACAAAAAAAATTCAATACATAATTTCATTTTTTGATATGTAAGGTTTTATTATATTTAGGATTTTTGGATTACACATAATTCTTTTATATATGTTTTAATCTTTGATGATTGAGAACACTTTCCATCAATGTGTATGGTTTTTTTGAAGTCATGCCCTTGATACATATTAAAATTTTGAACATGTGTTAGTTTTGTAATATTTCTATTGGATGTATTTAATCAAAGTTATGTTTGTATGTAAGATTTTATACTTTTTAAAAATTAAAAAATGTAATATCATGCTATAATCAATTCAACTATATTAAAACATCTGAATTCTGGTGAATATATCAAATTTACTAAAAATCTAATTTTTTTGATGAATTAATCCCACACTATGAATTGATTTTCGGGGAAAATTAAACACTTATATATATATATATATCAATGAACTAATATAAAATGTTAATTTAGTGGAATATGATATTCATTTCCAGTTATTAAATAAAAATTCCAATTCATTCAGCCCTAGTTTATTATATACATAAACTCATAAGATATATTTTATAATGCATCCAAGTGATGAGTACGTTGACACCATGATTGAGATGTATATTCAATAATTAAATGATGTTCATGGAGGTATCATCAAAATAATATTAAATTAGATTCAATATTATATTGTAGATATATTATTTAACTAAGAATCATGATATGAATAATGCAAAAACAATGTAAAAAAGGGCCTTGGACCTCACCTTTAAGGCAATATATTTCAATTATTATTTTGGGAGATTAGTTGGTTTCTAATATTAATTATCAGCCATATTATTTTTATTTTATATTTCTCATGTTCATGGAGTAATAGAAGATGAAAGATTTGTCATATCTATCAAATGTGAGGTTGGGTGCATCGAAGACATTATGAAAATAGGTGGTGGTGGTTCGAAAAAAATAAATGAAACTAAATATTTTGAGGAAATATATTTTAGATAATAGTATATTTAAATTTTTTAGAGATAAATAAATAAATACTGAACATATTTATATATATCTATTTTGAGAAGAAGAAGATTGGTGAGGCCGCATGTATTTCAATTAGTATTTTTTTAAGAGAAGAATCAAATAAGTAAAAATGTTACACTGCCTCACCAAGTCTTTTATTGGGAAAAAATTAATATTGTATATGTCTAAAATAATATTCATTAATACGAAAATGTTTATCGTACTTATTTTCATGTAAAATATAGACCTGAACCAATCATTGATACATTGAACTTATTATTCAGTGTGATGAAAAAATTTCCCTCAATGTAACATTGCAGCAATTTTGGATTGGTTATGTTTGTTGACAATGCATATTTCCATGGTTAATCGTCGAGCCCTATAGATGTTTTTTCCAAACTATTTTTACAAAGAACATTGTCAATGTAATGGATGTTCTGGAGGCGGTATAGCAACAACATGATTTTTGCGAAGATGGGCTTCTTGATTTGGATTTCGCAAAAACCTATGTAATGTTGATGGTGCTCCTCGCTATTACGATGAGCTTCGCGAATGAGATAAGAGAATATAATTGTGAGTGGTGATTTGTAGAGAAGGAACAATTTATTTATGAAATGATCCTTGATTAAAATGAGCATCCCGATATGAAAATTTCAGTGGTGATTCGTGATTTAGAGAGAATTTCAGCAGAAATTTTGTATCATGACAATTTGAGATGATGTAGAGCTGACTTCATGTGGATGGATTGAGGGTCATTGGAATCACTTATAAATAAATCTCAACCCCTCATGAGGAGAATAGAGTTTTCCAAAAAAAAATTATAACTCTCAAACTGTGAATGAGTTTCACAAAGGTAGTGTGCTCTGTAAATGAAGGATCGTCGTGGTCTAAAATCTTGTCCAGGAAAGGTGTTTGTTCTATGTTGGCTCCATGATCATTGTAAATGAAGACACATTACAACATCTTTAGACATGCGGCGAAGAATGATCTGTAAATTATTTACTTTTTTAAGGCTTTATCTATGTGAAGTAGGGTGCTTTGCAAGGAATAATGATTTGCAAAGGTGTGTGCTTCGATTAGAGGCAGGGACTTTGTGAAGGCTTATTTGAGTTTTGAGAAATTCAGAGCTTTGTAAAGTAGGGTTTTTTGTGAAGGTATTTCTATAGGTTGTTCCCCAATTATTAGTGGAAAGTTGTATTCATTAGTGAATGAAATTTGGACTTCAACATAGCATCTACATACATGGAATGATACATTCATTAGTGATAATGAAGATACCTACAGGTCTATAAACTGTGATTGGATCGTATGAAGAAGTGGTGATGTCACATAATTTGAGCGAGAAGTGAGTTATCAAATTATGAGTATTTGTAAACTATGAGGGATAGTGAGTCCACTTCAAACATGTAAACAGTAGTGAACTAATAGTGGATTAGGTACATCAGCACATTGCCGGTGTATACTCCTTGGACGTAGACAAGTGAGGGTGAACCAAGTAAAAGGTGTTTTTTCATGTGCATGGTTTATGGTTTATTCATACATTGTGATGGGACAGAGAGAGAATAGGGATTTTCTAACAACGAAATGATACCAAAGGGAAAGTTGTTTTATTCGGTCATATCTGGATTCATACCCCCTCTTAGTGTATCTATCCTAATCGACCTAACACATAAGATTATATGATGGGAATCATACCTAGAAAACATATTAGTGTAAATATTGCTACAATTACAAATAAAACCACAAATAATTAATTATGTGATACCCCCCTCATCTATGAATTGGTTATTTAATTGACAAAATAAGTTCATAATGGATAATTTATTGAAGTACTCTGGTGCATCACCTCTACAAGAAGTGGTTATTATTGATTTTATTACTATATCACATCACTCTATGTATTCACCATATATTATCCCTTTTTCGGTAACCAATTATAATCTTTATGTGTACTTTTATTCACTTACTACATCCATATTTAACGTTTTTTAAGATCATCATTAAGGGAAAGAGAGAGATTGAATTTTTTTATTCCAATTGTGTAATAAAATATATACATTCAATGGGAATAAAGAAAATGAAATTCATTAATTCTATGAACAACCCGATCCACCCCTCTTAGCATTGTCACCTTGGTTCGAATAAGGGGTATCAATACCAAAAATTTCAGACATAGGGTTTAATATCTATATATATTTTTGGTTTTTATTGAATATGGATTCAATGATAAATCCAAAAAAATTCATTTCTAAAATATTTGATGGTTTTAAAATGTAAATATTGATATTCCGATAGTCTTGAATAAATTATATCCTAGATTATGCACTTCATGATATAAATTTTAAAAAGAATAGATAAAGAGTTATTGATGATAGTAATGAAATAATATTAGAAAATATCATATATTTGATAAATTTTATGTTAAAGACATTCCATTACCACTAACTTAAATATGTGGAAAACCGTAGAAATATATTGATCATGGTCCCATTAAATGTTAATAATGATATAAATATCAAATATATTGATATATAAAAAATTTATTGAAATGGAAAAAAGAATAAAAAAGAAAAAACCTCAAACTTGAATGTAGAAGTGAAGATCAAGATAATCCCTGATAACCCCTTACATCCCACCTAAATGGAGAGAACCAATGGAATTAAAAATCATAAGGGGAAATGACTGGGAGACACTATATGCCAAAAAGTCTACCACCCAATATCCCTCATTTCATGTATGTATATTATAAGTTATTTTAGAGAGGAGAACACTCCATTTAGGAATAATATACATGATGTACAAAGTAGGATATAAATAATAAAAATATTACTCATAAGAAGATATATCATCTGATAATTGTTTATAATAAAGAATCTATTTATAATATATCTTCAAACCATGAGTTGGATGATTCATGAAAATATTAATATAATTATTCCCCCAGGGATGTTAGAGATGGGTTTTATGTATAGTGAGAATTAAAAACAAAATTAATTCATCCATATAGATAATTTTCATGTAGAAAATAATTTTTCATCTAAATAATCTATAATATATTCAATAAACTATATATTATTCATTGAGTGAATTACAGATTCAAGGGGTATTTGATTATGGAGAATAAATTCAATAATAAAGACAATGTTTTCAAAAATAGAGACATTATTATATTTTTGTGATGATTAAGGTCCAGGTATATCTAATAAAATACCCTTGTCACGAATTGGTGAAAAAAGAAACATAAAATAAAAGAAAATAAATCATAATCCCTCTCAAAATACCTCTTGTATAGAAGATAATATATCAGAGATAAGTTTTCTCATGATTTGACAATATCTCTTATAAATCATCGGATATGGAAAAAAATTTAAGTGAATCTTTAATAAAAAATAATGTCCTTAAATATAATGGATAAATAAGGATATCACATAATTTTTGTTGATTCCCTAGACCCTCACTAAAAAATCGGCTATTAAAACACATTCTCTATATAATAGTTTTTATACCAACAAAATTTATATATACATAACTATACAAAATATTTATATAAATAAAAAATATTTATTCACATACAAACCCAAATCATATTACGGTTATATTTGTATAGTTTTTGAAAACCCTTAAACTAATAAACCCTATGATATCACTATAAAATGGAAAACGTTTCCATTAATTAAGGTAACCTTATTTTAAAATTATTGTCAAAATTCTCCCCCAAAATTCTATAAACATTACACCCAAATATATATTTATTATATAGTATTCCTCTATATAACATTTGGAAATTAAAACATAAGAAGGGTGAACCCAATAGTCTAGTAAATGGTAGTGTAAGAAAATAATCTATCAAGGTATAAATATGGAATATATAATATGTAATAAATAACTGATATAAAATAATCACACACAACTAATATATTAATCATGTGATCTAAAATTTATAACATACCTATTTAAATATTAATATTGAAAAAATAATCTATTTCATATTGATAGAATTCATAATGATGGACAGTATAAAAATAGTCATGGATTTCATGACAAGACATCATATGTATATGGGTAATAATTGTACAAAATTCATATTCTATTTTTCTTATGAAGGCTACATATTAATAGAGGGGATATATAAGTTCTAGTCTCACCAAACAATATTTACATCTATTTTATTCATTATATTATCGTATTTATAAAAAATATAAAACATAAAAAACCATGATTTTGTCATCAGTTGACATATATATGGAAATAATAATCATACTGGTTGTCCAAATTTAAGTAGTTAATTGATTAAATGGATTTCTTAACAATCACTTTTCAAATAGTATAATGTATAGTAATGGGTATACTATTAAGTCGAAAATATGAAAAACAATATTATAATATTGTATGTGATATTGAATATATTAGTAAAATTGAATAATATAATCATTATTATGAAATATAATTTTAATATAGAGATAATGTTTAAAAATTAACATAACCCTTATGATAAGGGTGAGGTATGGAATATAAATTCATAAGATCATTTAAAGGGTAATAACTAAAAACCACTAAAATATAAGGATATTTAGTGCTTTATAATAAAATGGAATTTAAATTATAAAAACAATTTTCATAATGATTTTTAAATATGGTTGTAAAAGAATCTAATGTTAATATAAAAATTATGTTTAAAGGGGTGAAATTAGTACATTGAAAACTACTATTTAATAGGGATTATAATTAATTAATCCTTGAAAATATATAATGAATAAAAATTAATGGGAGATAATATAAACATAAGTGGAGTGAAATATTTATATATATACAAATAGATATAAAATCACTAAATGATTCTATTGTTGTAAATTATAAAAATTAAATCATTTTCCCACTTTTATAAAGAATTTAATCAATGACCAATCTAGTAAACATCTAAATAAATTTAGTAATCAACAAAAAATTTCAATCAAAATAAAATCCCATTTAGTAAATATTCTATTAAGAAGAAGATAATTCTTCTATAAAAATAAATAATATTGTTATTTTGTAAAAAAAAAACTAAAAGTTACGAAAAGGTACATTTGTGTTTGCATACGAGAACCCATTATTTTTAATTCCAAAACAACAGTTATGGGAGATTACTAGAATACACATATACTCAATAAATAAAGGATTTAATAACAGATAATAAAATTATTTTTTGTATGAATCAAAACATATAAGGATGAAACTAAGGAAAAAATGTTATAAATTAATATATGTAAATTAAATTAACCATAACCCTTATAAAATAATAAATGAATCAATGGAAATGGAATTTGGAGTGGTTAGTTGCAAGTGAAAATCGATATTATAATAAGTGATTTGAAATATAATAAGTCATTAAGGTATTATTCTTACCATATAAAAATAATTTGTTTAATAATATGAAACAAGTCTCAAGTAATTAAAATTGATACAATGAACCCTTACCACAAATGTCGACTCTATTATGGCATGTGTCTATCCTCTTGAATAACCGAATAATTTTTATTATTCTATTTCATATGAACATATTTTGGAATTTTTAATGTTTAATGTCGAATTATTATCATATTTATTTCATTTATTATGTATGTTTTTTTATCGGCATCCACATGGGGTGGGTTGGCTAATATATCTCAATCTACTCTGGTATCTTCATCATGATAATATGAGTTATAAAATAGTTTTATTATCACTATATTTTTATTGATATCTGTTCTTTATCATTTAGGTTGATGAAATGATATAAAATTTAGTAGTTCTCCCTAAATAGAATCAGGTGACTAAAAATTTATTGATATGCTCTTATTAGATATTTATATGAAAAATATACATTTATTCCCAATATTATAAATTCAATTAAAAACATATATATAATAATAAAAAAACTAATAAAGATAACATATATTCATTAGATATAATTCTAAATAAATTAATGTATGTTGGTGATTAAAAATGGAAGATATGTTAATGGAGCTTGTAATATTTGAAAAAAATGAGTGATGTTGTCCATCTTAAAATGAATGGGAGGAACGTAGACAATGGTTTTTAGATCAACATAATAGAATTTCAGTGACTAATGATACCGATTTCATTATATTTGAATGTATATAATAGATTTCGGGGATATGGGATAAAATATAAATTCAAAAGTATATGGTTAAAATAATTATCTCTTCCTCTAATATCCTTCATAGGACCACTCCATAATCCTTATGAGATAATAGTTTTGGTGAGATCATAATATGTAGTACTTTGTTTATGTGGGTTTTTTGCGATTTTTTTATGATTTTGTATGATCTATGATGATTTCGGGGTGAGGATAAGTGTTTTGGTGAAGGGGTTCATTTATATGTTAGTGAGGTTTATTTTTATAAATTTTAATTTCATAACACAAAAAAGATTAATTTTAAAATTTAGTTGGCTCTAAAATTTATACTCATATAATAAATGGTATGTTAAGCTATATAAATCCATCTAGAACCCTTTTAAGGTTGAAGTTTTAGGATATTATGAGTCTTTTCCTCTTCATTTAATATATTTACCTTGTTTTAGAATTCACTATACTGACAAATATTGACATTGAAAATATATTTTTATAAAGTAAAATGAAATTTATACAATTAAATATATTATACGTCATTATTTGAAATTCAAATTCTCTTTTACTTGATGATGTTTCTAAATTTGAAAAAAACTAATTTTAAAATAGATTATAGAAATAATAAATATTATACTCACTAAAAAACTACTTTATTAGAAAAAAATAGAAAAATATATTCCGAAAATATATTTTGCATGAAAAAAATATATTAAATTAATTATATCTAAATAAAATTAAAAAATTTATGAAATAACTATTCAAACAAATTCAACAAGTATAATGAAAAATGGTTTTATAGGAAAATAAATTTTCCAAGTTACTATTAATATTATATCAATTGCATTTATATACAAATTTTTGTTAATATTTTTAAAATAAATTAAAATATTTAATTATTATAATACTTGAAATGGGATTAATTAAGTTTTTAGGTATGAGTATATAATAAGTAAAAAATGAAATTTTTTGAAACATGGAAATTTTAAACAATAAATGATCATAATCAAGTACCATTTATTTTTTATGGTTTACCAATTAAAATAATTCAATTTAATGGTATTAGAATGAATTATATTATTTTTCACTAGAATAAAAATAATATTTATAATATATGATTTTTAATATCATTTTATTAACTTAGTCATTTAAGTTTTTGAAAATTTCTTAATGATTTTTTATATTTTGTTATCATATTGAATTAGAGTTTATCATTTTTTGATAAATAACATATATCATTTTAGTTTAGTGGTGTATATGATTGTAGTTATAAAACATACTATTTATTTAAATGAACACACATATCAGATTCCTGGGGTGTAACATTCTATCCCATATCATAAATTTCATCCATACAATATAAATTTATCACACCGATGCTAATAAAGAAATTTTTTATTAACATAGTACCTATTGAATTTAATTTAAATCATTAATCATGGTCCATTATGATATTTTGTATCATATAATTTATATCTATTGAGAGTTTCAAACATGGTCTATAGTTAGTCCCATTTTCGTTGCATCGATTCATAATCATGTTAATACCCAACCAACCTTTTTAGCATTATTACCCCTATGTATATCTAATCCAAATATTTAATCAAATTTATTATATCTGAATATTTATTTTATTGTATGTTATCCACACACTCATTACATTACAAATATTTTAGGACTTTTTCCTAGGTTAAGATTTATCCCAAGGGCTTGCACTTTTGAATTCTACTATTAATTAATGATAATAATTAAATGTTTTTTTATGATATTATATCATAATACTATAATTTGGGGTTTACTATAATACAAAAATACATTATAACCATTATTACCAAGTAAATATTAATCACATACCAATCCATTTATAGATTAATCATATATATTCAAAAAAATATTAATATTTTACCAAAACAACCTCAATTTAATTAATATTAAACCGAAAATGAATCCGAAGGAATACCTATAAATTCATCTTGTATTTGAACTAAATCCCAATACATTTATCTTAAAATATAATTAATTATCTTAATATCCATTCACATAATACCTCAAGAGGTATATCTATTCCTCTAAACGTATCTTCAACATTAAGCATATATACTCATTATAATACCTAAAACTCATAAATAATTATCAAATGATAACATCCTAAAATCTAAATATATCTAAATCATTCTATGATTCCAATTTGGATGCCCCCGATACAAACTCCTATATCTTGTACTAAAACATATTATTTACCTATTGGGTTTGATACCAATTAAAGTAACACATATATAACCTTTCATAATTACAATTTCCACAACAAATATTAAACAAATTACACACCCAAGACCATTTATGTTTATAGTATTAGATATTTATGTTAAAAATTAGCTAACTAAACCCATATATTTCCTATAAAATTTTTATTTTTTTAATTAATATGTTAATGATTATTTAGTAACATGTCTTGGTTTCTCATAAAAGATTATACCTGCATGATACCCATCTATATATTTCATACATAATACTCAAAATCCCAATGCATATAAATGAAAATGAAAATCATGAAAATCAGAAATTATCTTTTAAGAGGATGCATCAATAATTAGTTATTATAGAATAAAAATTCATGAATAATATGGTATAAATATGTATTATTACTATTTTTATTATTTCATATTTGTGATAAAATGAGCATGTAATATATATATGTATAATAGAAAAATGTAAATAATCACATTTAAGGTAATAATTTAGTTTATATTGATAAAATACATAATTAATGAAAACTTAAACATACTAGTATAGATTTTTTTGGGAAAAATACATTAATATGTATGGATTACATTAAATAACCGAGACAATTTTTCACATGATACCAACCAATCTATATTGGGGATATAAAATTATGGGAAACACTAATAAATAATTCAGAATAATTAATTCACTACATGTATAAATGAATAAATAATAAAATACATAACAAACATTACGTGGTAATCGATATACATACATATTGAAACAACAAGTATATATGTTGTAAATATTTCCTGAGTAAATAAAGGAATATATATCATTTTTATAACCATTTGAATACACTCTACATATTGTAATGGGTATATTCATATGTAAATGTTATAAAATACAATATAGGAAATATTTTATGTGATATATTATATTTTTTGAAATTTACATTTTATGACAGGAAGGAGAAAAATAATTTCAAGTTAGAGATGATGAGTGATAGAGATCAAAACAATTATGAACAATGTCATTTATAAACTATAAATATAAAAAAATAATATAGAGGTTAATACGTGAATCATAAATCAAAAAGAGATATATTATTTAGAGTTATATAAAAAAATATAAGTTAAATTATAAAAAATACACACATAATTTTTGATATGGTTGGAAGAAAACTCTTAAGACACAATTAAAAAATGATTTCATGGGTTTGAATGAGAAAATTGAAATAATTGATTCAATTTTTTTAAAAAAAGAAAAACCATTAAAATAAATGAATTTAAAAATATTAAACATTGAGTGGAATCTAAAAATATAGAAAAATGGAATGATTTATCTTTATTTATTGATCGAAACATTTTTTAAAATGATAAATTCAATGAATAATGGGAAGTGTATTTTTTTAAAACCCATATATATCTGAATATAAATATTTCAAAATGAAAATGGTTATAAAATTTATAATAGGATCTCATTGTGTAAATGATAAAATGTGATTAATTTCACACATTGTGATCAAATTAAAAAATGAACAATACAAAAAAATAATGAAGAGATCATTTTTATAAATTGGTAAATAAACTAAAAGGATATATTAAAACACCATAGGTGATAATTTATGTTTATTTAAGATTAATCTCAGTACAATATAAATAATTTCTATATGTTGGAAAAATATTGGTGGCCATAATGAAGAGATATGCTTGAGTTCACATACATGTAAATATTTATTTTATATGGGAACCAAATTGAGGTGAAATTTTAATAATACTTGTTAATCTTAGAAAATAAACATAATATATTATATAATACAATGATAGGGTTGATGAATCCAAACATAGTAATATGATTATTAAGAATAATGTTTAAAAATTAATTAATGCAACTAAAAATAAAATTAATCCATAAAACATTGTATGTGAATCAACATATAAGGAATATGTATGTCTTTAATTAATGTGAGACTATTAATAACAAAAAATTAATTATTATGTAATAATTCAATATGGTAGTTTCTATAACTTATAAATGTAAATTGGTTGATATTAAGAAATGTGTATCAATAAACTAAAATTTAGAAAAATAACTCTTACCACATGTTCTGATCTAATTGGTGAGTCATTGTAACCATATAAATAACCAAATTATGTTAATTAAATAATTTTTAAGGACATAATTTACATTTATTTAATTTAAAATTTATTTCATTCATTTTTTATAGTTTTTTGGACATATAAAACACATGGGGTTTTTTGGAAAAATCTTTCCCAAACTATATTGATACATAGACCATGATTAAATGATTTATAAAATAGTTGTATACTCTCCATAATTGTATTGATAATTTATTTATCTCTATATTATTATAGAATTTATATAGTTTAATAGGTTTTTAAAAATAGATTCAAATTATGATGTGTATATGTTTGCCTATTTTTTTTTTAAATTTATAATTATTATTTATTGTTAATATTATTAATATAAACAAATATATATATATATTAAAAATATTAATCATGTTATAAATATCATATTTAATAATTAAATATAATTTTATAACCATCTACAAATGTCAGTTATGAAAAATGAAATAATTCATTCATAGAGAAAGAATTTCACAATAATAAGAGGACATTTAACAGTTTCTAATGAGTTGGAGGAAGGTAGATACCATATATTCCACAATAAAACTAACATTTTTACATAATAATGATACTGAATTTATTTTATTATATCACTATTATATATTTTGATCATTTTTAAGAGTAAATATTCTTAATATGGAACATTCATAACTATTTCCACTTCTATAAATAGAACCTTCTATACAACTCCAAAATCCATTCTGGTAGGTCTTTTGCTACAACTGGAGGCTATTGGAAATGGGAAATGTAGTTAGGGAGCACTTTTGGATGTTTTTTTTGGAATTGTAAAAATTTGGTATGAATATAATTGGTGTGGTGAAGGGGACCATTTTAATGTTTGAGGGGGTATTTTATTATAAATATTGATGTCTTAATATAATGTATGATGAATTACTCAATTAATCTAGATCTAAAATTGATAATTAAATAGTGAAATAACATTAATGGACATTAATTCAATAATATAATCAGATTTAGGTGTGTGGTTAAGAAATTTGGATTCATTACCTCTTGATTTAACCCTTTTACTTCATATTAGCTTTCAATGTAGTGAATAAATTTCACATTGGTAACTTATCATTATTCCATAAAATGGAATAAAACTAATGAATTATTATAGCCATGCTAATCCAAAATGTACAATAAATTTTATTTAATTCATTTTTTTATATTTAAAATAATTTACATTACATTAGGTATTGAAAACGACATTTTAATTATTTAGTAAAATTTCACTTTCATAGAAAATCCAAAACATTCACCAAAATATAATTTTGATGTTATGAATGAAAAATAAAATCTTATAAAACTAAATCTCTATCATTTATGAATTTAAAATTTAAATGGAAACATAAAATATAATTAAATACATTCTTTTAATTAAATTATTTTTTAATCATTATGTGTTCGTAATAATATTTTATAGTAATTTAAAATTAAATGAGTTTTAATATATATTATTGAGAAGTGACAAATTTTAGTAGAGTAGTTCTTTAGAATTTATAATATTACATTATTTATATATAAATACATAATATATAAAAAAATGAAAAACATTGAAAAACATGCCTCTTAAATTCATTTTATTTTAATCACATTTAATTTATTATTTATAAGTAAATAATTAAATAAAATTAATTTATTGGATTAATAAAACATAAAATTATTCTAAAAAAAAACAATAATATGAAAAATAAATTATTTTGAATATCTTTTAATTTTCATGATATTTCTCATTAAAATTGAATATATTTATGATATTTATTATTTTATTCATATAATGTGTTAATGTTTATCTTGATTTGAAATATATATCATGATCCATTTAAGTTCAAATTTTTTTTATGATACATGTCACTTAATAATGTATTTTTTTAAATAGAAACAAACACTTCAATCTCTTGGTATTAAAATTGTAGTATCAACAAGTTTATCGAACAAAGAGACATGTGAAGATTTTATTAGTAAAAATATAATTAAAGAAAACTGTGGATGAGCAGAATACTAGGTGACAATAAATATTAAATGATACTTCTTTTAAATATTGGGGCATTAAATGCCTTTGGGTCTATAATCATGAGTTCCCAATGGTGGATAAAATTTAGATGTATTAACATATTAGTCAAAAAATGTATCAAAAATATAAAACATTAGCAGGTAATGCTTTATTTTTATGAAATATGTATCTATGGATTGACATTATAAAAAAATTATAGAAAGAATATTCATAGTAAATCCCCAAATTTAATTGAAAATAACTATAAATTATTATTTAAAATAAAATATTCTATACTGAAAAATAAATTTAGTTCTTTGGGAAAAATAATAAACAATAAGGAAAGATACATCACCAGTCAATAAAATATCACTCTTACTATCCATAAGAGATAAAAATAAGGTATATATGAAAGAAAAATAAGGCATAATCTATTAATAAAAATAATAATAAAATAATTAATAAAGGCCCCCAATGGATGGAAAATCCAGAGGTGACTCTTATGGAAATTTATGTGGAAAAACAAGGAGAATGATTTGGAGTTTTCTTAAATTATACCATATGTTAATAACTAGGGAATAGAGAAATATTCCTTCCTAATGTATAGTAAGGACTAAAATGATTCAATTTCCTTTTTCATATGAATAAAAACATAAGTTCATGATTAGTCTTATAATGAAGATATTCGAATAATCATAAGGAAGACATCACGAGTGATGTTTGTACACGTGGTGTTTAATAACAAAAACAGTTAGGGATTTCATTTTTTTAATGAAAATACTATCATTACTAAGAACCACTCATTTTTAAATTTCATTATTACAGATATGTACTCATATCTTCATGGGTTCTATTATTTTTATCATTCATTTGATTTGATATACATGAAGGCGATGATATGATCTGTAGTTGTGTAATTATTCTTAAATAAGATAAATTCAACATGTGGGGTGGGAATTATTATTCTTATAAATTATTTTTTTTACCAAATATGTTGAAATGATATTAATGTTAAAATTCCCTCAATAAGTTCTTTCATTAAACCACATTTAATTTCAAATCGAAAAGTATAGTTGTATTCTATATTGATGAGGTTCTAACGTTGTATGGATTGATCTATAATGAATTATTTTTGTAAATTCCTAGGTTTATATACCTACTATAGTCAATCCAACTATGGTAATCTACATATTATATTAAATAAATATGTCAAATAGAACTAAAACACAAAAATAAATATATTATATCTAAATAGAAGATGATTCAACATTCATGGGATTGTTATTTATTTTGTGATGTAATAACCAATTGGTAAATGAACTCTGATTTTTATATATACCTAAAACTAGTAAGAATATAATGCATTAATCATTAATTTTTTCCCTTTGTTAAATATTTGTAAAATATATAGTGTAATGAACTGAAGACATTTAGGGGGAGTAGGTGATGATCATCCAAAAGATGGTTAGCATAATTAGTAAAGAAAAATCCCAATAAACAACTAAAATATCTTGTATATCAATTAATACCATAATATTATCATGAACACATGTTATTTATTGATCAATCAGATGTTATGAATCTAACACATTATGAATAGATTATTATTCACTATTGTTTTTTATAATTTTTTTTAGATCAGCTAAATAAATTTTTAATGAAATTAAAATCATAAGATTTATTATTGAAGGTTATTATTCATGTATGTGAGTTACATGAAAAAAACTGATGTTATTTACATAAAATAATATTTTCAACACTAATCATAGAATTAGGTGGATACATTTTTTATTTGAATTCTTCCAAGTGGTAAATTCCATCAGAAGAGATATTTTTGTTAAATATATTAGTTTAATGGATATAGTTAAAATCCCTAAAGATATAAATATGAATTTTGTTTTCAAATATTTGTATCTAGAATGTAGTTAAATATCTAAAATTAAACCTATAGAGTAGTTTGGGTTTGGCTTAGTGGTAAGAACCTCGTAATCCTACATGAAATATGATGGTTGAAAACCCATTGGGTGTAGGTACTATAGCAGTAGAGTAGTGGTACTATAGTAGCGGCGGTACTGTAGATCACCGGGTACTATAGCGGTGGCATGGAACAGTAGTAATAGTGGTACTGTGCGGGTATTATAGCAACCAAGTTACTATTTATAGAATTTTAATTGGGCCAAACAAATTGGGCCTACGAGCTATATAATGGGCTAAAAGCCCACTGGGCCTTCGGGCTACATAATGAGTCTCTCTCTACCCAGTTAAAATGGGTTCAAAAACCTATTGAATAAGCTATAAAGGATAAAAAAAGTGGATTAGAGAAACTAAAGGATACATTTTGTAAATATGTGCAAACGGATCATGTTCTATGGTAGATTTGTAAGCTATTAAGACAATCTAAATTAATAATGTTAAAAATTAAAATCCTTGATAGTTATAGGAGTATTAGATTCAAAATATCTGTATCATGTGGGTTTGGAAGAAGAATTTTTATTGATATTGAAATATTCCAAAATAAAAATAGGTTTTAAATAATATAATGTTAATTGGGTGGGGTATAAATCAATTAATATGAGTTTTAGGAGATAAAATTTTTCAATATATCCCAAAAATACACTAGTAAATATCTTCTAAAATATCATGGAAGTATTATATAGATAAAGGGGTGATAGAGTTGAGAAGATATAGACTACGTAATTTTATGAGATATATGAAGAGAATGAAAATAAGAATACAGATAAGAATTTTTATTAGAGATTGTGGGTGAGAATAAATCACCATGAATATATACCAGATTTTATATTAAATATAGAATAAAGTTAAAGAATTATTTGTGGTTGTATTAAGAAAAGTTTAAAAAAAATGGGAGAATATTTCAACTAGGTGTTTGTGTATTTAATTTTCTAAAAACATGTCTTCATTTTTATAAAAAAATAATTCAAGAATTTTATATTTAATGAATGGGTTTCTCTAGAAGATAAATAATTTAAACTCATGGAAATTTTATAATATTTTGATGTTTTGTAAGTAGAGTGAAACATAGTATTCAAAATGATTTTTCAGAATTCCAGAAAATGTATAATGTTTTTTAAGTAAATTCAGAAAATAATTATTTACACTGGATTCATCGTTAGACTTCCATTATTCTCAAACAAATAAATATTTGAAATTTTTACTTAATGTGCATAATTATTTCCATAAAATTATAAAAATTAATAAATGGGTAGGTTTTTTTGTTGATATGTATTTTTTTTATAAGTATTAATTTTTTAGTGATATAGAAGTTTTTCTTCTGAATTTTTTTTATGTGATATATATGGTTTATTCATACATAATATTCTAGGATGATATATAATCTTTTCCGTCAATATATAAGGGTTTTGGTTCAGGGCCAAATTCTTGATGCATATACAATTGGGTAACGTTTCTGTGGTTTTTGGACATTCTCACTATATGGATTTTATCATAGTTTAGTAGATCAATAATATTTTAAAGTTACTAAATTTTCAAGAAGACTATCTAATGTGGCTGCATTGTAACCCCCTAGTATTTGTGAGCTATTTTTTTGGATAAATTAATTTTTATTGAAACATCCAATAAAATAAAGGATATTATATTTTTATATTTATTAATATTTTTGAATTAAATATTAATTTTTACATTAAAGGGGATTCTTTGGTCGATGGAGATCCTGATACGCAACAATGAGTTTCTTTGAAATCTTACATTGCACACTATGTTGAGTTATACTAAAAACTAATAATGCGATATTATTTTAGATAGTATTTAACACCATGATACTGTACTGGTTGGAAATTGTATAACTAACTAAAATATGATTATATATGTTTTTTAAACTATTTTACATTTATCTAATAAATTTTAGAGGCTTAAAATGTGAATGAATCATATTTTATTCACAAATACTCTAATATTCTTAAAACGGCCGATTTACGGCCATATAATGGAGAACCCTTTTTAATCTGGTTTTTTTCACTTTTATATTTTCTTTTTTACTAAATAAAATTCTTCTTTTGAATCTGAACATCAAAATTTACTTAGGGTAAAATATTGTAATTTTTCGGATAATCATCCATTGTAAATGAATTGTGAAAAATAATGTATTTTAATTCCAAACTGCCTCTAAATATAAATTTTTTATGTTGTTAGATTATGTTTTTAAATTCTTATAATGATTAATTATATTATATATTTTCCATTTAATCCAATTTTGGTCATTGGATGTAATTTCACATTAAAATTGGACAAACAAGTTGAAATCTTTGGATAATAATTATTTCATAAAAATACACTTTTGACAACATGAATTAATTTTAAATTAATTTATTCCACTTCGATTTTTTGAATTTCGAAAAATTGATTCCATATTTGGAATCATGAGGTCAAAATTGTGTATGTAGGCAATTATTATTTTTAGCCAATATGAATATATATACTTCAGTAAATATTTTATATACCTTGGTTAAAAAGTAAATATGGTAATAACGGTAAAAAAATTATATTATTATAAACTTAATTAGCCTAAAATGTGTTATTATACTATAAGATGATACATGTCTAGCCATTGGCATCCTTGGGATGATTTTGGGACCCCATCGAGCCACTTGGGAGTGATAATGACAATTTATATTAATTAATTTAAAGTAAAGAGAAAAATGACATAAACATATATCTTATAGTAAAAAAATTACATGGGGTTATATAAGTTATATATACGACTAGAAATATTCATTTTAAAGGTAAAATTTTTTCAGACATCATGGGGTTTTATTTAAAATTTTTAGATATAATATAAACAAAATTAATTTTGAAACAACAATGATGCAGTGTTTAACTAATTAATGAATGATTTAACTAAATAATATTATAAAAATTAAAAAAATATATAAATTCTGTTAAATTATTAATATATGTTATTATTTAAAACAAGAATTATTTTATCATTGAATTTATTGTGTTTTGGACCTTTTGAAACTGAGAATATATTTATAATAAAATAATACTTTCAATCATTTTTAAAGAGACTCTCCTCCCACTTATAAGAAGACCTCACCTCTAACCCATTACTCAAACCTGTCAAACCCTCATGGATAATCAAAATTCTGCCCAAATAAGGTCTCAATATCAATATATTTCACTTAGATGCTTTAAATGTAGAAAAGGGCCTTCAAGAAAGCCATTTCGTTCAAAAAAATGGGAGGTTCCTAATTTAAAGGTAACGTCTTCTCTCAAGATATTTTCTGTATATATTCTTTCTCCAACCCCAAAAATCTATTTATTACAATATTTTATAAAAAAAAGTTTATCTTCAATATATATTATATTTTTTAAAGATAATTATTCTAACTATACAAACACACACCGCCATCTAATGGATACGAACATACTATTTCTGTGGATTTTGAAATATTGCCTCACAAAATGATGATTGTTCAAATATCTCCAACCGCCTCTCATGGTAAACATTATGATGAAACTATATTTATATATGATATAAATTATATTTATATTTTTCCTATTATTCATTATTTTTTATTTATATCATACCATAATAGTTTTCATAATGGGTAAATATAATAATTTCATTTGAGGAACAGCCCACTACTGCCCCCTCATAGTGATATGAATCGTTCATGCCATACGTGGCATTTATAAATAATGGAGTTAAAGAATATATATATATATATATATGATATTATACTATAATTATTATATACTTATGTATCATTAATTTTTCATTTGAGTACTGTATGAAATATAAATGAAGGTAGCGTTTAAGAGTACGTACGGCTTACCGTCTCCAGAAACGCTGCATTTCAATTTTTATAACCAAATGTTATGTAATATTATAAATACATATATATACTGAATATATATGATATATATATATATATGAAATCTAATGATGAATATCATTCTAGAAATAATGGAATTTTGACCACATTGACAACATGTAAATAGAAGGAGTTCATTTTTTACCCAAGTACCAAAAATTGACAAAATGACCGTTATTATAATAAATGATTATATAATGTTTATAACGTGCTATTAAGTGATATAAAATGAATAATAAACCTGAAGAATTTACTGATGAAATTAGAAATTAAATTTAGTTTATTTTAATGGAGATTAACGAATGATCTGGTCAAGTCAGACATGAAGTGAGGGACTTCGTCTCAATCTCCTTACCTGAGGAATATTTCAATTTACAAATGAAATTCTTTTACATGGGGTATAAAAACATTTCAATTTTCATTTAATTCCATTGGAATAATTTTCAACGTATCGTTTTACTAAATGAAAAAGTGAATGTTTATTTTTAATGTAGATGTTGACAATGACCTTTCCATCGACACGACCATTATATGATAGTTCGCATCCTTGACAAGTGATGGTCTCTTTAAAAGGAAAATAAATACCAGATAATCGTTTTCATTATTTTAGTGTTAAAAATGGTTCTACAATGTATTGATTATTTCAATGTCTTGAAATGATATATTGTGATTGAATTTTTTGAATGTTATATTTCATTTATGTTTGTTTCATGTGTTATGAATATGTTATGATTATTGGGAATTTTTTACATATATGGGCAGTTCCACGATAAACCTAGGGTGGGTGATCCTGAGATATCTCTCCAATGCATTGGGTAACATGACAGTGGTAAAAGATAATGTTTATCATATGAGATTGAGGTAATATATTGTAATGGTTATTCTAACTGTAATTCCATGCATTGTTATGAATGCCACAACGTAAGTATGTTATGGATGCCACAAGTCACCATTATTATTTATGTTTTCTATGTGTTATTAAAAAATCATATCATGTCATGAGTTATGAGATTATTCTAGTAATTTATTTGTAGAATAATGTTTTCATTCTTTATTTTATAATTCTTAATGAGCTTTTTATGCTCATCAAATATTTTTCAAAAATTTTCACATGGTATTAGGTAGGTTAAGAGAAAAAATAATTCAAGAATGTTTGTATCAGTAAAGGAATTCTTGTTTTCATTTATGAATTTTTATTTTATGAATAAAATGGATATTGAGTAAAAGTGCATATTATTTAATATTTTAGATTTAATGGAATAGTAATGACATAATTTTCTAAAACTCTAAACTAGAAAAGATCATTAATGTGAATTATTATATTAATTTAATAATATGTAATGATTAAGGATGGCGATTTATAGATGGTATTAGAATTCCGTTTTGGTAACAATAGATGTTATGATATTGTTAAATTAATATCCATAAGTTATTTTTACAATACATTAAGATTTCAATGATAGATCATTTACAGATTACCATGTTTCTTAGCCTAAGATATTTTTTTGTTTAGAATGGTTTTCCATAGGGGAAACTGGGCAGTAATGATGGGACGACATCAAAAGAAAGATGACCTTCCTAACAATAAACTTGAGATGTTCAAAATCAGAATTGAATAGTTTGTTTCACGGATGGCATAGTTGAACCTGGATATAAATGGTGGTGGTATCTATGCATGAAATCTGCAAGATCAACCTTTGAAGAAGATTTCAATAGTGGATAATTTCTTGTGGAAACATCCCCCCTCATTCATAGAATAATCTGAAACTGTTCAAGATAAAAGGTGGGTTAAATAACTAGAGACATTTTTTAATTTCACTGGCTATTCAAAACATCAAAATGTTAGTCTCTTGAAATATCGATTTGAAGTTGAAACTAATTAGTAGTAGTCGATGGTGAAAAATACCATGTATAATGAGGAGATTAATGAAATTGATTCGGATGAATTCAAAGGTATGTTTCTTTAGAAATAATTTCCTAAGGTAGTTCTTATTATGATCGAAAACAAATTCTTGGAATTGAAGTAATAGGATGGCTCAGTGGATGCTTATAAATAAAACTTTACTCAATATTCAAGGTATGATCCAAATTTCATACGATATCTTGATAGTAAAATATACCATTTTACTTAGGATTTAAGATACTATATCAAAGGGATTTATATTCTAGTGTGTTCAAATATTAAGAAAATATTATTTGGTGTGTGGAGTAGCTGGAAATGGAGTACTCCAATGATCTGTTATTCTTTAACAAACAACAGAATAACAGGTCTATATGGAAGAAGAAATGGAAGAACAGTTCAAAAAAGTCTATGCCTGAGAATTTTAAGTTTACAATTTCTAAGAGTTGCAGTAAAAGGTTTGATAGCGAATGTATTTTGAATTCTAGTAAGTTCTGCTAATGTGGTAAAATAGGGAATAAGGCTTGTAATTGAACTGAAAACGATCAGGGTAATGGTAATACAAAATCAGATTTATAGTCATTAATTTTTTTTTGTACAATGAAATTGGTCATCATGAAAATGAGTATCTGAAAATAAACTCAACAGAGGTAATCAAATGTATAACAATAAAACAGGGTTGGGGAAATCCTTTTCAACTACTTTAGGAGATGTTCGGCCATCGAATTGTGTAGTATTAGGTACACTATTTGTTTATTCAGTTTATGACAATATGTGGATTGATTTAGGGTCTATGTATTCATTAATAACTAATATTGTTTCTAGGAAATTTGGAATTCTATCTCAAGTAAAAAATATTGAACTTATGGTAAAAACAGCGTGAGAAAATGTATAGAAAAAAAAAATTATAAGATAATTCATGTCCTTATGTGAAGAAAGAATGTACGTCAAAACCTTATTGTTTTTCTTCTAGTAGAGTATTATTGTATTTTGGTTCTGGATTGGCTTTCAATTTATCATGTTATGACTGAGTGCAAAACTAAAGAGGTTTGTTTTCCGAAAAATTTTAGTTTTTGTACAAACATGAACCCTTACTTTTGATAATATATTAGGATGATTAATAACTATTAAAAGGTCAAAATTAATTCGACCTTGCACATATTATTGAAAACAAAGGAATTGTTCATATTAATGATGTTCATTGGGAAATGAGTATCCTATTTTTTTTCCTATTTAGTTTCCAGGTATAATACATAATCATGAATTTTACTTTACTATTAACATAGTTCCTGGAGAAATGAAAATTTCCAAACCCCTTATCGAATGTCTCAAATTGAACATTTAAGGTTAAATAACTTATTACAGGAGTTGTTAGATAATGGTTTTATTCATCCAAACACATCACCTAGGGGTTCTCTTTTCATTATTGTTAAAAAGAAAGAATGTTCAATGGGACTTTCATTTATTATAGAGCATTTAATGACATCATAATTAAGAACAAGTATCCTTTCCGTTATATCGATTATATGATTATTCAGTTCAAGGGTGCTCGGTATTTTTCAATGATTGAAATGAGGTTTGGATACCATCAATATAATGTTTAGGAAGAAGACATACCGAAGACCACATTTTGTACTACATATGGAAATTATGAATATATTGTTATACATTTTTGTAAACCAATGAATCTTCTGTATTGTGGTTATTATAAAGATAATATTCCACCAGCTTTTTGATATGTTTGTGGTTGTGTTTGTTGATGAATTTTTTTTAATTCTATATGTAAAGATAAGCATGAAAACTATTTATGTGTTTTCTTTCAAACCATTAAATAAAATAATTTTTTTTGGAAAATTATGAAAGTGTGAGTTTTGGTTACAACATATTTCATTCCTAGCTCACATTGTTTCAAAAAATGACATAACATTTGAAACTGCTAAAACAAAAGATATTGATGAATGGTCAAGACCCACAAATATAACCAAGATTCATAGTTATCTTGGATTAGTGATTTTTTACCCGAGTTTTGTTGAGAATTTTTCATGGTTATCTAGTCCAATGACTAATTTAACTAAAACAATTATGTTCATTTATCCAAAAGAATGTTATGATTGTTTTTAAGAATTGAAAATAATATTGGTGAATGCTCCCATTTTGGCATTGTATTCAAGAAATGGTAAGTCTATTACCTACAATAATGATTCATTGAAAGGACATGGTTGTGTCCTTATGTATAATGATTTGGTAATTTCTAATGCTTCACATCAGTTGAACCCTCATGAGTTAAATTAAACTACACATGATTTGGAATTACCTGATATTGTGTTTGCATAAAACATTTGGAGGCATCATATGTATGGAGTAAAATTTGAAATATATACTGACCACATAGGTTTGAAGTATATATTCATTATGAAAGAACTAAACATGAGGCCGAGTAGATTGATAGAATTAATCGAGGATTATTATTACACAATTCATTGTCATCCAAGAAAGGAAAATAATGTGGACGATGCTTTGATTCAAAAGAGTAATTCTACATTAACCATATTTCATTTGGAATAAGATTATTTGATTAATGATTTGTTGAACATTTGCATAGAAAGGGGTGGTGAAAAAAATTGCACTATTTTGATTCTGGTGTCAGGTAAATCATTCCAAGAATATGGAATAAAGAAAGTGCAAAAATGAATACAGTGAGTTACAGAAAAAGGTAGAGTTGGTTCAAAAGGGTACGTTTCCTGATTTTAACATTTATAATGATTGAATTCTGAGATTTTGGAACAGATTATGTGTTTCTTATGATTCATAGTTTAATAAATTATTGTTATGTAAATCTCATAGTTCATTATTTTCAGTTCATCTTGGTAGAACTAAGATGTATAACCGTCATTAGGAGTATAAATGGTGGGATGGAAAGAAAAGTGATATTGTGGAATTTACTGTGATGTGTATGACAAGTCAACATGTTAAAGAAGAGATGCATTTACCTAAAGGGATGCATCAATCTTTAACAGTGTTAGAGTGGAAATGGGAAAATATATATATTGTCATCGTCATGGTATTATCAAAAAAATATCAAGCTAACAATAAAATATGGGTTATTATTGATAGATTTTAAATATTATCTCAATTTTATCACCTTCGAGATATTCTGTCTCTAGATAAACTTTCTCGATTGTAGGTTAATGAGATAGTCATGTTTCATGGAGTTCCCATGTATATAGTTTTTAATAATGGTCCCATGTTAACTTATAACTTTTTTCAAGTCCTTCAGAATCTGTTGATTAATTAATTAAGTTTTAGTACAACTTTTCATCCTCACTTAGATTGGCAGTCAGAATGAACAGATCATACATTGGAAGTTATGATATGTGATTTCTCAATGGATTACGAAATAATTTGGGACAACCATCTTTCATTGGATGAATTTTCTTATAATAACAGTTTTAATTCTAGTATACAGATGGATCCATTCAAGGAATTATAAGGGAAATGGGGTCGAACTCCTGCTTTTTTTGGATGAAGTAGGTGAAAGAAAGTTGATTGGACCAAATTGGTAGATGATATGGTATAAAAAGTTCATTTTATTTAGAATCACAAGAGGACATCAAATAGCAGGAAGAAAAGTTATGTATATAACCAGAGTAAGGATCTTCATTTTGAAGAAGGTGATCATGTCTTTATTAATGTTTCTCTATGGAAATGTTTGATACACATTGGTAAGAATGGAATGTTGAGTCTGAGGTTCCTTAGTCCTTATGAAATCCTGAATAATGATCGATCAGTTGCGTATATAGTGGAATTACATCTTATTTTATCCCAGGTACACAATGTGTTTAGGTTTCAATGTTGAGAAAATATATGTCAGATCCATATCATGATTTTAGCCCAGAGGTAGTTTAGTTGGAAGAGAATCTCACTTACGAGGAATAACCAATCCATATTGTTGACCGCAGAGAGCATGTGTTGTGGAATTAGGTAATATATCAGTAATATTATTTGTGAAAAAATCATATTGTTGAAGAGGAAACATGGGAATAATAAAATTCTATAAAGGATAAATACCCATATTTATTTGATAAGTGAATAAAATTGTGAAGACACAATTTCCAAAAGGAGGGAAGGATGTAACATCCTTGGAAAATAAAGGATATGTTATTTTCATATTTATTAAAAATTCTGAATTAAATATTAATTTAAAATTAAAGGATATTCTATGTTCGAGGGTGTACATGATATGCAATAAAGGGTTTATTTTTAATCTTAGGTTGTGCACAATGTTCAGTTATACTAAATAATAATAATATAATTTTATTTTAAATGGTATTATATACCTAGCCATTTCCTTAGGGGAATGAATATAATTGATTAAAATATGATTATATATTTTTGTTAAATTATTTTACATATATCTAATAAATTTTATATTTATAAAATGTGAATGAATACTATTTTAATCATAAAAACTAAAATATTGTTTAAAAAGTCAATTTACCTCCTTTTAATGGGGATCAATTTTTAAATATAGTATTTATCACTATTATATGTTCTATTTTACATAATAAAATTCTTATTTAGAATTTTATCATCAAAATTTACTTTGTGTAAATTTTTTATTATCTTGATAACATTTCTTTTTTAATAAATAGTTTATAATATTGTATTTTAATTCAAAACATCAAATAAATATTATTTATTTATTTAGTTATATTATATTTGAAAATGGTTTTAAAGGATAATAATAATGTATTTTTACCATTTAAACCAATTTTGGTCATTGTATGTAACATAACTTTGAAATTGTACATAAAAAAGTGTCAATATTTTGATAGTTATTTTTTCATAATAACACTCTTTTTGATTTGACAGGGAGAATTAATTTTAAATTAATTTATTCAACTACTATGTTTTGAATTTGGAAAAAAATATTATTGATTTGGAATCAGGAGGACCAAATTTTGTAATTTGGTATCTTTTATTTTTACACATTATAAATATTTATTTCAGCAAATATTTTATTTACCATTGTTAAAAGGTAAATCTAGTAAATAAGGGATAAAAATAAAATTATAATAATATTAGATAACCCTAACATGTGTCCCAATAATATTTTCTGATACAATTATGACCATGGGTATCCATGGGTCGATTTTGGTATCCCATGGAGCCACATGGAAGTGTTAATGGCTCTTTATATCAATTAATTTAAAATAATGACAAAAATGACATAATCATATATATTATAGTAAAACAATTATTACATGGGATTATATATGTTATATATTAGACCATAAATATCAATTTTAAATATCAAAATAATTCATATATCATTGTATTTTATTTATAATTTTTAGACATCTAATTAATAAAACTATTTATGAAACAATAATGATGAACTGTTTACCTCATTAATGAATGATTTAATTAAATGAGAATTTAAAAAATAAAAATATATATAAATTTACACAATTATTATTATATTATTCTATTTCGAACAAGAGTAATCATATCTTATACATTCATGAGTTTTTGACCTTTTGAAACTGAAAATATTTTTATAATAAAATAATACTTTCAAACATTCCTAAATAGGCACTCCCCCCCCTTATAAAAATCATTCACCTCTAACCCATTAATAACACCTATCATAACCCCTTCTCTCACCCAACACATGTCCAAATAATCTCCCAGAATCCCACTCTCCCACTTTTATGCTTTAACATAGGGATAAGTCACATAAAAAAGCCTTTTGTTTCAGACCAAAAGAAGTTTTTCAATTTAAAGGTAATGTCTTCTCTCAAGATATTTCCTTTTATTTTTCTTTATCCAACCCCTAAAATCTATTTATTCCATTATTTTAAAATAAATAGGTATCTTGAATATACTTGGATGTTGTTATGAGAGTTACTCTAACTAAACATCTACAGTCCTACTTATAATGGATACGAACATACTGTTTTGGTGGATGGCGAACTACTACCTCACGAAACGTTGATTATTCAAATATCTCCAACCACCTCTCATAGTGGCCATTATTATGGTACTATATTTATATTTTATATATAGTATATTTATATTGTCTTTATTATTATTTATTTTTCATTTATATTATACCTTTATGGTTTCCATAATGGGTAAATATTATAATTTCATTTGAGGAAGTGTGGACTACCGCACCTTAAATGTGATATGAATCATTCATTCCATACATGGGACATATAAAAGAAGGATATAATGAAATAATATATGATATTATTATAGAATTATAATATACATATGTATCATTAATTCCCTATTTAATCAAAATATGAAATAAATTTAATGTAGCGTACACGCATACATACGACTTACTGTCTCCATGAATGGTGTATTTCTTTTATTATCTCCAAATGTTGCATTCTTTATAAATACATTTATATACTTGATATATATTACATATATGTGATATATAAATCATGAATATAATTATGTATAAAATGGTCTTTTTAAAACATGTACAACTTGTAATTATAAGGACTTCATTTTTGACTCAAGTACTAAATATCATCGAAATGACTATTACTATCTTAAATGATAATATAATGTTTATAAAGTGGTAATAAGTGATATAAAATAAATAATAAACCTGAAAGAGGTTCTGATCCAAGTATAAGATAACATTAGTTTTTTATTTATGAGATTATAGAATGAATGGGTTAAGTCAGACACAAGGTAAGGGTCTTTGTCTCAATATCCTTTCATTAGTGCATATTTTGATTTATACACGAATTTAATTAATATGTTGTAAAAACACCATTGAAATTAAAATTCATTCAAAGGTAATATTTTTCTATGTCTTTTTTTACTAAATGACAATGAGAATGATTATTTTTATCATATGTGGTGACAACTAACTTTCAGTTGCTGTGAGCATTATTTGATATTTGGATTCCTCTTCAAGATATAGTGTTTTTAAAAGGAAACAATTCAGGTAAATATTTTTGTTTAATTTGGTATTGAATTTTTTTAGAGTGGATTAAAAATTTAAAAATCATGAAATGATATATTGCGATTGAAATGTTGAAAGTTTATCTTTTGTTTATGTTTGTTTCATGTGATATAAATATGTTGTGGTTCTTGAGCATTGTTTACATTTACAGGTGGTTCCATATTAATCCTAGGGCAGGTGAGCTCGAGATATCTCTCTAGTTCATTGTGTAATGTGATAGTTCTAAACGATATTTTTTATCCTAGTAAATTTAAAGAATATATTGTGATGGGTATTCCAACTGTATCTCCATACCTAGATATGAAAGATAAAATGTAAGTATGTAATGCATGCCACATGTTAGCATTATGAATTATGATTTTAATGTGTTATTCATAAATATTATGATTTCATGAGGTGTGATCTTATTCATGGTATGTGTTGATGGAAAAAAAATCTTTCATTATTTTATAATCCCAGTTGATCTTTTTATACTCATCCCATGATTTCAATGTTTTTCATAGGGTATAAGGTAGGGTAAAAGGAAGGAATAATTCAAGAAGATTTTTTTTCAAGAAAGGGTTTCCTGTTTTCATTTAGGTATTTTTATTTTATGAAAAATTTTATACTGATTAGAAGTGTCTACTATGTAATATTTGTGATGTAATGTAATATATCTGACCAAATTCTCTAAATTCTAAACCTAAAAATATCCTCAATGTTAATTATTAACGTTATTCATGATTATGTAATGTTACAAGTCGGTGCCTTATATTCATTGAGGTATTTTATTAATGTAATTGAACCATTCCATTCACATATCATTAATTAGAAATGTGCTACACAACACCATAATGGATTGAATTACACGCCACTCCGACTTGGTGTCTGTTACACACACCACCTTATTGTAAAGAGATTATAATATCCAGACCATTTAAAAATTATTTATTATCAAATAAATATAAGATTTTATATAACTTTAAATGAAAAATATCTATTTAGGCTGTGTTAAATTTAGGAGAGAATTTATTTGATATCTTCCACTACACAAGAAGACTGAAAAATACTAGACAATGGTTTATTATTAAAACTATATTATTTAATATAATGTGATATAAAGTAGTCATTAACTCAATATTCATGAATATTATAAACTAAATTATGAATATTTATGGTCTTTAAAAATAAAAAATGAATTTAATGGTTAACAATTACTTATTAATGAAACTAACAACCAAATGAAAATGAAAATAAAAATTATTATTATTTTCTTTTTACAATGGAATTTTTTATAAAATTAATAAACGATAATTACTGAGGGATTTTAATGAAATATATTAGTAAATTTTTAAAAAATGATATTATTCTATTATGATTTATAGTCATAATATTAGAACAAACAAAGTATCAAACATAAAAACCAATATTTTTATAAAATAAAATGTATAGCCTTTTAATGGAGATTCAATTTTAAAACAAAACATTGAACATTTTATAAATTTAATAATTAAAAATTAATGTTTTATTTTGAAACTATAAATCAAAATTTTCATATAGTTATGTTTTCGTATTTTTCTGTAAAGATACAGGTTTTTATAAATTGCGAAAAATACATAATTTTAGTTTTAATGTTAGTTTTTTATATAATTTATTTATATGTATAAATAATATTTTATATTGTTTATTAGTATAATAAGATCATATTATTTTCAATTAATTAAATTTAGGTCATTTTTATCAATTTTCATTTGAAATTGTCTATAATAACATACCAAACATTCTAACAATTTTACTTTACAAAACATCCATTGTCGTCACTCCTATGGGATGAATTTAAATTTATTTCAACCACTTATGTTATTGGAAGTTTAAAAAAATATATTATATAATTATAATCAGAAAAATTTATAATTTGTTATAAGTAAAAAACATGTAGAATAATATTTATTGAAATTGATTAAATTTAATTATAGTGATTATGGTTTAATTAAGCATAATATGGGAATGAACATTAAAATTAAGACCCAAAATGACCAATACACATCTCCAATAGCTATTTTATGTAAATAGTTTTTCCCTAAAAATCACATTATTGAATTGGACCCATTATTTTATCCCCCTTTAATGTGAAAAAACTTCAATGTAGTTCCTTTTTCAAAATATTACAAAAGTCCAACTCCCCATTCAATATAAATTGTAACCACGTATCCGACATCCTAACACCTATAAAATGAATAGGTTGGTCAAATATATTCCCATAATTGTAAAAAAAATACCTCATATCCACTTTGAATCCTCCATTTTTCATGAAACCCTTCCTAGGAATACCTTTAGTATCAAAAAATGGAGTTACCCTAATTTAAGGTAATATTTTACAATGATCTATTTATTTTATTTGCATCTCCAATCCACATACAATTATTATAAAATTAATTAATAAAACAAACCATATTAAAAATATACTAGTATTTTTTGGGGTTTTTATTTCTATATAATCATATACACACCTCAATCTAATGGGTAAAATACTACTGCATCACAAAATGATAATTTTTCATTTTTCCTTTAATACATATCATGGATGACATAGTGATGGAAACACATTATATATATTATAAATATATGATATTTATAATTTGGTTATTAATTTTTAATTTTTATTTATAACAATCCATTTTGATTTCAATCTTATGTGAATATGATAATTTCTTTTGAGAATGTGTGGACTACCGCCCATCAAAGCGATGTGAATCGTACATTCCATATATAGAATGTAAAATAGATGGTATTAATAAAAAAAATGTTAAAAATATAAAATATATATCATAATATAATTATAAAATACATTTATCAATTACATTAAATTATTTTCATACAATAATTAAATTAATATGGTGTTCATGCATACGTATGACCTACCATCTCTATGAACAATAGATTTTATATCTTATCTCTAAATTATATATATAATTATAAATAAGTAAGTAATAAATATATAATATAGTTAATTCATGTGTTACATTATGGATATTATTTAATAATTATTTATGTAATAAGAGAATCAATTTATATTACAAAACAATGTTTAGAAATTATGGAAATTCACACCCGAAATAGTGAAAATAATGAAAGATTGTAAACAAGCATGTAATAAGACGTTTTAAGAAGATGATATATAATATTTAAAACATGAATATGGTTTATTTATATGTTATAAACATCTTTTTAGATAATATAGAGAGGTTTAATGAAAAAAACAAAATGAAGGTTAAGGTATGTGAATTTCATATCACTTTTATTTCCATGAGATTAATGCCTTATTCATCACTCAGTTCTTTTTGTTGTGTATGTACTTACCATTAGTGAATTAAATTCCAATTATACTTACTTTAATGGTTATTTACATATCCTTTTTACAGTATTTCATTCGTGGGGATTATGTTTCAAATGATACCAAATTTGAAAAATATTTTGTTCTCAATTTTTGTTATTAGAGACATAATTTTGGTTATTCACCTAAATTATTTTTTGAGTTTTATATACATAAATATTATATGTTATACCATTAGTCTCTGTATTTTCAAGATATTTTATATTTAATGTAATTTCATTTTCTTAAGTGGAGTGTATGATCCCATGTTTCCAAGTGATATATGTTTTTGGAAACAATGTCATCTCTTTTTGAGATGGAAAATGATTATTGTTATTTGATTAAATCTTTTTATCTATCTCTCCAAAACACCCATGTTATTAATTATCCTATATTTATTCACAATAAATCTATATTTTTGTACATTTTTCATCTATTTGGTTCTTACAATTACTAATAATATTATTTTATGAAAATGTGACTATATTTTTCTCTTCGGTCAGAAATCTATTTTGATTAATATATATATTTTTTATAAAATTTAATACAAATTTTTTTAAAATTATCTGTGAATATAATTTTCATGTAAAAATTATTTTAAATTTTTTTCATATTTTTCGTGATTTGATTATATAATTTCAATGTATTATGAGGAAAAATGGTTATCAACATTTTTTCGATATTCTTTCATATATTTTCAAGTAAAAGGTTATCAAAATGTATTAAATTATTATTTATATGTTTTCAAATTATTTTAAATGAAATAGTTTTCAAAACGTTTTCAAGATTTATTTAAATTTTCAAGGAAAACCCATTTTAAAATCGATTATGTTTTAATAAAATCATTTTTCATGAGGAAAGTATATATTTTTTCAAGAATGTTTTTTTAAATATTTGTTTTAAAAAAATTCACATATATGATAACATCCATTAGTGTTACTCATTAATTTATAGGAAAATTATTCGTATATTCCATAATATTCATTATCTGAATACGTTATTTAATGATGGAATGATGTATATGAAACTAATTATTTCACGTATTATTTACTTTTCACACCTGCTGCTATTCATATGTAGTGATTATGATACCTACATATTTTACATAGTTAATGAAATGATTAAATGTTCATGATTCCTATCACATTTCATGGGTTACAATATGATTATTGTTTATAATATTTTTTTACACATTTGTATGATTTTCGTTGTCCTGGGATAGATAAATATCTTCCTAAAATATATTTCGAAATGATGAATGAATAGTGATTTCATATTTTATGCCTGAACATGGATTCAAATTCAAAATGTTATGCATGGACATGATTATATGTCCAAAATGTTTTTCATATACATGGTTTCATGTACATATGTTTAGGTGGGAACCGGATTACATATTAGAAATTTTATTAATGAACTATATTATGTGTTTAGAATCTTCTTCATGGACATAGTTTCATGTCCATAGGAATATGTGTGAACTAGATTACATGTTCCAAATGCTTTGGGTGAACCTGATTACATTTTCAAAAAGTTATGTATGGACTTGGATTCATGACTATAAGGTTATATATGAAACAGATTACACAATAATAGTGGTATAAATAGACCTCGATACATGTTTATAAGTTGATGATGATGCCTTATTTCATGTCCTAAACATAATTACTGGACCTATTTTTACTTATAAATTATCACCATGTTATAAAACGATATGCATGTAACAAATTCCATGTCTTTTTCTTATGTTATAATTTCAAAACATATTCTATTAATTTCTTTATGATCCATATCTTATGTACAGTTAATCATTATAATGATCTCCACTATTAAAGGTATGATATTCATATGTTATTCTCATGTTCCACAACCTTTTTCAATATTATACTTACAAGATTCATTTATTTACCCTTACTAAGCATCTACAATCACCCCTTTCTTATGCTTTCATTCCCCTGGTTATGAAGAATGGTTTTAGGTATATGTATTGAAGCTGGATATCTTTATGGGATATGATAAATATTATTCATTTGGATATAAGAGATTGATTCCATTTCCCAATTACTATAAACTATTACAGTCCTCGGGAAAGTATTTTTGCAATGTACTAAAATACCTATAAAATAATGTAATATCTATATATTTTATGTTTGTAGATTTATAATCATTTTCTGCTATGTTGTAATGTCTTCATGCATGGGAAGATATAAATTTTCTTGCAAAAAACATTCTTCATGAGAAAAAAATCATCTCAATAATATTATTTGTTAGAAAATAGAAACTAATTCAACTTTTACCTATGTACATTAAGTAAATTAATGTAATATGTTTGGTTTTAATATTTCATTAAAATATTAATTATAAATTTTAAAATACAGTTGATAATGTGGAAAAATGGTTTATAATATAAGACAAATTATGGAATATGATTTATAATATGTCTAGTTTGTGATTTTTTTCGTTTCACAATGGACAAGTTCATGTCCATATTTATAAATGATCACACTACTATCACCGAAGAAATTTAAATTATATTCAACAACATTATGCAGATCTAGTTTTTTAAAAGGCTTCTTTCTATGAAAATTATAGTAATTTTGTAAAGATGTTAGCAGTAGGTAAATGATAACCTTATTTATATAAAATGTAAAATATTTTGATCATGAGTTTTGGAGGTTTACATGTGTTTCATTGTATGTTCTTAACCACAGTAATGGTTCAGTACACAAAATATGATCATTGGGGACCAGAAGAATAAATATCTATCATTATCATTGAATTTATGTTTCGGTAAATCATATATGTTATAAAAACATCCTGTTTTAGTTCTTCAAAAAAGTGGATAGTATTTAATATATTGAAATATAATCCTACAGATAATTAAAGTAATGGAATCATGAGTTTAGAATAATTATATAATGAACATATGGGAATATTTTTAATTAATGAATAATAATAGAGGTTATCCATAGATAATTTCAATTAACATATATAATATAATTCTCTATAGGTGGCGCAAATGAGATTAAGGGTAAAACAACAAATTCTAGTATTTGGAGACGAAATAAAATAAGATAATTATTGTATAGATTTGTATTTATCTAGCATAAAAGTGCTTACTATTTTGTTTTATGGAAATATTAAAATCACCACTTAATTTAGTTTTTTATTTCATCAGTCCTTCAAAGATCGGAACAGAAACAGATGTGGTCTTCAATGAAGCATGAGTTCATGATTTATGATGTAATAATACACACTAATTAAATATAAAGAGGATTTGACATCTATAAATTGACTTTTTCCTTTACCAAGTAGTGTGTGGAAGAGAAATAGGGAATTTAACTTGGATCAGGAGTGTTTTTTTAAACATTATAAGGGTAGTGTTCCTTGGAATATTGTAACAATGACCAAATAGAAATCATCCATCAAAAGTAACTTTAAAAATTCTATTACGTAGTTACATTACCTTTTGTATACTCATGGGATTACTTATTAATGGTAATACACATAAAATACATCTATTATCATTTAATTTATTATTACATGTTTATTTTATATTCATTTTAATTGGATTTATTTGAATGAGAGATATTAAATGTGTTCCAAAAAATAAGGGAATGATATTTCGACTCTTAGGTGACTTAAATAAATGAATGTGTTAAATTTTGAGTGTAACGCCCTGACCCCAGTTACCCAGAGTCAGTGCATTACTTTGTAACAATGGCATGATCACAAAAGATCATGTCTCGAAAGAACGATTAGTTTAGTAGCAATGGAATCACTAGATACATTCATAAATGTTACAATACATCATAAAGTAAAAAACTACAATAACATAGTCTCCATTTTCCACACTCATATCCCCTTCAGACTATCCCTGTAGGTCATTCCTAAAATACTTCTTCACATCCTGGAAAATAATTAAAACATTGAAAGGGGTGAGCTCAGATGCTCAGTAAGGATAACAATATATTAGAAGATTTCATAAATAAACATAAAAATTTAAGGCAATGTATAACTAAAACAAAAGCCTTTTAAACATGAACTTCAACATAATATGGAAAAAGTAAAATGAAATAATTCCATTTACTTATTCACATGCATATTCTACTATTCAAATAATCACATGCAATATTAATAACCACTTTCATAATGATGGAATGCATAATGCATGACTTTCATAACCATGTAGCCAAGGCCTCGTGCCAAGACTACAAATAAGATTTTCTCAAGGCCTCGGGCCAAGACACTAGTTATTCTCATGAGACATGCCGATGAATTTTTTTTTTGAAGATACATATGTTTAAAATTGCACAAATATACTCCAGTGTTTTTCTGAAAACATAATGCACGCTTCTAAAAACAAAAACAAAAAC
This sequence comes from Viscum album, assembly GCA_963277665.1. Lineage (NCBI taxonomy): Eukaryota > Viridiplantae > Streptophyta > Magnoliopsida > Santalales > Viscaceae > Viscum > Viscum album. The sequence continues at coordinate 2,105,698,993 of OY728148.1, forward strand.
TAATTCTGAGACTGCTCGACTAATTACAGGCCATGATGGGTCCACGCCCAATCCCTTCCTGTCTACCACACTCGAGAGTTGGGTTTTCTGAAAACATTTTTAACCTTGCGTTAAATACGTATACATTTTCATTGGATTTTCATATATTTGATAGAAATATCTCTCTCTTTTTTGAAATCAGTTAAAAAAATTTAAGGCTTGTGGAAGAAGCTGAAACTGAAATAATGGTCACGGCGGCGGAGAAGTCATTGTCACCATATACATACGACCAAAAAAACATTCCTTTTTTCATTTACTAAAAGGATTCGTATAAAAAGATTCCTTTTGAATAAAAGTAAAAGTCAAAGGGGTTTATACACAGTATAAAATAAAGTTGTGTATAAAACAAAATATGCCTCAATGAAAGTATATTAGGACAAAGTCCCTTACAAAGATCATTTTTAAATAAAATAGATCAATTATGTGTATTAACAATAATTACACATAATTAAAGTACAAATACAAGATAGTACATAATAATATCATGACATAATTTTATAGTAGGATATTAACCCAAAGAATGGAAATTGGTTTAAGAAGTTCCCTTACCTCATGTCCGACTTCACTCGACCATTCTTAAATCTCCTGAATAATAAACTAGAGAAAATCTCTACTATCTTATGAACCATTATTAAGTTAATTATCCCTTTTATATCACTTATTACAATGTTATGAAAATAATGTAGTCATTTAAGTTAATAACGTTCGTTTTGTCGATCTTTGGTACATGAGTCAACAATAAACTTCATGTAATTAAAATTTGATTATGTGGTAGAATATCCATTATCTCCGGAATTTTATTCATTATGTAGATTTCATATATATCATATATATCCAGTATATACATTCATTCATAATAGTACGTAACATTTAGAGGTAAGAAATGAAATGCACCGTTCATGGAGATGGTAAGCCGTATGTACGCATTAACGCTACAATCATTTCTATTTCATATTTAATAGAATGAAGTTATAATTACATAAAGGTATAATATAATTCCAGTATAGTATAATTTATAATACCATTAACTCCATCCATTATACATCCCATATATGGCATTAACGATTCAAATCACTATGAGGGGGCAGTAGTCCGCACTTCCTAAAATGAAAATATCGCGTTTACCCATAATGGAAACCATAAACGTATGCCATAAATGAAAAATACAGAAGATGAAGTAAAACATAAACATATTATATATCATATATAAATATAGTGACATCTTAATGGCCACCTTTGAAGGTGTTATATGAGTGTTGAACAATCATTGTTTCGTGAGGCAGAAATTCACTATCCACAAGAACAGTATGTTCATTAACCATTAGATGTATGCGTGTGTAAGTGTAGCATGAATCCTTCTCATAACAACATCCTAGTATATTTAGGATACTATTTTTGTTACAAAATAAATTAATAAAAAGAGTTTAGGGGGTTTGAGATGCAAAATAAAACAGAAGAACACAAGAGAAAACACTACCTTTAAAACGGGTAACTCTTTTTGATTTGAGCTCAAAGGCTTCCTTGGGAAGACTTCTTCCCAAAGTGAGGCTTCTATGAGTAATATTGAGATTTTTAGAGAACAAATGGGCAGGTTTTGGCTGAGCCAAAGGCATGAGAGTTGTGGGTATGGTGGTAGAGGTGGGGGCCTTTTATAAGAGGAGAGGAAGGGCACTCTTGGAATGTCATGAAATGTTACATTATTATATAATGAGTTTCGGATTTTAAATGTCCCACACTGATATATTTCGAGTATAATGTGATAAGGGTTATAAATATACCAATCCAATAGGTTTTTGACATGTTTAATCCTAGATTTTACATTATATTTTCATTTTATTTAAATCGATAATTAATGAGGTAATCAATGAATCATCATGGTGTCATAAAAAATTTAATTTATTTAATGTCTAAAAATTATACAAAAAACTATTTTGATGTAGGAAATTTTTTTATCATTCTAATGAATATTTACAGTCAAACATATGACTTGTATAACCACATTTAAAAATTGAATTAGTAAAACAACTCATGTTTGTGACATTTTTATTTTAACATTAAATAAAAAATTTTTAATGTCATTTTCCTACCAAAGTGTCTCCATGGGGTCCCCATGTTGACCCATGGATTGTCTCGGTCGGCCATGACTCATCCAATAGGGTTAGGATAAGTGTAATGGTATTTTCATATTTTTATAATATCATTTTTACCATAAATTTCACTAATTACCTTTAATCACGATTAATTAAACTTAAAAGTAACTATTCGCCAAAAAATTATTTTAATCTTATTGAACCAAATTTTTCATCCTAATGACAACCATGTATGTCGGATTTTTGAAAATCAAATCACAGAAGTGGTAATGTTTTATTTAAACGTAAAATCAGTTTTTTAACTACCACCTAGTGGTTTCACTATTCATAAAAAATGGAAGTTCTCAGAAAATTACAAAAAATTCAACATAGGATAATTTTGATATTACGAATACAAAAATGAAGTCCATTTTGAAATAAAAAATTTCTATAATATTAAATAGTGGGTATTACTATTCATAACGGCTACATTGATTAGTCGCGGTGTGTTAGAACTCGAACTTGCGTACAATGAAAGCTATTGCATTAATGAAAGAGAAGAGTATCATGGAAGCTCAGGGTGTTACATTCTCTCCTCCTTCAATAAATTGCATCTTCGCAATTTGAAATTTTTCATTGAAAAAAATGTTGAAAAGAGAAAATACCTTTGTGGAAAACCCATATCTGAAATAAGGTTAATAAAAATATAACTTTAAAAGAAAGAAAGAAGTACAATGGTCACCTGAGATAGCCCATACTAGGATTCTATGAAAATATGGATATGGAAGAAAAAAAAAACCATCAAGGTCTGATGGAGAGTTGTAGAAAACTGGATTAGGATAATGTTAACCATAATAAAATCACAAACATGTAATTGTTTAAACGGTCATTGAATCCCCAGTTGGAAATGTTAACCGGAAACATTTTTGTTTTAAGTTACCTTTTATAAATTTGAGGAATTTATTTAGGAGATTTACTAAGAATGTAAGCGAATATACAAACATGTCATGTAGACTTTCATTCATGAATAAATGTTTTACCACAAACCCATAGTTCACTCGAAAAGGTAATAGAACTCAAAAGTATTATATTTATCATAATTGTATAAGGTTCCAAATATTAACACATTCCATTTAGATTAGGAAAACATTTTTGTAATAACCAGGGACTTCCTGTAGGCTAGTGGTAGGTAATAAAGGCCTATCGCACTATGGTTGTGTGTAACACCAGAGAATTTTATGTTATATAAATCATCAAAGAAATATTTTTCTACACACAACACTTTATTGGATTGCTTTACACGAAATCGTGAGCTTCCTCGATAGTTTGCGTCGTACGCAATACCGAGTTTCACTAAACAATGATATACTATTAAAATATTATTAAAACTAGCCGTTATGAATAGTAATAACCACTTTTTGAAATTTTATATATTTTATTTTTCAAAGTGGACATCATTTTTGGATTCTTAATATTGAAATTAGCCTTGGGTGAAATTTTGGTATTTTTGTGAAAACTTTCAATTTTTGATGAATAGTGAAACCACTAAGTGGTAGTTAAAACAAACTGAATTTTTCATAAAACAAAATTTTACCGCTTCTGTGATTGGAATTTCGAAAATCCGAGAGACACGGTTAATATCAAGGACTAAAATGTGGTTCAATGAGATGAAAATAATTTTTTGTGAATAGTAACTTTTTACTTTTTTTTACCACAGTTAAAAGTAAATAGGGTAATTAAGGGTAAAAATGATATTATTATTACCCTAACGCATGTCCTAATTTTATTGGACAAGTTTAATTCGACCATAAACAACCTTAGGAATAAAAGATGACCATTGTGGCCCACTTGTATTAGATTAGGACATTTATTATTAATTTATTTAAAGAAGGGTTAAAATAGTTAAAATCAAAGATTAATAACTAAATCATTTTTAATATAAGGTTATACATAAGATAAATTCGACTATAAATATTCATTAGAAATATAAAACAATTTCCTACATAATGATATTTTATTTGTAATTTTTAGGCTTTAAATAATTTAATTGATTCATGACACAATGATGATGCAGTAATTACCATAATAGTGAAAAATTAGAATAATTGATATTATAAATACCTAAATATGTATAATTTGAGACATTTTATGAATTAAACTAATTTTATAGGTTAATATGACATGTTAGGATTGATGTAATTTACTTTGGCCGAAGTAAGAATTCTGTTATGAGTTTCAAAAAAATCAACTATTGAATAGTGTTAAAATTGACATAAAATAGTTTTTAAAACAAATATTATATTATTAATTGATATTTTATTCCTAAAAATCTAAGGTTTGTCCAAATGACTTAGATACAGTTATATATCTTAAAAACACAACTTGGGGGTCGCTTGGATGTATATGGTATGTTTATTAACTATATAATATAAAAATACAAAGTGAAATGGTAAATGTCAATCTAATTAACAAAGAGTTAAAACTAAACGATAAGATTAATATAATGACATAAACTTGTGTAAATTCTATTTTATGAGAGGATTTCGACCCATCCCTACTTTATCTTCGAAATAACTCAATTTGGATCTATTTAAAACCGAAATTGTCTTTATAATAAAATAATAGTTTTTGTTATTCCAAAGGTGCCCCTCTCCTCCCTTATAAAAGGGCACCTCCTCCCTCTCTTCCTCACACCACTTTGAGCCTTCAATCTCGGCCAAACCCTTCCACGCTCTCCTATACCCTTCCCTAGAGACATCCTAGAGGTCCTGGTCTTCTTCAAATACCAATTTCAGTTCCCTAAAAGAAGGTCTCAAAGAAGCACTTCAAAGAAGAGGTAATGTCCGTTATCGATTATTTCATATTTATTTCTTCTTCCACTTATTCTTCTTAATTTGTTTCATTATGAAGTAATAAAATCAGTATCACTCATATACTGATATGTTATTATAAGTATGAAACAACCCTATTTTAATATCTATCCATCCTAGGGAAAAAGAAATCACCGCGCGTGCGTACGTACGGAATACTGTCTCCACGCCGTGGTGTAATCTATTTTCCAACACCACCTTACTTGGATGGGTATAATAGTGTAAATAATGACTATATATGAATATTATAAAGTGATATTGATTCTGAATTAGTATACATACCCTCCAATACAATTCCACGATCATAGGAACGATATCATCACTCGTGCGTACGGACGGAATACTGTCTCCACGATGTGATGCGACTCGTTCTACATGATCTTCATTTCATAATGATTATATAAATGAATTGAATGAATTAATATGATATATATTACACTAATACCATTCTGGAAATGAGGTATCTATAACCTAAAGAGAATTATAAGAATTTATTCGACAAAACACGCATAAGAACAAAAAGTTATAAACACCCGAAAAACAAGTAGCAATGAAATATTACTACTAAGAAGCTAAGAATATGACCATATATGATATCATAAAAATATGTATGATTCTAGAATAAGTCAATAACATTATTTAAATCATTATACAGGAGGTTCGGACACGTACAAAGCATATCAAACCTAAGGTAAGGGAAATATCACAATCTCATTTTTATCAAAGACTGTTTATACTTTGGAATTTTCTGGGGTGTATTTTATCATCCACATCAAAGTTTACTCAATATGTAATATTATTTCCATCCACCTAAAATTTTTTAAATCCAATTTTACCCTTCGGTTATTTTTTAGTAAAATATATTAAAGGAATCTTTTGTCATTTTTCGTATGAGGTACTTTTTTGACTTTTTCCGACAAAGGTACGAGAAGAATGTTTTTATAAACTTATACGGAATGAATGGATTTTTAAAACATTATTTCCAAGTAGCTTAATTTAAAAGTTTTCAAGTTTATTTTTAATCAAATTCTTTTAGCTTAGAATTGTACGACATGCTAAGAAAGGAAAAGTGTTTTTGAAGCAGAAAGGATATTTTCCTCAAGAATGGAGTTCAAGAGTTTTATCAAAATTATTTTCCATCTAAGATAATAAAGGGTTCTGTTTTTATCCCTATTATTACATTGATTTTATTATGTTGTGATGGTATTTTATTTTTATGAATTCCTTTATCTTATATGAATTGTTTTTTGATGTCAAGATGTTTAAGATTCCCATTTTTATTACATGGGTTATGCTATAATGTATGGTTTTCTAATTTTGTGGCACACATAAGAATAGTATCATTATAAGATCTGTGGGACCTATATCTCCCTCCAATGCATTGGGTAAAGATTTTATATCTCATGATATAGACATGGCTGGAATGGTAGGTTATACCGGTTCAGTGAAACATGACTGAAACGAGGGTGACTCGGTTCAGAAATGGACATTGTCCACTAAGATAGTCTTGGAAATGAGTCTTGACTAAAAAGAAATGATTCTCTATGATTATGTTTTTATGCCACAATGTTTCATGTTTTATGTTATGATTATTGTGATTACATTTCACTTCTATGATTTATCCCATGTTATGATATTATGATCTCTTTTGCAGGGTAAGATTTCCAAATGTTATGTCATTATGTATATGATGTGATTGATATTTCTTTTGTTTACCCAATCTAAGAATTTGATATCACCCATTTGTATGTTTTATTTCCCCAGGTCAGGAAGAAGGTTATTAAGTAGGATATTTCAAAAAGGGACTCTAGATATGATAAAATAAATGGGAGGCAAAGTAGATGCTTTATGAACCCGTTGTTTATGTTTCCCAGTTTCTAAAGACTCTATACCTATATGGTCCTTTCTTGGTTTTGTTATATGTTGTAATAAGTGTGCTTCAATTCTGAAGTAATAACAATGTATGTAAAGTATGGTTCGTTATAGTTGGTATCAGAGGAAAGGTATCGTCAACCTTTGGAAACTAGGATGCGAAAGCCTCAGTAAGAACCCTAAGGATAAGTCTAAGCATAGAACACAATCATAGTGTTTTAGAAATGGACATGAATAACCTAGGATAAGACCATAAGTGTGAAATTTTATTCTTTATTATGTGGTTTTCCTATTATAATTAGTGTTTCTCACACTATTCTTCATGGTTTTAGTTAGTTGCTGGAACCCGAAGGAACCGTGTTAATGCGGAATGTGACGGGCAATGAAATGATTGTCCCCCTGAACAACCAAACGTTATGGGAGCTGGAATGAAAAATCTTTTTTCCATGCTCACAAAACTTTCTCAAGCTATGAATCATGCATAACTTCCAAACGAGCAAAGGAAGGAGCAACATTCTGTTGAATCTTTCATGAGACAGTGTCCACCTTCATTCAGCGGGTCTACTGATCCATTAGTTTCTGAACAAAGGATTAGTACTACTGAAAAGAAATTTTCAGTTATTCAATGTTCTGATCATGATAAAGTCATCTTAGCAGTGTATCGTTTGGAGGGTGATGCTGATCAATTGTGGAATCTTTTTAAGAATACGAGGAAAAAGGATGAAATTGAGTCCATGGAATGGGACGAGTTCAAGAACATATTTTTCAATAAGTACTTCCCTCATATTATCCGAACAAAGATAGAGAAAGAGTTTCCTGAACTGAAGCAAAAGGATGATGAATCTGCTGGTACCTATGAAGCCAATTTTACAAGACATGCAAGGTACGATTCTGGTATTATTATCCAACCTGAGAGTAAGATCGATCGATTCTTTAGTGGCTTACAACCAAGTCTTCAAAGGGCCTTAGCCATAAGGGACTTCAATAGCTACGAGGAAATCGTTCGATGTGCTCTCAAAGTTGAGATGGAGATTGGAGTAACCCATTAGTCATATGGGTTTGATAAGAAGAGGAAAATGTAATTCAAAGGAAAATCTAAAGAGCACATCGAAAAGAAGATGATCATTCCATTATGCTCAATGTGTGGAAGGAAACATGGATGGAGTTGTCTTAAAGGGACAAGTAAATGTTTCAAATGTGGAAAGAAAGGTCATCAGGCATTTTAATGCCGTAATGATGGGAAGAAGATGTCTAATGATGCAAACAAAGGAAGGGATGCACATAATGAACCAACTACACATCAATTTTTCAAGTGCAAGGAGATGGGGCATTATGCCAATCAATTCCCAAATCTAAGGGTTGATGATGATGGTCGACGTCAACAAACTCATAAGGCTAAAGACAAAGGAATGTCACATGCAATTTCTATCAGAGATGTGGAGTACGATACCGATGTGGTGAAAGGTACACATACCATCAACTCTAAAGTAGAAAATGTTTTATTTGATTTTTCATCCACCCACTCCTTTATTTCTGCATAATTTTCTAAGGATATCACTGTATTACCTCAACAGTTAGATGTTGAGTTAGCTGTGACAAACCCTAATGGCACAACAGTGGAATCAAAAGTTTATAATTCTTCTCCGATTGAAGTTTGAGGGAAAGTGCTTCCTGAAAATCTTGTGATCCATCCTATAGTGGAATTTGATGTGATTCTTATCATGGATTGGATTTCTCTACATGGAGCTCATATCAATTGCCAAATAAGGGTAGTCACATTTCATATTCCAAATCGATCTATGATCGTCTATCGATGAAAGGATGAACATAACCTTCCAGTAGAAATTCCTTCCATCTTATGGGTCTTGATTCCACTAAATGAAGGTTATTTATCACAAATGGTTTGTGAGAAACTCACAATTAAGAATATGCCCATTGTATGGGAGTTTGATGAAGTATTTCCAGATGAATTACCGGGTCTTCCACCGAATTTTGAATTTGAGTTTTCAATAGAACTCATACGGGGTGCTTTTCCTATTTCCAAGACACCTTATAGAATGGCCCCAATTAAGTTCCGGGAATTGAAGAAGCAACTCCAAGAGAATCTTGATAAGGGGTTCATACGCCCTAATGTGTCACCTTGGGGAGAAGATGTTCAGTTTGTTAAGAAGAAATATGGATCAATGAGACTCTGCATTGATTATCGAGAACTTAACAAGACCACTATCAAGAACAAATATCATCTCCCGCGCATTGATGACCAATTTGACCAACTACGCGGAGCTCAATACTTTTCCAAGATTGATCTTTGTTCAGGGTATCATCAATTAAGGGTCAAAAGGGAGTATATACCAAAGAAGGCTTTCCGTACAAGGAATGGACACTATGAATTTATAGTGATGTCATTTGGTTTTACTAATGCCCCTACTATCTTCATGGATCTGATGAATAGAGTTTTTAGAGACTATCTTAATCAGTTTGTGGTAGTCTTTATAGACGATATTCTTGTATATTCAAAGAGCAAGGAAGAACATGAAGATAACTTGAGAATTATATTGAAGACCCTGAGAAAGGAGAAGCTTTATGCCAAATTTACCAAGTGTGAATTTTGGCTTCAAAAAGTTGCATTTTTGGGTCACGTAATCTCAAAAGAGGGGATATCTGTGGATCCAGCAAAAACAGAGGTTATCGAAAGATGGTCGACACTAACAACAGTAACCGAGATCCAAAGTTATCTTGGTTTGGCTGGTTATTATCGACTTTTTGTGAAATATTTTTCACAATTATCTAATCAACTCACCATGTTGACTCGGAAAGAAGTTATGTTTGTTTGGACGGAGTAATGTGTCAAGGAGTTGAAAAGAAGGTTATCTAGTGCACATGTGCTCACTCTGCCATGTAGTGGAGAAAGGTTTGTGATCTACAGTGATGCATCCAAGAAGGGATTGGGGTGTGTTTTTATGCAAAATGATATGGTGATAGCTTATTCCTCATGACAGTTGAAAATACATGAGCAAAATTACCCAACTCATGATTTGGAGTTAGCTGCGGTAATCTTTGCATTAAAGATTTGGAGGCATTACCTTTATGGTGAAAGGTTTGATATTTATACTGATCATAAATGTTTAAAGTATATTTTTACACAAAAGGAGCTGAATATGCGCCAAAGAAGATAGTTGGAGCAGATTAAGGATTATGAATGCTCAATCCATTACCACCCTGGGAAAGTAAACAAGGTGGCAGATGCATTAAGTCGACAAGAACATGCCAGTTTATCCATGATGAGGATCACAAATGATCCAATATTTATGGATTTACAGAGAATGGATCTTGGAATTATAATGGAAGGGGAAAAATATTATCTTTCTCAAATGAATGTTCAACCATCTATACATGTGAAAATTAAAGAGGCACAGAAAGAAGATGTCAAGTTACAAAAGAAGGTGAGAAATGTTCCTAAATTAAACCTTGATTGTGATGGGATAATAAAGTTGAGGAATCGGGTTTGTGTTCCTCCCATCCCCTAATTAAAGAAGGAGCTGTTGGATGAGGCTCATAGTTCTTCATTCTCTATTCATCCTAGAAGCACGAAGATGTATAGGGACCTGAAAGAGTACTTCTGGTGGGATGGCATGAAAAGAGATGTTGATGAATATGTCTCTCGATGCTTGGTTTGTCAACAAGTTAAAGCTGAGAGACAGAAGTCTAAGGGGATGTTACAACCATTACCCATACCCAAATGGAACTGGGAAAACATCACTATGGACTTTGTCACAGGACTTCCTAAAACATCCAAAGGCAATAATGCTATCTGGGTCATAGTTGATCTTCTTACAATGTCTTCACACTTCATTGCTATTAGAGAGGATTTCTCCTTGGTTCAGCTTGCCAGGATATATGTAAAGGAAGTGGTAATATTGCATGGAGTACCACTTTCTATTATATCTGATCGGGATCCGAGATTTTCCTTGATGTTCTGGCGAAGTATTCAGCATACTCTGGATACAGAGTTGAGTTTCAGCACTCCTTATCATCCTCAGATAGACGGTCAGTCTGAGAGAACAATTCAAACTCTAGAAGATTTGTTGAGAGATTGCTCTATGGATTTAAAAGGTGGTTGGTATCAACAACTACATTTGGTGGAATTTTCTTATAATAATAGCTTTCACTCTAGTATTCATATGGCTCCTTATGAATCACTCTATGGAAAGAAACGCAGGACTCCAACTTGCTGGGATGAAGTTAGGGAAAGAAAGCTATTAGGACCTGATCTCATTGATGAAATGGTAGAAAAGGTCAGATCTATTCAACAACACACAAGAGTAGGTCAGAGTCGATAGAAAAGTTATGCCGGCAACCGAAGAAAAAACCTAGAGTTTGAAGTGGGTGATAAAGTGTTCTTACGAATATCTCCCTGGAAGAGGGTTATGAGATTTGGAAAGAAGGGGAAGTTGAGCCCTATATCTATCGGTCCTTTTGAAATACTGGATCGTGTTGGGAAAGTAGCTTACTGATTGGTGCTTCCACCGAATCTCTCTCAAGTTCACGATGTGTTCCATGTATCTCTCCTGAGAAAGTACATACCTGATCCTTCACATGTACTCAGCTCAGAAGTTGTACCGCTAGAGAAATATCATTCTTATGAAGAACAACCGATAGATATTCTGGATTATAGTGAAAAAGTCCTATGAAACAAGACCACTCGATTGGTAAAAGTTTTATGGAGGAACCACCAATTATAAGAAGCTACATGGGAGCTTGAGGATATGATGAGGGAGAGGTATCCTCATCTGTTTGTTACAAAGTAACAAATTTCGAGGGAGAAATTCATTTTAAGGGGGGTAGAATGTAACACCCGAGACTTTAATGTTATATAAATCATCAAAGGAATCTTTATCAACACACAACACTTTCTTGGCTAGCTTTACACGAAATCGCGAGCTTCCTCGATAGCTTGCGTCGTACGCAATACCGAGTTTCACTAAACAACGATATACTATTAAATTATTATAAAAACTAGCTGTTATAAATAGTAATAACCACTTTTTAAAATTTTATAAATTTTATTTTTCAAAATGGACTTCATTTTTGGATTCGTAATATTGAAATTAGCCTAGGGTGAAATTTTGGTATTTTTCTGAAAAATTTCAATTTTTGATGAATAGTGAAACCACTAAGTGGTAGTTAAAAAAACTGAATTTTTCATAAAACATAATTTTACCACTTCTGTGAGTGGAATTTCAAAAATCTGAGAGACACTGTTAATATCAAGGACTAAAATGTGGTTCAATGAGATGAAAATAATTTTAGGTGAATAGTAACTTTTTACTTTTTTTTACCACGGTTAAAAGTAAATAGGGTAATTAAGGGTACAAATGATATTATTATTACCCTAACACATGTCCTAATTCTATTGGACAAGTGTAATTCGACCAAAAACAACCTTAGGAATAAAATATGACCATTTAGGCCCACTAGGATTAGATTAGGACATTTATTATTAATTTATTTAATGAAGGGTTAAAATAGTTAAAATCAAAGTTTAATAACTAAATCATTCTTAATATAAGGATATACATAATAAAAATTCGACTATAAATATTCATTACAAATCTAAAAATATTTCCTACATAATGATATTTTATTTGTAAATTTTAGACTTTAAATAATTTAATTTATTTATGACACAATGATGATGCAGTAATTATCATAATAGTGAAAATTTAGAATAATTGATATTATAAATACCTAAATAAGTATATTTTTTGACTTTTTATGAATTAAACTAATTTTATAGGTTACTATGATATGTTAGTATTGATGTAATTAACTTTTTTCGAAGTAATCATTCTGTTATGACTTTCAAAAAAATCAACTATTGAATAGTGTCAAAATTGACATAAAATAGTTTTTAAAACAAATATTATATTATTAATTGTTATTTTATTCCTAAAATTTAAGGCTAGGCCCAATGACTTATATAAGGTTATATATATTAATAAAAAACAAATTGGGGGTCGCTTGGTTGTATATGGTATGTTTATTAACTATATAATATAAAAATACAAAGTGACTTGGTAAATGTCAATCTAATTAACTAAGAGTTAAAAATAGAAGATAAGGTTAATATAATGACATAAACTTGTCTAAATTCTATTTTATGAGATGAATTCGACCCATCCCCACCTTATATTCGAAATAACTCAATTTGGAGCTATTTAAAACCGAAATTGACTTTATAATAAAATAATATTTTTAGTTATTCCAAAGGTGCCCCTCTCCTCCCTTTTAAAAGGCCCCCTCCTCCCTCTCTTCCTCACACCACTTTGAGCCTTAAATCTCGGCAAAACCCTTCCACTCTCTCCTATCCACTTCCCTAGAGACATCCTAGAGGTACTGGTTTTCTTCAAATACCAATTTCAGTGCCCTAAAAAAAGGTCTCAAAGAAGCACTTCAAAGAAGAGGTAATGTCCGTTACCGATTCTTTCATCTTTATTTCTTCTTCCACTTCTTAATATTTAGTTGTTTCATTATGAAGTAATAACATCAGTATCACTCATATAATGATATGTTATTATAAGTATGAAACAACCCTATTTCACCATCTATCCATCCTACGGAAAAAGAAATCACCGCGCGTGCGTACGTACGGAATACCGTCTCCACGCCGTGGTGTAATCTATTTTCCACCACCACATTACTTGGATGGGTATAATGGTGTAAATAATGACTATATATGACTATTATAAAGTGATTTTGATTCTGAAATAGTATACATACACTCCAATACAATTCCACGATCATAGGAACGATATCATCACTCGTGCGTACGTATGGAATACCGTCTCCACGATGTGATGCGACTCGTTCTACATGATCTTCATTTCATAATGATTATATAAATGAATTGAATGAATGAATATGATATATATTACACTAATACCACTCTTGAAATGAGGTATCTATAATCTAAAGAGAAGAATAAGAATTTATTCGACAAAACACGCATAAGAACAAAAAGTTATAAACACCCGAATAATAAGTAGCAATGAAATATGACTACTAAAAAGCTAAGAATATGACCATATCTGATATCATAAAAATATGAATGATTATGGAATATGTCAATAACATTATTTAAATCATTATATAGGAGGTTCAGACATGTACAAAGCATATTGGACCTAAGGTAAGGAAAATATCACAATCTCATTTTTATCCGAGATTGTTTATACATTGGCATTTACTGGGGTGTATTTTATCATCCACATCCAAGTTTACTCAATATGTAATATTATTTCCATCCACCTACAATTTTTTAAATCCAAATTTACCGTTCGGTGATATTTTAGTTAATGATATGAAAGGAATCATTTGTCGTTTTTCATACGAGGTACTTTTTTGACTTTTCTGACAAAGGTACGAGAGGAATGTTTTTTTAACTTATACGGCATGAATGGATTTTTAAAACCTTATTTCCAAGAAGCTTCCTTTAAATGTTTTCAAGTTTATTTGTAATCAAATTCTTTTAGTTTATAATTGTACTACATGTTAATAAAGGAAAAGTGTTTTTGAAGCAGAAAGGATATTTTCCTCAAGAATGGGGTTCAAGTGTTTTATCAAAATTATTCTCCATCTAAGATAATAATGGGTTATGTTTGTATCCCTATTTTTACATATATATGATTATGTTGTGATGGAATTATATATTTATGAATTCCTTTATCTTATATGAATTGTTTTATGATGTCACGATGTTTAAGATTCCCATATTTATTACATGGGTTATGATATGATGTATGGTTCTCTAATTTTGAGGAAAACATAATAATGGTATCATAATGAGGTGGGTGGGACTTATATCTCCCTACAATGCATTGGGTAATGATTTTATATCTCATGAGATAGACATGGCTGGAATGGTAGGTTATACCGGTTCAGTTAAACAGGACTGAAACGAGGGTGAATCGGTTCAGAAATAGACATTGTCCACTAAGATAGTCTTGGAAATGAGTCTTGGCTAATAAGAAATGATTCTCTATGATTATGTGTTCATGCTACAAAGTTTCATGTTTTAAGTTATTATTATTGGGATTACATTTCACTTCTATGATTTATCCCATGTTATGATTTTATGATCTCTTTTGCATGTTATGATTTCCAAAAGTTATGTTCTTATGTATATGATGTGATTGATATTTCATTTGTTTACCCTTACAATGAATTTGAGCTCACCCTTTTGTATGTTTTATTTCCCCAAGTTAGGATGAATGTTATTAAGTAGGATATACCAAAAAGGGACTCTATATATGATGAAATAAATGGGAGGCAAAGTAGATGCTTTATGAACCAGTTGTTTATGTTTCATAGTTTCTAAAGACTCTATACCTATAAGTTCCTTTCTTTGTTTTGTTATATGTTGTAATAAGTGTGCTTCAATTCTGAAGTAATAACAATGTATGTAAATTATGGGTCTTTATAGTTGGTATCAGAGGAAAGGTATAGTCAACCATTGGAAACTAGGATGCGAAAGCCTTAGTAAGAACCCTAAGGATAAGTCTTAGCATAGAACACAATCTTAGTGTTTTAGAAATGGCCATGAATAACCTAGGATAAGACCTTAAGTGTTTAATTTTATTCTTTAGTATGTGGTGTTCCTATTATAATTAGTGTTGCACACACTATTCTTCTTGGTTTTAGTCAATGGCTGGAACCCGAAGGAACCGTGTTAATGCGGAATGCGACGGGCAATGCAATGATTGTCCCCTTGAAAAACCAAACATTATGGGAGCTGGAATGAAAAATCTTGTAGCCATGCTCACACAACTTTCTCAAGCTATGAATCATGCATGACTTCCAAATGAGCAATGGAAGGAGCAACATTCTGTTGAATCCTTCATGAGACAGCGTCCACCGTCATTCAGCGGGTCTACTGATCCATTAGTTGCTGAACTATGGATTAGTACTACTGAAAAGATATTTTCAGTTCTTCAATGTTCCGAGCATTGTAAAGTCATCTTAGCAGTGTATCGTTTGGAGGGTGATGCTAATCAATGGTGGAATCTTATTAAAAATACGAGGCAAATGGATGAAATTGAGTCCATGGAATGGGACGAGTTCAAGAACTTATTTTCGAAAAGTACTTCCCTCGTATTCTCCGAACAAAGATGGAGAAAGAGTTTCTTAAACTGATGAAAAAGATGATGAATCTGTTGGTACCTATGAAGAAAATTTTACAAGACTTTCAAGGTACGCTTCTGGTATTATTATCCAACCTGAGAGTAAGATCGATCGATTCTTTAGTGGCTTAAAACCAAGTCTTCGAAGGGCCTTATCCATAAGGGAATTCAATAGCTACGAGGAAATCGTTCGATGTGCACTCAAAGTTGAGATGGAGTTTGAAGTAACCGATTAGTCATATGGGTTTGATAAGAAGAGGAAAATGGAATTCAAAGGAAAATATAAAGAGCACACTGAAATAAAGATGAGCTTTCCCTTATGCTAAATGTGTGGAATGAAACATCGAGGGAGTTGTCTTAAAGGGACAAGTAAATGTTTCAAATGTGGAAGGGAAGGTCATCGGGCATTTGAATGCCGTAATGATGGGAAGAAGATGTCTAATGATGCAAACAAAGGAAGGGATGCACAGAATGAACCTACTACACTTCAATGTTTCAAGTGCAAGGAGATGGGGCATTATGCCAATCAATGCCCAAATCCAGGGGTTGATGATGATGGTCGACATCAACAAACTATTATGGCTAAAGACAATGGAAAGTCAAATGCAATTTTTATCAGCGATGTGGAGTACGATAACAATGTGGTGAAAGGTACAGTTACCATCCACTCTAAAGTAGAAAATGTTTTATTTGATTATGGATCCTCCCACTCCTTTATTTCTGAAGAATTTTCTAAGGATATCACCGTATTACCTCAACAGTTAGATGTTGAGTTAGCTGTGAAAACCCCTAATGGCTCAACAGATGCATCAAAAGTTTATAGTTCTTCTCCGATTGATATTTGTGGGAAAGTGCTTCCTACAAATCTTGTGATCCTTCCTATAGTGGAATTTTATGTGATTCTTGGCATGGATTGGCTTTCTCTACATGGAGCTCATATAAATTGCCAAAGAAGGGAAGTCACATTTCATATTCCAGATCAATCTATGATCGTCTATCGATGCAAGGATGAACATAACCTTCCCGTAGAAACTCCTTCCATCTTATGGGTCATGATTCTACTAAATGAAGGTTATTTATCTCAAATGGTTGGTGAGAAACTCACAATTAAGAATATTCCCATTGTACGGGAGTTTGATGATGTCTTTCCGGATGAATTACCGGGTCTTCCACCGAATCGTGAAGTTGAGATTTTAATAGAACTCGTACCGAGCGCTTTGCCTATTTCAATGACACCTTATAGAATGGCCCCAATTGAGTTGCAGGAATTGAAGAATAAACTCCAATAGAATCTTGATAAGGTGTTCATACACCCTAGTGCGTCACCTTGGGGCGAACCTGTTCTGTTTCTTAAGTAAAAAGATGGATCAATGAGACTCTGCATTGATTACCGAGAACTTAACAAGATAACTATCAAGAACAAATATCATCTCCTGCGCATTGTTGACATATTTGACCAACTACGTGGAGCTCAATACTTTTCCAAGATTGATCTTCGTTCAGGGTATCATCAATTAAGGGTCAAAGGGAGGATATACCAAAGACAGCATTCCGTACAAGGTATGGACACTATGAATTTATAGTGATGCCATTTGGTCTTACTAATGCCCCTGCTATCTTCATGGATCTGATTAATAGAGTCTTTAGAGACTATCTTGATCATTTTGTGGTAGTCTTTATAGGCGATATTCTTGTATATTCAAAGAGAAATTAATAACATGATGATCACTTGAGAATTATATTGAAGACCTTGAGAAAGGAGAAGCTTTATGCCAAATTTACCAAGTGTGAATTTTGGCTTCAAAAAGTTGCATTTTTGGGTCACATAATCTCAAAAGAGGGGATATCTGTAGATCCAACAAAAACAGAGGTTATCGAAAGATGGTCAAGACCAACAACAGTAACCGAGATCCGAAGTTTTCTTGGTTTGGCTAGATATTATCAACGTTTTGTGAATGATTTTTCACGATTATCTAATCCACTCACCAAGTTGACTTGGAAAGGAGTTATGTTTGTTTAGACGGAGGAATGTGAAGAGAATTTCAAGAATGTGAAGAGAAGGTTATCCAGTGCACCTGTTCTCACTCTGCCTTGTAGTGGAGAATGTTTTGTGATCTACAGTGATTCATCCAAGAAGGGATTGGGGTGTGTTCTTATACAAAATGATATGGTGATAGATTATTCCTCACGACAGTTGAAAATACATGAGAAAAATTACCCAACTCATGATTTGGATTTAGCTGCGGTAAACTTTTCATTAAATATTTGGAGGCATTACCTTTATGGTGAAAGGTGTGATATTTATACTGATCATAAAAGTTTAAAGTATATTTTCACACAAAAGGAGATGAATATGCACCAAAGAAGATGGCTGGAGAGGATTAAGGATTATGACTGCTCAATCCATTACCACCCTGGGAAAGCAAACATGCCGACAGATGCATTAAGTCGACAAGACCATGCCAGTTTATCCATGATGAGGATCACAAAAGATACAATATTTTTTGATTTACAAATAATGGATCTTGGAATTATAATGGAAGGGGAAAAATCTTATCTTTCTCAAATGAATGTTCAACCATCTATACATGTGAAGATTAAAGAGGCACAGAAAGAAGACGTCGAGCTTCAAATGAAAGTGAGAAATGATACTAAATTCAACCTTGATTGTGATGGGATAATAAAGTTCAGGAATCGGGTTTGTGTTCCTCCCATCCCCGAATTAAAGAAGGAGCTGCTGGATGAGGCTCATAGTTCATCATTCTCTATTCATCCTAGAAGCATGAAGATGTATAGGGACCTGAAAGAGTACTTCTGGTGGGATGTCATTAAAAGAGATGTTGCTGAATATGTCTCTCGATGCATGGTTTGTCAACAAGTTAAAGCTGAGAGACATAAGTCTAAGGGGATGTTACAACCATTACCCATACCTGAATGGAAATGGGAAAACATCACTATGGGCTTTTTCACAGGACTTCCTAAAACATCCAAAGGCAATAATGCTATCTGGGTCATAGTTGATTGTCTTACAAAGTCTGCACACTTCATTGCTATTAGAGAGGATTTCTCTATGGATAAGCTTTCCAGGATATATGTAAAATAAGTGGTAAGATTTCATGGTGTACCACTTTCTATTATATCTGATCGGGATCCGAGATTTAACTCAAAGTTCTGGTGAAGTCTTCTGCATACTCTGGATACAGAGTTGCGTTTCAGCACTTCTTATCATCCTCAGACAGACGGTCAGTCTGAGAGAACAATTCAAACTCTAGAAGATATGTTGAGAGCTTTCTCTATGTATTTCAAAGGTAGTTGGGATCAACACCTACCATTGGTGGAATTTTCTTATAATAATAGCTTTCACTCCAGTATTCTGATTGCTCCTTATGAAGCTATCCATGGAAATAAATGCAGGACTCCAACTTTCTGGGATGAAGTTGGGGAATGAAAGCTATTAGGACCTGATCTCATTGATGAAATGGCAGAAAAGGTTATTTCTATTCAACAACACATAAGAGCCGCTCAGAGTCGACAGAAAGGTTATGCCGACAACCGATGAAGAGACCTAGAGTTTGAAGTGGGTGATAAAGTGTTCTTAAAAATATCTCCCTGGAAGAGGGTTATGTGATTTGGAAAGAAGGGGATGTTGAGCCCTAGATATATGGGTCTTTTAGAAATACTGGATCGTGTTGGGAAGGTAGCTAACCGATTTGCGCTTCCACCGAATCTCTCTCAAGTTCAGGATGTGTTCAATGTATCTCTCCTGAGAAAGTACATACTTGATCCTTCACATGTACCCAGCTCAGAAGTTGTACCATTGGAGCATGATCTTTCTTATGAAGAACAACCGATAGAGATTCTGGATCGTAGTGAAAAATTCCTACGAAACAAGACCACTCGATTGGTGAAAGTTTTATGGAGGAACCACCAATTAGAAGAAGCTACATGGGAGCTTGAGGATATGATGAGGGAGAGGTATCCTCATCTGTTTGTTACAAAGTGACAAATTTCGATGGCGAAATTCATTTTAAGGGGGGTAGAATGTAACACCCGAGACTTTTATGTTATATAAATCATCAAAGGAATCTTTTTCTACACACAAAACTTTCTTGGCTTTCTTTACACGAAATCATGAACTTCCTCGATAGCTTGCATCGTACCCAATACCGAGTTTCTCTAAACAATGATATACTATTAAAATATTATTAAAACTAGCCGTTATGAATAGTAATAACCACTTTTTGAAATTTTATAAATTTTATTTTTCAAAATGGACTTCATTTTTGGATTCGTAGTATTGAAATTAGCATAGGGTAAAATTTTGATATTTTTATGAAAACTTTCAATTTTTGATGAATAGTGAAACCACTAAGTGGTAGTTAAAAAAACTGAATTTTTCATAAAACATAATTTTACCACTTCTGTGAGTGGAATTTCGAATGTCCGAGAGACACAGTTAATATAATGGACTAAAATGTGGTTCAATGAGATGATTTTTTTTTGGTTAATAGTAACTTTTTACTTTTTTTACCACGGTTAAAAGTAAATAGGGTAATTAAGAGTAAAAATGATATTATTATTACCCTAAATCATGTCCTAATTCTATTGTACAAGTTTAATTAGACCAAAAACAACCTTAGGAATTAAATATGACCATTTAGGCCCACTTGGATTAGACTAGGACATTTATTATTAATTTATTTAAAGAAGGGTTAAAATAGTTAAAATCAAAGTTTAATAACTAATTCATTTTTAATATAAGGTTATACATAAGATAAATTTCACTATAAATATTTATTAGAAATCTAAAAATATTTCATACATAATGATATTTTATTTATAATTTTTAGAGTTTATATAATTTAATTTATTTATGACACAATGATGATGCAGTAATTACCATAATAGTGGAAAATTAAAATAATTGATATTATAAATACCAAAATAAGTATAATTTGCGACTTTTATGAATTAAACTAATTTTCTAGGTTAATATGACATGTTAGTATTGATTTAATTAACTTTTTTCGGAGTAATAATTCTGTTATGAGTTTCAAAAAAAATCAACTATTGAATAGTGTCAAAATTGACATAAAATAGTTTCTAAAAAAATATTATATTATTAATTGTTATATTATTTCTAAAAATCTAAGGTTCGGCCAAATGACTTAGATAAGGTTATATATTTTAATTAAACACAACTTGGGGGTCTCTTGTATATATATGGTATGTTTATTAACTATATAATATAAAAATACAAAGTGACATGGTAAATGTCAATCTAATTAACTAAGAGTTAAAACTAAAAGATAAGGTTAATATAATGACCTAAACTTGTTTAAATTCTATTGGATGATAGGATTTCGACCCATACCCACATTATATTCTAAATAACTCAATTCTTAGCTATTTAAAACCGAACTTGACTTTATAATAAAATAATAGTTTTAGTTATTCCAAAGGTGCCCCTCTCCTCCCTTATAAAAGGGAACCTCCTCCCTCTCTTCCTCACACCACATTGAGCCTTCAAGCTCGGCCAAACCCTACCCAATTCTCCTCTCCACTTCCGTAGAGACATCCTAGAGGTCCTGGTATTCTTCAAAGACCAATTTTAGTGCCCTAAAAGAAGGTATCAAAGGAGCACTTCGAAGAAGAGGTAATGTCCGTTACCGATTCTTTTATCTTTATTTCTTCTTCCACATCTTCTTCTTTAGTTGTGTCATTATGAAGTAATAAAATCAGTATCAATCATATACTGATATGTTATTATAAGTATGAAACAAACCTATTTCACTATCTATCCATCCTACGGAAAAATAAATCACTGCGCGTGCGTACGTACGGAATACCGTCTCCACGTCGTGGTGTAATCTATTTACCACCACCACCTTACTTGGATGGGTATAATGGTGTAAATAATAACTATATACGACTATTATAAGGTGATATTGATTCTGAAATAGTATACATACACTCCAATACAATTCCACGATAATAGGAATGATATCATCACTCGTGCTTATGTACGGAATACCATCTCCATGATGTGATGCGACTCGTTCTACATGATCTTCATTTCATAATGATTATATAAATGAATTGAATGAATTAATATGATATATATTACACTAATAACATTCTGGAAATTAGGTATCTATAACCTAAAGAGAAGAATAAGAATTTATTCGACAAAACACGCATAAGAACAAAAAGTTATAAACACCAGAATAACAAGTAGCAATGAAATATTACTACTAAGAAGCTCAGAATATGACCATATATGATATCATAAAAATAAGTATGATTCTGGAATAAGTCAATAACATTATTTAAATCATTATACAGGAGGTTCGGACACGTACAAAGCATATCAGACCTAAGGAAAGGGAAATATCACAATCTGATTTTTATCCGAGATTATTTATACTTTGGCATTTACTAGGGTGTATTTTATCATCAAAATCCAAGTTTACTCAATATGTAATATTATTTCCATCGACCTACAATTTTTTAAATCCAATTTTAGCCTTCGTTGAGTTTTTAGTAAAAGATATTAATGGAATCTTTTGTCATTTTTCGTACGAGTTACTTTTTTGACTTTTCCGACAAAGGTACGCGAAGAATGTTTTTTTAACTTATACGGCATGAATGGATTTTTAAAACATTATTTCCAAGAATCGTACTTTACATGTTTTCAAGTTTAATTTTAATCAAATTATTTTAGTTTATTATCGTACGACATGTAAAGAAAGGAAAAGTGTTTTTGAAGCAGAAAGGATATTTTCCTCAAGAATGGAGTTCAAGTGTTTTATCAAAATTATTTTCCATCTAAGATAATAAAGGGTTCTGTTTTTATCCACATTATTACATTGATTTGATTATGTTGTGATGGAATTATATTTTTATGAATTCCTTTATCTTATATGAATTTTTTTATGATGACACGATGTTTATGATTCCCATTTTTATTACAGGGGTTATTCTATGATGTATGGTTTTCTGATTTTGTGGCACACATAAGAATGGTATCATTATGAGATGGGTGGGACCTATATCTCCCTCAAATGCATTGGGTAAAGATTTTATATCTCATGAGATAGACATGGCTGGAATGGTAGGTTATATCGGTTCAGTGAAATAGGACTGAAACGAGCATGACTCGGTTCCGAAATGGACTTTGTCCACTAAGATAGTCTTGGAAATGAGTCTTGACTAATATGAAATTATTCTCTATGATTATGTGTGTATTCCACAAAGTTTCATGTTTTATGTTATGATTATTGGGATTAAATTTCACTTCTATGATTTATCACATGTTATGATATTATGATCTCCTTTGCAGGTTATGATTTCCAAAAGTTATGTTCTTATGTATATGATGTGATTGATATTTCTTTTGTTTACCGTTACTGAGAATTTGATCACTCCCTTTTGTATGTTTTATTTCCCCAGGTCAGGAAGAAGGTTATTAAGTAGGATATGCCAAAAAGGGACTCTAGATATGATTAAATAAATGGGAGGCAAAGTAGATGCTTTATGAACTAGTTCTTTATGTTTCCCAGTTTCTAAAGACACTATAACTATACGGTCCTTTATTGGTTTTGTTATATGTTGTAATAAGTGTGCTTCAATTCTGAATTAATAACAATGTATGTAAAGTAAGGGTCGTTATATTGTGGGTTCGATTCCTACATCTTTGTCCAACGCGACGGGTTATCCCCCGACCTGCAGGTTGTCCTTTTCCTAAGAATATAGTATTATAATATTCCAAAAGTAATCTTCATAAATGTTTTGTCCTTAAAAAATACTATCCAAAGTTCAACTTAATCCATTCCAACCTTAATAGTTATCCAAAATACCTCCGTCCTGATTTTTTTCTAAAAGGTCTCTAAATTCCAAAATCAATTGTATCATCAGATTCCCAAACAATGTAAAGTTTCTATTATTGTCACATACTAAAAATATGATTACCTTAATAATATTAAAACCTTCATGAAATTAAAATGTACTGTAGTAAAATCCTTATATATATGACATTATTCCTATAAACAGAATATAATCCTTGAGTCCAAAAGCACCAATACATTAATTATTCCACTTCAACTATAGTAACAGCATAAGATTGTCCATGATCCCTTGGCCTTTTCTGAGGTAAGTTACCCTGACGCTTAAGACATTCATTTATATAATGCCCCCATTTCCCTATAATTGTACCATTCAACATTGGTAGCATTTTTCATTCCCATGCAATCACGAGCATGGTGACCTTTTTCTCTACATTTAAAACAAACTCCCATTCCTTTTAGGCAAGTACCAGGGTGATTCTTCCCACAATTATCACATAATGGAAAATCCTTCTTTCCCTTTTTTTCGTTTATCTGCCTCCTGTTCCACCGTTCTCTTCTTCTCTTGCTTTACTTTATTTTCATAAGATTTAGAGAATTCCTTTTCTGTCTTGATAGCACACGAGACTATGTCTTCGTATGTTGAGAAAGATTGTGATACTAATGCTCGATGGAGAAAGGGTTTTAAACCATCAAAGAAATGATTGATCTTACTTCTTGGGTTACGTATATAATATGCTGCATGCCTCGCTAGCCTTGTAAAGTTAGCCTCATACTTTGCGACATTCTCATCCTAATTCTGCCTCAAACTTAGAAATTGACTTTCCATATCTGCTCGATGTTCATGTGGAAATTATTTTTCTATGAAAATTTCCTTAAATACCCCCATTCCATACTTGATATATCTTCATCTTCCATTGTGTTTTGAATCAGCGACCACCATTGATCGACATCTCCAGTGAGGCGGTAGACTTCCATGACAACCTTCTCCCTTTCACTATTCCCCAAGGTGTGGAATATTTTCTCTAAGGAGTTTATCCATTTCTCAGCTACTAATGGATTTGTACCCCCATTAAATGTTGGTGGTTTTTTCCTCATGAATCGGTCTAACATTGATCCTTCACATTGCAGATCAGGGTGCTCCATAAAAGTAAGGTTATTATTCATAACCTGAGTGAGTTTTCCCAGTATGGTAATAAGTTGATCAGCACGAGTTGTATCTCCAGATCCACAATAATTATCTTGATTAGGAGGGGAATCCCTACACAGAGTGCATTCATTGATACATTTTCCATTCCTTCCACCAGGCACCATTTCTAAACAATGGAATAAACTAGATTAGTTTATAAATCAAAATACATAATTCCATACTTGTAAAATAATTAACATAAATTGAACAATTTATGGATATAATCCATAATCATGAAATTGTTCTCTTCGAGGAAGTATATACTCATAACCCGTCATATTGTTTTGTAAAGAAAATGAGAATTATCCTAAGCATATCCCCTTGGAGTGTCGTAACCAAGAGTGCAACAAGGCCCGTTGTTGTGCACCAGTTCCTGTTCGACTCTAGCTCAAAGCGGTGTTTTTTGGTTTTACCGCTAGGTACATCTGTTTCAGAGAAGCCTCTACGTGCTCATATCCAGACAGGGATGTATTTCTCGGAAAACTCAAAAAATCTCTATAATACCAAAATTCTATGAAGTTATTCTATACTAATCCTCAATGTCTATCTTTGGGCTATGTGCTCTAATCAGATTTTATCTAAATCTAGCTTCCAAGGTTAGTACTAAACTGCCTCTGATACCAACTGTAACACCCCGACCCCAGTTACCGAGAGTCGGTGCATTACATCGTAACATTGTAATGATCATAAAAGATCATGTCTCAAAAGACCGATTAGTTTAGTAGCCTTAGAAACACTAGATACATTCATAAATGTTACATTACATCATAAACTGAAAAACTACAATAACATAGTATCCATTTTCCACACTCATAACCCCTTCAGACTATCCCTGCAAGTCATTCCTAAAATAAATCGTCACATCCTGGAAAAAAATTAAAACATTGAAATGGGTGAGCTCAGATGCTCAGTAAGGATAACAATATAGCGTAAGATTTCATAAATAAACATAAACATTTAAGGCAATGTATAACTAAAAAATCATTTTTAACTTGAACTTCAACATAATATGGAAAAAGTAAATGAAATAATGTCATTTACTTATTCACATGGATATTCTACTGGTCGAATAATAACATGCAATATTAATAACCACTTTCATAATGATGGAATGCATAATTCTGGACTATCATAACCACGTAGCCAAGGCCATGTGCCAAGACTACAAATAAGATTTTGTCAAGGCCTCATGCCAAGACACTAGTTTGCCTCATGAGACCTACCGATGCAAATTTTTTGAAGATACTTATGTTTAAAATTGCTCAATTATACTCCAGTATTTTTCTGAAAACATTATGAATGCTTATGAAAACAAAATAACTAATTCTAAGACTGCCCGACTAATTATAGGCCATGATGGGTCCACGCCCAATCCCTTCCTGTCTACCACAATCGAGAGTCAGGTTTTCTGAAAACATTTTTAATCTTGCATTAAATACGTATACATATGCACTGGATTTTCATATATTTGAGAGAAATATTTCTCTCTTTTTTGAAATCATTTAAAAAAAATTTAAGGCTTGTGGAAGAAGTTGAAACTCAAATAATGGTCAGGGCGGCGGAGAAGTCATTGTCACCGTATACATACGACAAAAAAACATTCCTTTTATTTTGTTTAGTAAAATGCTTTGTATAAAAAGATTTTTTTTGAATAAAAGTAAAAGTCAAAGGAGTTTATAAACCGTATAAAAGAATGTTGTGTATAAAACAAAATATGCCTCAATGAAATGTTTTTTGGAAAAAGTCCCTTACAAATAACATATTTAAATAAAATAGATCAATTATGTGTATTCACTATAAATACACAAAAAAAAAGTAAAAATACATGATAGTACATAATAATATCATGACATAATTTGAATTTAGGAGATTAACCCAAAGAATGGAAATTGGGTTAAGAAGTTCCCTTACCTCATGTAAGACTTCACTCGACCGTTCTTTAATCTCCTGAATAATAAACTAGAGTTAATCTGTAGTTTCGTATGAACCCTTTTCAAGTTCATTATCATTTTTATATCACTTATTACAATGTTATGAAAAATATGTAGTCATTTAAATTTACAATGTTCGTTTTGTTGATCTTTGGTACTTGAGTCAACAATAAACTTCTTATAATTAAAGTTGTTTATGTGGTAGAATATCCATTATCTCTAGAATTATATTAATGATGTGGATAACATATATATCATATATATCTAGTATATACATTCATACATAATATTACGTAACATTTAGAGGTTGGAAATGAAATACAACGTACATGGAGACGGTAAGCCATACGTACGCATGAACGCTACTTTTATTTCCATTTCATATTTAATGGAATGAAGTTATAATTATATAAAGGTATAATATAATTCCAGTATAATATAATGTATAATACCATTTACTCCATCCTTTATACATCCCACATATGGCATTAATGATTCAAATCACTTTGAGGGGGCGGTAGTCTGCACTTCCTAAAATGAATATATCGCGTTTACCATTAATGGAAACCATAAAGGTATGCCATAAAATAAAAATACAGAAGCTTAAGTAAAACATAAACATATTATATATCATATATAAATATAGTTACATCTTTACGGACACCTTTTAAGGTGTTATATGAGTGTTGAACAAACATCGTTTCGTGAGGCATAAATTTGCATCCACAGAAATAACATGTTATTTCACCATTAGATGTTAGTGTGTGTAAGTGTAGCTCGAATCCTTCTCATAAAAACATCCTAGTATATTTAGGATACTGGTGTTGTTACAATATAAATTAATAAAAAGATTTTAGGTGGTTGGATAATCAAAATAAAACATAGGAACACAGGAGAAAACACTACCTTTAAAACAGGTAACTCTTTTTGATTTGAGCTCAAAGGCTTCCTTGGGAAGACTTAATCCCAAAGTGAGGATTATAGGAGTAATAGTGGGATGTTTAAGGACAAAATGGGCAGGGTTTGGCTGATCCAATGGCTTGAGAGGTGTGGGTAAGGTTGTAGTGGTGGGGGCCTTTTATAAGAGTAGAGGAAGGGCACTCTTGTAAAGTCATGAAATTCTACTTTATTATATAATGAGTTTAAGATTTTAAAGGTCCCACACTTATATATTTAGAGGATAAGGTGATAAGGGTTTGAAAGATACTCATAAAATAGGTTGTTTACATGTTTATGTCATCGATTTTACATTATCATATCATTTTATTTAAATCGTTAATTAATGAGGTAATCGCCGCATTATCATAGTGTCATAAAAAATATAATTTATTTAATGTATAAATATTATAAAACAAATATCATGATGTAGTAAATATTTTTAGATTTATAATGAATATTTATAGTAAAAAATATGACTTGTATAACCCCATTTAAAATATGTTTTAGTAAAACAACTGATGTTTGTGAAATTTTTATTTTAACATTAAATAAAATGTTTTTAATGTCATTTTCCTACCAAAGTGGTTCCATGGGGTCCTCAAGTTGACCCATGAATTGTCTTGCTCGTACATGACTCATCCAATAGAGGTAGGACAAGTGTGAAGGTATTTTTATATTTTTATAATATCATTTTTACCTTAAATTTCACTAATTACATTTAATCGTGATTAATTAAACATAAAAGTTACTATTCACCAAAAAACTATTTTAATCCCATTGAACAACATTTTACTTCCTAATGAAAACCATGTATGTCAGATTTTTGAAAATAAAATCACAGAAGTGATAATGTTTCATTTAAATGGAAAATCAGTTTTTTTAACTACCACTTAGTGGTTTCACTATTCATAAAAAAATGGAAGTTCTCAGAAAATTACAAAAAATTCCACATAGGATAATTTCGATATCATGAATACAAAAATGAAGTTCATTTTGAAATATAAAATTTCTATAATTTTAAAAATTGGTTATTACAATTCATAACGGCTATATTGATTTTTCGCGGTGTGTTAGAACTCAAACTTGTATACAATGCAAGCTATTGCATTCTTGAAAGAGAATCGTATTGTGGAAGCACGGGGAGTAATATTGTGTGTAACATAATTCACAACATATTAGAGTATGTTTAGTTAACATGGTCCTGAAAGATACCATCCACATTCCCTCCCAAGATTCCTTATGATCTTGTATTATAGAAGGTTTCATGAGACTCAACTCCTTCATATAGGTTAATTATGTGGTGATAGAATTATGAATGATTTCATGTTCATATAGAACTCATATGTATGATTTTTCATTATGTGATGGGTGGGATTGAAATTATTTTTCAATCCAATTAATTTATTAAATATATATATCTCAGGAAAAAACATTTAAGGTTCTATGGAGTGAACCCAATCAATATGGTGATCAGTGCACTTTGATTAATGTAATAGGAAGGTAACCCAATCCACTATTGGAATTTATACACTATATTTATGGGAGTGGGGATTTAATCCAATCAAATAAGTTAATGGTATCTTTCCACTAGGTGATGGTGATCATGAAAATAATACATGATATAATTTATTTTTTTTATGTTCTATATTATGATTCCTTTTTTATATTTTACACAACATACCTAGGTTATTTTCCATAGATTATGATAAATGTTTTCTAATTCCATATTTATATACCTCATTTTGTATGTTATGATGAAATACTTTTAAAAGGATTTATGATCTAAGATCGATGTTTTCATTGGTTTGATTTATTTATGTCATATTTATGTATCTTGATTATGTTTACATATTCACATGGACATATTATTCTCACTATTGATCTTTGATTTATATATCTTCTTTTCAACCCTTACTGATCCTCTAATCTCACCATTTATTATGTTTCCATTACTTAGTTTTTGAATTACGGTATGATATGTGATATATCTTGAAGGTTATATGGTGTGAAGAATATTTAATGGATAAATTGAATAATTTTTGTAAAAATATTTAGTTAGGTCTCTAATGTAGCATCCATAGTTTCTAGAAGGAAACACTATGATCAATAGCATAAACGATACACCACATTGAGCTAAAACGAACAACTAAATATTTTTTTTTAAAATTTTCCATTATAAACAATTTTTTATATTGGTAAGATTGATCATCAATAACTAAATTTTGAAAAAATGGTTTACACATATAAATATTATGATTTATTTTGAGATCTGATAATTATAAATTAAGTTAAAACAATTTCTTAAAATAAATGTTATCATTTTCCGATAAACTATTAAAATTTGAAGATGTTTTTCTTATAAAAATAAAATAAAAATCTCACTTTTGGATTATATTAATGAAATTAATATAGAATATGCTTAGTATAATATTTATCATTCATCATATGTGTTTTCAAGAAGTGATAGATGAACAAATACAATGGTATGTATAAAATATTTATTTAAAGACTGTTTTACCAGATTTTGATTGTCCTCTTGTTTTAAATATTGTTTTTGACACTTGTATAAATTATATTTTTAAAATTAATCTTCATTCTTGAAATCAGAAAAAAAAAATATCTATATGGACTAAATTTCATTTAAAATATTTTTTATATTTTTATAAACAGTTAAAAATTCTAAATTTTAATTTAGAATAGCTTTTTCATATAAAGAATTTATAGTTGTAAAATATATATTTTATTATTTTTACAATATAATTATATATCATGTATTTTAGTTAATCCAATTTAGGGAATTATAATCAATTTTATATTAGATATGAATATAAAAACATTTTCATATTTTGAACGTTTTCACATTAAATACATATCTTTTTAGTTTGTCAAAAGGATTGATCTTAAATGAATTATTTTAATTTATTTATTAAATTTTAAAAAATGGAATAAATTTTTGTATCAAAAGGAAAAAATTTAGTTATTCGTTCCTTTTTATTTTTGGAAAATATGAATATTATCTGTGTTTAATTTCTTTTGTTACCACAGATAAATGTAAATTGGGCAATTAAGGGTAAAAATAATATTATAAATATTATAATGTTACCATAGAAATGGATTAATGTTATCATATAAGTGATTTTAGGCCAAAATCATCCTTATTATGATTTTATGGCCTCCTCGATGACTTTAATAATTTTATTGTATTTTATTTTAAGTAATGATGAATATTTCATACTCATATTTTTAATAAGTATTTCATTTTTAATATTTGATAATTAGAAAAATATTTGAGTATAATTAGTCATAATAAATATAAAATTTTTATCTGCATTTTGAAAATCATGTTCATACTTTTTGGGAATAAATTATTAAATAAAGAATTCAATATGATGATGTAGTAATAATTTAATTAGTGGAAATATCTAATAACTGTTACTAAAAATATTCAATTAAATATAATTTTTTATAATTAATGTTATCCATGAATTTTATACATGACCTAGAAATATTAGGTATATCATAAAGGTAATTTTTATAAAATTTCTTATTGTTATGAAATTTTAAAACAGTCATTTAATCAATAGTATCATAATTGAAATTAATGATATTTAAAATTATAAAATATTTTATTAAATGATATTAAAAGCACAAAAATAAAAAAAATTCCCATTTGATTTGGATAAGGTTAAAATTTTCATGAATAGTCTATTTATTGTTCTTTGGTAGTTTTATAGTATCTAAATAACCCTCAATGAGTAAAACTCTATGTTGTTATGATTGGAGTTAAAGGGATTACATAATGTTTAAATACAAATGATTAGGGTAAAAATGTGATCTAATTTTTTCTAAAACATTTTGGTCGAGAGGATTTTTACCCATGATCATATTATCATATAAATTACTCACATTTGAGAAATTTGTAATTTAAATTTAATTTATATTATATTAACACATTGGGGGCTTCACAAAGTGTGCCTCAACATAATTATAAAAGGGAATCTCTAACCTCACATCTTCAAACAAATTTGGGTATTATATATAGACTAAAACCAGAATATTTCTCTACCAAATAACCTTGGTTAGATTCCATTAGTTCTAGTGTTCCATAAATTCAAACAATAGGTCCTATATGAATAAATCTAAAGGAATTTCACCATAGAAGAGGTAATTGTTTTACCAAGTAACTGAGGTAAATTTTTTCTTCAACTTCTCATTCATGATTGTTTTCCACGATAACAAAATAACAATAGTATAATAGATATTCATAAATTTTACTATGATAATGAGACTACCATATTCCAATATTTTTCCATCCTATGAAAAATGAAAGAATTGCACGTGTGTATGTACAACTTACTATCTCCACATCGTGGTGTAATATGCCATTCAAATCCAATTTTCATATATTATTTTAATGATGGAAATAATATATATATATATGGTATTTATTAAATAACACTAGTTATAGAGAATTAATAGAGCATCCACTTCCTTATACTTTTACCATCCATGGATTGATACCATCACAAGTGAATACGTACGGCCTACCATCTCTACATTGAGATGCGATTTATTTTAAATGTCCATCATTCAATAATGATTATAAAATAGTATATAATGAATAAGTATGATATATATAAACATAATAATTTTATTGTTATTATATAACTATTTCCAATTCACAATATTCAAGACTTATAAGATGAAACATTCATAGGAAAATATACAAGTTAACACCAGAAAAAAGGGTACTAATGAAATATTATTAACAATCAAAGAGGTAAAATTTTATAAGGTGACCATATATGATATATTAAATAATATTGTGATTCTATTATAAGTTTATCACATTTATATAATTTCTATACAATAGCTTTAGACACATATAGATGATATCAGACATATGGTAAGGGTTGTTTAACAATCTAATTATTATTCTAGATTGTTTCTATTTATGTATCATTTGAGGAATACTCCCTTCCATTTATATATTTTATAAAATGTTTTCAAAAATATTTTTACTATTATCCATTTAATGTATAAATTCATTTAAACAATGTTTAATTTTCTTTAATATCGTTTATAAAAATTTATTATTTTCCAAATGAGGTACTTTTTGACTTTTTCAACAAAAATATAGAAGGTATGTTTTTTTAACTTATTCAACAAGTGAGTATTTTTCCATAGTTATGAAACTGTAATGTTATTAAGATGTAATTAAATGTTTATAAGGTTCTATTCAAAGATACATTTTTCTTCACAATTGTGAATATAATTAAATTTAATATTTTAATGAAAAAATGGAATTTCTCTCATGAAAATTTTAATGATTCTACTAGAGTAATGCCATATATGACAAAATCCTCTTCTAATGGCCCTAAGGCCTTCATTGTTTATTCATGTTTTAAAATACACATTTTAAGGGGTGAGGAGGAACCCTTACTGGTCCCTTAGTATTTTCTAATACATGGCCCATTGGCCTTAGAAGAATTCATTTCTCGTAGGCTTAAAGAATTACAATCGAACCTGACATACTACAGGGAACTACTCCCCCTAAACATCTTCATCCCGAAATCAGCTCTCCAACATCCCATGGCTATTTGATAATGTTTTCCCATGCATGCACATGATTACCCTGATGGAAGGTATCATACACTTTCATTATTTCAATTTGTTTAAAATCTACTATAGTGAATGATCTTTTCCTATCATCCTTCTAAAGGTTATTCCTTGTAGGTTGTCTGGTTTACATCTACACTTAATGTACCCTAGTGGGATTGATGTGGCCTTAAGGCCTTACGAATCCAAAGGCCTGGGTGGCCTGAAGGGCTTAACAGAATAGATGACCAAATCGATGGCCTGAAAGCCCAAATAGGGGAATATTTCTGGCTTCTACAGTGCCAAACACTACCTCCTAACGTTCCTGTTATAGTACCTACTATAGTATCGCTACAGTACTTCTACATTACACCCCTAAAAATTAGCTTCTTCCTGGATATGATCATGGGTGTCCTGAATGTACTTTAGAAGTCCTCACCAACTGGTCTGAAGCTCATGCAGAAAATTTGTGTAAGTATAATTCTAGACTGTCACTGAGGGGGCCCCTCCGGGCCATAGTGTGCACCACACGGTTCACTGCTATGCAGATAGATATGAATATCCCTTGGGAAAATAGGCACAGTGTCTGAGTCTGGTGGGACTCGATCCTGGGACAGTTCCCATGGAGATCAAGGGGTACACCCAGTGGGTACCCCAATGATAACAATCCATTGAAAAAACATGTGTATGTTTAACACTAAACTCGCACAGAGGGGTCCCACCAGGCCCTAGAGAGGGCCACAAGTTCCCTGGATATGTAGATGGGAAAGGCCCCCTATAGCCCCCTGATTCTTTGGTAGGTCTCATAAGATATCCACTTTTTTGTATTGTTGAGGCCTTACTTTTTTATGTTTTGTATCTTGGCCGAATCCTTTAAATTATTTTTAAGATGCCACACCTTATGTATTGCATCATTTTGAGATTAGTCATTGATATTCCCTTTGATTATTAGATTAATAGAAAATATGTGGTTAATATTCATTATCATGTGAATATTTATATGGAATTATTTGATTATTTTTTATTTATACGATATTATGATATAGATTATGTTTAAATGGATTCTATTTTAGGTAACCTCGTTTACATATTGATCATTCTTATTTAAATAAGATATATTCCACTGTAATCATTCCCTTACTATGAATTTGAGAAAACCACTTTATTATATTTTGTTCTTTGAATAGAATTAATGACATATATTATGATTGACTGGCATAGAAAACATAGTAGAATATTTTGTTTATAATGAAGCATTTATTTTTAATTTTATATTTTTAGTTTCAATATATGATTCAATTATGCCGCTACTTTTCATAGACTATTGATAAATTCAATCCTTCTTGATGTGATAACATTTACAAAAAACCAATTTAAAAAAGTGACAAACAACTCTAGGATACATGGGTTATGTAGTTTAAAGATGTTATAAGATGATGGTTAGACAAATAATTTGGAACTATATTTATTATATAGTAAATCCCAATGAAAGAATTTTGAAATATAAAAAATAACATAACAGTAACATTTATAGATTATTAATAACTACATTTTAAATTTAGCTTATGTGATTCATTAGTTTTGAGATTATTGATTATTTATCATAATTATATGATCTAATATTGTGTATTCCATTATTTAGATGTGGACCCTAGAGGAAGGACTGCAGACTATACCAATAAATGTAAAGCATATTTGGATTTTTCTCATATTCAAGATAATGACATTCAAGATAGAGATGGAACACATGTTGAACAACATATAATTATATTGGGATAACTAACTAAGGTTATGAGAAATAAAAATACCTCTATATAGAATCTTAATGCACAATATAGAGGACCAATGTTAGAGCACTTCATTAGATAAAAACCTTCATCATTTAATGGGACTACAAAGACAATTTTAGCTGTGAAATGGATAAGTTCTATTGAAATGATATTTTTCTCCTTGGGAAGTAATTAATGGGAAATGGTTATTATAATAGTTTATTATCTCTCTAGAGATTCATATAAATAGTGTTCATTTAAGAAAAAAATGTAGTGCCTGTGGAATTAGATAACATGAAAATGAATGATTTTAAAGAAAATTTCTTGAAAAAATATTTCTCATACAAACATTGAGCATATATAGATTGAGAAATATTGAGTTAATGAAAAAAGAGGAGAAAATGTATCTATGTATGATGCCAAAATTATAGAAATAAAAATGCATGATGAATACTATATAGGTAACCCAATGCATAATAAGGATTATTTATTTTATGGGTTAAAACCATTAAATTAAATGGAATTGGTGTCCAATAAATTCTCCTCAGATAAAGATATAGAATCATGTAGTATCAAGATATAAAAATAATTATCTATGTATTATAAATTAATGGGAATTAAATTGGAGAATAAAATTACTACAAAAGACACTGATAATGGTAAAAAGGGAAATTTGTATTTTCCCACATGTGAAAGATGTGGAAAGAAACACATGGATAGTTTACTCAAGTGAATAGAATTTTTTGTCATGTATGGAGAGAAACGACACCATGATCATAATTGATGTTAAAATAAAGATTGTATAAATGTGTATTTTTCAAATATAAGTAGGTAAGACACTATAAAAATGAATTCCCAAAGAATCAAAGGGAGATAACTAATAAGATGTTAAAAGAAATAAGGTTAATATTATCCTATTTATATATCCAAAGTAGAATAATTTATTTTCTTGTGTTTTTGGGTTATAAAAAATAAATCACATTATATTATTATTTTTTTAATAATGAAACATATAATTATTGTACTGAGATACTTATTTTTTATGGAGTAGAGAGCATATGTTGAATGGTAAAAATTAGCATAAAAAGTGATTTAGTGGGATATATGATTGAGGAAAGAGAACCCTAAATATATTCTTGTTGTTGAGATAATAATGAATGATATGTCTATAAGATAGTATTGGTGACTATGAAAGTGGTTAGTTATTTTATGGTTTATGTTATCTTTATTGGGTTTACTATATGTTTTATTTATGAAATATACAAATGATTTCATTATTAGTATAATGTATGTTATTATTAATATTTAAGAGATATAATGGTGTTTATATATTTGATATGTGAATAAATGATTAGAAATATGTTGTTTAGGAAAATTTATGTTAATTTGATTTTTTATTGGTCTTTGAATATAGAGTGAAATACATCGGATGGGTCTTAATATTAACAACTTATTTATTGGATTATGTAAAACATAGGATATTATTGATTATTTTAGAAGTAGAATTATCCATATTAGATAACCTGTGCTAACCATTTTGGTTTTAATAATACTTAAAGGTTAAAGAAATTACATATGGATATTTCATTAAAATTTATTCTGGCATAAAATTGAATCTTGAATATCGATCTTCAAGAGTATGAAATTAACTAGAAAAAATATATAAGAACAAAAAAAGGATGATATAGTTCTCATAAAATGGATAGTAATCATGTAATTATATTATCTGTGGTTCTTATCTAAATGATTCTTTATACACGAGAGAAAATTTTCGAAACATAAAAATTTTCATATTAATTTTCATTCTAAAAATTAAATGAAGTTTTGACCGATCATAGATTTATGGTTTTTTTACATTTTTAACATTATAATAATTATGTTATCTATCACACTTCATCAAAACATTATAGTTAGTGTTCACTTCTATTTCCTTGTTTCCCTATATAAATTCCTAGTATGTGTTATCTAAAGTGATCTTTGCACTTCCCATTTTTTATTTTAAAGTTGACGTTTTTTGAATACCTTTCTAATGTAGGATTTCAATAAATAAATTTTAAAAAGTAACAAGCCTTATTTTTCTAAATTATATGTTTTTTAAAGAGAATACTTTGTTCGACAATGTATATGGTTCACCAAATTGAGCATAAATGAAATCATAAATATTAATATTTAAATGATACTACTATAATCTAGTCATTAGAATAGTAGAAATAAATATGATTAACTAAATTATAAAAACATGGTTTTAAATTTATATATAATTAATTATTTGGTGACCAATTATTTGTAAATGTAGATAAAACCCTATTTAAATTAAAGTGAAATATATTTATAAAATGTATTTAAATGCGAATATTGTTTGTTTTATACCAATAACATTAAAAAACAAACTTTTTGAATTATTTTAATGTTATATATATATATATGTTATATATTTAATAAAAGGTTTACAATTCATCATATTGATTTATATTTTACATAGAAATAAATCTAATTTTAGGCTCAAAATATATAATTTTATAAAAAGTTATATTTTATGTAGTTTAATAGCGTACTTGTTTTAAATAAAGTTAATCACATATTTATAAATAATATTTGATATAATAAAAATCATCATTAAAATAGGAATATCACATTTTAATTTTGATTTAGTATTCTTATTTTTTTGATATATTTCATATTTTGATGAATAGTAAAAGATACGTAATTTGAATTAAAAATAATTTTCAGTATATTTAATTTAAAGGGATAAATTACAATCCTGATTGGTTTTAAAGTATAATAATAGAAATTTTAAATCGTTTAATATAATTTATAAAATTTGAAAAAGTTTCGCATTGAATTTGTATATAAAAACATTTCAATCCTTGTAGTATATTCACTTTAAAAACTTGAATTCTCATTCTGTCTATGAGAATAATTTAAAAATAATATTATCAATTTCAATATAATGGATTTAGAAAAATATAATCTATATTTTGAATTATATGGTCAAAATTTTAAAATAGTTCCTAGTAATTTTGGTATTATATGAATAGTAACATTTTCATTCAATAAATAAAATGGGTAAGGGTAAATTTCACAATTAATGGGAAATATTATTATAAATATTAGAAAATTACCCTAACACATGTTATATTTTTATTTAATGAGTTATTTTTTAACAAAATAATCTTTTTTATGATTTTATGGACTCTTTGCGGAAATTATATGAAATTTAGCCATTTATAATATTTTATTTTTTATGAAAGTCAAATATTACATAATAATGTTTTAAATAATTATTTCATTATTTAATAGGTTTTTATTTGTATTATATTCTAAAATTTAATTGTAATAGTAAACATAAAATGTTTATCTTCATCATGATTATTTTTTTGAAGAAATAACTAATGTAATAGTTTTTATAATGTTGATGCAGTAATTGTTCAATTAATTGACAATCCAAATAAATGTAATTATAAATATTAAAATATACATAATTTGACATAATTAATATCATAATTTATTTTTAAATATAACCTATACAAATTAGAGATATATTATAGGTAAGGGTTCTAATATATCATGTTTTTATTAAATTTAAATAATAGAACACACTAAATAGAGTCAAAATTGACATTAATGATATTTTAAAATAGATAATAATTTATTAAATGATATAATATTAATAAAAATATAATATTTTGAAATATAATTGGGATACATTTTTAAATTTCAATAAATATCCTTTTATAGTACTTTTTTATTTTTATAGTAACTATATTATCTCTCATATTGTAAAACTATATGTTGTTATGGTAATAGTTTATGATATTAAATAATAGGTAAAACCAAAAAATAATGGTATGAATGTAACATAATCATGTTTGAATATTTCTGGTCAATATTATTTTGACTAATTATCATATTATATTTGAAATAAATAACTTTTTTTAATTTATGAAGTAATAATTTATTTATATTAATTTAATATTTTTGAGTGTTTCAAAAAGATCCTCTCACCTCATCTATAACTGGACTCCTCCCCACTCACATATTCAATCAACATTGATCCGTATATCTTACAAAACCATTACCATTTCACTTCCC
This sequence comes from Viscum album, assembly GCA_963277665.1. Lineage (NCBI taxonomy): Eukaryota > Viridiplantae > Streptophyta > Magnoliopsida > Santalales > Viscaceae > Viscum > Viscum album. Next base: position 2,105,738,384 of record OY728148.1, read on the forward strand.
AACCACTATATATATTTTTATGTGGTCATGGTCTTCCCAAAAGGAAAAATCTATATCGTATAAGAATAGATCTAATTGATTTATTTTGAATAAAAGGTAATTGTATTACCAACAAAATCATTTTGATTTATTATTCTAAATCATTTTCATATGATTCTACATGATAAAGAAATAAATATAGTAATATATAAAGGATAAGATGTAATTATGACTATGGTATAACCATATTTCTTGATTTATCCATCATATGAAAAATGAAACCATTATTCATATGTAATAATGGCTTATTGTCTCTACATTGTGGTGTAATTTGATTCTCATAAAATATTTACATTGATGGGTATAATATTGGAAATAATAATTATATAAGGTATTTATGACATTATATTTATTTTTCATAAATAATATACCATTAAATTACATATCTTACTACAATTAAAGGAATGATACCATTGCTCGTGTGTGCGTACGGCCTTCCGTCACCATGATGCATTGTGATTCATTTTCCATGTTCACTGTTAAAAAATTATTATAAAGTTCTATATATTAAATAAATATTATATATATTCACATAATATAATTTTTTATATTATGCAATTATATCCAATTCACTAGAACCAGGACTCACATGAAAAAACATGCGCTGTAAAATTATTGCATCTAACAGCAGAAATAAGTGTAATAACGAAATATTATTAAACAATGTGTGGAAAAATATTATAGGTAGATCATATATGAGATCATAATTTTTATTAGGATTTATTTTTATTTTAATAATATTTTTAAAACCAATAATCTAGATTTCACAACATGTGTGGAGGAAATCAGACCTATGGTAAGGGTAATTCAGAATCTCACTATAAATCGGGATTGTTTATGTTTAAATCTTGATTGGGGAATATTTTCATCATTTTCATAGTTTTCCAAAATAATTATAAAATATTTTTACTATTATCATATTAATTATTAATTCCTTTTAACACATGAATATAATTTTTATAAAATGGTTGTAATGGAATAACATTTTGATTTTCCAAATGAGTTACATTTGGAGTTTTATTTTAGAAAATATATAGAATAAATAGTTTTTTTAGCATACCACTTGAGAGTATTTTTATGAAATCGTGAATACATAATGTTTTTAATATACATTTTCATTTTTAAAAAGTTATTTTAAAATCAAAATGATTCATTTATAATATCATGGATTTTCAATAAATGGTTTCAAAGTAAAAAATGAATTTTCACTCAATATATTTTTAATAATTCTATTTTTGTGTTTTCATTGATTTAAAATTAATTTGATTAATCATATTATTAATTATGTTTTATCTATTATGATACCATTTAAAATATTTTATAAATGATATTATGATTAGTTTGAATTTGGATGAGTTATTTTGATAATATTAATGATATATTCTTAATGTATTCACATTTTGCAAACTATTTTTTCTATAATAATGATAATATCATTTATATATTTAATTATTCATATGAGTAATGAATTGGACATATTATGTGATGGGAGGGGTCCCTTATAACCCATAGAGACATCATTAAGTCTCATGAGACAAACTAGTATTCGTATTGGTCGAGGCCTTATCCATTTATGTATTTTTTCCTATATGGAGCCTTGATAGTATGATTATGATGTCCAATAAGTTGCATTCCTTCATTATGAGATTAGTTATCAATTCACATTGTGATTGTTAGATTAGTATAATATTTTTGGTTAAGGTTAATTCTCATGTCATTATTTTTGTAGAATTATTTAAATATCATTTCTTCTCTCCATATTATGCTCAGGATTATGTTTAAATGTATTCTGTATAATTTATTCACCATGAATTAATGTTTATTATTATTTATTCATCATATATTTTGTTTTATTTTTTCCTTTCTCGAGCATTTGTGATCACCCATTTTTTGTAACTCCTTACCCCTAGAAAACTAGAGTCGATTAATTATTTTATTTCATTGGAATGATTATAGTGGATCAAATCCTAATAGACCGATCTGTCAGCCAGTCTTGGAAGACATTATTACCATTATGATACACATAATTAATTTAGAATTGAAATTAAAACTTGATATAATATAAATGAATTTGTATACATGAAATCTCCTGCAATATTTTATTCATTATAACATGGGGAAAAGAAATTCAAAAAAGGGGTGATCTCAGATTATTATAAAAGATATAATAAAAAAAATTTAGGCAAGTAGAATAATTAAGACATGTCTCTTTAAAAATAAACATGGGAATAATATGAATGGAAAGAAATATGTATAAATAATTCCATTTAGCTGATCACAAAAATATTACCATGGACATTACACCAGTTTAATAATCAAATTATTTATCAATTACTAATGTCATAATGAGGGAATGCATAAAGCCGGAAATCATAATCATACCTTCAAGTCCTCGTGCTAATACCCTAATAACCATACCGTCAAGGCCTTATGCCAAGAAACTAGTTTGTCTCATGAGACATAATAATTCATCGAGGGGATTTAGTGCATACATCCCATAACATACTACGTCCAATACATTACTCTTATGACATATGTTAATACATATTCAACACAAACATTCGTATTGAAAAACATGCATACGAAATAATAATACATTACCTATAACCCATGAGTGGTATCAAATTAGCCCATTCACAGTCGAACTGATCATCAACCCTTCAAAAAATTCTATATGGTATAATAGTTGATAAAACTCATTGGAATACATGATTTAGGAAATTATTTTTAAATAGATGAAGATAATTTTAAATGAATATTTTTAAGGATTCATTAGGAAACAATATTTAAACATTTTAATGTGTCCCATAAAACATTGAAAAATTCAAATCATATTCCATTATTATATTATGTGAATAAGGAGTCTATTTAATTGACATATCAATGTGAATTGAATTCACCACATTAAATGTATAATTATTTAACAAGGAATATATATAATTTAAGTAAATTTGAGAAGTGAAAAATTATTTTTACATTGGAAAGTTTAGTTCTCATCGAAAATTAATTATATATGTCATAAAATCAGAATGAAAACATGTATAAAAATAAAAAAATGTGTATTGTATTTAAATTATATTTTAGGCATAAATTATGTCTCATATAAGTTAAATATATCTTTTTTAGAATAATTATAAATAAATATTGTTTTGGTAGTTTCATGAAAATATTGAAGTGATTTTGAACCTAAAATTCATGATTGATTTCATAAATACAGAAATGAACTAATATATTGTGACATGATAAAATGGGTTTTTTATAAAAATAATTATATGTTAAAATTTATTATATAGTGTACCTGATAATGGGTATGAATTTTAAAATTTTCCTTGAATCGGGCATGATTATTGAGAAGAATTAAGAAGGGAAAAATATTAAAACATATAATACCGATAAAAGAAAAAATTAAATGATATGAATATATGATTTTGGAACATAAAAATAGTATTTTTTAGATGTAAAAATAAATTTATAAGCATTACATTTGGGTTAGGATAACGATGGAATAGACCAAATGAAAAATGATGATTTGGGTGGAATCCCTTACCACATTATAATAAATCAAATCATATGACCCGAAATAAATAATCATAAAATGATACATTGAATACTATGAAAATAATCAGATTTATTATAAGATAAATTCATGGGTAGAATACATACACCACACCTAATAATTATGGGCTAGTAAGGAATATGTCACGGAAATGATATTGAGTTGAGAAAACCCTTACAACATTGTACTAAATTGAATCATATGTACAAAAAAATAATACAATGAATAATTTAATACCATTTAAATGAAAGGATTAATGATATTATATAACATATTTTAGTAAACATACACCAAATACAAGAAATTCGTCGGGAATAAATGAAATATCATGGAAATAAAAGTGAGAAGAATACCTCATTACCTTTTATCTGAATGTATTCTACAAATGACCATAACATCATGAATAATAAAATTAAATACATTAATTAACAAATTCATATGATTTTTTAATTTATTTTTATTTATTATAAATTTATTATATTCATATATTTCATTTTGGATGAGTTATAAGATTCAAATTTATTTCATGGGAGCAGTTGTTTCCTTGGTTTTTACGATTAGTATACATGTCTTTGAGTATGGAAGGTTCCACAGAAAAGATATAATTATACATAAGTGAAAGTAAATATATATAATGATAAAAAATAATTTTAAATTTATATCTATATCATTTTTTAAATAGTATGAGGATGAATCATTAAATAACACAATTATTGATAATCATTTATATTAGTTTGTGGGTCTTTCAATTATTATAAACTAGTTTTTTCTATTATATAATGTCATTAATGAATGACGGTTCTAGATTCATTACATAAGTTGTAAGAAATAATTTATAATTCTTATTAAACCATAATAAAAAGTTCATTAGCATCACTGACTATTAAATTAAAGAACGAATCTTCATCATCCACAAAGGTTGTAAATTGGCACCTCGTGGATGATGAATTCTTTTTTTAATGTAAAATATAGAGAGAGAGAGAGATTAAGGATATTGATGAATGTTATAACATCAAAAATATATAATTATATTATATATATTATTCTGAAGATATCATGATATCTTTTTAGAGGATTTGAAGACTACATAATAAAATAAAGAAACAGAAATCAAATTAAAAGAAAAAAATAATGTGGATTTTACCTCGTGAATACATCTTCATGAAATACTATTGAAGGGAAGGGGATTTCATCTATTGGTAATAAATTGGGCTCATAAACATGGGAGAGAATATCGAAGAGTGTCTGTGAGGATGTTTTAGATTCTTTGGGAATAGAGGAGTGAGTATAAGATGGTTGTGAGGGGCGGTTTTGTAGTTGGGGACACGAGGGGATTTCAATTATTTTATTCATTATTTTATTATTTAGGGGAAAGACTCAAAATGGTCTTGATTATTATGAATAAAAATAGTAATAATTTCATGTGATTCTATATCAATGGAAATTTAAATATACCATAACTCAAGCATGGGGTAGAAGTACATTTATTTAGCATTTTTTGGAAGTTATCAAATTTCACTATTCACAAAAAAATTAATGTATTTCAGAAAAATCTAAAAAAATTACCCAATCCATTTTTGATGTGAAAATTAAATTATTATATAAATTTTTTAAAAATAATTTTTTAAATATTATTATTTTAATTTATAATTAAAATTACCATATACTCAAAATACATTATTATTAAAATTGTAATGGATTTTATAATTCACTAAAAATTAACTAAGGTCTCATTAAACTAACCCAAAAGCATAGGACAACAATATTTTGATTAATGAATAAATTTTATTTCAAATAATTATATTTTGAATTTATTTATTAATTATAATATTGATATTAAATATTAATTTCTTTCAAAAATACCAACACTTAATTAATAAATTTTTAAATATTCACTCTCATCTATAAGGATCATAAACATTACTTCTACTTACATGTATGAGGTTAATATTCCTATAGGTACAGTACTATTCATAAGGGTATATTAATATTCATACTGTTAAATTACTAATAATAAATTTCAAGTTACTATTGACCAATAAATATGATTATCCTATCAGATTCTAAATATCTTACTAAAAGCAATCATATATGTCTTTTGTTTTGAAATTGAAAACATATAATTTGAAATGGTGTGTTTAACTGCTTGGTTATAACTATAACAAAGTGTTTTTTCAATAAGACTTGTTTTTTTCTTATAATCTAACTAAAGAATTTAAATAATGAATGAAGATTCATACCATAACATATTGGGGTGTTATATAAATAGTAAAAATATTGGTAATAGAATTTAGTATTTAAAAAAATAATTACAATAGTAAATAATTATTATTTTTCAAATATTTATTTAAATAATATATTGATTAAAATAAAGTTTTTAATAAATAATCAAAAAAAATAATCATTTTAAAATAATCTTTTAGGAAAAAAATATAGTAATACAGTATTTATTTTTAGAAAAACAAATTAAAATTAATTTGAAATATATAGTTTTGAAATATAAGTATTTTTAGTTAAAACACTTAATTTTTAATTATTATATTTCATAACTTATTGTATTTAAAATTATAAAACAAATTACTAGGGAGTTACAATATTCCCCCCTCTAAAAAAATTTCATTATCACAATTCTAAATTTCACATTGGATGTTAATAGTTTATTCATTATAATTTACTTGTTGAAACCCACATTTAAAATATGGTTTATAAAATATCCACTTAATAAGGGGAAAGGGAAATACATAGGTAACTACAATACTACCCATTTTTATTATATAATATTAGTGTGAAGTGAAAATTTATATATAAATGAATTATGTAACAATCATGGTCTGATAGAGAGTGGTAGAGAACAAAGCCATTAAAATGATATCCATCAAAATGTTGTAAATTTTTTTATTAGTGTTGAAAAAATTTATTTCTTAGAAAAATAATATATGGATAATGATTTCATTACAAATTTGTTTTCCTAGAATTGATGGATTCCTTTACTATCTAAATAAGATGTTGTGAAATTTATCTTACTTGGTTAAATTCAATGTCATAAGAATAATATCATTTTGTGGTTGTTATTTTTTTTCTATTTTCACATTATTTCATACACAGATAGTTGAACCTTCCACATGAATTTTTCATGCATGAAAATTCAAATCAACTTGTACATTAAAAAAATCCCATAATTAAACTGTTATTTGTTCCTCTTGTATTTATATATTAACCAAATCTATAATATTAAGGGAAATATAAGATAATTCCACAAAAATAATAAACCATAACATGATGAAAAAAACATTATTCTAAAAAATTCAAATGTGAAACACATAGTTCATCACATATCATTTTGAAAATTACTACCATTATTCAGTAAATGTATTATATATTATGACCCCAAATTTAAAGTATCTATTTTTTAATTCATTCATATTAAATAACTAAAACAAAATATCTTATAAAAATGAATTAAATTTTCATGTCCCATAATATCGATGATATTATAGATATTTATAATAATAACCTAGTTCACCATATGTCCACAGTAAAATCTAATTTGACTTCAAAATATAACACAACATTTTTTCCTAAAAATTTAGTATTTTGTAATGTCTTATAGGATTCCCAAAATTGTGAAATAATTCTAAAATTCCAATAATCACAGAACCACAAATTCCTTTTATAGTACTAACATTCAATATTTAATAATATAAATAGTCCCTAAAATAATGTTTAACCATTAGATTATTTAACTCAAAATTCATGAAAATCAGGACTTCACATTGAATAGTGGTATGAATTTCACCCTTTCCGCATTGTGATTGGGGGTTAATACCCTCCAACCTTGTTGGACGTGACAGGTTGTCACCCAGAATGTAGGTTGACTTTTATCTAAAATAGTATATCTTCACTGAAATATGAAGGACATCCCCAAAATTAGGTGAAAATTATAATTCTTTTAACTAGGATCTTCATTATAGATTTAAGACATAAATTCATGATACATTTATTTCAGCAGAGGTAATTCGTTTGTCTTGAGGTTATCCTATAGAATATTTCATTTACTTGAGTAATGTAAATGTCCCATTATGTAAAATAACTACAAATTGTTTATTAGGACTAGTTTTATTACATTCCATTTTACTATTCATATTTCTATTACAATTCTTTGATTTATATTTTTCTTTCCCACACATAAATCATTTCTCTCATCCTTTGAGACACTTTACTGGGTGTCTCGTTCCAAATTTATGACATACTATATGTGGATATTTCCTTTCATGATGATCTATACTACTATAGATCTTATAGAACATCCATTTTTATTACATGAGGGTTTGTGAGTTATTAATGGTATATGATGCTAATGAAAATTTGGGAACACTAGATAGGCATGAACACGATTTATTTCACTACTATCATCATCCTATTTGTTTTCTCATCAATACAACCTTTTCTATTATTATCAAAATTTACATGAATCTTTTGGATCCACATAATGACTTAAACTATAAAAAAAATGACAGTCACAATAGTCAGAGTTGGATATATTTATATTCATTTATATAATATCATGACACAAAATGTTTTACCTAAAACAACATGTGTTTAACCTAGGTTATTAATTTTAAATATATATTCAAATCCATATTAATGTGTTACAAAGATAATATAACTTATCTTAAGAATATACCCCATGATTGTCCAAATAAATGTGCAGTATAGACTGTTATCGTGTTGTTGGATTCACCAAGCTAGGCTTGAAACACCATGTCAGAGTAGTTACTCTTCGATAAATCATTGCTAGAACCACATTCTATAGTAGTAACAATATATGGATGTATTTTCTAGGAATATCAAAATAATATAAAACTTCACAAAATTTTCATATTTAATTGTATTCTTATACCCAAAGTCTATATTATAGTTATCTCCCCTAATCTATGTTTTCTTAATATTGTTTCCATGGATACTACAAAACATCCTCTTATATCAACATTAAATCCCCGAACACACAATCCTAGATTTCATGCATTATTTTATTTATTTGTAATGTTTACAACAAATCAAATACCAAAGGGCCAATCAATTGAACAGTCTTAGAAGACTATATTACATTCACGATACTGATAATAAATTGGGGAATGAAATTAAAACATTATAAAATATAAAATGAACTCCATCCATGAAAGATTATTCAAAATATTATTTATCATAACCTTGGGAAAAACATAAGAAATGGGTTAGATCTAATTCATAATAAGGATTACCAATTTTTTGGAAGTTATCCTAAATATATACATTTTCAGGGAAAATATTTAAAATCACATTCTATTAAATATAAATTTAGGCATAATATGGAAGAATTAAATTTGTGTAATTAATTCCATATAAATAATGACATAAAAAATTACTAGGGATATTATAAATGTCAAAAAATGAATTGATTTCTCTTTTACTAATACCGTAGTGAGGATTATGTAATGTCAGACATCAAAATCAAACCATCAAGGCCTTGTACCATGACCATAATAACCATATCGTCAAGGCCTTATTCCAAGACACTATTTTGTCTAATGAGACCTACTAATTTATTGAGGGCTTATATAAGGCCCCAACCATGACATAATAATTACAATACATTCTTCGTGTTAAAAGTGTGATACATAGAAAACATAATTAATCTTATTGAAAAAATAGCATACAAAATGTGAATAGGATAACTATAACCCATGAATGTTAGCAAATTAACACATCCACTATCAACAAAATCATCAGACCTTCTATAACCTATTTTATATGGAATCATAAGAGAGAAAACTCAAAGATGTAAAAAATTAGGAAACATATGTTAACATAGATGATGTTACCTTTATTTGAGACCACTAAAATATTCATGAGAAAATAATAATTAAACATTCCAAAGTGTCCCATTCCACATTGAATCTTTCAAATAATAATCAATTAGAATATAATTATAAAAATGAGTCTTTTTATATGATATATAAAATGTAATTACATAAATCACATTGAAGGAATAAGTATTGAAGAAGTCATATATATCATAGAAGTAAAAGTGATATGTGAAATATCCATTTTACTTTGTAAAGAATAGTTCCTTTAGAGAATCATTTATATTTTTCATAAAATGACATTGTAATATTTTATATTAAAAAAATGGTATGGATAGTGATATTATTTTTGGAGAATAAATAATGTCCCATTAATATGTAATCATGAAAAAATAATTTTTTAAGAAGCTTTAGAAAAAAAAATCATTCTATATCTATTAAATGAAAATATTGAAGGGATTCTAAATCAGAACGACATGTTTGTTTTCAAAATACTATTAATTAAACAAGACAGTTTTACATGATAAAATTTTTGATATTATAAAAATAAATATTGTTTAAAACATATTATATTGTGCACTTGAAAAATGGTATGAATTCGAGAAGTTCCCTCAAATTAGACTTGTTTATGAGGATGAATTAAGAATTGAACTATTTTAAAAAATATAATACCGATAAACAAAAGATGAAATAATATAAATATATGATTTTGGTACCTAGATAAATGATATATTATTTTTATAAAAAAACAAATAAGAGTTACATTTGGGTATGGAAAGTGAGGGAATAACCTAAATGAATAAAAGAATGTTCATGTGAAATCCCATACCTATTTTTAATCAATCGAATCATATTGTCAAAACTAATTATCATAAAATTATACATCAAATATCATGAAAATAAATATATTCATGTTATGATACATTATTAAGTAGTATACATACAAGAAACATAAAAATTAGGGGAGATTAATATAAGTCCACTACCATAAACATTACATAATAATGAGTTATTTCAACAATTCACATTTTGGATCATTTCAAGATTATAGTTTTATATAATTCATCAATAAATTATACATAACATCTCAGATATTACAAATTATACACTTATAATCTATCAACTATCTTCCACTTCAATAAAACAACACAAATAAAACAATAATAATTTTCTTGATATAAATCTTCTCGGATTATTTATTTCTCTAAGCCTTCCTTATACCTTGTGAAAAACATTTAAAAAATATGTGATGAGCATAAAAATATCACTATGGGTTATAGAATAAGGAAATTAAACCTTAATCCATCAATCAATAAAAATCAATAAACTCATATATTTCTATCATAAAACAAATGTTCTTTAACATGCCTCATTAAATAAAAAGATTTGTGAGTAACACATAGAAATCATAAATCATAAAGGTAACTTGTAGAATCCATAACATACATCCATTGTAGCTTTCATTGTAACATATGAAGTAATTTTTGGAATACCCAATACAATATATTACCTAAATATATTGGGAGTAAAATTAATGTTTACCTCTGTCGCTTTACCCAATGCATTGGAGAGCTGTCTCAAGCTCCCCCGCCCTAGGTTTATTACGGAACCACCCATATTTGGTTTATCACATAAACACCTGTCACATTTCTAAGTAACATTAAATAATTATAAACCAAATAATATTGAAATTATCAAAATTTCAATAATAAATAACAAGAAATAAATTCAAGATATTAAAATATTCAATCCATTTAAAAAAATACATTTGAATCATTTAATAAAGATATTTTTTAATCAAGGTTCTACATAACAAATTGAAAAAATTTAAGGAATTATAATTTTTTACAATAATTTACAAATAAATAAATATGTAAAAACATTTTGAATACATGTACATTAATGAGATATTTTTAGAAAAATAAATCATTTAAAAATTAGAAACTGATTTTTTAGTTAAACAGTCCCATACAACTTCAGAAAATACTTAAATGACAATTATAAAAGAAAAAAATTATACAAATATTATAATATCATGATAATATGGAAATTCATGATATTATATGTAAAATGGAATTATATACACCATAAAATATAATTTTTGAAAAATAAAAAAGATGTCTCCATGAAATATATATTAAGATAAAATCCCTTACAATGATCATATCCTTAGATTAAAGAAAAATAAATGAAATAATTAAGTGTGAGGAATATAAATACACACGATATAAGTAAAAATTTAGTGTAAAATAACAATAGGTCATTATTAAACATTCTTGAAAAAAAAACCAATGACCCGGATATTTAGCTCAATAAAAAGAGATATTATTATGATTTCCATTAAAATGTTCCTGTAAATGATGTAAGAATTTATCAATGGGGTGACTATGTGTAACAAAAATATTTACGCACTATGGGAAGTGGAAATTACAACATAATTCAATTATATGTTATTACACACATAATATTGGCATCATATAATCAATGATGTAAACGTAAAACCCAATTAGTGGAAATTGAGTTTAGAAATTCCCTTACCAAAGAATTGTAGCTTAACGACATGTCATAAAAATTCAAAAAATGAGTTGAGGAGATATAAAAGGGTATCACATAATTTGGACATAAAATTTATAGAAATAACTATATTTAAGAACATATCACGATATATTAAATTGGAAATTAAAGGACATAACATAGAAAAAATCATTGACTAATAGAGGATGGTGAAAGGTTCCATTACATTGAGTCTGACTTATCTCGTTCATTTTTTATATCCCTGATTGATAAACATAAGGTAAATGTATACATGATTCATAGAAGTTTTCATGTTTATTATTCATTTTATATTACTTATAATCATGTTTTAAAAATTACATAATTACTTAAGGCCATATCAGTTGTTTTGTTGTCATTCTGTACATGAGTCATAAATGAAATAGATATAATTACAAATATCCAAGTGGTCAAAATTACATTATCTCAATATTAGTAGTAATTATTTAAATGTCATATATATCCAGTATATAAATATATTTAAAATATTCCGTAATATTTTATGATAATAAAATAAATAAACCGTTCATGGTGACGGTAGACCTTACATACGCATAAACGCAACATTCATTTATTTTTCATAATATCGAAACAAAAAATAAATGATAAATATATATATAAAACATCAATTATAAAATCATATGTTATATATGTTACATAATTTCATTAATTTCAACCTTTATACGTTCCATGAATGGCATGAACAAGTAATATCACTTTGAGGTGCAGTAGTCTCCACTTCCTCAAAAGAAGTTATAGTATTTACACATTATGGAAAACATAAAGGTGTTTTGTAATGAAAAATTACCAAAAAATATAAACAATATAAATATTATATGTATCATATATAACTATAGTGACATCATTATGGACACCATGAGAGGTGGTAGGAGAAAATTGAACAATTATCATTTCGTCAGGCAGTAGTTCACTTTACTCAGAAACATTATGTCTGTATCCATTAGATGGATGTATGTGTAAGTATTTTTTTTAATAATTATATTAAAAACACCCCATTATGTTTAATATGATGTTTTTTATGTAAAAACCAAATATGAAGACCATATGGAGTGGGTGAAGAAAATCAATGAAAAAATATGAGAGAAGAAATTACCTTTAAATCAGGAATCTTTTATTGATTTGAGCCATAATGCTTTCTTGAATTCTATTATTCCGAAGAGAGGGATTATCATAATAATTGAGTGATTTTGGGAGATTATTTTAGAAGAATATAGAAAAGAAAATGGTCTTTAGAGGAGTGAGTTCTGTGGGTAGAAGTGGTGGCTTATTATTAGGGGGAGGAGGGAAAATTTAGGAATGTGTAGAAATATTAATTTATTGTAAATTATTCTTCTTCTAAAAATAACTCCAAATTACATTTGGTATAATCTAAGAATAATATATGTCTAAATCAATTCATTCAATAAGAATTATTTATGTTTATGATATATTTGAATCCTTATCATTTTTTATTTGACCCTTTTTTACATTAAACATTTTATCAAGCATTTAACACTTTGAGAATAAAAATAGTCACCAAAACATGAAAAAAGTTAAATGTAATTGTAATTATTACAATTTTATACTTATAATAATCATTTGGATGAATATTTACTTTATTGGGAGTATTATAATATTTAATAATATATTTTATATTTTAAAACTTAAATTATGTCAATTTTGACACTATTCATATCATGAATTTTTTCATTAATAAAATAATAATATGTCAATAGAATCCCATAATGACTTTCAAGGAATAAAAATAATAAAATTTAATTTAATTTTATATTTATAATATAATTTATTTGAATAAGTAATTAATGAAGCAATCACTTCATCATCATTGTGTCATTATTAAAATTATTTTTTTAATATATAAATTTATAAATAAATTATAATGATGTAGGAAATATTTTTATCTTTTTAGTGACTATATATATCATAATATTTCTCTTATATAAATTCATATAAAAATATTTTTCTAAAAGATGCATGTTTATGTTATTTTTCTTTTTATTTTAAATTATTTATTATATAATTTAATTATCACTCCCATTTGGATCCATGGGGTCCAAAAATAGACCCAAGGTCGGTCTTGATTATAAATATCTCATCCAAATGTATTATGGAATGTGGTGGTGTAGTTTAATATTATTATAATATTATTTTTTACCCTTATTAACCATATTTAGCATTTTACCATAGTAAAAAATACAATTAAGGAAGATATTATTCATAGTATCCAAAAATAAAAGGTACATATTACAATTATTAGACACTGTGATTCAAAATATAGAATTAATTTTACAAAATTCAAAATAAAAATGTTGTAGTAATTAAATTAAAATTAATTCAGGTTGTCTAAAGCAGATAGCGTGTATTTATAATGTAATAACAATCAAAACATTGACATGTGATTTAGTCTGATTTCCAAGTGAAATTAAATAAAATTATGAAAATTGTATTAAATGATAAAAATATATTCCATTTATACGTTAAAACTATTAAATAATATTATTCAACCATTCAAATTATCTCAATGGAAAAAGTGGGTTTCAATTAAAAATTAGCATATTTGTACAATTAATCAAATGAAGATAGCTATAAGAAAAATATAAAAAATTCATACAATGTAAATTTTAATTTCCCAAATATTTATTAGAATTTTAGTTTTTATAATGAAACATATATAAGATGCTAAAACTAAATTAAATAAGGGTTCTCTATCAAAAAGAAGTAAAACTGCTTTTTTTAGAAAAAATACTTCTTTTATTTGTAAAATTGAATTTATTCATATATCACAACTAAAAAAAATTTAAGTTGAATTTATAAAATTTAGTTTAATATATAAAATATATTTCCCATTAAATGAGAATCTATAACTGGTGATATGATTTTATAAACAAAATTAATCTCTAATTAAATATGTTTTAATAAAAAGACATCATTTATATTCAATTGGTTTATATTTCCATTTATAAAAAATTAAAAAACTAATGAAAATTTTTTTAAACAGTTTTAAAACATATTTCAATATTTATAAGATAATATTAATTCCCTAAATTCCAATGGGTAGGTATTAAAATCCTTTTAAAATAATATATTTTTTATTATATTTTAGTATAAGTCAATGTTGTGTTCTACATAAGATCTCGCAAAAAAACATTGTGGTCTGTCGAGTATGAAATTGAACAAAGTGTCACCTTTAATGTAAAATTAATATCTTATTTATAAATATTAATTGATATGAAAAATTATTATTCTATAAAACAATAGGTTGTTAAAATTATGGAATATATCATAGAAGTGAAATTGAGTTGATAAAACCCTTACTGGTTTGTAATCAATTCAATCGTATGTCCAAAAATTAATAATCATCCAATGAATCATTTATTAACCTAAATATAAAGGGATTCATGATATTATATATTAAATTTTAGTATACATATATCCCATAAAAAAATAAGTGGTAAATAATTGAAATATCATGGAAATAAAAGTGAGATGAGAAAACCCTTACGTAAGGACTAAATGTATATTGGACATGACCTTGACGTCTAGATTAATAAAATTAAATCCATTTCGTTACAAATTAATTTTCTTATATATACATTATTTATTTATTTTTATTTTATGACATTTATTTATGGCCTTTTGGATGAGTTATAAGAATCAAAATTATTTCTCGGCAGTATTTGTTTCTTTCATTTTTACAGTTGGTATACTTGTATATGAGTATAGAAGTTCATGAGTAATGGATATAATTATATAGAATAAAACTAACTTATTATTAATTATAAAAAATAATTTTAAATGTTTATATATATAATTTGGTTGCATGTAAATTTCATTAATCATTAGACAAGACATTTAGTAATAAATGTTTAGATTTTTTTGGAGGTATTTCGATTATTATGAACTATTTTTGTTCTATATTAAAAATCATGTATAAAATATGGTTCTAGAATAAATAAGGAAGATATAATAAATATTTTAGAATATTGTTACACCATAACAAAATTTCATTATTTTCCTTGAAAAATAAATTCATTAAAAAAATTCATTGTCCACGAAGTTTGTAAATTGACACCTCCCACACGATGTTTTTTATTTTTAAAAAAATAAAAGAGAGAGAGAGAGAGAGTAAGGATATTGACGTTATTTATTTTTTAAAAATAATATATCTAAAATAATTTAGTTATCTAGATCATATGGGGAGAGGATATGAGGAGAAGATAATAAAATAAGGTAAAATAAAATATCATTAAAACAAAATAATGTGAATTTTACCTCATGGATACACCTCCTTGAAAAACTCCTTAAGGGATAGGGTTTTGGTCTATTGGAAAGACCACGAGCTCCTAAAAGCAGGTAGGTACAATTTACAGTCTTTTAGAAGATTTTTTAGAAGCATAATGTCTTATAGGTGTTAGGAGAAAAGGGGGTGATAATGGTATTTATAATGGAGGAGATGAGGTTTTTCCATTATTTTATTCATTATTTTTTTAATTTGAATCAAGACTATGAATTATCTTCATTAATGTGACAAAAAACACTAATAGGTGAATTAGAGTTCAAAAAAAGATTCATTTACATCATCTATGACTCAATCATGATGTATAAATACATTTATTTAACTTATAACGTAAATTATCAAATTTCACTATTCACTAAAAATTCATGTATTTCAGAAAAATCCAAAATATATCACACTAACCATGCTTCCATGTATAGAATAACAAAATGAACTCTATTTCATGAAAATATTTTTCTTATTGTTATAAATTTAATTTTTAATTAAAATCACCCTTTGCTTGAAAAATATATTTTTTAAAATTTTATTTGATGTTATAATACCCTAAAAAATAATATATGGTATCATTTCTGAAAATCATAGGACAACAAAATATTTATTTTTGAATCTGTTTTATGAAAATGAACAATATTTTAAATTAATTTTTTAATATTAAAATTGTAATTAAATTTTTATTTCTAAAAAACACTTAATAATTAATTTTTTAAAATTTAACTCTCTTTTAAAAGATACCTAAAATTAAAATTTACTTATATGGGTGTTTATATTATTCATAATGGTACATTACTATTCTTGATGGACAAGATACCATTCCTAAGGTTATATTTCTATTCATAAAGTTCATATTACTATTGACCAAAAATATTGATAATTCTATCGAACTCTAAATATCCTACTGAACGCAACCATGTATGACTGATTTTTGAAACTCAAAACATTGATGTGGAAAAATAACCTTAAATTTCAAGGTTTTAACTATTACAAATTTTTGATTTTGAATGAATTTATTTTTTTCATATAAAATATCAAATAAATGGAAATTATGTATGAACAAACATATCATAACTTTTTAGGGTTTAATATTAGTAGTGAACATATTTGTAATATAGTTTAGTAATTTTCAAAATAATCATAATAGAAAATATATATTATATTCCTAAAATATTTAATTAATTAATATGTTGATAAAAATATATTTTTTAATAAATTATCAAATACTTATATTAATTTTAAAATATTCCTTTACGCAAAATAACACATTATGTAGTATTTTATTTTAGAAAATAATTTAAAACTAATTAGAACGAAATAAATTAGATATTAATGTATTTTTAATTATAAAAACTATATTTTAAATTATTATTCGTTAAAACTTTTTGTATTTAATATCATAATAGATATTACATGGGTGTTACATTAACCCCCATAGAATAGAATTGTGTCACTGTAATTAAAAATTCAACTTCAAATGTTAAATGTTGAGACATGAAAATCCCCTTATGGAATGCCACATCCGAAATAGTGTCTATAAATTATATTATTCATAAGAGGGATGTTAAAGGCATATGTAACTAAAAACTACCCTTTTGAATAGGATAAAATATGTTTGAAATAGAAATATGTATATATGATAATGATGTAACCTTAATATTCTTATTGAGTGTGACGGAGAACATGGTTATTAGAATGTAATCTGTTACCAAGTCATAGATCTTTGGATTAGTTAAATGAAAATTTATATCTCATAAAAAATTACATGGTTAAATTTATCATTTCATAGTGTTTTTCCTTGAATTGAGGGATTCATTTACTATATATAAAATAACATGAAAATTTAAACATACTTGTTTACATTCAATGTCATAAGAATAATATCATCCTTTGGGAGTGCTTTGATCTTTCATCACTTTATTCATTATAAATGTAGATGAACATTGAAGCTTAATTTTTCATGCCTGGTGAATTTGAATTATCTTCAATTTATCACAAATCCCATAAATGTTAAATTATATTTTACTCTTGTCTTCATTCATTCACCAAATCAAACATTTCTAGTATAATATATGATAATTCCCATATAATAATCAACCATTACATGATGGATAAAATCGGTAATATAAAAAATTAAAATGTGAAACACATATATCATTTTGTAAATTACTATAAATTTTAAAAAAAAATTCTAGACTATGACCACAAATTTATAAGAAGTTTTTCATAAAGTATTAAAAATGAAATCGCTAACTCTTAATCAATTATATGAATTATTTAATTTCCCCTATCATGTAATCTCCAAGTTATTCTCCCCATTTCCATAAATAACTTATTTCACCATATTCCCACAATAAAATAAAATTTAAATACAATATATAATTCAATATTTATTCCACAAAATATTTAATTTACAAATTTAAAATTGGATTCTAAAAACTATGATTGACTTCTAAAATAACATTAATGATTTATCTTCAAAACCATTTCACAATACCAATGTTATATATATAATAAAATAATAATCCTATAAAATAAAATTTAGTAAATAAATGTTTTAACTACAAATTCATGATAAGAAGGAGTTCATATAGAATAGTGGTAGGCATTTCACCCTTGTCACCCTTTGAATGTGGGTTAAGACCACGAGGCCTTTCATAACGTGATGGGTTATTATCCAACATGTGGGTCAGCCTTTACATAAAACTGTATATATTCCAAAAATAAATATGATGGGAATCTCAAAAATAAGGCCAAACACTAAACATTAGTTTAACATGGATCATCCGTACAACCTCAATACATATATACATAATACATTTATTTCAACATTGGGTCTCCATTGGTCTTGAGGATTTTCAATAGAATAGATAATTGAATCTGAAAATTCCTAGGTACTTTTACGTCAAACAACTATAAGGATTTTTAAGACTATTTTTATTACCATCCATTATATTGTTCATCTTTTTATAATAATTTTTTGGCTTATATCCTTTTTTCCAACACATAAAAAATTTATTCGATACATTTAGACACATTCATGGGATCCTTTTCTCATATTTCTAACAATATGGCAGTCAATCATTATTTTCACCATGGTATCCACTGTTGGAGCTCTTAGAAAACTGCATTATTCTCTTATTTGATGGGTTTGGGAGTAGCTTAAGGAAAATGTTGTTAATGATAATTTATGAAAACTAATTATACATTTAAAAGATATTTTTCACACCTATCATCATCCCATTTGGTTTCCCAACACCATCACCACTTACATTATAATCAATTTTAACATGAGTCTAACCGTTTTCTTCCTTTTACTAAGACTAGACATCATATTTTGAGTAATAATAGTCATAGAAATAAAACATTACAATAATATATAAAAAATCAAAACTCCTTATTTTCAATCTAAAACACCATATGTTTAACATAAATTATTCATTTTCATTATATATTCTAAAACATAACAATGGATTGTAATGAATATGTGATTTATCGTAAGTATATCCCACATGAGTCTCACGCCAGGTGTGCAGTAAGTCATGTATTCATGTACTAGGATACCCATAGTTAGGCATGAAGCACCTTTTCACAGTTATTACTCCTTGGTATATCTATACTAAAACCACATCCACTTTTATTATCAAGACATTCACATATTTTCTAGGAACATCCACATAATCTATATCTAAACAAAATTCTAGGATTTTTATTTACTCTTTTCCCGAAATATTATCTTATGGTTATGATCCCTACTCTATGATTTATAAATCTAGTTTCCATGGTTTCTCTTAAACATTTTATGATTATGACTATAACACTACGTCCCCAGATTCATAGAGTTAATGCATTATTTTATTTCATGGGGATGATTAAAAAGATTGAATTCACAAATGAATGATCAGTTTAGCATTCATTGTTGACTATATTAAATTCATGATACCATTAATAAATTTAAAAATTATATTTCAATATGATAAAATATAAAATGAACAGTATCCTTGAAATATCAATCAAAATTGTATTCTTCATAATCTTGGGAAAATAATCCTAAGAAAGGGATGTGATTATATGCTCAATAAGGAATAGAAATTCAAAGAAAGATATCATAAAACGAAAAATAAAGCATGTGTAGTTGTGTTTTGGATTAGTGGAAAGCGCTGCGTGATCTTACATGAAATATGGGGGTTTAAAACTCACGGGGATTAGGACTGTAGTAGTACTGTAGCGTAATGTAACATCAGTAACACTATAGCTTTTACAGGCTCTATAGCGGTGGTGGGTCACTTTAGCGGAAGAAGGTTACTATATCAGTGGCGGGTGCTGTGCGGTACTGTAGTAGATGGTACTGTAGCAGTACAATTCATATAATCGGCCTTGGGATTCAAATTTGGGCCTGAAATCCATATAATTGTATAAATGACCACTGGGCCTTCGATGTATGTAGTGGGTCTCCCTCTACCCTGTTTAAATAGTTCATTACATTGCTTTATTAATAAATGAGGCTTCAGACCTGACATAAAAAATAGGCATGTGGAATAACAAAAAAACAAGCCTTTAAAAATAAACATGGGCACTCTATGGAAGGAATTAAAAACAAGTAAATAATTCCATATAATAGATCACAAGAAAAATTTAAATTTAAATTATAATAGTCAAATAATCACATGATTTATCAATTACTAATATCATAATGAAGGAATGTATAATGTTGGACATCATAACCATATAATTAAGGCCTTTTAACAAGACCATAATATCTATATCATTAAGGCCTTGTTCCAAGACACTAGCATGTCTCATGAGACCTACCGATCTGTCAAAGAGATATAGTGGGCACCTTACATCACATAATATGTCTAATAAATTCCTCAAATATAATTGGTGATACATAGAAAAGATATAAATTTTTATTGAAAAACAAGCATAGGGAATATAAAAACATGTACTATAATCGATGAATGGTTTAAAATTAGTACATTCATAGTAAAACAGACCATCAAAAATTATACAACATATGGTATATTGTATAATCAAATATAATCATCAATGAAGTAAAAAATTCATAAATATATGAGTATATAAATGAAGATAATCTTAAATGATAACATTGAATGATTAATGAGGAAACATTCAACAAACATTCCAATGTGTCCCATTCCACATTGAACAATTCAAATAATAATCCCCTAAAATATCCTGAGATTAAATATTATGTTTATATGATATATCAAATAGAATTACATAACGCACATTCATGGAATAAGTGGATACCGAGGCCTATATATCATAAAACCATAATTGTTATATGAAAAATTATTTTAACTTTGGAAAGATGATTTATTTATGAAAATCATTAATATTTGTCATAAAATTAGATTATAAACATGAATATATCATAAAAGAATTTGGATCAATATTTAAATTATTTTTAGGCATAAATTATATCTTATTGATTTTAAATCTATGAAGATTATTTTTTATGAATCTTTAGGAATAAAATTTTTTGTGCGGATTGAGAAAAATATAGAAAGGATATTATAGTGGAAAGGCATGTATATTTTCCTAAAACCATAAACTAACCAAGATTTTTTTACATGTTAATATTTTTTATTTTATAAAATTAATAATGGAATAAAAAAATAAATATTTAACTTCAAAATTGGTTTCATTTTGAGAAGTTACCTTGAATCGGGATTGCTTATTGTGTAGAATAAAGAGGTGAACTATATTAGAAAAAATAATACTAATAAAATAATGATTAAATGATGTGAATATCTGATTTTGGGACATAATAACTAGAAAAAAATATGTACAATGAAATAAATAAGCAATACATTTTGGGTATGGGTAGTGACAAAATAACCTGAATGAAGAAGGAAGGTTCGGGTTGAATCCCTAAATAATTTAGAATCAATGAAATCATATATCCAAAAAATTAATAATCATAAAATAATAAATTTAATAACATTGAAATTAATATATTAATTATATGATACATAATTTGGATGAATATATATACTACACATAATAATTATGGGTGAGTAAGGCATATCACACTGAAATCAAAGTTAGTTGAGAAAACCCTTAATATTTTAATTCATTGAATCATATGTCCAAAACAAATAATCCAATGAATCAATTAATAAAATTAATATAAAGTAATTTATGATATTATATATACAATATTCAGTATATATACACCACATAAGAGAAATCCGTGGTGAATAGTAGAAATCTCCAGGAAATAAAAGTGAGATTAGATGCCCCTAACCTTATGTCTAAATGTATTAAACACTTGACCTTAACATCCTGAATAATAAAATTAAATCCATAAAATAAATAATCAATGAACCTAAATATATTTAATTTAATTATTATTAATTTATGAAGATAATTTGTGGCCTTTTGGATGATTTATAAGATACAAATCGATTTATCAAGAGTGTTCACTTCCTTGGTTTTCAAGGTCAGTATATGTGTATATGAGTATGGAAGTTCATGTGGAATGGATATAATCCTCCATAATTGAAATTATATATTATTAATGAAAATAAATTGGTTTAAATGTGTATATATATCATTTGGATTCATATTATGAGGTTAAATCATTAGATAAGATATTTAGTGATAGATGATTATATTTTTTTTGTGGTATTTCGATTATTATGAATTAGTTCTATTCTATTACTCAATATCATATATATAAATATAAATATATATATATATTTTTTATATTTCCAGAATCATTAAATAAGATATAATACATATTTTATAATATTTTACAACCATTAATATGTTTTCATTAACATCATTTAGACGATATTGATGAACATAACATCATTATCCCCGATGGTTGTAAATTAGCACCTCCTGAACAATGATTTGTTTTTTATATAAGAGAGAGAGAGAGAGTAAGGATCATGATGATAATTGATCGATAAAAGTTATATAAATCCACTATTTAGATTATACTAGATTAATCATGGTAATTTAGTAATATGAGGTTAGGAGAATATAATAAAATAAAGTAACTTGAAATCAAATTTAAACAAAAAGGTTTTGAATTTTACATGTGGAATACACCTCGATGAATAAGTCTTTATGGGAAGTGGTTTTGATATTTTCGTAGGACCAAGCGATCATGTACATTGGAAGAGGCTATAATAGTGTGTTTTTTCAGATTATTTATAATAATATAGGCATAGAGGTGTAAGTAGTACAGGGGAGTGAGGTGTAGTTTTTATAATGGGGGAGAGGAGGGTTTTGTTATTATTTTTATCATTGTATTATAATTTTTTCTCATTGCTATGATTAGTCTTGAAAGTTATTACTAGAAATAGTAATAAGTGCATGCGAGTTCTAAATAATGGACATTTATGTTATCCAACAATTATGCATGATTCAAAAATTTATTTATTTATCATATTTTGTAAAAATAATGAACACCATTATTCACAAAAAAATCAAGAATTTCAGAAAAGTCAAAAAAATCCACCCTAAACCATTTTCAATGTGTAGAATAAAAAAATGAACTCAATATTTTGAAAATAGTTTTATAAATATTATTAATTTAATTATTAATTATAATAATCTTTTAATTAAAAATTACACTTTTTAAAATTGTAACTAATTTTATAATACATTAAAAATTAACAAAGGTGACATTAAATTATCCCAAAATACTAGGACAAAAAATATTCATTTATTATTAAATTTTATGATAATGAATTATCTTTATATTATTTTTTTAATTATAAAATGGAAAATAAATATTTAATTCTAAAAAAATACCAACACATAATTTTAAAATTTTAAAATATTCACTCTCATTTATATGGAGCCAAAATTTTACTTTTACTTACATTGGTGATGTTACTATTCATAATGGTACATTACTAATCAGAGGTGTAAAATTACTATTCATAATGGTTCATTACTATTCATAATGGGTCTAGTTACTATTGACCAAAAAAATAAGTTTATTCTATAATACTCTAGACATCATACTTAACAGAACAGTGTATGTCGATTATTATAAATTCCAAACACCGAAGAGGATAAATTATGTTTAACAACTATGTTATAACTACAATAGAGTGTGGTTTTATAGAGATTCAGTTTTATGTACATATAATCAATTTAATTAATTGAATATATGTATGAACAATCATACTGTAACATGTTTGGGTGTTAAATTAATAGTGAACATAATCATAATTTAATTTGGTATCAATCAAAATAATCATAATAGTAAACATATATTATTCTTAATATATTTAATAAAATAATATACTGTTAAACTGAATTTTGTAAATAAATTTCAAATACATAAATTCATTTGAAAATATTATTTTACACAAAATAATACAGAAACATATTATTTGTGTTTTGGACAATATTTTAAAATAAATTTTAAAGATATAAATTAGAAATATATATATTAATAATTAAACCACATAATTTAAAATTAAATTTTTAATTACATGTTTTATTTAAAATAATATACAAGTTACAGGGTTGTTAAATTATCCCCCACAACATAATTGTTCCTCACAATTCGGAACTGTACATGGAGAGATAATGATTGATACTTGAAAATTCCTCTAAAGAAACCCACATCTATAATAGGGTTTATAAAATATTCTATTCATTAGTCGAAAGGTATAGTTATAGCTCACTACAAAAATACCTATTAAAATAGGATAACATTAGTGTTAAGTGAAAATATGATCATATAAGAATGATATATCCACCATGTTCTGATGGAGTGTTACAGAGAACATGGTTATCATAATTTATCTGTCAGAAATCCATAAATCTTATGACTGGTTAAAAGAGAATTGATTTATCTGAATAAAAATACAGGGATTTCATTTATGTTACAAGAATTCTTCCCTATAAGTGATGCATTCCATTAATATCAACATACACAATTAGGATATTAAACAAATATATTTAAATTTATTATCATTATAATTATATATTCTTTTGGTTGTGGTTTGATATATTTTCACATTATTCCATATAAATATATATGAACATTAAATTTGTATTTTTCATAACTGAATAATTTGAAACAACTTATACAAATCAATGATCCCACAAATGTTTTAATATATCTCCCTCTATTATTTTTTAATTAACAAAATCAAAAAAATTTAATAAAAGTTATGATAATTCCCCAAAAATAATAAACTATTATATGATGTAAAAGAACTTTAATATCAAAAATTTATATAGGAATCCCAATGTTAATCATAGATTATTTTTTAATTAATATCATTCTTCAAAAAATTATTCTAGACTATGACCCCAACATTTCAAGTATTTCTTCATAATATCTTCCAAATGACATTGATAACTCTTAATATCATATACCAAATATTTAATTGGCCACATCACATAATTTCATATATATTTAATCCAATTTGATAAATAAACTAGTTCACCATTTTTCCCTAGTAAAATAATATTTTTCTTCAAAATGCAATTCAATTATCCTTCCCCAAAATATTCTATTTAACATTTTCTTACAGGATTTCAAAATTATGAACATATTCTGAAATAACATTAATCACATAAGCACAAAATCATTTACAATCCCAAATTTATCTATTTAATTAAATAAAATATCTGTAAAATAAAATTTATCGATCGAATGTTTCAATAAAAAATTCATGACAACAATGACTTCAGGATATATGGTGGTAGGATTTTCACCCCTCTATCCCATCGATTGTGGTTTAAAACACCACAACCTGGCTGGACATTATAGTTTGTTAACCCACATGTGGGATGTCCTTTAACTAAATAAATATAACATCCAAAAAAAATAAGATGGACATCACCAAAAAAAAGTCAAACACTAATCATTCTTTTATCTTTGATCTTCGTTACAACCTCAATACATAAATGAATTTATCATTTATTTAAAAGTAGGGCTTCATTTTTCATGAAGATATTCTATAGAATACGAAATTGCCTCAAGTAATGCCCAAGTAATTTTATGTATGATTTCAAAAATTGATTCTTAAGAATAACTCTTTTACCTTCCATTTCATTTATTAAATTTCCATAATAATTGATTTATTTATATCCATCTCTCCCACAAATAAATCATTTCTCCATTACATGGAGCCACTTTTCTAGGTGTCTTTTTCCAAATTTCATGAATTATATATGGCGATCCTTCTTTTCTCTATGGTATCCATAGTTGAATCTCTTATAAAAATCCATTCTTATCTTATTTGTTCGGTACTGGGGTTGGTAATGGTATATGTTGTTAAATATATTTCAGGAATAATTATTAGGAATGAAAATTATATCATTCTCTCCTATCATCATAAAATTTGGGTTCTCATCACCATCACCATTTTATCCATGATAAATGTTAACATGAGGCCTTTGGGTTCAATCCATTGAGTAAAACCAAAATTGACAATGTGAGTAACAATATTCACAGTCATAAAAATGTATAATTATTTATAGAATATCATGACTCTTATTTTCATCTTCAATAAATTAGGTTTTACATAAGATATTCATTTTAATTAAATATTAAAATATTTAATAATTATTTTTAATATATATTTGATTTACCCTAAGAATATCCCTTGGCTGTGTCAAACTAGGTGTCCAATAGGTTTCATTTTCATGTACTAGGTTACCCAGAGTTTGGTTCAGAACATCATATAAGTGTTGTTAATTCTAGATACATCTATTCTAGAACCAAAAACACTTCTAGTGTATAGACAAGGATTTATTTTCTACTAATATTCACATATTCTATATCTTAAAAATAATTATAGGATTATATTTTATACTGATCTCTAATGTCAATATTAGGGTTTTTCTCTAATATTTGATTTCTTAAATTTACTTTCAAAGGTTCCTTTTAAACATCCACGGATAACAAATTTAATGCCCCAACCCCATAAGCACATAGTTATTGCATTATTATTTTTTCATTATCATGATTAAAAGGAATAAAATCATGATGTATCGATCAGTTTAGTAGTTTTTAAGACCAAATAACATTCATGAAACCCATGAGAAATTGTGAAATTAAATTAAAACATGATACAATATAGAATGATCTGCATCCTCAAAATCTTTTTCAAAATATCATTCCTCATAAAACATTGAAATAATTAATAATAAAGTGGTTAACTCGAGTTCTAACAATTTATTATCAATTCACCAGATGATATAATAAACAAAAACAATTGACATGGTGACTAACTAAAAAATGCATTTACAAATAAACAAGGGCATAATATGGAAGAAATAAATGATGAGTAAATAATTCTATTTTACTGATCACATGAGACATTACTATTGATATTATACTAGTAAACTAGTAACATTATTTATCAATTATTAATATCATAATGTGGTAATGCATATTGTCAGACATCAAAATCAGACTCTTAATGCCATGTGCAATGACCATAGTAACTATATCGTTAAGGCCTCAGACCATGGAACTAATTTGTATAAAAATACCTATTAATTCATCAAGGGGCTTTAGTAGGCCCCCCACATCACATAATAAGTCCAATAAATTCCTCATATTAAATGTGGTGTTATATAGTAATATATGCATTCTTTTTAAAAATATTGCAGAAAAAATGTGAATACTTTAACTATAACCCATGAATGGTATCAAATTTGCACATCCACAGTCAAAGGTATCATTAAACATTCTAAAACATATGGTATGTGGTATCATTATCAATATAACTCAACAAATATCATTATTTAGAAAGGTATATTAGGATAGATAAAGATTATTTTAAATGAGACCACTGATTTATTCTTGAAAAAATAGTCTCTAAACATTCCAAAATGTCAAATACCTCATTTAATCATTAAATTAATAATCCTTTAGAATATCATGGGAATAATAAGTATATTAATATGATATATAAATAGAATATAAACACACCCCATGCACATAATATTTGGTGAACACGAAATATATATAAAAGAAGTAAATGTGAGATGTGAAAATTCCTTTTTTACTATATCAAAAATAGTTCTTTTGAAAATTAATTTATATTACCCATAAAATATGATTATAAACATTTATATACCATAAAATAAATTGTAAGGATATTGATATTATATTTTATTAATAAATGATTTTTCATTTAAATGATATCCTGAGAAAAAAAAGATTTTGAGATAAAACATTTGTGTGTGGATTCTGGAAAATATTGATGAGATTTTAAAGTAAAAAGGCATGTTTGTTTTTATAAAACCTGAAATGAAAAAAATATAGTATTACATGATAAAATTTTTTATTTTATAAAAATAATTATGTCTTATAAATGATTATATAGTGCACTTCGAAATAGGTATGAATTCAAGAAGTTCCCTTGAATTGGGCTAGTTTATAGGGAAGAATTATGAAGTGAACTTTTCTAAAACATATAATCCCCATAAATGAAAGATTAAATGATCTGAATATTTGATTTTGAAACATAAATACTGTTTATATAATAATTAAAAATATATATAATCATAACAATTCGGTATGGATATAGAAGTAATAACACAAATGAAAAATGATGGTTTGGGTGGAATCCCTTACCAATTTATAAGAAATTGAATCACATACCCAAAAATTCATTATCATAAAATGATACATTTAATACCATAAAAATAATTTGATTTGTTAAATTATTCATAAATGTGTAATATAAATACACCACACTCAAGAACTTGGTGCGAGTAAGGCAAATCTCAATGAAATGAACGTGAGTTGAGAAAACCCTTACTACATTGCAATCTATTGAATTGTATGTCCAAAAATTAATAATCATTCAATGAATCATTCATTACTGTGAATATAAAGGTATTAATTATATTAAATATAAAATTTCAGTATACCTACAACACATACAATAAATAAGATGTGAATAATTAAAATCTCATGGAAATAATAGTGAGATAAGAAACCTATTGCCTTATGTCTGAATGAATTTTACAGATGACCATAACATCCTGAATAATCAAAAAAAATTACGAAAGTTTCTTATTATTATAATTATTAATATTTATTTGATTTATTATAATTTTAATACGTAGATTTTTTACCTTTAGAAAAGTTATATGGTACAAATTTATTCTATTGGAGCGTTTATTAACATGGTTTTTACAGGTTGTATACTTGTATATGAGTATGGAAGTTCATGTAGAATAGATATAATTATATAGAATTGAAAATATATATTATTAATGAACATAGAAAATGTTAAATAGTTATATATATAATTTTAGTACATGGAATAAGGACTAATAATTTGGTAGGACATTTACTGATAATTGTTTAGATTATTTTGGTGGTATTTCGATTATTACGAACTAGTTTTGTTATATTGTTTAATATAATTTATAAATTATGGTTCCATAATCTATACATAAGATATAATAAATATTTTATAATCTAATTAAAACATAAAAAAAATTCATAACTATATTATTAGAAGAAAATGAATAATGAAACTTCATCATCCATGAATGTTGTAAATTGGAACATCTCAGATGATGATTTCATTTTTTAATAAGAGACAGAGGGGGAGATATGGAAAGAGAGTTAGAATACTAATGATAGATAATACTTAGACATGATATAAATATAGTATATAAATGATACTATACTTATTATCATCATTAGGACATAATAGGTGAGTAGAAGATAAAAAAAATAAATGAACATGAAATGAAATAAAAAGAAAACCAAAGTGAATTTTACCACATGAATACACCTCCTTCAGAAACAACTTAATTGAATGAGTGATTACGTTTCATTAATAAAATGTGCTCCAGGATGTGTGCAGGGTAAATGGATGAGTAATTTGGAAGAAGTTTTTGAAAAATTATGGTTTATAGGAGTTATGAGAAGAGGGGAGTAAGGGGTTGTTTTCATAGTGGATGGGATGAGGGGTTTTCAATTATATAAATCCTTATATTATTATTTGGGATTAGGAATATGAATATTATTGATTAATGTGACTAAAAAAAGTAATAACTATACATTAGTTGAAACCAATGGCCAGTTACATCATCTATGATTGAAGCATGATACAGAAATTCATTAATTTATCATATTTCGTATGTTTTCGAATTTCACATTTCACCAAAAATTCATGTATTTCTGAAAAATTATAAAAATAACCCCCTAACTGTTTTTTGATATTTAGAATTCAGAAATGATCTTCCTTTTCTGAAAATAATTTTCTAAATATTATAAAATTAATTTTTAATCGAAATCATCATTTAATAAAAAATATAGTTTTTAAAATTGTAAATGATTTCGAAATACCCTAAAACATTAACTATGGTTCCATTAAATTATCCTGAAATCATAGTAAGATGAAATATTGATTTACAAACACATATTATGAGAATAAATTTTATTTTAAATTATTTTATTAATTATAAAATTTTAATTGTGTATATATTTCTCAAAATATACCAACACTTAATTATAAATTTATAAAATATTTACTCTCGATTATAAGGGGCCCAAATTTTACATTTACCTACATGGGTGTTGTTACTATTCCCAAGGGTTAATTTATATTCATAAGGGTCAAGTTACTATTCATAAGGATATATAACTATTCATAAGGGTCATGTTACTATTCACTAAAAATTGAAGTTTCCTCTATTAGACTCTAAATATCATAATGAACACAAACATGTATTTGTGCCTTTAGAAATTCAAAACACATAAGTGAAAAAATTATGTTTAACGGTTATGTTGTTACAATAAAAAAGTGTTATTTTACAAAGACTCATTTTTTAATATATTATATCTAATGAATTGAAATTATATAGGACTAAACATACCATAAATTCATGGGGTGCCTTATTAATATTAAAATTATTCATAAAATAAATTTTAATTTATAAAATTATTTATAATAGTCATCATATTCTATTCTAAAAATATTAAATAAAATAATATATTTATAAAAATGATTTTTTTAATAAATAATCAGATTCTTTTATTACATTTAAAATATTTTTTACAAAAAAAAATATAGTAATATAATGATTTTTTAATGAAAAATAAATTAATTAAAATTTTAATGAAATATATTTTAAATATAAGTATTATTAATTTACAATTATTATTTAATATTATTATTTTTCCTTACATTTTGTATTTAAAATTATTAAACAAATTACTGGGGTGTTACATTTCTAAGGTTATATATTCCCCAAGATGTTAATATTTATATTATGTGTGACATACTATAATAATATAGAATAATATTAGTGTTTTGAATTATATTTCTATTTGATATTTTAATATTTATAGTTTTAATACAATATTCAATTATGTATTTAGGTTTCTAGGAATACTAAAATATTCATACCCTCAGGATATAATATTTTTTACTTAGTACCAATGTAATAATGTAACCACCAACATTGGGCTACTAGGTATTGTGTATTTACCTCTAATATCCCATGAATTTTAAAAAAATAGGTACTTGGTGTGCTATATATTTTATGATATAGTGTACATTCGTGTAATATTAACTATTGGGTAAGTATATTATTGTTGGTTATTATCATTATTTATTTATAAAAAATCGCTACATTGAAATATAATCAACTCCTAGTAGACGTATCATCCGAAAACCAACCCATTGGCTTTGGATAGAATAAAATCCCACAATCCATAGGATTGTATCTATGATACAAAAGTCAATCTGTAATTGGAAATGTATGAAATATAATTGGGGGAAATATTTAACACCATAATATAGAACATAAAACATTCAACTACACACATATATATATATATATATTATTTTTAATGATTAGATAAAGAGTGAAATATTGTATATAAAATCACTAAACCATAATAAGAGTTACAATATAGAACAACATATCCAAATATATTACCTGAAAAATCCCATAATAGTTACATTTCATGTTTATATTTCTTAACATATAAATTATTATTTTAGGAATTAAATTATTATATTATTTTTAATTTATCTATAATTTTGGTTATATTTTTTATGGGGTACATTAAAATTAAATTATATATGAAAAAACAAGATGATGTGAATAGAAGGATCTCAAGAAACATAACATCCTTACACATTACACTACAACACGACACCCGATAATTTTTTTGATCATTGTAAATTTGTAAAAGTTAATTATTTCTCACATTGAGAACCATTAATTAATTCCATGAGTTATTTCATGTGAAATTCATCCCACCCTAGAATACAATTCCTGTTTTTAGTCAATAAAGATCATATTTATTCACACTATGACAACCATTTCATGTCAGGAATGGAATGATCAAGATATATATTGAAATTCAAGGGAACACACTATGACCAAGAATAAATAATTACATGATTCATATTGTGATATTCAAATTTATGACAAAAAGTGTATAATTATAAAATAGAACAAGAAAAGGGTTCATATTATTATTTATAAATCTATTATTTTCCTTTTCACATAGATATTTTCTCAAAATATGGATATTCCAAGATGGTGCCCCATTATATGAACAATGAACCCAAATTCATTTTTTTAAAATATTATTTTTCATAATTATCAAAGGATGTTATTACACATTGAATGGATATACCTAATATTTTATATAAAAATTTATTTGATAGTTTTTGTAATATTAAGGCTTAATGTTGGGAGGTATTTTCTTATAAATAGAACTATAGATTTTGTTGAGATGGGATATGGAGGCTAGAGCCTAGGGAGAAGTGTTTGACTATTAAAAATTCCTTCACCAAGCTATATATTTAATTTATTGATTATTTATATCTTATATTTCTTCTCTCACCCTCACATGGATAGTGTGAAGGTGTGATATTATTTCTTCCAAGCTGTGATTTAAAGTGGATTTTTTATAATGTATGTATTATTTTACATTAAGTTATTTTTCCTTTCTTTATTCCATATCTCTTACCAATATTTATCTCTATTTTCATTGAATGAAAATTTCATGTTAGTTAATTGAGTACTCTATATGGTAATCATTAGAACTAGGTATTCTCTACGACTATTGGAGAGGATTATTTCTACACAAAAAATGGATTAATGATTTTTTACAACCATATTTCATAGGTATGTGAATATTATAAAATGGTATATTTTTTGAGACATAGGGAGGGAGAATGAGAGTAATTAACAATTATTATTTGGACCCACATGATGTACACTATATTTTTTTTATCATCCAATCCCATCCACCTAATTGCAATGACAAACTTAAGGGTTATTCTATTAGATTATACCATTTTTTACAATAATTAAATTTATTGGACCCTTATATATTTTTGAAACAATAAAAAAATTACCTTTGATGATAAAGACTGTAACTACCCAGACATAGAGGATATCATATAATTAATTAAAATGAATATTATTTTATTTACATTAACATTACAAGAAATAGTGCATGAAAATAGAGTTCATATTCTAGGTACAATTATTTTTACTATATTATTCAAATTTCTCAATTTCAATATTCTTATTACTTTAGATATTATGTTAGAAAATATGTTTCTCAACCATTTTTGGAAGGGCAATTTCCAACGAGTTGTGTTCATCAAACCAAAAAATACCTAATGGTTCTCACACACATGACAGTTCATGAGACTACATTCTAAAGGTAGGAGGTCATTATGGAACATAACCAATATTCATTAAGAATTCACATTGTAAAATAGTATGGGAGTTTGGACTCATTAGAACATTTTAATTGGAATTATTATCTACTTAGGGACACACTTTTTGATTTAATACATATACATGAGTCCCTTTTAAATTCAAAATATTGGGCTAGTCACCCCTATATATTATGAATTGGTTATGGAAATGTATTTATGGGAAACCATCTGTATGTATCTAAGGATTTCCATTTATAGAGACCATTTCAATGTATTAGATGTTCTATGTCCTGGTTTCGTTTTATTCTTTGTGATTCTTGTTTTAAGACACATAAATTGGCCATATGGTTGATATTGTCATCCATGGATATAGGAATTTTTTCAATATTGTGATTGGGTCCTTGATATGGGCCTTTTAATTATCCTTGTGAGAGGAATCAAACCCCTCCTAGTTTGGTACTACATTATAGGATATATAATAACTTTTAGGTTCATGTGAAATCTATTAGGTCATGCATATTAACATAATATTATAAGGATATCTAAGTAGAATATTTATAGTAAATGATGGTGTGGTACATACACTAAAATGAACTGAGGGTCATCGAAATATTATATTCTTCCCGGTTGGATATGATCAATAGGTAATATGTACCAATAAGGATAATGATGGAGGGATCTATAACTAATATGACATTTTGGGTTGATATGATCCTACTATAAATATAACCCAATAAGGATTTTGAAGGGGAGAACCAAATGAAATATAGCCCCTAGATTGGATATGAACCTTATGGGAATATGGAATAATAAGGATTTTAAGTGGGAGACTGATACAGAATATGATACTTTAGGACGGATATCACCATACTTATAAAATGGACCAATAAAAATCATGATGGAGTGACCTGAACTGATTATGGCCCTCCATGGTGGATTTGATCCTACAAAGAATATGGATCAGATTAGAATTGAATGTGTTTGGGTTGCTCAGTTATAACCTTATGAATTATTCTAAAATATCTAATATATATTGTAATCAATTCCCATACAGTTAAAAATGGATGTGGAATACCCATTTGAAGACTCTTATTAGATAGTATTTTATCTTCCTAGAAACATGATAACAACTAAAGCTTAACACCAAATGCCTTATGTTCAATGTGATAAATAACTCGATGTTGAATATATGATATTCAATAAAATATCTTCCTTATATTTGTATAAATGGTGAGGGTGTGGAAGATGAGGGAATGTATCTTAAAAACTAACTGAGTCATTCTCTATAAGTTATTTCCATCGGAGAAAATATCCCCAAATTCACTGGTAAAAAAGTTAAGGTCTCGGTAGGGATGGATGAATGAATGATAGAGCTTTCATGTTCCTATCGCCTCTCTTGTTTCCAAACCCCCATGGTATGGGATAATGTGTGCCTACATATATGACCAGATTCTCTTCACTTTTTATAATGTGTGTAATGATGAATTTATTTTCTCGTCCTTATTCCACCATCCATAGGTATGTAATCCACATTAATATGAGAATCCAATATTCATATGACGAGGAACCTAGATACAATGTAGGGTAAATGAGGGGTGTCCCATTTTACTATCGGAATACATGAGAAAGTGGAAATTTGTGTGTGTCATATTCTTTTCCTATATTTATTTGAGGGACATGGTGGAGGTATTGATATTCGTCCCTTTGGATATAGGTCATAAGAAAATCAGTTCCCTGTCATTGATTATATGAGACTGTTCATTGAGGGTACATAACCCAGTAGATGCCTTGGTGACTTGGATGATGATTCACTTACGTGATACCTATGAGAGTTAACATAGACTTCATATGGCTATTTTATGGATGAAAAATGAGAACCTCACCATTGAAATACCTGGTTGATCATGATGTAAAGATTTTTTGGGAATTTATTGGGTGAGCTATACATGACCTTTCCCATTTAATCCATTGGTGAGATGAATTTTCCTAGATGATTCATGGATGGTAGGGAACACTCTAATCGATGTGATACATGGGTGAGTCAGATGAGATCTCTACCATGTGATACCTAGGTTTGTCAAATAGTATATCACCTAAGTGATATCTAGTCATGTCAGATGGGGTATCTCCAAGGTAATACATGGTTGAACTATAGATTAATTCTTTTGTGAAGAAATTCATGGGAACTGATAATTGGGTGAGTCCTTCCTTTGATCTCCATAGTTCTGTAAATGTTTTCATAGATAAGCCTCATGTAGGAACATAATTAGGGAGGGGATAGATCCTTATTAAATGTCTGATTTGGGATGTGGATCCTCATGTGGCTTCTCTGTGATTGAATCCTTTTTGGAACATGAATCCCAATACTCTCATTAATTCCATCTTATTTTGAGATATATAGAACTACCTTACTGGTTAGGGGGACTTGGGGGTGGGATGACATAGGTGAGAAGAGCTTTGATGATTCTTCTTGTTTTCCAAACAAGGTAAATTGAAATCCCAATGGGACTATTTATTTGAAATAATGATACAATGGATAAAGGGTATAGTTTATACAAATCTCCCTGACATGTCTCTCACATAGATGGAACATGCGAGATTATAGTCACCTAGGTTATATATGTATGAGTCTAGCCACATATGTTGGACCCATGTGGGTATGGCCATGTATGATAGACATATAAAATTTCCACTCAAGAATAAAATTAGTATTTAATTGGTGTTATTTGAATTTGATCCATTTTAATTCTCCAAATACATGATATATTTTTCTTTGATGTTATTCATCCTTATACGTGAAAAATATTATGAAGACATTCACCCCTATGTATTTGTATTGATTAGAATAATATGATCCTTTCCTGAGTTAAATAGAATGAAATATTTATGTTGAGAAATCCTCCACTCATTATCTATTACATGTACATATATATTTATTCATTGTATTGGAAGTAATTATACATTTTGTATCTCAAAAGGGTGAAATAAATATATGTGCTACAAATGGTGGTAAAATAGGAGGATTACATTGTTGGGTTATGTAGGTCTTCCGTATAGTTAAATCATAAATTTTTTCCACATTGGTCAACTATGTATACACTAGTTCATTTACAAATAGAGTTTTTATCCGAACGATGCTTCTCCTTGGTCATAGGATTTGGTCACATGCATACTCTTGCCAAACTAGTCATTCACTTGATACAGTCACACATTTCTTTTTTGAATGTTTTATTCGCTTATCCCTGGTTGTCCTTCACCTACATGAGTCATTTTCATGGTGCATCTTTAAATAGATACCTCGTCCTAGTAACCATAGTGAGTTGGCTAGTAAAAGTTCACCTTGGATAGTTTACCTATCTGAGTTCATATATTTTATGACAAAAATCCAATATATTATTTCAAAATAAAATCCCCAATTTAATTTAAATTTTGGTGTTTGCTTTTATATTTTAAATGGAATCACCAATAGTTCAAAAAATTTATGCACAATTAACTTCTTGTATTGAAGAGATATAGGATATCTTCGGCCCAGCATACAATAGTTCATATCATTTCATGCTCATGAATCTTGTGAAATATTTTAATTAACATCATTTTTAATATCATAAGATTGATCTACTTTCAAATAATAACTATGGGATTTTGGGTGTTATTATCATCATGATGTTGATGGATTTCATGTAAAATTATTTGTTAGAATAATATATAAACCTCACCAATTTGAAAATTTGTACAAGGGTAATATTTATAAATAATGTTTCAAATACCATTGTATTCTTAATCTACCATTCTCCTAGAACTAAAAATTTAGAGTTCCAAATATCTGATTCAAAATACAACATACACACATTCATTTAATTCCAATATATGGAATTTAAATTAACATGTTGGATGGAGTCTTATGAATTCGACACTAGAGAAGGGGTTGGGAAATAATGGATGTGGTCCTCTATGGTGTGAAAGACATGTGTGGAATATTATACCATATTTACTGACATTTGAATTAATGATGTAATTTTTTTGGTATAGACATATGTGTACAAAAAATTTGATATAGTCAAATTCTTTGTATATTATTGGATCATTGATACTAATACCTTCCCCATGAATCATGGAGAGGATGGCATCAATTTTTGAGATGTTTACAAACTTTTCAAAGTGTCTATTATATGAGAGACGTATGATGAATTAAAAGTACCAATGGATACATGGGAAGACCCTAGAATTGCACACACACTAGACAATGTTTTATTTGAAAAGGAGTGGGAGATTAAAAAGGAAGACCCCCACCTTAGTGGAGACATTCATTTGATGGAATGGATTACTGATTTCCTAGATCCCAATGTAGAGGGTCCCATATGTATTCACCCAATGGGATCTATTGATGTAGAGAAGGGATTACCCCATGAATGTAATGTTCCATTTTGTATTAATAAAAATAAACTACATTTGGGAATTCCATCAAACTCAAATCATCTGAAAAGATTCAATTCATTGGGATTCTAATTTTGTGGTTGATCATTTATATGTTTTTGGTCTGAGAGTCCAATGGTGGGGTATGACCGAGAACATTTTTCATTGTCTCTACATCATTAGAAAGAGAAAATATATGATTTTATGCTCATACTATAGAGACCCAAAGCTTGACGTACATTGACATTACATTACTTTTGCGGAATACTTATTACATAACAAAAACACACACACAAGGATCATAATAGTTTAGTGTCTTTGGAAACTCGGAATATAATCTTCTAATCCTGGTGAAGGATTTTGAACATCTCCCATAAAGATCTTCCTTTTTTTATACCTAAAACCTTTCTTTATATCCTAGGGAAAATAAAACATAAAAGGGTGAGATCAAATGCTCAGTAAGGGTAAACAAAAGAAATATCAATCACATTATATACATAAGAACATAACTTTTGGAAATCTTAGCCTGCAAAAGAGAGCATAATTTCATAACACGAGATAAATCATAGTAGTGAAATTGAATCCCAATAATCATAACTAAAAACATGATACTTTGTGGCATACACACACAATCATAGAGAATCATTTATTGTTAGTCAAGACTCATTTCCAAGACTATCTTAGTGGACAATGTCCCTTTCTGAACCGAGTCACCCTCGTTTCAGTCCTGTTTTACTTAACCGGTATAACCTACCATTCCAGTCATGTCTATCTCATGAGATATAAAATCATTACCCAATTCTTTGGAGGGAGATATAGGTCCCACCCATCTCATAGTGATACCATTATTATGTTTTCCACAAAATCATACACCATACATCATAGCATAACCCATGTAATAAAAATGGGATTCTTAAAAAACATGACATCATAAAACAATTCATATAAGATAAAGGAATTCATAAAAATATTTCCATCACAACATAATAAAATCCATGTAATAATAGGGATAGAAACAGAACCCAATATTATCCTAGATGGAAAATAATTTTGATAAAACACTTGAACTCCATTCTTGAGGAAAATATCCTTTCTACTTCAAAAAAACTTTTCATTTCTTAACATGTCATAAGATTATAACTAAAATAAGTTCATTAAAAATAAACGTGAAAACTTGTAAAGTAATCCTCTTGTAAATAATGTTTTAAAAATCCATTCATACCGTATATGTTAAAAAACATTCTTCGTACTATTTTCGGAAAAGTCAAAAAAGTACCTCGTACGAAAAATGACAAAAGATTCCTTTCTTATCTTTTACTAAAAACTCACATAAGGGTAAAATTGGATTTAAACAATTGTAGGTGGATGGAAATAATATTATATATTGAGGAAACATGGATGTGGATGACAAAATACACCCCAGTAAATACTAAAGTATAAACAATCTCAGATAAAAATGAGATTGTGATATTTCTCTTACCTTAGGTCCGACTTGCTTTGTAAGTGTCTGAACCTCATGTATAATGATTTAAATAAAGTTATTGACTTATTACAGAATCACATTCATTGTTATTATATCATATATGGTCCACTTATGACTTTATATTACCTGTTCTTTTGTAAATTCATGTTAAAGTAGCGTTTTGGGAAAAATCGTCTCATTTGTCTTTCGTGTTTTTAACTTGTAATTATTAATATGATTACTTGGATCATGATTAATTATATCCAGAATGTAAAACATGATTTATATATAATATATATTCAGAATATATATATATATATATAATATATCGATAAATGGAATGAAATACACCGTTCGTGGAGATGGTAGTCCGTACGTACGCATGAACGATGTTTTCGTTTCCTTATTGAATTGAATAGAATTAAGTAGATGAAATACATATAAATATACATAAATCCAGTATAATTATTATGTCGTATATTTCATTAGTACTTATTATATATACTTTATAATCATTAATGAATGGTTAATCATTGAGAATGAATCTCATCACGTCATGGAGACGATAGTCCATACGTACGCACGAGCGATGATATCGTTCCCATGGTCGTGGAATTGTGTTGAAGTGTATGTATACTATTTCAGTATCAATATCACTTTATAATAATCATATATAGTTACTCATTACACCATTATACCCATCCAATTAAGGTGGTGGCGGAAAATAGATTACACCACGGCGTGGAGACGGTATTCCATA
Organism: Viscum album; assembly: GCA_963277665.1. Lineage (NCBI taxonomy): Eukaryota > Viridiplantae > Streptophyta > Magnoliopsida > Santalales > Viscaceae > Viscum > Viscum album. The sequence continues at coordinate 2,105,778,997 of OY728148.1, forward strand.
TGTACGCACGCGCGGTGATTTCCTTTTTCCGTAGGATGGATAGAAAGTTAATTAGAGTTGTTTCATATTTATAATAACATATAAGTATATAAAAAATAATTATGTTATTACTTTATCATGAAACAACTAAAGAAGAATAATTTGATGAAGAAAGATATTGAAAAAGATCGGTAATAGATGTTACCTCCTTTTGACGCGCCTTCACTTAACCTCCACTTAAAAAACTAAGGATGGTATTTGAAGATGACAAGGACCTCTAGGATGATACTAGAGAAGTGGAGAAGAGATTTTGTTCAGGGTTTGGCCGAGCTTGAATGCTCAAATTGGTGTGAGGAGGAGAGGGAGGAGGTGCCCTTTTATAAGGGAGGAGAGGGGCATCTTAGGAAAATCTCAAAATATTATTTTATATTAAGGTCAAATTCGGTTTATAATGGTTCCAAATGGTCTTATTTCGAAGCTAAAGTGGGGATGGGGAAAAAGACTCTCATCCAATAGGATTTAGACAAGTTTAGGTTATTATTTTATCCTTATCAATTAGATTTAACTCTAAGTTAAACAATTAAACTTTTACCATGTCTTTTTGTTTTCTTACACTATATGGTTAATAAACTTAATATATCAAGCCAAACGAACCCCAAGTTGTTTATTACTAATATATCTATCCTTATCTAAGTCATTTGGACGAACCTTAGATTTTTAGGAATTAAATAACAATTAATAATATAATATTTGTTTTAAAAAGTAATTTATGTCAATTTTGACACCATTTGGTACATGATTTTTATGAAATTTCTAACAGAATGATAAATTCAAAACATGTTACTTAAATCAACGATAACATGTCATATTAACCTATAAAATTATTTTACGTCATTAAAAGTCTCAAATTACATTTATTTGGGCATTTATAATATCAATTATGTTAATATTTTCATAAAAAGTTAATTTCTGCATCATCGGTGTGTCATAAATAAATTAGATTATTTAAAGTATAAAAATTACAAATAAAATACCATTATATAGGAAATCTTTTTATCTTTCTAATGAATATTTATAGTCGAAATTATATTATGTATCACCCTATATTAAAAATGTTTTAGTAAATAAACACTGATTTTAACTCTGTTAACTCTTCTTTGAATTAAATAATAATAAATGTCCTAATATAATCCAAGTAGGCCTAAATTATAATATTTTTCACTTAAGGTTGTTTTAGGTCGATATACACTTGTCCAATAGGATTAGGACATGTGTAATGGTAATATTAATATCATTTTTACCCTTAAGTACCCTATTTACTTTTAACCGTGGTAAATAAAAGTAAAACGTTACTATTCACCAAAAATTATTTTCATCTCATTGAACCACATTTTACTTACTGACATCAACCATTTCTCTCGGATTTCTGAAATTCCATTCACAGAAGCGGTAAAATTATGATTTATGAAAAAATTAATTTTTTTAACAACCACTTAGTAGTTTCACTATTCATCAAAAATTGAAATTTTTCAGAAAAATGCCAAAATTTCACCCTAAGCTATAATTGATATTCAGAATTCAAAAATTATTTCTATTTTACAAAATTACCTACATATAAGTTTCATTAATTAATTTTATAATTAATTTCCGCTGTCACAACAAATAGCGTGTTTTTAAGAGATAATAACTATCAAAAGATTAACACTTGTTTATGACTGGTGTAAATGTGAAATTACATCCAATGACCAACATTGTATTGAACTGTAAAAATATATTCTAAATACACTTTAAAACCACTCAAATTAATAATTTATCACTATTAATTATTTGGATTGAAAAAGGTGTTTTTAATTAAAATTTAGTAATTTTCACTATTCATCAAAAATATGAAAGTTATCCGAGAATCACCAAAATTTCACCTTAAGCTAATTTCGATATTACAAATACCAAAATGAATTCCATTTTGAAAAATATAATTTACAAAATTCCAAAAAGTGGTTATTACTATTCATAACGGCTAGTTTTAACAATATTTTAATATCATATTGTTGTTTAGTGAAACTCATTATTGCGTACTACACACACTATCGAGGAAGGTCGCGATTGCGTGTAATGCAAGGCAAGTCAAGGATGCGTGTTGTGAAAGCTCCTTTTGTTGTAGCATACAACACAAGACATTAATGAAAAGAATATTTTTCATAAAATCCTGGGGTGTAACATTCTACCCCCCTTAAAATGAATTTCGCCCTTGAAATTCATCGGGGTTATAAATGGTTTGCTACTTGAAAGTTTCATTAATTGAAACCCACACCATAAAAAGTAATACCAAAACCATTCTTTTAAAACAAAAGTATGAAACGTAACGGTTACCCAAATAAACTAATCATTGGGTTTCCATATAGGTGAGAATATGGATATAGAAGAGAAATCTAGCAATCATGTTCTGATGGAGAGTGGTAGAGAACATGGCTATGGAAAAGCCAACAATCACAAATCTATAAATTTGTGACGATCTAAGGTACCATCTGATTAATCATATATAAGAGCACTAGGACAACATTTTTAGTTTTCAAGATCGTTTCCCTAAAGTTGAAGAATTTGAATTAGAATAAATACTTACTTTATTTTGGTACAATCTCACTGTTGTTCGTGCCTTGAACAATTTCCACTTCATCTCTTAAATAAATGAAGTTGAATTTGTCATTCGTGATGTGTTAGCAGATCATGTGATAGAATGATGGGTCATTCCATCTGTCTCAAACAAAAGGTTAGAAAAGTTATCAAAAAATTCATAAGTCCATCTATAGTGAGATTAATCATATATGGTTCCTAAAATATACTTATACTTCATATATCATACTTCTTAATATAAAAAAACTGGTTTCTACTGAATAGGGACTTCCTGTAGGCCAGTGGTAGGCGATAAAGGCCAGTCGCACTTCAGTTGTGGGTTCGATTCCTACGACCTTGTCCGACGTGATGGGCTGTCGCCCGTCCTGCAGGTTGTCCTTTTTCTAAAACTATATTACTATAACATCCCATCAATAATATCGAAAAAAACATCTATCCATAAACAATACTAACTTATGTCCAACATAATCCATTCTAGTCTTTAGGCTTATCCATAATACTGTAGTCCATTCTCATAATATAGTGAAAACAATTACCTGAGATTTAATACCATCGTTGATCCCCATATATCATATGATATGTCTTGTTGGTCACATTCCAAACTTTCAAAGGCCTTAATCATGTATTCTCTTTAATTCCCATTGAAACTTAGTGAAAACATGAATGCTGTTAAAAGTTAACTCTTTCCACATACCAAAATCCTCAAAATTCTATATACTCTAACCATGATATCAATAGTCCTTATGTCAATCATGAGCGCATGAATACTGTCAAACATTTCATTTTCTCCTTATCCCTTCATTATGCGCATATCGTCTACATTTGAAAGTATTTGAATCACTTTTCATGGTTACCGATACCTTAAAATTATTGAAAACCACAATAGATCATTACATAAATATTCCAATACACCGTAAAAGTACCTCAACAACATTATTCGTGAATACCAATACATAAAAACTTCAGTCCATCCACATCAATGATTGTCCTGGAATAAGTCCTTCCTTGATTTAGAAGTAACTTTTTAGGTCAGGGCATTGAGTTGGGTAATGCCCATATTCTCCACAAATAAGACCTTGAAATCCATAACAGTCTGTCACTCTATGACCCATTTCTCCACACAGATAACATCGGTCCCTCCATTTGAGATATTCCTCAAGGTTCTTCTTCCCTTATTTATAAATCTCAATCTTCCTTTCATTATACTTCTCAACATGTGAACATGCATAATAGTTTATCTTCCTCTTCTTTGATGAATTAGGGATACCACTAAATTTCACCTTGTTAATCATATATCGAGATGACTGATTTGACATAATCACAAAATCTTTCTCTCTAGGAATTACACAATATTGTTGCTCATAGTCACCAATTTTTCCATTGGATTCAATGTTATCCGAATTCCTTTTGGTTCGCTCCATTAACTAAAACACAAAATGAATCTTGTGAGAGGCGAAAATCATGCTTGAGAAAACAACATAGTAATGGGGGAGTATCCTCAATATCTAACATCTTAGGTTAAAATCTATGATTGTTACCGTAGTTCTAAGACTGTATCCTATACGTATACTTATCCTTATGGACATCCCTTGACATACCTTAGAAATATCTCTAGGGATCTCACTAACTTTTACGCATCCTAGTTTCCAAAGGTTGACTAAACCTTTCCTCTGATACCAACTGTAGAGACCCAAAGCTTGATGTACATTGACATTACATTACTTTTGCGGAATACTTAGTACATAACAAAAACACACAAACAAGGATCGTAATAGTTTAGTGTCTTTGGAATCTCGGAATATAATCTTCTAATCCTGGTGAATGATCTTGAACATCTCCCATAAAGATCTTCCTTTTTTTATACCTAAAACCTTACTTTATATCCTAGGGAAAAGAAAACATAAAATGGTGAGCTCAAATGCTCAGTAAGGGTAAACAAAAAAATATCAATCACACCATACACATAAGAACATAACTTTTGGAAATTTTAACCTTCAAAAGAGAGCATAATTTAATAACACAGGATAAATCATAGTAGTGAAATGGAATCCCTATAATCATAACTTAAAACATGAAACTTTATGGAATTCACACATAATAATAGAGAATCATTTCTTGTTAGTCAAGACTCATTTCCAAGACTATCTTAGTGGACAATGTCCCTTTCTGAACCGAGTCACCCTCGTTTCTATAATGTTTTACTGAACCGGTATAACCTACCATTCCAGTCATGTCTATCTCATGAGATATAAAATCATTACCCAATGCATTGGAGGGAGATATAGGTCCCACCCATCTAATAATGATACCATTCTTATGTGTGCCACAAAATCATAAACCATACATCATAGCATAACCCATGTAATAAAAATGGGATTCTTAAACAAAATGACATCATAAAACAATTCATATAAGATAAAGAAATTCATAAAAATATTTCCATCACAACATAATAAAATCCATGTAATAATAGGGATAGAAACATGACCCAATATAATCCTAGATGGAAAATAATTTTGATAAAACACTTGAACTCCATTCTTGAGGAAAATATCCTTTCTACTTCAAAAACACTTTTCATTTCTTAACATGTCATAAGATTATTACTAAAAGAAGTTGATTAAAAATAAACTTCAAAACTTTTAAAGGAAGCTTCTTGGAAATAATGTTTTAAAAATGCATTCATGCCGTATAAGTTAAAAAAAATTCTTCTCACTTTTGTCGGAAAAGACAAAAAGTACCTCGTATGAAAAACGACAAAAGATTCGTTTCATATCTTTTACTAAAAACTCACCGAAGTGTAAAATTGGATTTAAACAATTTTAGTTGGATGGAAATAATTTTAAATATTGAGGAAACATGTATTTGGATGATAAAATACACCCCAATAAATACTAAAGTATAAACAATCTCAGATAAAAATGAGATTGTGATATTTCCCTTACCTTAGGTCCGACTTGCTTTGTAAGTGTCCAAACCTACTGTATAATGATTTAAATAATGTTATTGACTTATTCCAGAATCATATTCATTTTTATTATATCATATATGGTCCACTTATGACTTTATGTTACCCGTTCTTTTGTAAATTCATGTTAAAGTAGCGTTTTGGGTAAAATCGTCTCATTTGTCGTTTGTGTTTTTAACTTGTAATTATTAATATGACTACTTGGATCATGATTACATATATCAATAATTTAAAACATGATTTATATATAATATATATTCAGAATATATATATATATATATATAATATCGATAAATGGAATGAAATACACCGTTCATGGAGACGGTAGTCCGTACGTACGCATGAACGCTGTTTTCGTTTCTTTATTGAATTGAATGGAATTAATTAGATGACATACATATAAATATACATAAATACAGTATCATTATTATTTCATATATTTCATTAGTACTTATTATATATACTTTATAATCATTCATGAATGGTTAATCATTGACAATGAATCTCATCGCGTCGTGGAGACGGTAGTCCGTACGTACGCAATAGCGATGATATTGTTCCCATGGTCGTGGAATTGTGTTGATGTGTATTTATACTATTTAGGAATCAATATCACTTTATAATATTCATATATAGTTACTCATTACACCATTATACCCATCCAATTAAGGTGGTGGCAGAAAATAGATTACACCACGGCGTGGAGACGGTATTCCGTACATACGCACGCGCGGTGATTTTCTTTTTCCGTAGGATGGATAGAAGGTTAATTAGAGTTGTTTCATATTTATAATAACATATCAGTATATAATAAATACTTATGTCATTACTTTATCATGAAACAAATAAAGAAGAAGAAGTTGAAAAAGAAAGAAATTGAAAAAGATCGGTAATGGATATTACCTCTTTTTGAGGCGCCTTCACTTAACCTCCACATAATGAACTAAGGATGGTCTTTGAAGAAGACCAGGACCTATAAGATGATACTAGGGAAGTGGAGAAGAGATTTTGTCAGGGTTTGGTCGAGCTTTAATGCTCAAATTGGTGTGAGGAGGAGAGGGAGGAGGTGCCCTTTTATAAGCGAGGAGAGGGGCATCTTAGGAAAATCTCAAAATATTATTTTATATTATGGTCAAATTCGGTTTATAATGGTTCAAAATGGTCTTATTTCGAAGCTAAAGTGGGTATGGGTCGAAATCCTCTCATCCAATAGGATTTACACAAGTTTAGGTAATTATTTTAACCTTATCAATTAGATTTAACTCTAAATTAAATAATTTAACTTTTACCGTGTCTTTTTGTTTTCTTACAGTATATGGTTAATAAACATACTATATCAAGCCACACGAACCCCAAGTTGTTTATTAATAATATATATATATCCTTATCTAAGTCATTTGGCCGAACCGTAGATTTTTAGGAATTAAATAACAATTAATAATATAATATTTGTTTTAAAAACTAATTTATGTCAATTTTGACATTATTTGGTACATTATTTTTAAGAAAATTCTAACAGAATGATAAGTTCGAAAAAAGTTACTTAAATCAACAATAACATCTCATATTAACCTAGAAAATTAGTTTCTGTCATAAAAAGTCTCAAATTACATTTATTTGGGCATTTATAACATCAATTATGTTAATATTTTCTTAAAAAGGTAATTACTGCATCATCGTTGTGTCATAAATAAATTAAATTATATAAAGTATAAATATTACAAATAAAATACCATTATGTAGGAAATATTTTTATATTTATAATGAATATTTATAGTCGAAATTATCTTATGTATAACCCTATATTAAAGATTATTTAGTAAATATACTTTGATTTTAACTCTTTTAACTCTTCTTTGAATTAAATAATAATAAATGTCCTAATCTAATCCAAGTGGGCCTAAATGATAATATTTTACACTTAAGGTTGTTTTCGGTTGAGATACACTTGTACAATAGGATTAGGGCCTGTTTTAGGGTAATATTAATATCATTTTTACCCTTACGTACCCTATTTACTTTTAACCGTGGTAAATAAAAGTAAAAAGTTTCTATTAACCAAAAATTATTTTCATCTCATTGAACCACATTTTACTTACTGACATCAACCGTGTCTCTCATATTTGTGAAATTCCATTCACAGAAGCGGTAAAATTAAGATTTATGAAAAAATTAATTTTTTTAAGTACCACTTAGTAGTTTCATTATTCATCAAAAATTGAAGTTTTTCCGAAAAAATGCCAAACTTTTACCCTAAGCTATAATTGATATTCCGAATTCAAAAATGATTTCTATTTTACAAAATTCCCAACATATAAGTTGCATTAATAAATTTTATAATTAATTTCCGCTGTCACAACAAATAGTGTGTTTTTAAGAGATAATAACTATCAAAAGATTAACACTTGTTTATGTCTGGTGTAAATGTGAAATTACATCCAATGACCAACATTTTATTGAATTGTAAAAATATATTCTAAATATACTTAAAAAACACTCAAATTAATAATTTATCACTATTAATTATTTCGATTGAAAATGTTGTTTTTAATTAAAATTTAGTAATTTTCACTATTCATCAAAAATATGAAAGTTATCCGAAAATCACCAAAATTTCACCCTAAGCTAATTTCGATATTACGAATCCAAAAATGAATTCCATTTTGAAAAATAAAATTTACAAAATTTCAAAAAGTGGTTATTACTATTCATAACAGCTAATTTTAGTAATAATTTAATAGCATATTGTTGTTTAGTGAAACTCGTTATTGCGTACTACACACGCTATCGGGGAAGGTCGCGATTGGGTGTAATCCAAGGCAAGTCAAGGATGCGTGTGGTGAAAGCTCCTTTTGGTGTAGCATACAACACAAGACATTAATGAAAAGACTATTTTTCATAAAATCTCGGGGTGTTACACATACCTTATTGAATATCCCATATTGTTTCCTACAAATAAATGCTGGAAAGGCCCTCATTAAGATTTCAGGTCTGTTACACATCGTATGGGGGTATATCATGTTGCATTATTTCTTATATACAATTTTTAATGGGGATTACATACTAGGAGGTTGGTTTTATACCATTTTTCTAGTTGTTTATGGTATTAGGACCTTGGGATTGAAATATGTATTACCCTTAATGATTTTACGTGTATCTAATGATTTTAAATATGTACCATATAGGGATCTACATAACAGAATTATAACTGAAAATTTATGTAATAGCCATGAGATCAGATCTTACATAACTTATTTCTTAAACTATGTGTTGGTCATGGGGATTAATAGTGATATTATCTATGATTTCAATAATACTAGTAGATTTCCACACCAATTAAAATGTATACAAAAACCATAAAATATCCCCCATGGATATTTTATTGGATAAGAATCCAATGCTATCTAGGAAAATACTATTGCACATGGACCTGAAAATATTATTGTTAGTGATTTATATTTCATCGGTAGATAACATTGTTGGGTTGAATCATTTGTATGTCAGCTCATGAATTTCCTCATTTCTCGATGGGGTGTCGGGGAAGGACATACATAATGTTGAGGAAAGTATTTCCAAACATAATCATAATGGAAATTGGGCTCATTATGAGTATTTTTATGGTAAAATAACTTCAATTCCAGGATTCATAAATACTCAATGATCGAAAATGTAAAAGAATAGTTACTTCGTTTGAGAAAACCCAAGGTCGTCCAATTGTCACTATCAATATAGGACTCCTGCTCTGGTTTGCAAGCCACCCTCTAAAGTTGATAATCATAGAAAACAATTAAAATCAACCGATTTGGGGAATTATTCATGGAATTACAAGGTGACCATGAACTATGTGCATCCCATGTATGTTTCATACTATAAATAAATGGTTTTAACTGATAAAGAATTTTGGGAATTGCATCACACTGGCACGAAGATCCAATAGATTTGGGATGTTTTATCAACCCCATACATCTAATATGATATTAACACTACTAAGGTGTTGAATTATATCATATATATAGTGATGCTTATATATTACACATATGAATTGTTCTTGATCAGATGTAGAGTGAAATATATGATATACTTTGGTGTCATTGAGGGGTGGTAGATCAATGTGCCGATGAATTTGATGAACTAATCGGTGATGGTGATGTATGATTCATTCCTTTAATTTATTTTACATTACTAAAAAAATTGGGATATCAATAAATAAGAATATAAATATGATTTAAATAGGGGAAGAAGAGTTACCATATTTGGACTCACCATAAGATGGTCTGACTAATACACCTATCGGGGATGAGGGGGATAGTCTTGAATTTGTTAAATTGTCCATTGGACAAAGGCTCGTAGGGGAGGAAATTAAGGAAGGAGATACTCCACATCCTTTATCTGTAACCAGTTTATAATCAACAATTCATTTCCTATATATTGTGTATGTTATGTAATAATGGAGAATACAATCCTCTTCCAAGTGCATATATAGTCGTAGTGAGTTTTCAAAACAGCATTTTCATTTATCTATTATAGAGTATGCATCTAATAATTATTAGTGATTACAAAATCTACTAACAAATCTTATCTCATGGTTCTTAGAGATAACCACTAGTGAATAGAGGAGGATCCTCTAATCGAGGGAAAAATTCAAGGTGGCATGTCCATTCACTTGAGTGGAGATGTTCCAGGGGGATATAATATTTGTTCATGATACATTGGAGAGAGAGGATAATGGTGGTAATTTCAAATGTACCTCATAATGAATTATGTGTAAATAACTAAATTTTATCCTTTATGATATTTTTGATCCACTGTATATTTTTTGGACCACAAAACAATAACCACTAACAATTTCACCATCCCATAAGTGGTTAATAAGGATGTTGAATAATCTAATGAAAGGACAGGGGTTGATCCTTAATCACTGTGGATGGAAAAGGACATTGATTTCGAGGATATGGAATATTAATATGATGTATGATTCAATTTGGGTCTTGATCTAAGAATCTTTGATACCCCTAGTAGCGAGGATGCTATGAGATGTGATAGATTGCATAATGAAAAAATTTATTTTCAAGATGTTTCGAAAAACATTATATTTTTTTCTCTCAAGAGGAGTTCATGTTAATTAATATCGAATTATATATACATTAGTTTTATATTTATTATTTTTTCACACACAACCACCCAACCTATGTCTGATGCATTAAATCAAATACGTACACTTATATAAGGTTTTCTATAGAAACCATTACCATGGTGATATGTGACCAAGGAATCGTGGTCTTCCTACTCCGCTTAAGGAAGAAGTACTATCCTAAGGTCCCAAAGTGGTGGATTCTCATGAGACATCCATAGAGGGTCCCAATAAGCCTTAATAATATGCACCTCATCTAGAGATCTCATCTTACACCACTAAGTCAAAGGATACATTAGAGGCATCTTCCTGAGAAACTAATCTATCACTGAGTGGGTGTCATGAACATCTTTGATAAATATTTAAATTTATCATTACAATTTTATAATGTAGGCTACTATTTTCATTCATATTTATTTCCATAATTAGATTTTCTTAGGTTTCATAAAAATAGATAGTAAATATTAGTATATGAATAGTCATCACATTACCAAACACAAGATTGAGGACCTTCATAGTTTATTTTATTTGGAGACTCAGTAAAAATTATTAAAATTTTGATAAAGATATTTATTGTATCCAATAAATAAATTCCATATTAGTAATCTTACCTAAAACCCATTCTTCATAACAAGGGGAAAATAATTATAAGAAAGGGTTTGTTCTGCATGTTAGTAAGGGTTTACAAGAGATATACATAATCATAACAAGAGAAGAAGGGTATGATAACATGATCATAAAAATTTAAAACCATTCCCTTAATATCAAAGAATATAATCTTGATCCATGTCATAAAGATTGGTGTTTTATAATATATTAATAATAAAAAAAAATTCTTAAAGAACATAATATTGGCATAATACAAGGAATTATGTCATGCACAAATGCATAGAAAAATATTTCCATAGTAATCAAGGATAATTAATAACTATATCATCAAGGAATGGATTCACATAGAAAACCATAATAGTTGTAAATGTTCACCAATTGACCATCATAGTAGACAAAGTCCCTTACTGATATATTTTCACTCCATGATCTAGACCCATTTATATCATGGGATATAAATATTTACACAAAGCGTTGGAGAGAAACATATGTCCCACAGATCTTATAATGAAATCAAAATTTATGAGTTCCACAATATCATTAATCATTAATCATATGATAACAAATTTAATGAATATGATTATATAAACATTCAAAAATATCATAACCTATATAAAAGTTACAGGTTTCATAATCATTTCATCATAGCATAAACTATAGATAATAAAGTGGGTTTCATAAAACATTTAACATGGTAAAACATGTAGAAAAGAAAAGAGTTCTATAAAAATAATATATTCACAATAATAAACTATTCATAGAAATAATAAGGATGATATTATTATACCGAATCCCTAGTAAGTCATAGTAAACATCAACATATGTCTTCTTAGACGGATACTGGATTCAAAATATTATATAGAATGTTTCTTGATGATTTTTTTTTCAAAAGAATTATTATTTAATAAAATAATTTGGGAATCATTTTATTTGAAAATATACCGTGAAACATATAATGTAAAAATTATATGACATTTGTAACATTTCATTAGGATAATAACCTTTCTAAATTGAAATTTACATTTTCATGAATAAATATTTTTCAAAAACCATTTTACATTGAAATAATTTTAAAAATCCTAAATATCAAGGAATATATTTACATCCAAAAGAACTTTAACTTCTTGAAAGTTAACTGTGATATTATTTAGTGGTCATAGAAAATGGGATGATTGTTCAAGTCATTCATGTTAGAAACAAATATACATTTCATATTTTTTTAAATCCAAATGATATTTTTTGGAAATTAAAATGAATATTACATAAAAAATTCCTAAATAACCTAAAATTTGGTAAAAAATTTCTTTTAGAAACAATTAATAAAAAAAATACTTATTTGGAAAACATTTTTATAAAACATGGGTGTTGAAGAAAATATATTTTTGACGGAATATGGAGATAATATTGGATTTTAATAAAAACATTTTCATAATTAAAATAAGTAAAAAGATATGGAAAGTGATTCTATTAGTATCCTGGAAATCTAGAAGGTATAAAATCATGTGGGATTCTTGAATTAGTTGTATATACATATTATAATTAGTGAAATGTGTATAAGATAACATCTTTCAAAAAAATGACATTGATACAAAAATACATTATTTCTTTCATAATATTTTGAATCTTAATCCCCAATATATAATAGCGAAACTATAATCATTAAATATCAATAAATGATAAATTAATGATATAAATTGTAAATGTTGTATTATATACACCACATAATATAAATGAGTGTTTAATAATCAAACGTCTCCAAGAAATAAAATAGAGACTAGAAAGTACTTACCGTAAGACTCCACTTCCAGGACACTCATTCAAACATCATGTATAATATATATAAGTATATTATAAATATATTAAAAACCATAATTACATATTTCAAAACATATATTAATTTATTATGTATTTTATGTAACCATTTATTATCAATTTCATGTTAAATTAAAATTTGGATAATAACCGCTTTGGTTTTTGGATATGTTTTGATATTTTTTTCAGTTCTATTAGATTAATCAAGTTTCCATAACATATAGAATAATAATAATAATTTTTTCATATATAATCATAAATTATACTTTAAATAACAACCATGAAACATGTTTTCTAAAAATCAAGTTCAATATGATCATGAAGATTGTTGTTCGTACGTACGCATGAGTAATGTTTCAATTTCCAAAGATCATTATTGAAAGTATTAGAGAAATATATTATAATTATATAATGGTTACAATATCATGAATAATAAATTTTTTATTTTTATATAATTATACATATAATCCATGTGTTGTTGGTGATGAAAAGAGATTCACATCTTATTATAAAGGAAGTAGTCCACATGTACACACAAACAATGAATAAGTAACCCAATTGATTGAAGAATAGATTCTCTTTTTGTCATTAAAATAACATAAAAACATATTATTATTTTTAATATGTTGATTTTATTATATCATCATGTTTAAATAGTAATTTATGGAGGTTGAGAAAGAGATAATATAAAACCAATTATTGAAAACATATAATATTCTTCTGATATCCTCCTCAAGATTATACTAATATCCTTTAGAAGATTCTGTTATACCCAATATAAGGATTACACAGTGATATTATGGAATTTTGGGATTTATTTTGGAAGGTCATTTGCCAATCCAAAATTTTTGAAGATGTAATGAAGTGGGGAGAGAATATGCATTTCCTTAAGTGGGGGACAAGAACACTTCATATTTTTTAAAATAATCCGTTATCCTATGTTTTCTACATGTCCAAAGTGACCATAGTATTATATTATATAACCATATAAATTATAGTGTCGTAAAATGTCCACAAAATCTATTGTATACAATTTTTTAGATCATTTTAATTGTTACTATTTTTATCTCATAGAAAACCCATTATATCTTTAATGAACATAATTAATTTTTAATATTTATAATATTCATTTTGGTTAAATTTGATTGTAAAATTTTAGATTATATTAATTATAGTTTTTCCAAAAAATATGAAATCCATTTCTAAAAATTCAATTCACTGATGTGGAATGTTTAAATTGAAAATTAATCTCACATATGGGACATGAAATCAGTTTTTAAGAAAAATTTATAGACCTTTGGTCGCTAGGATCTGTACTAAGATTGATGTGTCTAAACCTCTTCCAAGGAAAATCTGGATTCAAAATGGCATCCATGGTGTCTTTCAATAGGTGGTCTACAAAATATTTCCCGATTATGGTAAGGATAATTTTAAAATTGTACATTCATTTGGTGTATGTGGTAAGACAGTATGTCCACCTGCTCGTAAGTTAGCTTGGGTTGAGAAGAGTACGCTGAAGGTGGACCTTGTAGCTTGCACCAGAGAGATTAAGGAAGCGATGGCACTTGCTGGACCCTCTGGAACTAAAGACTCCCTGAATGGGAAATGAGTAGTTGTTGAACATTCTGTTGAAGCTCGGCCACAAGTCATTTCGAATGTTGAGAATGAATCTCAATCTCAAATCTCTGAAGGTCTTGTTGATGTTGTACAAGGCACTCATAATGACACAACTAAAGAGGTGGAGTGGGATGATCTCGGTGGCTCTCCTAAAGCCTCGAAGTATGTACATGATACTGACCTCTCTGAGGAGGACAAGGATTAAGCTTGTCAAATTGAGGAAGCATACTTTAATTCGCATGCTAGGAAAGGGAAAAAACCGATAGAGGATGTTGGTCGGTACATTACCCCAAACCCCAAAAAAACTAGGAAACGTACAGACTACTCTACACTTGAAAGAACTATAGTTACAAAGTCTTTTGATGCCTCTAGGTAGGTCGAACCTCCAACAACCCAAACTGCGGAGGACCATTCAAATGTGGTCATGGAGAGTGAAGAAGAAGATGACGAAAGAAACAAGTAACGTGTTTTCAGAGAAGCTTACTTGATTGAAGAGCCTATGGGTGAAGAAGTTGACTCCTGGATGGATGAGAAAGATAAAATTTCACATCTGAAATATTGTAATAATGAAATTTATAAGGATAAATATATTGAAATCAGAAAATGAATGTTCATGGGAATGGTGGAAGAATACAAGAAAAATCTTGACTTCAATTTTAGAGATATTCCCTGGGAATGATCTTTTCAGTTACTCGTTTTCTTTGTTTGAGGTTGCTGGAAAATGCTGATGTTGCTTCTGTTGGGTCGTTAAGAGATATAGTTCTACATGCTTGGATCCCCATGGTGGCATACCCTTGGCCAGTAGGAATGGTTGATAAAAACTTCGGTTTTGTTTCTTTGTTTTCTTCTCTGATAGATCATTTGGTGTGGAAAGTCTTCCTCTGTTGGGTTCTGTTTTTTGAGATGGATTTTTCTTGAGACGTTCTGGACATACTGACCTTTTTTGCAAAATTTTCGGAATTCAGTAATTAGAAAAAAACTATGGTTCTCCAGTTCTCTCTAATATTTGAGAAGGAACATGAATGTTGTGGTTGTTACATTTAACTTAACTCTTGATATGAAGAGTGAAGGAAAAGATGGATCCTTTAAGCATGCATCTGGAAAATGGTCAGCTGATCCAAATGGAAAATGTATGCAGATAGCAATGAAGACCAGGAAAGGAGGCTGGAGGTCTCATCGCTTGATCAGTGACATGAGAGGGGAGGCTGACTGTATGGGTTTGAATAAATAGGTTTTAGTGGTCATGTTCAGTGATCTCACGTTGGGGGGCCGTAAAGATTTCAAAGTTTTCATGGGAGTCTCGGCCCTCTTACAACTTCCGAGAATACTTTTCAAGGTGACCACTGATGGCATTGTCCTTTTGTGTGTTTAATTTCTCTTAATCTTTGCTGGTATCCCCCTAAATCCTTGTTGGTGTAAGCTCTTTACACCGCATGTCTGTATTGTTGATTTTGACATTAATAAATTCTTTTTGGGGCATGAATTGGGAGACCAATTCATGCCACTGCTTTTATAAAAAAAATCTAACCAATGAAAAAATAAAACTAATTTACAATATTACTATACTTTGAAAATAAATTAAATGAAAAGGAGATTTTCCATTAATGTTCAGTATTGTTTCCCAATTCATTAAAAATATAATATTTTCATAATATTCCAAATTATTAAAACTAAATTTATTTTGAAATAATTTTTTAAATAAAATATTTATTTTAAATAATGTTTCTATATTCGGAAAAAATTAAATTTAAAACAAAACTCTCTAATGTGATGAAAAAAGGGTTTCGAAAGGTGTATTTCTTTCAAGAATAAAATGATATTATATTAACTATATGTCTAATAATAATCATCAAATGATCCTAAATTAAAATATATTTATCTATGATATATAAATTTCATTTATAAAATTATATATTATTGATTGTTATAATTAAAATTGACAAATATTATTCATGTTAAAATAGTTTTCAAGAAAATGCACTTTTTTAATCCAATAAGTAATCTTTTATAAAATACAATATACAGTGGATTCAAAAGTAAATAAGTGGATTAAATATTAATAAATAATAATAATGTTTAATTAAAACAATATTTGGAAATTATATAAATTAATTTATTTTAAATGAATGAATGTTTGGTAAAAATATTAAATTTCAGTCCTCACTGAAAAATCAATATGTTCAAAAAAAATACCAAAATTTATCCATAATTAAATTTTGATATGATGACTCAAAAAATTATGTTCTTTTTAAAAAATTAGTTTTCTAAAATATAGAAATTAGTTATAATGTCTTCTCATAAAAAGTAATAAACATAATTTTAGTAGTAAACATATTTTTTATAAATATAAGTACTTTACTAAAAATTGATTTATTATTTCTTAAGTGTTATTAAATATTTTTATATTGAGTGGTATATTTTTATTAATATTTCATAAATTATTTAACACTAATCATAAAAAATTAATTTAAGGATTTTTTATAAAGGTCATATTCAAAAAACAATTACTTCATGTCTTAATGAATCTCGGTGTAATGTATTCTCTATGCTAACGAAGAAATTTATTTTTTCATGTCCAACAAGTTATCTAATAAATAAATTAAATTTGAAAATGAAAATTACTAAAATAATAGGATGTTACAATTATCCCCAATAGTATTACATGAATGAGAGTCCTATTCCCATAATCCACTGATGATGCATGGAGAGGGTTACATTTCACAAGAAATGACTATTAAATACAGTTCTATAAGTGAGTTAACACCAATGTACAAATCACATATTGGGTCTAATATTCATAAAACCTAAAGTCTAGTTATTTTTATCAAGTATTTCAAAATTTAATAAAGAAATACATATGGTAATTAGTCTCCAAGAGACCTATGGAAGATCTCACTTCATAAGAACCTCATATAAAATATGTGTAAAACATGATGGGGTATAGTAGATTAAATTCTTTCATGATCCAATACAATAGTAAAAAAATTATTCTATATGAGTGAGATCATGGGTCTTAATAACTAATTATTAAATCATGGATTCAAAAAATATGTCAATATCTATGTCATATAATCCATATTAGATCAAAATCACATCAATATGTTAGTGGAGTTCACGTAATGGGTTGAAGATAAATCCATTCAAATATTATGTATCCAATATGAGATGGATCCTAACATAGGGGAGATCATTCAATTAATTTTTTATACCCCACTAAATTCTGGCCCATAGATGAAAAAAAATTATTCACAACTATCTCTTTATTTTTCCTTGTTTTTATTTCAGTCATAACACAGATCTTGGCTTATTTGACTAATTATCCTTCTGCCAATATTCTTTAATTTTAATGATAGGAACTAGACTATACTCTGATTTTTCCAAGTAATTGAAACAATTTTGCCAAAAATATACTGTTTATAGATCCATATAATAGAAACTATGAAATTTTCTTCTTCTCCATCACTACCCTAGTTTTTCCTTATGTTAGATATAAAAAGTGGCCTTCTTAGTGAGACCCATCCATTTATTATGCCACAATAAATCAGATTTAGACCAAGTAAATGTTTTCCCCTTACTTTAGTTTCTAAAGTTGTATTAAATCATGACGAAATAATATCAACTGATTATAAACTAATATTTTTCCCAGGTATCACATCATATGTTTTCATTTTGGAAAATCATTGTGTCTCTTTAATCAGTAGTTTAAGGTAAGTCATGTTGGAATAATGCATCTAATCTTTTAGGTAAAAAATAATTTACCATAAGTTATGGGAATAATAATAATTCTCAAACATGTTGGCCATGATTGATATAAACCTTTTATGGCATGATGAGTGAAATTTATATTCATGATTTTGGCATTTAAATACCACAATAAATGTCATGGTAAAAAAACATACACAAGTAATGATGAAAGACTAGTTTTGAAATGTTACTTCCATAGTGACATTTTTGTGGAATACAATGATAATAGTATTTTCTCCTAGATAAATATATCCATTTTTTGGATTGTCCTTTTTAGAGGAATATTATTCAATGCTGTATTGGTGGTTTATTATGCATACTAAATAAAGGTGTCACTCATAGATGGAAATTGTCTTTGTTGATGGCCAGTGGAGATTTGAGATTGTTCTAGTTTCAAAAAAAACATGATGTGTATTTTTCTAGACTAATTTATATGAGGATGAAATAATTTATTAATTTGTAATTTTCCATATACAAATGAATTAAATTTCATTCCAACCATTATTTGTTTTCAATGACTGGGATCACATTGGAATTCCAATCAGGAATTAGGACCTTGTTTGGGAGAGAGGGGAAAAAATAGGATTTGGTGTTTGCGTATAAAAATAAATATTTTGGTATCACTATATATACAATTGAAATGATAATCAATCCATAAATAGTTTATAAATAAAGGTGTGATAGGTGATCGACACTGCTAATGGTGATCTTCTAAGACAAGTGCCACATAAATGCGTAGTATTATATCATAAAATAGGGATTCAGACTAAGTAGTTTAAAATACTATGGTGAGTAAATTGTATTTAGAAGTAGTATATATAGGTGTGAAGTGGGAATATTGTAATCCATGCGATTGAGGTTCCCAGATTCGACTGAGTGTAATGGTGGAGGCATGTAATGGATGACCCTATACAATGTTTTAAAACTAGTTTGCATTAAAACATCATCAAAGAGTACATAGAGAAGTTTATGTTTCCTTGGGGAGAGGAATTAATTTAATTGAAAATCCACATGTGCTGGTGTATTATGAAAATTCATGATTTCAGGAGTAAAAATCAAATTAAAAAATAATGATTTATTTTGGTGGTGTAAAGTAACACCGAAGATTAATGGATGAAATTCTAATACATATGAAAAGGGTGAAATTTATTTCTATGTTATGTAGAATCATGTTTCATGAAATTCTAGAAATATTTAATCCTTGAGGTTTGGAGAGAAATATGGTTTCTAAATAGATGATAAACACGTAAAATAGTGTAGGTCTCTTGTATAATGCTTATAATCTCTTCTCTATCAATTCATTTTAGGTGGATTCCATCAAATCCTAATTTATTGATGATATTCTTAGGAATCGAGATATCATAGAATATGAAATTAGGTGACTACATAAAATATTATTTCTTATAGTTCTATCTTATGGAAGAATTACAATATTTAGATATTCTAGGATTACCCCCATCCAAATATTTATGTGGTTATCTGTTTTGGGGTTGCAATTAACTAGTTGATCTCTCATGTATTACTCTAAACAATTGTTGATAACATTCTTTGAATAGATATTTTTATGATTATTCCATTAATATCTAGATCTTATAATGTTGATTCTACATTTTAAAGTGAATCATTATGGGCACCCTCTGATAATAGATTATTATTAAAAATTATATCCAAATTGAATTCATACATAAATCATCTAGAATAGTCAGTCAAAGTGATCAAATTTTTTTTTATATTGTAAGCAAAATTTACTTATTTGATTACTAACTCTGAACAAACATGTATGTTAAGAGAGTTCTATCAACTCTTTAGATCAAGTTGAAATCATGCAATGAAGGAAAAATAATCTACCTTATTAGTTATGTAACTTTATGAAAATATGATGGAATAATTAATGAATTCCATTACTGGAGAGTTAAGAATAAATATCGATTAAGATTTATTGAGATTTGGGTCTTCTATACAAATTCATTTTTGGTTCCACTATGATCCTTGAAAATAAATTTCCTATGTCCTAGGGTAGTCATTGAGAAATAAAATTTCCTCATTTAACAGTTTAATACTCATGGGTGTTTCTTTAAAATAAGAATTATCAACAATGAAATATTCCAATTCTATCACCATTAATTCTGTATTTGTTCGGAATATGATTTCAAACTGCTATACATGTTTTCAAAATAAGGATTATCGACAACACAAAAAATTAATCATCCTTTCATCACATGGAATTTGAGGATGTATTTATGAAGGTCATATTGAGAGACTAAATAGACAATGTGATATTTAAAGTAGTAAATAAACATCTAAATAGAAAATATTAATTCCATGTAGATCATTTAGATATATGAATATCATGTCTATGTATCGTACATGGGTTGACTGAGATAATAATGAATTCCATCATTTCTAGAATCATTCTTTTTCATGAGGAACGAACACACTGGTATATTTAATCCTGTCAAATATTAGTTGACCATATCTCATTTGACTAATGGAGTCATCAATGATGGATATAGAAAAAAATGTTGATATTTTTAAACACATCAGGATTTATGACTTTTTATTAATACATGCCCCATTTTTTTATCAACATGATTATCATAAAGAACATTCGAACATGATTTTCTATAAATAATCTAATATTAGAATCATGCCTTTTTATTACTCTATAAAACTAAAGATATTGAGGATGAAACATTTGATGGATAAAATATGTCTTCATAATATTGAAATTTATTTCAGGCTATCATACTATGAAGTCGAGAAGCATTCCTGAGGTTACACAAATATATCATTCAAGGTGGTTTATTTTCAAGCGCAGTTGTAACAATTTTTTAAAACAATCTTAACGATAGAAATATGGATAGTGAATTTATGATATTTCACCACTATACCATTGATAAATCAGTAAATTTAATTTCATAAAATGTGTTTAATTATTTTTTTCATGGTACAATCATAGGATTCTACAACATTTTTCAGGACAAATGGAATCACATGATTGATGTATACTATTTTGGGTATCCTAAAGGCTGTGACTTTATCATCTTAATGGTAATCAAGACTTATTATATCCTGAATAGTCATCCAAGACAGAGAAGGATTGGTAGATATTCATTTCATTAAATATAATTTTTTTTAATTTGAAACAAGAATAAATATTTCTGAAAATTTTAGTTGAGATCACAGAGGTCGATGCAAACATTAATTTTTCAATTAAACTTTTTCATTAAGAATATGTAGGAAATGAATTTTAGATAATGAAATTCCAAATCAATGATGGATTTATTGGGCCTGACAACTTCTAATTATACATATTAATCATGTGGTTCATGTGTTCTGTGGGTTGCATACTAATATACATGATAATTTATTATATAAGTAGGTGTTGGAAGGAAACATCATGATCACAGTTTATAAATTTCTATGAAAATATATGTTAACAAATCATGGTGATATTTTATGAAAAGATTATATAACTCTATTTTGTAATGTGAATATCCAAATTTCTCTTTTTAATTATAAAAAAAAATTATCCCTATATTAACATATCATAGTTCATCGATAGTGGTGAGAACCCCCCCCCCAATTACATCACGAGTACCATTAAGGTCATTTTCCTCATCCTCTTCCTCTTATTATTCAATATTGTTTTCATATATTCATTCTTTCACGAAATTGTTGATATGGATGACTAAGGATTAATAATCTATTTAGTTAGTAAAAATATTTTTAATATAATATTTATAACCAAGGATATCACTTTTACCCAATAGATATACAATATTTACTTTAGATTCAGCTTATGATGTTCTGGTTTGCTGAATTTCTATAGATAATAAAATGGAATTATCACCTGAATTGTTACAACATACAAGAGGATCAGGGGCCTCTTCAGTAAAATAGTTTTCAAAATTAAATACAGATATCACAAGTGTTTGAGAGTAAATTACTAATTTTGAGATTACATTTTTTGATCCTATTAATGCATAGAACAAATTAAACACTAAACCCATTTGAAGGGTTGGTCGTGGTCATTTTCAAACCATTTAATCCAGTAACACAAGAAACATTGTTAATCACGATTTTCTTCCATTCTATATAATAAAATCCTACATCAATTTATTGATCCTCACATGAATCATATAATGGTTTATCACCATATAATTTCTCACATGTCCCTTTTCCATAGTACTGTAGAAATTAGTGATACACCTAAGGTATTGATGCCTGTTAGTGAAACCAATTCCTTCCAAAAAATTATTTAATATTGTATCTTTTTTTGGAAACCTTAATATAAGATTTGTCCACTGGGTTTCCCAATAAGGTTTTTATACTGATTTAACTAATGTAATTTTTTTCATTCTTGTTATATCCATAGACTATCATGAGATTAAGAGATAGGTCATCATCACTATAACACATCCATTAATGCATTACAATTAGAATGATATTGAACCTCGATCCATTATCAATGAATACACATTTAATGTCAATTTCATATTGTATAATTGAATTATAAAAGAACTTAAGGTTTACCTATATTATAAAATCCATTCATATTCTATCAAAAATGATGATATAATGACATTCTACTTGCTCAATATCTACCCTAAATTTTTTAGTAGTAGTGAAATTGACTTCAAACTCTTGAAGAGATAAGAAGATACTAAATTTATGGATTGGATATAATAAATATCTTTTTGTGTGTGGGTAGTTATATTGGTGGTCCCCCTATTTTAGATCATGCATGTTGGTGAATGTCATTGGTTGCTTTCAAATTGTATTTGTAGGTTTGATGTGTACAATAAAGTATATATATCTTCTCATAGGAGTTCTATCTATATTATGGTAACCCGACTATGATGGGAACATGGATGTGACCATATTCATAGATTTTGGGTCATTGACCTAAAAAGATTCCCCAAGGTGCTCGAGTATGAGTGTCCTAAACTGGAGTCATCATGTAAAATCCATGTCATGATGAGTACATAAATCCATATAATGTATGAAAAATGGTTGTTTGAAAGATCCATATGTATGGACACCTATGATGTTGATATGAGGCCATATTTGACCACCTATTTCCTCCTCCTTAATGTAAGGGAGGATTTGTTTATTATGTTCTGGGGAAATTCTCCATGAACTGTGTGAGATAGTAATATGGGTCATATTTTTCCATTACACCATCAAAAGTTTTGTCATAAAATGGTTGGGATTCAATTAATGGAGAGTATTCCTTGTGTTCTATAAGGTTGGGATGCCACAATTAATTTATTATTCTCGAACAAAATCATTTAAAACACATTGTTGATGAGTTTCCAGAGCAATGATATCCTATATTTATTGAAGTTAATTACTTTTGAATGCAATGACTTATAATTTCATGTTAGTTGGTCGGATTCTATTGTATCTAAATGTGATATATTTAATGGTAATAATGTTTAATTAAACAACTAAAAATTAGGTAACTTATCAAATCATCATCATAATATATGAACACACATTTATTTTATTATTTTAATAGATCCCAATTTAGACTTCATTCACATTAAAAGAGTAAAAATGTGTCAAAAAATGTGGGTGATGTAGTTTTTTGGTAAATGAATGTGTTTATATATTTTTTTGAACGTTAGATTCTAATGGGGTTTTTTCATTGAACCTAAAACCCCCAATAGATCTCACATCCATGATGGATTATGTGTATTATTCAAAATGGTAGGATGTCATTGGGAAACTTATCCAATTATTCTTAATAACTCACATTGGTCTAGAAGATAGTATTTTGGTATCATAACGCTCTTTTAGGAGGAATTATTACCTATAATGGGACACTCATATAAATATAAACAATATTTTTAAATAATTTTTAAATTAAAAATATTTAACCTGTTACACTTATTTATTAACAATTTTTTATGTACATGTATTGATGGGAATCCCGAAGTATGTATCTATGTTTATCTATTGATAGAGGCTATTTTTACATTTTATTAGTTCTCCATCTTGGATAAATTTATTTATTATAGATATTAGTTTTGAGCCCCAATGTTTAGTGCTCTATAATTTAATGTCATATTGGGTGATGGGAGTTACATTAATGTCAGGATTGGGCCCATGATATGGCCTCACTATGTATCATAATGGGATTAATTAATAGACATGTATTTCATATCATTAGGGTCATGGGACAAGAACCAAACCATAAAATTTAATGTTATATGGTTAATAAGACCATGGAAAATATTCCCAGCAATGAATAGTGTGGGGATTAGGCTGAAATGTTCAAAGGGGCCCTAAAGAAATAGAGTCTCCTTAGTTGGATATCAACCTCATTGGAAAATGGTTCAATAAAGATGGTTATAGTGGTAACCAGATGTAATAGGGATCTAAAAGATGAAAATTACCCTACTGGGAATATGAACAAATAAAGATTGTAATAGAGGGACCTAAAAAGGGATATTTACTTTCATGTTCGATATGAATCTACTTTGAATATTGATAAATAAGGATAGTGATGGAGGGACCCAAAAACAAACATGACCCTCTAGGTTTGATATAACTCTACAGGGGTATTTTCTTAATAAAGATTGTTATTGATGAACACCAAAATAATGTAGGCCTATGTGTTTGATAAAATCTTGCTGGAAATTTTCTCCAAAAATGAATAGAGTAACTTTGGGGTGATGGATTTGAACCCCAATGAGGCTCCCTAATTATTTCACTTAGATATGAATCAGGGACCACATAATTAAGCATTTATGGGTCTTAAAAATACAGTGGATACCTATTTGAGAGTATTTTATCATACAAGTGACATGATCACCACTTTCCCCTAAGCCCAGATGAGTCATTATTAGTGTCAGAAACACATTGATGTGGAATATTTGTCATTTAACACAATATCCATTATCCCCTAGTGGATGAGAGTGAGGGTATCGATGGTGGGTGAATGTCCCGCATGTAACACTAGAGTTTTAATCTAGAAGGAATGCCCAAGAGAGACAATGAATCTTCCTTTACAAGTAAACAATGGTGATGTCATGGAGAAAACGTCGGGAGGAAAGACAAAGCTTTATTATCCCATATTATCTATTTTTTTCAAACCTGATGGTCAGGGATTAGATACCCATATCTAAAACAAGGTTATTATCTTAATATTTTAGGTAGTGTTTGGGGTTTAATGATGTTTCCATATCCATTTCCAGAATTCCTAATGATAGAATACTCATTACCATGACAATTCTTGATAGATATGATAAGGACCCTAGCAACTAGCTAGGGTAAATGTGTGGTAACTCGTTTTACCACAGGAATATGTGATCGATATGACATGCTGGTGTGTCTTGACCTTTAACCATCCATTTCTGCGGAATTGGGGGATGTGTTAATTCTGTCCCCCATGGACATGGGAACAATGGAAAAGGGGTAAATGACATTAATGATATTTTTAGGGGGTTACAGGGTAATTACACAGGGGATAACAGATTGATTTATAGGGGCTATCTTATGTATCACATTTAAAATATATAATGGTCATTGTCGGGTATTGGTTGGGTGGTTTGGGAGGACTTCACCAAGGTGATAACATAATGATATTGTTGTAACAACAACAATTTATTACATTTGTGAAGTACATTGGTCCTCAACAAATAAATTCTTAAGAGATATGAATTGACATATGTGATGACAAGGATAGATGGAATGATTTTTCTAAGGTGATACATTGGTGATCCATGATGGATCTCACCCTAGTAATACTTGTGTGATTTAGGCGACATCTCTCCCATGTAATACCTAGGAGAATTAGAGATGACTTGTGGGTTGAATCCATCCTTTTATATCCAATGGTCTCCTCATGTAATCATGGAAGGGTGAAATGCATGTCCTTATTTGATGAGGAGTACTTTACACTAGAAGAATTTAATTTGGGGGATGTAGCTCCTCACATAGTACATTGCTTTTCCAAACCATAGGTTAGAAATAATCCCAATAAAATCATTAATTATTTTATATTTTGAGACATTGATAGAATCTTATATGGTTTCAGTGAAATATGAAAATGAATTGGTTGAGTAGACATTAAATTATTCTTCTAATATTTCCGTCAAATCATGTGGGTATCCCAAGTGGTATATTTTTTTGCAATATTCATACCTTGAGTTTAATAGGAGGTTTAAAAATTATATTGAACAAATAAAACCCATATGATTATAATCATGCAGGTAGGACCTATATGAGTATTTCCAGGTAGGTTGGAACTACATGAGTATATCTATTCCATTTAGACCTATGTGACTTCCAATAGACCAAAAACATGGGACTCAAGGGGTATACTTCAACAATCATGTCTATTCCTCATCACAATAAATGAACCATTATTCATTAATGTTATTCATCCATATATTTAAAAGGGAGTGTCAACAATTCATTCATCTTTCTAGTTCTTCATTGGTAAATTATCATATTCTCTATATCATCCTTATAGGTATGACATGGGGACCTATAAATCATATACTACATAAATATAGATTTATTTATATACATTTTATCTATTAAAATTTAAATATTTATTATCCCTGATAGAATAATAGATTCTTTTTGGTTGTATCATACCCGAAAAAATGAAAATGTGACAATATGCAATACTTCACTTAATTATGATATTGTTACCACCAAATTCCCTACTAAATCACACATGAATATAACATAAATACAATATACTAGAATGTTAAGAGGTCAGCCCTTACCTACATCATGATGAACAATATATACATAAACTCCAATATATATATACATGACAGTGAGGATACAAAATAAGTAGGTTTCCCCCCATATAATTCCAACATATTCCATAAGAACAAGAATGAGCTAGTTCACATTTTATATAAAACAAGATATATGAAATATTTAATAAAAAATACAGATTAAAACATAAAAATACTCACACAATAGTATACTTGTAATATTAAGTCTATTATTAAAACAACATAACCCACTCCATAACTCACTCACCATGTCAGAAAAACTCAAACAATCACACACACCAATTTAATGCAACTACCCAATGGACCTCCCATTAAAGTGGGCCCTCATTAATATAATAACTCACAACAAAATAAGGTTCCTCCTAACCTAAGACATCAATTTAAGGTAGATATGCTACATTACCATAAATTTGTAATATATATATGTTAAAAGAATGTAAAATCCACACATGCATCTTGAACACACAATAACCCAAGACTATCCAATGTACCAATAAATTCGGCACAAAAAGTTGAGTCCAAAACAACAATTATATTCACATTATTTATAAAAAAACAAACCAACTCATATCCATACACCAAAAAAATCCAAGGTATTCACATACCATAACCACCAATATTAGAGAAATATCACCAATTAATTCTTATTCAAACTATGTTGTTGTAAACTCCAAAAACATCATATATAAACAATTTTACAGCAATTAATGATCATAAAATATTTTTATAAAAAAAATTAGCATGATAAAAAATGATTATTTAGCCTTTTAAATGAAGTTATTCTTGTTTCATATATAAAATATTGTTATAGATAATCCACATACCTATAACGAATCCATTTATAATAATCTAAAAAACAAATTTTTGTAATAAAAAAATCTCCCAAAATCACCTTGGGGAGTTTCTAGTACGAGTACCGAAATGAGAATAAACATGAAAAGATTTTATATGGCTTTATTTAGGTTACAAGTTACTTTTTGGACACCTAAAATGTCACACATGACAATCCATATAAGTAATGAACCACTCCTACAAAACTCCCCATCTGTTTTGTAAATTTTAAAATATAGACGATTGAGATCATGATATGGTAGTTCCGACCATTATCGTGGTTCCCATTAACACCCCTGCATGGAATAACACCATGGATTTTGATTGTATTATGGGAGAAACATGTTGTAAGGATTTCTCCATGGAATAGAGTATACCATGTTAGTGGTTTTGTTTCTTAGGGATTTTGCCTATATTTAATTGGTATTACCCTGTTACTAGAGAGAAAACTATTCCAAACTCCTAAAAAAATTCAATATCATACCATTATAGTGGAGAGATATAAAATCATGATCTTATACAAAATTAAGTGTGCCAGAATTATAAATATGAACCCTAACCAATGCTTTTGTAAATCCCAAAGTTTCCAATACATTAATATGATAAATAATTTTTTCCATATGATATCTCTCTAATCTAGTAAATTCATATAATAACACATGGATTATAACTACCAATTATCAAACATTACATCAACATGAATATGGACTTGTGACTGAATGGTTATCCTATAATAACTTTATTCCATTCCCAACACACCGTATAATATTAACCATTGGGCTAGAATATCAAATTATGGGCTCACCACATATGATGATAGATCATACATTAAATTTATTTTTTCTCTAACACGCACACCATGGGAGACATCCATTGCGGTCATGCATGCAATGATTATTCTAATTTAAGGGTGGTGATATATGGATTTAATATTTTATAGGATACCAAAAATCAATTTTCACATTGATGACATGTTGTGTAATGCTAATTATATTTTATGTACCACATTTCTCGAGGTGTTATACTCTCCCCCCATTTAAATCAAAGCACCATCAATGTTGACCCCACACCTCAATACCAACCAATTCCTCTAATAATTAAAATTTATATTAGATTTCAGAAAAATAACATCCCAACTTTAACACATAGGCATGGGTTAGAATAGAATTCCACTAATATTATATGCATTACCATGAATATTAATTATAAGTAATTTTAATGGATGGAAAATTTAATTGGGATATGATATGATATTCTATAAAAATCAATATATTTTTAACAAATATAAAATATATAAATATATATAACATGATTTATAAAAAATGAATGAATAAAAATAATACAAAACATAAATTAAGTGTAATCAGTTTCACTGCAGGAAATACTATATCTAAACAGGCTATAAGACAGAAGACGTGGAAGGAAAAGAAAATATAATATTGCACACTGACATTTTCAATAAGAAATTAATCTCAATCATCTATGTCCCATCACCCAGGACAATCCCTTTAATACAATTTACTATGAAGGAAATATGTATCACATTACCTATATCATGACAATGAAGATATACATACACAAAAATATTCATAATCATGGGGTTGAGTGTACAAGTCTAGTACTTAATCCAACAAATCCAGTACCCACACAACACCTAAACTAGATTTAATTATCTCAAATTGTATGTAAAATATATATAGGAATAACAAAATAAAGATAATGATCAAACCAAATAACTACCCATAGAAAAATACCTTTTTTAATTTGTATTCTAATATTCCCACAAAATAACCCACACTATAACTCACCCACTATGCCTATGACAGACACACATATGTATGTTTCCAAAAAAATTTCATCACATTAATACATATTACCTTCATTAGACAAAAACATTAGTAAGAAGCACATTTATCCCAAAACAATCATAAAACAATATCACTGTAGGGAGCATCCTGTTAAAGAGTTGAAGTTATTAGAAGAAATAATGGGGTATACAGGGATAAAAATATGTCATAAAATAAAAATATATTCTTTAAGAATTTTTTATGGACACCCACAAATTGTGAAAACAAATCTCCACAAACCATGTGGTGGTTTCAGTTGATTAATAATTGATAAAACAGACAATAGAGTGTTGTTTTTTCCACTATGTCTACAGTTCCCGTGACTAGGCTTGCCCTAATGAAAACAACCACATCATAATGAAAACCCATTATCCATTATCTATATACAATGGATTCATCCATGATGTAGGGGATACGCCATTACTATTTCTGCATAACCTATAGAACTTAGTCGTACTATGCTCAATAACTACATAGACTACCACTAAATACATGGATTTCCCCCCTTTCGTACAACCAAAATTTCTATGAACAACTCCCACCAACATATTTGTACCCCTTACATAGTTATTGTATTAAAAATAGTCATTATAGGAGGACCACAACAGAAATATAACCCAAAATACAACCTCTACTGCGGATACTACCACTATTTGGTAAAGCATAGAGAGGCCAAACTCTCTCCTCCAATAGTGTTCCCTTTAATGTATTTTGAATCAAAAAGTCACTCACAATCAAATAATACATAATAAATCTCATAAATTAGAACTCCAATGATCAGATTCCACTCAACCACTTTCTCATATCGGTTCACCATGTGTACTCAAGAGGTCATCCCTATACCACATAAGATACCAACTAGAATAACGGGTCTAAAAATTTTCCATAGGGAAATAATTCCCCATATATAAAAGTTCCCAATAATAATGTAAATAACCAAACATCACACAAAATGAGTATCAAAAAATGTTTTTGTAAAAATATATATCATTCCATAATAAATGAAATTCTTTAATGAAGATTAATACTGTAAATAGAATATAAGACTCATCACCCATGGGGATGAGCATATATACTACTAAATAAATTAATTAAAGACTTAGGACATTTTAAAAAAATGATCCATACATTATCCCAATATATAGACTCCAATCCATCCCACTCAATTTTCACCTAGGGCCTATGTCAATCCCGAACCAATGCCTTTGTTAGATTCTCCTTAGGTACCATGGTGGAATGTGAACCCTAGTAGGGTGTGAGAAGAAAACTCAGTAGGGAACCAACAACAAGTTCTAACAGATAACCAAAAATATAGTGAATTTTGATTTTATTTTATGAGAATAAATAAATTTTTATTAACAATCAAAAATGAAAATAAACAACCTTCGTTATTCCTCAGGTCCACAACCCTAATCAACCATTCCTACTCCAGCTTGTGTCAGGGTGTCTCTCACCATGATCATAACCTCGTATGTACTTATTTACACACTTTTCTGATACCATTAACAAACCAATACCATAATCAGTAGTAGTCCCATGTGAATCACTAATCATTCCTCTTCCTCAGTAAAAAAAATATTTTACTACATGGTAGTACTTAGGAGGTCTTCATTCTAAGGATAATGTATGATTCATTGGAGGGGAGAGTACATATTCAATCATATACATCAATTCTAGGATAATTACTTAGTGAAAAATGAAATAATATGGAATACCATCCGAGGTCCTTATATCACCAAACTAGGTTTTCATATCTCACATCTCCTCTACCGAACTAAACACTTTCATCCACCCAATCATAAAGTGTATCATATGCCACGATCGAGGTAATCCTATAGTCACCATATAGAGGTATTTTATTCATTTATAGGTATAAAATACCATATAAAATCGTATACCTCCATTTGACACCAAAAATTCCTAGAAATTCAAAATGGTCTAATTGTTTCCCCATTCAAATATCATGATCCCCGAACATTTTTAATTGTCTTACAATGTTAGTGGAATGTTAGAAATCACAAGAATTATTGTACACATATCATATATGACTCTGATGATGGATACTAAGAACCACCTCTATGTATTTGTGACCACATCAATCACAATGAAATTTTATTCATATTTGACTAGGAATCCACCCCTAGTAAACTGTTAGTTTGTATCATACACATACCATGAATCCAATGGTCTCATATTCTATAAAAAGTGATTATCATGCATCTTATGATATAAAAATACAATTTGGACTAATATCTAATGTCTAGTTGTCCTAGAAAATAAGGTATGCTTTCCAAAAATATGGAAACCCACAATAATTTTTCGTTGAATAATTACGCCCAAACACATCATCAAATCCCATTGGTGCTAATATTCTTGTTCAACTTCTATGATGAATCAAATCATCTTCCCATCCCACACCTAGGAACACATGATCAACATATTTAAGGGTAGCCAACTCCTTGTTCCAATGATCATTATAGGTAATGGTAACCCTCTATGGGGTCCCTTCAAATCCAACTCATATGATGGAAATAAATGATACTATGTATAAAATCCCTTACTAAAGTAATACCCAAGGCATGAAATCATAGGAAAACCATGTTATACCTCATAAAAAACCCCCTCGATTGATGGATAAATCTCATATATAACTCCATGGTCACTCAATGTTAATAACTCACCTAACACATGGTCATGATATGACCCACTAGGGCCGACTAGTACCATCTAGTACCAATTCATCACCTTCCTAAAAAATGAAGCTTTATGTTTTATCGATGAGTGAAGGATAAGGATAGAGAACAAGGCCCAACTTGAACCTGAAAAAATTTTATTTACGAAATATAAATTTAATTAATAAATAAATAATAATTAATATTATATAGGAAAACTCTATTAGTGTACTGACAACACATTCAATTAGTTACAAACAAAATATAAAAAATCTTTAGGGCTCTTGTTAAGGGCCACCTACCTCAATTTCAAATCTTTATCCATTTAATCCTTAACCCAACAACCCACTTCATGATATTTTCATGTATGATGAATATCTTCAAAACCACACATGGCCCTAACTCATATATAATGAACAATTAAATTAATTAAATTCAATTTATAACCAATTTAAAAATTTATGTTTAAAAGACCAATCTGTTTTTCAAAATTGTAATAAATGCATAAACTCTTCATGGGATCCTACAACGCATCAAATTAACGCCCAAAGAACCCAAGAATAAACATTAAATTCCACCAAATCTAACAATGGAACAATTCCCCACTACCAAAAAAATTTCTATAAATTATTTTGTAAAATTTAGTGTCAAAAATAAATAAAATTATGATGAAACATTCCATTACAAAACCACCATGTAACGACTTCCAGACATGGTGTTTGAACATCATATTATAAAGATGAATATAATCCCCAACATTCTCAGATGATTCCACCATGATTTATTGGAATCCACATCAAATACCTAACTGGCAGAAAACAAAATTAGATAAAAACATGAAATATTCAAATTGAATAACAGAATGGTGAATGTTACCTTTAATAATTGTATGATATCCTCAATGAAAACCCTAAATTATTGGGGTAAATGTGTTAGTGGTTAAGGTGGGCCTAAGATCATTCATTTAGAAATGATGGGAAGAGGGGGATACCCCTTCTAAAAAACAAGGGGGTATATTTATCACTTTTAACCATTTAATGAACACTATTTTGAAGGGGGTTTATTGTACCTGATGATTAAATATAAATTTAACCCCTCATAAGGCACTAAAACTACTCATACAATATTTAAAATAGATATTATAGGATTCAACCAAATAAAATAATCTTTTTTTATTTTCAAATAAAAATATAACCCATCCATCATATGAAAATTTAAATTTAATATTCGTATTCAATTTCATGTATGAAAATTAGGGTATTATATTCCCATCATATAGCATATCTCATCCTTGAGAAGCCATGTTTTGCATCCAAGAACATTACCCATCCTATGTCAGTCCTCAATAATCATTCAAATTTTTATGTTCAGTCCCCAGATTCCAAATAGACTTATGATGTTCCATTCTAAAACTGTGGTTATTAAATGATAAACATTTATCAAACATTCGTATTCATTATCAAGACACCATGATGACACTCAATCACACTCATCCATCCTAAAACACATAATATGTCATCACCTAATGGATAAACAAGACTATTTTTCTCCTCACAATATAACGAATCTTATAACTACCAATTCTATGTCATGGTTCTTCCATTGTTAAAATTTCACATCTAAACATTTTTTAAGAATAAAAAACACTTCTGATTTACTTTTTTAATATCTTCCCCAGAACACATTTTCAAACACTTTTCTAAAATTGATACCAAATCTAATTTCTCATTTTCAATTCAAAAAAATGTACCTCCATTCATCCAAGAATAATAGAAACATGCAAATTGTTCACCAAAAATACCAACCAATTTTGGAAGAACACCCATCATATCTAATATGTCGTAACAGATGTGGTTTCTTGTTCACTATAAAAAATTACATGAGAAACCTCAGATCATAACACCTCTGACCAGCCTGCCTAATAAATACTCAAATTTTACATCCAACATAGGGAATACTATCTTGTACCAAATCCCTAAATCAAAGCAGCATGTTGTGACCATCAAAACACCCTCATGTATTTCTGATTCTTACACAAAATGTGATCCACTGATCGAACCCTTAATCCGTTGATTTTCTACAATTGTTCTGTAAACAAATCATGGATATATCAATAATTTATGCTAGCCACATATAATCTTAATGCATCAATATCTTGATGAACAATCTTGGGATATATGCAATATTACATCCAAACACACCTCTAGAATTATCGGAATAACCCTAATCATCATTGAACTATTTTACCAACATCGTCCCAATACCGAAAACAAACATATTACCACTAGTCTCATTCACCCATGTCTCTTTTACAAGAGGATCATATTTCTTATGACCCACTTCATAATCCCTACAATATGATAATCCTTTTTTTATCACAACTATAAATAATTCCCACACATTATGATGCACAACCATCCATCATCAAAAATTACACCAGGAAATGACATGATCACTCATTCTAGAGAGGAAACCTAAAACAAAAAATCATCTACTATTTACAGCTCATTAGAATGTCATCTACGAATCCTTTTGAACTTAAACATATAATGAAGCTTCACACCCTCCATCATCCACTAGTGCAAGACACACCATTGGCCACTCCTACTATACTCTTTGAGCTCATACTAAATAAGATCGATCACTACAGGATGTTTTTCACTCATTAGGAGGCATCCTAAAAAGTCATCTTCCATTACATAACCACTCACTAATTTAAATCCCCAAATTAACCATGTTCATTCAATGTGAATGTAATTTCTATGAATTAAAATAAATTTTTGTATGCGCCTATTCAATTCAGTCCACATGCTAACCATCAGCACGAACCTGCAACATTGTTTCTTCTTATATATCAAGAAACCTATAGTTTCACATTTATATAAAACAAATTCAAAATAAAAAACATTGAATCCCATGATTTGAATTTCATGAAGACTCGTATGACCTTTTTTCTCTCTATGACTTCCTCATATTACTAGGATAACTTGTGACACTCTTTTGTAAAACTAACATTACACATATTCCTAGAATATCACACACTCATCCACCTTGATGTGAATCATTCCCAATACCATGTATCTACCAACACTTCAGTATCCCTACTTGAATAATGAACAGAAATAATTGGTCCATGACTCATAATGATCCGACCCCTGATACCCATCCTCGATACTAATTCTCAAATAGTTAAATTACTTTTCATCCCAAAAATCAAGGAATCAATATACCCATACCACAAACCATAATCACATCCCATACATCTGTTTCAAAACTAATAACATACCCACGATATATATATATATATAAGGGATCTCAAAAACTCTAGTCTAACCACTATCAATAGTTACCCTCAATCATAATAAGGCTCCAACAAAATAATTAAAAATTAGTATGTCATGGAATATAGTTACTCTGAACTAGACCGTAAACAAACATCTCACTACAATCCTAATTCAAATTATACAACACAAATTTCATCACATAACCATACAAATTTTCACATTAAACCTCTCACTCAAGGGTCTCATGTACAATGAAATCACATGTCAACTCATCCCCCCACAAGGGAATAGGTTCTGACAGAGCAACCACATATGATTCTTCTTCCATGGGAATCACAATATAATCAATGTTCATATATATATATATATAATGATATCATTGTATATGATATGTGTCAAATAACCATAAATATGAGGTTTGGTTTGATATATTACCATTCCAAGATTTACAAGAAATCACCATATTTGTTTTTAAGTGAACTGTATGTAACCAATCCTAAATGATAGTCACCCTCTAGAGGTTCATCATCATGGAATCATGTAATTTCATAGACGCACAGGGGTCCCATCATTTCTTGTGTAATAAAGGCATCATCACTATCATTTCCATCAATCAGTATGCTATATAATCCACAAGTCATGTCATCATAAAAAATATATATACAATGTAGCATAGATATGTAAAATGGAACCATGAACTTACACTAGAAACATTTCAATGATAAACTATTGAAAATTTCCAAAAATTAGCCTCTATTGTTAGTGAATAAGAAATCATTAACTAGCTAATATATCATGTGAATCTCCAAATATTATGAATGGACTAAGAAAACACCTATTTATACTATATTCCATGAGTCGAATATAGAATTGTTCTATTGTCAATGGGACAAGATCCAAAAAAGACATAACAAATCATAACCCTTGTAAATAATTATTTCTATATGAGTTTAAATTCATGCCCTTATAACATTGAAAATACATAAAATCAATCTCATTCCTAGTAAAATATACTTTCTATTGGAATATGGTTTCACGATGCATTAGTCCAAAATCCGTCATAGTCCTCCACACATTTCTATCTTCTAGCTACCACATTCTAAATAGTAAGAAAAAAAAACTTCTGATACTGCTTTACAATGCCACATAATGGATTCCTCTCGATGGGTTCCCATTATAATTTTCCACATGATTTCAGGAACATGTACAAATATGCTAGAGGTGTAT
The DNA here is from genome assembly GCA_963277665.1 of Viscum album. Taxonomy (NCBI): domain Eukaryota; kingdom Viridiplantae; phylum Streptophyta; class Magnoliopsida; order Santalales; family Viscaceae; genus Viscum; species Viscum album. Next base: position 2,105,816,114 of record OY728148.1, read on the forward strand.
GAATACTAGTGGGGGTCGAAGACACTATGACACATTTATCTAAGTGCACAATAATAATGTAAATGAAAAAACATCACAAAAAAATAATAAAAACATTGAATAAATAAAGCGGAACATGCCATAAAAAATGAACTGCATTATTGAGTCCCAATATTATATATTAAATAAACTTTTGATCTCCTTCAAGGTGGACCAGATGTACCAAATAAGAAAATTAATAACATATTTTTGGCTCCAAAATAAAAATGTTACATACCATTCATCATTATCTAAAATCCAAGACATCCTTCATGATATAATCCTAGGGGTTTAACCAACCCTACCACCACGTGAGAGTTTCGTCGGTTCCCATGTCTAATGGAAGCCTTAGTAGGGTGTGAGTGAAAAACATAGCAGGGCTCCACCAACACAATTCCATACATGACTGGAAATGTAGTGATTTTTTCATGTCTAAATCTAAGAATAAATAAATACCACAAATTGAAAAAATAAACTATCATTTTATGTTCACATGTATAAGACCCATGTCAACCATACACGATTTGGATATTTTCAGAGTGTCTTTGACCTGTATATTCATCTAATGAGGGCCTCTTACCATAGTCTTTGGACCCCAATCCCCCATGTAATCTATGGTGAGAGGGAACCATGTGGTTTACCAAGGAATCCATTATCCATAAACATTAAAGATGAACCTCACGGTATTAAATTCATGTTCATCATAGTAAAGACTACGGGTGATTCAAAAGAGTGGGAGGGAATATAAAATCATATAAATCTTGGCATTAATGAATATTGGGAAACCATTATAATTAGAAAGATATACCATCGTAGTTCCTATATTCACTCACACAAGAATCCATATCTTACAAATATAATGTCAAGCGAAACAAATGAGTCAACTCAATCCTATGGGGTATACTATACATCAATTATTGAGATCCAATAGTCACCCACAGGGCACCAAACATTAATTCCCATGGATATACATCCACCATACATCATATACAATATTTTAAATATCATGTGTCATAGGAATTTTAAATGGTCTAATAGTATACCCATTAAAATCCCCCACATACAAGGAGACTGCCATGTTCTCACAATTTTTTAGGAATCCCTAGAATTGTGGGAATTCTTCTTGCATTCCATATCCAACACCGATGAATGATCCTTAGGAAAACCTGTAGGAATCCATTATAAAACCATCCATACACACACACACATCTGATGCTAATAAGACTTATATTTTCACTCCCCATGAACCATGTAACCAAATTTATGAAATGATTGGCATTATATGGTCTCACCATCCTTATGAAATGATTCTCAGTTTTCATGGGAAATCAGAATAGAAATAGTCATAACTTATAATTCACATATAATCCATGCAATCACAAATCATATACAAAAATTAAATAATTCACAATTCGGGTTATCCAAACTACTATTATAATACTCTTAATTATATCCCCTTACAGATTACACAGTGGTTCTATTTAAAATGTGAAATCAATATCTATCACTACCCATTTCCATGCACACCTGAAATGATTACAACCCTTGCTCATGAATACCCTCTTAGGATTTGACTATCACAAGGGACCCACATATGCCCCCAAATCAATGCAAGGGTGAAGAAACCTATATGGAATCCACTATGTGTGCACAAGGGTGGGAATCCTAATAAGGGATCCAATGATCATTATAGGAATGAACACCATCATTGCGGTACCATCAATTCCAACTCACATTATTTAAAATTCACAACAATCTAGGGTAGAACACCACTTTATTGTTTTATAATCGAGGGACGACCACATATTCTAACCATGGATTACCTCATACCCAGTATACCGAATAGACTGAATAAGTTAAATGCTGAACTCAAAGGTCACTCATGGTTAGTCACTCACCCAACCCTTTATCATATTATGACCCACTATGGATAACTAGTTCCATCTCATAACCTTTTTTAGTACATACTATACAATGGAACCATTGAAAGAGACTCTAAAATATGGTTCACTGAATTATATTTAATTTCTCCCACATCAAGGGGTATCCATATTTCTTGTAAATCAACAATAAAGGCCTTAGACATATACTGTCGAGGAATAAGGCTACTGCACGAGGCCCAACATAGCCTTGTTACATTATTCAACTTAGGGAATGGAATTAAATTGAAAATTTATTTAATCATATAATATTTAAATTAAATAGGAAAATTATCTGAGCATCTTGGTAAAATTTCTAAAAAAATTGATATAATAATTCATAAAATCCATAAGATTAATAATGAGGACCACCAACCTATGTCGATAAGCGTTCCCCTATAAAAATAAACCTAAAAACATTCTCTTTGAGCACATATAATTTCAAACAACATTTCCCAATACACTCACGACCCTAACTCGCATAAAATTTAAAAAAAATAATTATAAATAATTTATAGTTTATTAAAAATGTTAAAATTCAAACACCAATTTTTTTTAAAAAAAACGCATAAATGTAAATATATCCCCTTGAGACCTTTCAACCCCAAATCCTCCCTCAATGGTACTTGTAAGGAATTTCAAATACCCTATACATAAATAATGAAAAATAACTAACCATTAGAATCAAGTCCATAAATAATTATGTTTTATTTTATAGATAATAAATAAATAAAATGGTGACATGAAAAATCTTCATAGAATCAATAACAATAGGACTACATAAGCAATCTCTATAAGTCCTCCTCATAGGTAGAGAAGAATCCCCATCATTCTCAAAAAAAAATTATATGATCTTATGAAATTTGAATAAGACCGTTCAATAGGAGTGACAAAAAAATATAGGAAAACAAATATGGTATTATGTTTTTTAAATAGAGGATAAATGTTATAATTAATCAGTATAATATCGCCTCACAACCAACCCAGAATGAATAGGGATGAAGAGGGTATAAGGGGATATTGTTCCCTACCCATGCATTAATCAATGGATGGAATAAAAGGATTCCATATAAAATAAAGAAGTGAAATAATTCTCATTATTACTTTTCTAAATATCCATATTTAATGAGTGATTTTCTGCATCCAATGAATCAATATCCACCTATGAAACACATGAGGCCCAGCTGAGACTGTAATGGCCCGGACCTCTCCGGTCCATTACTTTGTGAAATGTTGGTATTGGAGGTGTTCCAGGAGGTCAAGGGGACATATCCCCAACACTTTGCCAATTTTTCGGTTCTTTGAACAGTGTTTCCAGTTTTATGAACAGTAACAGATCGGTGAGACAGATCAGTTTCACAGATCGGTGAGACAGATCGGTTTCACAGATCGGTGAGATAGATCGGTTTCACAGATCGGTGAGACAGATCGGTTTCACAGATCGGTGAGACAGATCGGTTTCACAGATCGGTGAGACAGATCGGTTTCCCAGATCAGTTTCACAGATCGGTGAGACAGATCGGTTTCACAGATCAGTTTCACAGATCGGTCAGACAGATTAGTTTCACAGATTTGTGAGACAGATCAGTTTCACAGATCGGTGTGACAGATCAGTTTCACAGATCAGTTTCACAGATCAGTGAGACAGATCAGTTTCATAGATCCGTTAGACAGATCAGTTTCACAGATCGGTGAGACAGATCAGTATCACAGATCGGTGTGACAGATCAGTTTCACAGATCAGTGTGACAGATCAGTTTCACAGAGCGGTTTGACAGATCAGTTTCACAGATCGGTGTGACAGATCAATTTCACAGACCAGTTTTTACAGATCGGTGTGACAGATCAGTTTCACAGATCAGTTTCACAGATCGGTGTGACAGATCAGTTTCACAGATCAGTTTCACAGATCGGTGTGACAGATCAGTTTTATGTACAGTAACGGTGGGTGAACAGTGTTTCCGGACTCCTACAGTTTTGCCCCTTTTTACGTTTCCTTTGACGTAAAATACATTTAAAGCCTTATTTTAAGGGCTCTTAAGGCCGTTTCAAATGCCATAAATCCTATATTAATAATTCCTAAGGCTTGGAATGTTTTACTTGGTCAAACCGCGTGGGTTAATGCGATCCATTTTTAATGGAGAATTAACCGGATCTTAAACCGTCACCTCGTTAAATCTTAAAAAGGGACGAGATATCATTCTTCCACATAGGTTGTCACGAGGGGAGGATCGTGACCCGCTGTGTGGATAAAGGACGTCAAGAACTCTTCGAGGTAGGGGATTCATGGCTTCTCTAATTATATATGTGCAATCGTAGAATTAGCATGATTTATTCCTTTGGATCACAATGAAATTGACCTAATTAAATACTTGAACCGGATTAAAAGAATTGGTTGATCGCATGCTGTTGCTTTATACCGTGATAACGGTTTGCCTCATATTTTTCTAGATATAGTGATAACTATGTTTTCTTTGATTTATTGTTCGTTCATGATTGAAATTGATAATGAACGTAAAGCCGGAATTAATTGTTGATTAATTGGCTAATGATAAAGAGGCATGTAAATTAATCTGGTTATTGTCGTTGTTGTAGCTGTTCTAATTTGAGGATAATCAAATTAGGGAAGTAAGCTTGGTTATATAATTGTGATAGCTTACTGATTAGGTATCCATGATTGGAGCCTACGAATAACAAATCTGTTAATTCAATATGGATTAGATAACAGATTATGTGGGAATTTCAAAAAGGGTTTTGAGTTACCCTCTTGTTTGTTAACGGGATGAGAGCCTATTTTGTGATGTTTGTTTTCCTGCTGCTTGTGCTGAGATGTGAGCCTGGATGGCTGTTGTGATATGTGGAGGCATGGAGACTTGTGGATGTGGCAGCGGATGACGCCTAGTGTGGCTTGATGCATCGGTTTATGCATATGGGTGTCGGGGAGGACACCAAGGGTGTTGGTATGAGATGAATGTGGTGGTTTGATGTTGGTGGTTTGGTTTGGTTGCTTATCTTCTTTACTTTTCCCCACTGCTCAAGGCATCTGGTCTTGCTTACCCTCTTTCCGAAGGAGGCGAAGACACGCGGGGTATGCCACGTGCTTTCCGTGTTTAGCCTCTCGATGGAGGATGGGTCTATGCTCTTTCTATAGGCGGTAAAGACTCGACGGGTAGTATATCTACTCACCGTGTTGATCCTCCTTTGCCTGTAGAAGCATAGGATGTTTTTCTAGAATGCCTGGGAATGTGGAAAAGTAATTCTGTAGGGAATGTTTGATTAAATGGTGAAAATCCATGGGGATGGAGATGCTGGAATTTAAAGGTGATGTGAATCTTAAAAATGAGCAGTTGTTTTTGAATGTGATGCCATTTCAGTTTAATGTGGAATTATTCATTCTTAATTAATGTTTAAAGAATTAATTAATGTTCAGTGGAACTGATAAATGAGAATGGAGTAATCTAATAAATCTCTTCAATTGGTTGTGTGCTTATAAGATACCTAGTCTTAGAAGTAGCAGCCTGGAGTCTGAGAGACGTTAGCTGCAGTTGTATCTATGACTAGGTAATGCCCATAGTGTGGATGTGAGTTACTTATATATTCTGTACTTTTTGTGTTTCTATACGCTACTCCACCTTGTCGGTAAGGGCAACTGACACCCCGGGGATTCTGAGCCCTGGGGGGGTGTTTTCCTCAACATTCTGATGGGAGGTTGAATGGCTGACTACCCCCTTTGGCCCCGCTCTCTTCTCTTGGTAGATCTTAGTGCTGGTAGGCACAGTGGTTAGTTTTACCCATATATGTGTGTAGAGGGCTGTAATGGCTTGTGGTTATTTCACACACACATATATTCTTGGTATAGTATCCTATGGACTACTATAGGTGTAACGTGTATAGGCTGTGATGGCTTGAGGATCCTTACTCGGTGTATGGGCTGTAATGGCTTGAGGTATAATACCCGACGTATGATACACGTTATGCGAGCTGTGGTGGCTCCCGGAAACTACCTGGTTACTTTTGGTTGTGAGGATTGTGTGGAGAATAGCCCAGGTGTCTGCGGGCAAGCCTTTGTGGTGAACAAGGTGCAGATTGGGGAGCTTGACCCATGTTGATACGGGCAGGCCTTTGGAGAGAGATGCACAGGACGTATATCATTGGGGCAAAGCGGCAAACCAGTGGGGAAGTAGTAGCGGGGTACCCTTGATATTCTTTATTATATGCTATATTCTTGTATGCGTTACTTGGTGAGAGTAGCCATGGTGAGGTTGGGAACATAATATACCTGTTTAGGTGACGAGTTAGTTTCACTTGTTGTTCACTGGGCTTTAGCATGCTTTCTTTACTTTTGCACGAGAGGCTTGGGGAGGATCCTACTGAGTATACTGTTATACTCACCCTTGTATATATAAACTGTTTTTTAGGTCACATGGAGCAGGTTGGAGATCAAGCTGGTTACTACTAGCTTGTAGTTGGAGGAGGAGCTGTTTGGGCTTGTGTTCGCTGCCGTTTTACTTTCTTTTGGGTACTTTTAGTTTTCCCTTTCAGTTGTAGTACTTTTGCATGTCATTTCATATATGTACTTGGGTTTCATTTACATTTCAGTTATGAGTTGGAGTTGGTTAGAGTCTATTCTATCTCTCTCTTCTGCATGTGTTCTCTTAGAGGGTAATGCCTCCCATTTGTGTGTGTATTATTCCCTCGGTGCTAGTCGCCAACTCGGGGCCAACTAGAGGCGGGACTCAGGGTTCATTATCTCCCTTTTCACATTGTCGGCCCAGGAGGGGTACACTTTGTGGGGAGGGGGTCGTGACAGAGTGGTATCAGAGCTCTGGTTGAGGGATAGGATGGAGTTTGGAGTTAGGCACAGGTGAGGATGCATGGGATGGTAGGGCAACGGTGTCATTCATGTTTAGCAAGTGGGGTAAACACTGGAGACCGGTAGATACATAGGTGTTCAGGGCCCCCTATGATTTGTTGCACGGACCTTTAAGTTTACGATGGCTACTAAACAAAGTGATACTGGTTGCAGGGTAGAGACTTAGGAAAGGATCATGCATCATTATTATTTGCTCCTGTGTTTGAATGGGTAGACCTTGGGATGGGTAACCTAAAATTAATAAAACAAAATAATTAATTAATTAATGTTGAGTCTTCCATATTCCAGGATTAGGAGCTCTAACAGTTGTTATTTTACAGGTATTTCTCCAGGTCGACGTCCTCGTCAGGTTTGCGCAGAAGGTGCCCAGCAGGCTGTTCCAGCAGATCACCGCCGGGTAGAGGTTGACGACGATGACACTTGGAGGAAGACACTCCGAGAGTTTCAGCGCCAGAGTCTACAGAAGTACGAGGGATCCGTTTCAGATGCAGTCACAGAAGACTGGTTGGAGGAGGTCGAGATAGGCTTCAGTTCGATTCGTGCTCGGAAGGAACATTGGGTGTCCTTGGTTGTGACGATGTTTCGTGGAGCAGCGAGACAGTGGTGGTTCTTGTTCCTCGGGGATCGTGAGGAGTCAGCGATCTCATGGGAGGAGTTTCGAGATAGGTTTAGAGTCGAGTTTCTTTCATCGAATGCGAAGGCATCTAGTCGCCAGGAGCTTCTTACCCTTCGACAGGGGAGATTCAGTGTTCGGGAGTTTGGAATCCGTTTCAGGAACCTTCTACGATATGCTTCAGACCTGTTACCAGATGATGAGGCCAGGGCGAGGCATTTCGAGGAGGCTTTGCGTCCAGAGATCCAGCGCCAGGTCACCGCATTTATGCTGAAGACATATCTTGAGGTGCTGGAGAGGGCAGAGGTTGTTGAGATGACTTTGTCCAGGGCCAGATCGTCATGAGAGGGGAATCGTCATGATTCCTCACGAAGCAGAGCTGTTGTCCGGGGTTCTCGGTTTTCAGGACAGAAGAGTTTCCGTTCACCTGGGGGTAGGTCCCAGCCCTTCCCATCTCGTTTCTCCGGAGGTAGCAACTCTCAGACCTATGCCAAGGGATCAGGCGCCTGTTTTTCTTGTGGTGGACGTGGTCATCAGCAGCGGGAGTGCCCGACTTTTCAGAGCAGTCATCGTGCACCAGGCGCTCCACTCCAGGTTCCCCCTTTGAGGCAGTTCCAGCCGAGGCAGCAGCAGCAGGTTGCACCAGCTTTAGATCACCAGAGGGTAGATGGAGGAGGCAGAGGACAGCCCCATGACGCTCCCCGTCCTCAGAGAGCAGAGCGCGGCCATGGTGGTGGTCGTCATCAGGGTCAGAGAGGCCGTGGAGGTGGTCGTGGTCAGCTTCATGCTCTAGCGTTGCCAGCTCCAGGCGAGCCAGACGTCGTCCGAGGTACCCTTTGCTTGTTTTCTACCTTGGTGTATGCCTTGTTTGATTCAGGAGTGACACACTCCTTTATATCCCCTACCCTTTTCCACGCTTTGGGACTTGAGGTAGAGAGGCTTCCAGTGCCCTTGGCGTTGACTACACCAGTTGGAGGTCGAGCTAGCTTGTTTGAAGTATGTAGAGACTGTGAGCTAGTGTTGGGGCAGCACCGCTCTTCGGGAGAGTTCCTATGTTTACGAATACAACCATATGATGTCATCCTCGGTATGGATTGGTTGTATTAGGTGCAGGCTATTGTGGATTGCTACAGGAAGAAGGTCGCTTTCTTTGATGAATATGGAGAGGAAGTAGTGTTTGTTGGTGAGAGAGATCCTCGGATGAGTCATAGACGAGTTTCATCCTTATCATCCATGATGGATGGGATGATGCTAAGTTCATCAGAGGTTCAACAGCTGGCGTTTCCTAGGGTCGTAGAAGAGTACCCTGATGTCTTTCCAGAAGAGGTTGTATCCTTACCCCCTCGACGGAAGATCGAGTTTGGGATCGAGCTACAGCCAGGAGCGTCTCCTATCTCTATGTCTCCATATAGGATGGCCCCTTCGGAGTTACAAGAGCTACGTATTCAGCTCGATGGTCTATTGCAGTGTGGTTTTTTTCAGCCAAGTGTGTCACCGTGGGGTGCACCAGTCTTGTTCGTGAAAAAGGCTGATGGCAGTTTGCGGTTGTGCGTCGATTATCGTCGCTTAAACAAAGTGACAATAAAGAACCGCTATCCACTTCCACGGATTGATGACCTATTCGATCAACTGAAGGGTGCAAGTTGGTTCTCAAAGATCGACTTGCGGTTAGTATATCATCAGATGCGTGTAAGGGATGAGGATATCCCGAAGACTGTTTTCCGCTGTCGTCATGGACATTATGAGTTTGTTGTAATGCCATTCGGCGTGACAAATGCTCCAGCTGTTTTCATGGGGTTGATGAATGCTGTGTTTCGTGAATTCCTAGACAAGTTTGTTGTGGTTTTCATCGACGACATCCTTGTGTACTCCACATCTGAAGAGGAGCATGCAGAGCATCTACGAGCCGTTTTGGGAGTTCTTCGCCAACATCGGTTGTTTGGGAAGTTGTCGAAGTGTGAGTTCTGGGCTCGAGAAGTTCGTTTCTTGGGACATGTTGTGTCCCAATAGGGAGTAGCTGTGGATCCTTAGAAGATAGAAGCAGTGGTGTCTTGGCCATCCCCCAAGACCGTGTCAGAGGTGCGAAGTTTCCTTGGTCTCGCAGGCTATTAAAGGAGGTTTGTGGCTAATTTCTCCCGAGTTGCGACTCCTCTGACAGCTTTGACCAGGAAGGATCAAGCGTTCATATGGACTGATCAGTGTCAGACAGATTTCGAGTATCTAAAGGAGAAGTTGGAAAGTGCTCCAGTCCTTTGTCTTCCAGCGGAGGGAGTCCAGTTTGATGTTTTCTGTGATGCTTCGCATCTGGGGCTAGGTTGTGTTCTCATGCAGCAGAGGTCTGTTGTTTCTTATGGGTCTCGGCAGTTGCGTCCCCATGAACGCAACTATGCCACCCATGATCTTGAGTTGGCAGCCGTGGTGTTTGCGCTGAAGTTGTGGAGACATTACCTCATTGGCGAGCGCTTTGTGGTTTTCACCGATCATAAGAGTTTGAGGTATGTTTTCTCTCAGCGGGATTTGAACATGCGACAGCGTCGGTGGATGGAGTTCTTGCAGGAATACGACTTCGAAATATCGTATACACCTGGGAAGGGAAATGTTGTTGCTAATGCACTGAGCCAAAAGTCACGTAATGATGTTGTGCGTGAATCTGGTGATTCATGGAGAGTGATGGAAGAGCTATCAGCTTTGCATCTTGATATGGGAGAAGTTGGGGGAAAAGGTTGTCTTTTCCAGATGACGGTGCAGTCATCCCTGATGCAGAAGGTGGAAGAGTCTCAGTTGGGTGATCTAGAGGTGGAAGTTTGGAGAGACAGAGTTGTATGTGGTGAGGCCCTTGATGGTTGGTCGGAGGATGAAAAACACCGAGTGTTGTGTCATGGCAGGCTTTTTGTTCCCTTGGCGATGCGCGAGACGGTTCTCCGAGAGTTCCATAGTTCACCCTTGGCGATACATCCTGGGGTGACGAAGATGTATCGATCCTTGAGGAGTCATTTTTGGTGGCCTGGGCTGAAGCGTATGGTAGCAGAGTGTGTGTCTTGATGTTTAGTCTGCCAGAAGGTGAAGGCCGAACACCGTGTTCCTGGTGGTCTTCTCCAGCACTTAGAGATTCCTCAGTGGAAGTTGGAGGACATCTCAATGGACTTTGTTACAGGTTTACCTCGAGCTCCGGGAGGACATGATTCTATATAGGTGGTAGTGGATCGTTTAACTAAATCGGCCCACTTCATAACAATCAAGGAGTCAAGGTCAGTGGAGGTTTTATCGAGGCAGTATCTGGAGGAGGTGGTGAGGCTTCACAGAGTTCCTCAGACGATCATTTCTGATCGAGATCCTCGTTTTACCTCTAGGGTGTGGAGAGGTCTCCAGCACGCTTTTGGATCTCAACTATGCCTTAGCACTGCTTTTCATCCTCAAATGGATGGTCAGACAGAGCGAACCATCCAGACTCTTGAAGACATGTTGCGCTCTTGTGTTCATGATTTTGGAGGTTCATGGGTGAAGCACTTACCCTTGGTAGAGTTCGCTTACAAAAAAAGTTTTCACTCTACCATCGGCATGGCGCCGTTTGAAGCCTTGTATGGCCGGCCATGCCGTTCTCCGATGTGCTGGACTGGGGTCGGAGAGTCAGCAATTCTCGGACCAGAACTAGTGCAGAATACAACAGAGATGGTTCAGGTGATTCGTGAGAGGATGAAGATAGCATAGGATCATCAGAAATCATATGCTGATCAAAGAAGGAGACCGTTAGAGTTTAATGTTGGGGATCATGTGTTTCTGAAGGTGACTCCCCATCGTGGGAAGCGACGGTTTGGTCGCGGAAGTAAGCTTTCTCCCCGTTTTGTTGGGCCTTTTGAGGTGTTAGCTCGTGTTGGAGCTGTGGCGTATCGAGTAGCACTTCCCCCTCAGATGAGTCGGATACATGATGTTTTCCATGTATCACAGCTCCGTCGTTATCTTCATGATGAATCTCATGTTATCTATTGGGGAGAGATCGATATTGATGATGATGCAACCTTCGAGGAGAGACCTGTGGAGATCCAAGACCACAAGGAGAAGGTGTTGTGTGGGCGTTCTATTCCTTTAGTTCGTGTCTTGTGGCGACACGGCGGCATGGAGGAGAGTACCTGGGAGCGTGAGTCACAGATACGTGCTCAGTACCCAGAGTTGTTTAATGTTTAAGACCTTTCATGTAATGATGTTTTCTCTATGGTTGGACCTTTCATGTTTTATTTATGTACCTTTAATGTGATGTTATGTTTGAATTGTTTTTATGGGTTGTTTTTTCTCGGATGTCGTGGTTTTGTTACAGATTTTGAACAACTCGTGTTGTTTTTCCCCTGAGAGGTATCTTATGGGGTGGTTGTTCGGACCCCTCTTTTCTTCTGGGTTGGTTTTTAATTCTCGAGGACGAGAATGTTTTGAGAGGTATCTAATGTAATGGAACGGACCTCTCTGGTCCATTACTTTGTGAAATGTTTGTATTGGAGGTGTTCCAGGAGGTCAAGGGGACTTATCCCCAACACTTTGCCAATTTTCTGGTTCTGTGAACAGTGTTTCCAGTTTTATGAACAGTAATAGATCGGTGAGACATATCAGTTTCACAGATCGGTGAGACAGATCGGTTTCACATATTGGTGAGACAGATCGGTTTCACAGATCGGTGAGACAGATCGGTTTCACAGATCGGTGAGACAGATCGGTTTCACAGATCAGTTTCACAGATCAGTGAGACAGATCGGTGTCACAGATCAGTTTCACAGATCGGTGAGACAGATCAGTTTCACAGATCGGTGAGACAGATCTGTGTCACAGATCAGTGAGACAGATCAGTGTCACAGATCGGTGTGAAAGATCAGTTTCACATATCGGTGAGACAGATCAGTTTCACAGATCGGTGAGACAGATCAGTTTCACAGATCGGTGAGACAGATCAGTTTCACAGATCGGTGTGACAGATCAGTTTCACAGATCGGTGTGAAAGATCAGTTTCACAGATCGGTTTGACAGATCAGTTTCACAGATCGGTGTGACAGATCAGTTTCACAGATCAGTTTCACAGATCGGTGTGACAGATCAGTTTCACAGATCGGTGTGACAGATCAGTTTCACAGATCAGTTTCACAGATCGGTGTGACAGATCAGTTTCATGTACAGTAACGGTGGGTGAACAGTGTTTCCAGACTCCTACAGTTTTTCCCCTTTTTACGTTTCCTTTGACGTAAAATACATTTAATGCCTTATTTTAAGGGCTCTTAAGGCCGTTTCAAATGCCATAAATCCTATATTAATTATCCCTAAGGCTTGGAATGTTTTACTTGGTCAAACCGCATTGGTTAATGCGATCCATTTTTAATGGAGAATTAACCGGATCTTAAACCGTCACCTCGTTAAATCTTAAAAAGGGACGAGATATCATTCTTCCACATAGGTTGTCACAAGGGGAGGATCGTGACCCACTGTGTGGATAAAGGACGTCAAGAACTCTTCGAGGTAGGGGATTCATGGCTTCTCTAATTATATATGTGCAATCATAGAATTAGCATGATTTATTCCTTTGGATCACAATGAAATTGACCTAATTAAATACTTGAACCAGATTAAAAGAATTGGTTGATCTCATGCTGTTGATTTATACCGTGATAACGGTTTGCCTCATGTTTCCTAGATATAGTGATAACTATGTTTTCTTTGATTTATTGTTCGTTCATGATTGAAATTGATAATGAACGTAAAGCCAGAATTAATTGTTGATTAATTGGCTAAAGATAAAGAGGCATGTAAATTAATCTGGTTATTATCGTTGTTGTAGCTGTTCTAATTTGAGGATAATCAAATTAGGGAAGTCAGCTTGGTTATCTAATTGTGATAGCTTACTGATTAGGTATCCATGATTGGAGCCTACGAATAACAAATCTGTTAATTCAATATGGATTAGAGAAAAGATTACGTGGGAATTTCAAAAAGGGTTCTGAGTTACCCTCTTGTTTGTTAACGGGCTGAGAGCCCATTTTGTGATGTTTGTTTTCCTGCTGCTTGTGCTGAGATGTGAGCCTGGATGGCTGTTGTGATATGTGGAGGCATGGAGACTTGTGGATGTGGCAGCGGATGACGCCTAGTGTGGCGAGATGCATCGGTTTATGCATATGGGTGTCGGGGAGGACACCAAGGGTGTTGGTATGAGATGAATGTGATGGTTTGATGTTGGTGGTTTGGTTTGGTTGCTTATCTACTTTACATTTCCCCACTGCTCAAGGCAGCTGGTTTTCCTTACCCTCTTTCCGAAGGAGGAGAAGACACGCGGGGTATGCCACGTGCTTTCCGTGTTTAGCCTCTCGATGGAGGATGGGTCTATGCTCTTTCTATAGGCGGCAATGACTCGACGGGTAGTATATCTACTCACCGTGTTGAGCCTCCTTTGTGTTTAGAAGCATAGGATGTTTTTCTAGAATGCCTGGGAATTTGGAAAAGTAATTCTGTAAGGAATGTTTGATTAAATGGTGAAAATCCATGGGGATGGAGATGCTGGAATTTAAAGGTGATGTGAATCTTAAAAATGAGCAGTTGTTTTTGAAAGTGATGCCATTTCAGTTTAATGTGGAATTATTCATTCTTAATTAATGTTTAAATAATTAATTAATGTACAGTGGAACTGATAAATGAGAATGGAGTAATCTAATAAAGCTCTTCAATTGGTTATGTGCTTATAAGATACCTAGTCTTAGAAGTACCAGCCTGGAGTCTGAGAGACGTTAGCTGCAGTTGTATCTAAGACTAGGTAATGCCCATAGTGTGGATGTGAGTTACTTATATATTCTGTACTTTTTGTGTTTCTATACTCTACTCCACCCTGTCGGTAAGGGAAACTGACACCCCGGGGATTCTGAGCCCTGGGGGGGTGTTTTCCCCAACATTCTGATGGGAGGTTGAATGGCTGACTACCCCCTTTGGCCCCGCTCTCTTCTCTTGGTAGATCTTAGTGCTGGTAGGAACATTGGTTAGTTTTACCCATATATGTGTGTAGAGGGCTGTAATGGCTTGTGGTTATTTCACACACATATATATTCTGGATATAGTATCCTATGGACTACTGTAGGTGTAACGTGTATAGGCTGTGATGGCTTGAGGATCCTTACTCGGTGTATGGGCTGTAATGGCTTGAGGTATAATACCCGACGTATGATACACGTTATGCGAGCTGTGGTGGCTCCCGGAAACTACCTGGTTACGTTTGGTTGTGAGGATTGTGTGGAGCATAGCCTAGGTGTCTGCGGGCAAGCCTTTGTGGTGCACAAGGTGCAGATTGGGGAGCTTGACCCATGTTGATACGGGCAAGACTTTGGAGAGAGATGCACATGACGTATGTTGTTGGGGCAAAGCGGCAAACCAGTGGGGAAGTAGTAGCGGGGTACCCTTGATATTCTTAATTATATGCTATATTCTTGTATGCGTTACTTGGTGAGAGTAGCCATGGTGAGGTTGGGAACATAATATACCTGTTTAGGCGACGAGTTAGTTTCACTTGTTGTTCACTGGGCTTTAGCATGCTTTCTTTACTTTTGCACGAGAGGCTTGGGGAGGATCCTACTGAGTATACTGTTATACTCACCCTTGTATATATAAACTATTTTTCAGGTCACTTGGAGCAGGTTGGAGATCAAGCTGGTTACTACTAGCTTGTGGTTGGAGGAGGAGCTGTTCGGGCTTGTGGTCGCTGCCATTTTACTTTCTTTTGGGTACTTTTAGTTTTCCCTTTCAGTTATAGTACTTTTGCATGAAATTTCATATATGTACTTGGGTTTCTTTTACATTTCAGTTATGAGTTGGAGTTGGTTGGAGTCTATTCTATCTCTCTCTTCTGCATGTGTTCTCTTAGAGGGTAATGCCTCCCATTTGTGTGTGTATTATACCCTCGGTGCTAGTCGCCAACCCGGGGCCTACTGGAGGCGGGACTCGGGGGTCATTATCTCCCTTTTCACATTGCCGGCCCGGGAGGGGTACACTTTGTGGGGAGGGGGTCATGACAGAGACACATTAATGACTCTCAATCCTCATACCAGGTATAAAATACTTATTATTGGATTCTATATGCATAATAATTCACTTCCAAATATAAAATAAAAATTAAACCCATGAACCATATGAATACATAAAATATCACTCAATATTCCAAGCCACATACTGACTTGGGGTATTAAATAAGTATGCCACATTGACAGATAATAGTAGACACCATGGTTTACATATATGATTAAAAACTAGATATCTAGATTCAATCATTCTATTTTAAAGTCTATGTTTAGTATTTTGTATTTTTTAATTTTTTTATATATTTTATTGTTGTTTGAAAAAGAGTGTGGTGAAAAAAATTTCTTTGAATTTAGAAGATTAATCATGGATTGAAGTAATTTTTATGAATTTTTAATATTAGGTTTTAATAAAATGTTTCTATTCTATGTGGAACAAAAACATGTTTTTTTACCTATAGTGGATTAAAAATAATGATGATTATTTCATGGAAATAGGGATTTCAATAGGATAAGAAAAAATCATGGTTTTTAGAAGACTATGTAATGTTTTAATGAGGATATTCATAATAAAATAGGCAAATAGATTGATTTTATGTGGATAATGGATATGAAATACATGTGTTTTGTATTTGAAAAAATGAATGAAAACACCTGGTGAGTTTTCATCACCTTCCCATAAATTTATCATGTAGTACTGTAATATATTACATAAATTTCAATTAACATAGAATAAGATTATATATATATGAGTATAATTAAAATAATTTTAATCATGTAAATGTAAGAATTATTCCTTGATTATGAATGGAAGTGAGGTGTTGACATAAGTGTAAGATGATAGTTTTTATTGAAATATATAAATATATTTATGCATATAGAATAAGTGATTTGTTAATAATAGTGAACGGTTTTTATATTACCTTTGAGAATATAATTGGAATATAATAGAGAGTCTCTCAATAATTAAAATATTTTCCCAAATTTGAAGGAGATGAAAGGTAAATCGTTAATCTTGATGAACATGATGTATAACAAAACAATAAAGGAGGATTAGATTTTATTATTTGTGTGATAAAATGTTTACATGTGAGGTATAATAATTCATTTATAATTAATATAACCCTATGATATTATTCTTTTAGTAGTTTTCAACCAATATGCATAGTTATTTCCTTGTGAACATTGTAAAATCAAGTGGATTCATTTAATTATAGTACACTTTCTCATTACATTATTTTGGCACCATGAATATATCCTACTACATGAGAATAATATAAAATTAAATGTATTATTATGATCTAATTCTTTAATATTCATTGATTAATTGAATTAGTTTCAACGAATCATGAAATGATATTATTGTAAATGTTAAATTTGGGATTCATTAAATTTTTTGGGAAACAACCTAACAAACTCATAATATTTTAATACACATTATATCACAATTAAAAACACCCATAATAAATCAAACAAATTCCTAATAAATTTTCTAATAACATAATAAAAATATTCCTTGTACTTATCTGGATATATTTTTATATTTAATATCATTTATGAAACATGATCAAAAAATGTCCAAATATTATATTTTATTTTCAAATATTAATATTTTTATAATGTATAAACTATTGAATAAAAACATTTAAAATATATTTTAAAAATTCCTTATATAATTAAATTTTCATATCATGGGTTTTTAGTTTTTTAAAAAAATATTATTTCTTAGAAGAAAATTATATTTACCAATAAATTTCATAAAATTTATCTAAATAAAATTTATATTATTTGATTTACATGTTTAAAATATGTTATAAATATTACCTTGTTATTAATATAAAATCATGTGAAATTTATTAGATTAGTTTGATACATGTTATCTAAATATAAATAATATTTATTTTCTATAATAAATTTTGAGTTTTTTTTGTTAAATGAAATGTACTTCTAATTTAGATATTTTTTAAAACTATATAATTATTTTTATTAATTCATATACATTATATTATTTTATATATATTATGAATCCTTCTTATTGATCTGTATATATATATTATAAATTACCAATTAATGGTTTTTTATATTTATATACATAATTTACATATTATATATGGAAAACAATTCTATAAGAGTTTATATATACCAAAAACCCATGTGTTAAATAAATTAGAATAAGTATCTGAAACAATTATCTCAATAGAATAGGGAGATGTTTCAAATTTGGAAAAGTTTAGTATCTATAAAATATGTTTTGAAGGAAGATAAAGAATCCGGATAATGAACAATATTAAAAAAGGATCCAATATTCCATTGAAATACATTCATATGTTTCAATGGAGTGGGAGAAAATTATTATGCAATCCAACTCTTTAAGAAAAAGGATTTCAGAGATAATGGTTGATAACATCCCCCACAACCTTCAATGAATGTAATGAAATTTTATATCACTATCACATATGTGGATCCCAAAAATGATATAGTTATGGGGTCACAGTTTATTCATTAAAAAATATTGACTATAACAATAGATTATTGTTCTATGAATTCATTTATATAATCTTTGTTTAATGGAATGCTCCAAACAAAACCTCAATATATGGGTGTTGAGATATCTTTATAAAAAAATGTGGGGAATTTTTTTCATCTTTTATACATAACACATCCTTAAATAATGTTTAGGTATGGGACCAATAAAATAATTTTCCCATATAACCATCATAAAAATGTTATTCTATATTTTGAATGAATTATTTCTCCTTATGAAAATAAAAAATCCTTTATTGGGAGGCAGAGATCACTCTATATATCCCAAGTCATCCTCCTACATTATACATGTTTAAGGAGGATAATGAATCTCCTTTTTAA
Organism: Viscum album; assembly: GCA_963277665.1. Taxonomy (NCBI): domain Eukaryota; kingdom Viridiplantae; phylum Streptophyta; class Magnoliopsida; order Santalales; family Viscaceae; genus Viscum; species Viscum album. The sequence continues at coordinate 2,105,834,429 of OY728148.1, forward strand.
TTTTATTCCCTTTAATATATATAGTTTCATTATAAGAAGGAATATCATTATCAAATGATTGAGATAAATTAGAGAACCATTATCAATTATAATTCTTTTATTTGGGACAATACTGATGTATTTCTCAAATGGTTTCATGATCTTCCTCTTGTATGATAGTTTGATTTGTCAATTAATTGAGTGAACCTATGAAATTGAACATGGAAATATATTATTAGCCTATTTTAATTAATTAATTTGTCAAAAATGATTTCCATTGTAAATTAATATATCAAATTTCCTTTATTTTCTAAATATATATATCACATGTCACGTATAAAGTATTTAGACAAATTATATTTGTAAAATCTATGAATTCCCATGAATTCCCTTAGTTTAATTTAGTAATTATCTTTATTTCCTTATGATGCAAGTGTAAAATATTTATATTAGTTTCACTCTAACTATTTACATGATCAACATCATACCCTTCCATCTCCATATTGGATAAGTTAATATGTTTTATTTCATTTGTATTTTATCAAATTTAATGTTATCCATATTTTTATCTCTCCAACCAAATATTAGAAAAAATTAAAATATCTATATACACCTATGTATTACTATGAACATAAGACAATCCAGTAGATATATGTTTTTGGATTACTCAAAGTAATATATCTCTAAATATTTCCATAATAATATATTATTTACATCTCATATAATTTTTTTGTAATATTTATTTGAAAATATTTGTTATAACCCTTTAATTACATCTTAACCCATTATAATAAATGGTTGGTATTAATTTGGGAATAGTCAAAGATTATTCTTTAAGAATATATGTATCATTCCACCAGTCATATAATCTAATATTTTAGCAAATGTTAATGATTGATAAATAGATTATATATTAATTATAAATACATTATATATTTAATACAATTAAAAACTATATCACAAGAGATTACATGTGACATTAAAATTATTACTACAAAAAATGATTTTTTCTCATTGCATCTATATGTAATTAATTTGAATCCCGATATAACCATCGGATAAAATGAAACAACTAACCACATAGTGTATAAAATTAATAAATTATGTTTTTTATAAATTATTTTCATTAGAATCCCATTTCCCGTGATCGAATCTTTATTATATATTTAAACCCATTAACAACACTACATAAAATACTATAATGTTAGATTATATTTTTTATATAGAACACATTATTTAAAAATATAAATCATCCAAGGAACCCTTTAAATATTTTTCCATAATGTTTTTTATAATTAATAAATATATTTACATTGTCACATTACCACTATATTGTTACATTCATTAGGATATTGTGATATCAACTTCATTACAATAACTAATTTAACTCATTAAATTTATCTATACAACTATACCGAATACTTGTTTATGATACAATATGTTCACATTTATCTATTTTAATGTATAAACCATTATGGAGTTGTCTTTGTTCACTTGGTATGGTATCTAAATCATTTTTGTGATAAATTTTTTGAAAAATATTTACGATATAATGAAAAAATTAACTATTGTCATATAATTATATAATCATTTAGGTATCAGTGATATTCATACTGCCAGAAAATGAATGTATAATAAATTACATATTTCATTATTTTTATATATCCTCCAACAATATGATATTATCTAAAAAATCAAATAAATTAAATAAAATAATATCATTTATTTGTCATTAATTAGATTCTTTATTTCCAAAAATATTCTCACTATCCTCTTAACCATTATATAATATTAAAAAAACAATTTCTGTGACCTAACAAAACCTATGTTTTTTTAAAATAAATATATTTATTTTTCTATAATTATATAAAATATAAAATTTATTTCTACTACACATATGACATTATATGTGCTTAGATTATATGGTTATAAAATAATAATTTATCAAAATAATCCATTAGTAGATCTCAGGAAAATTATATTCATATATTTATAATTTTTTGAATAATTTATCCTCATAAAATACATTTAACCATTTTACCATAACATTTTATTGAAAAAATTGAATCATAAACTCATTTTATTCAATTGATCATCAAATTGTTTCATATAAACTCTCTATAAAAATTAATTATCATATAAGATAAGAAAGATAAATGAAAAATTTCTTCATACAAATTAATCAAATCATGATATATATATATACAATGATATTTATAATATATAAACATTTTTACTTCATCGGGTCATAGAAAATTATATCCTATTTTCAATTCAACCAATTATATTGATCTCTTTTATGATTCCAACAAAACATAAACATAAACATGCAATAACATTACCTAAAAATCAAATAAACTATTTCAATAAGTAGAATATCATACATTGATAATCCATGGAGTTCTAATACATCGTAGTGTACTCAAGATAATTTCAAAAAATAGAATCATTACACCATAATTATAATTTCCTCATGTTTTATATAACCTTAATAGTATAATTTATTAAATATTATTGGACTTTTCAACATTATCTATTATTATTTCTAAATTTATTCATTGTAATGTCTATATAGTTGCAGAACATAGAAAATACATTCGATGTTCATCAAATCTCAACTATTTGAGAGTATTGTGTAAAAAATTATTTAATTCACATATCTTGATGGAATACTTCTATATATAACATATGAAGTTATTTAAAAACTATAATAAATATTATAGGTATTATTTAGTCTCTCCAAACTAATTCAATCATATTTAATTTCATCGAAATATCTATAATATTGATTATATTAATTAATATAAACTTCAAAAACATTATTTTGTCTTAAATTAAATTGATTCCTTAAATGAATCATTATATTATCCCATATTAATAAATATTCCCTTGTTGAATAATTATAAAAATTGGAACATCATGGATGAAAATTTCTAACAAAACAAGTATTTCTCTAGATTAAGAACATTTCTTATGAAAACATTCATTACTATTTCATACATTAATCTAAATATTTCATGAATTAATTACAATGTCTAATATTATAATGATTGAAAATTAAATGGAAGGGACCTCCCTCTATGATGATCATGATTTAAAAAACACTAAAAATTTTGAGCTCACATGAGGTGACTGTGGTAAGATAATTAGTTTCCATTATATGTTATTGAGGTACTAATGATATGGGAAGAACACCATATTATACAATTTCATCAATGGTGAGAGATAATTTTCATTCTTGATGATTATTTCTACACAAATATCATAATGAAAAGTAATATCACTTATGTTTTAGAGAACAAGGAAGATTTTGGATGTAGAAATGAAACCATCATGTACTCCCTTGTTGCAGAACATTTCATTTGGAATCACTATAATCCTATCTATGTCATTTATTTATCAAGGAGATTCTTTATGGGTTTGGGTTTAGGTAGCTCGAAGATGATATAGATTGTATAAAGATTCATTTATATTTTCATTCCACCTTGGTATATGAAATAACATGAATAGACTTCATGGATCAGTTATCCTAAAACATGGTAAACTACTAACCAAGAATGTGATATATCTTCTAATAACATTGAATCATGGAACTACTCTTAGTCAGAATTGGTTAAATGTATTTTTCATAGTTGGTTTTACGAGCATCCTAAAATTTATTTAGGCATTGTGCTCTGATATTATTGAAAGATGATTTATCATAAAACTAGATTCATCATGATATGTTATCTATTAATGATGATAATAAAAATTGGACATGTTATATGAAAAACAACATACCATCAGTGATGAATGAATAATTATTTGACATTATATTGACATGTTCTAAATGTATAATACATTTATATGTTATTTTATCGACCCTTGGGGTATTGAGGTAGGTAAATATAATTAGGAAAAAGGGATTAAATCAAATTAAGAAATTTATATTACTAAAAAGGATTATAAAATTGCAATTAAAATTAAAATTTCATGGAATATGACTAATGTGGGATCTAATGATAGACCCTCCAATTGATTGGATCTCTAGGTATAGATTTCCATATAATGTAATTATAAAAAAACGATACTATATAGTACCCATTTATAGCCTTGGAAATCATTATGAAGATGGGTTCAAGGACACTCCCACAAAGGGTGGGAGTCATATAATGTATCATTATGAGATCAATATATTTTTTAAAGGTATTAATGAGAAAAAAAATAATGCACATTTGGTGATTAATGATAAATCTAATGAAAATGAAAATGAGTCAAAAAATATGGTTTTGTCGGAATATACTATTAAGGAGGAGTAAAATAATAGGCCTGGTGCCACTAGTGTTAACAAACAATTACCAATTGTATGATTTGATTACTCATTGATACAAAAAAAATCCTTCACATGCATGAATTATTGAAATTTAAAAAATTATGTGGTCATAATGTATTCTAGTGATAGGGAAAATGTAAAAAAGAATTTTAAAATGATGTAGTTTAGAAAAAAATGACTGTTTATCAATTTTTATATCTATTTAATGATATTGATCATCATTTTGATGAACATGAGATAAATCATTTAAAAATTTGGTCATGGTATAATATTATTTGATAATTATTGTCAAACAAGGATTAAAATGGTTTTAGAAATTAATGAATAAATAATATCTAATCTAGAGGCAGATTTTGAACACCTTATGTAGAATTCTAATGACATTGGAGGCTATGGGTGTATATATAATTTATCATAAAATTTATGTTTTTTGACTATTATATGTAAATTTTTTCATTAATCATTACACATCCATGGCAGGGATCTATTTCATGGTTTTTTATCTGTTTTTCTATAAAAATTATCTTCCACTAGTATTTGGTGTATTCCATGGAGAATATAAAATATGAATGTTTTATAGTATATGATGGTTTTTTAGGATTGATCTCTAGAAGAGTAATTATAATTTTCTTGGTTGTACATTTATTTTTAGTTGTAGATAATGATTACAGGAAATACTGGGGCTCTCCCATAATGAGTTTTTCTTAAAGGCATGTTTATTTAGGGGTCTTAACTATAATCTAAGATCCCCTTTGTATTTTTCATTATGTTTTAGATATATCAAGATGAATAATTTTTCCTTGGGATTGCATATGGAGAATAAAAATATATCGACTTATGGATGTCTGTTATTGAAAAGTCATCTATTTCTTACTGTCCAGGTTATAATTTTCATTATTATTACTGATGTAGAATTTTTTTCATGTTTGGGGCTGGCGGTGTTTTGGTGTTGGTTTTGATATGTTATTGGATTTTCATCCTGATTAGTTAAGGGTACAAATAATGGATTCTCTACACACTAACCATGCATGAAATGATCTGTATCTTCTAAGATGTGATATCAAAGGATATATAGATTTATCTTGGTATGATGGTTGTTGAAGCCCTTCTTGGGGGATATTATATTTATGTTTTTAGATTGGGCCTTGTAATACATAATGTTTCATGTGGTACTTGATGTTTTTTAAAAATTTATTCCTTGGTTCCAGGGATTTGGTCTTCCAATTTTAGGGTTCACATTTCCCTATTTGATTATGAGGATGAGTTTTTCTATAATTGGAATTTTTATCATATAAAAATAATGTCTTATATATTTTTATCAATGAAAATTAATTATAGTAATTCCACTGAATTTTTTTTCCCTGTACATCATTCAAATTTTGTGATCAACGATCTATATTTTACTGAGATAAGATCACCCACAAGTAATTCACAATGCTAAAATATTATTTATGTATGGAATAATCATATTAACTATATGTATGATTGTTTTATTATTTATAAGATAAACACATATCAAAATCAATCATTTTTATTCACTCATAACTATTCCACTAATATAAAAACCATTATGGATTCTCAGCTACTATTACCCAACAGAAATACCGAAACAAGATAATCATGAATAATATAGTAGAACATAACAGTAAAATCCCATTACCATATTTCATATAATTTTCATATATATTTTTTAATTTCTATTAATATTTTTGTGACATTGGACTCTCTATGATTGTAGAAATTTGATTGTGAAATTTTCCTATAGTTCCTTGATGCAATTTTTTTTGGAATTAATGGATTATAAGAATATATATGATAATAGATTTTTTAGTATATCAAAGAGTTTGGAGGACACCAATGTTGTTTTGGAACATTTTAAATGAAATGGGGATTTCCTGGTATACTAGAGAAATGTATTCGATGAAAATATCTTACATTCTGTGTATTATTCTCTAAGAAAATTCAAGGACTTGTTATAAGGAGTGATATTTTAACACACCATTTAATGTGTTTAAATGTCACTTAATTGGTGCTTGGAAGAAGTGGTGAACCAGTACAAGGCATGATGAATTAATGTTGTTGATATATATTACATATCTTGTGATATTACCATCCAGTTTTAATAAAAATGTGAATGTTTTTTCAGTGTACATGGTTTTCGTGGATTTCTTGACATGAAAATGATTTACACACCATGTATATCTCATGATTTGGGGTTTTAGGGTGGTAAGGATCTAATCCATATTTCATACACCTGCTTACCTCTTCCCTCTCATCCCATGAGATCTCCAAGGTGTTATTAGAGACCTTTTCGACCTCCAGAACATTTCTTCTATTGATTAATCATCATTACAATTGTGATTCATTTATATATGTCAGTATTCATTATATTTCTTCACTATATTGGATCATGGTAGCCTCATTAACGTATAATTATGGATTTTCTGACATGTGATGATAATCTCTATAATCCATTCAAGATATTTTTTTATCATAATATGGAGGATTGCCCCTTTATTTGATATGGTATAGTGTGTGGGTTATTACGATTTATGCTATTATATTACCAAATAAATGACCATTTTTTTAACTTAATTTATAATGATATGTGATGATTTCTTCTAGGTAATTCATATTTTATTTTTGTGTTCTTCATCGTGGTGGATTTCGTCACACATATGTACATCCTGAGTTTGAGGTTGGTGGTACCTTATTTTGACTACAATCGATGAACTACACTACTATTATTTTGATAAAATATATTATATGTAAAATGGAATGATTTATTTATGGATATGTGTGTTTTAAAAAAAGTTTTTTTAAAAAAAATTCATTCACTGACACTGGTAAATGAAAATATTATTTTCATATAGTTTGAAAATTTATTTCACAAATGGGTTTAAACTCATGGCTATAATGAAATGGTTTTTAAACAAATAACATATAAAGCCTTGTGTACATTAGTGAATGGTTTATCTTTGGGATAACATCCATGTATTATGAGGGGGTTCAATAATGGGGTGTTCTAATGCCAACTAGGCCCATTGATGATGGGGGTGATATTGACATCAGTAAGGAATTTACTCAAGGTGAGATTTTTTTCACCTTAGTATTGTTTTATAATGACATGATATTTAAATAATAATTTCTTATGGTGTGGGAAGTCTGCTATCCCAAAATGAAGTTTTTCAAGATGGTATTTTTTATATGATTTCGATATGTATTGGATTTTCATGAATATGTGATACATGATTTGATTTGATATGACCTCATGATATATATATATAATATCTTAAAAATATATTACTTATATATATTTTTAAATGTGGGAAAAGATATAATTAAATGTTCAAGGGTTATTTTTATATAAAAAAGATAAACTATTTATCATTCCTTGTTTTAATTAAAGTTGATCATGCTAAAATTATTGTACAATTATATGTAATAAAACACCTGAGTGGGATCTTACTAATCCTACTAAATGAAACCCTATTCACCCCTTTGATGTTATGTAGACCATTGTATGTCTTTCAATAAAGGCAAATGACATGTTTTATTATTTGGTGGTGCAGTTTTTATTAGTTGTGTCTAGTGGTGAGATGGTGGGATTTTTCAATGATATCACCTACACCAAATGGTTTCCTATTATAGTTTTAATTTTATGATTGGACTTGAAAGTTCGTATAACTTGTCAATGTTGAGTTGTATCATTTACACTCTCTCATTTTAGTTATTTATGTCTTATATCTCTTATGGATTTTCTCTATGTTCTTTGTATATATATAGTTCCCATGGAAATGCATCAGTTTGAGGGAAATTTTTATCTTACATAGTTCATTGATGATTATGTTGTAGTTTCTAAATGATAGGGATTGGGAAAGCTCATCAATCTAGTGTAAATTTGTGCTGTGAACCATCTTGAGAGGGTATCCAGGATGGGGCCATCATAAGTTGGTATAAGAGTTGGTGTTTCTTCATGATTACTTGTATTATAAAATTTGTTACACTATATATAGTATTGTAAAAACTTGAAAGGTTGTTTGTGATGAGTTCTTAGAAAGATAATTTATTAAAAATTCTCATCTTGCCATGGAATGTTGGGTTATGTGTCCTTTATTTGTAGTTGATGATCTTAATCATAGTTTTGTCTTATTGTATCTTGGTTTGAAAAGAGATTATTATGTTGTATGATAATGTATTCTCTTTTAGTGTGAAATATTATTCCCCTAGGAATCCATTGTCAATTAATGGAATGAAAAAACATCAATATGTAGAAAAATTCGTTGAAAATATAAATCAAATATTTTAAATCCTAGATACAACTTATAGTATCAAGCACTACTAAAAAATAGTTTTATCCCTACACATATATAATGACGTGTTTTCTAGACATTGGGTATTGGTGATATATAATTATCTACATGTATAGTTTTCTTAAAACGTTGGGTAGACAATGCCCCATTTTAATGATACCATCGGGCTTCCCCTTAGGATTTCACATTCTTATGTGGCTCTCCTACTCGAACCCTATAATACCCTCCCTAGCCTCCACCTCCCAACCCTCGCCTCCCATCACCGAACTCGACCACCTGACCTCCACCTCTGCCTCATCATCCAGGACCCCACCTCTAATGAAACGTCTCAGACTCCGCTTCCACCTCAATGTTCAGGCCTCATCCTCCACCTCAACATCCTTGCCTCTGCCTAGACCTCAACATGCCGACCTCCGCCTCTACCTCATCATCCTGACCTCTGCCTCCCTTCCCACAACCCATCTCATCCCCCAATTATATGGAGACATCCCCCCTATCCCCTCTCAACTCCCTCTACTCTAAAGATATCCCTTCCCAATCCATGTATTAGGGTTTGAAAACGGATATCTGATAACCATAGGCCTTCGATCATACATAATGTAAGAATTTATCGATAATCCATGGATCCAAAAAATTTATAACATTCAAAGGTAATCAAATCGAATAATCAAGAGTTTTTATTATAGATTAACATCATTTTTAATAACATATCATTGATTTTTCATTGAAATATTCTTAGTAAATGATAATATTTCCAAGTATTTAGGAATTTGATTTCAATTATAATCACATTCATTTAAAAGGAAAGGATATGTTATATCAATGCACTTTCAAGGAATATATCTATCTTTTTATTACTTCTACCACATTAAGATTAATTATTTTATGAATGTGATACATTTCCATTAAAAATATATCATATAATCAATATGGGGTCATAACAAAAATAAAAACTGAATATAGATTTCTTACTATTTTTAAATACACTAATATTATTCAAATGAAATACATTCATATAAATTTAACATTAAATTGTAATATATATATATATATATATTGATACCATTCATTGGGATTTAATTTTATATATTCACATATTTTTTTCAAAGGATTACAATAAATTTGTTGATGTAACTTAACATAATTCCATATTTTTTATGTCTAATAATGGACCCCCCCCAATGTGTAAATAAAATGATAAAAGGGTATAAGTCATGGTGAACCCATTTTTATGTATTTGTTTGGACTTATGGAAAATTACCTTAGAACATTATTGTGATCGGATTCCTAAACTTTTATTTTTAAACCTATCATAGAATCAAGGAACTTACATACACCATTGAACCTATTTTATATTAATGACATGTTGATATCATCTCATGAGGATATACATGAACATGAAACAAAAAAAAATACTTCCTTATGAAATGTGAGTTTGTTTATGGACGTCCATAGCATATAATATATATATTTTTTACTTTAAGAAATAAATTTTATTTGAATGTAAAATAAAATTATCATATAACAAAACGTTAAAATAGTGAGTGATTAATGTTAAATAACTTTGGATTCCTCTTTTTTGGTCAATTGATAAGCCTATCAACTTAGAAACCATAGTATCAAAAATTATTCTATAAATTTTGTAATGAACTAAAATTTCATGTGTCAGTAGTCTTGGGCAAAAGATTAACTATCGATGGAGTAGATATCAAGTTGTTTTGAAAATTATAATATGGTTTCCGGAAAAGGATACATAAGATGTTTTGGAGTGTTAAAATTGATGTTTAATAGATGACGGGACCATTGGAAAATATATGTATCAATGTTTTGTGTGTTGGGAAATTTAAACCCACTATGTTTTCTTTTGTATAATCCATGAGAACCATGTGTAGAGTCTGCACGAGTTTCATCATCTATCAAATGGTTTGAATAACCACCCTTGAGAGACCTATGATTAGAATTAGATATCTAGTGGTCAACTAGTTCTCAATTTAGGGCCAATTGATTCTTGATGGTTCCCCTTACCCCCTAATTCATGTTTGTTAATTTTGGTAATTCGATGATAAATTTCCTAAAATTTATCCCATCTACTTTATGCATCTATTTTAAAAATATTTTAAAGAGTCACCTTTCATTATCCACTCTAATACCTTTTATTATACAAGATTTTTCCCCTCTGCCACTTTTCCTATTGGTGAAATGTCAATATTAGTGATTTTATATGAGTAATTTTTATAACTTGGAATCCTTTATTATTGGTTTCCCACTTTGATTTTAAGTGATTTTCCATAAATTATTAATTAGAGTTATTTTTTTCAATAATTTAATGTGAACAAGGACAAACTATACTGTAATAAAAGATATAAAAAACCTATGGTTACGAGGTAGGTGGTACCTAATTAGTAATCTCATTTTATATATATTTCTTTGTGATGTGTATTGTGTACATTGAGTTTGTGCATTTGATGGAATGAAAATGGATCCAATAACTGGAGTGAGTAAGGCCTATTAGAACCGTGGAAGATATTCTATACATGATAATCCATGGTATTAGGGGTTTCAAATGATTAATTCAATGTAAGGGTATTATCAACAATTGAAATATATACCCATCATGGGTGACTTCTAAAAAGTTAAGAATATAGAAACTGTTAAGTTATAATTTAATGATATTTACCCTAATGAAGAGTAGTGATCAATATTAGTTATGGGCATGGTTCAAGATGACCAATAATGAAAAAATATGTTCTTCATGAGGAATAAATTGTGAGAATAGAATGAGATTCCTATATAAGAACATGATTGGCATACTGTATCTATGGGTGAGAATACACTAAGGGTATATTTATTTGGTAGTCACCAATGTGTGTCATTCCTAGAGGGCATCTAGTATTGAAATGTGTTCAATGATTCATAACGGTTATGTCAATATTGAAGGGCGACTTCTAAAATTATTTTTTATTTCTTGTTGAGACTAATTGTGGTCCCCAATGTTCATTAAAGATAAAATACAATGGATCTGTGACCCCAATGTTTTTCATAATTTTGGTTTACATTGTGAAATTATGACACAATAACTATGAGTAGGGAGAAAGGTTACTATATCACTTATCAAATGACAATTGTGAGTTCCTAGTCTTTCTTGGAATGATGAGCTCCATTAATGGTGGTTCAGAGTGCTTGATTCAAGACATGTGATTTGCATTAAAAAATGTTTTTGTGGGATTTCGATGTTATTCCTTTCTGTAATTATATCTTCTTACATGGACATTTTTTTATTGCATGATACACTATTCATTACATGTAAGTATAATCATAGATTCCAAAACACTATTCTAGGGACCCCTCCTAATATGAAGAAGTTATCACATGTCCAACATTTATGAATATTTTACAGAGGCTATCGTTATTCCTATATATAGTTTCTTCTACTTATAAGATGAATTGTTTTTATTAGATCCATCTTTTCATTATCTTGTGGGCGGATGTGTTTCCAACAATATGAAATTATATTCCACTAGTGGTCCAACCATTTCATAACAATCCTATCACACTTACATGATCATTATTGGACAAATTTCATGTTGTTGAACCCTAGTGTAAAGAAAAATTGTGCAAAAAATGATGAGTAGTGATTGGATTATTTATGATGTGATTCATTTTTGGGGTTTATGTACTGTTTAATGAAACAATTCCTGATTCATGAAACATTATAATGGGCAATAATCATTAACCATTGTTTATTGGTAGATGTTTTAGAAAATTTCTATTAGATTAATGGTTATCATTTTTTTGAATTATATACAATGTTTCATCATTAATTCGTTGTTTCAAGGAATTAATGATGAGACCCTTCAATCTAGTTTGAATGGGTTGTATTAATTTCATTTTAAGATGATATATATTTTCTTTATAAATTAAAATAAACATTTAATTAATTTATTATATTACTTACTTTCTCACTAAAAATTGATAATGTAATATAAAAATTGCTTGTCAGATGATGTTCAAAGTGATCGAGAAGTATCCAATTTTAACTATGCACATTTTTTTTCTATAAATCCATTACATATATTTTTATAAATGGGAATTTATATTTCTTTTGGGGATTAGTATTTTCAATTTCAGTTTATTTTCCATAATTAATTTATTTTAATATTATCCATGATTTTTTTTTTCTCAAGTAAATTCATTAAATTAATTACCTTGCTCTTATTGTGCATTTTTGTTTTCTCCAGCCAAAAATGGAGCTCGTGAAAATTTTATTTGGGTTGATCAACAATTTATCATGTATATTGGTATGTTCATTACATGTTCATTACCTATTCTAATGTTTTTTAAATAAAATGAAGATTGATCCAATTTGGGGGAAATATTATTCCACTCATTCCACTAAAAAATGCATATTAAATTCGTATGAAAACCAAAAACCATAAAAATAAATTAAATCATTGGTTTGGGACAATTATTTCACTGAAAACCTCCACTTTCTTCTCAACATGAGGTTTTGGGATGGTTGGGCCTTCACAAGGGACTATTTCTTCAATATTCATCTCACAATGTAATCAATCCTTAGAATCGCAAGACAAATATCAACTAAATTCTTGAAAATAGTGCCTTAAAGACATGTATTTTGTTATTCATTCTCCACAATGTCAGATATACTCCAAATTTTTATCCATTTATTTCCACATATTCTATAATTTCATTATTGAAGAGACTGATTCCCAATAACAATAACAGTACAATTTGGTGCTCTTATTTTTGGTAAAGCCTCACAATTAAATAGAAGCTACATAATGATGTGAATAAATAAATCCTTCAATATATGAAGACTTCTACTTCCAACTGGAATACTGTCCCGTCTTAGTAACACCGCCACATGGTGCTAGTGTTGGAATCCTGAGAAATTTTTTCTAGTTCATAGAAACCTACAAATTCATTTCAATATTATTTTAATGATCGTTTATAGGAACTCATAAAATAATGGTTTAATATTTTGGAATTTAATACTTGAAGTCAATTGAAAAAATGTGTCACTAATTGTATTGAGTACATAGGGTTGTTTTTTTAAATTCCACATATTCAATAAATTTTTTGTTTTTCTATGGTGATTCATCCACTAATTAGTTGCTAATGAAGTGCATTACTCATCTTATTTACTAATAAAAAGTTTCTTATTTGTTACAGGGACATTCATTTTGATTATTCTAGACTGGAACTCTATTTTATAGAGGATGTCTACAAACCCATGATAGTGGTATGATTTGAATTATTTTTCTTTTAAATATTCCTTCCATTGTAATATGTTTCCTCCTTGCTTGTGAGAACATGTTTTGACCCATGGGGAATTTTGGTTCTTATATTAGAGTAGTGACCGATATAGTCACAATAAATAGGTATGTTTATTTTAGTGTTTATTTATGTTTCTTTATCGCATTGGCCACTTAGGCCTTTTACTACTTTTAATGGATGGAGGGTAGATATTTTTTTGCGAAGGGGCTAGAGGGGCACTGGAGGTGGCTATAGAGTTTTCTTTTCCAGGGAGGGATATCAAGGTTGTTGATGGATTTATTAATGTGTTTCATTTTATTCTACCTTTGTACAGTGTTGTTTCTGTTTATTATCTTTTCCTTTTGTGCAGATGCCTAACATATGGATGGGTCATGCTGAAATTTTATTTATTTTCTATTGTTGTTTTAATAAATTCTTTGTGGGGAAAATTGTTCCCGAGTGGTGATTCCATTATTCCTATACAATTGTTCCCACCATTTGGCGTAGCCCATACAACTTATTCTATAACACCCCAATCTTCCACGATACGCTTCTCATTCAATAATGCAATAGCTTGCATTGTACGCAACTTCGAGTTCTAAAACACCGTGACTAATCAAAGTAGCCGTTATGAATAGTAATAACCACTTTTTACAATTATAGAAATTTTATATTTCAAAATGGACTTCATTTTTGGATTCGGAATATCGAAATTAGCCTATGTGGAATTTTTGGTATTTTTCTGAGAACTTCTAATTTTTTTATGAATAGTGAAAATTACTTAAAAACAACTTTTTTAATAAAAATATTTTATACTGATAAATTATATTATTTAGTGGTTTTAAAGTATAATTAGAATATATTTTTACCATTTTATCCAATGGTGGTCATTAGAATTAATTTAACATTGAAATTAGACATAAACAATTGCCAATCTTTTGATATAAATTGTTTCTTAAAAACACGCTATTTGTTGTAACAGCGGGAATTAATTATAAAATTAATTAATGGAACTTATATGTTTGGAATTTTGTACAATAGACATCATTTTTGAATTCGGAATAACAATTATAGCTTAGGGTGAAATTTTGGCTTTGTTCTGAAAAACTTCAATTTTTGATGAATAGTGAAACCACTAAGTGGTAGTTAAATAAATGATTTTTCATTTAAATGAAATATTACCACTTCTGTGATTTGATTTTCAAAAATCCGACATACCTGGTTGTCATTAAGAAGTAAAATTTGGTTCAATGAGATTAAAATAATTTTTGGTGAATAGTAACTTTTAAGTTCTTAATCGCGATTAGAGGTAATTAGTGTAGTTTAAGGTACAAATAATGTTTTAATAATATGAGATGAGCATGACACTTGTCCTACTCCTATTGGATGAGTCATGGCCGACCAAGACAACCCATGGGTCAACTTGGGGACCCCATGGATCCACTTTAGTTGGAAAATGATATTAGTATATATTTATTTAATGTTAAAATTAAATTGACACAAACATGAGTTGTTTTACTAAAACAGTATTTAAGTGGGGTTACACAAGTCCAAATTTTGATTATAAATATTCATTAGAAAGATAAAAAGATTTCCTACATCATATTATTTGTTTTTATAATTTTTTGACATTAAATAAATTAAATTATTTATGACATCATGATGATGCAGCGATGACCTCATTATTTAACGATTTAAATTAAATGGGAAGATAATGAAAATTCCAAGGCATACACTTGTCCAAAGCCAATTGGATGAGGATTTTTCGAACCCTTATAACCTTAGCCTCGAATTATATAAGTTTGGGACCATTATAATCCGAAAATCATTGTGTAATAATGTAACATTTCAATCTTTCCAAAAGAGCCCCTCCTCTCCTCTTATAAAAGGCCCCCACCTCTCCCACCTCATTTACACTTTCAAGCCATTTGGCTCGGCCAAACTCCGCCCAAATACTCTCCCAACATCCCTCTCTTACTCCTAGAAGCCTCACATTGGGCAGAACTCTTCCCAAGAAAGCCTTTGGCTAAAATCAAAAAGAGTTACCCGATTTTGAGGTAATGTCTTTTCTAATGTTGTTTTGTTTTATTTTTCTTCTACAACCCCCTAAACTATTTTTATTCATTTCTTTTGTAACAACACCAGTATCCTCAATATACTAGGATGTTTCTATAAGATGTATTCTAGCTATACATACACACACCTACATCTAATGGTTAAAGAACATACGGTTTCAGTGGATGGCGAATTTCTGCCTCACGAAACGATGATTGTTCAACACTCATATAACACCTTCAAAGGTGGCCATTAAGATGTCAGTATTTTCATATATGATATATAATATGTTTATGTTTTAATTATTCTTCTTTATTTCTCATTTATGGCATACTTTATGATTTCCATTATGGGTAAAACGCGATAATTTCATTTTAGGAAGTGCGGACTACCGCCCCCTCAAAGTGATTTGAATCGTTAATGCCATATGTGGGATGTATAAAGGATGGAGTAAATGGTATTATACACTATATTATACTGGAATTATATTATACATTTATATCATTATGATTTCGTTCCATTAAATGCGAAATAGAAGTGAAAGTAGCGTTCATGCGTACGTACGGCTTACCGTCTCCATGAACGGTGCATTTCATTTCTTACCTCTAAATGTTACGTAATATTATAAATGAATGTATATACTGGATATATATGATATATATGACATCTAAATCATGAATATAATTCTGGAGATAATGGATATTCTACCACATAAACAACTTGTAATTATAAGAAGTTTATTGTTGACTCAAGTACCAAAGATCGACAAAACGACCGTTATTAACTTAAATAATTACATAATGTTCATAACATTGTAATAAGTGATATAAAAAGGATAATGAAATTAAAAATGGTTCTTAATAAGGTATATATTAACTCTAGTTTATTATTCAGGAGGTTAAAGAACGGTTGAGTCAAGTCAGACACGAGGTAAGGGAACTTCTTAACCCAACTTCCATTCTTTGGGTTAATCTCCTACTTTCAAATTATGTCATGATATTATTATGTATTATTTTATATTTTTACTTTCTTTATGTGTACATATAGTGAATACACATAATATATCTATTTTATTTTAAAAATTATCTTTGTAAGGACTTCATCTCAATCTCCTTTCATTGAGACATATTTGGTTTTATACACAAATTTCTTTTATACAGTGTATAAACCACTTTGACTTTTACGTTTATTCAAAAGGAATCTTTTTTATACGAAGCGTTTACTAAACGAAAAAAGGGAATATTTTTGTCATACGTATGCGGCGACAACAACTTCTCCACCGCCGTGACCACTATTTGAGTCTCGGCTTCCTCTACAAGCCATACCGTTTTTTTAATGAAAAATAAATACCATGTTATACTTTTCTTTTATTTTGGTATTGAAAATTGTTTTGAAAGCGTTTTTATTATATCAATATTTTGTATTGATATCTTGTGATTGAAATGTGGAAATGTTATGTTTCCTCTATGCATGTTTTATGTGATACGATTATGTTATGGTTTATGAGATATTTAAACCTGTTCATATGAGGAATGTATTGGACTTAATAAGTGATGGGTGGAGCCCGCTATAGCTCCTCGATGCATCGGTAGGTCTCATGAGACAACTAGACGTGGAATTGGCCGAGGCCCTTTCCAAATTTGATTTATGGTTTTGGCCGAGGCCTTAATCATTTTAGACGTCTTGGCCGAGGCCTTGACAAAATGTTTCAGAATGTCCGGCATTATACATTCCCTCATTGTGAAAGTGGTTATTGATATTTCATGTGATTATTCGACCAGTAGAATATCCATGTGAAGAAGTGAATGGCATTATCTCATTTTACTTTTGCCATATTATGTTGATGTTCAAGTCTAAAAGGCTTTTGTTTTAGTTATACATTGCCTTAAATTTTTATGTTTATTTATGAAAGCTTCCGCAATATTGTTATCCTTACTGAGCATCTGAGCTCACCCCTTTCAATGTTTTAATATTTTCCAGGATGTGAAGAAGTATTTTATGAATGACCTGCAGGGATTGTGAGAAGAGATTATGAGTGTTGACTACCGAGACTTTGTTATTGTAGTTTTTCACTTTATGATGTAATATAACATTTATGAATGTATCTAGTGTTTCCAAGGCTACTAAACTAATCGGTCTTTCGAGACTTGATCTTTTGTGATCATGCCAATGTTACGAAGTAATGCACCGACTCTGGGTAGCTGGGTTCGGGGCGTTACAGTTGGTATCAGAGGCAGTTTAGTACTAAACTTGGAAGCTAGATTTAGATAAACTCTGATTAGAGCACATATCCCAAAGATAGACTTTAAGGATTAGTATAGAAGAACTTCCTAGAATTTTGTTATTGTAGAGATTTTGTGAGTTTTCCGAGCAATACATCCTTGTCTGGATACGAGCAGGTAGAGGCGGCTCTGGCACAGATGTACCTAGGGGTAAAACCCGAAAACACCGCTTTGAGCTAGACTCGAACGGGAACTGGTGCATGACAACGGGCCTTGCTATACTCTTGGTTACGACACTCCCGGGGGATATTCTTAGGATAATTCTCATTTTCTTTACAAACCACTATGAAGGGTTATGAGTATATACTTCCTCAAAGGAAACATTTCTTTTTATGATTATGGATTATATCCATAAATAGTTCAATTTATGTAAAGTATTTTACAAATATGGAATTACGTATTTTATTTCATAAACTAATCTAGTTTATGACATTGTTTAGAAATGGAACCTAGTGGAAGGAATGGAAACCGTATCAATGAACGCACTCCGTGTAGGGATTGCCCTCCTGCTCAAGATAATTATGGTGGAGCTAGTGATACAACTGGTGCTGATCAGCTTCTCACCGTACTGGGACAACTCACGCAGGTTATGAATAATAACCTTACTCGTATGGAGCACCCTGATCCGCAACGTGGAGGATAAATGCTAGACCGTTTCATGAGGCAACAACCACCAACCTTCAATGGGAGTACAAATCCTATAGTAGCTGACCAATGGATAAATTCCTTAGAGAAAATATTCCATGCCTTGGGGAGTAGTGAAAGGGAGAAATTTATCATGGCAGTTTAGCGCCTCACTGGAGATGCCGATCAGTGGTGGTCGCTGATTCAAAACACAAAGGAAGATGATGACGTAGCGAATATGGAATGGAGGGAGTTCAAAGAGCTTTTCTTAGAAAAATACTTTCCTCATGACCATCGAGCATATATGGAAAGGAAATTTCTGTGTCTGAGGCAGAAGGAGGATGAGAATGTCGCAAAGTATGAGGCTAACTTTACAAGGTTAGTAAGGCATGCTGCAAATAATATACGTAACCCAAGGAGTAAGATTGATCGTTTCTTTGATGGGTTAAAACCATTTCTCCGTCGAGCTTTAGTATCACAATCCTTCTCATCATACGAAGATATTGTCTCGTGTGCTATCAAGACAGAAAAGGAATTCTCTAAATCTTATGACAACAAAGTAATGAAAGAGAAGAAGAGAACGGGGGAACAAGAGACAGATAAAGGGAAAAAGGGAAAGAAGAATTTTCCATTATGTGTTAATTGTGGGAAGAATCACCCTGGTACTTGCCTAAAAGGAATGGGAGTTTGTTATAAATGTGGAGAAAAGGGTCACCATGCTCGTGACTGCAAGGGAAAGAAAGAGGCTGTCAAAGATGAATGCTACAATTGTAGGGAAACAGGGCATTATGCAAATGAATGTCCTAAGCGTCAGGGAAACTTATCTCAGAAAAGGCCAAGGGATCAAGGACAATCTTATGATGTTACTACAATTGAAGAAGAATAACTAATGTATTGGTGCTTCTGGACTGATGGATTATATTTCGGTTATTAGAATAATGTGATATATATATATAAGGATTGTACTGCAGTACTTGTTGATTTCAGTAAGGTTTTAATATGATTAAGGTAATCATATTTTTAGTATGTGACAATAAGAGAAACTTTTCTTTGTTTGGGGAATCTGATGTTACAATTGATTTTGGAATTTAGAGACCTTTTAGAGAAAGTCTAGACAGAGGTATTTTGGATAACTATTAAGGTTGGAATGGATTAAGTTGAACCATGGATAGTATTGTTTAAGGTTAAAGAATTTCTGAAGATTATTTTTGGAATATTATAATACTATAGTTTTAGGAAAAGGACAACTTGCAGGGTGGGGAATAACTCGTCACGTCGGACAAAGCTGCAGGAATCGAACCCACAACCATAGTGCGACAAGCCTTTATTTCCTACCACTAGCCTACAGGAAGTCCCTGGTTATTACAAATTAGTTTTACTAATCTCAATGGTATGTGTTAAAATTTTGAACCTTATACAATTAGGATAAATAGAATATTTTTGAGTTCCGTTACCATTTGGAGTAAAAGTTGGGTTTGTGGTAAAAATTTACTAACGAATGAAAGTATACATAACAAGTATGTATATTCCCTTACGTTCTTAGTAAATCTCCTAAATAAATTCCTCAACATTATAAAAGGTAACTTAAAACAAAAATGTTGTCGGTTAACTTTTCCAACTGGGGATTCAATGACCGTTTAACCAATCACATGTTTGTGATTTTCTTGTGGTTAAACATTCTCCTAATCCTGTTTTCTATAACTCTCCATCAGACCTTTATGGTTTGTTTCTCCTCCATATCCATATTTTCATATAATCCTAGAATGGGATATATCGGGTGACCTTTGTACTTATCTTGCTTTCTTTTAATGTTATATATTTATTAACCATATTTCCGATGTGGGTTTTCCTCAAAGGTATTTTCTCTTTTCAACCTTTTATTTTCAAAGAAAAATTTCAAATTGTGAGGACGCAATTTATTGAAGGAGGGGAGAATGTAACACCCCAAGCTTCCACGATACGCTTCTCATTCAATAATACAATAGCTTGCATTGTACGCAACTTCGAGTTCTAAAACACCGCGACTAATCAAAGTAGCCGTTATGAATAGTAATAACCACCTTTTAAAATTATAGAAATTTTATATTTCAAAATGGACTTCATTTTTGGATTCGGAATATCGAAATTAGCCTATGTTGAATTTTTGGTATTTTTCTGAGAACTTCTAATTTTTTATGAATAGTGAAAATTACTTAAAAACAACTTTTTTAATAAAAATAATTTATACTGATAAATTATACTATTTAGTGGTTTTAAAGTATAATTAGAATATATTTTTACCATTTTATCCAATGGTGGTCATTAGAATTAATTTAACATTGAAATTGGATATAAACAATTGCCAATCTTTTGATATAAATTGTTTCTTAAAACACGCTATTTGTTGTAACAGCGGGAATTAATTATAAAAGTAATTAATGCATCTTATATGTTTGGAATTTTGTACAATAGACATCATTTTTGAATTCGGAATATCAATTATAGCTTAGGGTGAAATTTTGGCTTTGTTCTGAAAAACTTCAATTTTTGATGAATAGTGAAACCACTAAGTGGTAGTTAAATAACTGATTTTTCATTTAAATGAAATATTACCAATTATGTGATTTGATTTTCAAAAATCCGACATACATGGTTGTCATTAAGAAGTAAAATGTGGTTCAATGAGATTAAAATAATTTTTGGTGAATAGTAACTTTTAAGTTCTTAATCGCGATTAGAGGTAATTAGTGTAGTTTAAGGTACAAATAATGTTTTAATAATATGAGATGAGCATGAAACTTGTCCTACTCCTACTGGATGAGTCATGGCCGACCAAGACAACCCATGGGTCAACTTGGGGACCCCATGGAGCCACTTTAGTTGGAAAATGACATTAATATATATTTATTTAATGTTAAAATTAAATTGACACAAACATGAGTTGTTTTACTAAAACAGTATTTAAGTGGGGTTAAACAAGTCCAAATTTTGATTATAAATATTCATTAGAAAGCTAAAAGGATTTCCTACATCATAGTATTTTTTTTATAATTTTTTTACATTAAATAAATTAAATTATTTATGACATCATGATGATGCAGCGATGACCTCATTATTTGACGATTTAAATTAAATGGGAAGATAATGCCAAATACAAGGCTTACACTTGTCCAAAGCCAATTGGATGAGGATATTTCGAACCCTTATCACCTTATCCTTGAATTATATAAGTGTGGGACCTTTAGAATCCGAAAATCATTGTGTAATAATGTAACATTTCAATCTTTCCAAAAGAGCCCCTCCTCTCCTCTTATAAAAGGCCCCCACCTCTCCCACCTCATTTAAACTTTAAATCCATTTGGCTCGGCCAACCTCTGCCCAAATAATCTCCCAACATCCCTCTATTACTCCTAGAAGCCTCACTTTGGGCAGAATGCTTCCCAATGAAGCCTTTGGCTAAAATCAAAAAGAGTTACCCAATTTTGAGGTAATGTCTTTTCTAATGTTGTTTTGTTTTATTTTTTTCTACAACCCCCTAAACTATTTTTATTCATTTCTTTTGTAACAACACCAGTATACTCAATATACTAGGATGTTTCTATAATAAGTATTCGAGATACACTTAGACACACCTACATCTAATGGTTAAAGAACATACGGTTTCTGTGGATGGCGAATTTCTGCCTCACGAAACGATGATTGTTCAACACTCATATAACACCTTCAAAGGTGGCCATTAAGATGTCACTATTTTCATATATGATATATAATATGTTTATGTTTTACTTATGCTTCTGTATTTCTCATTTATGGCATACTTTATGATTTCCATTATGGGTAAAACGCGATAATTTCATTTTAGGAAGTGCGGACTACCGCCCCCTCAAAGTGATTTGAATCGTTAATGCCATATGTGGGATGTATAAAGGATGGAGTAAATGGTATTATACACTATATTATACTGGAATTATATTATACATTTATATCATTATGATTTCGTTCCATTAAATACGAAATAGAAATGAAAGTAGCGTTCATGCGTACGTACGGCTTACCGTCTCCATGAACGGTGCATTTCATTTCTTACCTCTAAATGTTAAGTAATATTATAAATGAATGTATATACTGGATATATATGATATATATGACATATAAATCATGAATATAATTCTGGAGATAATGGATATTCTACCACATAAACAACTTGTAATTATAAGATGTTTATTGTTGACTCAAGTACCAAAGATCGACAAAACGACCGTTATTAACTTAAATAATTACATAATGTTCATAACATAGTAATAAGTGATATAAAAAGGATAATGAAATTAAAAATGGTTCTTAATAAGGTATATATTAACTCTAGTTTATTATTCAGGAGGTTAAAGAACGGTTGAGTCAAGTCAGACACGAGGTAACGGAACTTCTTAACCCAACTTCCATTCTTTGGGTTAATCTCCTACTTTCAAATTATGTCATGATATTATTATGTCTTATTTTATATTTTTACTTTCTTTATGTGTACCTATAGTGAATACACATAATATATCTATTTTATTTTAAAAATGATCTTTGTAAGTACTTCATCTAAATCTCCTTTCACTGAGGCATATTTGGTTTTATACACAAATTTCTTTTATACAGTGTATAAACCACTTTGACTTTTTCGTTTATTCAAAAGGAATATTTTTTATACGAAGCGTTTACTAAACGAAAAAAGGGAATATTTTTATCGTACGTATGCGGCGACAACAACTTCTCCGCCTCTGTGACCACTATTTGAGTCTCGGCTTCCTCTACAAGCCATACCCTTTTTTTAATGAAAAATAAATACCATGTTATACTTTTCTTTTATTTTGGCATTGAAAATGGTTTTGAAAGCGTTTTTATTATATCAATGTGTTGTATTGATATCTTGTGATTGAAATGTGGAAATGTTATGTTTCCTTTATGCATGTTTTATGTGATACGATTATGTTATGGTTTATGAGATATTTAAACCTGTTCATATGAGGAATGTATTGGACTTAATAAGTGACGGGTGGAGCCTGCTATAGCTCCTCGATGCATCGGTAGGTCTCATGAGACAACTAGACGTGGAATTGGCCGAGGCCCTTTCCCAATTTGATTTATGGTTTTGGCCGAGGCCTTAATCATTTTAGACGTCTTGGCCGAGGCCTTGACAAAATGTTTCAGAATGTCCGGCATTATACATTCCCACATTATGAAAGTGGTTATTGATATTTCATGTGATTATTCGACCAGTATAATATCCATGTGAAGAAGTGAATGGCATTATCTCATTTTACTTTTGCCATATTATGTTGATGTTCAAGTTTAAAAGTCTTTTGTTTTAGTTATACATTGCCTTGAATTTTTATGTTTATTTATGAAAGCTTCCGCAATATTGTTATCCTTACTGAGCATCTGAGCTCACCCCTTTCAATGTTTTAATATTTTCCAGGATGTGAAGAAGTATTTTATGAATGACCTGCAGGGATTGTGAGAAGAGGATATGAGTGTTCACTACGAAGACTTTGTTATTGTAGTTTTTCACTTTATAATGTAATGTAACATTTATGAATGTATCTAGTGTTTCCAAGGCTACTAAACTAATCGGTCTTTCGAGACATGATCTTTTGTGATCATGCCAATCTTACGAAGTAATGAACCGACTCTGGGTAGCTGGGGTCGGGGCGTTACATATTCCATACTAGTATTACTATATCAAAGTCTATGTCTGATCAATGAAAATTCCTATGAAACATGGATAATTAGAGAGGAATTGAGAATTTAATGGAATGAATTCTGAGTTCCAATGAATAATGATCAAGTCATTTGTATTTATAATAAGACAATATGGTAGACTATGCAATATATATTGATTTTGGAAATTATATTGGTATAAAATGTTATGAAGTGATAATGTGTCAGGACTAATAAATGGAAAATCACATTCATAAAAAATTTGATAATATAATATCAGATCATGTGATACATTATATTGTAGGAGTTGATGATTAGACTATATCCCAATTAAACCATTGAAATACCTTAGTTCCAATAATACACTAACATACTCTAGATTGTTTTTTTTTGAAATTCATAGTAAAACCTTCATTGAGCTCATGACCGGGATCAATAATTGTTAGCAGGTCGAAACAGGGGAAAGGTAGTTATTCCCATATCACATACCCTGAGTGGAGTTCCACACAACCCTAAATACAACAATATCTACAAAAGAAATTAAATGTGGTAGTATGAAGCTACATTTGTTCTCTGATACACTATCAAGAACATGTTGAATCTTCCCATCGATTCTTCTATGAATATTTCATTCATTCTTAGAGCCACCCCCATATTTTTTCAATGGGAATTCCACTCATCTAGAAAATTACTAGTAAATTACTCATGATAATTGTGTTCTCTGGATGGAAGTCATAATCTAGGCCTGAAAACAAACTAAATTCCCCTTGTATGTTTTTCAACATTCAATCATATCGTGCCTGGAAGCAAGGTGATTGATCCCTTTTCTATGACACTAGAGGGAGTTCTATATAACACATATAAATGAATATTTCATTTTATATTCTTCATAATATAGTTTTATAAGCATGAAAATATTCACCACAATAAAACATTTAATATATTGAAATCAAAGAATATCAACATTCAAACTCTCCTTTCAAAATCTGGAGAATCTTGAATTTGGAATATTTATTTAAAAATATTCATTTATGATGCTAAATCTTCAATAAAAACATTCCTTAAACGAAAATCTAGAATATTTCAAAGCATTATTATTCATTTAAGACAATGAATACTATGTAATCTATATTTTGAAAAATCATTATTCTAAACATCCTATGAATGGGACCTAAAAATTTGAGTATATGAACCATGAAAGAGTTTCTTTCACATGATGTAGGTTTTTACTCATGAATTCCTTATGGTAGACCACTTATACACACCTACAGCCATATTTTCCATTATATAATAGCTTCATGGAAGCTTCTGACTCCCGGTGTAACAATATTTATACAGGCCGTTGAAATGTTGTGTAACTTTATCCTACTATACCTGTTGATAATTTATTCAACATACATGTATTTTAAACTAGTTTTATATTCTAGAGATTAAGATCAATTCCAGCTTTAATATGTATACTACCAATCAATTCCACCAGTGTACATGATCCCTATACAATTTACATCCGGTATAAATATTCAGCTATGCTCTAAAAACAATCCAATATCTCCAAATCATTGATTACATTTTATTAAACAATTCATCCCTGCATACCTTCTCCCTCAGTCCACTTCCAAGACTTATTCATTATGTCAACACATTAAATCCACTCTTTGTATATATATTTTCAACACATAATAATGAAATATATTGTGATTCAATTATTCTTGAAAAATCATGTGCCTCTTCAATCATACATAACTCATTCATACTTCATATATTTTCCAAATTCTTGACAATCAAGCCTTGGTTGCAACAATCCCCCCTATGGATGATCATGTTCTTAAATTATTTTCCTAGTGTAGAGACGTTAGTGGCCCTATTCCTACTATTCAAGAGAATTTGAAAAATAATATTTTAAGGTATAATATAGTAGATTAGTACAACTTATCTAGTCATGTAATTTCATTAAAAAATGCTCTATCAGGGGCCATCTATGATGAACATCCTAAAGAGGCATCTGATCATAATAAAGATGAAATGGAATATGATGCGTAGGATAAAGAATATTCTAATTACTGGAAAACGAAATCAATGGTTTATTAAATGAAAAGGAAGGGTAAGTAAAACATAGTCGATTCCACATCAAGAAAATCAAAGAGAAAACATTCAAATTGGTTTCTCACTCATCTTAACCTAATTTCTATAAATCACTTTCTCTTATTGAATTGGCATCTATGGATTATAACAAGATAGTTGGTAAATCACAACCTCCTGTAGCTATTATTTGTAGTGTGGAATCACTAACTATGATTGAAAGTTGTTCTGATGATGGAGGTAATTCTAATATTTCCTTTGTTCACACATTATCAAACATTCATGCAAGTACCTATTATATGGAAAGTGAATGTCCAACTGAAAAACTAGTGAGATGTGACTTATTCAATGTTCATATTTTGTATGTTGTGATTTCTATTGGCTTTTCATTTTTAATGGACTTATAAGATCCAATCCGCCACAAACCAGTACTACTACTAGCTTAGAACCTGGATCACCAGCTTTTCAGACTCAGAACTCTACTTCTGTTCGGGGTGAGCAGAACAAAGATTCCATTTCCTTAACCCTTTCTCTTAATGAATAATCATGGGGATTGATATTTTGAGACTCTGATGACAGTTATGTCAGAGAGCACACTAGGCATATACTTGGTTCATCATGT
The DNA here is from genome assembly GCA_963277665.1 of Viscum album. NCBI lineage: Eukaryota > Viridiplantae > Streptophyta > Magnoliopsida > Santalales > Viscaceae > Viscum > Viscum album. The sequence continues at coordinate 2,105,861,654 of OY728148.1, forward strand.
TATGGGAAATAAAAAATTATAGGTGAGTACTCAATATTCCATTGAATTACAAAAATTTGAATGCAATGAAGAGGATGAGAATGAGAACTACAAGGTTTCTAGAGATAAAGTAATATCATAGGTAGTTGATGTGAAAATTCCAAATGATTGGGATGGGCCTTGAAAAATGGATTCAACTATTTGGAAATACATTTTATTTAGTATATGTTTAAAAATAATTTCTTAGTATACTCAGCGTTATCTTTCGTTATGTGCCACAGACTGCAATAACTGTGAGTATATTATTTATAGTGTGATAATTTAATCCCATAGTTTAGTAACTATGGGAATATTATTTTTGGTGTGATAATCTATACCAAAGGTTTTGTAAACTGTGTTTTTAGATATATCCCCACTATTAAATGAACCTGTGAGTAGTGTGGAATTTTCCAGGGATATACCCACAGTTTCTATAAAACTCTGGGTATAGCTCTATTCCAATGCCTCTGTAGTCCATAGTTTATTAATCCATGGATAAATCCTATACCCATATTTTTAGGGGTTATACCCATGGTTCCAAACCAAGGGTATAGGTGATTTTTCCAGTAATGACGGTGAAGTGCATGATGATCAAACATGAGGGTCCTACCAATAGATTTTAGGATTCCTTGTTACCTGAATATTTTATTGTGGGATTGGGATGGAAGGGTTTAAAAATTATCTTCTTTCATTTGACTTATCCATTGTCTCTAATGATAGAAGAGTATATTTAGTTCTACTCATTGGTGTATGAAGAGAATACTAAGTCATTTCACACTAATCAATATGTAAATTGGAATTGTTTTTTAGCAATGGTATTGACAAATAATATGTTAAAGGCACAAAAGTACCCAAAAATTATGATATTAGATATCATATAACAAGTTTTAATGATGAATAATTTTACATATATGAGTATGGTAGATAGGGTGATGATGGAGAGATGAATAACGATCAAAAAGTGTGTTATTCTTCTCCTTCTCTTCCACCTATTTTATGATTCAGCGGTTCATAAGGGATAAACCAAAATAGACAAGATCGTCACTAGAGTTGTGGAGGTTGATTTCATTGTATGTCCTATTATTCATACCTAGTTATAGGTAGATCTTTTCTTATGTCATTCTATCAGTGTGTCAGGTCTAGACACACCTAGTGTTCTTATCCAGCACCTACAAATATGTTTAATTGATTTTGGTGTTATGGAAATATAGAGTGATTCAGTTATTCTATGTCAATGCCTCAATATGGTTTGGTGTCATCGTCTATGAAGGATACTGCCACATAATGAGATGCATCAGTGGACAAAACTCTCCACATAAAGGCCTCAAGAGTGATTATTTTTCATGGACTAGATTCATTTTTGGAGGATCTGTATATTGTTCCTTCAACAATTAGAGGTTATATCATTATTTAATTTCTAGTTGCGATTATTTTATGTAAAACCTATTATTCCCACTCATTTATATCTTTCTCTATTGTTAATATTCATAAATTTCTTATAGAGACCACTTTCTTTTATATGGATTAATTGACACATCATGGAATAATGAATGATTACGGGTACTCGTTTCCTTTTTTTCAATAGTATATGCAGGTTTAGTTTATTATTTCTATATTCTCGATTTTGATATATTTACTAATATCATATAGATGGACTGGCATGTTTCTCATCACCCACATGATTATTTTTTTCATTATTATGTCACTTTTAAAGTTGATTTTCAAATATCGTGAGTGTTTTGAAGAGAGTGAGATCATAGGTATGGTCAACAATGATTATTCCACCCATATCATGGAATTTTTATATGTTATATAGATGTTAGTCCTAATGACATCCCATCCATTTTATATCATTTTTCAATTATTTGGGAAATTTATGTTTTCCCTATTGATTTCACTAGTATTTAACTACCGATGTATATAGAGAATATGAGTGACCTAGTTCTAGGTATGAAGCCGATTTCTATAACATAACATTTCAAAAAAACAATCACAACTGAATGATCTCGACATTCATTTGTATGATCAGATGTAAAAAAGTTTTATTCACCATCATGTTTCACCTTGGGCATCCTAGAATCGGTAGTGTTAATCAGTAGTTGTTTCACACTAATTATGTGTAGAATACAGAAATTTGAACGAATTTTGGGTCAACAATAAGTATCAATTACATCATTTGGTTATCTGTTTTATTAGTTATATGGTGAAAAGAGTTTATTGAATTTCTATCTTTGGTCGAGTTATCATCATATTTGAGTTCGCGAGTCTGATATTTTCAAGATGAATTTAAAGTGTATTTAAGTAGATTATGACTATTTTTTATTACTTTTTTCTAAACAAGACTCATTAAATAATTTTGGAATTCAATAATTGGATATTCCTTGAGCATCCAAGAACATTTTCATTGTGTTTGGGGATGATATTTTATTCTATTTGAGAATCAAGTGTGTAACTAATTTGAGTTTTATTATTGAAATCTAGATGAGACAATATTTGTTTGGAAAACCATAAAAAATTTAATTTCTAGATCAAAAAGTTAATTATCATGGGAAATGTGATTTCTAAGCATGTATTATCAATTGATTCATATAATTTGATGGATTTTCCACTGGGAAAATACATGGAATGATTTTGTTATTTAGATCATCCATGGACCTAATGGATATTATTTATTGTTATTTACTGTTTTATGAATTCTTTTTTCACCTTGGAATTTGATTACAATGAAAGGGGTGAAATTCACCAATGAAACAAGGTGTCTTCCTTCATTCAACAGACTTAAATTCCTTTTTATCATGGCTCCTATTATGATATTAATTGAACTAATCAAGGGGTATGTGGTTTTTTTAATGACTATGGTGCTGTTTTGGGTTATATTTTTATATTTGATGATTATATAGTTTCTTAAACCTATATATATATATATATAATTTAACTCATGAGATGAATTACTGACTCATGATTTAAGGAATTCCATGGTTAATAATGTTTCTCAGTGGTGGTGGATTTTTCTTTTTGCGGATATGTTTGTATTCATTTATACCTTATGTTTTTGAGATATATATCTTCTTAGAAACAAATTAAACATAGAAAAATGTGGTGGGTGGAATACCTTTATATGTTTTACATATATATCACCTACACCACGAATATGGGGAATGTTTTTTTAGACTCTCTCAATATGAATGTACTATAACAAGATATTTTCAAATTAATATAATTGTGGAACATTATTGGAAACTTCACTCAATTTTACCTTGAAACAAAAGGATAATTTTTATTAGTTTGGATGTGGCATGTGTTTAGTTATAATCACATCTCATTCAGTCAGTTCAAAAAATTTATTAGTCGGATGAAGTGTTCTTAAGAATTCAAGAATCCCATTAAGGTGGGGATATTGTTTCTAGTTGGACTCTATCATGAAATGGTATACATATTTTTTGGAATTATACTATTTTCTTGACCTTAGTATGGTGATCAATTTTATTAAAATTATAGTTTATTATGTTCCATTCATCATGGAACTAAAAGGATAAATTGTGAAAAATATATTTTTATTTTTTGTGCCTCGTATTAAGCATCACATTATATATTTTGTGTTCTAATCATACACCTGCATACACATAATGGAAGAGAATCCAATACATTCTAGTTTTTTAATCCTTTCCCAATGACAATTTGGATATGTGATTATGTGTCCATGTAATTATTTTGGATAACTCTGGACTCCTAAAGTGAGGAGTTATATCTATGTAGTGATAGATAGATTAAAAACCCATCTCAATTATTTTTTATTAAAAACACATACAATGTTTAAGATATTTGTGAGTTGTATTTAATAGAGATCATATGGTTATATTGGTTTCCTTCAACCATTATTTAATACAAGGATCCTAGTTTTTTTAGATTTAGGATATATCTCTTAAAGGTGATTGGGACTCAGGTCAGTTTGATTACAATTTTTCATCCCGAGAATAATGGTCTGACATAGAATGTTATTTATATATTGGTGGTTATGGTATGTTCTTGTGTCTTTGATTTTAGAGGATCTTGGGATATAAATTCTATGAAGGTTTAGTTTTTCTATAAATCATTTATAATCTATTAATAAAAATATACCCTTTACAATATTTTTATGTTCCCTAGTCCAGATCACTTCTTTTTTGGGAAGTGGTGGGGAAGCCTTTTTAGTGTTATTGAGTGTTTTTTATGATATGTTAGTGATGATTTGATATATACGTTGACAACTATTTTCTATAAACAGTAAATATAAATATTATGAAAATTATTAATGTATTATTTTTGTGTCTTTTATAGGTGATTGGGATTTAATGAATGTTTTTCCACAGTTGGGTCATTGTCAGTTTGATAAAAATGAATGGAAGCTCTGAGATTTGTTGGAATTTTTTGAATTCAACTAACAACATGTCTTGGTATTATCACATAATAAAGCATACGTGAAGTTATGAATGTCATGGATTCATATCATTTGAGACTTCTCTTTTATTTCTGCTGGTTTTACTATTTGGGATATGGTTGACTGAAGATAGGTTATTACTAGAATTGGGTTTCTAGCTTGTGCTTGGGTACCTACAGCACCGAGTACAAGGGATGGACCAGTATTCCATGGGTGGGAATTTGGTTTGCTTTTTTCACAGATTAATATTTATATGATTTCCACCTTGGTGGCTCATTTGGTGTGTGTTGTTATTGATTGTGATATGAGACCCATGACCTGGTGGGAAGGGAGAATTGGACCTTGGCCCGGTAGGGCAATGTTTGTTTTCTTGGATTTTGATAGGCACATTTAAGGATATTTCAATTTCATGACTACACGTATTCATTATTATGTGATAATACCATGTGAAGAAAATATCAAATGCCATGCTTTGTCTTCTAAAAATGTGCAAAGGTAAAATTATTGATAGAATTGCTTGTTTATTGCAATGTGTATGCCATGTTGTATATATTGTTGTATTTCATGTTATAAGGTATTTGGGTCTGGCACTTATATGAGCAGTCGTATACTATCAGTTGAGGTGATTTTGATCGTCAGGATTGCGCGACTCGGTCGTCGGTTAGAGGCAATGTTGGTTGTTGGGACTGGCTTGGCCTGAGGTACTTTTGATACTTTGCTCTGTTAGGGGAGGGTACGAAGGCCATGATGCTCGGTTTCCATGGGGAAAGTGTTGCAGTGGGGGAGAGTAAGGGTGATAGTTGCGAGCTGCCTTTTACTGCTTTCATATCTGCATTGAATATATATAGTTATATATATATGGGATTTTTTACCATTTATTTTATTAATAGGGTTCCTTTTTCTGACAGAATGACCTAGAGCATCATACGGGAGATGGTTCAGTGCCACAGGTGCAGGATCAGGTACATGATCCGGTACAGTAAGAGTAGGAGCCGCAAGTATAGGCTTAGAGATAGGATCAGGTTTGAGATCTACTTCAGGCAGGGCAATAGTTGGGATTGGCAACATTTGGTCCATGTCTCGATGAGCAACTTCGAGTTGTCCTGGTATGTGTCTTACAGGGGATCGACATAGGTGCATAAGGTACAGAGCCATCTATGGATTATCTAACGCAAGAGTTCCAGTCACAGCACCTGCCTCTTTTTTAGGGTGAGGGTGGTCCGCAGGCGGCTGAGAACATGATAGAGAGCATGCAGATGATCTTAGAGTAGCTCGAGATTCCCCAAGGGCGGAGAGTCAATCTAGAGACGTACATGATGCGAGGACCACCAAAGCATTGGTGGGATGTGCAGGTTCAGGCTCATAGGCACAAGGGACTGGCATGTAAGGACTTCGAGGACAGGTTCATTGAGAACTTTTACCCAGAGACACAGAGGGAAGATAGAGCTCAAAAGATCGTGATTCCTCACCAGGGAGACATGTCCGTCATAATATATGCAGCTACTTTCACCGAGTTGTCTCACATTTCACCTAGAATGGTAAGCGATGATGTGGCTAGGGTGAGACACTTAGATAACGGCTTCGACATGACATTTGGGTCCAGCTAAATATATTCTGTCTGGGTTCTTTCTCAGAGGCGGTGAATTAAGAACTCATAGTAGAGGGAAATTATATGGATATGCCCCAAGTTGGTCAGGAGATGGTTTTAGGTGATAGTACATATTACAGGAACCGAGGATGGTATGAGTTCTAGCTGGGTATTCAGGCCAAGGACTCACCTAGACCACCTCGTGGTAGTTATGTAGTGGTTTTATTCCAATGTGGAAAGCCATGGCATTTTCTAACCATGTGTTATAGGCCTCCAATGGATTGTTTGGCATGTGGTCAGGTCGGGCACCATGAGAGGTTTTCCAGGCATCCTTCTCAGGTAGCTGGTAGGAAGGGAATTGGACAGACAGTGTAACCTAGAGTTGGTCCAGGTTCGGTACCAGGAGAGGGTAGTCGAGGTTCAACTGCATGTGGAGGATTTGATAGAGATATCGGGATCCATATGAGGGGTTAGTGTTCGGTGACTGGAGTAGCACCATAGGGAGGCCATGCATCAGGGAGTCGTACATCAGGCCAGGTTCATGCTGTGGAGATGCCAGAGTCTGATCAGGTTGGTGAGCTGATAATGGTTAGAGGCACACCGTGGGGTGGTCGTGATTCTCATGTTTCCTTTTTGGCATGACTTATAGAAGCATGTCAGTTTTGAGTGCATGGGTTTCACAAGATCTATGTGGACGGACTAGATGTTAGTCAGTGGGATTGGCTCCATAACGGGTACATGATATATATATATATATATGACATGTTGTGGGAATTAGGGCATCAAGGATGGGGGTTACTTGTGGTGCATTGGGCATTGGGGAATCAATGATGTGGGTTAATTGAGGTTCCATGCACCATGAACTTTTAGAGGTGGACACCGATGCTGTGCGAGATATGTTGGCTATCAAGAGTGACACATGAGAACCAATGGGGTGTAGGGGTGATGATGCTTCATGGAAGGAAAATGCATCCATGAAAACATGTTAGTAAACCATTTTTATTTGAGTTAAGTTGGGTTGAGACTAGGTAAGGTAATTCCATAGGTGGGGTACCCCTTCATAAATTTATCCAGGAACATTGAGACTAGGGAAGACCGGGTTACTTTCATCAGGGTGGTATATTTGGTACCATCTCTATGTATTCTTTGATAGCTCAAGGACGATATATATTTAAGTGGGGAGATTGTAAGAACCCAGGTTTTTAGAACTTGTCAAAATCCCGACCCTGTTTGAATTTTTGACTTGTCACTAAGAAAACTAGGGAAAATGGGCAATTTTTTAAATTTTTAGACTACACATTGTATACATTTAATTACACGTCGTGTATGTGTTAAGATTGTGACTGGTCGTGTGCTCGATGAGTACATGCCGTGTGATGACTGTGTTGAAATTTATTACTACACATCATGTTGTTTCAGACACGCCGTGTACCTGTGACCATTTGGGGGCCATACATGGCATGTAGGCATGTTGGTCGAGTAGGATTAGTTAATCGTGTACATGTCGTGTCCTTCTTGGACACATCGTGTAGGCTAGCTGTGTATAAGAAAAATACATGGCATCTAGACCTACTGGCCTGGTCTAATAGTTTAAACCAAGTACACACCGTGTCCCTCTTGGACACGCCATGTACTCTAGATGTGTATGCGAGAAATACATGGTGTGTGGTTAAGTTGGTGAGCAAGAAAATTAAACCCAATATAGGTCGTGTACCCCTAGGTACAGACTGTGTAGACATGACAGAATGTTATGGAAAGTATGTCAGTGGAATTCCATCCACCAAATGAATAGTTACATAATATACAGGGTGTGTAGTCTTAATGTACATGCCGTGTACTTTTGTTTTTCACAAAAACGGGCAGTAGCATTGTTTTTTAGGCAGAACACATTTTTGATTCTCGGTTTCACGAACCAATACAGTTGGAGCTCATTCTCTCTCTTGTTTCACCATATTAAGTCGTATTTGATCACATTTGGATGCGTTGGAAACCCCCCAGTAAGGCCTCCATTGCACTTTAGCCATTTTTCTTGATATCGATTGTAGAACGAGTTATAGGGGTTTGAGCAGTTTTAACTCTTTTATAGATCTACCACATTTTTGACCTAATTGGAGGCTGTAATCAGAGGATTACCATCATACGAGTCTCAAGTAGTTGGTGCATACCTCTTCTTGTTCTTTTGTGGTCATTTTGGTGACTGAACATTCTGGGTGTTTTCAGGTATTTTGAGAGGGACATAGTTTTATCTATTATTGGTTACTAGATTATTTATGGACCTATGGGATTTCTTTTGGAATTCCATGTTACAGAATTTTCTTGAGCACGGTCAGGTGAGGGGTCATTTCTCATCAGGGAATTTTGGCCAGGGAATGCCCAAATGGTTATTCTTTAATTAAAATGCTTTAAATTTTTGAGATTAGTTAATTGAACATGATATAAATTTTGTTAGAGGCATTCAAGACCTCAGTGTTGGTATGAGACAACAACTTTCATAGGGAATTTCAACTGTTTAGAATGTTCTACCGGTTTATGTTTTCTGTTTAAATATGTTACATATGAAATTTCTGAATTGCATCTGCTGGAACCATTGGATTGTTTTAGACAGGGCCCAAATATTCTTGAGTGATGCTGATCAATGTTTGGGCTTGGCCTGGGTTACGTTGGGTGCTTCTCACTATGGCATTGTGCATCATGGGTGTCAGTTTGAGGTAGGATGACTATCAGGTTGGGCATGGCCTGGTTTACTAGAATGGAAAGGCCATCAAAATTGAGAGACATGGTCGTAGGAAAACGATGTGTCAGAGACACTATGTCTGGGGATCTATTTTGGTTATTTCTAATCACCCATACTTTGAGTAGTTTGAACACATAGAGACTCCTTGATGAGGTGATTTTGACCACTAGTGTGGGTAAAATCCCCCGTTAGTTGCGGTTTAGAAACTATTTGTTTGGGGGTGATTGCCATATAAAGCCACATGGGAGGTGTGGATAATTCAGTGGATAGTATTGAGGATATCAGGTTGGGGGCAGTGGCTCACCGTTATTTGAGGGAAAACATCACTGTCCCTCCGGTTACTTTGTTTTAGGGCAGACATCGTCGTCCCTCTAGGAACTTTATTTTAAGGAAGACATCATAGTCCCTCCAGTTATTTAAATGAGGATAGTCATTATAGTTCCTCTGGGTTACTGATGTTGGGTGTGCCTTAGGGACATCGGTACTTGAGACACATGGTGTCAGAGGGCACATGGTGTGGGGTTACATGACATAGATTTCGGCATTGGCCGAAGTAGGTGAAACTCCCTGGTGGCTACTGAGCACCAGTGGAGTTTGTGTTTATTTTTTGCATCGTTATGATTATTTCATTCCTTATAAATGCATTCCGGCTTAAAAACATATATCACGTACTCACTGGTGGGTGGTATCATACTGATATTCGTCTCACACTCTACGCGGGCCTTTCGGGACGCTTGCAGTCTTTATGGATTTACGTGCATGAAAGAGGCCAGCTTCAGGAGCTTGGCTACGTTAGTTGTTCCAATGAGATGGCATGGTCCATGAGGTCTTACCTCGCTCGAGTTACTCTATTTGGTTTTCTTTTCTTGTATCATATGGCATACATGTTGTAGCTATAGTTGGTTGTCCAATGATGCCTTTTTATATTCAGGTATTCATGACATGCTTTGGATGCATGTTTTGTTGCTCTGTAGTAGTTAAATGTGATCAGCATGATGTTGTATTTATTTCTACTAATGTAGTTTATATTTATTTCTTCCATTGTTTATTGATATTGAATGTGCTTCTGGCCTACAGGTTTGGTTCGATTCTATTGAGTTGTGATTCTATGGAATTTTATTTTTATTATACTCAGACCAGTACCATTATTATTATCCTCTAAGAGGGTATTGCCTTCCCACTATACCTATATGACCCTTGCTGCTAGTCGGCTGGCTTTGGAATTCTAGTAGGTGTGCTTAATATAGTAACACCCGACCCGATTAGCACTGTTCTAGTGCTTTTTCGGGTCCATGTCGTTACAAAGTGGTATCAAAGGGGTTCTTGACAGGGATTTAGTAGCAGCGTTTTACAGGCTACTAATTAGATTGAGAATTATCTTTTATTTCTACCAGTTTTACTATTTGGGATGTGGTTTTCTAGAGATATTATGTTATAGGAACTAGGTTTCTAACTTTTTCATGGTTCCTGCCGCACCAGGTACGAGTGATGGACCCTGAATCTATGGGTGGGAATTGTTTTTTTATTTTTTATCAGATTACTATTTATTTTATTTCCACCTTGGGGGTTCACTTGTTGTGCGATGTTATTTATTGTCATATGTTACCCTTGACTCGGTGCGGTAAGGGAGAATTGGACCTTGACCTGGTATGGGGAGGCTTGTTTTCCTGGCATTTAATAAGAACATTTAGGGTTATTTCATTTTCATAATTTCACGTATGCATTATGATGTGATAATACCATGAGAAGAAAATATCAAATGCCATGCTTTGTCTTCTTGAAATGTGAAAATGTGAATTATTTGATATAATTGCTTGTTTGTTACAATGTGTATGTCATGCTATATATATTGTGGGATTGCATGTGATGGGGTATTTGGGTCTGGTTCATGTACAAGTTGGTATGAAATATCATTTTAGGTGATTTTGATCATCAGTATTGGGTGCCTCGATCGTCATTTTGAGGCAACGTTGGTTGTCGGGATGGTCATGACCCATTGTGCTTTTGATAATTGGTTCTGTTAAGGGCGTGTAAGGAGGCCATGAGGCTGGGATGCCCTAAGGCATGGGTTGCAGTGGGGGAGATTAAGGGTGGTAGTTTTTTTGCTGTCTTTTACTAATTTCTTATCTGAGTTGAATATATATTTTTATATATATAAGATATCTGACCATTTATGGTATTTAGTGGGTTCCTTTTTTTGGGCAACTCAAATGCAGTGTTAGAAGGGATATGGTACAGTGACGTAGGTTAATGATTAGGTTCAGGATCCAGTATTGATAGAGTAGGATCTGTAGGTACATGCTCATGGGCAGGATCAGATTTAGGATCCGGTGCAGGAAGGACAGCAGCTGTGTTTGGAAACATTCGGGACATGGATCGACAAGCAACTCTGAGTTATCCTGGTACATTTCTTACAGGGGAACGATAGAGGTGCTCAGGGTACAGAGCCATCTATGGATTATTTGATGAAAGAGTTCAAGTCGCAACACCGGCACCATTTTCAGGTTCAGGGTGGTCTATAGGCAGCTGAGAATTGGATAGAGAGCATGCATATGATCTTCGAGTAGCTCGAGATGCCTCCAGGGAGGAGGGTCAAGCTGGCGATGTACATACTGTGAGGACCTGGAAAGTGCTGGTGGGATGTGCAGGTTCAGGCTCGCAGGTATGAGGTAATGGCATGGAAGGGCTTCGAGGAAAGGTTCTTCGAGACCTTTTACATGGAGACACTGAGGGAAGAGAGATATCGGGAGTTATTGATTCTTATGTAGATAGAGATGTCCATCATGGACTATGCAGCTAATTTTACCGAGTTTCCTCGCTTTGCACCCGGTATGGTAAGCGATGAAACATCTAGGGTGAGGTACTTCAAGGATGGATTGTGACACGCCATTCATGTCTAGGTGAATATCTTCTTGCTGGGTTCTTTGATAGAGGTAGTGAATCAAGAACTCATAGTGGAGGAAATTTAGAGGGATATGCCCGAGGTTGGTCAATAAACCATTTCAAGTGACTATTCGGATAGTAAGAAGAAAGTACGGGATGAGTTCCAGTAGTTCAGTCAGGCCATGCACTTAGCTAGATCACCTCGTAGCAGTTTCTAAATGGTTTGCTTCAAGTGAGGAAAACTAGGGAATTTTTGAACTATGTGTGATAGGCCTTCAAAGGGGTGTCTGGCATGTGGATATGTCGGGAACATTGAGAGGTTTTTCATGTATCCTTCTCAGACAGCAGCCAGGAAGGGACCATAAAAAATGGTGGCATCTACAGTTGGATCAGGTTCAGAACCAGGAGAGGGTAGCCGAGGTTCAGCCTCACATGGAGGACGTGACATAGATAGCGGGATCCATCTGAGGGGTCAGTGGCAAGTGACTGGAGAAGCACCATTGGGAGGTCAGACATCAGGAAGCGGTACATTTGGCCAGGTATATGCTATGGAGATTCCATAGGTTGAGCTGTCTGGTGAGCTGACGACGGTTAGAGGTACACCACGGTGTAGCCGTGATTCCCATGTTTCCTTTTTGGCATGTCCTGAAGAGGCTTGTTTGTTTGAGTGCACGAGGTTCACAAGATCTATGTGGCCTGACAAGATGCTAGTAATTGGGTTTAGTGCCATATCGGGCGTGTGATATATATATATGAGGTGTCGTGGGAATCAGGGCATCGAGGATGCAGGTTACATGAGCTGCCTTAGGCATCGGCGCATCGAGGATGTGGGTTACGTGAGGTGCTACGCACCAGGACCTTGTAGAGGCGGACACCGATACGGTCTGGGATACTTTGGGTGGCGAGAGCGACATATGAGAAACAATGGGGTGGAGGGGTGACGATGCGTCACAGGAGGACAATGTGTCCAGGAAAACAGGTTAGTAAACATTGTTTCTTTGAGTTTATTTGGGTTGAGACTGGGTTAGGCAATTCTTAAGGTGTGGAGGCCCTTAATGAATTTAGTCAGGTCCTTTGTGACCGGTGATGACCGGGTTACTTTGATTGGGGTGGTATGGTTGGTACCATCTATGTGTATTTTTGATAGCTTGGGGATAAGCAATATTAATGTGGGAAGATTGTAAGATCCCGAGGATTTAGAACGGGTCAAAATCCTTAGCCTGTTTGAATTTTTGAATATTCCCGATGAAAATTGGGTAAAATGGGCAGTTTTTGGAAATTTCGAGACTATATGCCATGTACTTTTAAGTACGTTGCATGTATGTGTTAAGCAAGTGATCGACTGTGTGCTCGACGACTACATGTCGTGTGATGTCCATGTAAAAATTTCGTAATACACGGAGTGTAGTTTGAGACATGTAGTGTACAAGGGAATGTGTAGAGGCCATACATGGTGTGTAGACCTGTTGGTTGGGTAGAATCGATTAATCAAGTACACGTCTTGTCCTTCATGGACACGCCGTGTAGGATGGATATGTATATGGGATATACATGGAATGTAGGCCAACTTCTGGGTATAATAGTTTAAACCAAGTACACATCGTGTCCCTCTTAGAAATGCAGTGTAGTCTGGCTGTGTATAAGAGAAATTCAGGGAATGTGGGTAAGTCGGCGAGGAAGCGAATGAAAACTAAGTACACGCCGTGTACCCCGAGGTACATGCCGTGTACACATGTTGGCAGGTTCTAGAATGTAAGTCGACAGAATTACAGCCTCCAAATGAACATTCAAATGATATACAAGTGGTGTAGTCCTAAAGTACATGTCGTGTACTTTTTTTTCCTTAAATGGTCAGTAGCCTCGTTTCTGTGGCAGAGCACATTTGTGAGACCTAGTTTCACGAACCAAGCTAGCCAGAGCTCATTTTCTCTCCTAGTTCACCATCTGAAGTCATATTCGATCACGGTTGGTTGAGTTGGATCCCCCTCAGTAAGGCCTGGATTCCTCTTGAGCTATTTTTCTTCATTTCTATTCTTGAACGAGTTATAGGGGTTTGAGATGTTTTGACTCTTTTATAGATCTATTGTGTTTTAGACATAATTGAAGGCTGTAATTAGAGGAGTAGAAACGAACGAGTCACAGTTAGGTGGTGCATACCACTTTTTATGTTTTCATGGTCATTTGTGTGGCGCGACCATCAGATCATTTTTAGGTATTTTGAGCGGGACCCATTTTTATCTATTATTTCATATTACATTGTTTATGGACCTATGGAATTCCTTTGGGAATGCCTTGTTTCCAGTTTTTCTTGACTAGGGCAGTGTGAGGGGACATTTCTCATTGGGTAATTTTAGCTGGGGAATGCCAAAATGGTTATTTTTGTATTAAAATGCTTTAATTTTTTGAGTTTAGTTTATTGAACATGATATAAATTTTGATAGACGCATTCGTGTCCTCAGTGATGGTATGGGAAAACACATTTCATAGTGAAAGTGATCTGTTTAGAATGTTTTTTCTATTTATGTCATTTGTTTAAATATGTTATATATGAAATTGCTAAATTTCCTGTACTGGAATCATTGGGTAATGTTGTGAATGGCCCAAATATTGTCGAGTGATGATGATCACAAGATGAGCTTAGCGCAGGTTATTTTCGGTGGTTCTTACCATGAGATTGGGTATCATGGGTTTTGGTTTGAGGTAGAATGATTGTCAGTATGGGCATGCCCCGGGTTACTGGGATGGAAAGGCCATAAGACTTGAGTGACATGGTCACACGTACATGATGTGTTAGAGACGTTGTGGCTTGGGAACTATCTTGGCGATTACTTCTCATCCAGAGATTGAGTAGTGTGCACATAGAGAGACTCCGTGATGAGGTGGTTTTGACCAATCATTTGGGTCGAGGCCCCCATTAGTTGCAGTTTTGGTACTATTGGTTTAGTGTTTCTTGTTGCAAGAATCCACATGAGAGGTGAGGATCCTTCATAGGATATCATTGAGGCTATCGGGTTGGGGGAAGAGGCTCACCGTTATTTGAGGACAGACATCGATGTCCCTCTAGTTTCGTTGTTTGAGAGAATACATCGTCGCCCCTCCAGGAACATTATTTGAGGGCAGACATTTTTGTCCCTATGGTTATTTATTTGATGAAAGACATCACTATTCCTATGGGATACTATTGTCGGGTGTGCCTTTGGGGCGTCGGTACTTGAGTCACGTTGTGTTAGGGGCGCATGGTGCCGGGTTAAATGACATAGATTCCGGCATTGGCCGAAGCTAGTGACACTCCATGGTGGCTGCTGAGCACATGTGAAGTTTGTGTTTATTTGTGCATCATATTGTTTAATACTTTTCTTATAAATGAATTTCTGCTTAAACACATATATTAGGTATGCACAGTTGGGTGGTATCCTACTGAGATTCGTCTCACACCCTACAGGGTCCCTTCGGGATGCGTGCAGACATTATGGATTTACATGCAGGAAAGAGGCTAGATTCAGGAGATGAACTCCATTAGTTGTTGCATGGAGATGTTATGGACCATGAAATCTTACCTAGCTAGAGTTACTCTATTTTTTTCTTTTCTTATATTAGCATGGTTACCTATTGTAGCTTCAGTTGGTTATCCATTGCCACCTTTTTATATTCAGATATATATGACCTGCTTTGGATTCCGGTTTTGTTTCTCAGTAGTAGTTACATGTGATCCTCATGCTATTGTGTTTATTTCTACTACTATTGTTTATATTTATTGCTTCCACTGTTTATTGATATTGACTATGCTTTCGCTCGGTGGGTCTGGTTCGAGTCTCCTGATATTTGATTCCACTGTATTTTATCATTATTATACCCATCCCAGTACCATTATTATTATCCTCTAAGAGGGTACAACCTCCCCACTATACATATAAGACTCTCCCTTCTAGTCGGCAGCCTTTGGCATTAGGGAAGGTGCGCCTAAGGTCGTAACACCCGACCCATTTAGAACTGTTCGGGTGGTTGTTCGGGTATAGGTTGTTACAAAGTAGTACTAGAGGAGTTTTTGGCAGAGATTTTGTAGAAGCGTTTTACTGGCTACTAATGAGATTGATAATTATCTTTTATTTCTGCTGGTTTTACTATTTGAGATTTGGTAGACTGAAGATATATTGTTACTGGAACTGGGTTTCTAGATTTTCTTGGGTGCCTGCAGCCCCAAATACGAGGGATGGACCATTTTTCCATGGGTGGGAATTACAATTTTCTTTTTTCTCAAAATACAGTTTATATGATTTCCACCTTGTAGGTTGACTTGGTGTGCGACGTTATTGATTGTGATATTTAACCCATAACCCGGTGTGGTAAGGGAAAATTGGACCTTGGCCAGGTATAGCAAGGATTGTTTACTTGCCTTTTGATAGACACATTTAGTGGTATTGCAATTTCATAACTGCATGTATGATTTATGATGTGATAATACCATGTGAAGAAAATATCAAATGAAATTATTTGTCTACTTGAAATGTAAAAAGGTGAAATTCCTGATAGAATTTCTTGTTTTTTCAATGTGTATAACATACTTTATAAATTGTGGGATTGCATGTGATAGTGTATTTGGGTCTGGCTCTTGTACGAGCAGGCAGGTACTACTAGTTGAAGTGATTTTGATCATCAGGATTAGGAGACTCAGTCATCGGTTTGAGGCAACGTTGGATATCGGGAGGGGCATGGACCGAGGTACTATTGATACTTGGCTCTGTTAGCAGCGGGTAAGGAGTCCATGAGGTCGGGATGCTTCGGGGCATGGGTTGTAGTGGGGGAGAGTAAGGTTGGTAGTTGTGTGCTGCCATTTACTAATTTCTTATCTATTTTGAATATATATTGTTATATATATGGGATTTCTGGCCATTTATGGTATTCAACGGGTTCCGTTTTTTTGGGTGACTCAGATGGATCGTCAGAAGGGAGATGGTACATTGCCACAAGTGCCGGATCAGGTTCTGGATCTAGTACAGGTAGAGCAGGAGCCGTAGGTACAGTCTCAGGGATATGATCAAGTTTAGGATCCAGTGCAGGCCGGACAACAGTCAGGTTTGGTCGCATTAGGTCCATGGATCGATGAGCAGCTCCCAGTTATCTTGGTACAAGTCTTACAGGTGAAAGACAGAGGTGCGTAGGGTACAGAGCCATATATGGATTATCTAACCCAAGTCTTCTAGTCACAACACCTTCCACATTTTTTGGGTGAGGGTGGTCCCCAGGTGGCTGAGAAATGGATAGATAGCTTGTTGATGATCTTCGAGCAGCTCAAGACGCCTCTAGGGAAGAGTGTCAAGTTGGCGATGTAAATGATTGGAGGACCGGAAAATCACTAGTGGGATGGGAAGGTTCAGGGCCGTAGGCATGAGGGACTGGAATGGACGTAAATTGAGGAGAGGTTCTTCGATCACTTTTACCCAGAGAAATTGAGGGGATAAAGAGCTCGAGAGTTCTTGAGTCTTCAGTCGGGAGACATGTACATCATGGACAATAAATATATAATCACCGAGTTGTCTCGCTTTGTAGCTGGTATGGTCAGCGATAAAGCCGCTAGGGTGTGGTGCTTCGAGGAAGTCTTATGACATGAAATTCAGTTCCAGATGAATATCTTCAGGCTAGGTTTTTTCTCTGATGTGGTGAATCAGGCCCTCAAAGTGGAGGGATATCAAAGGGGTAGTCCCCATGTTGGCCCAACGATGGTTTCAGGTGATGGTTCGGATAGAAGGAAGTGAGAAAAGGATGAGTTATAGCAGGGAAAGCACTCAGCTAGACCACCTCATGGCAGTTCTGTAGTGGTTTTCGTTTAGTGTGGATAGCCAGGGCATTTTATAACTCAGTGCGATATGCCTCCAAAAATGTGTCTGGCATGTAGACATGTCGGTCACCTTGAGAGGTTTTTCCGGCAGCCTTCTCAGACAGCCGGCAAGTAGGGACCAAGGCAGACAGTGGCATCTAGAGTTGGTTAAGGTTCAATACAAGGAGAGTGTATACAAGGTTCAGCCGCACGTGGAGGCCGTGACAGAGATAGTGGGATCAAGGTGAGGGGTCAGTGGCTTGTGACTGGAGCAATACCACAGAGAGGTCATGCATGAGGCAGCTATACTTCAGTCCAAGTGCATGCTGTAGAGATGCCGGAGGCTAACCATGCTAGTGAGCAGATGATGGTTAGATGTACACCACGGTGTGGTTGTGATTCCAATGCTTTCTTATTGGCATGACCTGTAGAGGCATGTCTGTTTCGAGTGCATGGTGTGTACAAGAGCTATGTAGAATGAATAGATGATAGTTAGTGGGATTGGCACCATATCAGGTGAGTGATATATATATATATATATATATATATATATATTTATGTATATATTTATGTATGAGGTTCCATGGGAATCCCGACATCGAGGATGCGGGTTACATGAGGTGGCTTGGGAATCGGGGCATCGAGGATGCATGTTACATGAGGTGATAGGCACTTGGACCTTGTAGAGGTGTACATCAAAGCGATGTGGGATACATTGGGTGCCTATAGTGACATAGAAGCACCAATGTGGTGCAGAGGTGAATATGCATCATGGGAGGACTATGCATCCAGGAAAACAGCTTAGTAAACCTTGTTGATTTGAGTTTTGTTAGGTTGAGACCGGGATAGGCGATTCCTAAGGTGGGGATCCCCTTAATAAATTTAGACAGGAACATTGATACTAGTGAAGACAGGGTTACTTTGATCGGGGTGTTATTTTTGGTACCATCTCTGGGTTTTGATTGATACCTCAGGGACGAGCCATATTAAGGTGGGGAGATTGTAAGAACCCAGGTTTTTATAACTGGTCAAAATCCCAACACTGTTTGAATTTTTGACTGGTCCCTGAGAAATCTAGGGAAGATTGGCAGTTTATTGAAATTTCAAAACTACACACCATGTAATTTTATGTACACTCTTTGTATGTGTTAAGAGATTGACTGGTCATGTGCTTGACGATTACATGCCATGGCATGACCGTGTAGAAAGTTATTACTACACGGTGTGTAGTTTGAGACACATCATGTAACTGTGACCTTATGGAATCCATACATGGTGTGTAGGCCTGTTGGTCTAGTACAATCGGTTAATCAAGTACACATCATGTCCTTCTTGGCCACACTGTGTACGCTGGATTTGTATAGGAGTTATACATGGTGTGCAGGCCTGCTGGACGCATCGAATAGTTTAAACCATGTACACACCGTGTCCCTTCTAAACATGTCATGTAGTCTAGCTGTGTATGAGTGAAATACATTGCGCGTGGGTAATTCAAAGAAGAAGGGAAAAAATACCAAGTACACACCATGTACCCCGAGTTACACAGTGTGTACACATGTCAATAGGTTCTGTAAAGTATGTAGGCAGAATTCCGGCTGCCAAATGAATGGTTAAATGATATACAAGGCATGTATTCCTAGATTAAATGTTGTGTACTTTCTATTATTTATAAAATTGATAGTAGCCTCGTTTTGAGGAAGAACACATTTGTGTCACCCGGTTTCATGAACCAAGTCGGCCAGAGCTTATTTTCTCTCCCGATTCTTCATCTAAATTTAGATTCGATCACAGTTGGATGCATTTGAACCCCCTTGGTAAGGCCTAGATTCCTCTTGAGCCATTTTTCTTCATTTCTGTTCTATAACATGTTATAGGGGTTTTAGAGGTTTTGAATCTTTTCTAGATCTACAAACTTTTAAACATCATTGGAGGCTTTATTTGGAGGAGTAGTATCATACGAGTCAAAGTTAGGCGGTGCATACCTATTTTTGTGTTTTCGTGGTCATTTGGGTGACACTACCTTCAGCGCTTTTTCGGGTATTTTGAGTGGAACCTAGTTTTATCTGTTATTTAATATTATATTCTTTATGGACCTATGGGATGCCTTTGGGTATGCCTTTTTACCAGTTTTTCTTGAGTAGGTTCAGGCGAGGGTTGTTGCTCATCAGGGAATTCTGGCGAGGGAATGCCAAAATAGTTATTTTTTATTTAAAATGAATTAAATGGTTGAATTTAGTTTAATGAACATGATATAATTTTTTATAGGCGTTCAAGAACTCAATGATGGTATGGGACAACACCTTGCATAGGGAAATTGAACTTTTTAGAATTTTTTATCTTTTTTAAGGTTTCTATTTAAATATGTTATATATGTAATTGTTGAATTGAATCTTCTGGAACCTTTGGGTTGTGTTGGGAATGGACCAGGTATTCTTGATTGATGCTAATCAAATTATGGGCTTAGCTCGGGGTACATTGGGTTGTTCTGACCATGGGATTGGGCATCATGGGCATCAGTTTGATGTAGGATTACTGTCAGGTTGGGAATGGCTAGGGTTACTAGGATGGAAAGTCCATCATACTTGAGCAACATGGTCGCAGGGACACGAGGTATCCGAGAAGTTGTGGCCTGGGAACAATTTTGGTGATTACCGCCCACCTGGACTTTTAGTGTTGCGCACACAGAGAGACTCGATGATGAGGTGGTTTTGACCACTCGTGTGGGTAAAGGACCCTATTAATTACGATTTAGGTACAATGGGTATGGGGGTGCTTTACATAGGAAGCCATGTTGGAAGTGAAGATCCTTCAGTGGATAGAATTGATGCTATCGAGTTGTGGAAGAGGCTCACCGTTATTTGAGGGCAGAAATCATTGTACCTCCAGTTACTTTGTTTGAGGGAAGACATCGATGTCTCTCCGGGTACTTTATTTTAGGGAAGATATCGTTGTACCTTCGATTATTTATTTTAGGATAGACATCATTGTTCCTCTGGCTTACTGCTGTTGGGAATTCCTTAGGGACATCAGTACTTGAGACATGTGGTTTTAGGTAACACATTGTGGTGGGTAACATGACATAGATTATGGCGTTGGCCGAAGTAGGTGACAATGCAAGGTGGCTACTGAGCACCAGAGGAGTTTATGTTTATTTTTTGCATCGTTCTATTTACGACATCCATTTTAAATGAATTCATTCTTAAACAATTATATTAGGTACGCACCGTTGGGTGGTATCCTACGGAGATTCATCTCACACCCCGTAGAGGCCCTTCAGCACACTTGCAGAATTTATGGATTTATGTGTAGGAAAGAGGCTAGCATTGGGAGCTGTTCTGCATTAGTTGTTGCATGGATATGGTATGGACAATGAGGTCTTACCCAGCTAGAGATACTCCTTTTTGTTTTCTGTTCCTGTATCAGCAAGCATACCTTTTGTAGCTACAGTTGGTTAGCCATTGGAACCTTTTTATCTTTAGATATCAATGACCTTATTTGGATGCATATTTTGTGTCTCAGTAGTAGTTACATGTGATCATCATGTTGTTGTTTTTATTTATGTTAATATTGTTTATATTTATTGCCTATGCTATTTATTGATATTCATTATGCTTCTGCTCTGAGGGACTGGTTCAAGTCTGCTGAGTCTTGATTCCGCTACATTTTATTATTATTATAATCGTACCAATACCATTATTATTATACTCAGAGAGGGTATAGGCTCCCCACTATACATATAAAACCCAATCTTCTAGTCGGTAACCTTTTTCGTTCGAGGAGGTGTGCATAAGTTAGTAACACCCGACCCGTTTAGTAGAATTCGGGTGGTTGTTTGGATCTGGGATGTTACAATGTTGTATCAGAGATGTTCTTGACAGGGATATAATAGCAATGTTTTACTGGATACTAATCAGATTGAGACTTCTCTTTTATTTCTGTTGGTTTTACTATTTCGGATATGGTAGACTAGATATAGGTTGTTTCTGGAACTAGATTTCAAGATTGTGATTGGGTTCCTGCCACCCCAAGTATGAGGGATGGACCATGTTTCCATATGTGGTAATTGCTATTTTTTCTCAGATTACCATTTATATGATTTCCACCTTGGTGGCTCACTTGGTGTGCAATGTTATTGATTCAGATATATAACCATTGACCCAGTGTGGTAAGGGAGATTTGGACATTGGCCCGATATGACAAGGCTTGTTTTCATGGCTTTTGATAGAAAACTTTAGTGGTATTTCAATTTCATAACTCCATGTATGGT
Organism: Viscum album; assembly: GCA_963277665.1. Classification (NCBI taxonomy): domain Eukaryota; kingdom Viridiplantae; phylum Streptophyta; class Magnoliopsida; order Santalales; family Viscaceae; genus Viscum; species Viscum album. The sequence continues at coordinate 2,105,883,376 of OY728148.1, forward strand.
TTATGAAGTGATAATACCATGTGAAGAAAATATAAAATTCCATGCTTCGTCTTCTTGAAATGTGCAAAGGTGAAATTCCTCATAGAATTTATTTTTTGTTACAATGTGTATGCCATGATGTATATATTGGGGGATTTCATGTGACAGAGTATTTGGGTCTGGCTCTTGAATGAGAAGGTATGTACTATCAGTTGGGGTGATTTTGATCATCAGGATTGGGTGACTCAGTCATCGGTTTGAGGAAATGTTGGTTATCGGTATGGGCATAGCTCAAGGTACTTTTGATATGTGGCTCTATTAGGGGTGGGAAAGGAGGCCATTAGGCCGGGATGCTGTGGGGCATGGGCTGATGTGGGGGAGAGTAAGGGTGGAAGTTTTGTGCTTCCTTATACTAATTTCTTATCTGCATTGAATATATATTGTTATAAATATTTATATATATGGGTTGTCTAAGAATTTAATGTATTCAACAAGATATTGTTTTTTGGGTGACTCCAATGGAGCGTCAGACGGGAGATGGTACAGTGTCGCAGGTGCAGACTCAGGTTTAGGATCCGGTAAAGGCAATGCCTGAGCCGCAGGTATAGGCTCAGTGACAGGGTTAGGTTAAGGATCCAGTGCAGGCAGGACAACAACTGAGTTTGGCAGCATTCATTCCCTGGCATGACGAGTAGCTCAGAGCTAGCCAGGTACGTGTCTTAAATTAGATTGATAGAGGTGCACATGGTACAAATCTATATAGGGATTATCTAACTCAAGAGTTCACGTCACAGAACTTTCCACTTTTTTAGGGGGAGGGTGGTCTGCAAGCGGCTGAGATTTGTATAGAGAGCATGATGATGATTTCTGAGCATCTCGAGATGCCTATAGGCCGGATGGTCAAACTAGAAACGTACATGTTGTGAGGACCGACAAATCACAGATGGGATGTGTAGGTTGAAGCTCACATAAACGAGGTACTGGCAAGGATGTACTTTGAGGACATGTTCTTTGAGCACTTTCACCTAGAGACACTGAGGGCAGAGAGAGCTCAGGAGTTCTTGAGTCTTCAACAGGGAGACATGTTAGTCATTAACTATGCAGCTACATTCACCGAGTTGTCTCACATTACACCTCGTATGCTAAGCGAGGACACAGCAATGATGAGGCACTTCGAGGATGGATTACGACATTCTATTCAGGTCTAGGTGAATATCGTTCGACTAGGTTCTTTCTCAGAGGTGGCGAATCAGGCGCTCATAGTGGAGGGAAATCAGATGGATATTCACATGGTTGGTTGGGTGACGGTTTTAAGTGACGGGTCAGATAGCATGAAGTGAGGACAAGATGCGTTCCAGCCGGGAGGTAAAGCTAATGACATAGCTAGACCACCTCATGTATGTTCTCCAGTGGTCTGATTTTAGTGGGGACAGCCATGGCATTTTCAAACTCAGTGCGATAGGTTTTCAAAGGAGTGTCGTGCATGTGGATAGGTCAGCCCACTTGAGAGGTTTTGCAGGAAGCCTTCTCAGATTACTGGCAAGCAGGGACAAGGGCAGATGGTGACATATGCAGTTGTTTTAGGTTCGGTACCAGGTGAGGGTAGCCGAGGTTCAGCCTCACTTGGTGGATGTGATAGAGATAGACGGATCCAGCTGAGGGGTCAGTTGTAACATTCCAGGTAAAAAAAACAATATGACATTTTCATATTTATTAATACTTGTGGATAAAATGATAATATTAATTTAATGGTAATTATATGTTCAATGGCGTACCCAATACTCAACAATGAGTTTCTTTGAAATCTTACGTTGCACACTAATAATATAATTATATTATTTTAAATACTAATTATTGACTAGCCATTATAATGGCGGTAATGAATAGAACTAACTAAAAAATTATTATTTATGATTGTTAAATATTTTAACAGTTACCCAATAAATGATAGAGGCTTAAAATGCTGATGAATCCAATTTTAGGCTTAAATGCTCTAATATTCGCTAAAAGGTTGATTATCACCTTTTAATGGAGAACCTTATTTAAAAATAGATTTGGTCACCCTTATTAATTATTTTTGACCAAATAAAATCCTTTTTTAGAATCAGGACATCAAAATTTATTTGTGTATGTTTTTTTTATTTTTCCGATAAAGTTCAATTTTTAATGAATAGTGAAAAATGTTGTATTTTAATTCAAAACCACATTTTAATCTAATTTATATATTTTGATATAATATATTTTTAATTTTTGTTAAAGATTAATTAGAATTTATTTTTACCATTTAATCCAATGCCAGTCATTTGAATTAATTTCACTTTGAAATTTTATATAAACAATTGTCAATCTTTTGATAGATATTGTTTCTTAAAAACACGCTAATTATTTTTACAACGGGAATTAATTATAAAATTAATTAATACAACTTATCTGTTTTCAATTTTATAAAATAGAAATCATTTTTGAATTCGGAATATGAAATATATCTTACGGTAAATTTTGGTATTTTTTTGAAAAACATCATTTTTTGATGAATAGTGAGACCACTAAGTTGTAGATAAAAAACAGATTTTTTCGTTTAAATGAAATTTTACATATTATGGGATTTGAATTTGAGAAATATGACATACATGGTTATATTTAGTAAGTAAAATTTTCTTCAATGGGATGAACATAATTTTTGGTGAATAGTAACTTTTAAGTTTTATTAATCGCGATTAAAGGTAATTAGTGTAACATAAGGTAAATAAAATGTTAAAATAATATGAAATTATCTTTACACTTGTCCTACCCTTTTTTGTGGTGCCTTTGTTGACCAAAAAAATCCATGGGAAAATTTTTGGGACCCCATGGAGCCACATGGGTATGATAATGACATTAATACCTTTTATTTAAAGTAAAAATAAAAATGTCACAAATATGCATTGTTTTATTAAAACAATTTTTACATGGGTTTATACAATTTATCATTTAAACTATAAATATTAATTAGAAGTGTAAAATTTTTTACTACAACATGATGATTTTTTTAGAATATTTAGACATCATATAAATAAAATTATTTGTTACACAATGATGATGCACTCTTTACGTCATTAATTAATAAATTAAATAAATAATAAGATAATGTTTAAAAAATATCCAAAACATGTCCAATTAATATTGGATTATTTTATCTAGAACATGGTCCACCTTAACATCTACTTTATTTATTTTGGGACCTTTAGAAACTGAAAATCATTATATAATAAAATAGTAGTTTCATGCTTTCCAAAAGAGCCACTCCTCTCCCTTATAAAAAGGCCCCACTTCCTACCCACCTCTCACACTTCTCAAGCCCTTTGGATCGCCCAAACACTACTCACATGAGCTAAAAATATCCCTCTATTCATCCTAGAAGCCTTCCATTAGAACGAAATAACATAAAGAAACCCTTTTGGTTAAAACCAATGGGAGTTACCCGATTTAAAGTTAATGTCTTCTCTTATGTTCTTTTGTTTTAGTTTGCATCGCCACCCCCCTGAACTCTTTTTATTTCTTTATTTTTTAACAAAACAAGTATCTTCAATATACTAGGTTGTATTTTTTGAATTATTTTAGCTACACTTTCACACACCTCCATCTAATGGGTGAAGAACATACTGTTTCTGTGGACGGTGAACTATTGCATCCCAAAACGATGATTGTTCAATAATCTCCTACCGCCTCTCATGGTGTCCATTAAGATGTCACTTCATTTATATATGATATATATTATTTTTATGTTTTCCTTATTCTTATTTATTTTTCATTTATGTCATACCTTTATGGTTTCCATAATGGGTAAATGTGATAATTTCATTTTAAGGAAGTGCGGTCTACCACCCCCACAAAGTGATTTCAATCATTAATGCCATAAGTGGGATTTATAAATGATAAAGTTAAATATATAATATATGATATTATAATGGAATTATAATATAAATTTATATCACAATTTTCTCATTCCATTAAATAATGAAATAGAAATGGAAGTAGCATTCAAGTGTACCTACGGCTTACCGTCTCCATGAACGGTGCATTTCATTTCTTATCTCCAAATGTTATGTACTATAATAATTAAATATATATACTGGATATATATGATATATATGATATATATATCATGAATATCATTCTATAGATATTGGATATTTTACCACAAGAAAAACGTGTAATTATAAGAAGTCCATTTTTTGACTCAAGTACCAAATATCGACAAAATGACCATTATTAACTTAAATGAATACATAATGTTTATAACATGGTAATAAGTGATATAAAAGGAATAATTATCTTTATAAATTTTCCTAAGAAAATATAAGTTAACTTATTTTTATCATTGAGGAAGAACAAGGATCATACAAGCGAGTCAAGTCGGACATGCGGTAAGGGATCCTACCTCTCTCTTTCTTTTCATGTATTATCCTTTATGTTATTTTTTTAATCTCCATGTTCTTATGTTGGGGATGTTATTTTATATTAATCCTACTGTCATTTTCATTTCCATATGATGAGATACACCCTCTTTCTCTCATCAATTCAATTTAAGAATGTTTATGTGGCACCATTAGGCTGTCGAATTTTTTTAAGTGGATTTCTTATCTCACTTTTAATTCCAGGAGATTTCCATTTTTCATCACTTATTTATTTCATGTATTGTATTGTGTACTTCCATTTCATTAATATTAGAATGATCCAATTTATCTTCATGGAATTATGTGTTTAATTTGTTTTCTATTATCTTTCATACATACGACTCTATTGGTTATAACGAGGTAAAGGGTTTTCATCTCACATTTATTTCCATGAGATTCATGCTGCATTTGCAACTATTTCATTTTGTGCAGTGTGTGCACTTCCCATGATTGTATTCTTTGGGTAATATACTTTAATTTATGGGTATTTACATCTTCATTGTATGATCCTTCTGTCATGGGGTGTACATTTCAAATGTTACCCAAATCGCTAAGGGAACCTTTCACCCTATACAATTTAAAAGACCACTTTTTGTTAAGACTTTTAATTTAAATATTTTTAATGTTAGGATATGTTCTTATTTTTCCTTATTACTGTAAATTTTATGTCAAAGTGATGATATACCCATTTTATCTCTAGTCAACTCATTTTATGAAAAATAATGTGACTCCATTAGGCTGTCAAATTTCTGTAAGGGAACTTCTTTACCCAATTTCAATTCTTTGGGTTAAACATCTACTTCATGATTGTGTCGTGCTATGACTATGTGTGAAAGACCTATGTTTTTTTTAAACATAAGATCCACTTATATTGGGTGTATTTATATTTTTCAGACATTATTATGTCACTGATTTATCCTTAACCAAAGGATACTGTCTTTATAAGGGACTTTTTCTCAATCTCATTTTATTGAGGCATCCTTTGATTTATACACGACATTCATTTATACGGTGTATAAAAACCATTTTTAATTTTCATTTAATTCAAAGGGAATCTATTCATTACGAATCTTTTTACTAAACATCAAAAAGGAATGTTTCTTTTTTACGTAAGCTGTTGCAACGACCTTTTCCACCACCATGAGTATTATTTGATATTTGGATTCATTAAAAGGTCATAATTTTTTTAAAAAGGAAAATAAATACCATATACTCTTTTTACTTATTTTGTAATTTAAAATTGTTTTTAGAATGGATTTATTATTTCAATATCATAAAATGTTATATTGTTATTGCAATGTGGGAATGTTATCTTTTCTTTTATGCTTAAGTTATGTGTTATGTTTATTTTATGGTTCTTGGGAATTTTTTATGAAGTCGGGTGGTTCTGTGATAAACTAAGGTGGGGTGAGCCTGAGATTTCTCTCTAATGCATTGGGTAACACGATGGAGTTAAAAGCTTCGGTTTCTCCGAAGATATTTTGAGAATATACTGGGATGGGTATTCCTAACATAACCATGAAGGTTACTCCCTACGTAAGAATGTTATGAATGCCTCAAGTTGCCATTATGTATTACAATTTCTATGAGTTATTCATAGATATTATGATTTCCTGAGGTATGTTAAATTGCTGATTATTTATTAGTAAAGTGTTATTTCATTGATTCTTATGTATACATGGAATAATGTTTTCTTTCATTATTTTTATATCCCTTACTGAGCTTTTTATGCTCATCCCATGTTTTTGAAATGTTTTCCATTGGACATAAATATGAATAGGGTCAAGTATGGGACCAAGGAAAGACATGATATCTAGAACATGGAACCAAACATGTTTCTTTTTACTATTTTTTATGTTATAAAAATAATGGAAACTGAGTAGAAGTTTTTACTTTGTAATCTTTTGAGATGTAATAGATATGTCCTAATTCTCTAAAACTCTATCCCTGAAAAGATACATAATTTGAATTATTCATTTAATTCATGATTATGTAATGTATTTGGGTTGGGTAATAATAGTTGGTATCAAAGGTTGGTTTAGATAACGTTTGAGGTTAGGGTATTCATTAAACATATGAGACAAGTTGTGTATAACCCCAATGGTTAGTATATTAGATGGAGTCATTGTTATTTTTAAATGTTGTAATGAGTTTGAGATAACTTTGATAAGTATATCTTAGTCTTTATCTTCCTCATTTGTACATGTTGATTTTGTTGATATACTCACACTTACATTTTTTGTTTTAGTAATTGGATGGATCTAGTAGGCACCAATGTGGCAATGGGTTTGAAGGAAACTGTGGTGGTTCTCTGATTAAGAGACTGGATGAAATGGGGGATTCAATGAGAAATCTCATGGTAATTCTAAACCAACTAGCAGGATTCATGATTAACCACTTAAACCATGGTGAGTTATCTAATTCATCATGTATGAGATAACCAACTTGATGTGGAGGTTCAGGTAATAATTATAAAGGTAAACATTAGGGTTTATATGATCCTTACATTTGAGGTAATTATGGGTTACTATATGTTATAGTGGAAAATGAAAGGCATGAGATAAACATGAGGTTAAATTCTGTTATGGTTATTTTTGAAGATTTTATCTTTTTTGGGGTAATGTTTTATGATTTATATAGTTTTGGAAAATTGACAACATACAGACCATGTGACAACCCATCGTGTCAGATGCAACTATGGGAATCGAACCCACAACCAAAGTGCGACTTGCATTTATCGCCTACTACTGGGCTACGTGAAGTAACTGGTTAGTTTGACTAATTCTTTTAATTAGATGATATTACGAATCAGGAATGCGTTTATTTTGGGTTATCTATGGAAAGGATTAACCTATCATAGAAGATATGTGATTAGGCTAATTACTTTTCAATATGAGACTTAAAGAGTAACTGATGATATTTGGAGATAAATGTTAAGATTTACCTTTGACGACTATGTGAATAAATCCTTTGGAGATTTGGGTTTCAATCTTAGTTTGGAAGACATTGATGAGTTTTGTGGATAGATATTTTTTGAATGGTCTATGATGAACATTAGGTTTTGTCTTACAAATTTTGGCGATTATATTTAGTTTTTCTATTTATAAAAGATTATCCTTTTTGGGGATTATCTGATCTTGTACTAACTTTTTGGGTTTTGGTTATTGTATAAAGACATGGGAAATATATAGTTCTATTTTTTGGATTAGTTTATTCACATGAAGTTGGTTATAGGGCTCTTAATGTGAAAAATTCATCCTAAATTCTCATCTTTTGGAGAAAATATGAGTTTGTGTAAGAAATATAGTAAAAGTTGAAACTCTACATGAAAATTAATTATGTTTCCTTATGTTTAATTATGATAATAAAAAATCCCCACAAGGAAATGTAACTTAAAAAACATTGTTCATTAAATGTTCCTACTAGGGAATCAAATATTGTTTAACCCATCACAAGTTGTGATTTTCTCATGGTTAACATTATCCTAATCATGTTTTCTATCACTCTCCCTCGGACCTTGATGGTTTTTTTCTCCACCATATCCATGTTTTCATGGAATTATAGTATCTGTTTTCTCAGGTGACCTTTTTACTTCTATTTATTTCTTTAAAAGTTATATTTTTATTGACTTCTTTTTTTGATGTTGGGATTTCAATGAAGTTTCCAAGCCCATTTTTGAAATTATGTGGACGCAATTCCAAAAAGGGGAGAAGGATGTAACATCATAGGTAAATAAAGAATATGGAATTTTTATATTTATTAATATTTTTTGATAAAATGTTAATATTACTTTAATTTAAATGATATGTTTAATGGCATACCCAATACGCAACAACGAGTTTCTTTGAAATCCTACATTGTAGACTAATAATATAATAATATTATTTTAAATAGTAGTTAATGCCTAGTCGTTGTAATGGTTTGAATGAAAAAAACATACTAAAAATGATTATATATGTTTGTTAAATATTTTAAAAATTACCCAATAACTGATTGAGGCTTAAAATGTATATGAATCCATTTTTAGGCATAAATACTCTAATATTCACTAAAATGTCGATTTATAACCTTTTGATGGTGAACACTCTTTAAAAATACTTTTGGTCACTCTTATATATTCTTTTGGTCCAAATAAAATACTTCTTTTTAATCATGACATCAAAATTTACTTTCTGTATGTTTTTGTTATTTTTCCGATAAAGTTCAATTTTTAATGAATAGTGAAAAATGTTGTATTTTAATTCAAAACCTCCTTTTAATCGAATATATTTATATAGTTAGATTATATTTTTAATTGTTTGTAATATATAATTTGAATATATTTTTACCATTTAATCCAATGGTGGTCATTTTAAATAATTTCACTTTGAAATTGGACATAATCAATTGTCAATCTTTTGATAGATATTGTTTCGTTAAAACACGCTAATTATTTTGACAACTGGAATTAATTATAAAATCAATTAATTCAAATTAAATGTTTTCAATTTTTTAAAATAAACATCAATTTTTAATTCGGAATATCAAATATATCTTAGGGTAAATGTTTGGTATTTTTCTGAAAAACATCATTTTTGATGAATAGTGGAACTACTAAGTGGTAGTTAAAAAACAGATTTTTTCGTTTAAATGAAAATTTTCCACTTTTGTGATATGAATTTCCAAAATCTAATATACAAGGTTGTCGTTAGTAATTAAAATTTGGTTCAATGGGATGAAAATAATTTTTGGTCAATAATAACATTTTAGTTTTATTAATCGCGATTAAAGGTAATTAGTGTAATTTAAGGTAAATATAATGTTAAAATAATATGAAATTACCTTTAAACATGTCCTACCCTTCTTGGTAGAGTCATGGAAGACCAATAAAATCCATGGGTCAAGTTTTGGGACCCCATGGAGCCACTTGGGTAAGATAATTACATCAATACCTTTTATTTAAAGTAAAAATTATAAAGTCACAAACATGTGTTATTTTACTAAAACAATTTTTACATGGGGTTATACAAGTTATCATTTCGTATATAAATATTCATTATAAATCTAAAAATATTTACTACAAAATGGTAGTTCTTATTATTATTTTTTGACTTCAAATAAATAAAATTATTTATGACACAATGATGATTCAGTGTTTACGTCATTAATGAATAAATTAAATAAGTAAGCAGGTAAAGTATAAAACAATATCCAACACTTTTAAAATTATTATTGGAAGATCTTATTTTGAAAATGGGCCACCATATCATTGAATTTAATTATTTTAATACCTTTAGGAACCGAAAATCATTATATTATAGAATAATAGTTTCTTGCTTTCTAAAAGAGCCCCTCCTCTTCCTTATAAACAAACCCCATTTCCTACCCATCTCTCACACATTTCAAGCCCTTTAGCTCATATAAACTCTAATCCAATAAGCTCAAAATATCCCTATATTCATCCTAGAAGCCATACCATATGCATAAATCTCTTCAAGAAACCCTTTTGGTTCAAACTAAGGGGAGTTACCCGATTTAATGTTAATGTCTTCTCTTATGTTATTTTGTTTTATTTTGCTTCTCCAACCCCATAAAATATTTTTATTACTTTATTTTGTGACAAAGACATTATCTTCAATATACTATGATTTTTTATGAGAATTACTCGAGATACACTTACACACACATCCAGCTAGTAGGTGAAGAACATAGTGTTTCTGTGGACAGTGAACTACTGCCTCACGAAACGATGATTGTTCAATTATATTATACTGCCTCTCATGGTGGAAATTAAGATTTCACTGAATTCATATATGATATATATTGTGTTTATGGTTTCATTATTATCCTGTATTTTTCATTTATTCCAAAACTTTATGGTTTCCATAATGGGTAAACGCGATAATTTCATTTTTAGGAAGTCCTAACTACCGTCCCCTCAAAGTGATTTGAATCGTTAATTCCATATGTGGGATTTATAATTGATGGAGTTAAATATATTATATATGATATTATACTAGATTTATAATAAACCTTTATATCACAATTTTCTCATTCCATTAAAGTATGAAAAAGAAATGGAATTAGAGATCATGCATACGTACGGCTTACTGTCTCCATGAACGGTGCATTTCATTTCTTATCTCCAAATGTTATGTACTATTATAATTACATATATATATACTCGATATATATGATATATATGATATGTAAATAATTAATATCAATCTGTATATAATTTATATTTTACCACAAGAACAACTTGTAATTATAAGAAGTCCATTTTTTGACTCATTTACCAAATATCAACAAAACGACCACTATTAACATAAATGATAACATAAAGTTTATAACATGGTAATTAGTGATATAAATGGAATAATTAACTTGATAAATTTTATTAATCAAGTATAAATTAAGTTAATTCTATCATTGGGGAAGAACAAGGAAAATATGAGCGAGTCAACTCGGACACGTGGTAAGGGATCCAACATCTATCTTTCTTTTCATGTTTCTCCTTTATGTCATTTATTTTAAGCACCATGTCCTTATGTGGGGGATGTTATTTTAAATTAATCCTACTTTCTTTTTCATGTCCATATGATGAGATAACCCCTTTTTCTCTAATCAATTCATTTTAAGAATGTTTATGTGGCATCGTTAGGCTGCCAAATATTTGTAAGGGGAGTTATTATATCACATCTAATTCCGTGAGATTTCCATTTTCACCACTTATTTATTGCATGTGGTGTATTTTGTACTACCATTTCATATATATTATCATTATTCTATTTATCTTCATGATATTAAGTGATTAAGTCAGTTTTTATTATCTTTTGGTCATACGACTCGATTGATTACAACGTGGTAAGGGGTTTTTCATCTCACTTTTATTCTCGTGAGATTCAAGATATATTTGACACTATTTCTTTTTGGTAGTGTGTTTACTACCCATGATTGTATTATTCGGGTAATATAATTTTTTTATGGGTATTTTCATCTTTATTGTATGATCCTTCTGTCATAGTGTCTACGTTTCGAAAGTTACCAACATCGGTAAGGGAACCTTTCACCCTTCTCTTTTTAAAGGACTTCTTTTTTAGGGCTTTTAATTTACATATTCATAATGTTGGGATATGTTATAATATATCCTTATTGATGTAAATTTTATGTCCAAGTGATGATATACCCTTTTTATCTCTCATCATATCATTTTCTGAAAAATAACGTGACGTCGTTAGGCTATCAAATTTATGTAAGGGAACATCTTAACCCAATTTCAATTCTTTGGGTTGAACCTCTACTTCATGATTATGTTGTGCTATGAATATGTGTGAAGTACCTATTCTTTTTGTACACTTTATGTCCACTTATATTGGGTGTATTTATATTTTTCAAAATAATTATGTCATTGATTTATCCTTAATCAAAGGATATCATCTTTATAGGGGACTTCGTCTCAATCTCCTTTTATTGAGGCATCCTTTGATTTAATCACGAATTTCTTTTATACGGTGTATAAAAACCCTTTTGACATTTCATTTCATTCAAATGGAATCTTTTCTCTATGAAGCATTTTACAAAATGACAAAATGGAATGTTTCTTTTTTTACCTATGCTGTGACAACAACCTTTTCCGCCACTGTGAGTATTATTTGATCTGTGGCATCATTCACTACTGGAAATAAAGGATATACCAACGGTTTAGAACCGTTGGTATAGGCTGGAGAACCGTTGGTATATTCTATACCAACAGTTTTCCAAACAGTAGGGAAGTAAGGCGTGGGGAAAGATATATACCAACGGTTTGAAGTAAACCGTTGGGGTAGCCCACTGTAGGTGTGGATTTGCCAACGGTTCTTGCTGAACTGTTGGTATAGGTTTACCCAACGGTTTAGAACCGTTGGGAATACTATTATTCTCATCTTATACCAACGGTTCACAACCGTTGGTATAGTATTTTTCCCAACGGTTTTCATCAAACCGTTGGGAATTCAATGGTTTTTATTATATACCAACAGTTGTAAACCGTTGGTATAGATATTTTCCCAACGGTTTCATTGAAACCGTTGGCATATGTTTAAGTATGGCAAAGTATACCAACAGTTTACAACCGTTGGTATTCATTATTTTCAGAATTGTCAGCAGCCCCTCCAGTGGCCCCTCAAGTGCATACACCTGCATAAAAAACAACACTGAAAAGAACACCACCTCTTTGAATAGAGTCATGCTGAATAATTCCCCATTTGAATCTTCATATGACAAAAACAATGACTCACTTAAAACAACAAAAAAGAACACCACCTCTTTGAATAGAGTCATGGTGAATAATTCCCCATTTGAATCTTCATATGTCAAAAATCATCCAGTATAGTTGAATCAGAGATTCAATAAATCAAATATTATTTACACCCATTTCAATCTTCATACGACAACCACTTTTATAATATATAGTGAAAAGGTATTTTCATAGGAGTCTCATCAATTGTGACTCAGTAAGTGCCACACCATGCCTCAAATTGAGGCTGGGTTGACTGGTACACATCAAATATGATCCATGGATCATTGTCCTTAAGTTTCAACACAATCAAAATCCGTTTGATCGGTTTGGCATATGTACGTAAAATATTAATCCATTTTGAACAAATGAGAGGTAGTTTGGGTGGTCCCCGCCCCATGGTGACTCGTATTGAGGTGGGGTTGACTTGTACATGTCACATATGACCCATGGATTGTTTTACTAAAGTGTCAAAAGAATTATAAGGTATTTGGTCTGTTTCCCGTATGTCAGTTGTTGATATCACTTACAATTTAGTCCCTTTTCAAGAAAAGAGAGATAATTTGAGTGGTCCTGGCCACACCGTGGCTTGGATTGAGGTATTTTTGATTCGTAAAAGTCAAATATGACCCATGGATCGTTTTTCTAAAGTTTCAATAGAATCCTAATGTGTTTGGTTGGTTTGGCGTTTGTCAACAGTTGTTTTCACTTAAAGTTATGTCCATTTTAATCAAAAGAGAGACACTTGGAGTGGTGTCGGCCCCAAAGGACCTCTGATTGAGGCGGGGTTGACTCGTACATGTCACATATGAGCCATGGATTGTTATCCTAATGTTCCAACTCAATCAGAATTTGTTTGATCATTTTGGCGTATGTATGTAAAATGTTGTCCATTTTTAACATATGAGAGACGGTTTGGGTGGTGTTGGTCTCACCATGCCTCGGATTGAGGTGGTATTGACTATTACACATCAAATATGACCCATGGATTGTTTTCCTAAAGTGTAAATAGATTACGAAGGCATTTGGTCGGTTTCCCGTATGACAGTTGTTGATTTCACTTACAATTTAGTCCATTTTCAACAAAAGAGAGAAAGTTTTAGTGGTCACAGCCACACCGTGGCTCGGATTGAGGCGGGGTTGACTCATAAACATCAAATATGACCCATGAATTGTTTTCCTAAAGTTTATACAGAATCCGTAGGCATTTGGTCAGTTTTCCGTATGTCAGTTTTTGTTTTCATTTAAAATTAAGTACATTTTTAAAAAAAGAGCCACTTTCAGTGGTGTCGGCCACACCGGGCCTCGGATTGAGGCGGGGTTGACTCATACACGTCACATATGAGGCATGAATCATTGTCCTAATGTTTAAACAAAATCATAATCTGTTTGATCAGTTTGGCGTATGTACATAAAATATTGTCCCTTTGGAACAAAAGAGAGGCAGTTTGGGTGGTCCCGGCCCCACGGTGCCTTGGATTGAGTTGGGGTTGACTCGTACACATCACATATGACCCATGGATCGTTTTTCTAAAATATAAATAGAATACGAAGGTGTTTGGTCAGTTTCCCGTATGTCAGTTGTTGATTTCACTTACAATTTAGTCCATTTTGAACAAAAGAGAGACAATTTGAGTGGTCCCGGTCACACCGCGGCTCAGATTGTGGCAGAGTTGACTCGTACACATCACATTTGATATATGGATCATTTTAGTAACATTTTAATAGAATTAGAAGTCGTTTGGTTGGTTTGGCGTATGTCAGTTGTTGTTTTCACTTAAAATTATGTCCATTTTAAACAAAAGAGAGATAGTTTGAGTAGTTCCGGCCACACCACAGCTCGGATTGAGGCGATATTGACTTGTAAACATCACATATGACCCATGGATCTTTTTCCTAATGTTTCGATAGAATCTGAAGGAGTTTGGTCCATTTCCCGTATGTCAGTTGTTGATTTCACTTACAATTTAGTCCATTTTTAACAAAAAAGATACATTTTGAGTAGTCCTGGCCACACCGTAGCTCAGTTTTTGGCGGGGTTGACTTGTACACGTCACATATGACACATGGATTGTTGTCCTAAAGTTTAGAAATAATTAATAGGCGTTTGGTCGGTTTCTCGTATGTCAGTTGTTGTTTTCACTTAAAATTAAATACATTTAAAAAAAAGAGAGGCACTTTGAGTTGTGTCGGCCACACCGGGCCTCGGATTGAGACGGGGTTTACTCGTACACATCACATATGAGCCAGGTATCATTTTCATAAAGTTAAAACACAATCAGAATCTGTTTGATCGGTTTGGCGTATGTACGTAAACTATTGTCCATTTTTAACAAAAGAGAGGCAGTTTGGATGGTCCCGGCCCCACGGTGCCTCAGATTGAGGTAGAGTTGACTCATACACGTCACATATGACCAATGGATTGTTTTCCTAATGTTTCAATATAATCCTAAGGCGTTTGGTCCGTTTCTCGTATGTTAGTTGTTGATTTCACTTACAATTTAGTCCATTTTGAACAAAAGAGAGAGAGTTTGAGTGGTATCGGCCACATCGTGGCTCGGTTTGTGGAGGGGTTGACCCGTACACGTCACATATGACCCATGGATCATTTTACTAAAGTTTTAACAGAACTCGTATGTGTTTGATCAGTTTGGAGTATGTCAGTTGATGCTTTTCACTTAAAATGATGTCCTTTTGAAACAAAAGATGGACACTTTGAGTGGTGTCAGCCGCACCGCATGTCGGATTGAGGCGGGGATGATTCGTACATGTCACATAGGACCCATGGATCGTTCTCCTAAAGTTTCATTGGAAACCGAATGCGTTTGGTTGGTTTTCCATATGTACTTAAAATGATGTCCATTTTAAACAAAAGATAGCCACTTAGACTGATCTCGGCCACACCAAAACTCGGATTGAGCCCGGGTTGGCTCGTACAGGTCACATATGACCGATGGATCATTGTGATAAATTATCAACAGATTCGGAATGCGTTTGGTCAGTTTTGCATATGTCAGTTGTTCTTTTCACTTATAATCCTGTCCATTTTAAACAAAAGAGACACAGTTAGAACGGTGTCGGCCACACCACTCCTCGGATTGAGGCGGGATTGACTCGTACACGTCACATACGACCCATTGATCCTTGTTCTAAAGTATCGACACAGTCCGAATTCCTTTGGTTGGTTTTTCGTATGTCACTTGATGCTTTTCACTTAAAATGACGTCTTTTTGAAACAAAAGACTGACACTTTGAGTGGTGTCGGCCACACCGCGTATCCGATTGTGGCGGGGTTGATTTTTACACGTCACATATTACCCATGGATCGTTCTCATAAATTTTCAACGGAAACCGAATCCGTTTGGTCATTTTTCCGTATATACATAAAATGGTGTCCATTTTAAACAAAAGAGAGCCACTTAGACTTATCCCGGCCACACAGCGACTTGTATTCTTCCCAGGTTGGCTCGTACACGTCACATATGACCCATGGATTGTTGGGATAAATTATCAACAGATTCAGAATGCGTTTGGTCGGTTTTCCGTATGCAAGTTGATGCTTTTCACTTAAAATGACGTCCTTTTGAAACAAAATACGGACACTTTGAGTGGTGTCGGCCACACCGCGTCTCCAGATTGAGCTGAAACCACCGAGAGACATTCTAATTATTATTCGTGACGTGTACGCGCATAGGTCACGTCAATCGGACGTGCGGTTTGCGCGGTACGGCTCAATATTCGTGTATTAAGTGATGAGCGTGCTTCGTAAACGCGCGTGAGGGGGGTCCAAACAGGCCGAACGAAGTCAGAACGACCTGAAATCAAACAAATAATATAGGTGAGTGATTTCTGAAGTGGTCGAGCAGACGGCACGTCAATCGGACGTGTCGTGTGCCCGCGGTGACCGACAACGTAGTTCTGGTGTCAAAAACGGCCAAAACGGGCGTCCAATGGTCAAATTCATAGCAGACAACCTCGGATTGAGCTGAAACCACCGTGGAACATTATAATTATTATTAGTGACGTGTACGCGCAGACGGCACGTCAATCGGACGTGCGGTTTGCACGGTACGACTCAATATTCATGTTTTAAGTGATGTGCGCGCTTCGTAAACGCGCGTGAGGGGGGTCCAAACGGGCCCAACGATTTCGGAATGGCCTGAAATCAGATGAAAAATACGGGTGATTGATTTCTAAAGTGGTCGAGCAGACGTCACGTCAATCGGACATGCCCTGTGCCCGCGGTGACCGAGAACGCAGTTCGGGTGTCATAAACGGCCAAAACGGGCGTCAAACGGTCAAATTCATAGCGGACGACTTTGGATTCACCTGAAACCACCGTGCAATATTATAATTATTAATCGTGACGTGTACGCGCAGACCTCACGTCAATCAGACGTGTGGTTTGCGCGGTACGGCTCAATACTCGTGTTTTAAGTGATGCGCGCGCTTCGTAAACGCGCGTGAGGGGGGTCCAAACGGGCCTAACGATGTCGGAATGGCCTGAAATTAGACGATAAATACGGGTGAGTGATTTATGAAGTGTTCGAGCAGACGGAACGTCTGTCGGACGTGCCGTGTGCCCACGGTGACCGACAACGCAGTTCTGGTGTCATAAACGGCCAAAACGGGCGTCCAATGGGAAAATTCATAGCGGACAACCTCGGATTGAGCTGAAACCACTGTGAAACATTCTAATTATTATTAGTGACGTGTACGCGTAGACGGCACATCAATCAGATGTGCGGTCTGTGTGGTAGGGCTCATTATGCGTTCTTTAAGCGTTGCGCGCGCTTGATAAACGCGCGTGGGGGGGTCCAAACTGGCCCGAAATCGGACGACATCCAAGGGTGAGTGAATTGTGATGTGGTCGAGCAGACGACACATCAATCGGATGTGTCGTGTGCCCGCGGTGACCGGGAACACCGTTCTGGTGTCATAAACGGCCAAAACGGACGTCTAACGGTAAACCTCATAGAGGACGACATTGGATTGCCCTGAAATCACAGGACAACAATACCATTATTATTCGCGACGTGCACGCGCAGAAGGCACATCAATCAGACGTGCGGTCTGCGTGGGAGGGCTCATTATGCGTTCTTTAAGCGTTGCGCGCACTTGAGAAACGCGCATGGGGGGGGGGGGGGGTCCAAATTGGCCGAATAAATTCCGAATGGCGTGAAATCGGACGACATCAAAGGTTGAGTGAATTTTGATGTGGGCGAGCAGAAGGCACGTCAATCGGATGTTCCGTGTGCCCGCGGTGACCGTGAACGCCGTTCTGGTGTCATAAACGGCCAAAATGGGCGTCTAACGTTCAAACTCATAGCGGACGACATCAGATTGACCTGAAATCACAGGACAACAATCCCATTATTATTCGCGACGTGCACACACAGACGGAACGTCAATCGGACGTGCGGTCTGCGCAGGAGGTCTCATTATGCGTTCTTTAAGCATTGCGCGCGCTTGATAAACACGCGTGGGGGGGGGTCCAAACTGGCCAAATGACAAAACCAAATAGGAACACACCCTCATGTTATCATATTAATAACTCTTCTTGAATCATTGAGAGTCACATCCCAATGATCATAGGATCACTAGCCTAATTGATCACTAACCATGAAACACATGTATGTTGGTCATGTCACCACATGCATCATCACTCATGCCACCATATCAATATATCACAAGGAATTCTCCAAGATAAGACAATATTTGATCACACATCATTCACATTTAGTTATCATAATACAAATTATATTTACATGCTTATGATATAGAATGAATCCACATTAGTAAGACCCACCCTTCTCATAAGTTACCATCACATCACTACAACCCATCCTAGAAAGCACCCTACCGCATACAAATTCACCCAATCTAGGGTCTAATACACAACAGGATCTTACATACTAGGATACACATCATGGATCACTATCAAAACCATAAAAACATTGAAAGATCTCAAAAAATTAGTGCATGCCATCATTAGCTCATAGAATTGAAAAAAGGTAAGTAACAAGCAATATATCTCACTACTCCATACTCACCCAACAACATAAGGGTCTCACATTACTAGGGAATAATTCTATCCAATACTAAATGATCTTGATCCATTTTTCATATACATATATGATTCACCTCACCAATTACTAAATATTAATAACATAAAAAATTATGATTCCATTTAACTAGAATTAAACCATCAGGTTTTACAAGGAAATTCTATATAAGTATTTGTTTACACTTTAAATAATCTGACCCCATACCATAAATATGGTGTTCAACAAAAATCAAGAACATGAATGTCATGTTAACACCCAACATTGACTCATTAATAAATTGTATTCGAATTTTATGGAAATACCAAAATAAATTAGTGAATCAATGTACCTATAGTGGTGCACATGACCACCATGAAACAATCATAAATTTTTACAAAAACCCTAATAATTGGGAATAACAAAATCAAGAATAGAAGTATATGATTTATAAGAGCTGGAACTATATCGTTGATAAAATATAGGAGTCTAACCTGGTAGGTGTAATGTGGGGAGGCCACTGGCTCGATTTGGTATTTGGGGCTTTTTTTCCCAACAGTTTTTAATAACCGTTGGAAAAGACCAACCTTTCCCAACGGTTCTAGGAACCTTTGGGAAAACAAGGTTTCTTCACCACTTTTCCCAACTGTTCTAAGAAACCGTTGGGAAAAACCTATCTTTCCCAACGGTTTCCATATAACCGTTGGGAAAACAAGGATCCTTCACCACTTTTCCCAACGGTTCTTAAGAACCGTTGGGGCAAACCTATCTTTCCCAACGGTTTCATACAACCGTTGGGAAAACTATGCATTGAGGGGATTTCCCCAACGGTTTATAGAAACCGTTGGGAAAGACATGATATGACAACGGTTCTTTGAACCGTTGGTACACAACTGTTGGGAAAGATCCCTTTTCCAGTAGTGATTATGAAGCCGTAATGTTTTTAAAAAGGAAAATAAATACCATATAATCTTTTTTACTTATATTGGAATCAAAAGTGGTTTTTAGAATGGATTTATTATTTCAATATCATCAAACGTTATATTGTTATTGCAATGTGGGAATGTTATCTTTCCTTTATGCTTAAGTTATATGTTATGTTTATGATATAGTTCTTTGGAATTGTTTATGATGTCTGGTGGTTCTATGATAAAATATGTGTGGGTGAGCCCGAGATATCTCTCCAATGCATTGGGTAACGTGAAGGAGTTAAAGGCTAAGGTTTCTCCGACGAGATTTAGGGAATATACTACGATGGGTATTCCAAACGTAACCATGATGGTTACTCCCTACGTTAGAATGTTATGAATGCCTCAAGTTACCTTTCTGTATTACAATTTCTATAAGTTATTAATAAATATTATGATTTAATGAGGTATGTTAAAGTGCTTATGTTTTTCGAGTAAAGTATGATTTCATTGATTCTTATATATACATGGACTAATATTTTCTTTCCGTATTTTTATATCCCTTACTAAGCTTTTTATACTCATCCAATGTTTTTGAAATATTTTCCATAGGAAATAAAGATGAATACAGTCAAGGATGCGATCAAGGAAATACATGATATCTAAAACATGGATCCTTACATGTTTATTATTAAGAGTATTTATGTTATGAAAAAAACGGAAACTGAGTATAAGTGTCTACTTTGTAATCTTTTGAGATGTTATAGAAATGTTAAAATTCTTTAAAACTCTAAACATGAAAATATCCTCAATGTGAATTATTCATTTAATTCAAGATTATATAATGTTTTAATGTTGGGTCCTTATGTCAGTGGCCAGTGACTAGAGCATCACTACAGGGAGGTCAGACATCAGGTAGTCATACTTCATGCTAGGTGGATGTTGTGGAGATGACATAGGCTGAGCAGGCTAGTGACCCGACGACAGTTAGAGGTACACTATGGTGTGGTCGTGATTCCCATGATTCGATTTTGGCATGACCTGTAGAGGCATGTCCATTTTTAGTGCATGGAGTTCACAAGATCTATGTGGACTAACTACATGCTAGTCATTGGGTTTGGTGGTGTATCAGTTGCGTTATATATATATATGTGTGTGTGTGTATGTGTGAGAGAGAGAGAGAGAGAGAGTTGTCATGGGAATCAAGGCACCGGGGATGCTGGTTACTTGGAGTTCCTTTGGCATCGAGGATTCGAGGATGCAGGTTACCCGAGGTGCTAGGCACCAGGACCTTATAGAGGCAGACATCGATGCGATGTGGGAAACGTTGGGTGTCGAGAGCGACACTAAAGCACTAAGGGCATGTAGGATTGACGATGCGTCACGAGAGGACTACACAACCATGAAAACATGTTAGTAAACCTTGTTTCTTCAAGTTTTTTTGGGTAGAGATGTTGTTAGGCGATACTTAATGTGGGGAGCCCCTTAAAGAATTTAGCCAGGAACTTTGAGACCAGGGAAGACCAGGTTACTTTGATCGGGGTGATATGTTTGGTACCATCTCTCGGTTTTGTTTGATTGCTCAGGGAAGAGATATATTAAGGTGAGGAGATTGTAAAAACACGAGTTTTTATAATGGGTCAAAATCTCGACCCTATTTGAATTTTTGGATTTTCCCTGAGTAAACAGGGGAAATGGGCAGTTTCTAGTAATTTCTCGAATATACGCCATGTACTTTTAAGTACATTCCATGTATGTGTTCAGAGAGTGACCGAATGTGTGCTCGACAAGTACATGTCGTTTGATGACCTTGTAGAAATTTTCTACTATACGTCATGTAGTTTGAGACCCTCCGTGTACTTGTGACCATGTGGAGGCCATATATGGCATGTTGTCCAGTTGGTCAGGTACAATCAGTTAACCAAGTACACACCATGTCCTTCTTAGACACACCATGTAGGATAGTCGTGTACCGTAGATATACTTAGCTTGTAGGCCTACTGACTGTGTAGAATAGTTTAAGTGAAGTAAACACTGTGTCCCTCTTGAACACGTCGTGTAGTCTTGCTGTGTATGAGAGAAATACATGGCTTGTGGGTAAGTCATAGAGGAAGAGAAAGAAAACCATGTACACGTCGTATACCCCTAGTTACACACCATGTACACATGTCGTACGGTTCTGTATAGTATTTCGGTGGAATTATAGCTTCCAAATGAACAGTTAAATGATATACACGGCGTATAGTCCTTAAGTACACGCCGTGTACTTTTTCGCTAAAATGGGCAGTAGCCTCATTTTTTATGCAGAACACATTTGTGTTTCCCGGTTTCATGAACCAAGAGGGCAGGATCACATTTTCATTCATGTTTCATCGTCCAAAGTTGGATTCGATCACTTTTGGATGCATTGGAACCCCCTCGAAAAGGCCTCGATTCCTTTTGAGCCATTTTTCTTGATTTCTGTTATAGAACTAGTTATATGGGTTTGAGAATTTTTGACTCTTTTGTAGATATACCACCTTTTAGACCTTATTAGAGGTTGTAATCAGAGAACTAGCATCATACGAGTCTCAGGTAGGTGGTGCATACCAAATTCTGTGTTTTAGGGGTCATTTGGGTGGCACGGGCTTCGGTGCGTTTTTGGGTATTTTGAGCTGGACACAATATTATTTGTTATTTCATTTTACATTGTTTTTGGACATATGTTATGCCTTTGGGTATTCCATGATAATTGTTTTTCTTGAGCAAGGCCGAGAGATGGGTCAAAGCGCATCAGGGAATTTTGGTCGGGGAATGCCAAAATGATTATTTTTGAATTAAAATATTTTAAATATTAGATTTTGGTTTACTGAACATGATATAAATTTTTTAGAGGCAT
Source organism: Viscum album (assembly GCA_963277665.1). NCBI lineage: Eukaryota > Viridiplantae > Streptophyta > Magnoliopsida > Santalales > Viscaceae > Viscum > Viscum album. Next base: position 2,105,905,878 of record OY728148.1, read on the forward strand.
TCAATTTATGGGTTGGTGTCCTCAGAACAAACTATTTTGTACTTTGATTACATGAATGTTCACTTATTATATATTGTTCATTATTTTGTATGACTATAATATCATAATGTCCTGGAATATTTGTTGCATTAATAAGGTCATAGCAGATCCCCGCTATGATGAGAACCCTAAAATGCTATAACAATACTCTTAAATATGGTTCTTCGGTTGGATGACATACTATGATAGGACACATAGTATACAGACCGTCATGTGCGAGTACTCGTAAGAAGACGAGACTCTCTCTCATGGAGTTCGCACTTGGTAATCTCAAAGATGAGAGATTATGAGAACTGACCCTCCAATAGAAATTATGCATGTCTTGGTGTCATCAGACATTGCTATCTATGATCATGTGTAATGGTCCTTAGATTGGAAGATTATCATTAACTCATGTCATGACTCGCACACTTAGATTTACTGACGAAAACTGTCACGCAGACAGTTGGAGGGAAATAGGGTACATTGGGTGAGTCACGAGTGACATGTTGTTAATGGATTAGTGGAGGAAGGATTTTTCCCTTCCATTTATGGAAGTTGATATCTCAGACCTTTGATTGAAATAGAACTGTCGCACTAAATTCCATGGCCATGGTGTGAACGATGAGTTTATTTTAGGTAGTCAAAGAACGATGGATCGAGAATATAGGTTTATGACACTGCCATGAAACCTGCTTGATGAGATATTGAGACAAAGGGATTAAATTACACAGTAAACATTTGTATGATGTGATATGTCAATGCAGCATCAACTTCTTTCTCTTGGGTGCCTTGACCCGTTTCTAGACAGTAATCTTGGACTTTAGGCAGGCCCGCCTAATGCCAACGAGAAAGTGGCCTAAGGGGTCACACTCTAAGTGTATCCAAGTATCTCAAGTTGAATAAAGATTATTCATGTACATGGTTTAATAATTATTCAAGGAAGCCTATGTTGTTTTAAATGATGGAGGGAAAATAAAATAAAACAAGTGCACGTCGTATATTATTAAATTTACATGACGTGTAGTTTTATTCTGGAAATTAAATGAATAAATGAAAACAATATATACACGCCATGTACATTTAATGTACACGCCATGTATTTTTCAATGAAAAACAAGTACACGCCGTGTATTTATTATTACACGTTGTTTAGTTTTTCCAGTCAGGATTTTGAGGATATAATATCATTTTATTAAATGATATTTATTGTAATCAGCATGAGCGCATGTCAAGGAATTAATTATTCGACATTGGTGTTTTCAATAAGAGTTAATGAAATAAATAAAACGCGTAACACGTTTATTTATTGTCATAACTCTACAACCTCAAACTTGATTATAAATATCCTCACAACCCCAACTATTTTCCAACAGACAAGTGAATCGTTGTGCACAACATCTCTGGAGAATTATTTCAAAGCCTAAATAACCTTTTCCTTCAAGAACGCTCTCAAGACCGAGAGAGATCCTCTTCCATCGGATCAAGACGATCTAATGCGGACAACACAAGAAAAGGCTTCTCCACGCTAGCACCCGGAGAATCCTTTGATGACGTCCAGCGATATGAGGGACACATGTGGATCACCGCTAGAGGGAGTCTACACTTGGCTTCTACGATGCAACGACAGATCACATCGACAATGTGGTCAAGACCATCAACGAAGAAAGAACACCCAAAAGGTATTTCTTTGTAATTAATTAAATTAATTATAATCAACCAGTAACGATCCTTGTTTGTGGTTTCAGGACATACCATCTTCTTTGTCCCTTTCTGTGATTTGATCCGTTGAGACTGGCATTTATCATCATATTGATCCCGGATTGATCATTGGTAATGACAAAAAGCCATGTCGGCACATCCACCCACGAGCTTCCACTGCACCTGGAACATTTAAAGGGTATCAGAGAGAGGTTACAACATTGATTATAGTTATTTAATTTTCATTTATAATTTATGGATTTATATTTGATTCAATTAGAAATATATCGTTCTATAAATGAGATCTATCCTTCCTCCTTCGTTTCTCGATTCATATCACAGAAACAAATTTTTAATTTTAATTTTGATAAAAATATAAATGAGGAATTCAACCGGAAGAGTCGCTCTTTCTGTCTGTACAACACAGGATTACACGACATGTAATTAAAACTACACGCCGTGTACTTAGGTTCAACGAACCAGCCCTGGTCTGCCAAACCACACCGTGTGAATTGATTATACCTAAGTTTTAATCACACCGTGTTGACCAGAATTGAAAAGCACGTGGAAACTGGAATACACGGCGTGTGTGTTGGAGCAACACGCCGTGTAGTCCGTTCCATCCCAGGTGAAACTGTGTACACAGATAATCCATGTACCACGTACACAGGATTACCAGGCTGGTTAACGCGTAACAAGGATGTACACACCATGTATGATTCATATACACGACGTGTAGTCCAAAATTTCCAAATTATAGAAAACACGCCAAAGCCCCGGCGTGTACTTTGGATATAGGGTGAAATGAAAAATACACGCCGTGCAATTATAAAATACAGGTCGTGTAATTTCCAGAAATGGAATTTCACCTTGTTTCCTCCAATGTAAAAAGACCTGTACAAGGAATCTGGATGAGAAGAATCTCAAGGAAATTCAAAAAGGAATTTATGATAAAGAATTTATTAATTATAAGATCATAATTAATTTAATTTGAGCTCATCTTATCTTAAATAAAAGAACGATTAAAAGAATTTGAATTTTAAATATGCGTAAATGTCATTGCATATTATAGATGATCATGAGCTAGACCAAAGACCCTTTTTATGTGTATGGTTTCATTTAAATTTATTTAATTTAAATTTGATGGCCTGCGAGCCTTCTTCCAATAAAATGTTGGGCCTATGTGCCCATGGTTTATTTAATGTAAACCCATGTAATGGAGGATCTCCCATGCGAGAGGAGACGGTTCAAATCCCGAAGCTGATGTGAAACCGACACAAGAAGATACAAAGTTGGACAGGTGGGAGCTGCAAAACACGAACCAACAGGTTCAAGGGGATTTCCCTAGGTCAGGGTTAGCTTATCAAAACCGCTAGATAAACTAACAAATAGAAGCTCATGATCATGCTATCTTATTCTATTTCTTTCTTATTGCATGGTTTATTTATTATGTTTGTGTTGTCGCGATCACATAATTAATGAAATGAACAAGCATGCAAAGATGGAATAAAATAAAAACCGGACTATGTGTAAAAATTATCAGAACATGGTTAATCACTTAAGAAATCATCACTTAATATTAACAAACATGTGAATGTTAATCTATGCATAAAGGAATAAAATACCTCAATACCAAATTAAGTCAGACCAAGCCTTCCATTACCTGATTAAGGGAAAGACTCAATAAAACTATGTGTTTGACCAACCCTTGTTGGGACACTTAATTTTATAAAGGAATCTCTTATGAAAGGTTTCAGGTTGACTTAACCATATTAAATCAAGATATGTAGCCCTTGCTAGAGTTGGTGTAATATTGGAGGCAAGATTTGAAGAAATCCATGTCAGGATTTCAGGATTGGGGAGTCCACTCAACAGATCAAGGAACTGTAAGCTCATAGTTGGCAAAGACCTGCCTACCTAAATACCTTCAAATAGCTTGACCAACCATTTTTGGGGTTATGCGAAGGGAAATATGGATCCTTTCCACTAGAATGTCAAAGCAACTGGATATTCCGGGTTCAATGGTGAGGGCCATTGGGACTTGATAAAATAGTGGGAGAATTAAATTTTTTATTATTTCTTATAAAAATGTAATCAAGAAAGTACTAATAAATATTCTCTTTTAAATTGTAGAGTCAAGATGAAAAACTCGTCAACCACTTTTTCTCGGCGATCAATTCTGGATAAAGACAACATCCTCAACGGTAGTAACATTCAGGAATGGTTTAGGCACCTTCGGGTTATCCTATTCCATGAACGAAATTTTTATGTGATGGAGTCCTCATTTCCCGATTCCCCATCCCCAGGGGAGAGTGGTGAAAATTTTCTAGTCTATGATCAACATTTGAACGATGCACACGACGTTCAATGATTGATGCTATCATCAATGTCTAGTGAGCTCATGAAGTCTCCTGAAGATATGGATGCCTATAGCATGCTCGAGCATCTCCGTGGTCTATACCAGGAGAGAGCAAGATAGGAAAGGATTGAGATCTGCAAGGCTCTATTCAAGAGCATGCTTGGAGAGGGTTCCCTAGCATGGCCTCATGTAGTCATGCTCATTGGCTACATTGAGCGCTTGGAGTTTCTAGGGTTTAAACTCCTCGAAGAACTAGGTACCGATCTCATTCTTGCATCACTCCACCTAGAGCTTCTCAAACATTGTTAGGAACTTCAATATGAACAAAATTGAGAAGTCTTTGTCTGATCTTCTCATCCTCATTCGCCAAGTGGGAACTGAAATGAAGCGTGAAAAGCCTTCTGTCCTCATGGTGAATAAAAGGAAAGTTAAGGGGAAGAGATTTAAGCCCAATGCATCTTCAAGGCCTTACAATAAAACAAAGATCAAAGGGGAGGCAAAGAAACAAGATGATGTTTGTTTTGCATGTGGCAAGAAGGGCCACTGGAAGAAAAACTGCACCCAGCCAAGGAAGCAAGGAGAAGCTTCATGTGTGTTTGTTATCGAATGCAATCTATATGTTTCTACTAATTGGTTATTAGATACTACTTGTGGGGCTCAAATCTGTATCCAAATATAGGAACCAAGTAGATTCAGGAAGATTCATCGAGGGGAGGTAGATCTACGGGAAGCAAACGGAGCCAGACACGCTGATGTAGCTGTCAGAGACTACCACCTCACATTGCCTACTAGGATGGTCTTGGTTTTGCAATGTTTTTATTATGTGCCTTCTGTTACTAAAAAAATTATTTCAGTATCCATATTAGATACTGATGGATTCATATTCAAGATTGGAAGTGGATGTTGCTATTTTTATAAAGATAGAATTTGTATTGGTAGGGAACATTTATATAACGTCCTTTTTGTGTTAGACTACACAAAACAAGTAATGTCAATCGATGACAAAGTTAATTCACATGACTCGTACCACAAACAACTTTGGCATCACCAGCAAGGTCATGTCAATGAGAAACGTTTGACAAAATTACATCAAGATGGGTATTTAGATTCTTTCGAACTAAAACCACTTGGTGTATGTCATGCATGTCTACAACGCAAAATGACCAAAGCCCCATTTATTGGGAATGGTGAAAGAGCTAAAGAGCATCTAGAATTAGTTCACAGAGATGTGTGTGGGCCATTTCATGTTGAGGCAATGGGTGGGTTATCATACTTCATAACTTTTACTGATGATTTTAGTAGATATGGATATATCTACTTAATGAGGTATAAGTCAGATTCTTTTGATCGGTTCAAAGAATACAAGAATGAAGTTGAGAACCAGCTTGGTAAGAAGATTAAGAAACTCTACTCAGATGGAGGAGGTTAATATCTTAATCAAAACTTCATTGATTTCTTATGGGAGTTTGGGATTCTATCTCAATTCACTCTTCCTTACATGCCACAATAGAATGGTGTAAGTGAAAGGAGAAACCACACCCTGTTGGACATGGTGAGATCAATGATGAGTCATGTGAGTCTTCCATTATCCTTTTGGGGATATTCATTAAAAACAGCAGCACACATACTAAACCAAGAACCATGTAAATCGATAAATGTTATTCCATACGAGTTATGGAGTGGATGCAGAGCCATGTTATCGAATTTACCTGTGTGGGGTAGCTAAGCATTTGTTAAGGCCTCTTCAGGTAACAAACTTGCACCCAGAGGCACAAAGGGTATCTTTATAGGATATCCCAAGGAAACAAGGGGATGTAACCTATACAAAACCTCATAAAAAAGGTTACAGCGGAAAGACATGCCATATTCCTTGAGAGGGAGCATATATCCAAAAGAGATAGTGGGAGCGAGATAGACTTCGATGATGTAGAGGCTCAAGATACACATGAGATGGTATAAGAACAGATTCCACAAAGCCTCGTGGAAGAACAATCTGTTCCAGAGACACAAGTACTACGTAGGAGCATGAGAGAGGTGAGAGAACCAGAATGATATGGTTTTCTTGTCACCGAGGATGGTGACTCATTATTGGTTGACAATGATGATCCTCTTACATATAACGAAGAATTTGAAGGCACATACATTTCCAAGTGGCACGAATCCATGAATTCTGAAATGGATTCCATGTACCAAAACCAAGTCTGTATTTTGGTATATCCTCCAGTTGATGTGAAGCATGTTGGTAATAAATGGGTATTTAAGAATAAACTGGACATGGAGTGGCAAGTTAGCACCTACAAGACATGACTGGTTGCAAAATGTTTTAGACAGCGTAAATGAATTGACTATGATAAAACCTTTTCATAGGTTGCGATGCAAAAATCCATCAGAATCCAATTGGCCATTGCTTCTTACCATGACTATGAAATTTGGAAAATGGATGTCAAAACAGCTTTCCTTAATGGGAACCTCCAGGAAGATGTCTACATGACACAACCAGAAGGGTTTGTGACTCCAAAGGATGCCAATAAGGTATGCAAGTTGCAAAAATCCATTTAGGGATTAATGCAAACATCAAGAACATGGAACATTTGTTTTGATGAAGCTATAACGAAATTTGGATTTGTTAAGAAAGAATGTGAGACTTGTGTCTACAAGAGGTTTAGTGTGAGTGCAGTCGTTTTCTTAATAGTATATGTTGATGACATATTACTAATTGGAAACGAATATCTGTCATACAGTCAGTTAAGGCATGGTTGCATAAATGATTCTCCATGAAATACTTGGGTGAGGTGGCATATATTCTTGGGATCAGGATCCATCGTGATAGATCCAAGAGAATGTTGGTCATGATTCAAAGTACATACATTGACAAGATTCTAAAGAGATTCAGTATGGAACAGTCCAAGAGGGGATTGTTTCCAGTGTCACATGGCATTCATGTTTCCAAGAAAATGTGTCCTCAGACACATGTTGAATGAAAGAGAATGGAAAGGATCCCTTATTCATCCACGATTGGTTCAGTCATGTATGATATGCTATGTATGAGGATAGATGTTGCTTACACATTAAGTGTGGTAGGAAGATATCAAGATGATCCAGGAGACCGCCATTGGATGGAAGTCAAGACTATCCTTAAGTATCTGAGGCGTACTAAGGATATGTTCATGGTTTGTGGAGGAGATGAGGAAATAGTCTTCATAGGACATGTAGATTCTAGTTTCCAGACTGATCAAGATGACATGAAGTCGCAGACTGGATACATCATCAGTTTGAATGGAGGTGCAGTGAGCTGGAAGAGATCAAAGTAACGTGTGGTGGCCGATTCTACAACAGAGTCTGAGTATATCACAACTTCTGAGGAAGCTAAAGAAGCAGTATGGATGCAAAGCTTCATCCCAGAGCTGGATGTAGTACCGTGCAGTAAAGATCATATCACACTCTATTGTGATACTACTACAGCTTTGGAACTTTCAAAAGAGCCAAGGTCACATCAGCGGACAAAGCACATACTTCAGAAGTATCATATCTTGAGGGAGTTTTATCAGAGAGGTGAATTTGCAGTGAGCAGTGTTTCCACGGAAGACAACGTAGCGGACCCATTGACTAAAGCCTTGACTCAGCAAAAACATTATCATCATGTGAGGTCTAGTGGACTGAAAGTCGTAGATAGTTGTATGTAGTCCAAGTAGGAGTTTGTAAGGGTTGGTGTCCTCAGACCCAACTGTTGTGTACTTTTATTACATGAATGTTCACTTAATATATATTGTTCATTGTTATCGATGAATACAATATAACAATGTCCTGGAATATTTGTTGCAATAATACGGTCATAGCAGATCCCCGCTATGATGAGAACCATGAAATGATATAACAATATTCTTAAATAATGTTCTGCGGTAGGATGAAATACTATGATATGACACATAGTATACATACCATCATGTGCGAGTACTCATAAGAAGACGAGACTCTCTCTCATGGAGTTCATACTTGGTAATCTCCAAGATGGGAGAATATGAGAACAGACCCACCATTAGCAATTCTGAATTTCTTGGTGTCATCAGACATTGCTATCTACGAGCTTGTGTAATGGTCCTTAGACTGGAATATTATCATTAAATCATGTCATGACTCGTGCACTTAGATTTACAAACAAAAACCGTCATGTAGACAGTTGGCGGGAAGTAGGGTACGTTGGGTGCGTCACGAGTGACATGTTGTTAATGGATATGTCGAGGAAGGATTTTCCCCTTCCATTTATGGAATTTGATATCTTGGACCTTTGATTGAAATAGAACTGTCGCATTAAATTCCATGTCCATGGTGTGAACGATGAGTTTACTTCAGGTAGTCAAAGAACGACAGATCAAGCATATAGGTTTATGACACTTCCATGAAACCTTCTTGATGAGATATCAAGACAAAGGGATTAAATTACATAGTAGGCATTCATATGAGGTGATACGTCAATGTGGCATCAAATTCATTCTCATGGGTGCCTTGACCCATTGCTAGACAGAAATATTGGACATTTGGCAAGCACGCCTAAAGCCAATGAGAAAGAGGCCTAGAGGGTCACACACTAAGTGTATCCAAGTATCTCAAGTTGAAAAAATATTATTCCCATACGTGTATTAATAATTATTCAAGGAAGCCTGTGTTGTTTTAAATGATGGAGGAAAAATAAGATAAAACAACTACACGTCATATATTATTAAATGTACGTGCCGTGTAGTTTTATTTTGGAAAGGAAATGAATAAATGAAAACAAGATATACACGCCGTGTAGTTTTCAAAGAAAAAATAGTACACGACGTGTATTTATTATTACATGCCGTGTAGTTTTTCTTGTCGGGATTTTGAGGATATGATATCGTTTTATTAAATGATATTTGTTATAATCAGTGTGAGCGCATGTCAAGGAATTAATTATTCGACATGGGGGTTTTCAATAAGAGTTAAGGAAATAAATGAAACATGTAATGCATTTATTTATTGTCATAACTCTACAACCTCAAACTCAATTATAAATATCCTCACAACCCCAAATCTTTTCCAACAGACATGAGAATCGTTGTGCACAACATATTTAGAGAATTATTTCAAGGCTGAAAGAACCTCTTCCTCCAAGAATTCTCTCAAGACCGAGAGAGATCCTCTTCCATCAGATCAAGATTATCTAAGGCAGACAACGCAAGCAAAGGCTTATCTACGCTAGCACCTGGAGAATCCTTTGTCAACGTCCAGATACGAGGTACACGTGTGGATCACCACTAGAGGGAGTCTACGCTTGTCTTCTACGATGCAATGACGGATTACATTGACAACATGATCAAGAATATCAAAGAAGAAAGAACACAAAAAATGTATTTCTTTATAATTAATTAAATTAATTATAATCAACATGTAATTATCATTGTTTGTGGTTTCGGGAAAAACCATCTTCTTTGTCTCTTTCTGTGATTCGATCCATGGAGACTGACGTTTATCGTCATATTGATCTCGAATTGATCATTGGTAATGAAAAAATCCAAGTGGGCACATCCACCCACGTGCTTCCGCTGCGCCCAGAACCTTCATTCAAGACCTCAGTGATGGTATGGTACAACACCTTGCATGGGGAAATTCAACTGTTTAGAATGGTTTTCCTGTTTGTGTTTTCTTTTTAAATATGATATATATGCAATTTATGAATTGCATCTTCTGGAACCATTGATTTGTATTGGGCCTGGCTCAGATATTCTTTAGGGATACTGATAATAGGCTGGGCTTGGCCTGGGTTATGTTGGGTGGTTCTGACCCCGGGATTGGGCGATGGGGGCATCAGTTTGATTAAGGATGACTTTATGGTTGTGCATGGCTCGGGATATTGGGATGAAAAGGAAATCAGACATGAGTGACATGGTCTCAGGGACTCGAGGTGTCAAAGAAATTGTTGCTTGGGAATTATTTTGGTGATTACCAATCACCCGAACATTAAGTAGTGTGCACACTGAGATACTCTGTGATGAGGTGGTTTTGAAAATTCATGTGGGTAGAAGACCCCGTTAGTTGTGGTTTAGTTACTATTAGTTTGGGTTTGATTGTCATAGGAATCCATGAGAAAGGTGAGGGGCCTTCTGGGGATATCATTTTAGTTATCAGGATGGGGGTAGAGGCTCACCAATTTTTGAGGGAAGACATCGTTGTCTCTCCGGTTACGTTGTTTGAGGGAAGACACTGTTGTCCCTCTGGGTACTTTATTTGAGGGCAGACATCTATGTCCCTCCAGTTATTTATTTGAGGACAAACATCATTGTTACTCCATGTTACTGTTGTTGGTCGTGCCTTCGGGACATCGTTACTTGAGACCCATGGTTTTAGGGGGCACATGGTTCTGAGTTACATGGAAGTGATTCTGGCATTGGCCGAAGCTAGTGACACTCCATGGTGGCTATTGAGCAGTAGTGTAGTTTTTGTTTATTTGTGCATATTTATTTTTACTTCATTACTTATAAATAAATGAATACTTAAACACTTATATTAGGTACACATCGTAGGGTTGTATCCTACTGATATTCGTCTCACACCTTATACGGGCCCTTCGGGACATGTGTAGACTTTCTGGAATTACGTGTAGGAAAAAGGCCAGTTTTGGGAGCAGGGTTCTGTTAGATGTTGCTTAGAGATGGTATGGACCATGACGTGTTACCTAGCTGGAGTTACAATGTTTTATTATCGTTTCCTGTTTCAGAATGCTTACCTATTGTAGTTACAGTTGGTTAGCCATTGGTTCCTTTTTATATTCAGATATGCATGGCCTACTTTGGATGCATGTTTTGTTGCAATGTAGTAGTTACATTTTATCTGCAAGCTGTTGGGTGTATTTCTGCTGATATAGTATATATTTATTACTTTCACTGTTTATTTATATTGACTGTGCTTCCACTCTGCGGGTCTGGTTTGAGTCTACTGGGTCGTGATTCCACTGTATTTTATTATTATTATACTTGGACTAGTACCATTATTTTTATCCTCTGATAGGGTATAGCCTCCGCACTGTACCTATAAGACCCTAACTGCTAGTCGACAGGCTTTGGCATTTGGTGAGGTGTGCCTAAGGCAGTAGCACCGGACATGTTTAGCACTGTTCAAGTGGTTTTTTGTGTCTGGTTCATTAGAAGTGTTAAATTCTTTAAGGGGTTATAAAAAAGTATAGATAATTATTGAGTTGTATTAAAACTTGTTGATCTAAAAGTAGGATTTTTAGTTGTTTTTGAGAAATAAAAACCATGAAATGTATATGAAATTTTTTTTGGGAAGATTTCATGAATTAGTTGAGGTAATGAGATGGTTACACACCATGAAACATGTGTACATGTCATGTAACAAGTTCATGTAGAATCCCTGAACCCATACATGGAATGAATATTTCACACTATGAAAATAAATTACACACTATCTAATGATAAAACAGGGTTTTTTATAAAAATATGATGCGTTTTCATTGTACATGGGTTTTAGGTGTTTCATAGTGTGAAAAGGTGTTACACACCATGTAAATATCATGAGATGTGATTCGAATAAATTTCATGGTTGATCCCAATTTCATTAACATACAACCCTATTGCCTCTCAACCTAAGTGCTATACCATGTGAGTTTGGGGACCTCTTTTCAATTTGAATACATTTATTTAGTGATTTCTCATTGTTGTAGTGTCAGGTCATTTCTTTAGGTGAGTATTATTTCTGTTTCTTCACTTTATTTTTTCATGATATACAAATTTTACTATTCATCTACATTAACGTAATATAGTTGATACACTTACATATAGAAACTTCATATGGGTATTACCATTGTATATCTTCCTTATATATATGTATTACTTTTATGGAACTACTTTGTGTAAGGGAACTATAAAGGTTTCATACACTACATCAATCTAAACACCATGAACCATTAATATCTGGCAATAATACCCTCAAAAAAGGTTCATGTTAAAATGAGCCGGATGTAAACCCCTTTGATAGGGTACAAACTAAAGTGAGAACATTTTTTTTAAATTTAATAATGTGGTTACCCTTATATATAAATTATTTTTTAAATATTCATTTAATAGTAACGTCATAATAACATTTACAAAATGTATCTTGTATGGGTATATCATTGATATAAATAACACGAGACAGTGAACTAAAAAACCAGTTTTTGAAAAAAAATCATTTATCTTTAATAACACATGATTCATATATGACTAAATCATGAAAACCCATCATTTGATACCATTGATTTATTTTTTGATCATATAATGATCATATAAAGTGTCTTACAACCAAAAAGAATCTGATATATACCTTTAGGAAAGTATCATGTACATTTTTTTATAAAATAGAATACCTAGATTTCTTGAAATATTTAAATTTCATTCTTCCTATCTCAATGAGTGTATGAATAAGGGACTATGAAATAATCAATAAATGCACACAACCAATGAGGGCTTATGCCAGTCAATAGAATCATGATAGTAGTATAGGGTTTATGGAAACATTATGCACTACTAGCATCATATAAAAATATATTTACAATTTTCAAGTGGAATACATTTTACTAGATTCTTATATAGACCACCTTTAATACACAACATACACCCAATAAGAGATGATCTCAACCTATAATTTAGATGACTCCAAAGGGTCTTTCTACATAACACATGATATGCCTTTCTAAATATTAGGTATAATTGACTGATCATTTTTATTGAATTAATGAAAATACATTAATACATTCGGTTTGGATTTTAGCTGAAGAATAACCCAAAATAAAGTAATATATATATATATTTATTCATATATTTAAGCCTCAAAAGTATATATAAATACATCTATCATATGTATATATTAAGACATACAAAATATATATATAATATTTCCTCTTTCACTTATATACTCCCAGAATCATATGGATGTGTAAACACACATCATTTATGATCTTTTTAGTTAAAATTAGACAAGGCATTAAAAAATAAAATGTAATTTAGTCTTAATTTCAATGAATAACAAGTTGACAGAATCTCTTATAATTCCATAACTGATCCTCCAAAAAATATTTGGACATTAAAATTTAAAATATTAATATAGAATCAAAAATAATATCACAATAGTTATTTATATACAATTAATGAACGAAAAATATAATCATTAAAAAAACTCCAGTAAAAATGATTCAAAATAAATATGAAAATACTAATTTTTAATTTTAAAACATTGGCTTACCTAAAATATCTCCATGATTTTCAAAACATAAGTATTCTATAATATTTCAAATAAATTTTATCTTCAGTATTCAAATAATTAAATTTAAATCCATATATTCAAATTTAAAACGTGAATATAATCTTCCAAATTTTCCTCCATAACAATCTCTAAAAAATATCAAATGAAAAAGTTGAATATGAAATTCAAGCATCATATCAACAATCCTATAATTATATAACCTGAATTTTTTAAGTTATAAATTAAATGTAGGTGTATTGAGATTCCTTCACATTTTGATGATTCTAAACATAAAATTCATTATTTGTTCTAAAATACATATATTTATATAATTTCATTAAATTTATTATTAATTAAAAAACCTGCAAATAATACATTCATAGATTGAGAATTAATCAATCAATAATACCCACCAAATCTAGAAACTATGGAATGTGACATTGAATTCATAAAATAAAAATAATATATAAAATGACTGATTCAACATTAATAATTAGTATATAGAAATATATATTAATATCTTATATATCCATTGATAAAATAGTTACTCATTCAAGAATTGTACTTATAATTTTTTTATCAATATACAAAGAGGTAAAAAATGTGGACCACAAAGGATAGGAAGATAAATATTCAACACATTAATCTTAATAAAATATAAAATATAATATATAACTTCATAGTGATATATTATGCATGTCATAATAAAAAATTATGTATAATATATTCATTTCAAAAATTAATCATTATTTTTCCATTGATAGATAATAATGCAAGTAAACATAATTTAAATAATGATTCGATACAATATAAGGTATATCAATGATGTGATGTTCTTGAACATTAAGTATTTTCTAATAATATTTTTTGAGGATTTTTATTGAAAATGTGAGGATCAAAATGTGTGGTTCATTCTAAACATTAATTCCAAATATGATGCTAAAAACATGAGGCACAATCCCAACAGTCATTCTAAATGTGAGGTTTGAAACAAGGGAATTATTACAATGCAATGTTCTAGAAAATAACCATCACAAAAAAGTGGGGTTAAGACTAAGTTAAAGATCATTTCAATTTTGAAATATATAATTTTTATCTGAAGTAATAGCTAATACACGATCTTCATGTTGAAAATATATCAACATAAATGTGAGAGTAAATATAAAATACCACATGAACGACATATAATAATAAAAAAGTAAAAACTAATAAATATCAATAATTAATATCTAATTGATAATTAATAAATTAAAATAATAATATATATTTCTTATTTAATAAAATAATGAGAATTTGATTAAAATTGTATATACAATTGCGTTTTTGTAAATACTAAAAATAATAAAAAATATATATTTTTGGATATTAGAAATAATAATATAAATACTATTGGTTATAATAATTTTCAACACAATATCAGAAATGTGGGTTTTAGTAATTAACAAAATATTAAATAATATAATATGGAAGATAAAAAATATCCACATGTATATTATTTATAAAACATGGTCACAGAAAAGAACTTATCCGCCATTTGAAATGATCTTTAAGATAAATGAGCATTCGAAATAAATAATATATTGATAAATAATTTTAACACATTATAATATATGATAACAAAATATATTTACATGAAATACATACTAGCAGTGCCCCAGAAAGACAGTCTCCCTTCAAAAAAAATTATCATCAATGAGTCATGAAATTTAAAAAATTATTTAAATTCATCATTATGAGTTCTCAATAATTTCAAATAAAATTTTATTGACTTAAATACAAGACAAAAAAATATTATTCAAATGACAAATATTTAAAATAATATCCACAAATAATTAATCATAATTGTTATCATATTATAGAAATTAAAATAAAATAAAATCAAGGAAATGAATAAATGATTTTCATTGAATATAATAAAATCAATTTCTCACATTAAATATATATTGAAAAGTATCAAATCATATCATATAATATATTATAAATTTTAAACATGAAATAATATTAAAAACAATTGCTAATAATTAAAAAACAATAATATCATGATTACTTGAAAAGGCGAAACTTTTATATTAAATATTTAATGAATGAAAATACATAACATTATTTGATAACAATAATCTCTAAAATTTAAAGATTTTTCACACTATTCATTGATAAAATAAATTGAAAAAAAATTTAAGATAAATAAAGAAAAAATATTGATTTATTTCTTTAAAATTTTACTATAAATTGTAAAACATTTCATTGAAAAAAATGATAAATATTTAAAACTTGTGAAAACACCATATGAGAAATATTTAAATATAAGGATAAATGAGAACATTTAAAATTAATTTTAAACGATAATAAAATTACATTAATTTTTTTTTGTAAATCGTTTAATACATCATCGGACAGAGGGAATTTATGTAAATAATTAATTTCAAACTAAAAATATTATATTTATATAATTCTCATATAGTGGTCAAATTTTTAAAAATTAATATACTTTTGAAAATATTATATTAATTATGTAATAATGTTATGTACTAATAATGATTAATTTTTCAATTATGATAAATTAGTTAAACAGGTTAGAGAATAATAATTCATTTTGGGGTTTTCTCTCCCTATATATAATTTTTCTTTCATTTTAATCAATTATTTAAATTAAAATATAAAATAAAACATTTATTTAATATAATTTTTATATATTTAAATAAATATTCATTAAAATAATGAACCACATTAGTTTTTTTCTGTATTTATTAAATAATTCTGATTTTCCCCATATAAATATAAAATAGAAATATAATGATCTTTCACATATTTTAAGTAGAGGATATATTGTATATCAATGAACCTAGTGAAATAAATCCATAAAATAATAAATACAATTAGCTTTTGGAACATAAATTTATTTTTTCATGAGTATGTTTTCAATTAAAGTCTTAGTAAACTACTGACGTATATTTTGAGTTGAAAAATAATATTTAAATTTATATATTGATTTTGAATAATTTAAATTCTTACAAAAAAAATTATAATTTCTAAAATTACAATCATTATAATAACATCAATTAATACAACAATGAAAGCATACAACATCAGACTTGATTTTTCTTTTAGAACCAATTAAAAAATAATTAATATATCATTTATATATTTCCCTGTAGCTTCATATACCAAGGCTTCCATTATTAATTATATTCCTATAATTAATTTTACATAAATAATTATATCCCTATGTAAATAAAATATTTTTTAATTAATAAACATCATCTTATAATTCTATACATTCAATTGTTTGGAAATCACATGAGTTCTAGTCAAAACAAAATATTAGTTTTCATAAGTAGTAATTAAAATTCGTAATTTTAGAAAATATATCATCATCAGAATATATTCATTTTCAATAATCAGTTTTTAATGATACATATTTATCATTAAATATATTATAATATTATTTAGTATAAATAAAAAACACTTTCATTAAAGGACTAGATAAAGATGATTAAACATAATCAACATGAGAAATAAGACAAAATAATATTATTATTTACATGATCATATATGGAGGTTGATGTATGTTCATTGGTTAAATATGTATATAAAATCTATGTATCATTCAGTTCTTTCTGTACATTTAGTTTATAATCATATTTCTATTGAGGTTTACGTAAAGGGATTCATGTCTCAAATGTCTTTTATTTTTCATTTATTTTTATCAAAAAAAAATTTATTTTTCCATTCTTATGTTATGAATTATCAAGTTAAATATCATTCTCAATTATGTAGAAATTTATTATAACTCATTAAGTAAACTCATATAACTAGAAACCTAATTAAAATATTATTTCCTTGAAACATGTTTTGAGTTATTTTACATTTTGATAAAAATTTTATCATCACCTTTAGCTTACAAATATGCTTTATAAAACATAAAGGTTCACAGTTTTTTTTAAAATTTAACATAGTAACTAATATCGATTTAACGATATAACCAACGATTATATTCCACTTAGAAGAAAATACACTATGTACTTGAAAGCCCATATCACATTATGTAATTATACTTCCAGGGATGGATCATCATTGAAAATTTATACAAATCACCAAATATTCGGAGTCATTAATTAATGTTTTTACCTCATGAATGTAAACAATTTTGCTTAGAATTATTAGAACTATCTTTCCAAACATTATATAATCCATTATAAGAAACATAAATGGTCACCAATATTTTATAATATGAATCAAATTGTGAAACATGATTAAAAAAATAAATTCTTTATTAGATCCCAGACATTTAAAAAGATGTAATGGGATAGTTATTATATAATAATTTTTTCTTATGTTGGAATAAATTGGGTTTCTTTGTGTATTTTGTTAAAATATACAAATTTTGGAAGAATAGGGGATGTGTATGGTTCGCACACAATTTTCCCTAATAGTGCACCTACCCCTGGCAAGATATGTATCCCTAGACATAAAAGGATTCTATAGTCAGGGCATTATTTTTTTAAAAAAAATTCCCTTTTAGTAGAAAATGTGTACCCCTATGGTGAGTCATATGAATAAATAACATGTTTTGGAAAACTATTAACCACCTATATGAAGCCGTTCTGGTGATATTAAAATCCTCCAAAAATATTTCAATTTCAATAACCACCTGGTTTTTATCCCTAAACACCGAAAATTAGGATAAACCCATTTTGTACATTTTACACTACTCCCATGAAGATTATAGGGCCCTAATAAGTCTATTACTAAAAAATTTAATATCAAACTGATAGATCTGCAACACTTTGGGTAAGAAATATCTTCCAGTTTAGATTCTACTTCCTCTCTCATATATCATTATTAATCAAAAGAACAATTATATTACTTGTTTTAATGTATTATATCATGGTTACAATATATATAAATCCTTTTTATAGTTGATATGGTTATTTGTTTCTATATCTCATTCTACATTATTCATATGAATGTTCCTTTTATAAATGGTTATTTTTGTTTTGTTAATGATCAACAATAATATTGTGGTTGGTAGTATAAATTGGTTCCACATATTTATTATTATAATTATGTGTATGGAATTTTGAAATATATATTTATGAATTTTTCATCTCATATATTTAATTGGATTATCAAATTGGATCATTAATTAATGGAATGGTGTGATTGTGAAATTTTTGGGATATTAGGAATGTTATGTTTTTTGAATAATGGGATTGTAAAATTTTTTAATTGAGGGGATTTGAAATTTATTTTTTATTAGAATAAATGGATGGTTGGATTAACCTTTGAGGGTTATTATTTCATTTTATAAAATTTTGATAAATGTTATAATAGTAAAATATTCATTTAATTATTTGTGAATAAAGCGTCGATGAAGTTTGTTTTGATAATTTTAATGATATACCCAGATGAAAAATGTTAAAAGAGGGTTAATGATGAATAACCCTATTAGATTATGTACATGTGATATGTGTTACTGATTGTTAAATGGGGTGTTAGACATGTACTGAAAGCCAAAATACCCACGAGGTCCTAGTCATGGCGTTGTAGGACCCAATGCATTCATGTGAATATTTTTTTATTGGAGAGGGACAGATTCCTTGAATACCCATGTGGTGTGGGATTAATAATTACACTCCAAACACCCATGGAGTTATACATATGGCACTGAAAATGTATGATATTGTTTTTTTACAATGGTTACCAGTGGTCGTGTTATGAATTTTAATGTAATGTATAATGAAATCTCTTGTTATAATCAGTACTAATTACATATGGGGTATAATGAATTCTAATTCACAATGTGATATCCCTTGTAGATTGTTCTGAATCATGTATGATTTTATGCATGTATTGATGGTTTTGGTGTCATCGTGAACTCAATAAAAAAGATGTAATAAAATAATGAAAAATTGAATATGTAATCATTGTATATTATTGAAGCACGATATTATTTATACATTTGAATACACTATTATTTAATAATCTTTCTTATTGGTGGTCTACTAAGTTGAATTAACACCCTACATGGGCTTCCCATTCAATACTCATACAGAAATCAGGTTTACAAGTTAGGATACTGGCAAGAGGCATATGTTATATGGCTATGTTAGGATGGATAATGGATGAGGTAACAATACTTGATGTCATGACCATATTGGAGTGGTTTCTGTGTATTTATTTTTGGTTTTACTTATTGAAACGTGTCACATATGTTTCATGACATATATACTTATTTCATTTGGATATTTTATCTAATTTTTTATGTATCATGTGATGGTTTTTTACTTTCTGTAGTATTATTATAGTTATTCTTCATTTTCATTGAGTGGTTGTTAATTTTTTCAATGCTAATATTATTTTATAAATATGGAATAGTATCCCCATTTTATTAATTATACCACAAAAACTAGTAGAATTATAATATCATCAAAGGAGGTTCACCTAGAGTCATTTGGCCAATCGGGGTGGGTTACTAGGGTGTGGCACCAGGGTGGGGACATCACAATGTTGTATCAAAGGGCATGTTTCATTTCATTTTATTTGTGTTACTATTTCGGAATGGTAGAGATGATACTTGGAATTGTTGGGCCTAGTTCATGATCTCATTCATTGAGGTATCTAACACATTAATTACTGAAAACCTTGTAACTAGGGTGAAATTGTTGTTATTTATGTGTGTTGTTACATTTGGATGTTATTTCACCTCAATTAATGCAATTGTTGGGTGATGTGATTATTGTTTTTTGATATTTTATATTAAATTTATTATAGATTTCTATGTAATTAGCATTTCATACAAACGAATCATCTTGGAACTCATTTTTTATTACAACATACATCATTTTAAGCACGCATGGAATGGACTGTTCTTGGAAAGCTATAGAAATATTGATTTTGATTTTTACATATGTAATTGATCAGAGAGAAAAGGATTGTAATATTAATTGAAAAGTATAAACTAATTCATGATGTGAAAAATGGGTGTACAATGAGAAATTAGGGTAATGAAATTGTGTCTACCCTTGTTTACCATCATCCATATAAGGGTTGGTTTAGGGTTTTGATAGGGAATCAGTTTGGATTGTGTGAATGTTTTGGGGGGATGTCTTGGATTGAACTTATATGAATATACTTAAATGTGTTAATCATGATACACTATCTAAATAAAGTTTTTTTTAATGTAAGATATAATAATCCATTATTACACTAGTTGAGAGGATGACATGATATTATGGATGGAAATGATAGAATAGCAAATGAAATGGAGGCTCTGATTGTTGAGTGTGAGGATTCTAGAGGGAAATTCCATGATAAATTTTCTCAGTTTATAAAGATGATGACAGGGTCTTAAGGAGTATATTGAAGATGATGTATTTATTTACCTGGGTGTTTCAGTTATATAACCCACCTAAATTTACTAGATAAGGTGGTCCTAAGGTGGGGGGTTCTGGGTCAATTCTACTCGGCAGTTTCTTGTCTAGTTAGAGACTCCTTATGAGAATATATTCTATCCAGAATCATAATAGAATGTGGTAAAATTTTTAATTTATACAATTTCAAGATAATTTCATGGAGCACTCTTATCCTGAGATAATGATACTAGAGAGGTAAACTGCGTTTATTTGTCTAACCCAAGAGATTATTTTTGTGATGGACTATGTTGGTAACTTTATTATATTTTTAGGCATTGTTCAAACACTAAAAGGGGATGATACATATATGAGAAAATGTTTCCAAGATGTTATTAACTATATGAATAAATTATATGATAATATAATTCTATTAATGATGACTTATGTGGTAGTTGATATAAATTGAATAATTGAGGGGACTTGAAGGTGGATTCCAATGGAGGATAGGTGGTCCATACTGGATGAACTGGATGACTGAAATATAATTTTACGATGCATATCTATGACAATATTGACCAACGTATTGTAAATAAGAGTGTATAATGGGAATGATCCATTAATCAGGAACATACACAATTGTTTTACCACCCAAGCAGTCGACCGGGTCGCTTCCATTGGAAGTTTCTATAGCCACCAATAGAGTTTTGTTATTGAGAATGAATGGGTTCACTACATTTTGTATTTTCTAGTTTTCTCTGTATTATGGGTATGAAGTGGTTAGTAGAAAACTGATCCAACATTTGATGTTACTAGATGCGATAAACAATTACATCTACTAAGGGTAAAATTTATGTTTATCAGGGAGAGGTGGATATGTTGGCTGGTCCTGAAGGTCCAGCTCATCTACATCTAGTAGATATTACCACCCTGAATTCAAGACCATCACTGGGTAACCAATTTGTGATGCATGATGTATTTCCACTGGCATTGTAATCGTCCAAGGATTTTTTTCCAATATACTAACCAAGCCTTAAACATAGGAGAGATGTGGAGGTTACGATTCATCTAGTTTCATGTGTTCATATAGTTTCTATTCGATCATATAGAATCAAACAAACCGAGATTCATACACTCTTGAATCAACTATAATATTATACATATAAAAGGATTATCTATCTATGTTTTTTTCATGGAGTTATCCTTTTTTTAAAAGATGGATGACGAGATATTGTACATTGTGTTGATTGCCAGAAGTTTAACCAGATGAAAGTGAAGAACTTCTATCCTCATCCACATATCGATGATCCCTTTGATTAGTTGATTAGATCTTGTGTCTTTTAAAATATTTAATTTATATCTGTGTATCATTATTTGAGAGTTTGAACCTCTGAAATTCCCAATATCTCTTAATATTAAGCTTTGACCCTTTTGAGTTCATCATGATTCTATTTGGGTTGAAGAATTATCCTACTATGATTATGTCATTTATGAATAGAATAAACAAACCATCTGAGGATAAGTTTGTGGTATTGTTTTTGGATGACAACTTGGTTTACTCTAACACTCATGAGAATCAGTCCCTACATATTTACATCATTCTATGTTCAAAAAGAGATAAATAGAAATACACCATGTTATATAAGAGTCAATTATAGATTAGTATTGTAATCTTTTTAGGTCACATAATCTTATAGGATGGTGTGTCAGTGTACATAGATAAGGGGAATGAAACAAATTCATGGGATCAGACCAATAATTCCTTTGATAAATTTTACTTTTTGGGATTTGGGGGGTATTATCAGTGGTTCATCAAGAATATATACCAATTTAATACACCTATTTATGGCTTGAACAATAATGATGTAACATTTTCATGGTCTATGTAATGTTATAATTCACTCTAAGAGCTGATAAAGTGGTTCACAACAACACCAATCATAATGTTGCCCGATCCATGGGAGGATTGCACATTATTATGTGATGCATCTAGAATTAGAATAAGACAGGTATTGCAGTAGGGGATCTATTTATGGAATATTAATCATAGTTGTTGAGGCCAAATGAACTAAACTACCCTATGCATGACCTTTAATTAATTCAACTTTTTTTGCATCTTGCTGTATTGGTAGTATTATCTATCAATTGAAAAGTTGACCATGTACACATATCACAAGAGATTAAGTTAAATATTTCCCCAACAGGACATGAATATCGATCATTGAATATGGATTGAGTACATAAATTTATATTTCAAAAGTATTAATATATCACTTTAAGTTAGATGATGTTGTTGATGCTTTCAGTATGATGATTCTTACTCTATTAGTTCATGAGTCTTGTTTTGGAATTAAAGATGATGACCATGCTAACTATGATGGATGTTTTCGCTCTAGAGGATCAACAGTATATGACTCTATTATTTTTATCAGTTGAGTATATTTTCATAAGAAATATAATTAATAGACAGTATGAGGTTCCACGGTGTCTGGAACTGACAAGAATCCTTGGAGGTTTTCAGTCATTTTCTGATTAGATGATAGATGAGGATGAGATCATTTATTTCTTGGGCCATTTTATTGTTGTTAGATGTATGGAAAATTATATGATTATTGAATTTCATACATTTATTTATGTATTAACTCCATTTTTGAAAAAAATGAACCATGACCTATGTCACCAATTTTGGTTGTCACGCATGAAAATGGATATGGCAGAGTTCGTGACATGATTCTACATCTGCCAATAGGTGATGTCCAAGCATCAACGACCTGTTAGTATACTACTATTATTACTCATTTAATAATAGAAATGGGATGGTGATATAATAGACAATATGATGGGCATATCTTATATGAGTTAAAAGAATAACTATATTTTGGTGATTGTAGACCAATTAATGAAATTACTACATTTCATGACAATTCAATATACTATTTTAGTGGTTATGTAGTGAGACTTGTATTGTCAAGAGATAGTATTTCTACACATGGGAAATGAATTATAGATTCAAACTGTACCCATTATTTATTTTGTTCTTCTGGAATGACTTACTGATGGCAAATGGTACACAGGTATTCTGAGTCCATATTCCCATCAATAGACTGATGGAATGTCAAAATGTACTATACAGGTAATTGAGGATATGTTATCAGCATGCATCATTAACGTTCATTGGTATTCAAGGAAGCCCCCAATTCTTGTTGTACTCACATATAACAATTTAAATGTGGTTAATATTCAGATAGAACCTAATGGGGATCTTTATGGTAGCCATGTAGATCCCCTCTATCCTATATAGATGCATGTGAGTCAGAGTTGTTCGGGCCAAGTCTCTTACAGGATACATCAGAGAATGATTAGGATATTTGGAAACATATGGAGGTAGATCAATGTATAAAAAAGTATATTGATTATGGATGATATAGATCCCCTGAGTTTATAGTGGTTGAACATGTTTTCCTTCAAGTCACTCCTAGATTGGGTCAACCTAACATTAAAAGAAATGGTATATCGGCACCAAGGATTTTTGGAACTATTGAGATTATAAATAGAATTTCTATTATTATATACCAATTGGCTATATAAATGAGCTACAATGATACATTGGATGTTTATCATGTGTAATAACTTTTTTCTTTATCACCTTGATCCTTCCCATGTGATCGATGTGGATGAAGTTGAGATTCAAACTGATGCATCCTTTATGAACCATTTGGTACCTATGTTGTATTATTGTTAGAAAGTTTTCTTGGGAAATACCATACAAATAGGTAAATTAATGTGGATACATAATCATTTTTAGTAATAATATTGGGAGATATAAAAGGATATGTGGGATGAGTGGCCCTATATTTATTTCGTGTAATCTTTGAAATGCTTGGGAGTATTGATCTTGGATAATATGTTATACAATGAAGAGATTTTAATATCCTAACCATTTGGGAAGATGTCATGTGATCCTTTTTATGTACTCTTCATTAATATTTTTTATTCATTGGGTGTTATTTTTTGGGGGTAAATTCGGGTGGGAATTTAAGAATTTAGTAAGAAGCGGGTCAATGCATGGTCGGTGCACAATTTTCCCAAACCATGCGCCTAAACCCAAAAAAATTGTATCCCCATTTATTGGGAGATTTCATAGTTGGAGCACTATTTATAAATCATTGTGCCACATTTTTACAAACGATGCTCCCATTTTGGGAGGTGATGGTTTGGGAAAATCATGCACCCCATATAGGAAACCATGCCTGCGATATTTCAATACTCAAAGAAATATTTTAAATTTTCTAAACCAACCAATTGTTATTAATAAAAACACTATCTTGGGATAAAACTATTTAATATTTTTTCAATATCTATTGAGATAATTCCAATCCACTGTGAACTCCATTCATAATGAATACATGATCTGATTGGAAGATATTAACCTATCCTGATAAGAAATCACTCTTATTTGTATATCTATCTATATTATCTCTATTTCTAGATAAAAATGAGTGTGTTTTTATGTTTTTATTTTATTAGATAATTATTATGATATATATTACTATATTTGAACATGGATCTATTTTTTTCTCTATATCAAGTTCATCGTTATTCAATTCAATGATCCTCTTCAAATTAAGGTTTTACAACTTGTGAATACTAGAGAATGATCATGAGGTTGGTGGTATAAATTTTGAATCCCATAGTGTAGTCTATAACTATGTATATGTAATTTGGAAATAATCTTCTCTATATTTGGAAATCACATCTTAAATTGGATGAATGTATTGGTTTATTAATTAATGGAATTATGGGATTATGAAATTTGAGGGGATGTTGGGATTATTATGTTTTTCATTTAATGATATTGTGCAGATGGTTAATTGATGGGATACAAAATTTATTGATATTGTGAATAATGGGATGGTTGGATTATCCCTAAATTTTTAATGGTTCATTTAATTAGTTGTTGATAAATTTTTAATGGTAAACTTTTAAAATTGTTGTATATGATTGAATTGTGGGAAAATGTATTGTTTATAATTGAAATGGTGAACTAAAATGAGAAACATTGATAAGAGGTTTAATTATTATTAAACATGTAAATTTTTATATCAACGATATATGTGATTTATTGACTACTGGGGTGTGGGGAAATGACATATGCTCAAAATATACATGGTGTTATGGTCAAGCCATTTTATCCCAAAATGTATGCATGTGAACATTATTTTATAGGTCAACGACTATTGATATAGTTATTTATGGGATGTGATATGTGTGCCAATTTTTTAAATACCCATTGGGTACTATAAATTATGTATTATACCTATGATTTTGGCATTAGAACATGGTTCCATGTGTCCATGTTATGAATTGAAATGAAATGTATAATGAAATCCCATGTTATAATGAATTGAGAATCCCTATGTGATTTGATGATTTTTTTTCACTAGGTGATATGCCATTTGGAAATATAAAACTCTATAATTGGATGAAGAAGTTTGATATGGTTTTGATTTAATCATGATCTGATAAAAATGAATGATATTATTTAATGAATAACTTAATATTTAAATGGTTTAAATTTAAGATTGTATATTATTATTTATAAAAATAAAATCATAATTATTGACTCAATGTTGTTTAGAAGTAATTTGTGGTGGCCCACAATGTTTAACTCAGAACAGACTTGGGATTATTTATAAGGTCTAGAATATACTTCATTTTTGTAAGACCATATAAGGGAAAGATAGCTTTGCTAGATGGTCGAGTTGGAAGGAAGCATGGATGAGGGAACTATGTGTGATTTTGGGACACACAAGGGCATTTTAAATGTTTTTTTATATTTCGATTTTCATTTTAACACTTGAAGCATATACCGAATGACTTATCAACAATATTATCTCATTTATTTTTGATCTTATTTTGGAAATCATTTGATGTTGGTTTTGTATTGTATATGATATTTTTAGTTGTTCTTTAATATTAGTTGGTTATTTTTAATTTATTTTTAGTTATTGAGAAAAATTGATAATTTGATTATAGTGTCTCCAAGTTATGTATTTGACCAACCATCATATTAAGTAGCCTCTATAATATAGGGAGGAGTGCCAGAGGTAATGTAGGTAACATGCTATGGGCATCTGGCTGTGGCACCTGGGTCAAGATGTAAAATTATTTAATTAAAAAAAGCTGGAAAGGACCTATAAAAAGAGTATAATAAACTACATAATCATACCTATACTTTCTTAAGTCCACATCGAAAACTCTTATATTTTTTAATATATTTTAAATGAATATTAAATTTATATATATATATTTTGAAATAATAATGATGAAATCTTTCTATAATCCATCATTATCACAAATAAAGTGAGGTTCAAAGTTCAATGACATAACTTCTATAATATAATCTATTAAAATTAGTATTATTTGGATCTATAGATAATGTTTATTTGAGAAAATATATGTCACCAACAATATCCAAAAGTTCCCTTTATAATGTACCACTTGTAGGTATTAGGTAGAAAAAAATTTCTTCCATTAATGTTTTATAGATAGAGATTCATCCCTTCGATACAAAATTTTAATTATCATTTATAAATAACAATATATTTTCCATTATTTACATAAAAATATACTTCCTATTAATATTACTAGAGAGTATGAGATTATGATGATAAAGTAACAACAATAGGGTGAATTGTAACCTTTTAAAAATCATTAAATATTTAAAACATCGATTATAAAATTTAGTGATGTTATAACTAGTTCTTAACAACAAGTTGATAATAAAAAATAAAGTCTAAGACATGGAGACATATATTCATTTATGTCATGTTGTTCCCTAAGTAAACTATACCAATTATCTATTGGTGTGATTTGTGGTTTTCAAAATGTAGTTCCTTTTCTCCTTTAACATTGAAAACCAAATATAAAAATTATACACCTTATAAAAAATTAGTTACTTTAATAGGGATCCTAGATATATTAGTTTGAAAACATAATATACCATATAGAATATATTTATGTAGTCGACACACCAGTGGAATTAGATGAGTTTTAAAAATAATGAATATTTTTAGTAAATAGTTTCTTTAGTAAATAACAGATGGAGTGATCATTAAAATTTTACAACAATAGAGAATAGACCTTAAAAAACTATAAGATTTTTTTTTCAATTTTATAAAAGTAATAATAAATTAATAATATATTTATTTATTTTTATATCAAGAGTTTGTTTATTTTATAATATAATCTATAAAATTAACATTTTTATCATTATATATTTGTAATAGAACATTACAAGATATTTCAAACTTGATCAACATCATTAATAATTATAAATTAACATAGTCAAATAAAATCCATAATTTCCTCCATACTTACATCATATCCACTAAATAATTTGTAAAATAAAATCATTATAAAATAATACAAGCCAACAATACTAATATGTGTGAAGTCAAATATTTCCATGGAAGTCTTAAATAATCTTAACTAGTAATAAATAAATTAACATTAAAAATTTAAAATATATTTTAATTTTAAATTTAATTGATAAATGGTTGAATAAATATCTAATAATTCTATAATTATTCTCCATATTACATGCATATAATAATAGTTTAAATATTAATATAGTTTCCAAATATATCTCTATATTGATTTTTAATCATTGAATGTGGTCAAAAAATAATCTAAAATATTTTATCTATATATACACATAGAAAATTAAAATTCGATTTGGATCATAAATTTCAAATAACAACTTCCTCTAAAAATATCTATGTATTTTATAACTAACATATTTTATAATATCCCTAAGAAATGTTCTCTTCATAATTGAAATATTAATATTGGAATTATAAATATTGTACAAAAAAATAATCTCATTAATAATCTCAAACGCAAATATCTTTTGAAAACATTTTTTTATTCAAAAAACATTGAAAAAATTACATAATTATCACAATTTAGATTTTCCAAATATTCATAGAAATATTACATCAAATGATTTTACCAATTTTTTTGAGTATCTAAATTACTAATCATATTTTTTATTGATTAATTTTTAAATAATCTCCTAAATAATGTTATAAATCAAGAAACTCATTAATAATACCTATGTCTATTTATATAAAAAAAATTCAATTGATAAAAAACATAAAAACTATAGAACATTGTTGTGACTTTGAGAAAAAAAATAAAAATATTGATCCATACTTCATTGTGATTTAATTTACTAAAGATAAACATATTCCATATCCATCATGACACATTAGTTTTATTATTTATATTTAATATATAATTTAATTTATATTTTTATTTTAATGGATAATTATTTAAATAATATTTAGTGTACTTTTTTATATGTGGAAGGAAAAAATAATTTATGGAAAATAGGGAATGTGACCAAATAAGAATAATTATATCACTAAATTATGGATTCCTATGATTAATAGTTGTCATATGATTGTTCCAAGGTTGAAAAATTACATGAGGTGAAATGGGGATCCAAGTACTAGAAAAAAATGATTCACATTGTGAATCATATTGAGGAAATAAACCTAGTACCAATTATGAAATTAATTCAGAATATATAGTAAATAATGATAAACAATATGGGGATTCAAACGTTCATGAGGTAAAACCATAATTTTTGTCATGACCTATCCTTGATTGGCCCAGTAGTAAAAGTTTTGGCTCTAAATTTGATAAAGACCTCTTAGTAATTACTTGAGTCTCCATTTAATGAAACCATTGACCCTTTGTCAATAAATAATCACATTAAAGAGGAATTAAATCCATCCCATGCATGGAATGATCACTATAAATAGTTTTTAGTGTTCCAATCCATAAAATTATTCCTTTGAGGAAGGTATTGACCAACATGATGTGAAGACAATGAATGTGAGAAACCTTTTCTATGACTACGATATCTCATTTATTTTCATACCCACGTGGAGATAGCATCATGGTATGATTCTAATCCATGAACTATATCATTAAAGGAGATTACATGTACAATTTATTTTATTTTGGATTTAAATTTATTTTGGGAATTTAAATTTGTTCTATAATGTCAACCCTACTCTAATTATTTTGGCATTACCATTATAATTGTTATTAGGAAGTCTGAATAAATTTATTTATTTCAGTGAGTGTGATAATTTTCTGAGCTGGTTGAATGCTTTTTCCATAATGTGAGATATATGGTTTATCATTACGACATTATAATTAGGATAGTTCATAACCAATGTTTATAAATGGTTTTTTTGGTAGATATACATGTATTATTTGATGTTCATGACCATCAAAAAATGATATTTTAGGAGGGGTTAATATTTCATATAAATTAGTTGTGATACAAACTAATTTATATCACTTAATTAATAGAAATAAATCATTTCATACCTTATTATTTCATGACTCTAAAATCATTAGAGCTAGACAATATTCTACTATCTTCATCCACCATCTTCTAAAAAATGAACCTCATCCCTTTTCCCAAAAAGTTTCCCATATTGTCATCATAAAATTGTAAGGTATTTATTATTTATGTAACAAACCAATATATTTTGAATTTATTTTTTATAATTGTAATTAATCTTTTCATTACTTTTCATTTGACATAACATTAATTTTTTCTTGTATTAAATGAAACATTGATTTTAGATGAAAGATGTCATATTATTAAAATATTATCTCTGTAATAATTATAAACTATTCATTTTAATATAGGGTATGAATAAAATTATCTAAATTGTGAAAATATAGGGATTGAATGTGGATATAAAATGGATTATTCAACGACAAACAAATTTCAAAAAACTATTTTTAAAATAAATGAATTTTAATCTGAGAAACCATTTTTATTCAATAAAACACAACATACCTAAATAAATTAGACAAAAAAAATTAGGTACATTATTTTTTTTGAAATTTGTATTGTATTTATTCTATCGAGTTTCTAAAATTAATTTTTTGTGTTATATAGAAAACATAAAATAATAAATTCATTTTTACACTAAAAAGTTCTATTATTATAAAAGGATGATTCATAACATATTTGAGTTCATATTATGAAACAGATTTTATATAGTTTTACAAAATTTAATTGAAAAAAATTTATTTAATTTTCTAAATTTTAAATTTTAATTTATTTATGGTTTGAATTTTTGTAATTTTCTGAAAAAATATTTTTTTGATAAAAGTAGAAAATTATTTATTTTAATTGAAAACAACCTTTTCATTTTAACTTTTTATAAATTTAAATTATATTTTAAATTGTGTTAAATTAATTTTGGATATAAAATAAATATATTGATTAAATTTTAGTCATATGAATCACTTTTATATTAATTTTTTTAAATCCTTCTTAATTATTGAACATTTTTTCATAGAAAATCAACATTCTCGTCGCATCTACTATATTAATTTTAAATTTGAAGTATCTATTTATGTGAATAGAATTTTGAAAAATTTAATCCATATTCATAATATTGATAATTTATAATATTAAATAAGTTTAACCTAGTATTTTAAGTAATGACTGTTAAAATATTTAAGAATTATTTACCATGATTAAGGTAAAGATTGGTTTATATGGGAGTTAAACTAAGATCATAAGGGCATAATATAGATATAACACATGTCAAATTCTTATATAATACCCTTTTAAATCATATCCTAAAAATATAGAATACAGAGAAATTTAAATAAATATTTTATTTGAATGAATTTATAATTTTTTATTCTTTTATGAAATGTCAAAGTAGTTTCCAGGTTGGTTCCTTTGCCTCCACTTATAAAATTTCACCACCACCATTAATTTAATCACACATATCAGGATATAAAATATCTTAAATCACAAGAAATAATCCCTCCACCATATAAATACATATTATAGTGCTTCAGGTCCTCCAAATAAAACAAACACTAGGATCCTTAATTATAGTTACAAAGGACATGATTCTTAGAAAAGGTAGTTGTCTTCACTAGGATCCTTATTTTTCAATCAAATTTTTCTTCATTCAATTATTTAGAAATGATTCTAATATAATAACATAAGTATATACAGTAAAATGATCCTTTATAATATTTATTTAATAATGTATATCTATCTCTTATTTTATCAACTTTGTTAGGAAATCATCAATCAGGTGTGTGGACAACTACCTCCTCACAAACAATGTCATTCGTTTTATTAATACCACCTATCAAGGATGGGTATGATGATCGATATAAATTATATATATGATTTTTATCACATAATAAAACATATTTATTTATGATATAATATATAATTATTTTAATTTCCATTTAGTTTTTGATATAAAAACGTCCCTCATTTGTAAGGCAGGCTACCACCTCATGAAGGGATATGATTCATTTTTCACTATACAGGGCATAGAAAATTAAAATGATAATGTTAATTAATATATTTGATATAAATGACACAATTATGTTATTAATAAAATATTTATCATACTTAAAATATAATATATCATTTTATTCCTAACATGTTTACTCAATGATAGATGATAATGTCATTTTTTATGTGGGGACTACCACCTTTAGTAATCGATTAAACCAAATATTTTAGACAACGCTTGATGTGGATAAAATGTAAAATTAATTTAAAAGAACCAATATTCAATTTATTATGATATGATAAATATAAAAATATAAAATATTACTTACATAATTTCTAAAAGGATTTGTTAAAAGTGGAAATGTTACTCTGTAAAATGTAAGACATACCATATCAAAGATTGTAACATACATCATTTAAAAAACAAAACTAATAATTGATATTAAATGTATCATTAATTTACTAATATTATAAATGTTTAATTATTATTATTATGGATATTATTTGACCATAATTTAATTATGTGATCTGAAACTAAGAAATCATAACATATATGAAAAAAATGTAGTTATAACCCTAAAATATATATTAATATGGAATATTTGATAAATAGTTATTTAATGGAAATTATTAAACCATATATTCAACAATATATATATAGGTTTATATAATAGTTTCATAATATAAGTAAATTTATTATAAATTAGGTTCGAACATGTATAAAGGAAGTCGATACGTAAGGGAGGAGACTTCTAGTCTCACTTTTATTTGGGGGAGGCATATGAAAATTCACCACTAATTTATTTTTTCTTGTTTATATACTAACCAATTCTAAATTTATGCCATTAATCTTGTCATTTTAATTATATTTAATGATTCATTAGATGTTATTCTTTATTAGGGATAATTATTCAATAGATTACTAAATAAGTATGGAATTTCCACCTCTAATTTTACCTATGTGAGGAACACACCAGATTCAGAACCTATTTCAAAATTGGGGTTTCTATAGTACCCCTAAATATATAAATATATATATATAATTTATTTATTTTTATTTTATATTTATATACATATCCATTTTAATTACTCTTTTTCACATTGTTATGGTTCAGAAATTACCATAAGAGTAAGGTATTTTTGTCTCAATTTTTATTTTTTAGATATATGTTATGTTATAGGACATTCTACTTTTATAATGTGTGTATAAAACCCCATTAAATTGTAATATAATGGTTTTATTTATTTCCATGAATTTCTAAATTTAAATTAGTTTTATACTTTCATGGGGAATATGATGCATAATTTCTAATGTGGAATGGATTTTATATTTAAATCTCTTAGATTATTAGGATTTATATTCATTATCAAAAGAATTTTGAAATATTATGATAAATATATGAAGAAAAAATGTATTTCATTATTCCTTGGTTATTAATAGAAAACAATTTCCATCATTATCTTATCCTTATAAAATAATCATTAAACGATTATATTTTTCATGAAAATCATAATAATTTATCTCTTCAATATAAAAACCATTTTATTAAAAACCTTGTTTTATAAAAATGTTTTATAATATGAATTAACATTATTAAAATGATTTATTTATCATCATTTTAAGCATGATTATAATTTTCAAAATTAATTAAACGAACATTGATGTATTTTTTAAACAATTCATGTTTTACATTTACAAAAAATGCTAAATGATTCATAATTTAAATGTTTATGGAATGAAGGGAATTTACTTCTCTTATGACCATTATCCATATTGGAGATTCTGTTGTATGTATTCTAGGATATTTTGGATGATAAATATACTAAAAATGTTTTTTTTGTTTTAAAACACATTTTCAAAAAGAAAATTATATTTTCTGTAATAAATGTTATAAATAGATTTTAATGCATGCATTATACGTTTTTTAGTATATTTACATTCAAAATGACTTCTATGGAATTTTAATTTTTTTTAATTTTATAAAGATATTTTCAATTAAATCTCATTTACCTTAATAAATTTTTAAATTGTTGTTATATCCATAATTAAAATGTTTTTTTTATTAAAATAAAATGATTATTGTTTATTTTATTAATTTTCAGGATAAAAAATTAGTTTCAAAGAGATTTTATTTTCATGATGTAACGCTCAGATTGAATTTTAAAAATAATTTTCCATCTATGATGAAAATATATGATGTTACCATTTTCCTACTATGGATATGTTCTAAGAATAAAATTCTTATTATTTCATTGAATCATTTATATTTATGATAGAATGATGTTTTGTGATCCTTCTTTTTTGTAGGTTCTAATATGATGAAAATATGAATTGATTGTTAAACATTTCTCTTTTCCACAGGTTATGAAATGAAGAAATGTATATAGAAAATCCTTTCATTTCATGGGTATGATATGATGAATGTTTTATGACCATGTGGATGACATATATATGTTTTTCATTTTGTGATTAGTGGGTCCAATATCATCCATTAGGAATTTGGGAAATATTAATAACTTACAAGTAAATCGATTATGTGTGAACTAGATTACATGTCCACAATTTTTTACATGAACATGTTTACATGTTGATAATTTCATTTGTAATGTTGATTATATGTTTACATTATTATTTTGAGACCTATAATTAATGTATATAATGTTATTTGTTGACATGATTTCCTGTCCAAATGTTTATAAGATGTTCTGATTTCATTCCCCTAACATAATGTGGGATATTGTATCTATTTGTATATGTTTACAATGAAATATTTTGATGTGTATACCAATATTCCTTTTCGTAAGGAAATTTTATTCTTTATTGGATCTTGTTCTCTGGTTTCTTTATTATTCATTTCATACGATCTACCAATCATTATCTCATGAACCAATATTAAGTTATTTGATATCTAGGGTGTGGTTTGAAATGTAATGATCAGGTTTTCTTATACTTATTTTCATGTTATTCTTATGTATCTCCATTTTTTACACATACTGAGCACCTTATCCCATCCTTTAATTTGATTCATTTCCCATTGTTATGATTAATGGTTTTAAGTATGGTATGATTGTGAAGATTTATAATGAGTAATATGTTAATTGAAGATGTTGTAGGTCTCTCATAAAACTTTTTGATTATATACGTAGTATCCAAATACACTAAACTATTTAGTCCTCCTTCTTTTCATATATAATGTAATAAAAATTCATTTAAAAACATTGAATATATTTATTTTAAAATCATAGATACTCAATATTAATATACATTTGTATTATATAATTTTTTTGAATTATCATCACATTATAAAAATATATTCATAAAGACAGTAATAGTTAACTATTTTGGAAACATATAAAACATTATTCTACGATAGTGAAATATATTAATTGTCGTACTTATTGATCATCCCCTTTAATATGATTATGTAAAACCTTCCTTCATAACATATAGAAATGAAACATATGTAATGGGTGATCTACAAAAATTATTATGAGAAAATAAAGGAAATATATAAGAATAAAATGAACATAAGGGTATAATAACAGGAGGATAACATTTTAAGATCAAACCCTTCAAAATATAATCATAGTCATGAAAATATTGTGTAAATATTTGATGTTCATTATGAATGAATAATAATTGAAACAGTAACATAATCCATGAAAACATAACATAATTATGAGAAATAGAATAAATGGAAGACAATAAAGAATAAATAATTCTATATAAATGATAACAACCAAAACATACATAACTTGTAAATCATAGGACAATAACCCATTTACCTACTCTCTTGGTATTCCCTCATATAAACCCTATTCTTCCAAGCATGGGATATCCTACCATATACCCTATTTTTTCAGGCATGAGATACCCTTATGTGTACCATCTTATTTTTTGATTAATAAACCTCAATGATTTGGGCTTTGGATTCCCTCCCATTACACTAATGAAGTCATAAATCATTAATCATTACCCAATTCATTCGAGAGAGATATATGTCTCACCCATAACATAATAAAATATTTCATACATGTTCTTAAACATAATAAAACCTACTACATTTTATGGACCATAAAAAGATATGGGATTCATAAGCATCATACAATAACCCATGAAATGAAATGGGTATCATAATAATTTAATCATATCATTACCTATGTAATCGATATTGGTATCATAATAATTTCATCATAGAATTTCCTGTGAATAGAATTGGGGTTTAATTGAATAAAATTCATAAATGATAGATGGGTGTCATAAAATTCATTACCTCAAAATATAATCTACTAAATAAAGAATATGAATGTAGTTCGTGGATCATATTTTCATTTAATAATAAAATATAATAAATTATTTCATCTTATATATAATGATTCACAATGTAATTTAAAACACTTCTTGTGGGGAAAATATTTTACACATTTAAAATTACTTTTTTAAGACAAAAACCATTTGGAATACCATTTCCATGAAAAAAATATTGAATCATATAAAGGTGTTCAGAAACATTTTCACATCGTTTTTCCATTAAAACATAATAAATATTTTTTAAACCTTTTTCAAACCAATTTTGATTTGAAGTTATTTGAAAACTAATAAAAAATATTAACATAATTGAAATAATTTTCTTCCAATGTAACATGATAAAAACATATAAAGGCAGCTCTCGAAAAAACATAGATGTCTTTTTGAACACGATTAAATTGAAAAAAAACTATGCAATATTAGGGAATAATATTCTTTAAATTTAATCTTTTAAACTTATAATGTATGTATCAATGAAATTATACTTAGGATAGAAGGTAAATACATACATTATTGATATTTCTTTTTTCACAATTTTTTTTAGAAAAGACCCATAACATGAAAGTTAAAAGAATATTACACTTAAAATATATTTTTATAAATGAAAAAATGGTTAAAATATTCCATAAAAAGAATATGATAATATTAAAACATTTTGATAGACATTGTTTTATAAAACATTGTTTTGAAAGAATATCAATTTCCTACCAAAAAGTAAAATAAAGACTAATTTTCATAAATATATTTTCTTAATTATCATAAGTACCAAATAGTGTGTAAAGGTTAAAAATACATTAATATATCATGTAAAAAAGTAGGATTATAAATTTCATGTCCTTTCATTAGATAAGGACCATAATAATTTATCAGTGGATGTAGAATCACAAACAATCTTAATAAGTGATGAGATTTCAGTAATAAACTATTACCACTGTCAGAACATTGAATCGTAACACTGTGGAAACAATATAATTTAAAAAATATAAAAATATCATGATAATAAATAGATTCATTATATAATATCTCTATGGGAATTATATAATTTATTAAAATATATATTTTCACAACATGGCTCGTCTCTCAATGAAGGAAAATTGAGACAAAACTACTATTCAAATTTGGTAAATTTTGAACTACAAAAACCATGAATGAAATATAAAAAATAGAGATTTAAATAAACTTAATTTTAAGTAAGATAATCATATAATACATTCATTGATTGTAGATACAAACAAAATAAATAATTTTTTGGTTAATAATGCATCCATCTCACTGATAGAAATGGTGGGATGTGAAAACCCTTACATTCAGCCATGACATTATTCATACATGTTCAAAACTAATGTATAATAAATATAAATTTATTATTTCTCTATTAATGAACCATTATAATATATATAATTCCATATACTATTTGGATATGAATTTATATTTTTTTCATTCACAAATCCATGTTAATGTTTCATTTCAGGTAATATCCACATTACATTTGGTATACGTTTTGAATTGTTTTCTTGATACTCTTACTTAAGTAATGTTTTTAATATTTAATGAATTTTAAAACTGGTATAAATGTAATTTATTTAAAATATATATTTATTTACAATAATATATATATATATATAATTATATATGAAATGGAATATAGCATTAATTAAGAAGGTATGTCATACATACGAAAGAATGTTATTTTTGTTTGTCACAATGAAGGAAAGAAATAAAATGATATATATATATATATATTATAATTATAATAGAATTATTACGTAATATATATCATAAATATTCTCTAAACCCATCATTAATGCATTCTATGGATGATGTAAATGAATCACATCGCTTTGAGGTGGCAGTAATCCACACTTCTCCAAACAAAATTAATTTACATAAATAAAAAGAAAAATAATAGGGTTTATATTATATAATAATTATAGAATCATAAATATTTAATAAATATAATCATTGAAATATAAAAACATTTTCTCCATTATAAATCATACCCATGAGATGTGGTAATAGAAAAACCAACACTAATACTTCGTGAGGATGTTTTTCACAATACACAATAACAATAATTTTATTACCAATTACATGGTAGTGATTATAAGTGTAGTTAAAAAAATAGAAGAAAAAAATATTATTCTATTTATTATAATGTTTTTATTATACTATCATTTCCTAAACAAAATTTGGGTTATAGAGAAATAAAATAAATGAAAGGGTCTTATGGAAGGTTGTTACCTCTTTCATTGCGTTACTCGGTTTTCTTTTCGCAAAAGGAATTCTATTATTGGATTTTATTATAAAGGTAGGAATATTGGATTAATGGAGGGATATTTGGATGTGAATTGGGATGATTTGTATCATACCCATGTGTTTTTTGGGTTTTAAAGATATAGAATAGGTGGTGGCCATATAAAATATATCAAGAGGGTATGATTATAATTTCTTGAAAATATGTGTGGTGTACTCACCTTATTAAATATAAAATGTCATTAAAACCCAAAAAAACTCAACAATATATTGTTTATTGATAAAATATGGCAATAAAATATTTTTTGGATAAGCGTTTATATAATTTTCACTCTTATGTTTATGGTTTTTCCCTTGTTAAACAAAATATTTCTTTAATCATTATAAACAGTTTTAACCAACTTCACTAATGTTTTTGAAAAAAATTAATTTGATATTATAAAACTATATTTTTTATATTTATTACAACTTTTCATGGAAATATTATAACAATATTATTTAAATAATTATAATAATAAAATATTTTTTTTCTTAGTAAATCCTTGTTTTGTGTATTGAATGCAAAGTCAGTGTTCCATGTTGTGCAATATTAACATGGTGTTATATATATATATATCTCTCTCAATCAAAACATAGTTCATTAATTATATAAATATATTAATTTTATTTTTAAATGAAAAATATAAACATTACTAAATTAATTATAAAAAAGTCACAAATTTTGTGGTGTAACATTGTACCACCTTAAAATGAATTATTTTCCCCTAAGTTAATACAGATTACTAAAGGATTAAAATTTGAATGTTTATCCCATAGATATAACAATCATAAAATGAATACATTTTTTTTAAAAAAAATAGAATGTTTGAAACATGATAGTTACAAAATGTAGATTGTAACTAGGTTTTTACATTGTAGAACATTTATGGAAAGTAAAATCCTTGATTTGAAGGAAACGATTAAATATTTTTATGTATTCATTGAGGTAATCAGTCGCAAACAATTGAATGATCAATTTAATGTTTAATAAATTAGTTTCATAATTCTATGATGATTTAAATAGTCATCAGATCACAAAAATTATGGTATTAGGAAAACATTTTGTTTGTCATTCCCCTAATGTTGATTAATTCTATTATTAACCAAGAATAATAAAAAATATATATACTTGATTTATTTATATAAACCCATATTATTTTTTGGTTATGCGTTGATCAATTTCTATTTCATCCATTACATCAGGAACTTAAAGTCTAATAACTAACATTGATAGCTGAAGCACTAAAATAAATTTATAACTCATCTAAATGCCCAAAAAATAGAAGGTTTATTGACGAAATAGGGAAATAAAAGGGGTTTTGGACAAGTGGATAAGTCATTTTTCACCCATATGTTTAATCTTTGTCCCTTGTTTTGCTTAATATTTTATAAATCATTGTAAATAATTTTATCTGATTTACCTAATAATTTGATTCAAAAATTAATTTGATATTATAAAACTATATATATTATATATTTTATATATTTTAATGGAAATGTTATAACTTTCCCATTTAAATAATTATAATAATAAAATTTAGTTTTGTAGTAATTCATTGATTAGTGTAACACAAGCCAGGATAGTGATGCATGTCATGCACGATTAACATGGCCTTATG
Source organism: Viscum album (assembly GCA_963277665.1). Lineage (NCBI taxonomy): Eukaryota > Viridiplantae > Streptophyta > Magnoliopsida > Santalales > Viscaceae > Viscum > Viscum album. The sequence goes on from OY728148.1 coordinate 2,105,946,151, forward strand.
TATATATCAATGAAATCATACTTCGCTAATATAAAATATATATATTAATTTTATTGTGACTTGATAAATATAATAATTATTCTATTAATTCAAAAATAAATCACAAATGGTTAGGTGTTAAATTCTACCACCATTAAATTATTTTTTTCTTCAAAAAACATATGGATTACTAATGGATTAATAGTTTAATGTTTATTATATATATATCAAAATAATTAAATTAATACTAATAGATTATTTATGAAAAGGAATGTAAGAAACATGATAATTACAAAATGCACCTCGTAACTAGGTTTCCACATGGAAGAACATTGATGGATTGTGAAAACATAGATTTGGATGAAATCACTAAATATTTATATGTTGTGATTGAGTTCATCAGTCACAAAAATGTGAGTGATAAATGTAATGTTTATGGAATATGTGTCATAAATCTATAATGATTTAAATGGTCATTTGAATACACAAATTATTGTATTAAGAAAACATTTTGTTGATAATTTTCTAAATGTTGATTAGTTATTTTATTAACAAATTATATTACAAATTTTACATACTTGATTTATTTATATAAACCAATTTTCATCGTTTGGTGTGCTTCGATAAATTTATATTTCATACATTACATGAAAATATGGATATCTAAAAATTGACATTGATACCTGAAGAAATAAAATAATCATTTAACCGATATTATGTCCCATGAAAGATTTATATGTCCTACTATTTATGTAAAACTATTTTCCAAAGTCTATATAGGTAATAATATAATCTCTATAAAAGTAACACAACTGATTCATCATTAATATTTAGTAAACAACATATTTAAATATATAATATATTTACACTTTAAATAGGTAATCTTGTAGGCCAGTGGTAGGTATGTAAACCTTATTGTCCATATGTCAGGGGTTAAGGACCTATGTCCCTGATGATATTGATGAGTTATCACCTAGAATATATATTGGTCTTTTATAATACGACATGGATTTATTTTTGAAAATAAATATAATCAACAACCTTGAAATATGTCTACTAAAAAAACATTCGATATATGGTTTTCAATTCAAACTCATTACAAAAATAAATTATCTAATGTTTAACTTAATCATTACACATATTGTTAACCTTATAAATCTTCTTAAAAATTAAAATAATAAAAATTAATTAGAAATTCATCAAATAAGATTCTCATTGATCCCTCATATTTTAATAATTAACACTTTTTATCTCATTACAAACATGTGAATACCCTCATCATATTCTCTTTTGAAACATGGTAATAAACTATATTACTATAAATCCTTTTTGAGAACACGTGTAATTCAATATTCCAAATATTAGAAGATATATTCTTAAAATCCAATGAGTTATAAAAATATCCATGATTATATAGAGTAATTTTTCATGAAATAGAGTATTAGTTTTTATTTCATAAATACTAACCATTTTACATATCCCTATCATGACAATTTTATCCATATTAAACATCATTTTTTTCATCCATAATATCATGTTAAGGGTTTCATTTTGTTAATGTATCCAATCCATCTAATAAATTCTTATGTTCATTGGTATGATTTACAAAATACTTGAAAATTTAAAATCATATACAATAAGTCCGTATATACTTTATAATTCATATAACATAATCTATCAATTTCGATACATATACACTTCAGTCATATGACATTATTCATAATCCACCACTTAGTATTCATCATGTTATTCCTTAATACAACTTCTATAGAATATGATATATGAATCCTTTTCTTTTGGTTCATCATCCTTAATCTAACAATACTTCTGGACTTCAATGCAAACAATAGTAGATTAATATTCTATACTAATGACATGTTGTATGTGACCTCCTTACCTTCAAAAGTCTATCCTATATTCATACCACCTTATTTATTGTTTTAATAAGGTTTCCACTAAGTACATTTTTTATAATTCCCACACATTACACATCTAAAACATTCACTTCTAACCCTATTCATTCTTGTAATATCTATTGAATATGACCGTAAATCATATGGTGAAAATCACTTATCATAGTAGGAATCCTCATAATGATGAAAAAATAGTTATATGAGGTATATTTAATGAAAAATACTTATTCAATACATTACAACATAGTTTTATAGTTGGAAATTCATTTTCATCTTTTATTAAAATTCTTCATTATTGGTTTAAAAGAGTTTATGAATTCTAAAATCATATTGTCCCAAAGTGTCAAACCAGTTGTGAAAAAAGACCCATTTTCTTAAACTAGGTTAAACTTGATTAAGGACCGATGCACCTTAATAGATTTCATCCTCCTAGGACCATGTATTATAGAACCACATCCACATGTAGTATATATATAAATACTTATAGCTATGAAACCACTTGTTGGATCATTCACTGATATTCCAAGAAATTTTCTTGAACAATAACTAATCCATTGACTTACCCTTAGAGAAACCCATAGACATATCCTTATAAATACACCTATATATATCTCTAAATATTTATAATAATATTTTATAAATGATGAAATAACATTTCTTTTGATACAAACTATAATGTCCCAGGAATAACTTATATGTATATTCCATAAAGTTTTTATGAACCTTCACCTAATTACAAAAATACATGCCCATGTAATGTAATATTTTTTTGTCATTGGATACAAGTAAAACATTATTCTAGTATAGTGAATTATCATCATCATATTATATATTGAACATACCCTTTAATACTCGACCGTGAAAGAATTCTTTAAAACCTAGTGGAAGGAAAAAAAGGAAATGGGTGGGTTAGACAAAACAGTAAAGGAAAATTTAAGGAAAAACATTGGCCTAACATTAACATAATTGTATGATAACATGATACTAACAGTTAATGTTCATAACCTTTATAGAAAATCATTATCATGATAAATTTCATTGGTATTATATAATCAAATGAAATAAATTATAAGGGAAAAAAGAGAATAATTCATCAAACAATAACATAATAATAAAACATAGAATTTGTGGAATAACGAAAATTATAGAAAATTAGATACCATGGATACCTAAAAAGATGTCATTAATATGTTAGTTTTTAGATAATAACATTTTTACCTATTTCAGGATTGTGATTCCATTTCGTGTACTCTATTATTTCAATCATAAGATTCCCTCCTATGTACCATCTTTTTTTGGGCTAGGGATTCCTTCCAATGTACCATCCTGTTTTGGGATTGGGATTCTCTCCCATGTACCAAATTTTTTAATCATTGGATGTCGTGTCGTGTACCCTCTTATTTTCATGATTTGGATTGCCTCATGTATACACCCTTATGTAGGTCTTAAGAATCCCTCTTGTTCTGTTCTTTGGATTCCCCCAAGGGTACCCTCTTGATCTTTTAAAATATTTCTCATTACGTAATGCATTGGAAGGAGATACAGGTCCCAACCATAAAATAATAAAATCATTCATAAATTTACTATAATAAAATAAACCATAAATCATATCTTGATTGATAAAAATAAATGTGTTTCATGAAAGCCTTATCATAACCCATTATACGAAATGTGTATCCTAAAATTTTAATCATATCGTTACCTATAGATAAAATTTCTCTCATAATAATTTCATTGAAGCAGATCCTATGAAATGGGGAAGGTTTCATGAGCATACAACATGTGGAATAGAAACATGTGTCATAAACATTATTACATCAAAACAAAAACCATTAAATAAATAATATGAATAGTTTTCTTAGATCATATCTCCAGTAAATCATAAACTATAAACAATTATGGTATGATAAATTGTTAATTTTTTTGAAAGATCGCATAAAGCATTTCATATGGGAAATAAGCTTTCTTTTTAAATATTTTTAATAAAACTATTTAAAAATCCTTTTAATATAAGATATGCATGAAAATATCCCTTAAAACATTTAAATTCTGAAATAATTTTTTTTACATTGAAAATATCATTTTCAAAATATTTTACTTGAAAATTACCTTGAATCTTATAATGACATTTCAACGCAATTTAAAAACCAATTTCCTTGAAAAAATATAAAATTATTTTGACAACAAATAGAAATCCTTTTTATTGAAAATTATGTAATAAATTATAATTAAATCCAAAAAATTATTGAAATTATTTTATTTGAAAATATCCTTCCCATGAAATATAAATGACTCTTTGAAAAACCCATAAATAACTTTTTGAAGCTAAATCTTTTTAATAACCATATTCATTAAAAATAACATTAAATTCAAAAAACCTAGATAATTTGAAATTTTTTTGTTAGAAATAAAATTGTAAAATTATAATGTAATATTTAAGGATATTAAAATCATGATAGCAAGTAATTCTAAAAATGTCGAACATTATTTTATTACTTTAAATTTTTACAAATGATACTTGACCAAAAAATTACAACAATATTAAATTTTAAAAAATATTTGTAAAACGTGGTAAAAATGTTATATAAAAAATATATGATTATTGTAAAATATTTTTTTATATTTTTTTAAAAAGTGTTTTTTAATGAAAATTTATTTTCTACTAAAATGAGAACTTATTTTATATTTTTATAAAAAAATTATTAATTATATTAATTTCTAAAGAACTGAAATTTTTTAATAATAAATGAATATATAATGTAAATCTAGAGTATAATAAAATATATTAGTTTTATTGAGTTATGGATCATAAAATTTCATCAATATAATAATAATGATAAACAATCATGATAAATGAATTAATTATAACAATAAATTGTTTCCACTATGTTAACATTGAATCAAAATATAATAAAACTAATAAAATTTAATTATGCTCTTAATATCATTAAATGGAGCATCTTCATGACATAACATGTCAAACGGTAGTATATATACCTTAGAAAAAAATATAGGTGCATAACATGGCATGTGTCTCAATGAAGTCAAATTTATACAAAATTACTTTACAAATTTGGGTACTTTTAAACCATATACCCAATGTAAGAGTGATCATAAAATGGATATGTAAATACACAAAAATTTTAGTTTGATAATCAATGAAAAAATTAATGGGATATATATACACCACATAAATGAAGTGTGTTGTGAATAAGGCATATATCTACTGGTTATAAAAATTGAGATGAGAAAACACTTACCTTAATTACTGACTCTCATAATACACATTAAAACATCATGTATAATAAATAAATGTTCATTATAAACATATGTAAGAATAATATTATTATATCTAATACCTTATAATTTTTTTATGGTTATATATTTCTATTTTACCAACAACATGATTTTAATGTTATATTTCTAGTAATATATGCATTATTTTTAATATTAGTTTTGAATTTTTATTTCAGATACTCTTACATTAACAATGATTTATTTTTTAAAATAATTAAAAACATGTTATAAATATAATATATATTCATTATATATGTATTTATTGAAATTTATATCAGATATAAGTATGGAATGAAATACATCATTCATGGAGACACTAGGTCATACATATAGATAAACATTCATTCTGATTTATTACATTGTTGAAAAAACAAATTAAATGACCTATATTTATATATTTATGTTATAATTGATATATTGTTATTATTTCATGTATATCATATACATTCACTAAATCATTCCTTAATACATACCATGTAAGGTGTTAAGGAATCACACCTCTGTGAGAAGCTGAGATTCCATACTTCCCCAAATTAAAATAGCATACCTACAAACAAAATGAAATCATAATGGTATGTGTTATATAATAATTAAAGATTCATGAATAAATAAAATATATAATATATTACATAAAAATATACATTTTCCATCATATTTATATTCCATGAAAGGTGGTAAAATAAAAACAAACAACATCGTTTCGTGAGGTGGTTGTTCTCCATACACAATAATGGTAAATAATTACTCATTAGATACATGTGTTTTAAAGTTAATATCTAAAACTTATAATAACAACATCTCAATATATTTAGGATAATTGTGTTATTATATATATATATAATAAGAATAATTTAGGTCATGGAGAATCAAAATAAATTAATTGATCTTGAGGAAAGAATTTACATATTTGTTTGGGTGACTCCTTTTTCAAAGTAGAAAATAAATTCCTTGTTCTAGTTTCATTCAAAAGAGATTATTCAAGGTGGAAGGGATGTATTTTGTATGTAAATGGGATAAATCTTGAAAACCACCATGTGGTTTGAGTGGTGTGATAATGGGGGAGAGGTGGTGGCCCTTTGTAAGGTAGGGTGTAGAGATATGGTTTATCCCTTAAAAGACTTTGAAATATTTATAAATATATTTACATAGATAGGTTCTAAGATGACATGTGATTCTGAGACCAAGTGTCACTGCAATTCATTTTATAACAATATTACCAAAAGGTCTGAGAGACAGACACATAGCCTGCTCCCAAAAAATTAATACATTAAAATGTAAAATCATAGGAAAAAAAATTCAGAAATGGGGACCCTTACAAATCCTTGTGTGAAAAACACCAATACTATCACTATAAACCATACTAGTGCAAAAAATTAGCATAAAAAAGGCCAACTGAAACTGAACTCCAAAATATCCCTTTTGGGAGGAATGTCCGTAACCTGACTTGCTTCCCTGTAGACATGAGAAACATCAAGGAATATTGACTCAGCAAGACTATGACAAGGAATCCATGTAGATAACACCCTCCATGGAACATTCCATGAATGATATTTCAAAACATTCACAGAAACAGATGATTCCAACTCTATCCATACCATTCTCCAACAATAACAGACTCTATACATGATCTCCTTTATCATGTCCCACAACTCCACTTCAATCTCATCACCAATCCCAATTGTTGTGGAAGAAACATCCCTTAACGAAGCCCTGATGGGTTCTTAAGACTCCACCACTCCCAACAGGGCCTAGTGCACCGGAGGCCTCCCAATCCACATTCACCTTCAGCCCATCATAGATTGGTGGGATCCACTGAATGCACATTATCACTCTGGGATTTCATTCCAATCCACTAACACCAAGATTCCTCCAATTAACAAAGTTAGAAACATCATTATTCATTATGCCAGTTTGAGTCACCAAATCAATTTTAATGCTACAATGAATAGCCAGAACACCCTCACGAAACGAGGGATTTCATTTTTGGAGATGATTTCATTCTGAACCTTCCATATATATGAATAAATATAAAAAGTGGTAGCAATAAGTAATGAATTCGCTTTCTTGCTGCATTCTTCCTGAAAGGCCAATGTAAGCAGTGATTCTATAAAACCGAAACAAATGCAACATTGAAATGTATTTTTCACATAATTCCATAACCGAATCGCAAAGGCGCAATGTACGAACAAATGCAAGAGAGAATATTCATCATTAAGACAATGATGACATATCGAGGCAAGGCTCTACCCCATACAATAAAGGGAACACTGGATTAGAAGGTGATGCTTCTAGATTCCCCATATAAGCATAGCATCGTTAGGGAATATTAAGGGCAGGGGACCATCTTCCACCCATGGACGTTTTCGAGGTGATGCACCATATTGAAAATTGTAATACTCTTGGCTTGAAAAAGACCCATTAAGAGAAGGATTCCAAATCAGAACATCATTATCAACATATTCATAATTAGTGATCTCCATATGAAGGTTACTAGGATGGAATGCAGAAACATCCATGTTCCCCTGTATGTCAATAATAGGATGATTTCTCTAAGGACTGGGATATTAATAGATTCTTTAATTAGATTGGACATCCGAGGATTTCTCAAACAATTCAGATGAGAATCATCACATAAAAACCATATAGAGTGTGTCATGATGTTAGAATAGGTTTTCAATATCGAAGGCCAAAAAGAGGATTGTATGTACATGCATTGACCATTATGCAAGATGTCTACAGTCTTTATTACATGAAATTCCATGTAAAAGATAGGCTTAGAGAATATCCTCCATGTAAAATTTTGAAGAAGTTAATCATTAAATATTCTATTATCTTTATCTCCCATTCCACCCATATCCACCATCTTTATAAAATCATTCCATGCAACATTGAGAAGCTTCTTCTGATGAGTTGAATCAGTCCAAATGAAATTATGTATAATTTGACTCGATTCCTAAAATAAATCATATCTTCGGTTCATGGTTATAAAATTAGAAGGTCTAATTATTAAACGACTGGTCAAATTAGAAATCGGAAATTATGGTTGTGTCTGAAACGTAGTTTTTATCCAATGCACGACAAAATATTAGTTTGTGTGGGACGTCTAGATCCCATGCTAATTAGTAATATGGTATTTAAAGGAATTAATTGTTACAATAAATAATTAAATCACATTGACCAACAATATAATTATATAAATTCATATTCATGATTAATCTAATAAGGTTGGACCCAAGACAGTGATATCATCAATGAGAGTTTTCTCTACCTCCTCTGTTAGTGATCGATGAAAAACATCTTGATCAAGAGGAATCCAATAATGATGAACACATCAACATATTCCAAATATTTTGGAGTTGTTTTAATAAACAAAGTTTAATAAAAAATAGTAGTGGGGCTCATAATTATGTGTTTACATCCTATATAATATATGTTTCACTAGATCATATGTTTTTCTATTATTTTCTCCATTGTTGTAAACCATTTCACTAATCTAAGTATTGAAACATTATTTTTCTGGTTTATGTTCTTATATTAATTTCTCATTATTAAGAAATTATCCAAAAACTCATGAAAAATGATTGTAAAACCATTTTTATTGTTTCTTTTTAACATGTTCTTCACATTCCCCAATGATGGAACCCCTTAGTTCCAGGTTCGATAGTTTTTGGGCTACCTGAGCTCAATCGGGTGACCATATTTTTTTCATATTGATTCCCTACGATTGATATCATGATTAGATCATATATCAATAATTGTATCAATTAATGGATGATAAATATGATAATTTTACCGTTAATTAATAATTCTTGAATTAATGGGTGCGTGGGCCACAAAACCCAAATCCACAACCATCCGATGATCGATTTCTGACAAATGGTGGTTTGGAAACGTGATTCATAGCTAGATCTCATATTTTTTAATAGAACTAATAGAAAATCCATTATGGTTGAGTCTAATTCAATGAAAAAATGAATATTAGTTAAAATAAGGAGATTTTAGAAATATCCCAACTACACACCTTATTTAATGATGAACTCACGGTGTGTAGCCTCTATCAACGACACTGATAGGGTTTGGTAAAAGATATGGATCATTTAACGTGTAGAGTATCCTCACATTCCATGTATCCCCCTCATAGTTTTACATTCCAATTGATGGGTCACGTGTATGGGGACTCTATGCAACATAAAATGGACACGGGTTGGCCACATAGAAGACATTCCATGTGGACGAACACATAGATTAACAATGTACATGGACAAATTCTCTGAGTTCACAGACACTACCATAAGACATGACCCTATAAATAGATATGTTGGACATGTAATGTCACACACATAAATGAAATATACCACTATAATGATGAGACCTAGGTACCGACCAGAGATAGGACCATGAATGAAAGAGGGACTAGATACAGTGTGGGTTCCCTCAAAAAGTGTGTACTACATGAACTCTCCTGATCAATATTGGAATGTTTCTACCTCTATTGTTTGAAATCATATTTTATCTCGAAAATTCTTATCATCAGTATTTCTATGTTTAGAACATGATTAGGCCATTGGTTTTGGATTTCCGGATATGGCATTAAGTGATTCAAGAATTACTCTAGGATAATCGGTGCTTGACGGAAATAGGGACCATACATAATCACCATATAAATAATGGGAGTAACCCTCGTGGAGGAATGGGAAGTTGATATAGTATCTTACATACCAATTAGAAGGACTGAGTAATGTCAATCCCCAATGATATTTCAATGTTACATTCTAGTAGGACTGGGAAATTGAATTCCTCTACATTTGGTATTTCCCACCTATCGAGCTCGGTAGTGGTGTTCCAAGATGACAGATATGAGGATACCCACCAGTAGGGCAGGCATGTGTTGTTCCCTAGTGAATTTCCTAGGATACCCTCCAACAGTAATAGGTCGTGTTGTTCCTTGGTGAGTATCAAAGTAGGACCCTCCTATCGTACCAGGGTATGAAATCTTTACATTTGAACTTTTTGGCCCCTCAACTATATGACAAAGTGATAAGAAAATGTTTGATATAGCTTTGGACTCACGCAGAAGAGGGATTCTTTCCCTATTGGAAGAAATCCTTATTATGTGACCTAAAACCATATGACTAAGGCAGTTAAAATAAATGTGGGTTGTATCATTGTTCAGTGATTTACTCCCTTAAACTTATGTGTTTATGGAGGAAACATGAGATGTTGGGCATCATTTATGGACTTCTTTTGGAATTGTTGGATAATCATCTTCCTGGAATGATATGTGAGATATAGATACACATACTCTATAATTTTGTAATATCTTATTTATAATATATATTTATATTTATTGAACTTCAATACCCACTCTTTTTGTATAGTTACTATCGTTAATTGAGAGGCAAAGGTGCGCATGGGTTATGTCCCTTTCTCTCCATGATTAGATTATAATATTTGGATGATCTAACTCTCCTACTATAGGTATAAAATACTCAATTTTATGTAAATAATCCCACCGTGTTGAGGTCAATGTGTTTTAATGAGTTAAATTTCACTCTGTTGTTGGTTTGAGATGTACTCTCTTACTATACCTTTTTGAATCAACTAATTTTCTATTATGTTCTATCTTTTAATACTCCCCATTCAACATTTTTTGGGAATTCGTATGTGTGTATATATACTCAATGCTTTATAGGATTTTCCCAACAGATTTCTTTTCATTTTCTCAGAGCATATAGGTCTATCTGGAATTCAAGGTAGCTTAGGGATACAAGGTGCTCGAACAACATATTGTGGTTTTGGGTTGGGTTCTTGGAGAATTCATCTTTCTACTGTGTTTATTTTCTATTTTTCATTCATTTTGGGAAAAATTTGTAATTAGACATGTAACATCCCCCATTTGGTTTCCTTATTATCTTTTGTATATTGTATTGTCTAAGGGTTAATGCATTCTTAATTTATATTATTATAGTGTTCATTAATTTCCATTTATCCAACTATTGTTTTCAATAATTTTTTGTGAGTTTTATTGCATTAACATGGTAAAAGGTCTCCCAAAGTTAGTTATTACATTAGCATTGTCACCATCATGTGACCTATGGTGGAGAGAAAGGGTTAGTTGCATATCAATCCCTGGTTGGGTCCAGTCATGATATATTGGCACCAGAGTTGGTTTGATCCATGAAATATAGTTTGTGTTTTCCTAAAAAGTATGTGGTTGGATTTAAAAAAACTATTTCTATTTGTCTCAATTGCGGATCATAGGCCATGGAGTCTAGTTATGGCGCAATGACCAAAAACTCCATTCACTAAGACCTTGAGTACCTTCTTTTTGACTTGACACACTGAGAAATTTATTGCCAAAAAAATGTTACATGAATTTTATGGGGTTGAGTCATTGACAATCCTTATTAGGTCATCTCCCAATTTTTTGAAATATATGTATTTACATATCTAAACACATACCTCCATGATACCTTTTAGGATGTATCTATGATGAATGCCATTTAGGACATCAACTCCGGTTCCAGGTGATAACCCTTTGAGTGTTAAGGCACCATTTCAAGGACTATTTTGAAATCCATTTCCTCCATGTGGGGAGGTTGAAGAACATGTACCTTTGGGTAGTATATCATCCTAGTAGAGATGGATGTGGATGTGTGAATGTTTAATTCACTCTATATGTTCTATTTTCAAAGACCACAGATCTTCAATGGTGATCTAGATTCTCAAAAAGTGGAGGATTTCATAGAGTCGATAGTCAATATCTTTAGGATTATCACAATGAAAATTAATAAGAAGGTGGAATTGGAATGTATCCTTTTCAATATAGATTCTAGGTATGGTTGGAGCATGGTTACCCAAATTTATGATGAGTTGAAACTCTCATGATATGACTTACAATATCTATTATGTGAGGAGTACTTCCCTTAATTATTATATTCAATTCTTATCCAAGAGTGTACGGAGCTTCATTAGGAATGAAATATAGTGTTTGCATATGTGGATAGGTTTATAGAGCTTACATGTTAATATCACGACATTATCCATTATGGATACCTCAGAAAATGAAATATTGAGAAGGAAATCCATAGAGTTCTTAGCTAGAGTAGTTCCCCTGTGCATCCCCACTAATGTCAGGGATTTGGAATGGGAACCATTGATATAATATTTTATATCTTTGGGTATCTAGGTAGTTGGAGATAGTAGTGGATACAATAGAGATTTGTCATCTACATAATTAGGCAGGCACCATAGATCTCGAAACAGGAGACCCATCTAGGAGAATTCTTTGATACAGGGTCATGAGGGGCCATGACATTGTAGGGATCCATATAAACCCCAAGAGAGAAATTTCATTACGTGTTACAGGTGAGGTAACATATAATGGGACTACCCGTCCACACATGCTATGTTGCCTCATTATATAGCTGATAAACCTTCATAGAAGAGTTAAAACTATGACCTGGGATCTCCAAGGTGGGAAATTCTTGTCCCAAGGGAGGAAGATATAGAAGAGAAGTGGTAGGATGTACAGGTGGTGGGCAATTCTGAGATCCATTCACCATCACCAACAGGTGGATCACAATTGGCTCAGGGTGCTGGCTGATGGGGCCGCCAGAAACTGCAATCATCAAACATCTATTATCGTGGATTGCATAAAATGATTCAAGGTACTATTACGGTTTATTCAAATATCTCTTCTTATTATTATTAATGTAATGTAGACATTATATTATCTTGATACTCTTGGTATTGTAGTTGGATATCCAAGTGGACATGCTAGCATAGAGGATTTGTCTTAAGGTTCCCACATGTAATGATTCTTCTTTATCATTCATCATCTGAGAGTGTATGTTATTTCTTGGAGAGGATATGTTCATGTAGGACCCTTTTGTCATCATGATTGAAATATATGATGTCAACATGGTCATGGATTTTCATTCCATTTTTCCATTCCATATTGATTTTTACTATAGAGTTGTCTTATAACTACGTGATGATGGAATGATGGTATCCATTTCATGTATGAAATTCATCATAGCTAGACTAGTAGATTTTGTGAGTAGGAAGTTATAGCCTATTACTAATCAATTAATGAGTGTCACCCTTTGAGAAATAGAGTCTTCACGAATTCTAGTTCCTTCAGTTGTAGAAGACTATATGGACATCCACTCCATGGATGACCATGGACTACCTATGATGAGAGAGATGGTGTTTTAAATAGATTTGAAACATACAACATCCCTAATATCTTATGTAGTGCATAATTTGGAACATACTAAGCTATAGGATCTATAGTTACAGTTGGAGGTCTTTTTAAGAACGGTTTTATCAGACCTATTGTCTCCCCCTTAGGCAGCTCCGGTTTTGTTCATAAAAAAGGAAGACGATATATAATGACATTCTATGGATTTTGGCCACCTAAACTAAGAGACATCAATGAGAAAGAAGCTATTGAAATGGATTTATGACCTCTTTCATAATTTTTAGGTGCAATATGGTAATGAATGATCGAGCTCAGGTCCCAATACCACCAGTTATGTGTTCTCAATACAGATATTATAATGATGGCATTCTGATGTCATTCTGGTCACAATGAGTTCCTAGTGATACCCTTTTGTGTGAAAAATTCTCCCACTATATTTCTGGATTGGATTAACCGTGTTTTCTCGACATAAATTCAATAATTTTTTATTGTCCTATTCATTGAGATACATTCCTACTCTATAATTGTTGTGGATCAGGAAGAGTTATTGAGGATAGTTCTTGATTAACTTTTAGAACATCAGATTTACAAAAAGCAATCAAAGTTAATGATATAGATACATGAGGTTCACATTCATGGGAATATTATTTTTGACCAAGGTGTATCCATGGAACCAAAAAATATGTACATAGTTTTCCTTATGATCCACCTATGAATCTGTCAATGGTGTGGATTTTTATTTTCTTGGTGGGGTACAAAAAAATGATTTTTTGAGGACCTCTCTAGATTTTCATTCACATTGACCACCTCAATGAAGAACCAATATTAATTTACCTAGACATAGAAGTACTAGAGAGACATTTATGTTTTGTGGTATAGGATGATGTGTACTCTACTATTAAGAATACCAGAGGAAGTCATTGAGTTTTTAGTGTATTTTGATGGCTCATGAGCTGGGATCTATTTGATTTTGATGAAACGATAGTCTGTCATCACATATGGGTCATGGTAGTTGAGAACACATGAGAATATTTATGTTACATATGAAATAGATCTACCAGTGATGGTCTTCTCCCTATGGATGTGGGGACACTACCTCATGGGAGAACATTTTTTATTTTACTTATACCATGAGAGTCTTAGGTAAGTCTTTACTCAATGAAACATGGACCTGATGCAGCATTGCTATTTGGAGTTCTTAAAAGACTATGACAAAGATATATTCTATATTCCATGAATGGTATATTAGGTAGCATATTTACATAGCATGAAATCCCATGATTTTATAGTATGTGAATCTTTGGAGTAGTTAGCTTCCTTGCAGCTGACCCTAGTGGAATAGGAGGGTACATCTTTTCTATAGTTGATGATGTCGAATCCTTAAATACACAAATGTTTGAGAGAGTTCAACTAGGAGATATTAAATATGAGGACATTCATGATCAGATATACATGAGTGACATGACATATGGATATCGAGAAGGAGATAATAACAACATCTTCTTCTAGGGGTGAACAACCTCTCTATTTCCTATGTGGGAGTAAGTGATACGGCAGTTTCACAATTAATACTTAGTTGTACATCCTATTGTGGGTAATATGTATAGAGACATTTAGTATTAGTTTTTTTTGGTCCAATATGAAAAAGGATTTTATGAGTTCATCTCCTAGCACCTCAGCTATTAATATGTGATAACTGAGCACCATGTTCCTGTCGGTTTGTTGTATCCTCTCAAAATCTCTGAGTAGAAATCAGATGATATATTCACGGATTTATTAACGGGAATCCACACAGAGTGAAGGGATATTCCACCATCTAGGGGATAATTGAAAAACTCATGATGTCAAAACATTTCTTTTACATCAAAGAGCAGTGATAGGTGTAGAATTATGGTAATGTTGTATACACATGAAATCTTCCCCCTTTATAGGGTACCCTTTATGATCTGGATAGTAAAAAAAGTCAGTATTAGGATAACATGATATTTTTATCCTTATAAAACACTCTGATCGTATTACCTATGCATGCTTGAGTTAAACTACATCTAAAAAAGATAATATTTTAGGGAGAAACACATCATATATTTCATTTTAGTATTTTAGATTTATGGAATTCTTATTATTTAAACTTTTATTATGATTTAGTGTCAATTTGTATCATATTATAATTTATAATTATTGAATGTACTATTTTTCACATATTTTTCATATTTTTAAGGACAATGATGTAGGGATAATAATAAAAATCCAGAGGACCAACTCACATCATGACCTCCATTAACATGGATAAATCAAAATAATACATTATGTGGTAGTAATTCAGATTGTAAATATGGTGATTAAAACACCATCGTAAAAATATTTGAAATGTCGTTGATATATGATCATGATTTTAAATTATTTAATATTCTAATTTATTCCCCACATTTCTTTTATTTAGATCTTTTGACTATAACTGTATTTCACCATTTTTTTCTCACATTAATCAACTAAATAAGGAGATATAAACTAGATTGGATTCATACAATTCCATGAATTATAAATTCATTTTTAAATAAATTCTAATGAGAAATATTAGGATTTTATTTTTATACATAATCAGGTGGATTATGATTTGAAAATTAATGATTTCGGTATACATGTTGAGTCGTCTATAATGACATTTTACAAATAATTATAGTACTTGAATTTATAATATTTTATGTAATTTACTTAATAAATAATTTTTCTTGCAATGCATATTTTTCACAATAATTCATATAATTCTAAACAAAATATATAGGACAAAATTTCCCATAAATTCATTACAATATTTCTTCGAAAACTCGATCAGGTTCTATACAAGATCGTTTTGGGAAATATATCAAATATTTAACTCGAAGAAATGAAAATTAATATCATCGGAGAATAATTTATTTAAAAAAATTATAATAAAAAACACCTATAATTAGTATATTAAAATCCTATATAATTCATACATAAAATTCTTATTATAATAACCTTTTAAGAGTGCAATAGTATCAATAAAAACATAAATCAATTCATTTTCCTTGATGTTTAAAATAATAAGTGTTTGGAGGGGCTATCCATAGTAAATGAGGATATTCTTCATTGTATATATTTTCTATTAGTATTCTAGAAATAATTTTGGTGGTTACATGTATCATTCATTCTATTTTATTATTCAACTCTATTTCTTATTATAACATAAGAAGTGGGTTGGGTGTTGAGAAGATAAAAAGTCACCATTTTTAAAAATATTATATTTTTATATTATGTGGTTTCATGGTGGATATGATATTTATATTAAAAATATAGTTTAAAAAATTGAAATATGGTGTGATTCATTCATTATTCATATTTTAATCATGATCCAATATTTAGGATTTTTTGAGGGGTGAGAGACATGACATCCAAAAAAGGGGAATTTTCATAGATATTATCATTTTTAAATCATGAATTATGATTTAGAGTCAGAATTATTTTTTATAATTATTTATTTTCAAACCATTACCCATATAACATGAAGCCCTTTTGATATTTGAACTTTAAAACACAACCCTCATGATCAATTTTTCATTATTTATTTGGTGGTGATGTAATGTATCATTAATGACTATTTAATGTGATAGGTTTTTAAGGTATATGAATAGATCAATATTCAACTGTTCATTGAAAATAATAAATAATTCATTTATGGTAAATGGATAATAACATTAATATTAATAATATATTATGAAATTAAAATGGAGGATGAAAGTTTTTTAGATATTTCAAAATGATAATATTAAAATAATTGGTTACTTTTTTCCTCTTCAATTAGACGTATTTTTGAATTTTCTCTTTTAATTATCAAATATTTAATTTCCCAATAGTATTTTTTACAATTTGTTCAGGACAAGATAATATTTGTATATTTTATATATTTTCGTATTTCATCATTGATGAAACATATGAATTCATGTGTGGGGAATCTAAAACATGAATTTCATGAATTTTTTTAATATAGAAATTATTATTTTTATAATTTTATTAATAAATTTATTATCTCGAATTTAATGTATATGTTAATATGTGGTTGGATATAATACATTATAGAAAATTAGAAAAAGAATCCACAAGCCCTATAAATCTTTTAAAATACGGCCTATCATTATAATGAATAGTCATATAATACATATAATGCTCAAAATTGATGAAACGATCTAATATAGAACATCAAATTCCTAAAAAGGTGATCAAAATTGAGAAAGAAGTTTAAGATGTGATCCAAAAATGATGCATGAAGTTAATTTTGAGCATGAAGAGAATAAATCACAAAATGTGGTTGGGGGAGAGGTCGATACATCTACAGTGTGAGAACATACACTAACAGAAATAGATGTTTTCCCAATGCATTCATCCCAAAGGTTTACAAAAACTATTGGGAAAGGGAGGATATACCAACAGTTTAACAAAACCATTGGTATATTCCTATTTATAGGAGACTTTACCAACGGTTCTAGAGAATCCTTGGGAAAATCTTTGCTTGTAGGAGGCTTTACCAATAGTTCTGTAGAACAGTTGGGAAAAGCCTATTTTTTGGGAATTTTACCAATAGTTCTATATAAGCCGTTGGGATAGTCACTCTTTCTTAATGGGTTTTAAAAAATGTTGCTAACTATTTCCCCAATTAGCAGCCCTCCCATTCACGAACACAATTGAATCTGCAGCAGCAGCAGGCAATCCTCAATTGATTTCCCCCATATGAACTGCTAAATCTCCATTAGATCCATCTCAAATCAGGTATTTTCTTCTTTCTACACTTAAAATCATTAATTGTTACCTTATTATTAATGTTATTCATCTAATATTTTTGTTTTCAATTTTGAATTTGATGTGTATCTTATTTTATTTTTTCATTTAACCTAGATTTTAACCATTCCATTGGATCCATTTAATTAATTTAATCTTTAACCCTCCATCGGAGGTGAAATATCATAGATTCATTGTGTTTGGATTCTATTTTTTTCTATGTATGTTTTTTAATACTTTTTCATCATCTTGTATATAACTGTTACTTGTGAATGTATTTATATGTGTTTATTAATTTTTAAGAATGTTTCAATAAATGTTTTCCTTGAAATTACATGTGAAATATTATTTAATCATATTCTCATTTAATTTAACAAGTCATGAATTGGATGACTATACTTTGTACATCATTAATCTTTTTATGAATTATTCAATTCCATGACTTTTTAGATTTATTTTTAATGAATTTTTAAAGAATGAAAAGGTGAAATTGAGAATTTATATCAGTTTTAATTCAAATAATGAAATAAATTGATTTTAAAAAAATCAGTTGAACTATTTTTTGATATCTAACTAGTTACAAATGATTGAATTTGTGAAATGACAATGAACCCTCTGGTAACAAGGGAGGGGGTGAGGGTGGGTGTTCGGGGGGTGAGGGGGATGTTAGGTGGGGTTGGGGTTTTCTGGGGTGGGGGTTGTCAGGGGTGAGGGGGAGGGGATGTCCAAGGGGATGGAGGGGTTGTCTGGGGGGCGCGGGGGGGGGGGGGGGTGGTGTTGCGGGTGGGAGGGGAGGGTCTGTTCAGGGGGTATCTAAGGGCTTGGGGGCTGTCCGGTGTGAGGGGGGTTGTTCGGGGGGCGAGGGGGGATGTCTGGTTGTTGTAGGGGCTTGTACGGGGGGGTTCTGGGGGTTGGGGGGCTGTCCGGGGTGGGGGGGGGGGAGCTGTACGATCGGGGGTGGGGGTTGTCAGGGGTGTTGAGGGGGATGTTCGGGGTGGTGGCTGTCTGGGGGATGGGGGAGCAGTCCGGTTGGGGGTGGTGGGTTGTCTGGGGTGTTGGGGGTTTGTCCGGGGTGGGGGGAATTCCGCGGGGGGGGGGGGGGGGGGGGTGGCTCTCCGGGGGTGGTTGGGCTGTCCGGGTGGTGCAGGGGGCTGTCTTGGTGGTGTAGGGGGTTGTCCAAGGGGTGGGGGGCTTTCCGTGGGTGGGGCTATCCAAGGTGGTGGGGTTGGCCTTATGATGGGGTGGATGTCTGCTAGTTGGGGAGGCTTTCCGGGGTGAGGGAGGGATGTTTGAGGGGAGGGGAGGGCTGTTCGGGGGGTAGAGGGGATGTCTGGGGGTTGGGGGCTGTCCGGGTTGAGGGGGGAGGGGTTGTCCGGGGCATGGTCGGGCTGTCTGGGTGGTGCGAGAGTCTTTTTGGTTGTTGCGGGGGGCTGTCAGGGTGTGTGAGGATATACGGGAGTGGGGGCTATCTGAGGTGGGGGGAGGGGCTGTCTGGGTGGGTTGGGGGGGCTTTCCAGGGTGAGAGGGGCTCTCTGGGGGGTGGCTAGGCTGTCCAGGGGTTGGTGGGGCATTCCATGGTGGGGGGGAGTTAGAGATGAGGTGGGGGTGTCCGGGGGATCGGGGGGTGTCCAGGTGTTGGGGGGATTTCTGGGTTGAGGAGGGTGTCCGGGGGGTGGTTCGACTATCCGGGTGGTGTGGGGGGCTGTTTGGGTGGTGTGGGGAGCTGTCCGAGGGGTGGGGGGTTTCTGTGGGTGGTGGATGTCTAGGGTGGGAGGGATATCCAGGGTTTGGGGTTGTCTGGGGGTGTGGGTTGTCCAGGGGTTGGGGGGATTTCTGAGGTGAGGGGGGTTGTCTGGCTGGTGGGGGACTAGCCGGGGTGGGGGGGGGGGCTATCTGGGGGTCGGGAAGATGGCTATCCGTTGAAGGTGTGCTATCTCGGGGGTGGTTGTGATGTTCGGGTGGTGCGGGTGGGGGGTCTGGGTGGTTCGGGTTACTGTTCGGGGGTTGGGGGGCTTTCCGGGGTTGGCAGATGTCTGAGGTGGGTGGTGGGTGGGGTTGTCTGGGTGGTGGTGGTTGTTCGGGGATTGGGGGGGGGGGGGGGGCTTTCTGAGGTGAGGGGGTTGTACGGGGGGGAGGGGGTAGTCTAGGTGGGGGGTGTCCGGGGGGTGGGGGCTGTTCGGGGTGAGGGGGGTTGTCCGAGGGTGGGGGTGATGTCTGAGGCACGATGTGTATAGTACCAATCAATGTGTGTAACTTTTATTTGAAATATACATGATTTTAAGTGAAAACAATAGCTGACATACAGAAAACTGATCAAACACATTCTGATTGTGTTGTTACTTTAATAAAACGATACATTGGTCATTTTTTATGGGTACGAGTCAACTATACTTCAATGCGAGACATGGTGTGGTTGGTATCACTCAAAGTGTCACACATTTGTTTGAAATGCACAACATTTTATGTGAAAACAAAAATTAACATATGAAAAACTTTCCCAACTTATTTGAATTTTATTGATACTTTGGTAAAACTATCCAATGGTCATTTGAGACGTGTACAAGACAACCCCGCCTCAATCCAAAGCACAGTGTGGTCGGTATCACTCTAAATGTCTCTCATTTGTTTAAAATGGACACCATTTTATGTAAAAACAACTGGCTTATGGAAAAACCAACCAAACAAATTCGTATTGTCTTGATTCATTAACACATCAATCCATGGGTCATTCATGAGGTGTATGAGGAGATGACACATCATTCGAATGTGCGGTTTTGCATCACAACTTAATATGTTTTTTAGGTGTTTGGATCGCAAGAAAAGAATGCATGGCGAGGTCACAACCTGCTGAACGACCATATAATTCCATGAAATTGGAAGACAACAAAGCATAGGTGAGTTGTGAAATGGTCGGTCAGACGTCACGTCAATCAGAGGTATCATACGACCGAGGTTCCGAAAACACACTTCGTGTGTCATAAATGGCCAAAACATGCATTTAATGGTAAAATTCATGTCAAACGACATCAGAATGACTTGAAATCACATGAAAACGCCATAATTTTTATCTGTGAGGTGTATGAGGAGATGGAACATCATTCAGACGCATGGTATGCAATTCACAGCTGAATATGTGCTTTTTAGGTGTTTGGTGCGCTTGAAAAGCATGCGTGAGGTGGTCAAAAATGGATTAATGACTTCAGAATGCCATGAAATTGGATGAAAGCAAAGGGTGGGTGAATTTTAAATTGGTTGGCCAGACAACACGTTAATTGGAGGTGTCATATGACCGTGGTGGCCGAAAACACAATTCGCGTGTCATAAATGGACAAAACATGTGTTTTACGGTGAAATAAATTTCTAATGACATCATAATGACTTCAAATCACACCTAATCACCCTAATTATTATTTTTGAGGTGTAATAAAAGATTACATGACATTCTAATGCATAGTTTGTGTGGAACGACTGAATATGTGTTTTATAGGTGTTTGACACGCTTGAAAAGCGTGTGTGGGGGGTTCGAAAACAAACAAACAACCTCAGAATGCCATGAAATCAGACAATAACAAACGGTGAGTGAATTTTGAAATGTGCTGCATGTCAATCCGAGGTTTTTTTTACCGCAGTGGCTGAAAACGCACTCTTCGTCTCGTAAATGGTCAAAACATGCATATAACAGTCAAATGCATGCCGAACGACATCAAAATGACATGAAATCACACCAGAACACAGTAATTATTATTCGTGAGGTGTATAAAAAGACGAAACATCATTCTTATGTACGGTTTACATGGCATTGTAGAATATGTGTTTTTTAGGTGTTTAGCGTGCATGAAAAGCATGTGTGGGGGGTGAAAACTGGCCGAACGACCTCAGAATGCCATGAAACTAGGTGACAACAAAGGGTTGGAGAGTTTTGAAATGTTCGGCTAGATGTCACATCAATCGGCCGACTCGTGTGATCGAGGTGGCTGAAAACGCACTCCAAGTGTTGTAAATGGCCAAAACATGTGTTCAATTGTCAAATACAAGTCGAACGACATCAGAATGACTTGAAATAACACGAAAACACCCTAATTAATATTATTGAGGGGTAAAAGGTGACAACATGTCATTCAGACCCACAGATTGTGCAGCACATCTGAATATCTGTTTTTAGGTGTTTGGTGTGCTTGGAATGTGTGTGTGGGGTGGTCAAAATCAGCCAAATGACCTCGGAATTCCATGAAATCATATGAACACAAGGTTTTGGTGAAATTTAAAATGGTCGGATTGACGGCACATCAACCAGAGGAGTCGTGTGACCGTGGTGTCCAAAAACACACTCCACGTGTTGTAAATTTCCAAAACATGCATTTTACTGACAATTACAGACCGAACGACATAAGAATGACATGGAATAACACGAGAAAACACTAATTATTATTCATGAGGTGTACATGGTCATCCCTCACACATATGATAGTCACCCACCCCCCAAACAGCCACCCCTCCCCCGCACAGCCCCCAAACCCCCTAGACAACCCCCCCCCCCCATTTCCCCCCTCACCCCTAGAGAGCCCCCTACACCCCTCGAATAGCCCCACACCCCAGAAAGCTCCCCCAACCCACCCAACTGACAGCACCCACCACCCTCCCCGAAATTCCACCACCCCTCTCATAGCCCCCATAACCCCCCATATAGCCCCCTTACCTCGGACGACCGCCACCCCAAGATAGCCCCCCCCACCCCCCGGAAACCCCCCCAACACTCACCCCAGACTACCCCTACCCACAGACAACCCCCGCACCACCCAAACACCTTCACACCCCCAGAGTGCCCCACGCGCCACCAGGACAACCCCCACCCCCACACTACCCCCCTCACCCTGGACAGCACCCCACCCCCCCACAGACGGGCCCCTAACCCCCCAGACAGCCCCCCTAACCCCGGATTGCCCCCCCACCCCAGACATCCTCTCACTACGGACATCCCACAACCCCACAGACTACGCCCACCCCCGACTAGACAACCCCCCCCCCACACGCTCTTCTATCTAGACGGCTACAACCCTAACCCCTCTAGATCTCTTCAATATGAGTGGTTGGAACTCATCATCCAGGTTTTAAAACTCATTCTTCCTCTTCAATCAATCAATTATGTAGTTATAATCAGTATATTCTAATTTTATTCACCTAAATTTTTTATTTTCTATTTTGATTTGGAAGGAAACTCCTCATCCAGGTTTCAAAACTCCTAATCTTTGAAAATTCCTTCAAATTCATGAATCATTCAATTATTTAGTTCTAATATGTATGTCCTAATGTTATTCATCTTTTTTTTTATTTGATCTAAACTAGATCCTTCTCTCTTTACCCAGGCAGGGAACTCCTTCCTCTCTATATATCCATCTAAAGTCAATCAATTTTTATTTCTACACTCCAAATCGGTAAGGCTTAACTCAGTTTTAATATTTTTCATCTATTATTGTTTGTTTCTCTTTTGATTTGACTTCAACCAGGTGGTGCTGGGTGTGGCATGACATACCCAATAATTGCTGTTTGATTTGTTTTATATTTTAATTCTACAATTCAAGTGTCATAATTATAGGAATCAATTTTATTTGAATTCATCATAGACTCTCCTTTTATGTTGTTAGTGAATCATATCAAGGAACATTGTGGCCGATACCACACAAAATGTCTCACTTTTATTTGAAATAGACATGATTTTAAGTGAAAACAATAACTTGCATACAGAAAACTGAAAAAACGCTTTCATATTATATTAATACTTTAGTAAAATGATCAATGGGTCATTTATAATGTGTACAAGTAAACCCCGCCTCAATCTGAGTCACAGTGTGGATGGTACCAATAAAAGTCTCTCACTTTTATTTGATATGGACAAAATTTTAAGTGTAAACAATAACAAGAATACAGAAAACTGACCAAACACATTTGGATTGTGTTGATACATTAGCACAACAATCCATGGATAATTTTTGACAGGTATGAGTCAACCCTGCCTCAATCTAAGTCATGGTGTGACCAGTATACTTCAACGTGTCTCACTTTTTGTTGATATGGACAACATTTTAAGTGAAAACAACAACTGGAATGCGGACTACCAACCAAACACATTCGGATTGTGTTGATATATTATGAAAATGATCTATGGTTCATTTTTTATGTGTACAAGGAAACCCCGCCTCAATCCAAGACAAGTTGAGGACGGTACCACACAAAATGTCACACTTTTATTTGAAATAGACATGATTTTATGTGTAAACAACAACTTTTATATGGAAACCCGACCTAATGCTTTCATATTTTCTTGATAAATTCGGAAAATGATCCATATGACATTTGTGATGTGTTAATGTAAAACTCACCTCAATCCGAGTTATAGTGTGGCCGGTAACACTCTAAGTGTCTAACTTTTGTTTAAAATGGACAACATTTTGTGTCAAAACAACTGACATACGAAAATCCAAACAAACATATTCGAATTGTGTTGATACTTTATCACAATGATACATGAGTCCTTTATGATGTGTAAGAGTAAATCCCACCTCAATCTGAGTCACAGTGTGATTGCTATCACTCAAGGTGTCTCTCTTTTACTTGAAATAGACAGAATTTTTAGTGGAATCAACAACTGGCATACATAAAAAAGATCAAACACATTCATATTGTGTTGATACATTAGGAAAACAATACATGGGTGATTCCTGACGTGTATGAGTTAACCCCTCCTCAATCTGAGGCATAGTGTGGCTAATACCACTCAAAGTGTCTCACATTTATTGAAAATGGATGCTATTTTATGTGAATACAGCAATTGGCGTATGAAAAATTGACCAAACACATTTAGATTATGTTGATAATTTAGAACAACGATCCATCGATCATTTGTAAAGCGTAAGATTTAACTCTGACTCAATATGAGTCATGGTGTGATTGGTATCACTGAAAGTGTCTCACTTTTGTTTGAAATGGACAACATTTTAAGTGAAAACCGACATATGGAAAACCGACCACACACATTTTGATTGTGTTTAAACTTTAAGGAAACAATCCATGGTTCGTTATTGATGTGTATGAGTCAAATATGCCTCAATATGAGGCAAGGTGTGGCTGCGACCACTAAAAATGCCTCACATTTTATTAAAATGGACAACATTTTAAGTCAAAACAACTGACATACAAAAAACTAACCAAATGTATTCTAATTGTGTTGATACTTTAGAACAATGATCCATGAGTCATTGTTTATGTGTAAGACTCAACCCCGCCTCAATTCGAGTCACGGTACTACTGGTATTGCTCAAAGTGTCTCTCTTTTATTTGAATTTGTCATCATTTTAAGTGAAATCAACAACTGGCATATGGAAAACTGATCAAATGGATTCAAATTTTATTGATAATTTAGAACAATGATCCATGGGTCATTTTTGATGTGTACGAGTCAACCCTACCTCAATACAAGGCATGGTTTGATGGCTACAACTCATAGTGTCTCACATTTGTTTGAAATGGACATGATTTTAAGTGAAAACAACAACTGGGTTATTGAAAATGGACCAATCACATTCGGATTGTGTTGATATTTTAGCAAAATGATCCATGGTTCATTTGCAACAGGTACAAGTCCACCCCAGCTCATGGGATCTATCAATTAGTGTTTCACTGCCGTATTCTCCCTCCCTCCCCTCTCTTCCTCTGCTAGGTATGCCGTCGAGGGTTGGGTTGTGGGGTCTCACATGGGGGTGTCGATCGCACCAAGGTTTCATGGATCTGGATCTTTTTCGACTACCATTCAACCACATTTGACAATCTAGTTTGCAGATCTCCAATCCCGCTCTTGCGACGACCCCGACCAATTTCTCCATTGTCACCCCCTTTCTTCTATTCTGGCCCACAGGTTCACAATATTCCTCCCGAGTCACTATGAGGTCGTAGAGGATGACCCCAGGAATGCTCGAGGCATGCGGTAGTCCCTTTTTTACCTACATATTACAGGTTGTTTTGTTACAATTGGATGGTGGTGTTCTACCCGCATCTAGCACCATCATTAGGAAAATTTCCTCTATAATTTTTTCCCTGTCCCTCTACGCATGTCCCCATGATGGTTAAGTTCAAAGGGCTACTGGGTAATTTGGGATGGTGTTGGTGGTTTTGGTGATGGTGGTACTATACCTGGTGGTTGTTGGGTGTGATGTGCTGCTGGCTTGGTTACGATGGCCTGGTCTGTGGCGGGGCCCCATCATTTTTTGGTGATGGTGGCGGTGCAGGCTACCCCTCCAGTTCATCCATCGGCCTTCATGAGTTTGATTCCCTCCCTTGTGCCCATTCCCAGTGATATGTCTTTCCGACTCCCAACCTGGAGGACATGTATTGGAGGTCCCTGATGCGGCGGTGGTGTTGTGTCCTTACGATCAGTGTGTGATGTTATGGTTGTGTGTTTTGTGCGGGTCGGTTTAGGCAGAATTCCTTGGCCGATCCATTTTATGGATTCTTGTTGTTTTCATGTGTTTTTTGGTGAGTTTGTTCTTGGGAATGATTCCATGTCCAACCCACTTATGGTTGTGTGATCGGTGGTTCTCACTTATCCTCAAATTGTTTTATAAAATCGAAAATGATTGGATGGTAAATGAAAACAACAATTGGCATATGGCTACACATAGAATCCAAAAATTAAAGGATTAAAAATAAAATTTGGTCTATTGGTCATATGTTATTAGAAGAAAAAATTCATAAGGCGTATATTTAAACACAATGGGTCATAGTATATAGTGAAAAACATGAATTATATTAGGAATGAGTCTCGACATCCCATCATGAACATACACCCAAACTCATGTTCTAATTCTCAATCATGGGTCGTGCATTATATACAATAACATAAAACAAGTAATTATCATATAGTGAATTCATATGAAACCTATGAACACTCAAGCATACCATATAACAAATAGGTCAACATGGATACACATAGATTAATGAAAATTAAGTTTCAAAGTCTCATAAAAATACCACAATTGTGAGGAATACTTATGGTGACACCATATTCCCATGGATCACAACAATCCCATCCTAAAATATTGGGTTCTAGGACCAATTGAATTTCCCATTTGGGATCCCAATACCAAAGAATTAATTGAATATTCATACCCACTAACCAATATAGGGATTCATCTCACATCACACCCAGGTGAGAAAATTACAATTAGCCACATACCACCTTATTCTAATTGAAAAGTGTATGAAAAACATGTATGCTATTCCGGTAACCAATCTCATATGTCGAGAATGGACAATGTTTCCCACTAACACATCAGGAATGATTTATACATGGATACATAATCATTTGTGGACTATAAACATCTGATGTGCTTTCTATAACACATCCTAGATCTAATCACATGACCCCTACCATTGTCTATCTTATGGGTATCATGATCCTTATCCACTCTACCCACGTTTTTCTGTTGGTTTTGAGATACTCAACCCAAGACAATGAATAAACATCACATGTGCTTCTTATAACATGTAGGTTTTTTCCCTTGTGTGGATTGGTGTTGTGGTTTGAGGGAGGAATGAATTATAAATTTTAAATACTCTTATATGTGTTGGTATTGTGGTTTTAGTGAGGAATGAATTCTAAATTTGGAATAATCTTATGGGTGTTATTGCATTTCTTATAACATGTAGGATTTTTCTCTTATGAGTGTTATTTCATTTGAACTTCTAAATTTCTATATTTCTAAATTATGGAATGAATTATAAATTATGAATACTTTGGATGGGGATTTTGTATTGGTGTTGTTGTATGTTAGGAGAGGGGGAGGTGTGTTGTTTTGGAGATGTGTTATTGCAGGTCTAGAGAGGGGAGAGGGGCCTACTACTGTGGAGTTGAGAAAATGTATACCAAAAGTTTTCAAAACTATTGGTATAGATTCTATAATATAACTATACCAACAGTTTTTTATAACCATTGGTATAGGTTTATACCAACGGTTATAACAAAACCACCGGTATAGCCTTATGGCTTTCCATATCCCCTCTATACCAATGGTTGTAAATCGTTTGTATATGTTTAACACACATATACCAATGGTTTCACAAACCATTGTTAAATGTTATACTTTAACACACATATTCCAATGGTTTTTAGCAAACTGTTGGTATACCATCTATTTTGACACCTATACAAACGGTTTTAATAGAACCATTGGTATAGGCCTATTGTCCCGGCTTGGCCCCGGTTGATGGAACTATTGGTTTATTAAATACCAATGCTTTTCAGGCCATTACCAATGGTTATGAACCATTGGTAATGTGTAAAATTCTTGTAGTGATATGTCACACACAAAAATTTCAGCTAATGTATCGACAATGATATTTTCTCACTAAATTCGACACAGACCACACAATAATTAATCAAATGGCCAACTAACGTAGCAATTGACCTATAATTAATAAAAAGTATCATTAATGAAAATTAATTCCACGCCTTTTATGTATGTTTCCCTTTAAATAGGTACCGGCATTCAGTCTTAGATAAGATTTCATTGGTGACTGGCAGGGAACAATGTGAGGTAAATTCAATAGATGGGAACTTCTAATGCTATACGAAGGATATGAAGAATAATTTTTTACCCAACATGACTATATTTATGGGGTGAGTTTTATGGTGTTTCAATCATGATGAAATTGATGTGGATGTATAATATATTTTATTTTTAAATAAATTAATTTTTATATTTCTAAATTTTGTCATAATTTTTATCTATTCAATAATAATTTTCATTCCAAATGTTTAGGGGATAGTGATGATTGAACTAATATAATTCATTCTATGAAAAGGACTTTTTTTATTATATTTATTGTTCTTAATTTATTAGGGCATATAGGGTTTATAAATCCCCCATGATCATTAGGATTTTTATTAACCTATTCTTAAACATGGGTTCAATTACCCATTAATTTATAATCCAATACACCTGACCATAAGAATAGGTGAGTTTAGTATGGATTAATATTCATCAAAAAAAAGATGCACTATTTCTTAATTTAGAATATTTCACGATTGGTAATTAATTATATAATGCATAGTTATATCATTTAAATAAATTCATTTTTAAATGTCATTCTTCCACCTTTTTTTGTAAACCCACTTCTCTATAACCGTCATCAAAAAAATTTCATGTAAATTAGTTTAGTTTTAGATTGTTAAATTATAATGTTATTATAATATAAATTATTATGATCTATAAAACTGTTTCTATGGGTTTTTCTATAGACATTGATATCCTATACTACATTTTAGATTATAATGTATCTAATATTTTTATATTTCTCGACATAGTAAACCTATGGAATTAGTAAAACTCATGGGTTTATCAAATTGGACAAATAATCACACAATTATGTGTCCTTCAACAGGATTTATGGTCATAATATTGAAATATAATAAAATGTAAAATTCAGTGGATAAAAACAGAAAAAATACAAGATTAAATAAATATATATTCTAACAAATAACTAATAATTACATAGTGTCATATTTAGTATGTTATAAATAAAAAATTTCAAAATAAAAATATTCATAAAACAATAGTGTTGAAAGCATCAATTCGTGATGAAATCTAAATTAGTTGAATCCATATAATGATTACTAAATTCATGATATATATGTCCAATTGTTAGATCTCAAATGTTACGTAAATTCCATATGATTAGTTGAAAATTATATACAAAATCCCACAGTTAGGTTCCAAATGTGATGATCAATCCAAACATGATATTAAAATTTTTTGGTTTATTAAAAAATTTCTTTCCAAGAATACGAATTCATACATGAGGTTAATTATAAATTTTTGGGTATAAAACATGAAATCCAACAAAACAATAGGGCTACAGTCCAATATAGAGTCCATTTCTACCATGGAAAATATAATTTCTATTCAAAATAAAAAGTAAGACACTATAATTAACTGAATAATTTCATAACAAAAATGTTTTATTAACAATATAACATTACAAGAATAAATAAAAACAATAAACTAAGAGTAAAAAATAATAAATATTAAAAATGAATAAATAAGTGATAATTGATGAGTTTTATAATAATTATATGTTTAACAATTTCTTATAGTATTGAGTTCTTTAATAAAATAATATATATTTATTTTTATGATTATAAGTAATATATTTATATTATCAGTTTTAGTAATTATAATAATTAATATAATTATTATGGTTTGTATATATATTATATTAATATTATAAATAGTTTGAGTTTCAGTAATTGTTAAAATATAGTTATATTGGGAAGGAGACAATAAATAATTTTCTCCTAGGCTAGGTATGTGAATATTTCATTTTATTCATTGAAGTGTAAGGATAATTGTTTTTATGTATTTTGATAAATGAATTAATTTATTGGATGGTTTTATCACTGATATACTATTTGTATGAATCATGAAATATCTATGTATTTCTCTATAATGGTATTCTGAAGGATTTGAAATCATATTTTCATTATTTCTGATAACCTATAATATTTATTAATTATTATGGATATATTTTTTAAAACACATTATTAATGTGAAAATAACACTTAATATGTTATTAATTTTTGGATAATAATGTTTATTTCAGATAAATAGATTATTTAATTTCATAATGAAAATTAGAGATTACTGATCAACTTGGAAAATATTTATTATTTTATGAAAAATTTGGTTGTGTTATCTTAGATATTTTTTAAATTTTTTTGTATTTATCATAAATATTAGATATTATAGGATTATTTAAATTGTAATGATGTAGAAAATTTACATAAAAATTATATTTTAATTACTTATTATGGTGGTTCATGTAATTTGGCAAAATAATTAGTATGATTTTATAGAATATATGATCATGGTATTCTATTTGTTTTTTGTGTACCTTTGTAAGATACTTTATTTTGTGGGGGGATTAAAGATAAATATATTATGGATATTTATTGTCCCTATTTTTATATGTATTGGTTTTATATTTTTGAATCCATATATTTGAGGGGTCTCAAGGTTAACATCATATGGATTGGTTTATGTTAAACATTGGTTGTAACTGTCTATGTTAAACAGATTATAGTTTTCTTTCATCGTATTAGGATTTATACGTTTTGGATTACCTATGAAAACATTATTTAAATATATAAATATATATGGACATATGAAATGAAATTACATTAATTTTCATATCTTATAACGTGTTAATTTAATATTTTACTACATCTAGAATGAAAAACTAGCACTGAATATTCCTTTCATAGAGTTTGTGACAAATTAGAAATTCATGGAATCCCGACCAATATTTGAAATTATTCTTATAAAATATAAATAAGTCATGTATGTATATTTCCTTTCCATATATATCGTAATACTATAGAAATCAATCCAAATTTGAAAATAAATTTAAATTTTTAAAATTTATTATTTTACATTCACTTTCATTGCATTGATAGTTCTTTCACCACTCAATGACTTATAGTTATAGGTTTATCAACATTATCACCACCATTTTCTAAATCATACATTAATCATCCTTTTATTTTATTTCCATGTCCCATGTATATATTTTAACTACCCTCAAATTTATTCTATATCTGCTAAACTAGTAAGGTATTATTTTAAGAAACCATTATTTTTTCCACTACCAAATTTGGCATTAGATAATACTAATCCTTTGTATAATTTTTTTTATTTCATTAATGATATTTTGAAATATTGAAAATTTACTAACTACGATAAGATTACGAAGATAGAGTTTGTATTATATTGAGAAGATAGAATAAAACACCTCAAACGTTTAGTTTATATTAATAATCGATTGATATATTTCTTAACTAACGACACATATTTTTAAAAAATGTGATATATTATAGAAATGTAATTATTTATATTTTAAAATTATAAACATGTCACTAAATTATAAGACATGATTAAGAGTAATTATGTTATGAAAAAATGGTATAATTTCCATAGACAATAATAATTTATTTTCAAATTTATAAAAAATAAGAACTCAAATTTTTTATTTTATTTTATGGTTCTAAAAAACATTTTCTTCTAAAAATAATTTTCTTTAATAATTAAATTTTGTATGTGATAAAATATGATATTTATTTATTATAATTAATTAATTTTTATTTTATAGTAATAATATTATTGTTTATAGTATCATATCTAAATTATCCTCTGTGAATTTTTTTTTATTTTTCTCAAATCATAATTTTTACAGTAAATAGTGATAAAAATAATTATTTAATATATTACCTTATTCTCTGTTCATGTTTTTTAAAAATTTAATTTAATTTTATTTTATTTTAAAATTAAATTTTCTGTTTTCTAGTAAAACAATTTAATGAATCTCATTAAAATAAAAATAATGCTTACATTTGGTATAAAAATATATTTATATATCAAAACCAATTTTTTGGAAAGCTGTTTGATTTTGTGTTTTCAAGATTATTTTAAAATTAAATTCATTCAAAAACAATGTTTTAATTTGATAAAATGGAATACATATTTTGTGTTAGAATTTTAAACTATGTAAAAGATTTTATCTTGTTATTTGGTCCAAATGAATAGTAATCTTGGTAAAAATATTGTCACTATATTAAGTTTAAAATATATATAATAAGGTTAATACTAAGAGTTAAGGCTTGAAAATACTCAATTTCTATTAAAATATTTCATTATACGAGTCTAATCCTACAAAACATGTAAATTATTAGAGAAATGATTAAAATATTTTCTTATAAGTTTAAAATAATGGTATGAATGATCATAAATTATTATTCTGAAGAATAATTATTTTTTATTTTTTTCATTTGTTTTAGAACCACAGTAATGAAAAACGATCCATAATTATAATGTCATGTAGACATAATGAATTTGCAAGAAATCAAAAATATCAACAATGTGATTGAAAATGAATTTAATAATATTTTTTGAATTATGTCAAACCATAATTTTGGGGATAAATATAATTAATTATATATTTTTGAGAATTATATAATTGAATTAAAATATTATGATTATATTTTTAAATTCGACTATTTGAATGTTCTTAAAAATGAGTTTAAATGTATCGTATGTTAAATACTATGTAATTAATTGAGAATAGTTTTTAAGTAACCTATTCTTGGTCAAATTAATGGTATGTGGTTAATCATATCATCCATTTTCCAATTAGGGGTCACGTTTTGCTTGACAGTGACTTTACTGACCCTTAATGAATATGATTTATTGATGTCATGGTAAAGGTTAATAGGGGTTATAACTAATATATATGTGTTAAAACATTAGGTAATTTTCTAAATTTAATTGGATGAAATTATTTAAACTAAAAAAACATCATGTTATATAAATAGTTCACGCATTTACTTAGACATGAATTCTAATGTTATATTAATTTATATCCTTAGGAAATTCCTAAGGTGCCCCTCCCCTCAAATATAATGGGGGACCTCTATTGATCCATTATTAAAATAGTTTGATCCTGTTATATCATAAAATACCTATCCTTACACCATTATAGGATCTCTATAAATATTCTATATCTTTTGGTAATTAAAAAATACTATCCTTTCAAGGATTAATTTGTAAGCCAATGGAGGTTTCAAAATTATTATTTCTAATTCGTAACCAAGTAATTTTAATTTCACTCCTTTTTTATATTAGTAAGTAAAATCCTAGAAATTAAAATATAATAAAAATAGAATATAAAATTTAATAAATTGTATTTATATTAATTTTTAAACTTTATTCCAATTATTTTGTCATCAAGTGGAAAATTAAATAAAATTTCATGTATACTTGTCGACTGAACCCGCTTCTAAGTAACATGATTCATTTTCCATCACCACATTGCATGGAAAATAATAATTATTTACAAAAAATATGTATCATATTTATGATATTATTATAGTACCTTAATTGTGGATTATTGGTTAATTTTATTGCATTCCACCATTGAAATATAGAAACAACACTTATGTGTACGAATGAACAATTGTCTATTGGAAGTGTTATTGTTCATTTTTCATCAAGGATTTACATTTATATTTATCAATTTTTATATATTTATTTAACCTAACACACATCACATGACCATATTGTTATAGATAATGTTACCATAATCGAATTATAAGTCCTCGAAATACTGAATCGAAACATTCATGAAAAATAAAATTGTAGAATCTATAAATGTTTATTTTATTCATGAATTATTGAGACGTTGGTGTGAAGTGTGATAATTTTATCCTATATGATCTTAAAATAATTATTGTATTTTTGTTATAAAATTATAATAAATGTAAATTTATTTTAATTGATTTCAGATTACTTATGAATCCAATCATCTTTAATCTAAGTGCTCCTTGTCACAATACTGTTTATTTGAGACTTATTTGTCATTTATAGCCTATTTATAATTATAAGGTGTATATAATACCTTTATGACATGTTATATCATGGATTAATATTATATAATTATTTAAATGTTAATATACACATTCTTTTGAAGTTATTTTGATTCAAAAATAACAAATGTGTTAGGGGTTTAACATATAATTTTTTTTCTTTTGAACATATGTAATTGTATACACCTATTTTATTTTTTAATGTGTATTTACTGAATATTTTATATCCATATCATGAATCTAATTATGTTCATGATATGTATATTTTAATTTTATGTTATTATGTTAGGGGGACAATGATTCAAACATTTCCATACTGGTAATTTTTAATTCTCCAGTCTCACATTTATTTGCGATCATTTATGATTAAATTTCATTTAGTGGTTTTGTATGATTTATCTTTTAGAAAAATATTTTAAACTCCTATGATTAATTATATATATTTCATCTTCATTCCATTTTTAATCCAATTGTTTATCAATAAGATTTGACAATAATTTTTAGGAAAAATATTCCTTACTTATCCTTTTTGTTGGGAATATTTTTCATTGAATTCGAGAGTTTCTTAAATATTTCACCGAATTTTCAATTATATTCTCTAATGAATGATTAAATAAATTTACTAATATGTTTGATATTTTAAAAAAAATTAATGAATATTGATATCATTTTCTATATGATATTATTTTGTTATTTTCCAATGTTTTTAGGAATAATATTTAAAAACAATTACATGAGAAGAATATATTATTATCAGTAAACTTAATTTATTTAAATATGATTGTATATTTTTCAGTTGATATTTTAAAAGATGGTAATTAAATAAATATTCATGGTTTTTATAGTTTTTATTATTTTAAATAATCTTTCTTATAATTCATAAAAGGATTTAATGATCAATTAATGTTATTTTCATATATGACACCCTTCTTTTATTGATTATTATGCTTAATGGGTGATATGTTTTTCTAATGTCAATAAATTTATTTCACTATGTGGATTATGATTAAAATAATTTGATGATTATTCTAGGAAGGAAATTTCATTTCAATGAGATAACTCAAATTTGATTAAACCTTTATAAAATATGATTCTTTCTCAATGGTTATCATATGATGAAATGATGAAAGGTCAATTAAATATATATCACATCCATTATTTTTTATATAATTAAATGATGATTTTTTATGTTCTTTCTTAAGAATATGTATCATATTTATTATTTTATTTGTAATCTGAATATTATATATCCCATGAATTCACAAGTTAATGATTAATGATAATTGAGCTTTAGTAGTATTTTTTATTTTATTAATTTAAAAATGAAATTACATGGATGTTTATCTCATTCCCAAAATTGTTTACCTAGAATTTTATCCCATGCACAAAAGAGCGTACATGGGAGGTTATTCGAAGATTAAAATTTTCACAATGTTGGTCATCCCAAGAATAACATTTGAAGAATATCTTATTGTGTAATAATGAAATATGTTTTATATGATTATGATTATTCTACAAATTTCATAGTATTTTATGAAATGATCACATACATACTACATGGTCTCATGGGTCATGAATTTTGAATCAATTTGGATTCATTCCACATGAGTTTATATGGTTTAAGACATAACTCGTGATTAGTATCAATGAATTGTTTTGAGTGATTTTATATAGTTATTAACACGATGTCATTCCCAAATTATCATTTTATTATTATAAATGATCAATGATGGATATCGACTCTATTTAACTTTATGATCCTATGAACTCAACACTTATTATCATTCATTTTACAAACAATATGAAGTTATTTTTTATATATTTTAGGCCATATGCGGGTTATAAATTTAATGTTTATAGTGGGAGATTATATTTATTTATTTATGAAGCATCCATTTAGGATCCATGTTACTAAAAACACTAAACCACTACAGTTATATCATACATTGTATTGATTTTTAATGTATATCCATCTAAAAAATTTAAATTTTATTTATGAAATTATTTCATTGCTTCGAGATACATGTTCTTCTTGGTACTGAAAGTTGGAACTAAATTAGAATATTTAGTGGTTGATATATTCTTTATATAATACACTATGCATTAGTTTCATAAACATATGATGCTATTATTTCTGTTTTCCTTCAAAAATAAAAATGTGATAATTATGTTCATTATATTCAATAAATATATTATCTTTAATCTTCTATATTTTGGTAGTAATTTATGCTTCATTAAGATTCTCTTGTTCAATGATAAACATTAACACATTAATAATTTTTTTCATGGGAATCCAATTTTTCAAACAATTCCATTCTTTTCTTATTAATTATTCCTATGGAATAATTTGAAGTTATATATTCTTCATTAACATTCATTTTTTTCCTTGAAATCCATTATATATATATATATTCTGTTTCGCCTTAATAATACAAATATTGAAATACACTTCTCATGGATTGAATCTTCTTCTATTAACCAAAATAAAAATCTCAATATTTACTATATAAAGTAGTTTCCTCTTTCCTAACTACATCCAAAAAACATTATTGTTATTTTTAATCATTATACCTATATATATTTGATAACTACATCATTGTTAGAATTATATATATATAA
This sequence comes from Viscum album, assembly GCA_963277665.1. Taxonomy (NCBI): domain Eukaryota; kingdom Viridiplantae; phylum Streptophyta; class Magnoliopsida; order Santalales; family Viscaceae; genus Viscum; species Viscum album. Next base: position 2,105,983,424 of record OY728148.1, read on the forward strand.
ATGTAATTTTTTCTAATAAACTACAATGAAATACCCAATTTCATGGATAACTTATTCATATTATACATATTTATGATTATAATCATATATTAATCTTCTGCAATGATATTAAATTCCTAATAATTGACTAATTCATATTTAATTAAATGACATAAAAATGGTATATCAGTTTTTATGGATTATTTTCTATAAAATTTCTCCAATCACAATATCAAAGATAATGATGTATATTAGTGAGATACCTTATTTTTCAAATTTATATCTTTGAAATATATCATCAAATTATGAACAAAATAATCATTTCCAAAATTTTATTCATTAATCTCATTGTAAATATCATGTTTATGTAGAAAAAATTACAATTTAGTGGAAAAGAGGGGTGAATCCAACTTCTACCTCTAATTTTCACATGAACTTCTACAACTAAATAGAAATAACTTCATTATTAAAGATATGATTTCAATTTAAATGGAATATATTGCATACTATACATATTATAATAACCTGGTACGTTTAGTTTTATCCAAAAATATATCTTGTAGGATTAAATGTGAAAATTAAGACCCTGTTGAGACCCTCAGAGATGTAGGACAAATCTGGTTTTTCAAATTAAAATGTTTATTCTCTAAATAACATCATAATTTTATATTTCTCTTGAGTTATTAGGAAAAAATATTCATTCTATTTTCCAAATCATCTTCTCAGAAACAAAAGAATATATTTAATGTTAATAAAATGATGGATATAAATGATTTTCAAGCTTCACCTTCTCTTAGATATATCCAAATATTATACATAAAAAATGGATAAATTAGTATAAGAGAAACATTCTCATTAATCAAGTAAATTTAAATATAGTATTTTTCACTCCATGATAAGAGAAAATACCTATATAATTAATGGGTATATTACTTCTTAATGTATTACTACATGTACAATGGTTTAGGGAATTCTTCATCGCCTCCTATGTGTCAACCCCCTCACCTCATTAACATAATTCACTAATAGGTACATGTTTATTATAATTGTTTTCATAACTCTTATAATATAAATAACAGTCACCTCATGATCATAAATTATCATGATGTTATTTTTATCAAAATTCCATTTATTATTCTCCAACATATACATAAATCTTCTTCCAGGATTTATGATTTATATTATCAACCTAATATTTAAATTATTGAATATGGGTCCTCCATATATTCTATATAATATGTAAAATAAATCTATTAGTGAAATTAGTACAACCCATTAATTAATTTTTTATATTTATCATCATCTTATCAATAACTAGTGAAATAATACCAAATTATAATATTCTATGATCACAATTGAACAATCAAGATTTATAAATGAATTACTTTTCCCATTTTAGAATTCCTCAGATATTTAGATCTAGACATGTTCACAATCCCTTACATTATTTTGAAATTCAAATAACATTATATCTATTAAAAACGTAACAAAAAATTATAATCATTCCCTTAAATTGTTATTCTTTTCTCTTTTCTGTAATCCATTTCCATTATCTCAATATTATGTATTCTCTCTTCAAATAGGAATTACCACCATTTATTATATAATCCTTCAAAAAAAATATTATTAAAAAAATATTTTTGATATTATTTATAGTTATAGAAAGCAGATAATATTAAAATCATCTTATTAGAATTGGTCGTTCACATCATCCTCAAATTGGACTTCTTAATTGAGAAAAATTAAAAGTGTGTTGTTTATTTTTGACCAACAAGTTATAAAAAAACTACTGAAAAATTGATTATAGGGGAAAATAGATGTTATAAAAACATCATGACATATTATTAACATGAAATGATAATTTTCGGATCATATATAGACATTCCATTTTATGGAAAAATAATTACCATCACATAGTTTCCATCAAAGAAAAAATACAATTCAAATAGATTCTTTTATAGGTAGAATCCAATTTATACATTAAATTGAAAAGAAAATATACTCAAAATGGTTACTATAATTACATTTAGATTATCCATTTTATTGTTTCATTCACTATTATGAACAATCCATATAATCCAAAAAAATGCATTTTTGGAGACTTCTTGTATTAGTTTTTCCATATCATGGGGATCCTTCAATTTCATGTTTCAATCAAGTATTCATCTAATATAGTCATAAAAACACCTACTAACTTGGATTAAATATCATTTAAATATCCCAAACTATTCAATGATTTTTAAAAAATATTCATTAAAATCATATACTTGTTTATTTCTCAACATATAGAAGCTTAATCTATGAAAGTTTATTCTAATGAATGCCTCTAAATACACTACTAGCCAATATTAAATTTATTTTAAAACATTAATTTATTCATATATGATTCATTTGAATAAGTCAACTTTATGATTTTATTTGTTCTGACAAATTATCATATAATTTATGTTACACTTATAAAGAATCGCAAAAATTGTTCAAATGTTTATATTTTTTTAAAAACCATTAACTAAGAATGAATACACTATGTTTCATTATATTTAATTTCAAAATGTTTGTGGATATCCTATTTAATCCAATATAAGTCGATATTTTATGCGTTCTACTAATTTGGGATTGTAAAAAAATTAATCTGGCATATAACATCGATTTACCTAGAGTCCATCATATCCTTATCCAAACATATTAAAAAAATAGGAAATCATATTCAATAATATAATATGATAGAATATGATCATTATACATCATGAAAAATCAATAAATCTCAATCAATTATATGAAATATGAAAATATCATATATCACCACCACTACACATGGTTTCCCTTCATGATGAAATTCACAACGTCAACATGTATTTAAAGCCTTCTCATACAATATCATTATCCTTACAAAAGTAACTCGTATTGATTTCTAACAAATATATTTTAGAACAAAAGGGGATATACAACATTCATGACCATCCATCACCATAAAACATCAATGGTTGTCAAAAAAAGTGGTCACACTATATCTTTACTAGAATATTATTTCTTCATGTGATGTGAAATGGATACTGAAAAATGAGATGGAGTCACATTATAATTATGAATAACATATATAATACATAAATGAAGTAAAATGTAATTAATTAAAGATAATGATAAAAATATCAATAACCAAAATTTAATTTGGTGGTCAACTACCCACATAAGATACAATAAAATCATTAAATGACTTACACATGTTTTTTATGATAACATGGTGAAGAAGAAAAAAAATAAATATAACACTCCTTATAACATTGACCATTCATTGAATATCATACAATAAAATATCACTTAAATAAATATCCCCCAAGTATATATGTAAGTATATATTCATTAGTATATCCCTGGTGTCCCCCCATGATTTTGACCCCTATTATTGATCAACATAGTCATAGTCATGTATAATGGAAGTATGTGGAATGAATAATAGTTAGGTGGAACAATTATTGTAATCATTCCACTATATTTTCATGGTTATTAGATAATAAATAACACAAATATATTTTAAAAAAATAGTTAGGCTATCCATGCATGAAACTATGATTGGATTCTAAATGTGATAATATTTTTAGGTTATCTCGTACCCCATTATTTTACATAACGAGAAATCCAACTAAAATTATTATTTGAAAATGAGATTAATTTCATAATTTAGTGACACTTATATACTAAATAATGATTTTATTATAGCATATTTTAATATATGAATAGTTATTAACAAAAAAAGTATTAAACGGAAAAAACCTGATTAGAGAACATATTAGTTCATATTATTAATTAATATATCATAAATTAATATATTCATGGAGTTTTTAAATATATTATATCATATTTTTTAAAAAAAAATAAGAAATGCAATTCACAAAAATATGTTTTCTAAAAAAATTACTTGATACCCCACTCAAACTCATCCTCATCAGCTCAAAACTCACTCATACACATATCTTTAATGGATAAGGCAACTTGTAATGAGATGAAATAAAGTCAGCAGTTCAAAATTTCAGGTTCACCCATCTAGTGGAGGGAACATCTAAAGAGGAGCCTTGTGAATGTCGTGAGAAGGCATCGACATGAGGCAGAGGATGTCCGTCAGCGCCGCCATGCTACTCATCGCAACTTTCAGTGCATATTGTGAGCACCCAGGCCTCACCATGTCTCGCACTTTATCAAGGTAGCCTTGCACTTTCTTGTTACGCCCCATGTAATCCTGGTCATCCACGCACAGGCTCACCGCCATAGCCTCAGCGCTTGGACCCTCCAACTCCCTCACGCCCTGGGGGCTCTGGTAATCATCCTCTATCAAATACTTCCCCACCTCCTCCATCAACAGCTCGTATGCTCGGCCCCTCAGATCCACAATAGAAGGATGGATTGCAGGCTTCCCAATCGGTGATGTCCTGGGATTGCATGGCCAATGCTTCACCATCATCATGGCCGTGAGTGGGGTCACGCCACAATGCCACTTGACCACGCCATTCCTCTGGTTGGTAACAGTTGCCCTGTAACCATTCAGCCCGGCTGCTAGAATGCGGTAGCAGATGTGTCCGAGTACATAGGCATAATCACAGTCAAATTTTGATGGAGAAGACCCCCGGACATGATTTCCGAAGAAATGGAAGATGGCACTAAATTCTCTCCCCCTGTAAGCCCCTTTATTCAGTCGCTTGTTCATTTTGGTTTCCACCAAATGAGTAAGAAGCCTCTCTATCTCAATCTGAGATAACTATGCAGAGTCATCTATATCAGGAAGATGCAGCAGCTGGTGCTTAATAAATGGTGGTAAAAACTGGAACAGGGCAGATGCCCAAGGTGAAATTTGGGAAGAAATATCATCGATTGAAACACCTTGCCAATGCAAACCATGGATTTCATGCAGGAGAGTATAGATTTCAGTAATTCTTTCTATAAGCCCTTCTGGCAGTCGACCTTCAGAACCACCAACTAATCCAAGTAATGTGTTGTCGGGGTTGTGAATTTTCAGTGCATCGTGAAGGCCCCAAATAACGTTATGCCCTCCGGGAGATTGTCTCCCACAAAAGACCACTCCCACCCTAATAGGTGAATAGTCTGTAATAATATGAGCACCGAGGACCTCTGCAGTCGGCCTATGGAAATGAGCCAACGGTCGGCCGTATGTGTGCGGAAAGGATCGTTTGATCGATTGACCGCCACAGGCATCCGCCACATTCGTCGCTCCACCATATTCAACCCTGAAGACAAGGAGGGAGTTGAGGCTGGTAGAGAGATCGTTGATTTGGAAATTGGAATGTTGCGTGGCAATGCCGAAATCGGAATCCATAGGGCGTTCGGGACAGTGCTTCTCCCACATAAATTAAATCCCCAGTGTGTTGTTGTTCTATATTATATCATATAATATGTGTTTGTATAAATATTAAAAATACATATTTTTTATGGATCATATTAGGTTCATGATGTTATCATCAAGATGTAAAAAAATATCATGGATACATACTATTCTCCAATATAAAACTCATTTTGTTATAAATTCATAATGAATGATATCAAATATCTTTATAATATATTTTTTCTTGGTTGACATACAATAAAGATATAAAATGTAATTTTACAACAAAAATTACCAAGGATGATTACCAAGATGTGTCTTGGGATGTCAATGACGCATTATAGTTTGGGTGAAAATAGAATTATTTAAAAAACATGTTAAATACATATAATGTGTTGAAGTGGTCCCTGAGATATTGATATTTCCCAAATATAATAGACATATTATGAATTAAATATAATGATATATTATTATGTGTTCAAAATATTGATTATTGGACATGTATGGTTATCAAGAGGTGTTCCAGAATTAATTCATATTTATATATATATATATATAATGAAATATGGTTTGAGATTGTCACCTTCAATATCACAAGGGTATAATGAATTTTATTATATTATAATAGATGCATTATTAATGTTGTCATGCCTTGAATATGGGAAACATAATATAATTCATAATATTAACATGCCTTGTGTAATTGTAGCAGGAAGTATTATGTAAGGGTACTTATATATTGGTAAAGAAGGTTTTATAATGGTGAACTACATCTAGGTATTTTTCATATGTAGGAAATCATGTAGAGGTTTGTTAGGGATATATAGTTGACCTACATTCAGTTATATCGATTGTTTCATGATCATAATATCATAGTGAATTATCCATAATGAATTTTATCTAAAGCTGCAATAAAATGAATTGTCCCACACCATAGAGACATTGATTTCCCTGTGGAAGATATTTGAAATGAGTTTTTGGAGATGGTTTCACCCTAAATAAACATCAACATCATGAGAAAAAGTGATTTCCCCCATAGGGATAATTGATATGATGAAAATGAATGGGTATATTGTTTTTTAAAAATGTACATTTGAGAGAATATCATTCCATAGCAGATAAGGCTACAATTCACTGCCATTACAGAATCTTTAAACCTTGTTGTTGTTATGCCTTCACTGTGTAGGGTACTAACTATTAATGATTATAGTATTTAGGGATCTCTATCATTCAAGAGGTCACGTCACACTGTTTTTCCATTCCTATATTATCTTAGTGTGGGAAGTGGTGGAGGTTATAATCCCATTGATCTTATATCGATTATAAATAATAATTTGTGGATATGATAGAGATTTATGAGGAATGACATATTCTGTGGATGTAATAATAAATAAAGGACAATAATAAATTACTATTGAGGAGGTCACATTGATGTTTGAAAAGTTATGAATGCACTCTAGTAGACTGTAATGACCCAAAAATTTTAAAAAAAATATTTCCATTATTAAAATATTTTCATATAGTATAAATAACATAAAATCACATAGAGACCATAACAAAAATCATATAAATGAAGAATTCATTAAATAAGACGTATTTATAGAAGCTAACAAACCAATAAAAATTAAAATGTAACTTGACCTTTAGAATAGTAACATGACCCTTATGAATAGTAAACATTCCAATGTAATAGTATCTTAACCTCTAAAAAATAAAATACAATTTATGAATATTATAAATGAAACTATGGAAAATTTATTTTATAGTCTTTGTAAATAAATGTTTTAAAAATTATTTTTTAAGTGATGGCATTTTGGTAAGTCATAAAATATTAATTAAATTATTATAGTGAATTTATTAATTTAAAATAATTTTTTTTCATATTATGTTTTTAGAAATTAGTATGTTGATTTATTATGATTTTAACACTATTTTATGGTATCTTATGTATTTTTTAAGAGTTATTAAATAAATTAGATTTTTAAAATCTGTATTTTCCATGTAAATGCCTATTTTAATTATAAATAAAATTTCTCATATTTAGAAAATTATTTTCATAAATTGGAGTTCATTTTTTGAAATATACATGTTAAAAATGAATAGGATGAATTAATTGGATTTTTCTTTTAAAATACTTGAATTTTTGTTGAATATTCATTTATAGTAATTTAGAGTATATATATTATAAATTAAATATAGTATTCAATGAGTCATTGCCAATTTAAGAACCATAATATTGAGAATACCTTAATTATTATATTGTTTTTTGTGATAATTCTCAAACTATTCATAGTATTGAGCCAAAATGATAAAATAATGATTAAACTAATGGGAAAACACCCCTCTCCCCACTTATAAATACAAATCGTCACCACATCTTCTACTCACACGCCAAAACAATTGAGACATGTACAAATTTGACTAAATTGTAGTCCCAATAACCTCACCAATACCAAAGATATATTGGAGTCATCAAAATACTAAAACGTTTTTCCATAATGAGGTTCTCAAGGTGGATAAATCGAAGAATTAAATTCCACTTTCTTTTCATTACATTTCTTTTCATGTTTTTTTATATTATTTTTCTATCCAATCCTAAACTCATAAAAATAGAATAATACCTCCATTACCTTACATATAATTTAATTCAGGCATCATAATGAAATATACATCATTAATCTCTTCCCTACATCTCTTTTATTATGAAAATGAAATCGTGACCCATGAGCTGTGAATTTACCTAAATTATGGTGCACACACATTCATTTTCATTTAATACCTTTAAGGATGTTAATAAAGATATCATAATGGTTAAAACATATTGTTAAATATAATATAAAACTATATTTATGATCTATATCTATCATATATAAATAATACTAAATGATAAAACAAAACGAGGTTTTTGTGAAAATAATGTTTCCAAAATATACCTAAAATGATCGTCCATAACATTCATCTGATGATTCAAACTCATACCAGATCACCAAACTACTAAAAATAACACTCCTAAAAGATTAAATTAAACATTATAACTCATCCCAATGCCCATAAATGATCTTCATAAATCAATTATTAATATAAATCATTCATAAAAGGGTCTGTATTTTTAATTAATGGACTAATTTTATTATACATGATATTAAAGTGAAGGAAGCGTTCAGACACAAGGTAAAAGGAATTTTCAAACACAACACTGTTTCTTTTGGTTTCCCCAATTTCAACACATTATCAGTATGAATACTTCTTAAATTTTCTTTAAATATCATTTCATAATAATTATATTACGTTTTCTAGGAAGTGAAATTTTTAGTTAAATTTATGATAAACTCTATTTTTTCCAAAACAAATCCACTTTCAAAAACCATACCATTTAATTATCCTAATATTGTTTCTACTTCACTCAAAATTAATGACTCATATTACAATAATGTTATATTTCCAAATGTTTATTCATGAATGAATTATTTCTAAAATGAAACACATTTCTTTCCATGGGTTATTTTATATTAAGTATTTATATACATTATATGTGGAATGCATGATAATATAAATGTTATTATGTAATGGGTATGCCTAGGATAATACATCACAATGTAAATGGTTTGATGGGATGGTTGTGACTGATATCATATAGTGCTAAAATGAATTGTGTAATGTGATCAATGTCATTAGAAAAAGTGAAAAAAATGAAAGAACTTGATTATAGTTTGTTTACAACTATACGTGGTATTTAACCACTGTGAAATGATGTTTCATTTAATGAATTTCCATATTACATGATTTTATCTAATACTTACTCTCATTATTATGATGATGATATTATTAATATGGTCACCCCATGTTACATTGATTGGTGCTATTACCTATCCTTTAAAGTGGATATTATCTCTCCACTTTCATTGATGTATATCCTCCTCATCTGATTACTTGTTCTAAGGATAATGCAAAAGATAATAAGAATCAAAAGTGGAATAAATTAGTGGAATAAATTAAAGAAATTATTATTCATTTTATAAACGTTATTGATCATCATAATTTCCCCATGAAACTATAACATTGGATCATGTTTATATAATTAATTTATTTCATTTACCATTAAAATTAAAAATTTGCAATGAATATAAATCTTGGTCCCTATATGTATTATCAAAGATAGTCATAGTTAATTTAGGAATTACAATTAGAGACCCATAGTCAAAATCTATAGTATGGGACTTGGTATATGTAAATACCGACAAATAATTGTTTTAGAAAATTATAAACCAAGGGATCCGACAAGATGTGACTTTAGAATTAATTTCACAAATGAAATTATTATATATTATTGAATTTTTGACTTATTTATTATTCTAACATTCTATATATTAGAAATTTGTGAAAACTAGTTGAAAATGTGCCAACAACCGAAGCGAGGGGCTATGTTGTGATTTCAAAAATGTTATCCCAATTTAATTTAGGGATAGCGTTAAAAATTATCTAGTTATGGATAGCCAAATGTATTAGGTGAATATTAAAAAAACACATTGTAACCTCGGTTTTTTATATTTATTACGTCCATTATTAATTGACATTTATAAAGGCGATGCTGATAATATTATTGTTGGTGTCAGTTTTCTAAAAACTGATACTGAAAATAATTCTTTTTCAGTGTTTCAGCGTCACTATTTTTAATAAAATGACGCTGATAACCGATTCTTGGGGTAGTTTTTAGGTAAAACAGACACTAAAAGTCAAATTGGATTATGTTTACAAATTCAGTTTTAATGAAAATCGACGCTGATAAGCCGTTTTTAAAAAAAATCAGCACCAGTTTTTAAAATAACAGCCGCAATAAATTAATTTTTTTTTGAAAAAAAACCACAATTTCTTATATATTCAAAATCCCTGTAAAAACAAAATATAAAACAATAAAATAGTATTTATCATTAAATAAATTTCATTCACAGAATAATTCACATTTATCCTAGTAAAAGATCATTGCATCAATAAATATTAAAAAACTAAGAAAAGTCAATTTAGAGGTACTCGAGAGAACTCAATGAATTCTAATTAAAGAACAATGCATCACTATATCTCATGATGACATGAATTATGTTTCCTTTAATGATATTTCTTGTTTAATGTTTTACCACTAAAAATGAAGCATTATTTGGTAGTTGGAACAAGTGTACCATCATGATATGATTATACTAGTGTGGTTGACCTGACAGAAGACAATGACTATGATGTACCTATGATATGCCAGTAGCTTGACATAAAATTCAATTCATTATGGATACCATGTACAATGAAATAAATTGATTCAATGTAGATATCAAGAACATGTTTATTCATCATTAATGTGTCCTGACTCAATACTCAATTCCTAAAGATACCTTGTAATATGTTTTATGTACTATTGGATTTTTCTTGATCACTTTTAATGTCTATTTTTATTTTTTCAGCATGGATTTGTAGAAGGTATGACATGAGTTCATATCATATTAGATAGTACATAGCCTCTAAACACATGTTTTATTGATTATTTATTCTTTAATATACCAGTCAAAAAAAATACGCTGGATGTTACCAAAAAAATTAGAAGATTCAAAATATTAATCATTCTAAAAAAAGTATAATTAAAAGGAACATACCTAAAATTTAAGGAATGCTAATTTTTTTATTGAACTATTATTTGATTATTATTAGGTTCAAACACATAATATATCAAAATAGATTGTTTTTGAACCCATATGTAATATTATTTATAAATATAAGAGTATACAAACCTCAAATATTAAACAGACATAACAAATATTTTGGAAAAATAGATTGAATATGAGTCATATCAGATTGGGAATAAGACTGTGAATCATTGAATGGATATTATAAAATTGAGTGATATGAGGTAAAAAATATATTAATATGATATAAAATATAAAAAAATTAATAAAACTAATCTAATAAAATTCAGTACTTTCCCCAGTTGTGATTATCTAAAAAATGAATCCTTGAATCTAATAACCACATGCAAAATTTCTTTTTTGACGATGAAACTACATTTATAAAACATTAAACTGTTAATAAAAAATAATAAATAACAATAATTCAGAAAAAATTTATATTTCAAAACAAATTACTTGTTCTTCCATATATTTGATATTATTCAGTGTATTTATCGATTTGTATTCCTTATTAAATTTTTTCCATTAACTGCATTTTCATATATATGGATAATATTACATATCTATAAAATGTGAATAAAACATAATTAGCTTATAAAAAACATAAAAACTTACATTTTTAATAAGGTGGAAATTTTTTTACAAACATTACCAAAAAAAGTAAAAAAAACAATAATCGGTGCATTCACTTGGGCATAATATTCCTAACATATATTGCCCCTAAAATAAAAAATGTTCACAAATAATGACATTTTAATGATAATTAGTTCATTATATCTATTCTAATTTTTCATGAAATGGCATAAACCTACATTGAATCTTCGTATGTGACAATCTCCCACACATATATGATACTCTATGAGTATTCTTCAAACGTTTCACGTCAATGGAAACGAATTATGAATCTATAAAATTGTAAATGTCTATACTATAATTTTTTTGATGAAGTGTCTGTAGATACCTAATTTATAAGTAATATATAGTTAGTCAATTTAATATCATATTTTATTAATGAAAATAAAAATTCAAATATCAATTTACATACATGGTTAACAACTTGACCACATTCAAGATGATCTCTTCAAAAAATACTAGATTCATGATATATTTTTCAAGTAATATCAATGGATATTCTCTTATTCATATATCTTTCATCATCCAAAACTCATAGATAAAATTCAATGAAGAAGATTCCTGAGATATTCTTTGTATCCCCTGGGATATATATGAAGTATCTATAGTCGATAGTTCCTGAAAATATATTTTCAATTGTGTAGATTATTTTTATTTTAGATAATCTTATATAATTTATATGTCAGAAAAAATTATAATTAATTTTGAATCATTTTTAATTAATATTTATGAAAACACAAAACTTATATGAAATATAACGAAGCAGAAATGATTGACAAAGTAAAAAAACGACCCACACAATCCCCAACTCTGGTGAAGTAAAGAAAAACCCAAAAATGAATGAGTCCTAATAATACAATGTGTATTCAAGGATATCTAGAAAAAAACTCAAAATATACATTTTCTTCAAATATCGGAGGTGGAGAATCTATGTAACCAGATAGAGCATAGTAGTCCAAGTGAGAAGGTTGGGAAGGCTGAAAAATGAAAAAGATATAATAGTGTTAATAATTTAGAAAATAGAAAAAGAATAAATAATTTAATAATATACTTGGAATGGTTTCTCTAGTGGGGTGGGGTAGGCAGATGGGGAAGTGTTGTCTGGGTGAGCAGATTGGGATTTCTAAAAAATAAATTTTTTTATTACATCCACTAGGCTAGATTCCATGAGGGGGTGATTTAGTGTATGACAAATTAAAACAATTTCCCCTTGATCGTGTTTTGTTGTTAGACGAACCCCTATTAACTCTATTTTTACCAATGCAGAGTATGAATGAATATTAAATAATTGAAATGACACAAAAATTTTACATGGTTCAACATCACTGGGCTATGTCCAATGAGCATAAATCGGAGCAGACTCACTATCCCTCTTTCTATACGACCACCCACAAAATTAAAGCTCACTACACTGTCACCATAATTGTGCCCACTACTTCTTCAGAAGATCCACTCATAGTTTATAGACATGTAGGTCCCTTTATTTTCATTAAATAAATATGCATCCATAATTGTTAATAGATGCTCTGTTGATATCCCACATTTACCCGCAGCTGAATGTCTCATTGCACCGGGTGTACTGGGAAACCTCAAATATTTCACGCAACCCTTATTGTATCTGGCACACAACTTTAATGCCTTACGTGCAAGATTTCACTTTTTTGAGAAACACCCTTTTTGTGTAACATCAATCATTCATGCAGCTCAAATCATACGCGCAACTTTATTAGCTTGCGTGCAACTCAAATTTTTTCACACATATCCCTTTGTGTGAAATTATTATGAGATATGGTGCTCGTATTTTCTCTAATTTTTGAGCTATATAAAATGATGGGGTCACTTCCTATTTATAGGAATTATTGACCCATGTGTGGATGATTCAACTTTTTTCGTGCAAGTTCCCCATCGAGCGTGCAAAACCCCATTTGACATTGCATTAGGCATAAAAGTTTCATTCGTGCAACCTCCTCTTTCACATCCATTTCCAAATCATTCACACACATCATGCCTTTTATATTTTTAGACTTTTTTCTCCAAAAACATACTTTGCGAGCAAGATTCCTTCATGCTACACCATATTTCATGCACATCTTCATATCATTTGTGTGCCACATGAATTATCAATTTTTCCACATTCTGATATAGAAACATGCCATGAGTGAATGTTTTCAAACCACCATAGATCATGCGCCCAACCACCATTTCCAAAAACAAGTTTCCCCTTTTTATGAAAAAAAACTTAGATATATTGTTTTTATACCGCCTCCCGATCGTCCAATGCTTTTTCATAGTTCATTTTCAACATATGTGTTTATAAATATATATGTAACTCAAACAATCAACATATATACCCCCTTTGTCATCAAATTGAACATCGTGGTCTACTCTGTCAACAAACACAACATGGGGGACACCTTTGTCAACAGATACAATTTCCTCAAAAATCCACCAATGATACTTTGAGGGATTTTTTCCCAACAACGATATATTACCTATTATAATTAATCAGATTGAAAAACTAATAAAAAATAAATAATATACCAATGAAGGATGATCATACAGGGCGGGGTGGGAAGATGGTGTAAGGTAGTCTATGTGAGCAAGCTAGGAAGTCTGAAAAATGAAAAAGATATATTAGTATTTATAATGTTTTAAATAGAAAAATTGATTAGAATTAAAAAACATTCCTAGGAAGGCTACTCATACAAGGTAGGGTAGGTAGATAAGGTAGGTAAGTCTGGTTGAACCAGATGGGAAGGCTGAAATTGAAAATGTTATATTAGTGTTTATAATTTATAAAATAAAAATGTTAATGAAAAATAAATAATATAGATAGGAAGGATGCTCATACGGGGTGTGGAAGGAAGATGGGATAGGGTAGTTTGGGTGATCAGTATGGGATGGCCGAAAAATGAAAAAGTTATATTATTGTTTATAATATATAAAAAATAAAAATTTATGAAAATTAAATAATATACCTAGGAAGGTCGTGCAAACTGTGACTGTCTAGCCATGTGTTCTATCAAAGACTTCGCACTGCTACTTGAATTTCATCACCCACAGACTGTTTCATATCATTCATCTCGACATTTAATGATTTTATTTCTGGGTCTCTTGATTGCTTACTGTGACCAAAGATATTTTGAATACTAACACACTCTTCATCTCCTATAACATATCTGGGGTGTTATGAATTTCACAATGCAATGGCTAGGATGTCCATCCTACTGTGTGGGATAAAAGAGCCCTATATATCCTTCTCTTTATGATCCTCCTAAAATGAAAAGTAAAAAATATATATTATTATTTATAATTTAAAAAATAGAATAATTGATAACAAATAAATAATATTTATATACAATTTTATAATCTACTTGATTTACTTCCTCCAAAAGATATTGTCAGTTATTCATTATTTTACCACTTTTCTATTTTTCATGGATAATGGGAAGAGATGGAAGACCAAATTGGACCTCATCTAAACCACAACTAGATTGAGCGCTTAATGCTTTAAATTTTCCTTCAATAATTTTTTGCTCCAAATACGAGTACCCTCCATGTGATAATGTTTGAGGGCATACATTTATCAACTCGATCGCCGTGTATCTTCCCTTGAGGCATGGGTTTTTTAGTCAGTTTTAATTTAAAATATCTCTATTAAACCGCTACTCATGTGATATGACCTTTTTTAGTTCCTTTGGTTTCCAAAAAATTTAATGTCATTTGTAATTTAAAAAATTAAAAATTTCATTTAAAATATAAAATATTAAAAATTTAGATAAAAGAAATCAATAAATCAATTTACCATAATGGCCTCCCAATGTTGTTTCTTAGACATCTTTTCCATTTACTTCCAATCAAGATATAAAATACTAATCCTGCAACTACTTAACATCTCAATATAACTGACAAACTGAACTGCAATTGGTCCAATTTCATTATCATTACCATCCAAATAGATATGTACTCTGTCATCATCATGAGAAAGTTATAGTTCTTGTAATCATATAATACCACATTCACCAACTTTAGAACAATATTTTGAAGTAGTAACCTGAGAAGTATCCTCCATCGAGGATGCATCAGTAGTCTTGAAAAATATTTTTGTTAATTAACTCTATTATTTAATTAAATTTCTATATTTCCCAATATTTAATAATATGTAAAAATGACATACCTCAGTAACTGATTTTATCTATCATTATCTGAAATTTCTACTATGAAGTGTAATGATATTTTTTGATCCTTCATTTCAATAGAAAACAAAATTTCTAGAAATAATGAAAACAAAAACTAAGTAACTATAATAATTGGCACATATTTGTAAGTTTCAAAAAATTAAAAAAACTTAAATATTTTTGAGAAAATAATATAAGACTAATTTTTTGTTTCCTACATGATTTCATCATGATTATTACGTACTTCATAGACTGTTCTTGTCTTATAGTCATTGTAATCATCCATAAATTTTTTAATAGATGAATAAGTCTTATTTAAATCAATAAAATCATCAACATCATCCTTATCACCCAAATGGTATTTATTTTACTTGAAAAAACAACTAACCACTGATCATTTTAGGGATCAATGACATAAAATACTTTCATTCCATGTGTCACTATTGTATATAGTTCCACATAGTAATATAATCATTTCAAATAAACTAGTTTAAAACCATATTCATCTTGTTCCACACCGCTATTACTATAAAAACAATTACACATAAAATGGTGACCCAATGTTTAATATAATAAATTTCTTATAAGTCTTCTAGTACTCTAAAATACAGCGTGGATGCAGAAATAGGTTCATTTCTTTGGCACTCGAAAAATGCATTGATTTAGAAAAAACCATCTCACCGCTATTTTGACCAGTACACCTTTCATCCAGGGTTTTTTTGTAAAATTTTCAACCATTGATATCAAAACTAGACCATGTAATCACATTAATATATGGTCCTCCATCTTACCATTTCAATGTTTCTAATGTATATATATCTGGGGAGACATTATCTTTAATCCTTGAGACAAATGTCTTCTTATTCACAATCATCAACAACTTTTTTGTTTCTTTTTTGGTATCATAACATAAAGTCAACAATATGGGAGGATATATATGAACGATCCTCATCTATGTTGTTAAAAATCTATAAATTTTCCTACATCACTACCTCAAGTGGAATGAAATTTACCATTATGAACCCCTTCTACCATAACAATCAGCTGTCATATATCGACATACATGGAGACCAACATGCTCCACCTCATTCAAAAAATCAGTACAGAACTCAACCACCTCTTTTGATAAATAATTTTCTAAAAATAGAGGCCTCTGGTCGATAAGGATTTTTAAAATATCCCTTCAAAATTTTCATATATTTACCAAAATTAAACATCCATCTTAAATAAAGAGGCCTACATATTCTTATCTCACACACCAAAAGAATCAGTAGTTAAACCATTATATAAAAAACCATGGGTGGGAAATACATTTCTAGTTGATAATGAATATGATTTTATTCATTATCCAAAACATCTAAAAATTTTCAATATATTACTTTTCTACAAATGGATTAGAAAAATATTCATTACCTGATCATAGTTTTCTGAGAGCTGTCGACAGTATACCACCCACTGCTACTGGTAGAAGATGATGAATTAACACATGGAAATCATGAGATTTCATACCTTTTAATTTATAATCATTCAATGTCACAAAATTATTCACATATTGAGAAAACCCATTGGATACATTAATACCATCAAGAGACTAATATAAATTAATCTTTTCAATCTTTCTTAATGTGTGACATACCAAAGGTAAATATTTTATGATTCCTTTAACAATATAATCCAACTCTAAACATATTCCCATTAATATAAAGTAAAATCTAGCATGAAATCCATATTTTTTCCTTTACTTTTATGTATAACAATGTTCCAATTAAACTGTTATATATGTTTTTTTAAACATTCATATAATCGATGTTACGATTTATATATAAAAATATCCAATGAGAAAGTTCCAAAAAATAGACCGCTTCTTCCTGATATTTCATTGAAGACACCGACTTCTTTTCATTCCAAATGTCGAATAAATATATTTCACCATGTCATAATACTCTTCAGCTTAAAATGGTTGATGGGGAATTTTGTATTATTTTAATCCATTAAATTCTTTTATCAATCTATGATAACAATGATCAATTTGAAAAAATCATCGATGTCCAATTTACATAGCCAATCTTCTTTTCTACAATTGATAATATAAATTCAATTCTTCACAAATTGAACATGCTTATTTTCTCTTAACACTATATACAGATAAAATTTCTTATGTTGAAAAGTCATTTATGTTTTCATTATCATAACATGCAAAAGAAAATACTCTTTCATGTATGCATCGAAATCTTGAACACCTTCCTCCCATAGCAGTTTCAAATAATCAACCAGTAGTTAAAGATACACATCAATATCATTTACCAGTTTCTTTGGTATAGAAATCATTAAGATCATCATTACATATTTTTTCGTTATACATAGATGTGGGGAAAAGTTGTAAACTACCTTCAAAATAGTCCATGAACTATGTTGGATTGTGAGGAACCTATATGGATTCATTCAATTAGTAAAAAATACCATTCTGATATTTCAATATTCACTTCCAAAATCATGAAATTCATTATCAAAAAACATCCAATGTAGTGAATTGGTGGGGTGACAAACGTTACCATCAGAGATGAGCTCATCTGAATTTCATCTTAACCATTATGCATCAATATAATTTTCAAATAGGCAATTCAAATGAATAAATAAAGGGAAGGTACAAACTTTATTTTTCAAGATTTTTGATTATAGTACCTAAAAACGAATCCCTATAGAAATATCATAATTGTATAAAAAATATTGGATGATTTCATTATAAAGTACAAAATATATTTTTAATGACATTAGATGACATCAACTAAAAATGAATATTAGGTGACTTTCTCATCTATCTTATAATGTGATTTCCCACAAGTAGGACAACTTGATAAATATTAATTTTCATTACTATACAATAGAAAATCATTGGGGCATGCATGTATCTTTTCATACCCCAATCCCATTGGGCATAATATTTTCTTCACCTCATTATTGATAACTGGAATCACATTGCCTTTTGGAAGCATCTATTTTTAATGTTCTAGTAATCTAGAAAAACATTTATCACTCTACCAATTTTTTTCATTTTAGTTATCTAATATGAAAACTGCTAATAAAGCTGTATATTTACTAATACTTAGGAAAATGGTTTTTAATAATCTCTATACAATCATTCAAGATTTTCTTTTTTTCAATGGTTTCAACACCAAAATCATGAATTTATTCATTAATGTGATCCACTTCTTCGTTATTGCTATTTTCATCAACATGGGATAATGATTTTTTAGTTTGTTCTCCATATAAGTAACAACATGTATAATTAAGGTTAAAACCATAACCGATGATATGGTTCTTGATTTTTATGGAGGTTTACTTTCTCATATTTAAGCACTTCTGTCATGGACAAAAAATCAAATCAATGTTTCGAAGATGTCGTTTATAAACTTCATAGAATTCATCAAATCCTTTTTCATATTCACATTTGGTTCTTCGTAAATGTATCCAATTATGATCCATTTAATACCTTTTATCAGAAAATAATTGGTGAATATATTAAAACATATAAAAATTTAAATATATATATATATATATATATATATATATATATATATATTTACAGATAAATTTTAATCAAAAACGCATTTCGTAAAAAATAATGATAATCAGATATAAAACATCTTGTATGAAACACATTTACAAATAGTAATCATCTTATTTGCATATTATATACGTGTTATGTATATATTATAAATAAATTAAAACATCAATCTTCTAAAATTAATGAGTTCATTTTACATAGATGTTGCATTATTTCAATGTTTCATGTATCAAAGTTATTGATGATTTCATTAATTAAAAGAAAACAAATTAGTTTTTATTATTAATATGAAATACTAATTAGGGTAAATTTTCACAATATATGTTAAATCAATCATAATAAAACCAAAATTATGGCAGATGAAATTAAATACACAAATAAATAATGTCAGAACATTATTTAGTCAATTGGTCAAGATAAAAATAATGTCAGGTAAAAAAAATAATCATATTGACTAATACAATTTGTCCAGAACATTGACTAGTGCATTTATACATAATTTCAAATAAAAATAATGTTAGATAAAAATAATTAAATTGGTTTTTAGTCTAATGTATTCTTCAACTTTGAAAAGAAATTATAGATAATGTTAGATAAAAATTTATAACCTAATATACACAACACCAATCCATATCAAGATGATTGAAAAATCACACATAGAGAAGACTATTAAATATGTTTTAAAATAATTTAAATAAAATATAAACAAATATTTGAAGAAAATTAAAATAATAATTAAATGATCAATAATTTATCATCAAAGTTAAAAATAACATACAAAATTCGGTGTTCAACACGAAAATAGATCCACAATCTAAACATTGATCGATATAAAGATTTGGAAAATTAATCACTTCAAGATCCAGATATAAATATATTGAAAAAAGAAAAAATAAAAAATAAAATTAACGTAAAATAATAGCACGATTGAATGTCCCTCAAAATCAAATTCTGAATAACAAATAATTCGAAAATGATCAAAGAAGCGAATATAATGAAGAAAACAGACCACATATTGTGAAAATGGAAGAAGAACATCAATAATGGTAGGTAGATATCACTAATAAAGCATCTATTTCATCGTGAGTAAAGAGGATCCGTTGTGGGATTGAGTTTTAAAGAACGAAGAAGATATTGTTTTATCAACCACGACAAATTTTAAAATGACTTTCAGTGTCGGTTTTTACCAAAACATACACTGAAAATTGAAAAAACATAGCATCGATAAATTTTCCCATAAAATGATTCTAATAATTATTTTTTATGTTTTAGTGTTGTTTTTATTAAAAACCGATGCCAAAATTATTCATTTTTATTATTTTGGGCGTTGGTTTTTCAAAACAATGATGCCAAAAATTAAAACTATGACATTTGTTTTCCTTAAAACAGTCATGAAAAACATATTTTTTTGATTTTTTTCATCTGTATAAACATAATATGACACAAAAAATTAACATATTATTTTTTTGGTGTTGGGTTTTTTTTAAACCAGACAATAAAAACCACACATAGAAAGTTTATTATTTTAGTTTTTTGTTAAAACCAAACCACAATTGTCTCTCTCAATCAATTCGCATCATTTTATAAAAACTAATGTTATTAATTTGATTTTAAATCATATATTTCTAATAGTGAGTAATGAAATAGTGTCTCTAGAAATTTGATTCTTTGAGAGTTATAAAGATGTTATTCTATGGAATCATAAAGTGTATATGGATTTTGGTGAATTGTCCCATGGTTATGGTGATAAGAAATGAAAGGTAGAGTTTCTAGCCATAGAATCCAATGAGTAAGGTGGAATGAAAAATAAACCACCAACATGTCAGAAATTTTGGATGAAGGATCATGGGAACATCCTCAATGGGATGGGGAAATTCATTATTTATTGTAGAGAAGAACCCAGAGTTCATGAATTTCAAAAATACACGAGGAAGGAGGAAAACATTGTTGAGTAATGTTGATAACCACACATGGCACCATGCTATAAATGTTGGGTGTAATGGACTATTCAATCCAATGCACTAAACCATGAGTGCTTGAAATAAATAAGTGCTAGAAGCTATAAAATTAAAAAGAACAAGGAAAAGATAATTTCATTACTACTGCTGAAGTGAAGAAACATCATTTTTTCATAAAAGGTACACTTCATATTCACTCAATAATGAAATGTATTATTTGATTATTGTTTTATGCAATCCTTTATAAAATGAATTTTTTCTATAACTATTGAATCAAACAAATGTATATTTGAAGAAGATATATCTATTAAAATAGATTTTGGTTCTATAAGGACCCATCCTTAAAAAATAACTTAATATTGAATTAAATGAATAATTCACATTGAGGATCTTTTCAGGTCTACAGTTTTATAGAATTAGGACATAACTATTACATCTCACAAGATTACAAAGTAGACACTTCTACTCAGTTTCCATCATAAAATAAAAACTCTTAAAAATAATCATGTCCAGTTCCATGTTTTAGATAGCTTGTCTCTTCTTGATCCCATACTTGACCTTATTAATCTTTAAGTCTTATAGAAAACATTTCAAAAACGTGGGATGAGTATAAAAAGATCAGTAAGGGATATAAAAATATGGAAAGAAAACATTAGTCCATGTATACATGAGAGTCAGTGAAATCAGACATTAATCTTAAAACATAAGAACTTTTACATACCTCAAGAAATCATATAATTTATGAATAACACATAGAAATCATAATAACTAAAGGTTACTTGAGGCATTCATAACATTATTAAGTAGGGAGTAACCCTCATGGTTACATTTGGAATACCCACCATAGTATATTCCCTAAATATATTCGGATAAACCTTAGAGTTTATCTCCTTCGCGTTACCCAATGCATTGTTGAGCTATATCGGTCTCACCCACCCTTAATTTATCCCATAACCACCCATCTTCATAAATAATTCCCATGAACCATAACATAATTGTATCACATAAAACATGTATAAAGGAAACATAACATTTACACATTTCAATAACAAGATATCAATAAAACACATTGATATAATCAAAACATTATGAAAACCATTTTCAATAAAAAAATAAAAGAAAGGTAAAACAAGGTATTTATTTTACATTTTAAAAAAACGTTATGGATTGTAGTGGAAGCCAAAACTCAAATAATGGTCACGGTGGTGGAGAAGTTGTTGTTGCCGCTTATGTAAAAAAACATTCCCTTTTTTCATTTAGTAAAACACTTCTTATAAAAAGAGTCATTTTGAATAAAATAAAAATTCAAAGGGGTTTATACACCGTACAAAAGAAAATTTTCTATAAAACAAAATATGCCTCAATGAAAGGTGATTGAGACGAAGTCCCTTACAAGGACGGTATCATTAGATTAAGGATAAATCAAATACATAGTTATGTGTGACAAATAAAAATACACCCAATATAAGTGGATATTACGTGTAAAACAACAAGATTAATTCACAAATATTCATATAATGAAATATTCAAGGAGTACGAGTTTTACCCAAAGAATTGAAATTGAGTTTAGAAGTTTCCTTGCAAAAATTCGACAGCCTAACAGCATCACATTAAAATTCAGAAAATGAGTTGATGAGAGAGAAAATGGTATCTCATCACATGAACATAAAATTTAAATAAATAATGATACAAAAGATCATATCCAAATATAATAAGATGTAAATTAAAATACATAACAACATAAGTCTTTCAAAAAGAGGAGGGTGAAAGTTTCCCTTACCGACTATAGTAACTTTCGAAAGGTACACCCCATGAAAGAATGACAATAAAAAATTTATTTCAATACTAATAAATGAAAGTATATTACACAAAGAGTAAAATAAAGGTCAATAAATACACCACTCAATGGAAATGGTGGTTAATATAGCATAAATTTCACAGTAATAAAAGTGAAATGAAAAATACCTTACGAAAACTCGGCAGCCTAACGACGCCATTTAAAACATCCAAAAATGGATTTATTTGATCAAATAGGGTCTATCATAAAATTAACATAAAAATTAAAGAATGAGTAATATAAAATAACATCACCAAACATAAGAAAGATGATCGTAAAAGAAATTTCATAAACTAGAGTACTTAAAAAGAAAGAGAGAGGTAGGATCCCTTACCTCAAATATGACTTGTCTTGATCGTTTCATTATATTATTAAATTATAATCTTTGGTCAATTTATAATTTCATAAGGCCCTTGTTTATATTTTATTACTCAATTCATATCACATATTGCAATGTTATAATAATTAGTTAATTAGGCAAGTTCATATCAGATATTTTTGTCGATGTTTGGTACATGATTCAAAAATGAACTTGTTTGAAATTGATTGTCCATGTAGTTAAAATTAAATCATATCAAGAATAGTATTAATGATTTAAATATCATATATATCCAGTACATATTCATTTTATTCTATTCCAAAACATTTGAAGATAAAAATAAATGAAATGCACCGTTCATGGAGACGGTAGGCCGTACGTACGCATGAATGCTACTTTCATTTCATTTTCATATTAATGGAATTAAAAAATAATGAGATATATATATATTATAATTATAGTATAATATATATTTTATATAGTTCCCATATGTTCATTAATTTCATTCGTTATACTTTCTATGTATTTCATGAACAAGACACATCACTTGAGGGGGTGGTAGTCCACACTTCCTCGATTGAAATTATCGCATATGCAGAACATGGAAAGCGTAAAGGTATGTTTTAAATATAAAATACAGAATAATATAGAAAACATAAATACCATATATATTATATATAAAATACAGTGACATCATAATGGCCACTATGAAAGGTGTTAAACGATTATTGAACAATCATCGTTTCGTGAGGTAGTAATTCTCCATCCACAAAAACAATATGTTCTTTAACCATTAGACAGATGTGTGTGTAAGTGTAGCTCAAATATTTCACATAAAAACATCCTAGTATATTGAAGATAATTTTTTTTGTTACAAAATAAATTAAAAAAAATAATTTACGGGTTGGGGATGAAAAATAAAACAAATGAACATAAGAGAAGACATTACCTTTAAAACCGGTAACTCCCTTTGGTTTGAACAAAACGGGTTTCTTGAAGAGATTTATACCTAAGATAAGGCATCTGGGATGAATAGGGGAATGTGTAGAGATAAAATGAGAAGATATTTATCGATCCAAAGGCTTGAGTGGTGTGGGTAAGGGGGTAGAGGTGGGGGCCTTTTATAAGAGGGAGGAGGGGCACCTTTGGAAAGTTAAGAAATGTTACTTTATTATAAAATGGTTTTCGGATATCAAAGGTCCCAAAATTATATATTTATTGGATAAGATGATAACGGATCGAAATCCACCCATCTAATGGGTTTTTGACAAGTTTATGTCTTAGATTTTACATTATCTTTTAATTTTATTTAAATCGTTCATTAATGAGGCAATCACTGCATCATCATGGTGTCATAAATTAATAAATTTATATAATGTCTAAAAATTATAAAACAAATACTATGATGTATGGAATCATTTTATATTTCCAATGTATATTTATAGTAAAAAATATGACATGTATAACCCCAGGTAAAATTTTTTTTAGTAAACAAATACATGTTTGTTACATTTTTATTTTCACTTTAAATAAAACGTTATTAATGTCATTTTAATACCAAAGTGGCTCTATGGGGACCCCAAGTTGACCCATGGATTTTCTTGGTTATCCATTACATACCTAATAATGGTAGCACAAGTGTCATGGTCATTTCATATTATTATAACATTATCTTTAACTTAAATTACACTAATTACCTTTAATCGCAATTAATAAAACTAAAAAGTTACTATTCACCGAACAATTATATTAATCCCATTGAACAAAATTTTAAATCCTAATGACAACCATGTTTTTTTGATTTTTGAAATTCAAATAACAGAAGTGGTAATGTTTCATTTAAACAAAAAAATAGTTTTTTAACTACCACTTAGTGGTTTCATTATTCATCAAAAATTGTTGTTTTTCATAAAAATACTAAAAATTCACCCTAAGATATATTTGATATTCCAAATACAAAAATGATATCTATTTTACAAAATTCAAAACATATAAGTTTCATTAATTAATTTAATAATTAATTCCCACTGTCAAAACAAATAGCGTGTTTTTAAGAAACTATATCTATTAAAAGATTGACACTAGTTTAAGTCGAATTTCAAAGTGAAATTAATTCCAATGACTACCGATGAATTAAATTTTAAAAATATATTAAAAAAACTCAAAATATGATCTAATAATATAAATAAATCATCTTAAAAAAAATTTGAATTAGAATACAACATTTTCACCAAAAATGATCTTTATCAGAAAAAATAACAAAAAATTACACAAAGTTAATTTTGATGTCCAGATTCAATACAAGGTATTTATTTTGTCAAATATAACATATAAAATTGTCAAAAATTGTATTTAATAAGGGGTATCCATCAAAAGGTAGTTAATCAAACTTTTTATGAATATTTGAATATTTACGCTTAAAATTGGATTCATTCGCATTTTAAGCCTCTAACATTTTTTGGATAAAAGTAAAAATATTTGAAAAACATATATAATCATTTGGTAGTTAGTTCAATTCATTCCCACAATTATAATGGTTAGTAATTAACTACCATTTAAAATAAAAATATTATATTATTAGCGTGCAATGTAAGATTTCAAAGAAAATCATTGTTGCGTACTGAGTACGCCAACGAACATAGCATCCCCATTAAAGTAATATTAGTATTTTGTTAATGAATATTAATAAATATGAAAATTTCATATTATTTATTTACCTGGGATATTACATCCTTCATCCCTTTTGGGAATTGCGTCCTCGCAATTTTAATATTGGGCTTGGAAACTTTATTGAAAGCCCCACATCGAAAAAAAGTCAGCAAAACTATCACTTTAAAAGAATGAAAGAGAAATAAAAAGGTCACCCAAGATAGCAGATACTAGGGTTCCATGAGATCATGGATATGGAGGATAAAAAAAAATGGTCATGTTATGATGGAGAGTGATAGAAAACATGATTAGGAAAAAGATAACCACCAGAAAATCACAAACTTGTGATGGGTTAAATAGTATTTGATTCCCTAGTAGGAAAAGTTAAAAGACAAAATTTTTGTTTTATGTTAATTTTCATTGAGGATTTTATTTATGATCTTAACTTAATCATAAGAATACAAATTTACTTGTCATGTAGAGTTTCATCTCTTACTGGATTTCTTACACAAACTCATATTTTCTCCAAAAGGCGAGTATTTAAGATGGTTAATTCACATTAAGAGTGCTATATTTAATTTCTAGAGAAGCACCTATTCCACAAAAGAGAACTGTAAATTTAACATGTCTTTAGACCAAAACCAAAACAAAAAATTTTTAGTACGAGATCCGATAATACCCAAAAAGGATAATCCTCTATAAAAAGAAAATCTATTCTTAATCTCGAAACGTTGTCCAACAAAACCCAAAGTTCAACAAAGACCATTCGATAAAAAAAATTTCATAAAATTATTCAAAGTAAACTAAACTAATATTGAAACCCAATTGTTTGAAGGATTTAATCACATAATCATCCAAGGTAAATATTAAAATTTTTCTCCAAATAACATCAGTTTTTCTTAAAGTATCAAATTTAAAAGTAATTAACCTATTCATATATCCTCCATGATAGGTCAATAATTCCCTAGATAACATAAAATAAACTTATTCTTGATTCATAAAATCATATAACTAAAAATAATTTTTCATACTAACCAGGGACTTCACGTAGTCTAGTGGTAGGCGATAAATACCAGTCGCACTTTGGTTGTGGGTTCGATTCCCGCAGCTTCGTCCGACGTGACGGGTTGTCACACGGTCTGCGTGTTGTCCTTTTTCCAAAACCAAATAATTCTTATAACATTCCCCAAAAAATATATATTCATAAAAAATAACCATAACATATTTTAACCAAAAAGATTATATAATAACTTTCATTTTTCATCCCAAAATGTATTAACTAGTAATTTCCTCAAATTCAAGGATTATATAATCCCAAATTTTTTTTATAACTATATCCACAAAATAACAGATAATTATTCCTTGAATAAAATTTTCATATATCAAACATCAAGGTTACACATACTATAAAAAGTCTTCTAATAATCAAAAAGCATTCATACTTTTAAGCAATTCACCATCCTAAAATATACCAAAACTCTTGAATCCCATATAAGTTGACTTCTTAATCATTTATCATTTTTCATGATCCATTAACCATTCTTTTCCATCTTATTCCAAAATTCTCCTTTCCTACAAACAAAATCATGAACCATATCCAATGATTCAATAATAGGAAAACATAGGTTATGAAATAATGTATACCTTTCATTGGTCATTGTAATTTTTTTTATCCTCAATCATAATGGAATTAGGTATTGGTAAACAAATATTTGTACGATCCTGGTGATCCCATTCCTGAAACTTCTACATAGGACATGTGTTTTGATAATGACCATGTAGACCACATTTAAAAAATTCAATTGATCCTTCAAAAATAACTTCTTTCCCTTTCCTAGATTCAACTAGATGCTTCCCTTTTCCATGAAAGGGTCTTTATTTATGAAATTAATTTAATCATCTATAACATCTTTCTATCCCTTTGAAACATTTTCCTATGTTTTTCTTTCCACATCATTGACACATAGGTTTTTGAATGTTCTTACCTTTATGATTATTACCTGGACTTCCAAAGGGATTTGATTCTGGAATAAATGATGCCTTATAAAAATAACTAAGGTTTAGGTGGTCAATCATGACTCCAGATAGTTGGTGGAGAATAAACACAGGAGTTCTCATTGCAACTCCAATATCATTCAGTTTCTCATTCAGAAAACTGTCACAGTTTCCTTCATATCCACTGTTACATTGGTACCTGCTAGATCCATCCATTTACTAAAACCAAAAAAGAAATTGTAAGTATATTAATAAAACCATAATATAATAATGAGGAAGATAAACACCACGATATACTTATCCAAGTTATCTTAAACTCATTCTAACATTCTAAAAAAAAAATTACTCCATACAATATATTAACCATTTTTGAAATATACAACTTATCACTTATGCTCAACTAACACTCTAACCTCAAAATTTATCTAAACCTACCTTTGATACCAATTATAAGGACATGGCCTTAAAACATTACTTAATCTTGAATTAAATGAATAATTCACATTGAGGATCTTTTCAGGTTTAGAGTTTTAGAGAATTATGACATAACAATTACATCACGCAAGATTACAGAGTTGACACGTCTACTCAGTTTCCATATTAAAATAAAAATTCTTAAAAAGAAACATGTATAATTACATGTTTTAGATAGCTTGTCTCTTCTTGATCCCATCCTTGAACCTATTCATCTTTAAGTCATGTTTAAAACATTTCAAAAACATTGGATGAGCATAAAAATCTCAGTAAGGGATATAAAAATATGGAATGAAAGCATTAGTCCATGTATACATAATAATCAATGAAATCATACTTTACACTTAATACATAAGCACTTTTACATACCTCATGAAATCATAAGATTTATGAATAACATATATAAATCATAAGACGTAATGGTATCTTGAGGCATTCATAACATTCATACATAGGGAGTAACCCTCATGGTTACGTTTGGAATACCCACCATAGTATATTCCCTAAATATCTTCGGAGAAACATTAGCGTTAAACTCCTTCACGTTACCAAATAAATTGGAGATCTATATCGGGCTCACCCAACCTTATTTTATCATGGAACCACCCATCTTCATAAACAATTCCCAATAACAATAACATAATTGTATCACATAAAACAAGCTTAAAGGAAACATAACATTTCCACATTTCAATAACAATATAACAATACATAATATTGATATAAAAAAAATTATCAAAAAAATTTTCAATACCAAAATAAAAAAAGGTAAAACATGGTATTTATTTTTCATTTTATAAAAATATTATGGCATGTAGAGGAAGTAGAAACTCAAATAATGGTCACGACGACAGAGAAGTTGTTGACGCCGCATACGTAAGATAAAAAAATTCCCTTTTGTCTTTTAGTAAAATGATTCTTATAAAAAGCATCCTTTAGAATAAAAGTAAAACTCAAAGTTGTTTATACACCGTATAAAAGAATGTTGTGTATAAAAAAGTATGCCTCAATGAAAGGAGATTGAGACAAATTCCCTTACAAGGAGGGTATCCTTAGGTTAAGGATAAATTAAATACATACTTATGTGTGAAAAATAAAAATACAGCCAATAGAAGTGGATATTAAGTGTAAAACAACCACATTCATTCACACATATTCATAGAATGAAATATTCAAGGAGTACGAGTTTAACCCAAAGAATTGAAATTTAGTTAAGAGGTTCCTTTGCAAAAATTCGACAGCCTAACGGCGCCACATTAAAATTAAGAAAATGAGTTGATAAGAGAAAAAATGGTATTTCATTAGTCGGAAATAAAATTTACATCAATAAAGCTATAGATGATCATATCCAAATATAAGAAGATTTAAATTAAAAGACATATCAAAATAAGTCTTTTAAAAAGTGGAGGGTGAAAGGTTCCCTTACTGACTTGGGTAACTTTTGAAACGTACAACCCATGAATGAAGGACAACTCAACATTAATGTAAATACTAATAAAGGAAAGTATATTAAAACATGAGTACAATAATGGTCAGTACATACACGTCTCAAAGGAAATGGTGGAATATATAGTATAAATCTCATGGGAATAAAAGTGAGATGAAAAATCCCTTAAGAAAAATTACCAGCCTAACGGCGCCACTTAAAACTTCCAAAAATGGATTTATGAGATCAAATGGGGTATATTATTATATGAACATAAAAAGTAAAAACTGAGGAATATAAAATAACATACCTAAATATAAGAAATATGATCTTAACATAAATATCATATAATAGAGTACATAAAAAGAATGAGAGAGGTATGATCCCTTTCCTCAAGTCTGACTTGTCTAGTTCGTTTCATTATAATACTGAATAATAAACATTGGTCAATTTATAATTTTTTAAGGACCTCATTTGAAGTTTATTACTCAAATCATATCACATATTATAATGTTATAGTAATTATTTAATTATGCGAGTTCATATCAGGTGTTTTTTTCTATGTTTGGTACATGAGTCAAAAATGAACTTGTTTGAAAATGATAGTACATGTAGTTATAAGAAAATCATATCCAGAATATTATTCATGATTTAAATATCATATAAATCTAGTACATATTCATTACCTGATCATAGTTTTCTGAGAGCTGTCGACAGTATACCGCCCACTGCTACTGGTATAAGATGATGAATTAACACATGGAAATCATGAGATTTCATACCTTTTAATTTATCATCATTAAATGTCATAAAATTATTCACATATTGAGAAAACCCATTGGATACATTAATACCATCAAGAGAATAATATAAATTAATCTTTTCAATCTTTCTTAATGTGTGACATACCAAAGGTAAATATGTTATGATTCCTTTAACAATAGAATCCAACTCTAAACATATTCTCATTAATATAAAGTAAAATCTAGCATGAAATCCATATTTTTTCCCTTACTTTTATGTATAACAATGTTCCAATTAAACTGTTATATATGTTTTTCTAAACATTCATATAATAGATGTTGTGATTTATATATAAAAATATCCAATGAGAATGTTCCAAAAAATAGACCGCTTCTTCTTGATATTTCATTGAAGACACCGATTTCTTTTCATTCCAAATGTCGAATAAATATATTTCACCATGTCATAATACTCTTCAGCTTAAAATGGTTGATGGGGAAGTTTGTATTATTTTAATCCATTAAATTCTTTTATCAATCTATGATAACGATGATCAGTTTGAAAAAATCATCGATGTCCAATTTACATAGCCAATCTTCCTTTCTACAATTGATAATATAAAGTCAATTCTTCACAAATTGAACATGCTTATTTTCTATTAACACTATATACAGATAAAATTTCTTATGTTGAAAAGTCATTTATGTTGTCATTATCATAACATGCAAAAGAAAATACTCTTTCTTGTATTCATCGAAATCTTGAACACCTTCCTCCCATAGCAGTTTCAAATAATCAACCAATAGTTAAAGATACACATCAATATCATTTACCAGTTTCTTTGGTATAGAAATCATTAAGATCATCATTACATATTTTTTCGTTATACATAGATGTGGGGAAAAGTTGTAAACTACCTTCAAAATATTCCATGAACTATGTTGGATTGTGAGGAACCTATATGGATTCATTCAATTAGTAAAAAATCTCATTCTGATATTTCAATATTCACTTCCAAAATCATGAAATTCATTATCAAAAAACATCCAATGTAGTGAATCGGTGGGGTGACATACGTTACCATCAGAGATGCGCTCATCTGAATTTCATCTTAACCATTATGCATCAATATAATTTTCAAATAGGCACTTCAAATTAATAAATAAAGGGAAGGTACAAACTTTATTTTTCATGATTTTTGATTATAGTACCTAAAAACGAATCCCTATAGAAATATCATAATTGTATAAAAAATATTGGATGATTTCATTATAAATTACAAAATATATTTTTAATGACATTAGATGACATCAACTAAAAATGAATATGAGTTGAATTTCCCATCTATCTTATAATGTGATTTCCCACAAGTAGGAAAACTTGATAAATATTAATTTTCATTCCTATACAGTACAAAATCAT
The DNA here is from genome assembly GCA_963277665.1 of Viscum album. Lineage (NCBI taxonomy): Eukaryota > Viridiplantae > Streptophyta > Magnoliopsida > Santalales > Viscaceae > Viscum > Viscum album. The sequence goes on from OY728148.1 coordinate 2,106,015,601, forward strand.
TGGGGCATGCATGTATCTTTTCATACCCCAATCCCATTGGGCATAATATTTTCTTCACCTCATTATTGATAACTGGAATCACATTTTTTTTGGAAGCATCTATTTTTAATGTTCTAGTAATCTATAAAAACATTTATCACTCTACCAATTTTTTTCGTTTTAGTTATCTAATTTGAAAACTGTTAATAACACTGTATATTTACTAATACCTAGGAAAAATGGTTTTTCATTATCTCAATACAATCATTCAAGAGTTTTCTTTTTTCAATGGTTTCAACACCAAAATCATGAATTTATTCATTAATGTGATCAACTTCTTCGTTATTGCTATTTTCATCAACATGGGATAATGAGTTTTTAGTTTGTTCTCCATATAAGTAACAACATGTATAATTAAGGTTTAAACCATAACCGATGATATGGTTCTTGATTTTTATGGAGGTTTACTTTCTCATATTTAAGCACTTCTGTCATGGACAAAAAATCAAATCAATGTTTCGAAGATGTCGTTTATAAACTTCATAGAATTCATCAATTTTTTTTCATATTCACATTTGGTTCTTCGTAAATGTATCCAATTATGATCCATTTAATACCTTTTATCATATAATAATTGGTGAATATCTTAAAACATATAAAAATTTAAATATATATATAAATATATATACAGATAAATTGTAATCAAAAACGCATTTCGTAAAAAATAATGATAATCAGATATAAAACATCTTGTATGAAACACATTTACAAATAGTAATCATCCTATTTTCATATTATATACGTGTTATATATATATATTATAAATAAATTAAAACATCAATCGTCTAAAATTAATGAACTCATTTTACATAGATGTTGCATTATTTCAATGTTTCATGTATCAAAGTTATTAATGATTTCATTAATTAAAAGAAAACAAATTAGTTTTTATTATTAATATGAAATACTAATTAGGGTAAATTTTCACAATATAAGTTAAATCTATCATAATAAAATTATGGCAGATGAAATTAAATACACAAATAAATAATGTCAGAACATTATTTAGTCAATTGGCCAAGATAAAAATAATGTCAGGTAAAAAAATAATCATATTGACTAATACAATTTGTCCAGAACATTGACTAGTGCATTTATACATAATTTCAAATAAAAATAATATCAGATAAAAATAATTAAATTGGTTTTTAGTCTAATTTATTCTTCAACATTGAAAAGAAATTATAGATAATGTTAGATAAAAATTTATAACCTAATATACACAACACCAATCCATATCAAGAAGATTTACAAATCACACATAGGGAAGACTATTAAATATGTTTTAAAATAATTTAAATAAAATATAAACAAATATTTGAAGAAAATTAAAATAAGAATTAAATGATAAATAATTTATAATCAAAGTTAAAAATAACATACAAAATTCGGTGTTCAACACGAAAATAGATCCACAATCTAATCATTGATCGATATAAAGATTTGGAAAATTAATCACTTCAAGATCCAGACATAAATTTATTGAAAAAACAAAAAACAAAAAATAAAATTAACGTAAAATAATAGCATGGTTGAATGTCCCTCAAAATCAAATTCTGAATAACAAATAATTCGTAAATGATCAAAGAAGAGAATATAATGAAGAAAACAGACCACATGTTGTGAAAATGGAAGAAGAACATCAATAATGGTAGGTAGAGATCACTAATAAAGCATCTATTTCATCGTGAGTAAATAGGATCCGTTGTGGGATTGAGTTTTAAAGAATGAAGAAGATATTGTTTTATCAACCACGACAAATTTTAAAATGACTTTCAGTGTCGGTTTTTACCAAAACATACACTGAAAATTGCAAAAACATAGCATCGATAGATTTTCCCATAAAATGATTCTAATAATTATTTTTTATGTTTTAGTGTTGTTTTTATTAAAAACCGATGCCAAAATTATTCATTTTTATTATTTTGGGCGTTGGTTTTTCAAAACAATGATGCCAAAAATTAAAACTATGACATTTGTTTTCCTTAAAACAGTCATGAAAAACATTTTATTTTTATTTTTTGCATCTGTATAAACATAATATGACACAAAAAATTATCATATTATTTTTTTGGTGTTGGGTTTTTATTAAACCAGACAATAAAAACCACACATAGAATGTTTATTATTTTAGTTTTTAGTAAAACCAAACCACAATTGTCTCTCTCAATCAATTCGCATCATTTTATAAAAACAAATGTTATTAATTTGATTTTAAATCATACATTTCTAATAGTGAGTAATGAAATAGTGTCTCTAGAAATTTGATTCTTTGAGAGTTATAAAGATGTTATTCTATGGAATCTCAAAGTGTATATGGATTTTGGTGAATTGTCCCATGGTTATGGTGATAAGAAATGAAAGGTAGAGTTTCTAGACATAGAATCCAATGACTAAGGTGGAAAGAAAAAACAACCACCAACATGTCATAAATTTTGGATGAAGGATCATGGGAACATCCTCAATGGGATGGGGAAATTATTTATTTATTGGAGAGAAGAACCCAAAGTTCATGAATTTCAAAAATACACGAGGAAGGAGGAAAACATTGTTGAGGAATGTTGATAACCACACATGGCACCATGCTATAAATGTTGGGTGTAATGGACTATTCAAACCAATGCACTAAACCATGAGTGCTTGAAATAAATAAGTGTTAGAAGCTATAAAATTAAAAAGAACAAGGAAAAGATAATTTCATTACTACTGCTGAAGTGAAGAAAGATCATTTTTTCATAAATGGTAAACTTCATATTCACTCAATAATGAAATGTATTATTTGATTATTATTTTATGCAATCCTTTATAAAATGAATTTTTTCTATAACTATTAAATCAAAAAAATGTATGTTTGAAGAAGATATATCTGTTAAAATAGATTTTGGTTCTACAAGGACCCATCCTTAAAACATTACTTAATATTGAATTAAATGAATAATTCACATTGAGGATCTTTTTAGGTCTACAGTTTTATAGAATTAGGACATAACTATTACATCTCACAAGATTACAAAGTAGACACTTCTACTCAGTTTCCATCATAAAATAAAAACTCTTAAAAATAATCATGTCCAGTTCCATGTTTTAGATAGCTTGTCTCTTCTTGATCCCATACATGACCCTATTAATCTTTAACTCTTATGGAAAACATTTCAAAAACGTGGGATGAGCATAAAAAGATCATTAAGGGATATAAAAATATGGAAAGAAAACATTAGTCCATGTATACATAAGAGTCAGTGAAATCAGACATTACTCTTAAAACATAAGAACTTTTACATACCTCAAGAAATCATATAATTTATGAATAACACATAGAAATCATAAGACCTAAAGGTTACTTGAGGCATTCATAACATTATTAAGTAGGGAGTAACCATCATGGTTACATTTGGGATACCCACCATGGTATATTCCCTAAATATCTTCGGATAAATCTTAGAGTTTATCTCCTTCGCGTTACCCAATGCATTGTTGAGCTATATCGGTCTCACCCAACCTTAATTTATCCCGGAACCACCCATCTTCATAAATAATTCCCATGAACCATAACATAATTGTATCACATAAAACATGTATAAAGGAAACATAACATTTCCACATTTCAATAACAAGATATCAATAAAACACATTGATATAATCAAAACATTATTAAAACCATTTTCAATACCAAAATAAAAGAAAGGTAAAACATGGTATTTATTTTACATTTTAAAAAAACGTTATGGATTGTAGAGGAAGCCAAAACTCAAATAATGGTCACGGTGGTGGAGAAGTTGTTGTTGCCGCTTATGTAAAAAAACATTCCCTTTTTTCATTTAGTAAAACACTTCTTATAATAAGAGTCCTTTTGAAAAAAATAAAAACTCAAAGGGGTTTATACACCATACAAAAGAAAATTTTCTATAAAACAAAATATGCCTCAATGAAAGGTGATTGAAACGAAGTCCCTTACAAGGACGGTATCATTAGATTAAGGATAAATCAAATACATAGTTATGTGTGAAAGATAAAAATACACCAAATATAATTGGATATTAAGTGTAAAACAACCAGATTCATTCACACATATTTATATAATGACATATTCAAGGAGTACGAGTTTTACCCAAAGAATTGAAATTGAGTTTAGAAGTTTCCTTGCAAAAATTCGACAGCCTAACAGCGTCACTTTAAAATTCTGAAAATGAGTTGATGAGAGAGAAAATGGTATCTCATCACATGAACATAAAATTTAGATAAATAATGATACAAAAGATCATATCCAAACATAATAAGATGTAAATTAAAATATATAACAACAGAAGTCATTTAAAAAGAGGAGTGTGAAAGTTTCCCTTACCGACTACAGTAACATTCGAAAGGTACACCCCATGAAAGAATGACAATAAAAAATTGATTTCAATACTAATAAATGAAAGTATATTACACAAAGAGTAAAATAAAGGTCAATAAATACACCACTCAAAGGAAATGGTGGTTAATATAGCATAAATTTCACAGTAATAAAAGTGAGATGAAAAATCCCTTATGAAAACTCAGCAGCCTAACGACGCCACTTAAAACATCCAAAAATGGATTTATTTGATCAAATAGGGTCTATTATAATATTAACATAAAAATTAATGAATGAGTAATATAAAATAACATCACCAAACATAAGAAATATGATCGTAAAAGAAATTTCATAAACTAGAGTACTTAAAAAGAAAGAGAGAGGTAGGATCCCTTACCTCAAATACGACTTGTCTTGATCGTTTCATTATATTATTAAATAATAAACATTGGTAAATTTATAATTTCATATGGAACTTGTTTATATTTTATTATTCAATTCATATCACATATTGAAATGTTATAATAATTAGTTAATTAGGCAAGTTCATATCAGATATTTTTGTCGATGTTTGGTACATGATTCAAAAATGAACTTGTTTGAAACTGATTGTCCATGTAGTTAAAATTAAATCATATCAAGAATAGTATTAATGATTTAAATATCATATATATCCAGTACATATTCATTTTATTGTATTCCAAAACATTTGGAGATAAAAATAAATGAAATGCATCGTTCATGGAGATGGTAGGCCGTACGTACGCATGAATGCTACTTTCATTTCATTTTCATATTAATGGAATTAAAAAATAAATGAGAGATATATATTTTATAATTATAGTATAATATATATTTTATATAGTTCCCATATGTTCATTAATTTCATTCATTATACATTCTATGTATTGCATGAACAAGTCACATCACATGAGGGGGTGGTACTCCACACTTCCTCGATTGAAATTATCGCATTTGCACAACATGGAAAGCGTAAAGGTATGTTTTAAATATAAAATAAAGAATAATATAGAAAACATAAATACCATATATATTATATATAAAATACAGTGACATCATAATGGCCACCATGAAAGGTGTTAAAAGAATATTGAACAATCATCGTTTCGTGAGGCAGTAATTCTCCATCCACGAAAACAATATGTTCTTTAACCATTAGACAGATGTGTGTGTAAGTGTAGCTCAAATATTTCACATAAAAACATCCTAGTATATTGAAGATAATTTTTTTGTTACAAAATAAATTAATAAAAATAATTTACGGGTTGGGGATGAAAAATAAAACAAATGAACATAAGAGAAGACATTACCTTTAAAACCGGTAACTCCCTTTGGTTTGAACAAAACGTGTTTCTTGAAGAGATTTATACCTATGATAAGGCTTCTAGGATGAATAGGGGAATGTGTAGAGATACAATGAGCAGATATTTATCGATCCAAAGGCTTGAGAGGTGTGGGTAAGGGGGTAGAGGTGGGGGCCTTTTATAAGAGGGAGGAGGGGCACTCTTGGAAAGTTAAGAAATGATACTTTATTATAAAATGGTTTTCGGATATCAAAGGTCCCAAAATTTTATATTTATTGTATAAGATGATAAGGGATCGAAATCCACCCATCTATTGGGTTTTTGACAAGTTTATGTCTTAGATTTTACATTATCTTTTAATTTTATTTAAATCGTTCATTAATGAGGCAATCACTGCATCATCATGGTGTCATAAATTAATAAATTTATATAATGTCTAAAAATTATAAAACAAATACTATGATGCAGGGAATCATTTTATATTTCCAATGTATATTTATAGTAAAAAATATGACATGTATAACCCTAAGTAAATTTTTTTTAGTAAACAAATACATGTTTGTTACATTTTTATTTTCACTTTAAATAAAACGTTATTAATGTCATTTTAATACCAAAGTGGCTCTATGGGGACCCCAAGTTGACCCATGGATTTTCTTGGTTAGCCATGACTTACCTAATAATGGTAGCACATGTGTCATGGTCATTTCATATTATTATAACATTATCTTTTACTTAAATTACACTAATTACCTTTATTCGAAATTAATAAAACAAAAAAGTTACTATTCACCGAACAATTATATTAATCCAATTGAACAAAATTTTAAATCCTAATGACATCCATATTTGTTTGATTTTTGAAATTCAAATAACAGAAGTGGTAATGTTTCATTTAAACAAAAAAATAGTTTTTTAACTACCACTTAGTGGTTTCATTATTCATAACAAATTGTTGTTTTTCATAAAAATACTAAAAATTCACCCTAAGATATATTTGATATTCCAAATACAAAAATGATATCTATTTTAAAAAATTCAAAATATATATGTTTCATTAATTAATTTAATAATTAATTCCCACTGTCAAAACAAATAGCGTGTTTTTAAGAAACTATATCTATTAAAAAATTGACACTAGTTTAAGTCGAATTTCAAAGTGAAATTAATTCCAATGACTACCGATGAATTAAATTTTAAAAATATATTAATAAAACTCAAAATATGATCTAATAATATAAATAAATCATCTTAAAATAATTTTTTGAATTATAATACAACATTTTCACCAAAAATGATCTTTATCAGAAAAAATAACAAAAATTTACACAAAGTTAATTTTGATGTCCAGATTCAAAACAAGGTATTCATTTTGTCAAATATAACATATAAAATTGTCAAAAAGTGTATTTAATAAGGGGTCTCCATAAAAAGGTGGTTAATCAATCTTTTTATGAATATTTGAATATTTACGCTTAAAATTGGATTCATTCGCATTTTAAGCCTCTAACATTTTTTGGATAAAAGTAAAAATATTTGAAAAACATATATAATAATTTGGTAGTTAGTTCAATTCATTCCCACAATTACAATGGTTAGTAATTAACTACCATTTAAAATAAAAATATTATATTATTAGCGTGTAATGGAAGATTTCAAAGAAACTCATTGTTGCGTACTGGGTACGCCAACGAACATAGCATCCCCATTAAAGTAATATTAGTATTTTATTAATGAATATTAATAAATATGAAAATTTCATATTCTTTATTTACCTGGGATATTACATCCTTCATCACTTTTGGGAATTGCGTCCTCGCAATTTTAATATTGGGCTTGGAAACTTTATTGAAAGCCCCACATCGAAAAAAAAGTCAGCAAAACTGTCACTTTAAAAGAAAGAAAGAGAAATAAAAAGGTCACCCAAGATAGCAGATACTATGGTTCCATGAGATCATGGATATGGAGGATAAAAACAAATGGTCATGTTCTGATGGAGAGTGATAGAAAACATGATTAGGAAAAAGATAACCACCAGAAAATCACAAACTTGTGATGGGTTAAATAGTATTTGATTCCCCAGTAGGAAAAGTTAACAGACAAAATTTTTGTTTTATGTTAATTTTCATTGAGGATTTTATTTATGATCTTAACTAAATCATAAGAAAACAAATTTACTTGTTATGTAGAGTTTCATCTCTTACTGGATTTCTTACACAAACTCATATTTTCTCCAAAAGGCGAGTATTTAGGATGGTTTATTCACATTAAGAGTGCTATATTCAATTTCTAGAGAAGAACCTATTCCACAAAAGAGAACTGTAAATTTAACATGTCTTTAGACCAAAACCAAAACCAAAAATTATTAGTATGAGATCCGATAATACCCAAAAAGGATAATCCTCTATAAAAAGAAAATCTATTCTTAATCTCGAAACGTTGTCCAACAAAACCCAAAGTTCAACAAAGACCATTCGATAAAAAAAATTTCATATAATTATTCAAAGTAAAATGAACTAAGATTGAAACCCAATTGTTTGAAGGATTTAATCACATAATCATCCAAGGTAAATATTAAAATTTATCTCCAAATAACATCAGTTTTTCTTAAAGTATAAAATTGAAAAGTAATTAACCTATTCATATATCCTCCATTATATGTAAATAATTCCCTAGATAACATAAAATAAACTTATTCTTGATTCATAAAATCATATAACTAAAAATAATTTTTCATACTAACCAGGGACTTTACGTAGTCTAGTGGTAGGCGATAAATACCAGTCGCACTTTGGTTGTGGGTTCGATTCCCACATCTTCGTCCGACGCGACGGGTTGTCACACGGTCTGCGTGTTGTCTTTTTTCCAAAACCAAATAATTCTTATAACATTCCCCAAAAAATATATATTCATCAAAAATAACCATAACATATTTTAACCACAAAGATTATATAATAACTTTCATTTTTCATCCCAAAATGTATTAACTAGTAATTTCTTCAAATTCAAGGATTATACAATCCTAAATGTTTTTTTATAACTATATCCACAAAATAACAAATAATTATTCCTTGAATAAAATTTTCATATATCAAACATCAAGGTTACACATACTATAAAATGTCTTCTAATAATCAAAAAGCATTAATACTTTTAATCAATTCACCATCCTAAAATATACCATAACTCTTGAATCCCATATATGTTGACTTCTTAATCATTTATCATTTTTCATGATCGATTAACCATTATTTTCCATCTTATTCCAAAATGCTCCTTTCCTACAAACAAAATCATGAACCATATCCAAAGATTCAATAATAGGAAAACATAGGTTATGAAATAATGCATACCTTTCATTGGTCATTGTCATTTTCTTTATCCTCAATCATAATGGAATTAGGTATTGGTAAACAAATATTTGTACGATCCTGGTGATCCCATTCCTGAAACTTCTACATAGGACATGTGTTTTGGTAATGACCATGTAGACCACATTTAAAAAATTCAACTGATCCTTCAAAAAGAACTTCTTTCCCTTTCCTAGATTCAACTAGATGCTTCCCTTTTCCATGAAAGGGTCTTTATTTATGACATTAATTTAATCATCTATAACATCTTTCTATCCCTTTGAAACATTTTCCTATGTTTTTCTTTCCACGTCATTGACACATAGGTTTTTGAATGTTCTTACCTTTATGATTATTACCCGAACATCCAAAGGGATTTGATTCTCGAATAAATGATGCCTTATAAAAATAACTAGGGTTTAGGTGGTCAATCATGACTCCAGATAGTTGGTGGAGATTAAACACAGGAGTTCACATTGCAACTCCAATATCATTCAGTTTCTCATTCAGAAAACTGTCACAGTTTCCTTCATATCCACTGTTACTTTGGTACCTGCTAGATCCATCCATTTACTAAAACCAAAAAGGACATTGTAAGTATATTAATAAAACCATAATATAATAATGATGAAGATAAACACCACGATATACTTATCCAAGTTATCTTAAACTCATTCTAACATTCTAAAAAAACAATTACTCCATCCAATATATTAACCAATTATTGTAATATACAACTTATCCCTTATGCTCAACTAACACTCTAACCTCAAAAGTTATCTAAACCTACATTTGATACCAATTATAAGGATAGGGCCGTAAAACATTACTTAATCTTGAATTAAATTAATAATTCACATTGAGGATCTTTTCAGGTTTAGAGTTTTAGAGAATTATGACATAACAATTACATCACGCAAGATTACAGAGTTGACACGTCTACTCAGTTTCCATATTAAAATAAAAACTCTTAAAAAGATACATGTATAGTTACATGTTTTAGATAGCTTGTAACTTCTTGATCCCATCCTTGACCCTATTCATCTTTAAGTCATGTTTAAAACATTTCAAAAACTTTGGATGAGCATAAAAATCTCAGTAAGGGATATAAAAATATGGAATGAAAGCATTAGTCCATGTATACATAAGAATCAATGAAATCATACTTCACACATAATACATAAGCACTTTTACATACCTCATGAAATCCTAAGATTTATGAATAACACATATAAAACATAAGACATAATGGTAACTTGAGTCATTCATAACATTCATACATAGGGAGTAACCCTCATGGTTACGTTTGGAATACCCACCATAGTATATTCCCTAAATATCTTCGGAGAAACATTAGCGTTTAACTCCTTCACATTACCCAATAAATTGGAGATCTATACCGGGCTCACCCACCCTTATTTTATCATGGAACCACCCATCTTCATAAACAATTCCCAAGAACAATAACATAATTGTATCACATAAAACATGCTTAAAGGAAACATAACATTTCCACATTTCAATAACAATATAACAATACATAATATTGATATAATAAAAAAAATTATCAAAACCATTTCCAATACCAAAATAAAAAAATCTAAAATATGGTATTTATTTTTCATTTTATAAAAATATTATGGCATTTAGAGGAAGAAAAAACTCAAATAATGGTCACGACGACAGAGAAGATGTTGACGCCGCATACGTAAGAGAAAAAAATTCCCTTTTGTCGTTTAGTAAAATGATTCCTATAAAAAGATTCCTTTAGAATAAAAGTTAAACTCAAAGTTGTTTATACACCGTATAAAAGAATGTTGTGTATAAAAAAATTATGCCTCAATGAAATGAGATTGAGACAAAGTCCCTTACAAGGACGGTATCCTTAGATTAAAGATAAATTAAATACATACTTATGTGTGAAAAATAAAAATACACCCAATAGAAGTGGGTATTAAGTGTAAAACAACCACATTCATTCACAAATATTCATAGAATGAAATATTCAAGGAGTACGAGTTAAACCCAAATAATTGAAATTGAGTTAAGAGGTTCCCTTGCAAAAATTCGACAGCCTAACGGCGTCACTTTAAAATTCATAAAATGAGTTGATGAGAGTAAAAATTGTATTTCATTAGTCGGAAATAAAATTTACATCAATAATGCTATAGAAGATCATATCCAAATATAAGAAGATTTATATTAAAAGACATATCAAAATAAGTCTTTTAAAAAGTGGAGGGTGAAAGGTTCCCTTACTGACTTGGGTAACTTTCGAAACGTACACCCGATGAATGAAGGACAACACAACATTAATTTAAATACTAATAAAGGAAAGTATATTAAAAAATGAGTACAATAATGGTCAGTACATACACGTCTCAAAGGAAATGGTGGAAAATATAGTATAAATCTCATGGGAATAAAAGTGAGATGAAAAATCCATTAAGAAAAATTACCAGCCTAACGTCGCCACTTAAAACTTCCAAAAATGGATTTATGAGATCAAATGGGGTATATTATTATATGAACATAAAAATTAAAAAATGAGGAATATAAAATAACATACCTAAATATAATAAATATGATCTTAACATAAATATCATAAAATATAGTACTTAAAAAGAATGAGAGAGGTAGGATCCCTTACCTCAAGTCTGACATGTCTAGTTCGTTTCTTTATAATCCTGAATAATAAACATTGGTCAATTTATAATTTTTTAAGTACCTCATTTGAATTTTATTACTCAAATAATATCACATATTATAATGTTATAGTTATTATTTAATTATGCGAGTTCATATCAGGTGTTTTTTCTATGTTTGGTACATGAGTCAAAAATGAACTTGTTTGAAAATGATTGTCCATGTAGTTATAAGAAAATCATATCCAGAATATTATTAATGATTTTAAATATCATATAAATCTAGTACATATTCATTACCTGATCATAGTTTTCTGAGAGCTGTCGACAATATACCACCCACTGCTACTGGTAGAAGATGATAAATTAACACATGGAAATCATGAGATTTCATACCTTTTAATTTATAATCATTCAATGTCACAAAATTAATTCACATATTGAGAAAATCCATTGGATACATTAATACCATCAAGATAGTAATATAAATTAATCTTTTCAATCTTTCTTAAAGTGTGACATACCAAAGGTAAATATGTTATGATTCCTTTAACAATAGAATCCAACTCTAAACATATTCTCATTAATATAAAGTAAAATCTAGCATGAAATCCATATTTTTTCCTTTACTTTTATGTATAACAATGTTCCAATTAAACTGTTATATATGTTTTTCTAAACATTCATATAATCGATGTTACGATTTATATATAAAAATATCCAATGAGAAAGTTCCAAAAAATAGACCGCTTCTTCCTGATATTTCATTGAAGACACCGACTTCTTTTCATTCCAAATGTCGAATAAATATAATTCACCATGTCATAATACTCTTCAGCTTAAAATGGTTGATAGGGAAGTTTGTATTATTTTAATCCATTAAATTATTTTATCATTCTATGATAACGATGATCAATTTGAAAAAATCATCGATGTCCAATTTACATAGCCAATCTTCCTTTCTACAATTGATAATATAAAGTCAATTCTTCACAAATTGAACATGCTTATTTTCTATTAACACTATATACAGATAAACTTTCTTATGTTGAAAAGTCATTTATGTTGTCATTATCATAACATGCAAAAGAAAATACTCTTTCTTGTATGCATCGAAATCTGGAACACCTTCCTCCCATAGCAGTTTCAAATAATCAACCAATAGTTAATGATACACATCAATATCATTTACCAGTTTCTTTGGTATAGAAATCATTAAGATCATCATTACATATTTTTTCGTTATACATAGATGTGGGGAAAAGATGTAAACTACCTTCAAAATAGTCCATGAACTATGTTGGATTGTGAGGAACCTATATGGATTCATTCAATTAGTAAAAAATCCCATTCTGATATTTCATTATTCACTTCCAAAATCATCAAATTCATTATCAAAAAACATTCAATGTAGTGAATCGGTGGGGTGACATATGTTACCATCAGAGATGCGCTCATCTGAATTTCATCTTAACCATTATGCATCAATATGATTTTCAAATAGGCACTTCAAATGAATAAATAAAGGGAAGGTACAAACTTTATTTTTCAAGATTATTGATTATAGTACCTAAAAACGAATCCCTATAGAAATATCATAATTGTATAAAAAATATTGGATGATTTCATTATAAAGTACAAAATATATTTTTAATGACATTAGATGACATCAACTAAAAATGAATATGAGGTGACTTTCTCATCTATCTTATATAATGATTTCCCACAAGTAGGACAACTTGATAAATATTAATTTTCATTCCTATACAGTACAAAATCATTGGGGCATGCATGTATCTTTTCATACCCCAATCCCATTGGGCATAATATTTTCTTCACCTCATTATTGATAACTGGAATCACATTGCCTTTTGGAAGCATCTATTTTTAATGTTCTAGTAATCTAGAAAAACATTTATCACTCTACCAATTTTTTTCATTTTAGTTATCTAATATGAAAACTGTGAATAACACTGTATATTTACTAATACCTAGGAAAAATGGTTTTTCATTATCTCTATACAATCATTCAAGAGTTTTCTTTTTTCAATGGTTTCAACACCAAAATCATGAATTTATTCATTAATGTGATCCACTTCTTCGTTATTGCTATTTTAATCAACATGGGATAATGAGTTTTTAGTTTGATCTCCATACAAGTAACAACATGTATAATTAAGGTTAAAACCATAACTGATGATATGGTTCTTGATTTTTATGGAGGTTTACTTTCTCATATTTAAGCACTTCTGTCATGGACAAAAAATCAAATCAATGTTTCGAAGATGTCGTTTATAAACTTCATAGAATTCATCAAATCCTTTTTCATATTCACATTTGGTTCTTCGTAAATGTATCCAATTACGATCCATTTAATACCTTTTATCAGAAAATAATTGGTGAATATATTAAAACAAATAAAAATTTAAATATATATATATATATATATATATTTACAGATAAATTGTAATCAAAAACACATTTCGTAAAAAATATAGATAATCAGATATAAAACATCTTGTAAGAAACACATTTACAAATAGTAATCATCTTATTTTCATATTATATACGTGTTATATAGATATTATAAATAAATAAAACATCAATCTTCTAAAATTAATGAGTTCATTTTACATATATGTTGCATTATTTCAATGTTTCATGTATCAAATTTATTGATGATTTCATTAATTAAAAGAAAACAAATTAGTTTTTATTATTAATATGAAATACTAATTAGGGTAAATTTTCACAATATAAGTTAAATCTATCATAATAAAACCAAAATTATGGCAGATGAAATTAAATACACAAATAAATAATGTCAGAACATTATTTAGTCAATTGGTCAAGATAAAAATAATGTCAGGTAAAAAAAATAATCATATTGACTAATACAATTTGTCAGAACATTGACTAGTGCATTTATACATAATTTCAAATAAAAATAATGTCAGATAAAAATAATTAAATTGGTTTTTAGTCTAATTTATTCTTCAACGTTGAAATGAAATTATAGATAATGTTAGATAAAAATTTATAACCTAATATACACAACACCAATCCATATCAAGAAGATTGAAAAATCACACATAGGGAAGACTATTAAATATGTTTTAAAATAATTTAAATAAAATATAAACAAATATTTGAAGAAAATTAAAATAAGAATTAAATGATCAATAATTTATCATCAAAGTTAAAAATAACATACAAAATTCGGTGTTCAACACGAAAATAGATCCACAATCTAAACATTGATCGATATAAAGATTTGGAAAATTAATCACTTCAAGATCCAGACATAAATTTATTGAAAAAACAAAAAACAAAAAATAAAATTAACGTAAAATCATAGCATGGTTGAATGTCCCTCAAAATCAAATTCTGAATAACAAATAATTCGAAAATGATCAAAGAATCTAATATAATGAAGAAGACAGACCACATATTGTGAAAATGGAAGAAGAACATCAATAATGGTAGGTAGAGATCACTAATATAGCATCTATTTCATCATGAGTAAAGAGGATCCGTTGTGGGATTGAGTTTTAAAGAATGAAGAAGATATTGTTTTATCAACCACTACAAATTTTAAAATGACTTTCAGTGTCGGTTTTTACCAATACATACAATGAAAATTTCAAAAACATAGCATCGATAGATTTTCCCATAAAATGATTCTAATAATTATTTTTTATGTTTTAGTGTTGTTTTTATTAAAAACTAATGCCAAAATTATTCATTTTTATTATTTTGGGCATTGGTTTTTCAAAACAATGATGCCAAAAATTAAAACCATGGCATTTTTTTTCCTTAAAACAGTCATGAAAAACATATTTTTTTGATTTTTTTCATCTTTATAAACATAATATGACACAAAAAATTATCATATTATTTTTTCGGTGTTGGGTTTTTATTAAACCAGAAAATAAAAACCACACATAGAAAGTTTATTATTTTAGTTTTTAGTAAAACCAAACCACAATTGTCTCTCTCAATCAATTCGCATCATTTTATAAAAACTAATTTTATTAATTCGATTTTAAATCATATATTTCTAATAGTGAGTAATGAAATAGTTTCTCTAGAAATTTGATTCATTGAGAGTTATAAAGATGTTATTCTATGGAATCTCAAAGTGTATATGGATTTTGGTGAATTGTCCCATGGTTATGGTGATAAGAAATGAAAGGTAGAGTTTCTAGCCATAGAATCCAATGAGTAAGGTGGAAAAAAAAATCAACCACCAAAATCTCATAAAGTTTGGATGAAGGATCATGGGAACATCCTCAATGGGATGGGGAAATTCTTTATTTATTGGAGAGAAGAACCCAAAGTTCATGAATTTCAAAAATACACGAGGAAGGAGGAAAACATTGTTGATGAATGTTGATAACCACACATGGCACCATGCTATAAATGTTGGGTGTAATGGACAATTCAAACCAATGCACTAAACCATGAGTGCTTGAAATAAATAAGTGTTAGAAGCTATAAAATTAAAAAGAACAAGGAAAAGATAATTTCATTACTACTTCTGAAGTGAAGAAAGATCATTTTTTCATAAAAGGTACACTTCATATTCACTCAATAATGAAATGTATTATTTGATTATTGTTTTATGCAATCCTTTATAAAATGAATTTTTTCTATAACTATTAAATCAAACAAATGTATGTTTGAAGAAGATATATCTGTTAAAATAGATTTTGGTTCTATAAGGACCCATCCTTAAAACATTACTTAATATTGAATTAAATGAATAATTCACATTGAGGATCTTTTCAGGTCTACAGTTTTATAGAATTAGGACATAACTATTACATCTCACAAGATTACAAAGTAGACACTTCTACTCAGTTTCCATCATAAAATAAAAACTCTTAAAAATAATCATGTCCAGTTCCATGTTTTAGATAGCTTGTCTCTACTTGATCCCATACATGACCCTATTAATCTTTAAGTCTTATGGAAAACATTTCAAAAACTTGGGATGAGCATAAAAAGATCAGTAAGGGATATAAAAATATGGAAAGAAAACATTAGTCCATGTATACATAAGAGTTAGTGAAATCAGACATTACTCTTAAAACATAAGAACTTTTACATACCTCAAGAAATCATATAATTTATGAATAACACATAGAAATCATAAGACCTAAAGGTTACTTGAGGCATTCATAACATTATTAAGTAGGGAGTAACCCTCATGGTTACATTTGGAATACCCACCATAGTATATTCCCTAAATATCTTCAGATAAACCTTAGAGTTTATCTCCTTCGCGTTACCCAATGCATTGTTGAGCTACATCGGGCTCACCCACCCTTAATTTATCCCGGAACCACCCATCATCATAAATAATTCCCATGAACCATAACATAATTGTATCACATAAAACATGTATAAAGGAAACATAACATTTCCACATTTCAATAACAAGATATCAATAAAACACATTGATATAATCAAAACATTATGAAAACCATTTTCAATACAAAAATAAAAGAAAGGTAAAACATGGTATTTATTTTACATTTTAAAAAAACGTTATGGATTTTAGAGGAAGCCAAAACTCAAATAATGGTCACGGTGGTGGAGAAGTTGTTTTTGCCGCTTATGTAAAAAAAACATTCGCTTTTTTCATTTAGTAAAACACTTCTTATAAAAAGAGTCCTTTTGAATAAAATAAAAACTCAAAGGGGTTTATACACCATACAAAAGAAAATTTTCTATAAAACAAAATTTGCCTCAATGAAAGGTGATTGAGACGAAGTCCCTTACAAGGACGGTATCATTAGATTAAGGATAAATCAAATACATAGTTATGTGTGACAAATAAAAATACAACCAATATAAGTGGATATTAAGTGTAAAACAACCATATTAATTCACACATATTCATATAGTGACATATTCAAGGAGTACGACTTTTACCCAAAGAATTGAAATTGAGTTTAGAAGTTTCCTTGCAAAAATTCGACATCCTAACAGCGTCACTTTAAAATTCAGAAAATGAGTTGATGAGAGAGAAAATGGTATCTCATCACATGAACATAAAATATAAATAAATAATGATACAAAAGATCATATCCAAACATAATAAGATGTAAATTAAAATATATAACAACAGAAGTCTTTTAAAAAGAGGAGGGTGAAAGTCTCCCTTACCGACGACAGTAACTTTCGAAAGGTACACCCCATGAAAGAATGACAATAAAAAATTGATTTCAATACTAATAAATGAAAGTATATTACACAAAGAGTAAAATAAAGGTCAATAAATACACCACTCAAAGGAAATGGTGGTTAATATAGCATAAATTTCACAGTAATAAAAGTGAGATGAAAAATCCCTTACGAAAACTCGGCAGCCTAACGACGCCACTTAAAACATCCAAAAATTGATTTATTTGATCAAATAGGGTCTATCATAATATTAACCTAAAAATTAAAGAATTAGTAATATAAAATAACATCACCAAACATAAGAAAGATGATCGTAAAAGAAATTTCAAAAACTAGAGTACTTAAAAAGAAAGAGAGAGGTAGGATCCCTTACCTCAAATACGACTTGTCTTGATCGTTTCATTATATTATTAAATAATAATCTTTGGTCAATTTATAATTTCATAAGGACATTGTTTATATTTTATTACTCAATTCATATCACATATTGCAATGTTATAATAATTAGTTAATTAGGCATGTTCATATCAGATATTTTTGTCGATTTTTGGTACATGATTCAAAAATGAACTAGTTTGAAACTGATTGTCCATGTAGTTAAAATTAAAACATATCAAGAATAGTATTAATGATTTAAATATAATTTATATCCAGTACATATTCATTTTATTCAATTCCCAAACATTTGGAGATAAAAATAAATGAAATACACCGTTCATGGAGACGGTAGGCCGTACGTACGCATGAATGCTACTTTCATTTCATTTTCATATTAATGGAATAAAAAAAATAAATGAGAGATATATATATTATAGTTATAGTATAATATATATTTTATATAGTTCCCATATGTTCATTAATTTCATTCATTATACATTCTATGTATTGCATGAACAAGTCACATCACTCGAGGGGGTGGTAGTCCACACTTCCTCGATTGAAATTATCGCATTTGCACAACATGGAAAGCGTAAAGGTATGTTTTAAATATAAAATAGAGAATAATATAGAAAACATAAATACCATATATATTATATATAAAATACAGTGACATCATAATGGCCACCATTAAAGGTGTTAAAAGAATATTGAACAATCATCGTTTCGTGAGGCAGTAATTCTCCATCCACGAAAACATTATGTTCTTTAACCATTAGACAGATGTGTGTGTAAGTGTAGCTCAAATATTTCACATAAAAACATCCTAGTATATTGAAGAAAATTTTTTTGTTACAAAATAAATTAATAAAAATAATTTACGGGTTGGGGATGAAAAAGAAAACAAATGAACATAAGAGAAGACATTACCTTTAAAACCGGTAACTCCCTTTGGTTTGAACAAAACGGGTTTCTTGAAGAGATTTATACCTAAGATAAGGCTTCTAGGATGAATAAGGGAATGTGTAGAGATAAAATGAGTAGATATTTATCGATCCAAAGGCTTGAGAGGTGTGGATAAGGGGGTAGAGGTGGCGGCCTTTTATAAGAGGGAGGAGGGGAACTCTTGGAAAGTTAAGAAATGTTACTTTATTATAAAATGGATTTCAGATATCAAAGGTCCCAAAATTTTATATTTATTGGATAAGATGATAAGGGATCGAAATACACCCATCAATTGGGTTTTTTACAAGTTTATGTCTTAGATTTTACATTATCTTTTAATTTTATTTAAATCGTTCATTAATGAGGCAATCACTTCATCATCCTGATGTCATAAATTAATAAATTTATATAATGTCTAAAAATTATAAAACAAATACTATGATGTAGGGAATCATTTTATATTTCCAATGTAAATTTATAGTAAAAAATATGACAAGTATAACCCCAAGTAAAAAATTTTTAGTAAACAAATACATGTTTGTTACATTTTTATTTTCACTTTAAATAAAACGTTATTAATGTCATTTTAATACCAAAGTGGCTCTATGGGAACCCCAAGTTGACCCATGGATTTTATTGGTTAGCCATGACTTACCTAATAATGGTAGCACATGTGTCATGGTAATTTTATATTATTATAACATTATCTTTAAATTAAATTACACTAATTACCTTTAATCGCAATTAATAAAACTAAAAAGTTACTATTCACCGAATAATTATATTAATCCCATTGAACAAAATTTTAAATCCTAATGACAACCATGTTTGTTTGATTTTTGAAATTCAAATAACAGAAGTGGTAATGTTTTATTTAAACAAAAAAATAGTTTTTTAAATACCACTTAGTGGTTTCATTATTCATCAAAAATTGTTGTTTTTCATAAAAATACTAAAAATTCACCCTAAGATATATTTGATATTCCAAATACAAAAATGATATCTATTTTACAAAATTCAAAACATATAAGTTTAATTAATTAATTTAATAATTAATTCCCACTTTCAAAACAAATAGAGTGTTTTTAAGAAACTATATCTATTAAAAGATTGACACTAGTTTAAGTCGAATTTCAAAGTGAAATTAATTCCAATGAATACCGATGAATTAAATATTAAAAATATATTAAAAAAACTCAAAATATGATCTAATAATATAAATAAATCATCTTAAAATAATTTGTTGGATTAGAATACAACATTTTCACCAAAAATGATCTTTATCAGAAAAAATAACAAAAATTTACACAAAGTTAATTTTGATGTCCAGATTCAAAACAAGGTATTTATTTTGTCAAATATAACATATAAAATTGTCAAAAATTGTATTTAATAAGGTGTCTCCATCAAAAGGTGGTTAATCAAACATTTTATGAATATTTGAATATTTACGCTTAAAATTGGATTCATTCGCATTTTTAGCCTCTAACATTTTTTGGATAAAAGTAAAAATATTTGAAAAACATATATAATCATTTGGTAGTTAGTTCAATTCATTCCCACAATTAAAATGGTTAGTAATTAACTACCATTTAAAATAAAAATATTATATTATTAGGGTGCAATGTAAGATTTCAAAGAAACTCATTGTTGCGTACTGGGTACGCCAACGAACATAGCATCCCCATTAAAGTAATATTAGTATTTTATTAATGAATATTAATAAATATGAAAATTTCATATTCTTTATTTACCTGGGATATTACATCCTTCATCCCTTTTGGGAATTGCGTCCTCGCAATTTTAATATTGGGCTTGGAAACTTTATTGAAAGCCCCACATCGAAAAAAAAGTCAGCAAAACTGTCACTTTAAAAGAAAGAAAGAGAAATAAAAAGGTCACCCAAGATAGCAGATACTATGGTTCCATGAGATCATGGATATGGAGGATAAAAACAAATGGTCATGTTCTGATGGAGAGTGATAGAAAACATGATTAGGAAAAAGATAACCACCAGAAAATCACAAACTTGTGATGGGTTAAATAGTATTTGATTCCCCAGTAGGAAAAGTTAACAGACAAATTTTTTGTTTTATGTTAAGTTTCATTGAGGATTTTATTTTTGATCTTAACTAAATCATAAGAAAACAAATTTACTTGTCAGGTAGAGTTTCATCTCTTACTGGATTTCTTACACAAACTCATATTTTCTCCAAAAGGCGAGTATTCAGGATGGTTTATTCACATTAAGAGTGCTATATTCAATTTCTAGAGAAGCACATATTCCACAAAAGAGAACTGTAAATTTAACATGTCTTTAGACCAAAACCAAAACCAAAAATTATTAGTACGAGATCTGATAATACCCAAAAAGGATAATCCTCTATAAAAAGAAAATCTATTCTTAATCTCGAAATGTTTTCCAACAAAACCCAATGTTCAACAAAGACCATTCGATAAAAAGAATTTCATAAAATTATTCAAAGTAAATTGAACTAAGATTGAAACCCAATTGTTTGATGGATTTAATCACATAATCATCCAAGGTAAATATTAAAATTTATCTCCAAATAACATCAGTTTTTCTTAAAGTATCAAATTGAAAAGTAATTAACCTATTCATATATCCTCCATGATAGGTCAATAATTCCCTAGATAACATAAAATAAACTTATTCTTGATTCATAAAATCATATAACTAAAAAGAAGTTTTCATACTAACCAGGGACTTCACGTAGTCTAGTGGTAGGCGATAAATACCAGTCGCACTTTGGTTGTGGGTTCGATTCCCGCAGCTTCGTCCGACGCGACGGGTTGTCACACGGTCTGCGTGTTGTCCTTTTTCCAAAACCAAAAAATTCTTATAACATTCCCCAAAAAATATATATTCATAAAAAATAACCATAACATATTTTAACCACAAAGATTATATAATAACTTTCATTTTTCATCCCAAAATGTATTAACTAGTAATTTCCTCAAATTCAAGGATTATATAATCCCAAATGTTTTTTAATAACTATATCCACAAAATAACAGATAATTATTCCTTGAATAAAATTTTCATATATCAAACATCAAGGTTACAAATACTATAAAAAGTCTTCTAATAATCAAAAAGCATTAATACTTTTAATCAATTCACCATCCTAAAATATACCATAACTCTTGAATCCCATATATGTTGACTTCTTAATCATTTATCATTTTCATGATCCATTAACCATTCTTTTCCATCTTATTCCAAAATGCTTCTTTCTTACAAAAAAAATCATGAACCATATCCAATGATTCAATAATAGGAAAACATAGGTTATGAAATAATGCATACCTTTCATTGGTCATTGTCATTTTCTTTATCCTCAATCATAATGGAATTAGGTATTGGTAAACAAATATTAGTACGATCCTGGTGATCCCATTCCTGAAACTTCTACATAGGACATGTGTTTTGATAATGACCATGTAGACCACATTTAAAAAATTCAATTGATCCTTCAAAAAGAACTTCTTTCCCTTTCCTAGATTCAACTAGATGCTTCCCTTTTCCATGAAAGGGTCTTTATTTATGACATTAATTTAATCATCTATAACATCTTTCTATCCCTTTGAAACATTTTCCTATGTTTTTCTTTCCACATCATTGACACATAGGTTTTTGAATGTTCTTACCTTTATGATTATTACCTGAACTTCCAAAGGGATTTGATTCTCGAATAAATGATGCCTTATAAAAATAACTAAGGTTTAGGTGGTCAATCATGACTCCAGATAGTTGGTGGAGAATAAACATAGGAGTTCTCATTGCAACTCCAATATCATTCAGTTTCTCATTCAGAAAACTGTCACAGTTTCCTTCATATCCACTGTTACTTTGGTACCTGCTAGATCCATCCATTTACTAAAACCAAAAAGGACATTGTAAGTATATTAATAAAACCATAATATAATAATGAGGAAGTTAAACACCACGATATACTTATCCAAGTTATCTTAAACTCATTCTAACATTCTAAAAAACAATTACTCCATCCAATATATTAACCATTTTTGTAATATACAACTTATCACTTATGCTCAACTAACACTCTAACCTCAAAAGTTATCTAAACCTACCTTTGATACCAATTATAAGGACAGGGCCTTAAAAAATTACTTAATCTTGAATTAAATGAATAATTCACATTGAGGATCTTTTCAGGTTTAGAGTTTTAGAGAATTATGACATAACAATTACATCACGCAAGATTACAGAGTTGACACGTCTACTCAGTTTGCATATTAAAATAAAAACTCTTAAAAGGAAACAAGTCTAGTTACATGTTTTAGATAGCTTGTCTCTTCTTGATCCCATCCATGACCCTATTCATCTTTAAGTCATGTTTAAAACATTTCAAAAACATTGGATGAGCATAAAAATCTCAGTAAGGGATATAAAAATATGGAAAGAAAGCATTAGTCCATGTATACATAAGAATCAATGAAATCATACTTTACACTTAATACATAAGAACTTTTACATACCTCATGAAATCATAAGATTTATGAATAACACATATAAATCATAAGACGTAATGGTAACTTGAGGCATTCATAACATTCATACATAGGGAGTAACCCTCATGGTTACGTTTGGAATACCCACCATAGTATATTCCCTAAATATCTTCGGAGAAACATTAGCGTTTAACTCCTTCACGTTACCCAATAAATTGGAGATCTATATCGGGCTCACCCACCCTTATTTTATCATGGAACCACCCATCTTCATAAACAATTCCCTAGAACAATAACATAATTGTATCACATAAAACATGCTTAAAGGAAACATAACATTTCCATATTTCAATATCAATATAACAATACATAATATTGATATAATAAAAAAATTATCAAAACCATTTTCAATACCAAAATAAAAAATGGTAAAACATGGTATTTATTTATCATTTTATAAAAATATTATGGCATGTAGAGGAAGCAGAAACTCAAATAATGGTCACGACGACAGAGAAGTTGTTGACGCCGCATACGTAAGAGAAAAAAATTCCATTTTGTCGTTTAGTAAAATGATTCTTATAAAAAGATTCCATTAGAATAAAAGTAAAACTCAAAGTTGTTTATACACCGTATAAAAGAATGTTGTGTATAAAAAAAGTATGCCTCAATGAAATGAGATTGAGACAAAGTCCCTTACAAGGACGGTATCCTTAGATTAAGGATAAATTAAATACATACTTATGTGTGAAAAATAAAAATACACCCAATAGAAGTGGATATTAAGTGTAAAACAACCACATTCATTCACACATATTCATAGAATGAAATATTCAAGGAGTACGAGTTTAACCCAAAGAATTGAAATTGAGTTTAGAGGTTCCCTTGCAAAAATTCGACAGCCTAACGACGTCACAATAAAATTCAGAAAATGAGTTGATGAGAGAAAAAATGGAATTTCATTAGTCGGAAATAAAATTTACATCAATAAAGCTATAGAAGATCATATCCAAATATAAAGAAGATTTAAATTAAAAGACATATCAAAATAAGTCTTTTAAAAAGTGGAGGGTGAAAGGTTCTCTTACTGACTTGGGTAACTTTCGAAACGTACACCCCATGAATGAAGGACAACACAACATTGATGTAAATAATAATAAAGGAAATTATATTAAAAAATGAGTACAATAATGGTCAGTACATACACGTCTCAAAGGAAATGGGGGAATATATAGTATAAATCTCATGGGAATAAAAGTGAGATGAAAAATCCCTTATGAAAAATTACCAGCCTAACGTCGCCAATTAAAACTTCCAAAAATGGATTTATGAGATCAAATGGGGTATATTATTATATGAACATAAAAAGTAAAAACTGGGGAATATAAAATAACATACCTAAATATAATAAATATGGTCTTAACATAAATATCATAAAATAGAGTACTTAAAAAGAATGAGAGAGGTAGGATCCCTTACCTCAAGTCTGACTTGTCTAGTTCGTTTCTTTATAATCCTGAATAATATACATTGGTCAATTTATAATTTTTTAAGGACCTCATTTGATGTTTATTACTCAAATCATATCACATATTATAATGTTATAGTAATTATTTAATTATGCGGGTTCATATCAGGTGTTTTTGTCTATGTTTGGTACATGAGTCAAAAAGGAACTTGTTTGAAAATGATTGTCCATGTAGTTATAAGAAAATCATATCCAGAATATTATTAATGATTTAAATATCATATAAATCTAGTACATATTCATTTTATACTATTCCATAACATTTGGAGACAAAAAGAATTGAAATGTACCGTTTATGGGGAAGGTAGGTCGTACGTACGCATGAACGCTACATTCATTTCTTTGAACTATTAATGGAATTAAAAAATAAATTAGAGATATATATATTATAATTATATTATAATATATATGTTATATAGGTCCCATATGTTCATTAATTTCATTCATTATACTTTCCATGTATTTCATTAACGAGTCACATCCCTTGAGGGGGCTGTAGTCCACACTTCCTCGTATGAAATTATCGCATTTGCACAACACGATAAGAATAATGGTATGTTTTAAATATAAAATACCGAAGCATATAGAAAACATAAATACAATATATATCATATATAAAATATATTGACATCATAATGGCCAACATGAAAGGTGTTAAGAGAAGATTGAACAATCATCATTTCGTGAGGCAGTAATTCGCCATCCACAGAAACAGAATATTCTTTAACCATTAGACGGAGGTGTGTGTAAGTGCAGCTCGAATATTTATCATAACAACATCCTACTATATTTAATATACTGTTATTGTTAATAAATAAAGTAATAAAAAAAGTTTAGGGTGTTGGAGAAGCAAAATAAAAAAATGAACATAAGAGAAGGCATTACATTTAAATCGGGTAACTCCATTTTGTTTGAACAAAAAGTGTTTCTTGATGAGCTTTATTATTAAATTAAGGATTATATGATGAATAGAGGTCTGTTTAGAGATAAAATGAGCATAGTTTGGTTGAGCCAAAGTCTTGAGAGTTGTGGGTAAGGGGGTAGAGGTGGGGGCCTTTTATAAAAGGGAGGAGGGGCACTCGTGGAAAGTCAAGAAATGATACTTTATTATAAAATGATTCTAGGATATCAAAGGTTCCACAATTATATATTTCTATTATAAGGTGATAAGGGTTCTGAATACACCCATAAAATAGGTTTTTGTCAAGTTTATGTCT
Organism: Viscum album; assembly: GCA_963277665.1. Classification (NCBI taxonomy): domain Eukaryota; kingdom Viridiplantae; phylum Streptophyta; class Magnoliopsida; order Santalales; family Viscaceae; genus Viscum; species Viscum album. The sequence continues at coordinate 2,106,042,053 of OY728148.1, forward strand.
TATAATTTACATTATCTTTTCATTTTATTTAAACCATTCAATAATGAGGTAATCACTGCATCATCATGGTGTCATAAATAAATTAATTTATTTAATGTCTAAAAATTATAAAAACATACTATCATGTAGGAAATATATTTATAATTCCAATTAATATTTATATTCAAACATATGACTTGTATAAGCCCATGTAAAAATGGTTTTAGTAAAACAATACATGTTTGTGACATTTTTATTTTAACTTTAAATAAAAAGTTATTAATGTCATTTTCCTACCAATGTGGCTCCATGGGGTCCCCAAGTAGACCCATGGATTTTCATGGTCGTCCATGACTCATATAATAAAGGTAGAACATGTATCAAGGTCATTTCATATTAATATAACTTTATCATTACATTAAATTACACTAACTACCTTTAATCGCTATTAATAAAACATAAAAGTTACTATTCAACAAATAATTATTTTAATCCCATTGAACCACATCTTACTTCATAATGACAACCATGTATGTCAGATTTTTTTAATTTAAATCACAGTAGTGGTAATGTTTCATTTAAACAAAAAAGATCAGTTTTTTAACTACCACTTAGTAGTTTCAATATTCATCAACAATTGATGTTTTTCACAAAAATACAAAAAAATCACCCTAATCTATATTTGATATTCCCAATTCAAAAATTATGTATATTTTACAAAATTCAAAACATATAAGTTGAATTAATAAATTTATTAATTAATTCATGCATTGAAAATAAATACAGTGTTTTTAAGAAACAATATCTATGAAATGATTGACACTAGTTTAAGTCCAATTTCAAAGTGAAATTAATTCCAATGACCTACCTTGGATTAAATGGTAATAATATATTCTAATTTCACTTTAAAACCAACTCAAAATATAATCTAATCATACAAATAAATTAGATTAAAAGGCGGTTATGAATTAAAATACAACATTTTCTCTAAAAATGATCTTTACCAGAAAAAATAACAAACATCTACGCAAAGTATATTGTTTTTGTCGAGATTCTAAAGAAGGATTTTATTTTGTAAAATATAACATACAAAATTTTAAAAAAGTGTATTTAATAAGGGTTCTCCATTAAAAGGTGGTTAATCGACCTTTTAAAGAATATTCAAATATTTACGCTTAAAATTGGATTCGTTCGCATTTTAATCCTCTAAAATTTATTGGATAAAAGTAAAATTATTTGAAAAACATATATAATCATTTTTTAGTGAGTTTTGTTCATTCTCACCATTAAAATGGCTAGGCGTTAACTATCATTTAAAATATTAATATTATATTATTAGCGTGCAATTTATGATTTCAAAGAAACTCATTGTTGCGTACTGGGTACGCCATCGAACATAGAATCCCCTTCAAAGTAATATGAGTATTTTATTAACAAATATTAATAAATTGTAAAAGTTCATATTTTTTATTTACCTGGGATGTTATAGGTTTAGTAAATACATACCAAGTGTTAGAATCATCTCATATTGGCTTATGTGGAATGATTCTTCCAGCAAATCTTGAGATAATTCCATGGTTTGAATTTGACTACGTAATGGGAATGGATAGGTTCTCATTATATAGATCACATATAAACTATCAAAAAAGGAAATATCAATTAATATTCCAAACCATCCCATGATCCTCTAAAAAATAAAATATGATCATGAATATCCTTTTTAAATTCCATCAACCATGTGGGTGTTTGTTCCCTATGAAGAAGCACACCTCACAGAAATAGTTTTGTTAAAAGAAGGTATCATCCAAGGGGAAATTCCCACTATGAAGAAATACAATGGTGTATTTCTCTAAGGGTTCCCTAGATATCCCTGAGATCATGAGGTATATCTCTCAATGGAACACATCCTTGAAGCTACACAAATCTAAAAGTTTCCATATTGGACGAATCCTATAGAATTGGATGTGTTAAATAAGTAACTATTATGTTAATTTGACCAAAGGGTTCATACACCATACTTTACAACCACAGGGTGTGCTAGTAGTCTTTTTTTAAAAAGAAGGATGGAAAAATGCATATGTGTATCGATTATGAGGAACTCAACAAGATATCCATAGAGAACAAGTATTCTCTCTGAAGGATTTATGACTTGATCAATTAGTTACTAGGAGCGTAGTACATACCAGAGGTGAATCTTCATTTTGGATATCATCAGCTAAATGTGAAAAAGGTTCATATTCTGAATGAATCATTCCATACAAGGCATTGGAACAATTTTTTTCTAGTGATTCCGTTTGGATGTACTAATACCCCTACAATCATCATGGTTTTGATGAATATAGTCCTTATACAGTACATGATATTTTTTTGGACGTGTTTATTGATGAGATTATAATATTATATAAGGGAAATTCGGTACATGAAGAATATTTGAGGCTTTTATTGGTGATATTAATTAGGGACATGTTGTATTCCAATGTCATCAAGTGTGACATTTGGATGCAGTATGTCGAGTTATTGGGAAATGTGATCAAAAGTGAGGGAATCTCTATAGACCTTTAAAAAAAGGTAATTGAGGAATGTAACCGACCCTCTCTTGTCACATAAAACTATACTTTCATTATCATAGCAGGGTACTATCAATGTATTGTGAGATATTTTTCATGATTTTCAAGCCCTATGATTATGTTAACATGAAATGGGGTAAAGAATGTCTGGAATGAAGAATGTGAGGAAATATTCATGAATTTAAAGAGAATGATAATCACTAAGCCTATATTCCCATTAAAAAAATGTGTATAAAGTTTGTAATATATATTGATGATTCAAAGAAAGGCATAGGTTGTGTACTCCTAAAAAATGATAAGGTCAAATAAAATTATTTATAATTATTGAAGATCCATGAGTTGAAATTCCTGATGCATGATCTGGAGTAATCATCTTTTATTTTATCCTTGGAAATATTGATGCACTACATCTATAGTGATAATTGTCATACATATACAAATTGCATGAGCTTACTGTATATATTCACACAATAGAAGCTCACATGCGTCAAAGGATATGTTTAGATCTAATGAATACAATAATTTCACTATTCACTGTCATATTGGAAAGAAAAATAAGGTAACTGTTGTTATTAGTAGGATAATGCATAATACTCATTCAATGTTGTGGATTTTTAGAGAATCTATCATAATAGATATGAAAGGACTAGATTTGGAAATCACAATGGAGGGGAATACAACTGACCTTTTGTGACTGATTTCCCAACCATCAATCAACGGTAAGATTAAAGAGGCATAAATGGATGATCTGTAGATAAAAAATAAGTTGAATTCAGAAAAGGGAGGGAATATTATTTATTTCCGTATCAATTATGATGGATTGATTTGTTATGGAATGATTTATTTTGTTCCTTTATCACTAGGAATAATGAAGGAGATATTATATAATGAACATATCTCAACATTATCTACCAATCCAAGGAGTATAAAGATATATCGTGATCATCAAGAACACTTTTTTTGAGATAACAGGAAAAAAAATTGTGGATTATATCTCAAGGATATTAATATGTATGAAAGTAAAATTAGTTCCAAAAATTCCAAAGGTATGTTACAACCATTACATATAGAAATGTGGAAATGGAAGAATGTCACCGTGGAATTTATCACTGGTCTCTAAGAGATATTCAAATTAAATAATGTGATATGAGTTGTGGTGGACTGGCTCAACATGATTGGCCACATTATCGCTATTTGGGATGATATATAACTTGAAAAACATGAAATGATATATGTAATGTAATTAGTGATACTACATGAGGTTCTACTCTTGATTTCCTCTTATTGTGTTCATTGGTTCTCATTTATGATATTGAGGAGTCTTAAATATGTTTTTTTTACAGAATTAACAGTCATCACCACATATCACCCAAAAATAGATGTCCAATTTAGATGTACAATTCAGACGCTTAAATATATTATAATACACTCCTCATTAGAATTAAATTGTTCATTTGAGTACCATCTCTTATTGGTTTAGTTCTCAAACAACAAAAGCTTCCACTCATGTATTCGGATGGCTATATTTGATGTCATATATGCAAATACATGTAGTTCTCTAAACTATTGGGATGAATTTTGTGAAAGAATGTTACCATGGCCTAATCGCGAAAAATGATGATAGATAAAGTTCATGTCATCCTGAAACATATAAAATCTTCATTGACATGGAAAACTATCTAAGCTAACAACCATCGAAGGGACTTAGAGTTTGATGTTAGAGATAAAGTACGCAGTATTGTATAATAATGGAATATATTGATGTTGTTTTTAATGAAATGCAATGTAATCCGAAGGTACTTTGGCCCCTATGAGATCCATGATCACATATGTTTCACGGACTATCATCTTGTGCATCCAACAAATATGGCTAATGTTTTTTATGTGTTACAAGTATCTCTCTTGAGGAAGTAAATAATAGATCCCTCACATGTATTGTACACATATGTGGTAAAGCTAAAAGATAACCTCTCATATGAGGAGAATCCGATGATGATTATAGAGAAGAGAGAAAAGGTTCTAGTTATCATGATATCCAACCTTTTCAATGTATTATTAATGAACCATAATTATGATGATGCAACTTGGGAAAGGGATGAGGCGAGGACCGAGAAGTACACTCATATGATTAAAAAATGAACTTCTGAGGATGAAATTTAAGTAGGGGGTAGAGTGTGATGACCCAAACTTTTATCAATTAAATTTATCCCATGTTAAAATATTTTCATATTGTATAAATAACAGAAAATCACATATATACTAAAATAAATTGATTATAAATAGTGAATTATGAAATAGAAAGTGTTTCTATATGTTATATAATCATTACATATATAATAGAAACTCAAACATTGGAATTGTAACACAAATATTATGAATATAAAACCATCAAATAGAATATTAACATAAACTCATAATGTAAAAAATAAAATTTTGTATTTTTATAAATATATGTATGGTATTCTTATATAATAGTCAAAGTAAATATATTTTTTAAAAATTATCAATAAAGTGTTAGGTTTTTTGTTAGTTCTAAAAATTTAATTAAAATTATATTATAAATTTAATAATTTAAATTAAAAATTATTTATATAAAATGTGTTAAAAAATAATATTTTGATGTATTATGATTTTAACATAAATTTACGAGATCATTATTTTTTTTCAATGTGTTATAAATTCAATTATAATTATAAAATCTATATTTTTATAATTAAATAATGATTTAGTAAAAAATTAAATATATCATATTTACAAATTAGTATCACAAAATAGAATACATTTTTTTATTTCACATGTCATGAAATGGTTATGGTTAATTTTTTCATATTTTATAAAATTCTTGAATTTTTAATTAATATTGAAATTCAATAATTTATAGTATATATACATTAGAAGTTCAATACACAATTCATTGAGTCAACGATTTTTTCAGAACATTATTCTATAAATACACATAATTATTTTAATAATTTTCATGATAATTATAAAAATATTCATATCCTAGAGCCATCATAATAAAATAATTATTAAATTTATAGGAAACACCCCTCCCCTCTAATATAAATATCACTCCTCCCATCCTCTTCTCGTTAATCTTCAATAGCATTGAGTCTTTCCCAAATTATGCTAACATATTTTCCCAAACCCTCCCCTGTGTATAGTAGTTTTTGGCCTCATAAAAGTAGAATAATCATTCCCTAATGTAGGTTCTCAAGAACGAGAAATTGAGGAGGTAAATTTCATATTTTGAAAAAAAATTCATGATCTTTTATATTTTTATTCTATAATCACATACCATCCTCTATATAGATTTATAATTTAAGTACCTTAGATGAAATATAATTCTATATTGATAATGTAATATACAACAATAAAATCCTCCACCTCTATCATTTATTCTACAAATGAAATCTCACCCATGATGTGATAATTTAGTCATAACGTGGGTGATGCATTATAATTTTCCATTGATGCCTTCAAGGGTGTTAATAAAAACATTATAAAAGGTGAAAAATATTTGAAAATTTCTGTTACAGTTATATTTATGCTCTGGAACTAACATTTATATATAATACTAAATCATAATACAAAATGAGTTTTTTCTGATAAAAAACACCAAAATTTACCTAAAATGATAACCATTAACATTAAACCAATTATTTATCCATATATCATGTTAGCCATATATGTATAATATCATTTATTCTTATGGATTATCATTATCAACATATAATAACAACTCTAGATATTTATCCACAATTTACATAAACTTACATTCCTATGTAAAAGTGAACTGATCATGGAAAATACGAAAACAAAAACAATCATGAATGAAGAAATTAATCACTATACCTCTTACAAATGAACATAAATGAACATAATAAAAATATGATGAATACAATTCATGAAAAAAAGATTCTGTATTTTTTATTAACGAATCTAATTTGATTATATAGTATATTAATGTGATGTAAAAAAACAGACTTAAGGTATTGGGATTTCTTGAACCCAACTCTCATTTTTATGGTTTTCCCACTCTCATCTAATATTTATTATGTATACAACATAACTGATTCTTAAATATCATTTATTCAATATTATATTATTTTTTCTAGGATATACCTGTAATAATATTCCGTTTATGAGAAACTAATTATATTACCAAAGATATATTCCTATAAAAACACACCTTTTACTTATCTTAACATTGTTTCTTCTTCATCTGAGATTGATTATTCCTATAAAAATAATTTTATCTTTTATAATGTTTATTAATTGATGAATTCTTTATGGAATGAACCCCATTTATTTCCATGGGTTATTTTTTGTTCACTACTGATATACCTTTAATGTGGAATTCATGATAATGTAAATCATATGATGTTATGGGTGAACCCATTATTATAAAGAGAAATGTAAATGTCAAGATGTGATAGGTGAACCAATAATTATATATCAATCAAATTCATTGGGTAATGCTTGAAATATCAATAGAAAAAATTTAATACTTGTGAACATATTTCTATAATTGATCACAAATAGGTATGGTATTTGACTACTAAAACATGATGTTTCATTTGTATATATCATCATAATACATGTATTTATCTTATACATTCTATCATGATTATGATGATGATGTTATGATGATTCTCCCACCTTGTTATACTGATTCATGTTTTTATATATTCTCTTGCTTTTATTTTATCTCACCACTTTCTTTGATTTATATCTTCCGGTGATTGCTTTTACTAAGGAGAGCATGAGGGATAATAATAAGATAAAGAATAATGAATTAAATAAATTATTATGTTTTATTTTTCAAATGATATGTATGGTACTATTTTTTCATAGAAATTAATCCGTTGGATACTTTTCATGTAACTATTTTATGATTTTTATCATTAAAATGTTGTAATAGTAATGTCATAAAAATATGGGTCACTATATAGATCTTCCCACACCAAATAAGAATAAAAATAGAACAATCAATTTAGTAATAAATTTCACCACAAAACATCCAGCTAGTATTTAGTTAACATACATTTTATCTATAAATATAATGGAGGGTGTTGTTTCTTTGACTCTAGTGTTTGATAACATATTCAAAGGAACATAATCATCCCATTAAGTAATTAGGACATTTATAATGATCACTGGATATCATAAAACAAATCCCCACCATTTTATTAAATTGGTTTACTTTAATTATATATATATAGATGTATTCTTGTATAACATCTAAATAAGGATTCATAAATATTGATCATATTGAAAATCCAATTTCTATAAGAAAATGATAGTTTTATTGTAGATGAGTAGAGTAAAATCTTAATAATTTGGAAAAAAATAAAATATAATATCTTAGTAAAGTAAAGAGATTGATATGTATAGAAAATTTATATATTTTTCAATAGTTATTAAAAAATAAGGTGTTTTTATGTAATTTTTTCACAATGTGTGAAATTTAGTCATAGGAACTTCAATAGAACCTATATCTACACTAAATTATTAGTTGTAAAATAGTTATACTAGAAAAGGGACCCCCATGTCCAAAAAGAATATAAATATGATAGTTTCTCTAGGTGCATACCTAGAAAGGGAACTGGAAGGGGTGAGACCCCTGGAAAGAAATGATATGTCCCTAATAAATTTAAAGTGGTGATCCTCAGAATAAAAGTTCCCAAAACAAAAACAATAATTGAATGTTGTTTGCTTCATTGTTATTTTTGTGCTTTTAAATATTAATATGCATGCTCCTTGGACAAATCTCGGCCATATTAGACTTGGTAAATACTAATTTCCATATTTAATGTATTTATAAAAACTAGAACAAAATAAGAAACATTAAGAATAAAATGTTAAATATAAAATCAATGTGACCCTCAATATTGGGTTACTGAGATATATTTAATAATGTGATCAATTTAAGGTTCATATATGATTATTGTTAAATAAACTATATATCAGGAATCATCCCTAATCCCTATGAAGGAAGTTTCTAATTTTAGACCATGATTAGAGAAAGGATGTAAAAGTTTATAACCTTTATCAAAGCTAATAAAATAATTGATTCAGGTGTTGAATTGTTAACTGAATCAAGTTGATATTCCATATAATACTCATGAAATTACAAACAATGACAATGGACAATCATGCTTGGTGTAAAAATTTTAGTCATGGAATATAAATCCATATAAAAATATATCTGTAAGGATAAATAAATAGTATTTATACTGAAAATAAATAAAATTGTCAGCCCAATTAAGGAGAATTGTGATATTATTGAAGAGAATTCCTAATAGATTTAAAAGTTTATAGTCATATAGATGAATTTTAAGGATAATATCATACACTTAAAATACCAATATAATGAAAGGGGTATTTAATGTGTAGATTATTCATCCAATATGATTTTAGTTTTTGGTTATTAAAATAATTGTTATATTAAAATGAAATTCCATGAGGATAGGTTGAACACATCAATTGAGAATATGAGGATCCATCTGAAAGGTACCTTAACATGTGCAGTAATGAAGAGGAATACGAATATTATATCATGATGTAAATTATATTCAATTAAAAATATGGAATTTTTTATCCAAAAGTGGAGATATCATTGTATTTATTTTAGTTTGGGAGATTTATACTCATTATTAATATATGTTATGAATCTGACAACCCCAATGTTGTTATAAATAATCCCATAGTTACAACCAATAAATAATTGATAGAAGAAAATTGTTGTTCTTCAATATGTAAAAATTCCCTTTCTGTAACCTAAATCACATTAAAATGTTTTTAAATTGGATAAATCATGGAATTATAATGATTATATATAGATACACTCCACTACTATGACTTTCATAGGTAATATTTATCCTGGAAGAAGGCTTATTAATTTGGTAAACATGTTCAATTTTTTCAAGGATGAATATTAGGCTCTATGGAATCCTTTATCAGGACCTAAAATCTACAAGCTCACAATGATTCTTCTAGAGTCAAGGAATAAAAACTATGAAAAAATAGAGGTTCTTCTAGTTGTGATAAAGAATGAAGATAATGTAAAGTTTCCTCCACCAATAAAATTTTATTCCATGATTACCATCTTAGACAATAAGGAAGTGGATTTATAAACATTTTTTACACAAAACCAAAAGTTTGGAAAGAGGAATATGTAATGCGGGATAATTCTAGAGCTGAGTACCACAGGTTATGTTTTATATTAATCTATATTCTCATGGGTGGTATGTTCCACATTTATAGAAAAAACAAATCCATAGAAGGATGATAATGTTTATATACATGAAAATTTGTATTTAAGAAGAATCAGAAATAGATTATTACTTATATAAAGGATGAATTTTCAATCACTATGTGATGTTTAAATTATTCTTGTTAAAATTGTATCAATTCCTAGAAATATAACCCACATAAAACAAAAGATAGAAGGTGGAATATTAGTTTATATAGAGCATACATATTCCTCCACTTATGGGACATTGAGGTACCCCACTCTCAATATGATATATTTTGTATAAACCTTTATGAACATATAAATTATAATGGGGAAGAAATGCCTTGATAATTATTTTTCTGGAAAATCATTAGAATAGTTATTCTATAGAAGCACATGTTTATGGGAATCCTTACAAATCTGGACAATAATAAGATATGTCCCCATCAACAAGAGATATAAAAAATGGATTTTGTAGAAAATGTCTCATGTTAAGTTTAAGAGAATATAAAAATATATAAATCATTATCAGATGTTTTTAAATCTAGTGAAGATCAGAAAATAATGGATTTCAAAAGATATAATCCCCTCATATTTAACCTCTCTTTGATCAAGTAGTGTGACTTGTTTACCATGTGGTATCAATTACTCCATAATTTTGTATGTTTCTCTCAAAAATGTACATAAATTTTATAGACTATTGGTTTGGTGGAATGTGATTGAAATGAAATTGTTTATTTTCAATTAATTAAATCAAAAGTTGTTATGTGCATCTCTTGTATTTCATGAGTGACATTAAATACATTTTTAGTCTCTCTAATGATTGTTATTTATATTGTCATGGACTGACATAGTAGGATTATATCATTTGTTTACATCTCATGTGAATTTTTAAAATTTCAATAGATGGATATCATGAATAATATATAAAAAAAATTATTTAATTTTGTACCATGTGGTCATAATGTATTTTTATAATTCAAATGTTGCTAACGATCATGTATGAAGTTATTTTGAAATAGAGGGAGAAAATATTTTCTGCTAGAGAAGATAAAAAATAATAGAAGTTCATAATTCATGGATTATTTTTCGAAAATTTAGGTAGATATGATATAAATATGATGTTATCAATATTATATAGGTGAATGTATTTTTCTACATACCTATATTTTTTAAATGATGTTTAGATAATCCTGTTCAATTCAAATTAAAAATGTCCATTAAATTACAATTAGTTGTAAATGTAGATATATAAGGAGGGATATGGAGTGATCATTAATGTGGGAGATACTTTGAAGGATATATTGAACATAATGAAAAAGATTTATATGTTTCATTCATAATAAAATCCATGTTAGATATTTTAAAAATTAAAAAAGTATTGATGCATGATTTTTTTTTCAAAAAAAGTTTTGTCAATTTTTATTCAAAATAGGTTTTGGCTATGGTTGTTTGAAATAATAATCTTTAAGGAGGATGAAAAATATGTTTTTGGAATTTGAATAATTAATGTAGTTTTTTAATGAACTATTTAAAATAAATATTTAGTATGACTTTAGTGTTATTGCGATCTATGGGAGATTGATTGTTCAAATATTTCCTGGCCAATGCATGTGTTTGATCTCGAACAACATGTTTGGGTGCTAAAAATTCGATGATTGTCCAAGTATAGTTTTTAACATACATTCCAAAATTGATTCTTATAAATTTATATATTTTGGATGATATTTTTAGTGAAAGTTTTATTAAAGGGTATAAGGGTATATTTCATTGAATATGGACTGAAAGGATTCTTGAATAGTGGTACCCTAAATGACTTGGTCAGTGTATCTCCATATGGGTAATGATGGAGTATAATGGTGACCTAAATATGTGGGAATTTATTAAATAAGGGTATATTAAGAGGATATATAATGTTATTAAAGAGAAATTTAGCAGGGTATATGAACATCCACATACTCATTGTGTCATAGTTGAACTAACAAAGATTCACCATTCATGAAACTAAACTGAATGTTGATTTATCAGAGTGCATATGCACTATTTTTACAGTAAAAGATGTATGAAATGAGATTATTGGGATGGTTTTACTATAAATAAATAGTGATATCATAGAAAAAATGTTTTTCACCATATATTTAATAGATTAAACACACTGCTAAGTGTATTGTTATTTTTTCAATTATGAGTTGTCAATATCACAAAAGTTGATTTTATTCTATATTCTACTTGTAAAAGAAAATGTCCATGTTGCAATTATCTATTTGTCGTTGGAGGGTCTAAATTGATAAAATGTAAAGAATTATAGGATATGTATTCTTACATGATACAACTTCATATTGTTATATCAATGATATATCCATTTCATTGTGAGAAGATGTTTGAGATGATCACACAATAGAAAATGAATAATTTAAAAGGAATATCCTTTAGAGATAATGGATATTTAATAGTCAAGGAAACAGTAGTGGATCTGAAAAAATACAAAGGAATATTTCACAATAATATAAACCAAACCACATTGGTGTTTGAAATGTGAAGCCTTAATCATGATAGTCTTGTCTATAAGGGATATGTATCGTAATGCGAGGTGACACACTATAGTTCATCAGAGAAGACTCTAGCTATCTAGTTTTCAGTAATCTATAAATTACTCTAGAAAACAAGATAAAAGAATTATTTACTTGACTCTAGGGTTTCCATATTTGATTCTCTGAATCATTATCAATCCATTAATTACATTGTTAATGTGGACTGATCGTTTTAATGGATATTTTCAATGCAAACCATTAGATAGAATAGAGTAAGCGGAATTCCTTATTAACATATTTTTTGAAGTTATTGAAAATGATACCTAATCAAATAATATATTGAATATATGGTTTTTAAAGGTATAATATGGGGTCATTCCAGATGAGGGTTGGTATGTATTGATATTTTTGAAACCATGGAAGATCCTATCAATGATTAATAAGGTTATTTTTTTGCCTACAAAAGTGAAAAAGTTTTTCAAGAGATATTCTATAAAGAGAAAGGTTGTTCAAAATTATTTTTAATTTTTTTTGAAATTGTTGAATATGTTACATCAATAGATTGCATATCTATAGCGAAATAATAATTACAAGGAAAAAATGTTGAAGAAGAAATCTACGTACCCATAAACTATGAAAATTTAATCCATTCCTCTAGTACTAATCTAATGAAGGAAACATTGATGGATTATCCCATAGGAAGTGGTATATTGTCCTTAAACCATGTAAGGTAGTGCGCCTAGGAATAGGGAAGATATAGGACAAAACCTCGAATGTAATGAAAATCATAGTGATTTTAGTGAATGGATCATAATATATACATAATCCATTTATGATTCCCAAAAATGGAAAACCAAGTAAATAATCATCTCAATATAGTCTTTATACATGCAAAACATAGCAGACAATGAAACCTTAAGAATATCCTATAAAAGCGTATACCAATGTGACTATCAATGTCAAGTGCTAAATATAATTTTGGAATATTGATTCATTTATGGTTGTTTTTATTTAATTTTTAACTAAATGTCATACACGGATTAACCCCCATCTAAAGGTAATGTAACAATATGTTCACTCTTTATTCCAACTAAAAATTATCATTACCATATATTATAAAATATTATAAAATTGATAAAAATGTAAGCATTTGAATCATTCAATTTTATAATTTTTCTGAAAAACTAATTTTTTAAATTAAATATATTTCCAAAAAATTATAATGGAAATGAAATACAATTCAAAACAGTTATTACCCCTTATATTATTTTAACTAATTTTCCATTTTGTTTGTATTTCTACAACATGATCTATAATTGAATGAAAAAATCATTTTCAACCAGCGATCCTTCAATTATGTACTCTCTTATAGATTTGATAAATTTTATTAATTTAAAATTAGTACCATGTAAGCTATAAAAAAAGGAAATTGTTTTCAAACATTTATAACTATTGTGAACTATCTTACAAGTTTTATTTAAACTTTGTTGTATTGTATGAAATAACTCCTATATTAATAATATTATCCTTATTTGAAATAATATCCCCCATGATTTAAATCATCATCTAGTTCCAATGACCTAGTATAACAACTATGAAATATTTGCTTCTTTTTACAACATGACTATTCAGAATATATTATTTTTCTTATAAATGTAGAGATATAATCACTGATTTCATGTTCAGTTAATCTCAATCTATTGAGAAGTTTGAGGAACAATATATTATACACAATCATATAATTTCTTATAATTAACTAAATAAATATTCATATAAATATTTTAGGAATATTTTATATATGAAAATGATCTTTTAAAGGATAACTCAACCTCCCCAAGTCATTACCATTAAAAATCATATATTTAATATTTCGTACGAATGATTTTATACTGATTGTTTGAATTTTTCATTGAATCATAATACTTATTATGAATATTCCATTAACAAGTTATCCATTTATGTTTATTTATTATGTTCAATGAATCCATTTTATCTTGTTTCTTCTACAATATAGGAACCATAGGAAAAAAACTGAGTGTACTGGAATCAAAGGAAATATTTTTAAGGTTTATAATGGAATAAGGATTTATTATTTAAGTAGTATAATCAGTTTTATACACTTGTAGGGATTTAACTGACACAAATAATTTACATTTTTTTAATGAATAGTTCTTATCATTCTAAACCATAAATGGAATTAATTCTATTAAAATTATCATTGTATGGATTTGTTATCAAGTTTTTGTCTAATGATAATTATTCAATTCATTATAAAATTACAATTTATTAAAAGAGTATATTGTATTAAAATAATTTAATAAATTATTTTATTATATTTTTATTTATGGAAATGATGAATCATTTTAAAATAAAACATGATATTCCTTACATAAAAACATTAAGGTATGTTCCTAAAAAACATCATTTCATTTAGGCCTTTGTACTATGTGAGATAACCCAATATACGCAAGCATAAATTTCACATTAATGAATCATTACAACAAAAAACAATTCCATATTAGCAGAATTAATATACTTATAATATTGATATAGTATCTATAAAAAAGAAATTTTATGAAGATATATCTATAATCACACCATAATAGATTATATTCAATATATGCTATAGGCTATACTCATCTTAATTTCTTGGGGAATAGAAAACATAAGGATTCAGAAACCTCCAAAACATTGTATGGGTAGTTTTTTCATCATTCCATCAAGGAATAGATCATAAACATATAAATTAACTGAATATTTCAAAATATATAATTAAAAAACATCATATTCCAAATAGTATTCCTAAAATAAATACAAAAGAATATATAATATTCAATAAAAAACATATACCATTGATTAATATACAATAAGAAATAAACAATAATCATGGTCCATGGAATTTTTTATAGTAGTATCAAATATAATTTTAAAATAGTATTAAGAAGAAGAGATCACAAAATATTGAACATAAATAACTATAATCACTCTTAAACAAGTATCATTATCCGATATGATATAAAAAATAGAAAATTCATTTGTGGAATTTAACTGACCCATCCCGCCAAAGGGATTTAACAAGCCCAAACCATCCTAGAAATTTAATGGACCCAACATATCTTAGGGATTTAATAAACCCAACTGGCCTATATGGTTTAATGTACCCAATTTATCTCAACGATTGAGAAAACCTTATCTATAATTGATATTTAACATAATCAACCCATATATAGTCTCTAATATACACATACCTTTTATGGATATTACCATACTAAACTGGTCTCATTTGATTAATAAAACCAAAATATATTAGGCTTTTAATATAATCAACTTGTCTTAGTAATTTAATAATCTCATACCACCGTATAATTTAAAGGACCTGTTTGTGAAATCATTATCACTAGGGTGGTGGTGAATCCCTATTGGGGATTTTTAATTCAATTCCAACTTTTTATACATGTACCTATAGACCTATTTGGATCATGATTCTTCAATTCTATTTTACCAATCTCATGAAATATTATCAAATCCTAAAAATAGAACATTATATTTTTATGAGGATCATTACTAAATAAAAGTGTCCATTTCTTGTCATGTATGTGTGTGATTAGTACTCAGATTCTACACTATAATGTAGTGATAGGTTACACTAGGATGGATTACAAAACAATAATTTATCCATTGTGAGTCTCATAACATAGGAGGGGATAACGTAGCATTATACATCATTTAAATGATGATGAAAATCACCAATATGCATAACCATACTGGTTATTTTTACAACCTCCCAAGACTGTCTTATCTTGGTTTATTAGGGGTTACAAATGCAAGAATGTCATAAAATTATTGAGTCATGTCTAAATTCAAATTGCTACTTTTTCTTAAATAAGTATCTTCATCACTTTGTTACTTTCACTGTAGCATGCAAGAATCTCCAATTACATCTTTCTAACAGTAAAAAATATAGATGCATAATCTTCTTCTTCAATAAGTCAAAATAATATGAATGTGTTCTTGATTAATGAAAACATAATTATCTCTAACCCAAATCAATCTTAGTAAATAACCAATTTTCACCAATTTTTATTCTATTATTCTTTCTTCTTCTTCAGTGAATAGAAAATCCACTAGGATTGGTTCTTTCTATTCTTGCTAGAACCACAATGATATTATGTTATTATTAAATCAATGAATATCATCTAAACATAGAATCGTCATAATTAGAATTTTCTAAATAATTGAATATAAGGTATCCACTCTCTTTTTCTTCTCACATTCTTCTTCTTTGGTGAAGATATTATTTTAGGTGCACATATGGTTCTTTTTCACACAAACACCTAGTTTTTTCCTCATCCTTGTGAAGTAAATATGTATAATTCATTCTACCTTATAGTGTCTTACATAGAACTTTAATTCCTTGCACGCAACTTAGACATTAAGCATAATTGCAGTTTTTCATGAACCCTTTCATGGTGTCTTGCATAAAAATTTATTACCTTTCCTGAAACATTTTACATTTTCTGACGAATACCTCTTGCATGAAAATTATTTCTGACACACAAAATACTTCTTCCACGTAACATCTACATCAAATACACAACTATATTTCTTACATTCCATTCAATTTTCTTAAAATTATTAAAAGCTTCACTGATCTAATTTCCACTATGTGTTATGCTTATCAAATGATGGGGGTTTCCTTTTATTTATAATCATCAACAACCCCTGTGAGCAAGATCCAGATATATCACACAATATCTTCTTCAATAATGAAAAAACAAATTTGATGTCTCATTTATTGAACAATCATGTTTCATGAAACCTCAAATTTCAAGCACATTCCAAATCATTCAAGAATTTTATTCTATTCCCATATTTCTTTTTTCTAATCCTGAAACATGTCTTTATAATAACATTCTATCCCACCGTAAATCTTGTGCACAATTTTTTCCATTTCCATATTTTGATGTGATGGTCTTGAATTCTTCCATTCATGAAATATTCATAACCATCTTCAGTATTGTGTGTAACTTCCTTTTCCATGAAAAACATTTATTCCGTTTTCTGATATGGATGCCCAAAAATTTTGAAAACAATTGAAAACAGCAACACCTTAAAATATTATTCTGGAAGAACTCTAATATTTCATCACTGTCATTAAGTGTATTCATCTCCATGTTGCATTTATCACTAACCATATCCTTTGTGATGATTTATCATTGGTATATCACATTTAGCATAGTTATAT
This sequence comes from Viscum album, assembly GCA_963277665.1. Taxonomy (NCBI): domain Eukaryota; kingdom Viridiplantae; phylum Streptophyta; class Magnoliopsida; order Santalales; family Viscaceae; genus Viscum; species Viscum album. Next base: position 2,106,059,615 of record OY728148.1, read on the forward strand.
TATAGTCATCCTCATTATTTGAAACTCATCTTCAGTTATTCATTAATTAAGCTTCCAATTTTATCATGAAAATTACATTAATATTCTTTTTTTAATGATCACTCTCATATTATAAAATATCTAAATTACTGCTCATGAAATAATTCACGTCACCTCATGTAAGTAATTCTATCATTCTCATCAAATTGTGAATTATTTCGTGAATTTCATAAAATCCTCAATTCCTTTTGTATTATTAATTCCATATAACTTGAATAATATATATTCATAAAACATTGGATAGTTCTTAAAACATATTCACTGTTTTAAAAAATGTATGATAGTTAATACTAGTTTTTTTAACATATAACCAGTTCAATAATCATCTGATTTAACAACATGATGAATTGATCATGTGTGTCATCCAATTATATGAATCAACAACCCTTATCCATGAATAATAACATCTACCATCCACCATTAATATTGGAGATGCATATTCATATTGATCAATAATGAAATATTTTGAGAATATTTTACAACAAATATAAATCAAAAAACAATTTGGTTCTAACATTCTAGGTCGTTGAAATTGTTGGAAATACACAACGTTATCCCAAGAATGAATGAATCAATTTAAATATTTGAAAAAATTATCTCCCCTTTATTGTCTCACAATCATTTTAATTTATATCCCCCTTATTGACAAGAACAAAAAGATCATGGTAAATGGTGTCACGATGCGTCCCCTGGGGCTTGTGCCATGACTATGCCAAACCCGCCTTCCATAGGCTAGGTGCTGGTGACTAGCACCAAAGGTGTAATTCTATAAATATGGGAAGGAAATTACTTTATAAATATAAACAAACACAATAGAGTACAAGCTGAAAGCACAACACTAAGTAATACTGTATAAAAAAGAGTTCTAAAATGTAAAGGGGGCAGAATTACAAGCCCAACAGCAACGTAAAACGAAAAAGGGAAAAATGGTTGAATGGTGAAAAGAAGCTCCTGGATCGTCCAACACAGTTCCTAACTGAAGGGTAGGTACATATAGCCTCCTCAGAACTCCATGCCTATCAGTCTCCTTCGGGTTCTAACTCGTCATGAGGACCTCCTATGGGTACCATCCAGTCCTCGTACACTCAGCCTCAGTCAGTGCTGTCTGTCCTCTGCATCCCACACAATGTGATGCAAGTATAGCCTATGCAGGGGTGAGTATAACAATACTTAGGAGGGAACTCGAGACCACCAATGTCTCAGAAAAATCACCCAAGGATAAACCACAGAGTATGAAATCAATGGATAGCCATTACAAAGGTATATGCCCATAAATATACATAAGTTATCAAGTAACCCATCTCAATCATGAGGAAAACATAGAATCCACTGACTCATCTCACACAGGTATGAAACATAAGTTGAGAGATATAGATGATCAGATATAGCCACTGAATAATCTAAGTTGTCAGACACACATAGGATCCAGGACCAGTAGTTAGATCTGTCGGACCCACAGAGGATTCAGGAACAGTAGTCGAAGCTGTCGGACCCACATAGGATCCAGGACCACCTATTCTGTCGAACCCACACATGATCCATGAATAGAAGTTTGAACCATCGGAACCACACATGATCCACGAATAGTATTAAAACCTGTCGTATCGACACTAGATCCAGGACAAGCTATTCTATCGAACCCACACATGATCCAGGAATAGAATTCAGAATTGTCGTTAGTGCACAGCCAGCCACAAGGTTCTACATGAATCATGCTTGATTTTTGGATGGTTTGATCATCAAGAAAGTGTCTCAAACTTTTTCCATGTCATAGGAGGTGAATCTAATCAATACATGTTTAAGACACAAAGAAAGATATGAAAAAACCATTTACCAAAAAGTACACGACCTGTGGAATATGGTACACGTCTTGTAGTCAGACCTCAGGTGTTGCCCGTGTTCAATGGGCCGGGTCGTTAGGCTAGTCGTGTAGAAAAATAATTAAATGGCATGTAGTGTGGTCACACTCTAGGTCTATGAAAATGGGGTCAGCTCCGTGTACGCTAGCCATGTGCCTGTACACGGCATCAACCCATGTTCTCCAACCCGTGTAAATGGTACATGGCATAGCCCATGCCACTAGACATCCCTGGAAGTGTGGTGGAGTACATGCCTATGTACTCTAACTTGGGTCCTTGTATCCCTGGGATACTGTTGACGCTCCTTTCGTCACGGAATCTAAAGTTCGGAAAAGGGAATATCTGAGCTAAAAGTGATTAATCCTTTGAAGAAACATCATAAATCGACAAAGGGATAGAAAAGGAGAACATTGCCCATGTATCGCGCAAGTTCCATCTTGGTCGCGCAAGTCTACTTGCGCGCCGCCTCAACACTTGCGCGACCCCTCATGGTCGTGCAAGGGACTTGCGCGACAGATCTGGTAACCGCCCAGTAACCGCCCGGGGTCTTCTTTTGCCTATAAATAGACCCTGTGGGCCCCCCATTCGAGAGGATCTCTTCCCAGAAACTCGGATCAAAGCTCCCGACGCCCAAGTCTCTTCTCAAAGCTTCCAGAACACTTCTAAGGTAATTTCTTACCTAGAATGGAAGATCTAAAGGGAAGAAGGAAGGCCTAAGTGTTGAAACTTATCAAACACTTGCGCGCCGACTTAATTCCTTCAATATAACTTGCGCGTCCCTCTTCTGGAAGAACCCCAAGAGGATGGGAAAGGGTTTAATAAAGAGTCGCTCAAGTAATTCAACTCTGGTTGAAAATCGCACAAGTATCCCTTATGTCGCGCAAGTATACTTGCGCGACCAATACTTGCGCGCCGCCGCAGGACTTGCGCGACCTTCAATACTTGCGCGCCCCTATCTTTTTGGGTGCCCATCTTGCCCTTTTTCACCCCTCTTACGCCATTTCACCCTTCCTATTCAAGATTCAGTCTTCAAGATACTCTTCAAAGCCATTTATGGCATGATTTCTTGATTTGACATCCTTATCTGAAAGGAATTATGTGAAATATCTCTCAAAACCTAATGATTTAAACATCTTTATGTCACCAAAGATTGAGAGTTCATTCATTCAACCTCATCCTTTAAGATGAGAGAATCCTAACCTGGGTCTCCTTTTTAGGAATAAGACTCCAGTCATAACCTTGGGCTTCCTTTTCAGGAGTAAGCCCCAAGTCCCCTAACCTAGGCTTCCTTCTCAGGAATAAGTCCTAGTCATAAATCTTGGGCTTCCTTTCTTAGGAATAAGCCCCAATCAAGTCCTTTAAATCTTGGGCATCCTCCTCAGGAGTAAGCCCCAAACCTTAATCCCTAACCTGGGTCTCCTTTTCAGGAATAAGACTCAGTCATAACATTGGGCTTCCTTTTCAGGAGTAAGCCCCAAGTCCCCTAACCTAGGCTTCCTTCTCAGGAATAAGTCCTAGTCATAAATCTTGGGCTTCCTTTCTTAGGAATAAGCCCCAATCAAGTCCTTTAAATCTTGGGCATCCTCCTCAGGAGTAAGCCCCAAACCTTAATCCCTAACCTGGGTCTCCTTTTCAGGAATAAGACTCAGTCATAACCTTGGGCTTCCTTTTCAGGAGTAAGCCCCAAGTCCCCTAACCTAGGATTCCTTCTCAGGAATAAGTCCTAGTCATAAATCTTGGGCATCTTTCTTAAGAGTAAGCCACAAGTCTCTTAAAATTTCTCTTAACCAGTCATAAATTCCCTTTGATTTGGGTTTCCTTTTCAGGAATAAAACCCAATCATAAGTCCCCTCCTAATTTGGGCATCCTCCTTAGGAGTAAGCCCCAAGATTAGAGTATTCAAATCTCCATGAAGCACATATAACTTTGTGGACCCTGTTCATGGATTTTCTTCCTAAAAGTAAATCCTAAACCTTCACCTATCTGGGCAGTCATCTATACATAAGCCCCAAAACAAATTTTTATGATTGCATCTTTTATGGCACAATTGTCTAAATTTTACCAATACCTCTTGTTTCTCACACCGAACATGACTCACGTGAGCTTAGAGTGTAAAAGTAATTATGACATTCATCTTTGAGCCATCAATCATAAAACATCATATCCCATTCCTCGAACTACGTGGGTTCTGATTCCTTTTTCAAAACAAAGGATACGTAGGTAGCCCATTCATGGGTTCGATCCCAACATTGAAATAATCTCTGTCCTTCTGAATGACGATAAACTTCAAGTGCCCCACTGAGTGGCTTTAAAACCAGCCTGGTCATCAAAATGACCAAGAGACTTTTATATAAATGTTTTGAAGGATACCATTGACCAAGAATCTCTAAAAAAATATAGATGATTCTATATTGATGAAGAACCTCAAATACATATAAAAGATTCTCTAAATTTCTTGCATATTTAATCATTGATTGTTAAAACTAAAGGAAAGCTCATTTTATACTTGGTAATGTAATAAGGATTCACGAACTTAACTTAAATCTATAAAGAGAGTCCCGGAGTAGACAATAATTCCCCTCAAAAAGGTGTGATGAGTCCGACCTCCCATCCTCTCGACCAATGCAAATTCCTAAGCCTCATTAGCCCACAAGCTAATGAGCGCCTGCCTTTGGAAAGTAGGTCCCAACGGATGTGGAATCATTGGATGTTTCCGGTTCTACGAACAAACCCGTTAGAAACCAATCGGAACGTTTGAATCTCCCGTCCAGGAGGTCATCCCCGGATTCCGCACGAAACAAAAAATGGTGAACCCGACGTGAATCCTTAACCAAGTTAAAGTGATGTTCTTCTTAGATGTTAGGCCCCTTGGGCCAACAAGGCAATCATTGACATATGATCTTCCAAAAGATGCAGTAGCCGGATTCATCTTGATTATGTCTGTTATATGGAACAGGCACTCTTTTTTCAAGATCTTCAACAAAAAATGGCTTTCCTTAAATTCACCCCTGTGAATACTGCTGCTGAGAACACCTCTACTGTGAGGTCTGCTGCCATGAAAACCAATGCTGCTACTCCTGCTGGAACGTCATCCGCTCTGAGGATGACATCACCAACTCAGCGTCTTCAACGCTGTGTTTCAAATGCACTGGTTAAGGAGTACCGTCGTAACGGTACTATCCCAACTCTGGAGGCCGCTCGTCAAGCCCTCCAAGTTAACAATTCTACCTGGTCGTCCGTACAACGGCGACCAGCAATCAAGAAGCAGGCGGTGCTGACTACCGTCTCCAACCGTTTCGGGTCGTTATCCCCGGAACGCAATTTCCATTCACTCCCTTATTCTGAGGAAGTGAATGAGCAGGTCCCGCGGGACCTTAATTCAAAGAGACAGGAGTCCTTCTCAAGGGCTCCCATCAACAATCGCCGCCAGACTCGTGCGGTAGTGCACCCTCAACATGATGAGGGTACCGGCTCCAGCCATTCAGCTCAGGTTCCTCGAACCCGAGCATGCAAGATGAATCACCAGAGACGGAATCCGGTTAATAATAGGCAGGTTGTCATCCATGCCATCTCCGGAGAAGTCCACCAACCTAACTTGGTGGCAAATAACGAGCAGGCATACACACCTGTTCGGTTTAACCCCGCTGTCCAGCAGACTCGTCTGGCAGCATCAAGCCGATCCCGCCAGGCAATTCCGGCGGAGTACCATAGGCAGGAACATACACCTGCTTATACATCAGCAGTTAGTCAGCAGGCTTGTCTGACTACATATGATGGATCTCGTCAACAGCGTTTGGCGAAGTGTAATCAGCAGGCACATACACCTGCTAATACTAATCAAGTCTACCAACAGTCTCGCTTGGTAGCACCCGGAGAAGTCAGTCGGAAAGTCCCGACGACAAACAGGAGGCAGACTAAACTCTCTGCCTCCACACTTGAGTACTGTCAGAATTCACTGACAGGAAAAGGAGGACAGGAGCAGGCACATACACCTACTCCAAGCCCGGAATGGACGTATATCCCTGTTCCGGCAGCTGAAGTCACCAAACATATTTTGTCAATGGTGAAAGAGCAGAAGCAAATTCCTGCTCATATTCTGGATGCTTGCCAGGATATCATAACAGCTTCAGCATCATCTCAGGGACAGACACATAAATCTATCCCTAGCAGTGGAGTGACACATCAACAATTCACTCCGGAACAGACACACACATCTGTTCCAGTCCAAGAGGGTTGTGGGGCCTACTCCCCCATATCATATGGACAACCAAGTCAGGCACATACATCTGATTTGAGCGATGATCGTCAGCCTAACCTGACCATCTTTCCTGATTAGGCACATACACCTGCTCAGAGCAATCACTTTCGTCATCAAGTGATTTCTAAAGCGAGTAAGAAGGCATCTAAGAAAAAGATCCGCCCAGCACAGTCAGGAGATCAAAGGCCAATCTGCAACAAGGCCTTGCTCGATGCTGGAGTTCTTGAAGCCCTCAGACATTTATCTGTCGGAATTCAAGATTCTACTCCCTCAGTTCCCAATAACAGGAACATTAATCCCGAAGGTCTTCAACAGACACTTCCTCATGAAGACTTGCTTCATGAAAATTCGGTCAATCTTGAAGTTTCTTCTTCAGATGAGAACCACAGGAACCCTCTGTGTGGTCAGAAGACCAAGGAGCAAGAGATATCATCTTTTGCTGTAACCCATCATGAAGGTCCTCCTCATGGTGATGAACTTCGCTGCGAAAGTCCTCTCCGCAGTAGTGATTCACATTGTCTCGAAAATTCTTCAGAAGGCAATGTAGTAACGAGAAAGCCCTCCTATCTCGAGGCACTTGCAAACGTAAAACCAGTCATGTCTGAAGTTTTACTATCGGCAGGTGAAACTCTTTCTCCATCAGAAGATAGCTTGGGGTTCAGGTTATTCTCCGAACCTTCCCTAGGTCATTCATCTTCCAGCATGAATAGTGATTCCTCTACCAATCTTGTTGAATCCAATGAAGCAACAAGGAAACACCAACTCTGGTCCAAACAGGTAGAAGAATCTTCATTTAATGATAAAGAGGAAATGCTGAACATGAGGAAAAAACTGGCAAAAGGTGAAGTACCAGTCATGTTTTGGCCTTTGGCTGATTCACAGTATGACATTCCAAAGATGTTGACGGATGATGGAATCCATGATATTCGTCTTAACATATGGAAAACTCTTTGTCAATTAAAGAAGAAGGTATTATCTTACGATGAATATGAAAATCATCTTAAGATAATAGAAGGGTTACAACGCCAGATTGATTTGGCATCTCTATCAGTCTCTCGGTATCTGAAGGCTGAAAAGCAACAGAGAACCCTTCAACGTTCATGCCTTGGCACGCTGAGAAAATTGCGTCAGTTAATTTCCAATGCTCCATCTAATGTTCATATCAGAGGATGGGGTATTCACGGAGCACTACATTTCACAGTGCTTTCCGGTCAGCAAAGCCCGCCGAAAATGGTCTCATGCAATGTTATTGCCCATGGCCGGCCACAGTCAATGGGCTTTGTTCATAATCAAAATCTTGCTCGAGATCAAGCTTCAACTAGTTCCTCTCAAAATCAAGTATATAGAGAACAGGTTGTTGAATTGCTCCTACATCAAGCAGGCGAGAATATTGCGCAAGCCTCTCGTCTGGAGCAAACACGTCATCAAATGACAGAAGTTTCGGAAATCATCCAACGGTCTGTTAAACCAGGTGATAAAAGTGGATACAGGTTAATGCATCCAGCTAATTTCCGAACTAAGATCCGCAAGATCAAGAGAGATTTCAAGAAGATCTCAGACATAGCATGTCAAGAGACACCCCAGCTTGCCAGACTGGGGACTTCTCTAACCCAACCCTCAGAATCAACGAATGGGATTCGAGGAGTTGAGCAGAAGCAACAGGAACACCCCCAGTCCACCGGACTGGGGACTTTTTCAAATCTTCAATCCCTCCCTCAGAGAAAGTCAGTATTCTCTCGATTAGGGAATAAGCCTCAAGAGGAACGAAGAGCCAAGATGTCAGGAGATTCTCTCCAAGTGACGGTTCACAAAGAAATTCCTGAGGGGTCAAGTCAACGGAATGCCATGTCTTATCATGGACATAAAAGGAGACAATATCATAGAAATGCTGATAGAAAGGATTTCATGAAATATGCATCCATTAATGTCATCACTGCCGTTGCTGCTGATTCACCAGATGAGGCTCAATCAGAGGGATCAGATGAAGAGGTTCCTGCTCAAGAAGTTGCGCACACAGACCTAAATGAAGAAGGTGTGCGCACACGTAATCAAAGGCTTACCCAAAATTTGGGTATTCCTTCAAGTAACCCACTTCCCCCTCTCCGAAAAGGATCCAATAAGGGGAAAGGAAAGAATCAGGTTACTTCTCACCCTTCCTCTGAAGGAGGTCAATCGCTCTCATTAGAGCAAAGGCTTGCACAACAGGAGGAAGAAATGAAAGAATTAAGAAGGTTGAATGCAGAACTACTTCAGAGTAGTCTTCTTCTTAAGAATGCTGAAGTCCGACAGCCGAAGGAATTTGTTGTAACTACTGAGATGGATCAGGAATATCCTCCTTTATCAGTACACCCACAGAGGTCTAATCCTACGGGTCAAACGCAACAACGGTTGGCAGCACTACCATTAGTTGCAGCACCAACCTCCACGGCTGTCCAAGCTCCATTCATTGCACCTACCCAAAACCAAGTTCAACCTGACGTTTCTCAAAAGTTTATAACTACTATTGAGTCATTAACAGCTCGGTTAGAAACTATGGAAGGGAAACGGGCGCAAGTTCAACCTGAAAAGAAAGTTTACCCTGAATGGGTAGATTCAATTTCTCCTCCATCCAGTTTTGGAAACCCTATTTTCCCTACTTTCAATGGATCAGGCGACCCTGAACAACATTTGACGCATTACGTGTCTTGTTGTGATCCTATGATGGGAACTCCAGAACAACAAGAAGCAGTGAAACTCAGATGCTTCGTGCGAACCTTGCAAGGACCAGCTTTTGTCTGGTATACAAGCTTGAAATCCCGGTCAGTCATCGGATGGGAGGATCTTCGTCAAAAATTCCTTCTTCAGTTCAGCTCAACTTTGCCAAAAACGACAGTTTTCGATCTTACAAACTGCAAGAAAAGGGAGAATGAAAGAGTCTCTGATTTCATTGCTCGTTGGAAGGGATTAACGTATTCCTTGAGTTTATCACTCCCTCAGGAGGAATTATTGCCAATCTGTGTGGCAAATTTGCGTGACGAATTACGCACGCCATTGATCCCTGTGAAATACACAGGAGGGTTTCGAGACCTTACTTCAATCGCTCAACAGATTGAAGATTCCCTTATGCAGGCTAAGGTTAAATCTCGTGTAATTCCATCAGCTCCAGGAAGAAGAATGGGTAAAGCAGAAACTGCTACAGTTATGCTTAAATAGGCACCTGTACCTATTTCTACTTCAAAACCTTCATCTTCTCGAAGGGCTCCACCTCCTGAACGCCAACAACAAAGGCTGTTTCGTCCAAATGATCAAAAAGATCAACGACGAAAACAATTTGAGGATATGAAGAGTAAAACATACTCTTTCCGAAGTGATCAAGTTCCTGGTTACTTCATTTCAGCTCTGGAAAATAATTTGGTTCAATTACCAGTGCCGAAGAGACCAAACAAGGAAGGAGATGAAGACCGTCCCAATTATTGTCCCTTTCATCAAATGTTGGGACATCCCATCCAGGATTGTTTTGTCTTTAAAGACCTCCTACAAAAGATGGTTGACTTGGGACAAGTCAAATTGAAGGGTTCTTCAGCTCATGTAGCGTGTATTACCGCTACAGATCCAGAGGAAGGAGGCGAGTGGAAGGAAGTCAAAAGCAAAACTGCGAAAAAATATGATGATTGGATGGTCAGAAAGACAATCAATCGGACCCATTCCATTTTGCGAACACAATTGAAGAAGCCAATTATGTCTCCTACAAAAGCTGCAGTAAAGCCTCCATCAAAGGACAAATCCTCAAAAGGGAAACGTAATTCAAAGAAGAAAGAGGAATCAGGAGAAGATGAGTATGTATCAAAGCCTAAATTGTCTTTGACTCTGGCAGATTTCATGCCATCTACTTCAAAGTCACGGGCACCGTCCCACCAAACGGCACAGCCTAAACAGGCCAACCAGGCAGAGTCTTTATCAGACGAAGAATTGATCTTTGGTTCTGTTAATATGATTCAATTAACAGATTCATATTCCAGTCTTGATGAGCCTGAATTACCTATATCAAAAAAAGGAACCCGAGGAAGTTCTAGAGGTTCAGGATATAGGGGAAGACGTGGATCTTTCCGAAGCCACTACTCTAATTCTACCCCTGCTAGCACTGTATATGCAGCAGAAACTCGTGGTAGAGCCCTTCAGCGAGCTCAAAATGAACAAGCAAGTTCTTCTGCTAATGGCCAACTCAGTTTCGGCACAATTATTTTGGAAGACCGATTAAAGGTTCCATCTTCTTTATCTCAGCAAGCAAATGGATCTAATCAGTCTAATTTTCCAAAACCAAAGATGTTGCCAACTTCAATACAAGATGCATCAGCTTCCAAAGCATCTGCTTCCAAGATACCTGCTAAACCACATATTCCTATTGGGAAACGCAGGCCTCTAGATCAAAAGTATGATATATTGAAACACTTGGCCCAAGTACCAGCCAAATTATCAATTTTGGATGCTTTGAATCTATCAAGAGATCTTCGGGAAGCACTCATCGAAGCTTTGTCAAGTCCTCAAGAGTTTGAAGCTGAGATTGCTGCAGCTGAAATTTATCACATAGAGAATAATCCTGCAGAATGCCATGCAGTGATATCTTTTACTGATAAAGATGAGGATGATGTTGTGCATGGGCACATAAAACCTTTGTACTTATCTGGCAAAGTCAATGTTATAGATGTTCGAAGAGCTTTCATTGACAATGGTTCAGGAGTCAACCTCATGCCCATTCGCACACTTCGTCGATTGGGCCTCACAGAATCTGATTTATCTCCTTCTACCATGATGTTGCAAGGATATGATAAAAATGAACAAGAACCACTGGGAGAAGTTACGCTCAGAACTCAGTTTGGAGATCTTGTTTCCAATTCAGATTTCATGATTGTTGATCAAGACTCAGCTTTCAATATCTTGCTTGGAAGACCCTGGTTACATCAGCATGCAGCTATTCCGTCATCATACCATCAATGTCTCAAATACTGTTTCGATGGTCAAGTTGGAACATTGTATGGTGATAAGGCCCCGTTCAAAACATGTGAGTCTCAATACATTGAGGCGGAATTTTATCACATGAAGGGAAGAGAAAAATCTACAATGAAGGAAATTACCAAAGTTAATGCTCCATATGGTTTGGAAAAAATTCCAATAAATCCATTTTCACATGTGAGTACAGATTATGTGTTACCTATCAGTCAAATTGACAAAATAGGCCCAAATCAAAATACTCTTATGGAAAGATCCATAATGTCAATTACGGCAATCGAGCCAGACAACATGGGAGAAATTGGTAACTTACCAAGCAATGATGAAAGCATAAGTGGTGACGTTTTCATTTCGTCTGCTGAAATCCAACAAGTCTATACTTCGCTAATCAGGCCAGAAGAAGTTATAGCAACACCAGAGGTGAATGTTGATGTCGATTCTCAATCCATCATCTCCTCTTTATTTCCCAAAGAAGACCCTTGTTCATCAATAGGGATGGAAATGGAAGCTTCTTCTTCAAAATGTGAAAATTTTGACATCTCTTATGATCATGAGAATTTCGTTTTTTCATCTACTTTGCAAGTAGAAACGGAAGATATAACACATGATGAAGAGGAAGAGGAAGATCTTAGAGATGCTCCTCCAGCATTTGAAGAGGGTATCTCTACCACTGTGGATGAACTCAGAGAAGTAAATCTGGGTACAGAGAAAGATCCACGCCCCACTTTAATTAGTGCGGCCATGACCCTTGAAGAACAAGAGATGTATATTTCTTTTCTAAAGCAAAATAAAGATATCTTTGCTTGGAATTATACAGAGATGCCTGGCCTTGATCCTGATGTTGCCACCCATCATTTGGGTTTGCCAAAAGAACATCGAGGATTCAAGCAAGCCGCGAGAAGAACACACCCAACCTATGCTTCAAAAATCGAGGCTGAAGTGGATAAGCTTATCAAAGCTAACTTCGTCAGAGAAGTTCAATATCCCAAGTGGTTGGCTAATATTGTCCCAGTAAAGAAAAAGAACGGACAAATTAGGGTTTGCATCGATTTCAGAGATCTTAATCGGTATTGTCCCAAAGATGATTTTCCAGTTCCGATTACAGAACTCTTAATTGATGCGACGGCTGGCTATGAAGTACTTTCTTTCATGGATGGATATTCTGGATATAATCAGATCCGAATGGCCCCAGAAGATGAGGAATATACAGCCTTCAGAGCTCCTCAAGGTGTGTTTTGTTACCGGGTGATGCCCTTTGGTTTAAAGAATGCAGGTGCAACATATCAACGCGCCATGCATCGTATCTTCAAACCTTTTCTAGGGAAATTTGTTGAATGCTATGTAGATGATTTGGTGGTTAAATCCAAACAACGTTTTGATCACTTGGCTGATTTGGAAATCATATTCCACAAGCTTCGACAACATAATTTGAAGATGAACCCCTTAAAATGTGCTTTTGGGGTAACCTCAGGAAAATTCCTCGGCTTTGTTGTACGCCATCGTGGTATTGAAGTCGATCCTGAGAAAACCAAATCAATACTTGGTATGTCACCTCCTCAGAATTTGAAAGAATTAAGAGGACTTCAAGGACACTTAGCCTATATTCGGCGTTTCATCGCCAATTTGGCAGGCAAAAGTTTACCTTTTACCAAATTATTGAAGAAAGGAGTCACTTACCAGTGGACTAAAGAATGTCAAGAAGCATTTGATGTTCTCAAGAAATACCTCTTAAGTCCACCAGTACTCATGCCACCTGTTGAGGGTAGACCTCTTATCCTCTATGTGACAGCTTTAGAGCGATCATTGGGTGCCTTTCTCGCTCAAAAGAATGATGCTGGGAATGAAAATAGTCTCTACTATCTCAGTAGAACTATGCTTGAAGCAGAAACCCGGTATTCGAGTATTGAAAAATGCTGCCTAGCATTAATCTTTGCAGTTCAGAAACTGAGACACTACCTGCAACATCACGAGGTCCAATTGGTATCTCGTAATAATCCACTCAAATTCATCCTTAGTCGTCCAATGCTTACAGGACGTCTGGCAAGGTGGGCGGTTATTCTACAGCAGTTCGACATTCAATATGTGTCTCAAAAGGCAATTAAGGGCCAAGCTCTGGCTGATTTCCTGGCTGAACACCCTTCAGTGGAAGACACATATTCAGATATCGAACTCCCTGATGAGGAAGTTTTTTCTATTCAAGAGAATCCTCAAACATGGGAAATGTATTTTGATGGTGCTTTTAGAAGTCCAACAGGGAAGAAAATGGAAAATCCTAAATTCAACAAAGTTGGTTTAGGAATTGTGCTCATTTCTCCAGATAAGGCAGTGTTACCTTATTCCTTTTTGTTGTGGGAAGGTGGTACCAATAATGAAGCTGAATACCAAGCTCTCATTGCAGGCTTGGAGTCAGCGCTTCAAGCACAAGTGAATCACTTAAAGGTAAAAGGTGATTCAGACCTGGTAATCAAACAAATCAATGGGGATTATGCCATCAGAAAAGAAGAATTAATCCCTTTGTATGATTACGTCAGAGAGTTAATGTCGGAATTCCCTTCAGAACCGACATTTTCTTATGTCCCAAGATCACAAAATGCTCAAGCTGATGCACTGGCTAATATAGCCACAGCTTTAGCAGATCCAAACCGGGACGAGACAACCATCGGTATTGCCCACCGTCGTGCAATTTCACCTTATGTTCAAGTCAGAACAGAGGAAATTAATGAAATTAGTCCCATTCCTGAACCATATGGTCATACTACAGGATGGATGTCACCTATCAGGGAATACCTTCAAAATGGAACACTTCCACCTGATAGAGCCAAGAGAGAACAAATTCGGCGACGTGTGGTCAATTTTACTCTTTATGATGGTCCAAACCACCTCGAGAAAATTCTCTACAAACGTGGTTTTGATGGAGTTCTCTTCAGATGTATTGATGGTGAAGAGACAATGGCTGTCATAAAAGAAGTGCATGCAGGAGTCTGTGGTGCCCACCAGTCTGGACATAGATTGTCTGATCAAATTCGAAGACTTGGATACTTCTGGCCTTCAATGATACAAGATTGTGTTAATTTCACAAAGAAGTGTCATTCATGCCAAGTATATGCCAATTTCATTCATCAACCTCCAGAGTTGCTTCATACAGCTAAATACTCATGGCCATTTTCCACATGGGGAATGGATGTCGTGGGACCTTACCCTTCAGCTACGGCCAAGCAGTTTAAGTACATTCTTACTGCTACTGATTTCTTTTCCAAATGGGCAGAGGCAGTACCTCTCAAAGAAGTCAGTTCTAAATGCATTGTTAGCTTCATCAAGTCTAACATCATTACTAGATTTGGTGTCCCTCATACCATATTGACAGACAACGGCACCAACTTCTGTTCTTCTGAGGTAAAGAGATTGTATCAAGAATAAAATATTAAGTCCAACCATTCATCTCGATATCATGCAGCGGCTAATGGTCAGATAGAGGCCTTCAACAAGACTCTTTCAAATATACTGCAAAAGATGGTGGATAAAGATAAGAGGTCATGTCCTGATAAACTCTATCATGCTTTATGGGATTATCGGACTACCACTCGCAATGCAACGCGGTATACTCCATATTCATTGGTATATGGAACAGAAGCAGTCTTGCCAATTGAAGTCCAATTGCCCTCACTCAGAATAGCCATTTGTGATCAGTTATCAACAGATGAGCAATCCCAAAAGCGGTTGAATGAATTGGAACAGTTAGATGAGAAAAGATTGTGCACTTTGCACCACTTGGAAATCCATCAGAATCGAATAGCACGAGCTTTTAACAAAAAAGTTCGTCTTCGTTCATTCATTCAGGGAGAATTGGTATTGGTTCTCAGAACACCAATGATACCAGGAAAGAAGCCTCCCAAGCTTGAACCAAAATGGGAAGGACCTTATTCAGTACATAAGGTCTACTCCAATGGAGCGTATTCTCTGATTTCAATGGATGGAGAACACATCACGACTCCAACTAATGCCAGATTTCTGAAGAAGTATTTTGTATAAACACAAAATATTGTTCACAGAACTAAGACTCTTACATTTGGTTCATACAGCAATGGTCCAGTATGACCTTAAACTACAACTACGTCCAGCATGACGATAAACTGTATGGTCCGTGCATATGACCTTAAACTATTCGCACTTATGTCCTGCAACATGACACTAAACTGTGCAGCACCAATAGTCCTAACTGCAAGACTTTAAACTGCATAGTCCCTGATTTTGTCCTACATGACAATAAACCATATAGAAGTTCTTATATTTTGTCCGAGATGACATTAAACTATATTTTGTCCTAGCGACATGACATTAAACTGTGTGGCACTTTCATCGTCCAGCATGACGATAAACTGTAAAAAGATCAGAACTGATATCCTCATATTGATTCACCTTAGTCTTAGCTACATGACTTTAAACTGTACAGCATCAGTTCGTCCTTGCTATATGACGCTAAAACTATACAGCAATGGTCCTGTATGACTTTAAACTGCAACTTCGTCCCACACGACATTAAACTGTGAAAAAAAAATTCCATAAACAGTCTAGCATGACATTAAAACTGCACAATCCCCCTTTCGTCCAATATGACGTTAAACTATATTGTCCCCATCGTCTTAACTACATGACGCTAAACTGTACAGAAAGTCCCTTTTTTATGTCCTACATGACATTAAACTGTACATCGTTAAGGTTGTTATTACCTCTTGTTTCTCACACCGAGTATGACTCACGTGAGATTAGAGCGAACATCAACCATAACACTCCCTTTGGGCCACTAACCATGTGTAAGTCCCAACAACATTTTTTTTAGATCATTGTCCACAAGAACAACTTGATCATTAATTCATTCTTTAATTGAACTACACAGACTTTGATCCTTGCCCTCCAGGCTGGGTATGTAGGCAACCTCCCAAAGGTTCAAGCCCAAAAACAATCTCTTCACATTGGTTCATCACAATCTCATATGATGATGATTTGTGAAACCACCCTTGGAATCAATATCTTTACATTGATTCACTTTCGTCCTTGCTATATGACGTTAAACTATACAACACTTTTGTCCAGTACGACAATAAACTACAATATTCTTTGATTTCCTCATTTGAGAAGGACCCATTATTAACATTGATTCTTTTTCAATAATGGTTTTCATTTTCAAAAAGACTACGTACATACATGGTAATGCCTAAACTTTTTATCTTAGGTTAAAACCATCATTGCACTAAAGTCCCTTTTCACCCTTCACATGTACGAACCAAATTTGTACAAAGGGTAGTTTCTAGAACTACGTGGACTTGATTCCCATCCTTATGGGATACGTAGGAACATTCGAGTGTCCCTCGAATCCAGTCCCAAGTCTTTTGGGCCTAACCCCAAATTTCACTTTCAGTCCCTTGACTGAAAAGTCCTCATGAAAACACACACTGTGTATTCATTATTATGGTCCGAATTCTATGACCCAAAAAAAAAACTAAGATCACTCATCCTTTCGTCCTGCACGACGTTAAACTGCATTTCAAGAACTACGTATGGCTTGATTCTCATTCTTATGAGATACGTAGTGAAGTCCAAGTTTCAATTCAGGACCCAGCCACAACATGATTATGGTTTTCATTGACCTATGTATCTCTATATACATTGGAAAATACCCATCTTTATGTATTATAATCCTAACCTTAAATATTTTCAGATCTTCATAACCCTTTTCATGAATTATGGTCACAAAAATGTCAAACTTCTGAGAATTCTTTTGCCTGACTATGCAGCACGTGCCCATAGGTGGCCTTGCATAAACAGTCCACATAACAGACTTGTCAGCCAAGAGATGCTATTTATTTGACCATGCAGCCAATGCCCATAGGTGGCCCTGCATGTTTTCAACCCCCTAACGGGTTTGTTAAATAATAGTAACTTCATTCTTGGGAAGAATGCCTCTTTTGTCCTTATTTGTCTTAAACGACAGTATGTAGGGATCCGCAAAAATAGCCATCCTTAACGTATTTGTCCCATATCCTTTTTCATGATCTGAAAGTATTCAAGTCTATGGTTTATTCTTCTTCCCTACGTTTGGGTCAGACCTTCGTAGGAGTGATATTCATCCAGTTCTTCGATATTCTTGTTTGAAAATATCTTCTCCATATTCAAGTACCTCTTTCCATACAAAAAACTCTATGCTTTAGAAAATTTGAATCTCCATAAACTTTCACTGGCTTTTAGCACTAGGAAAGTAAATTTCTGAGAGTTCTTTTGCCTAACTATGCAGCACGTGCCCATAGGTGGCCTTGCATAAACAGTCCACATAACAGACTTGTCAGCCAAAAGATGCTATTTTATTTGACTATGCAGCCAATGCCCATAGGTGGCCCTGCATATTTCAACCCCCTAACAGGTTTTGTTAAATAATAGTAACTTCATTCTTGGAAACTACTTCTTCTAATGCTATTTAGCTCTTTTTCATATCATTCCTCAGATTCAAATATTCTTAAGTCATAGTTTACATATTTTCTCTCATACTTGAGTATGGTAATTTGTTTTCAGATAAATTATCAAGGAATTGAATCCATTTTAATCCATTTTTCGGTCAAAGCTATTTCGACCTTAAACATTAGCCTCTTTATGTCCGGCTTGCATGACTTTAAACTGCCCACACAAAAGACAAAGGAACTCTGAATAAAAGTCAAGTTCCAGCTCACTAAATATACATTTTTTTGTATGATTTAGGTAATATTGAGCAGTTAAAAGGTTCAATGTTTGTAGGGTTATTTGTAATAATCCTAGTAAAAATCAAACTATGTTTACTAAGCCCATTGGCTTAAGTAAATTTGAAGCAGGTAATGGAAGAATGCAAGCACAAATGATTGAAGACAAAAGTGTTTTTCATTGATACACAAGAGTTAGAAGGACATCCACAGATTGGAATCTCTTCTCTTTTTCAAGAAATTACAGGAGATTGTCAACAAAAGTCTTCATTTGATGTATAGCATCCTGAGCCTTATCAACAGTTGCTTGAAGCTCGTGCACTTGACCAGCTTCACTCTTTTCAGCTTGCTGAAATGCCTTCTTAGCATCTGCAATGGCTTTCATGCCATTTATATGAGTTTCATCCAATGATTCATTAAGCTGATCAAGTTCCCCAGTAACAGCATCTAACTGTTGCTGGAGTTGCACCTGCTGGACGACCTTTTCTTTGATTTTTTGTTTCAGATCCTTCATCTTGACAACATAATCAGCTTCAGCCTGGGATATCGCAGCCTCAAATTCGCCTATGTTGACTGACAATTTCACTCTGGTCAAATCTTCGCGACTTGTCTGCATTTGCTCCCTCCTGAAGATAATCTGTTTCACTGCAGCATGGATCTTTTCATACCCAAAACCACCAAGTCCCATTATAACAAATTGGGATGACAATCGGGAAATTTTTGATGGTAGCTCTTCTAAGGGCACCCCCGATATGATGTTCCATATATTGTTCCACGCCTTACGTCGTGAAAAGCTGAACGCTTTGAGCATCTCTGGATCTGATTCAACATCTTCGTCAGAAGGGGGTATGTAATCTGGAATTAACATGATTAAAGAAGTGCCTCGTTCTGCTCTTTCCCCTATGACTTGGGCTTCTTCACTTTCAATTCCCATTGGGGCAGAGGCTGAAGCCTCATCTACGGATCTAGCCATTACAGTTGATGGCCCTACATGATCAATTGAAAGATTTGAGTTGAATCTTAAAGAATAACAAAAGAATGGATTGTCTTGCAAATAAAGTACAATCACAAATATTGTTATCCCTTACCCAATGGTGGTTCAGCAACATGAGAAGACTTCTCCCCATCTTTCCCGGTTTCAACAGGATTTTCAAGATGGGTCTCAGGAGAGTTTATTGGATTTAGCTCTACTTGAGCTAATGTTTCTGCAATGATAGGGTTGACATCAGTGTCCACACCCTCTTCAGGCATTGGCAGTTCAGCAGCTTCTACGGAAGAAACTGCATATTTTTTTTTTACATCATGATTAGAAATATTTTCTTTTAAAAGAAAAATTTGGGCGAAGGGTAACTCTCACGCCCAAGGTCTTCTAAATCACATGACAATCTAGCATGATCATAAAATTCTTCAAAATTCATTCCTTGATTCATCATTTCATCCAATGATACTTCAGAATCTTGGTTAGTCTCACCAGTGGGAGCATTTGCTATGTCTTCTTGCTGACTTATGTCCTGCAACCCCTGACCCTGGACAGCATCTTCAGTAGTGGGAGGGATACTGGGAATGGATGGCAGCTCTTCTCCAGGAGCTACCAAGTCAGCTTGAGTTTGTGGTTGTTCTACAGCACCCTCCACGGCCTTTGAAGAAGGATCAGTCCCTTCCCTCAAGGGGGAAATTGAAGAAGCCCCTGCAATCCTCAGAAATATGAGTAACCATATGATTATGGGTATAAACTCATGATTGTTCGAAGGACTTACCACTGCTAATGAAACTTTTAGCTAAGGATTTCCTCCTTCGTTGCCTTGGCTTCTTTTGCTTTTGTGGAGTTTCAGCTGTCTCCTTTATTGGCACTTGGATTGGCGAATGAAAGGCTATGTCCAGTGCCTCATTCATGGCCTGCTGGCCTGGAGATATCTCGCCTGGTTCGCGAGGAGAATCAGCAGCAGCCCCAACAGCGGTACCACCAGGGCTATATTGTGGCGAAGGAACCCCGGTCCCTTTCTTTGCAAGCTGCAAGATGAAGAAAATAACTTTCTTAAGAAACAAAGCTTCAACTGAAATCAAGTTGCAAATAAGGAAGGAAAACTTACATCTTCAGGAGCCACGTACTCTTGCCACTCCTCATCTCCAGAACCACCAGCCCCCTTAATGGTGCCACGATCAATCATTTCCTTCACCCGCCTGGTGATAGGAGTTGAATTATCGGTGGCATATATGAGCATTTCCAGCTCTCTGATGTAAGCCCGCACTTCATCGGGGTTATCTCCGTATTGAAGGTCTTTTGAGGCAAGAAGATATCCTATCCCAGGAAGTTGTAGACCCTCACACAAATCCAGCCAGGCGGTTTCAGTATCACAGTATAAGCTCTGCCATAGCTGAACAGCCTCTGGTCTTAGATATAAAGGCTGTGAGGAAGGTCCTACAATTTTTGATTTTAATTTCTTCCCAACTCCTGCAACTACAGATAGAGAATAAGAAAGTGAGACTTATTACTTTATAAAGTAGCAGTGATTGAAGTTATTACAATCAAATAACTCACCAGGAGCTGATGGAGTGGGTCTTTTAACTCTGGCCGGAGGATTATATCGAGCACGAAACCGCTTTGCTGCCGGTTGTGCCTCATCATCCCCATCATGATAATCCGAGGAATCAGTTCTAGAGGAGGAGTCTGTTGAACCTATTTCAGGAGGAGAAGCAGCACCTTCATGAGGAAGAGTTTCTTTCTCTACAGTCCTCTTCCTCTTTCCCACTTGATATACAGGGTGATTCAATATCCCTTTAGGGTATGATGCTATCCAGTGTTCGGCATAAAGAGTAGTCAGATAATGTGCCGCTTTTTCAACTGGTAGATCAAATACTGCTCCAGTCTTCTCTCTTGACGTCAGCAACCATAGTTGTCGAGCAACCATCGGATGTTGCTCTAACCTGACATGTACTGGAGGGGATACAACAATCTGTTGTAAACATTTGAATTGGCGTGCAAATCTATATGGAGCATAGGCCTCGCATATGATTTCTCCATCAACCCTGGCTACTAATACGCCATCCCTGCAAGCTAGCATGTATGCCCTCAAATCCAAAGGGGCTTTCCCATCATCAACAAACCGCCCAGATGGCGGACTTCCATAAGGAAAGAAGTTGAATTCCTTATACATGCTTAGTCTTACTTTTATGTCATAACCATTGACATCTAATGGAGCAATTCCAGAGAATGCTTGCACTGACGGTCTGAAGGAGCTTCCAGGAATTTGTAACCCATTCTGTACATTGTAAGTCCTGAAGTGAGTGGAAATCCATCCCCACAAAACCTGGAATGGTCCCACTATTCTTAAAAGAGATTTACCCTGGAAGACATGAAGTAAACTCCTATGAATCTTTGCTAAAATGGGGGTAGCTAACCCAACCATTTTTCCCTCAGCTAACTTGGCCGCAATGACGAAGGTCCCTGGCCTAACGCCTCCCTTCGAATCTCTGACCGACAAGAGGTAAATACTGAGCCACATTGCCAAGAAACCCGCCAGACGAGTTTTCTTTGGAATTCTTTGATTCACTTCATAGCCCCATTTTTCAAACTCTCCTGCTTCTAGAGTTGGCCAGAATGTGCCAGGAGCTCCTCTCTTCTCAGGTTTTGGGCAAGTGGTAGGACGTCTGGGCCGGGTATCCTTGGATTTCTTTTTCTTGGATCCTTTTTCCTTTGGCTCCATCCCTTTCTTCCCAGTAAGAAACACCTTCATCCATTCTTCCGGATGGATATCTTTTCTGAAATGAGTTAATGAGGTCTCTGAACTCTTGAGATTATGAAAGATTTTGAATAATTCTCGAGCCAAAACAGGAGTCTTCTCTGGATTATTCCAAGTCACCTTGGGAGGAATGAATTCATCATACATATCGCCCAAGATTGGAGCTCCTGAAATCTTGTGGACATCCCACAAACTGATACCTACTTCTCCATGAGTCAAGTGGAAAGAATTAGTCGCTGGACTCCAGTGACTGAGTATCTCTGGCATGAAGATATCATGTCTGTAAATATATGTCTGCCCAACCCAAACAGCTTCATATATTGCAGCTCTCTTCAGATCCTCAATAAACTCTGCGCAAGTCTGTCGCACCCAGTATTCCCACATCCAAGTTGGCTTCACACCTCCCCCAGGGCGGAAATCCCAACTTTTCTTCCAGCCTTTGGACTGATCCATCTGAGCATCTCGGAAGATTGAAGGATGGCAATGTGGTTGAAGCTCAGGTGTATGTTTTTTCAGATCTGGTGTGCAAGGGATATGATGCATCACATACGCCTTCTCTACTGTTCCAGCAGTTTGAAATACTCCTCCGCCTGAGATATTTGCTGAAGCAAAATTGGTATAATTCTGAAACCAAGAAAATGGATGATAATTCTTTACTTCTGGAATAATGACTTCTTGCAGATGACCATGACCATACAAAGGTAGATAAGTGCAGTGAGGAAAGTCGTGATGATATTTCTTCAGATACTTAGCCAAATCTGGAAGAGTGCTGTTTTTGACAGTATAGTAATCAGGGCCAATAATATTCATCATATCATCTATCCGCTTGCTAGCCAGTTCATCAAGGAATCCAGGTCTAAGAGCCATTGAATCTGCACAGGAGTTGAATAAATTAAACTCTTAAATGGGTTTTATTTTTTCATAAAATTTGTGAGAAAATCTGAAAAAAATGGCTAAGGCATTAAGGCGCGCAAGTATGGAGATATCGCGCAAGTGGTACATATGTCGCGCAAGTATTTGTCGCGCAAATGTTTGCCGCGCAAGCCTTATTACCTTGAGAGTAGCGCGGCAGCGAGGAAACAGCGAAAATAAGAGACTTGCGCGGCGACAAAGACCTGCGCGGCGAGAGCTCGAGAGAATTCGGGGTCAGATACCATCTACGGCCGGAAGCAGCATATTTATAGGCCAGAGGGCCTATCTGCGCGCCTCACCCAGAGCGCTCAAACGCTTGCGCGACGAAGACTTGCGCGCCGACTGGAGACTTGCGCGCCGCCCTTTTCCTTTAGAGGGATTCGATTTCCTCAGAGTCAAATCCTCATTTTTCTCTCCGGATCCAACTCTGAGGGGGGACTTTTGTTGACGCTCCTTTCGTCACGGAATCTAAAGTTCGGAAAAGGGAATATCTGAGCTAAAAGTGATTAATCCTTTGAAGAAACATCATAAATCGACAAAGGGATAGAAAAGGAGAACATTGCCCATGTATCGCGCAAGTTCCATCTTGGTCGCGCAAGTCTACTTGCGCGCCGCCTCAACACTTGCGCGACCCCTCATGGTCCTGCAAGGGACTTGCGCGACAGATCTGGTAACCGCCCAGTAACCGCCCGGGGTCTTCTTTTGCCTATAAATAGACCCTGTGGGCCCCCCATTCGAGAGGATCTCTTCCCAGAAACTCGGATCAAAGCTCCCGACGCCCAAGTCTCTTCTCAAAGCTTCCAGAACACTTCTAAGGTAATTTCTTACCTAGAATGGAAGATCTAAAGGGAAGAAGGAAGGCCTAAGTGTTGAAACTTATCAAACACTTGCGCGCCGACTTAATTCCTTCAATATAACTTGCGCGTCCCTCTTCTGGAAGAACCCCAAGAGGATGGGAAAGGGTTTAATAAAGAGTCGCTCAAGTAATTCAACTCTGGTTGAAAATCGCGCAAGTATCCCTTATGTCGCGCAAGTATACTTGCGCGACCAATACTTGCGCGCCGCCGCAGGACTTGCGCGACCTTCAATACTTGCGCGCCCCTATCTTTTTGGGTGCCCATCTTGCCCTTTTTCACCCCTCTTACGCCATTTCACCCTTCCTATTCAAGATTCAGTCTTCAAGATACTCTTCAAAGCCATTTATGGCATGATTTCTTGATTTGACATCCTTATCTGAAAGGAATTATGTGAAATATCTCTCAAAACCTAATGATTTAAACATCTTTATGTCACCAAAGATTGAGAGTTCATTCATTCAACCTCATCCTTTAAGATGAGAGAATCCTAACCTGGGTCTCCTTTTTAGGAATAAGACTCCAGTCATAACCTTGGGCTTCCTTTTCAGGAGTAAGCCCCAAGTCCCCTAACCTAGGCTTCCTTCTCAGGAATAAGTCCTAGTCATAAATATTGGGCTTCCTTTCTTAGGAATAAGCCCCAATCAAGTCCTTTAAATCTTGGGCATCCTCCTCAGGAGTAAGCCCCAAACCTTAATCCCTAACCTGGGTCTCCTTTTCAGGAATAAGACTCAGTCATAACCTTGGGCTTCCTTTTCAGGAGTAAGCCCCAAGTCCCCTAACCTAGGCTTCCTTCTCAGGAATAAGTCCTAGTCATAAATCTTGGGCTTCCTTTCTTAGGAATAAGCCCCAATCAAGTCCTTTAAATCTTGGGCATCCTCCTCAGGAGTAAGCCCCAAACCTTAATCCCTAACCTGGGTCTCCTTTTCAGGAATAAGACTCAGTCATAACCTTGGGCTTCCTTTTCAGGAGTAAGCCCCAAGTCCCCTAACCTAGGCTTCCTTCTCAGGAATAAGTCCTAGTCATAAATCTTGGGCATCTTTCTTAAGAGTAAGCCACAAGTCTCTTAAAATTTCTCTTAACCAGTCATAAATTCCCTTTGATTTGGGTTTCCTTTTCAGGAATAAAACCCAATCATAAGTCCCCTCCTAATTTGGGCATCCTCCTTAGGAGTAAGCCCCAAGATTAGAGTATTCAAATCTCCATGAAGCACATATAACTTTGTGGACCCTGTTCATGGATTTTCTTCCTAAAAGTAAATCCTAAACCTTCACCTATCTGGGCAGTCATCTATACATAAGCCCCAAAACAAATTTTTATGATTGCATCTTTTATGGCACAATTGTCTAAATTTTACCAATACCTCTTGTTTCTCACACCGAACATGACTCACGTGAGCTTAGAGTGTAAAAGTAATTATGACATTCATCTTTGAGCCATCAATCATAAAACATCATATCCCATTCCTCGAACTACGTGGGTTCTGATTCCTTTTTCAAAACAAAGGATACGTTGGTAGCCCATTCATGGGTTCGATCCCAACATTGAAATAATCTATGTCCTTCTGAATGACGATAAACTTCAAGTGCCCCACTGAGTGGCTTTAAAACCAGCCTGGTCATCAAAATGACCAAGAGACTTTTATATAAATGTTTTGAAGGATACCATTGACCAAGAATCTCTAAACAAATATAGATGATTCTATATTGATGAAGAACCTCAAATACATATAAAAGATTCTCTAAATTTCTTGCATATTTAATCATTGATTGTTAAATCTAAAGGAAAGCTCATTTTATACTTGGTAATGTAATAAGGATTCACGAACTTAACTTAAATCTATAAAGAGAGTCCCGGAGTAGACAATAATTCCCCTCAAAAAGGTGTGATGAGTCCGACCTCCCATCCTCTCGACCAATGCAAATTCCTAAGCCTCATTAGCCCACAAGCTAATGAGCGCCTGCCTTTGGAAAGTAGGTCCCAACGGATGTGGAATCATTGGATGTTTCCGGTTCTACGAACAAACCCGTTAGAAACCGATCGGAACGTTTGAATCTCCCGTCCAGGAGGTCATCCCCGGATTCCGCACGAAACAGATACACACCGAGTTTCAAAAAGCTAATTCTTCCATTCTGTTTAGAGAGTACACGTTGTGTTCCTTGGCCGTGTAATTCTACCCGTGTCGTGTATTTCCCAGAATACACGCCATGTCTCGCGAAACTGCTTCTGCCCTTCTGCACAGAGAATACACGTCGTGTGACCGTGGTCACACGCCCTGTGTTACTTGTCTAACGACCAAATCTCATGCCGAAAAATGCACGTACTACATGGTGTGTTCGTTAGAAGTACACGTCATGTATTCTGTAATTTTCCAGAAATGGAACCTCCAACCAGCACACCTCCCACAAAGTATGCTCTCCAATCTGACTGTTCGTTCATCCCAAAACAATAGACACTCGATCACCCCGATGTCCTGCAGTATTTTATAGTGTTTTACGACTTCTTATCTGCTCCAAAAACACGATTTTATTCACCCGATCGATGAACGGTCGAGGAACGGTCCTTCCCGTTCTGGTCCGATCCTTTTCCCACTATTTTTATAACACCTCCACTAGGACGTTGTGACATTGGGTCTTATATTTTGGATCATTGTGTCACACAACTAACTCTCCATGGTCTGTTGTTTGTCACCAAAGATGAACATGATGAACACACCAAACATTCAAAAGAACGACGAAGGGTTTGGGCTATGTTCGTTTGACCCAGTCCTTCCACAATAGTTTGGTAGCAAGAGGGCCAAGAGGAACAATAACGGAAGGAAGAATCAACATTTCCTAAATCAAAACACACCCTTACCTGGGATTTGATGTCATTGAAAAAGAAAATGAAGAAGTCGAGGATGACGTCGTCAGTGTTCTTAAAGGACTGCACTTCTTCCCTTATTCCGGTTGGAGATCATTCCTCGTTGTCAGAAGAAGTTCCCTTCGTTGGAGAATTCCTTTTCTCCCAAGATCTCTTTTTCCCAAACTCCACCCACAATAAAATTACATCAAAAAATAATGGATTAAATTAATATATTATTTAATTGTTGGCCCAAAAAAATCTAAAATATTAAAATTCTTTAATTAATTTGAATTGATTTTCACCATAAATTGGGGAGACCAAGAGGCTCTCCACACTTAATGGGAATTTTAAGAGGCTTCTACCTCGGGTGGTCCCCTCCAAATTAATCCCCACTTGGGTGGTTCAGTTCGGGTGGTCCCACAACCATAACCTCTCATGGGAGATTAAGGTGTCACGGTCCCCACCTCCAACATCCACATGGTGTTTATAACAAAAAAATATTAATAAAAGAACTTATTTTATTATTCCATGTAAAACCCAAAATCTATCTTTTATTCTCGACCATCTGTCGTCGAGGTGAAATAATTTTTATGAGAATACTGGCGTTGTGAGATCAACATTGCCCTTGAATTTTAATTCTACGAATTTGTTCTAATGTTATAAAATCATGCTTGTACGTTTATTGAACGTACCCGATCAAAACTTCAGAAATTGATCCCGTACACACATGGCCTCAAAATCACGCGCCGTCAATTTTCGCGTACTCGTAAAATTTCCATGCATTTTATAAAAAAAATTCACAGAAATTCCTTGCCTTTAAATTCTCCCCTCCTTAGGGATTTACATCCCTGTAAGCTACAACACGAACTAAGGGAACAAATGGGGGTACTGAGCGCGAATCTAAGCCTCCCGCTCCCATGTGCTCTCCCGGAGGTTCTCGTGCTGCAAACAAATGCGCACTAGTGGTATCTACCATCCACAAAGGACACAATCCCGTCGATTCTCAATCTTCACTGGAACCTCTGTAAATTCCTCCCCATTATAGACGTCCAGCTCCCCATGGTCGATGATGTGAGTAGAGTCGTGAACATATCACTTCAGCTGGGATACATAGAAGACATCATTCACCCTGTGCAAATGAGATGGAAGAGCTAAGTGGTTTACCAATTTTCCAACTCTGCTGAGGACCTAAAAAGGTCCGATGAAATGTGGTGATATCTTTCCACCTTTGCCAAATCATTTTAAACCTCATCGGGGTGAGACCCGTAGAAAAACGTATTCGCCATCCTCGAACTCCAGAGGTATCTGTATCCTATTAGCAATCAAATTTGTCATGCTCTATGCAGTCATCATCCACTCCTAGATGATCTACACCTTCTCTGTGGTAGCTCTTACCTTCTCTAGTCCCACTAGTGCTGAATCCCTTTGGTCTGTCCAGCATAGTGGCGATCTGCAATGTCTACCATACTATGCCTCAAAAGGTGCCATAATAATGGTATAGTGGTAGCTATTTTTTGTGAAAAATCCAACAAAGGTAGGTGATCCTCCCATCTTCAATCGAAGTTGAAGACACATGCTCAGAGCATGTCCTCAAGGGTCTAAATGGTCTTCTCGGTCTGACCATCTGTCTGAGGATGGTAGGTGGTGCTCAAGCGAAGATGTGTCCTGAAAGCTTCCGGAAACCCATTCTATAGCTGAGAAATATATCATGAATCATGATCGTAGACAATTGTCAAGGATTTACCATGTAGCCGCACAATCTCATGCACATAGTGGCATCCCAAGATCTCTAATGAACCCTACTCTCTAATCGGTTGGAAGTAGGCCGACTTGGTGAGTCGGTAAATGATCACCCAAATCGAATCATGACTCCTAGATGTACGTGGAAGAACCATCACGATGTCCCTGGATATCCCATACTATTTCCACTCTAGGATCTCCAAAGGCTGAACCAAGAATGTTGGTACCTGATGCTCTGACTTCACTTGCTAACAAGTGAGGCATCGAAAGACAAACTCTGCTACCACATTCTTCATTCCTAGTCACCAGTGTTGTCGTCGATGGTCCTGGTACATCTTTGCCACTCCTAGATATACTGCTATAGGGGATGTGTGGATCTCCTTCAACACTTCCTTCTAACGTGACACTGGCACCATAATACGTCCTCTAAATACGATGATGTGCTCTCTACCTTCAAAAAATCCATCAGGTGCCTTCCGTTTGGAAATATGTGCATTTTTTGTGTCACTGTCAGCATCCCCATGTTGTGCTTGCCTAACTCGCTAATGATGTGGAGGAGTGATTGTAAGATACTGAAAAAAATCTGATCCATCTTGGTCCACATAAGAAATCTGTAATTAAGCCAGCAACTCTGTTGCCTCTCTAAGCAGTTGTATACCAGATCTCTTGCTCAGCGCATCCACAACAAAGTTCCCCATCCCAGGAGTATATACTATCTCGAAGTTACAGTCCTGGAAAAACTGAAGCCAACGTCATTGTCACTGGTTCAGGTCCTTATAAGAGATGATATACCTGAGACACTTGTGATCAGAGTAGATAGTAAATCTTTCTCCCATAAGATAGTGTCACCACATCTTCAAGGCGAAGACCACTACTTCTAACTCCTTGTCATGGGTATCATAGTTCTGCTCATGATTTCTCATCTACCAAGAACCATATGTGATCACTACTCACTCTTGTATCAGGACACATCTGATTACGTTCCCTGATGCGTCACAATAAACTATGTACCACATACCCTCCTCTAGAATCCTCAAGATGGGGGAACTAGTTAGTCTCTTCCTCAGATCATAAATGCACTACTGGAATCTATGTAACCACACAAAATGGGTTCCCCTTCTTCTTAAAGGCTGATAGTGTTGATGAAACTCTGGAGAAGTCTCGAATGAACCTCCAGTAGTTCCCATCCAAACACAAGAAACTTCATTCCTCTGTCACACTCCTAGGTGTCTTCCAAGCAAGTAATGCCTCAATATTCACTAGATACACTGCAACTCTAGCCTATGAGATGACATGTCCTAAGACGTGAACCTCTCTGATCCAAACCTGTATGTTCAAGAGCTTACCATAAATCTAGTGCTCTCAGAGTGTGTCCAGTACTTCTCGCATATTATAGGCATGCCCCTCCTCTGTATTCAAGAAGATCAGAATGTCGTCGATGAAGATTATGACAAAGCGATCGAGGTATGGTTGGAAGATCCTATTCATGAGTCCCATGAACACTACTGAAGCATTGGTTACGTCAAAAGGAATAACCAAGAACTCGTAGTGGCTGTACTAATATCTGAAGGCAGTCATGTGTACATCCTTGCCTCGAAATTTGAACTGGTGATAGCCTCATCTAAGGTCTATATTTGAGAACCACCATTCTCCCTTCAGCTGATAAAAGAGGTCATCATTCCTTAGGAGTGGGTAATTTTTGTTCATGGTCACCTGGTATAGGTGGTCGACACAAATCCTCAAGATCCCATCTGACTTATTGGAGAATAAAATTGGGGATCCCCAGGGAGAAACATTGGGCCGAAAAAATCCTTTCCCTTGAAAGTCCAAAAGTTGTACCCACAGCTCACAATGCTCAGCGGGATCCATCTGATATGCTAGTCAAGATATCGGTTTCATCCGATGGTATAGGTCAATGTAAAAGACCACCTATCTACAAGGAGGTAGACCCGGAACATCATCATGAAAACATCTGCATAATGGTCCAAAACAAAACGATAGCTTAGACTCTCAACATCAACTACTCTGATGGTAAGGCATGCCAACTGATGAGTGATCGTCTGCTCCCTCCTTCGAGTATGTCTGTCCTGTACTGCAAAGGCTCCATTCTCTCCTATGTAGGTGAACCTGGTACCATAAGTGTGGACACACTACACTTTGTCCCTAATACAGTCAATATGTGCATGGATTGTGGATAAAAAGTTCATACCCAAGATGACATCGTAAGGACTCAACACCTCTATGAGGAGATCCCAGCCAAAGATCTCGCCACATATAGTAAGCTCACACTGCTGAAACCAGTGCGTAATCGTCATTTCTGCTCCCGTAGGAGTCTCTAGCTTGAAAGATCAATCCAATGGCTCTGTTAAAATCCCTAAGCTTCGAACAAGGGCCGTGGAAATGAATGAGTGACTGACACCTGTGTCTATAATAACTGTAGCTATGGTAGAGTAGATAGAGATCGTACCTCGAATCATCTCTAGAGCACCGTGAATGTAATCATCACCTTCCTGGAGATGATCTGTCACCTGTCCATATGCTCCCTTTGGTCAGGGTGGACCTCCTGGTGGTGGAACTGGTAACACCCCGTAACTTCGTCTACCACCAGCTGCATAGACAGCTCCTCTTCCACGTCTATCTGCTCCCTGCGGTCCGACTCGATCGAATCTCTTTCTCAACTTGGGTATTCCTTCGACCGTCTACTGATCATAGTACGACAGGTCGGATAGTCATGAGTCATGTGACCCTACCCTGCCACAAGTGTAACATTTCCCACTCCTGGCATGACTGGATCTGTATCGTGTGCCCTGCAGAACAAAACCGGTATCCTAAGGTCATCCACCAGATGTTCTGGCCTGCTTGGACCACTACAACATCTGTCTACGTCCTGCTGAAAAATATCCCGCTATGTGATGCCTAGTGGTGGGTCTCGCTGCTGGTGACTACTCATCCATGAATTTCTCCACTAAGAGGGCTTTCTCTAATACCCCTACTTGCGTCAGGATGCTGAGGGAGATCATCGAAGCATTGATCTCCAACCTGAGCCAATGCTCGATGGTCAAGGCACCGATAAATATTTCCCACACCATTTATGTGGCGTAGCACAAGAGGTCGGTGAACCTCGCTGATTACTGTGACATTGTCATGTTACCATGCTGTAGATGTAGAAGCTTCTGTATCTTTACTGCACATAGGGTGGCTAGGATAAACTCCTCCAGAAATAGGCACTCGAATTCTTCCAAGAGTAGTGTCGCCTCATCATTCACATGGAAACTCCAGCTCCGCCATCTGCCTACTGTTTCCTAAAGAAGATTCGAGGAAATAATCATCATATGGTCGGTTGGTTTCCCTACTAGTCTGAAGACTCTCACCACAGCCTCCATCCAATCCTCATCTGCATGGAGGTCCATCTAACCCCTGAACCTTGGCGACCTCTAGCGCTGGAACTCATGAAATGCGCTCAAGCGACATGCACTATCGAATGTTGAGTCTAGTGGTATCAGTGGCCCAATGGGTAGTGGTACCGGTGGCGCCTCCACTTTGATAGGTCCCTACATAGAGGCATCTTCTCTTGGTGGGCAATCATCACATAAAACTCTCGGAACCCTAGCTGGCTATCTGTGTGGGGCCATCCTGAAAGGATACACGTGCGCCACATTAAATAACTTATATCTGCTATGATAACTCAAAGTGATCACAAGGAAAACACTTGGAACACACATGAAATCAGTATTTTTTTGCACTGAGTCGAAAATCAGAAGTCAGGGTCCTAGTGTATGGATACGTCGCCGCCGCACCAACACTGGACTCCGTGAACTAAAAACCACAGTCACTACACTTTACATTATTTGTTCAAAATAAACAAAAATATTAGAATTTTAAGTTATGTGGTATAACCAGAACCTTTGGGACTAATTTTTCATGACCCGTCCCCTGGGGTCCGTGTCATGACTACCCCATGTCCACCATCTAAAGGCCAGGGGATGGTGACTACCACCAAAGGCGTAATTCAATAAGTATAGGAAGGAATTTCCTTTATAATTGTAAACACACACAACTGAGTACAAATGGAAGAAAATAACTAAGTAAAACTGTATAACAAAAAGTGATGAATGGTAAAGGAGGCGGAATTACAAGCCCAACAAAAAAGTACAACTTAAAAGGGACAAATATCTGAAAGCTGAAAAGAATCTCCTAGATCATCCAACATAGTCCCTAACTGATGGGAAGGAACATATAACCTCCTCAGCACTCCACATCCATCGGTCTCTTCTAGGTACCGACTCTTCGTGAGGTCCACCTCCGGGTACCGTCCAATCCTCGTACACTCAGCCTCGGTAAGCGCTGTCTGTTGTCTGCATCCAACACAAAGAGGTGTGGGCAAACCCCATGCAGGGATGATTATAACGATACTCAGTAAGGACCCCAAAACCACCAATGTCTCAATTAAATCCAACAACGATAAAAAAAAGTGTATGGAATCAATGGATATCCATTACTTAGGTATATACCCATATATATACCTATGTTAACAAGTAACCCATCTCAATCATGAGGAAAACATAGAAGCCACAGACTAAGCTCACACAAGTATGCAACATTAGTAGAGAGATAGAGATGATCATATATAGCCACCGAATATTCTAAGCTGTCAGACCCACCCCGTATCTTGGACTAGTAGTTAGAACTTTCAGACCCACACAGGATCCAGGAATAGCAGTCAGAGCTGTCGGACCCACACATGATCAAGGACCAGCTATTCTGTTGGACCCACAGAGGATCCAGGAACATAAGTCAGAAATGTCGAACCCACACAGGATCTAAGAATAGTAGTTTGAGTTTTTGGAACAACACAGGATCTAGGACCAGCTATTCTGTCGAACCCACATAGGATCTAGGAATAGATGTCCGGACGATCGTCAGTACACAGTCAGCCGCATGATTTCGCATGAATAATGCTTCATTCTGGGAGTGTCTGCTCCTCATTCCAAGTGTCTCAATGGTATTCCACATTATAGGTGAAAAAATCAAATAAATATGTGTCCAAGACATAGAGAACGATATGACCAAGACATTTACCAAAAAGTACAAGTTGTGTTGGAATATGGTACACACCGTGTAGTTAGACCTATGGTACTACCCATGTTCAACGACCTGGGTCCATAGGCTGCTCATGTAGAAAAGTAAGTACATGGCATGTGGTATGGTTATACATCGAGTCTATAATATTGAGGGTGTCTCCGTGTACGCTATCCATGTGCATGTAAACAATATCAACCCGTGTTTTCCAACCCATGTACATAGTACACGTGGTAGCCCATGCCAATATCCAAGCCTAGCCGTGTGGGGGAGTACATCCCCGTGTACTATACCCCATGTCCATGTTTCCCTAGGATTCACGTGCAGTTTCACAAAGCCACTTCTATGATTTTTCATAGAGAGTACTCATCGTGTCCCTTGGTCGTGTAATTCTACCCGTGTTCGTTTATTTCCCAGAATACACGCCATGTCTTGTGAAGAAGCTTCTGCGATTCTGTGTACATAATACACACTGTGTGACTGGGGTCACACAAAATGTGTTACATGTATGACATCTGAATCTCAAGCTGTAGAACACTCATACTACACGGCGTGTTCGTCAGATGTACTCGTCATGTATTTCAAAATTTTCCAGAAACAGTGCCTCCAACTAGCGCACCACCTGTGAGGTTCGTTCTTCCTTATGACGGTTCGTTTGACATGAAACTTATGACACTAGCTCGCCCTGATGTTCCGTAGTTTTCTCCGGAGTTTTCAGCTTCCGATTAGCTCTGAAATCCCGATATGATTCACCCGCTTGAAGAACGGTCGAGGAAAGGTCCTTCCCATTCGGGTCTGATACATTGCCCGCTATTGTCGTCGCACCTTCGCTAGATCGTCGTGACGTTTGGTCTTCGTCTTGGGATATTTTCTTCACACACAAAACTGGAAACAATCTATTTTTTTCTACCCTTGAAGAATGCGATGAACACACCAAACATTCACAACAACAATGGAGGGATCTAGCCATGTTCATTTGGCCAGGTCCTTCCACGTTAGTTTGGTAGCAAGCAGGTCAAGAGAAACTATCATGGAAAGAAGAATCGACATTTACCAAATAAAAACACACCCTGAACTGGGATTCGTTGTTGTTGTAATAGAAGATGACGAAGTTGAGGAGGACATCATTGGATTTATTCAAGGATGACGCTTACTCCTTTGTTCTAGTTGGAGATCATTCTTCGTTGGTGGAAGAAGTTCCCTTTGTTGGAGAATTCTTTTTCTCCCATGCTCTCCTTTTCCCAAGCTCCATCCAAAAAAAAAATCCTACCAAATATAATGGACTAAGTTAATCCATAATTTAATTATTGGAAACAAAATTTCAAAAAGACTCTAATTAATCAAACAATTCTCCATTTTTTAATTTTAATGGATTGGCACCAAAAAGTTGGGATCTCAAGAGGCTCTCCCCACTTAATGGGAAGTTCAAGAGGCTTCCAACACGGATGGTCCCCACCAAATTAATCCTCACAAGGGAGGTTGAGTTTGGGTGTGCCCCATCACCATAACCACTCATGGGCGGCTAAGGTGTGGTGGTCCCCACCTCCAACCTCGACATGGTGGTTATAACAAAAAAAATATACATGAACATATTTTTTTTTATTTGTCCATATAAAACCCAAAATCTATCTTTTATTCCCGACCATCTGCCGTCGAGGTGAAATACTTTTTAAGAGAATATCGGTGTTGCGAGATCAACGGTGCCCTCAAATTTCAATTCTGAGCTCCAAATCATAGGTAATATGTAACGCCCCGACCCCAGCTACCCAAAGTCAGTGCATTACTTCGTAACATTGGCATGATCACAAGAAAGATCAAATCTCGAAAGACCGATTGGTTTAGTAGCCTTGGAAACACTAGATATATTCATAAAGTTTTACATTACATTTCGAAGTGAAAAAAATACTAC
The DNA here is from genome assembly GCA_963277665.1 of Viscum album. NCBI lineage: Eukaryota > Viridiplantae > Streptophyta > Magnoliopsida > Santalales > Viscaceae > Viscum > Viscum album. Next base: position 2,106,094,560 of record OY728148.1, read on the forward strand.
AACAACAAAGTCTTCATATCCACAATATAATCCCCTCATAATATCCCTGCAGATCATTCATAACATACATCTTCACATCCTGGGAAAAATAAAACATAGAAAAGGGGTGAGCTCAAATGCCCAGTAAGGATAACAATATAGCGGAAACATTCATAAATAAGAATAAAATTTTAAGTCAATGTATAACTAAAACAAAATCCTTTCAAACATGAACTTTCAACTTGGTATGGCATAAATAAAATGAAATAATGCCATTTACTTATTCACATGGATATTCTACTAATTGAATAATCACATGCAAAAATCAATAACCACTTTCATAATGATGGAATGCATAATGCCAGACTATCATAACCACATAGCCAAGGCCTCTTGCCAAGACTACAAATAAGATTTTGTCAAGGCCTTGTGCCAAGACACTAGTTTGTCCCATGAGACCTACCGATGCATCGAGGAGCTATAGCGGGCTCCACCCGTCACATATTAAGTCCAATGCATTCCCATATGAAAAGGTTTAAATATAACATAAACATTCGTATTAAAACTAGCATACGAAATGTCAATACTTTCACCATAAACTATGAATGGTATAAAAATAGCACATCCACAGTCAAACATATCACAAAACCTTCAATACAATATAGAAGTTTTGAATCATAATAAATCAACTTCAAATAATCCTAAAATCCATCAAAGGATGTTGACATAAGTGAAATCAAAATTCCTTTTAAAGAAATATCTCCTTTTATTTTGAAATCATTTAAGTTCCATATAAAATAAAACATTTTCTTTGATAATAATCTTATAAGCTTGTAAGTGAAGATTTGAAGATTTTATAACAGTGGAAAATAACCGCACCCGCCGTATAAGTTAAAAAAACATTCTTATCTTAATTCTGTCGAAAAGGTTAAAAAGCACCTTGTTTGGAAAACGACGGAAAGATTCCTCTTATAAAAAGTCAAAAAAAGGTATAAATGACTTTAACCCATATTCTTGTAAAAATGTTTTGAAATACATTTTGAAAAACATGTATGTGGATGATAACGAGATCCCAGTAGATTATTATGTATAAACAACCTCGGATAATGAAGAGATTGTGAAATAACCCTTACCTTGTACTTTTCCTTTGTTGGGGTAGGTTAACCTCCTGTATAATGGTGAAATAATTGTTATTAAATTATACAAGAATCATATACATTAATATGATATCATATATGATCTTTTAATATTGATTTGATAATAATATCTTAGTATTATCGTTGTTTCGGGTGATAACCGATTCGTTCTTCTTAAATGTTTGGTTACGTAAGACATGTTTGTAATGGATAGATTATATCTTATTCATAATCAGAATGATATTAACATTATTTTTAACCCTAAAATGAGAATAAGTCTTGAATGGATACGATGGAGAATGAATCTTATCACGTTCGTGGAGACGGTAGTCCGTACGTACGCACGAACGCTACTTCCATTTAATTTTTATCTTAAAAGAATCAAATCCAAATGATACATAGGTATATTACTATTCCAGTATAATATACAATTTTATATATGTTACTTAAGTTCATTAACACCATCCTTTATACGTTTCATGTGTGGTATGAACGCGTCGTATCATTTTATGGGGGCGGTAGTCCGCACTTCCTCAAATGAAATTATCGTATGTATATACAACATGAAAAGAATAATGGTATGAAATAAAATGGAATTTCAGAAGCTTATATATAAAATATATATCATTAATATCATATTTAATTACATTTCCATCATAATGGCCACCATGAGAGGCGGTAAGATGTATTTGAACAATCATCGTTTCGTGAGGTGTTAGTTTTCCATCCACAGAAACATTATGTTCATCATCCATTAGATGGAGTTGTGTGTATGTGTAGTTTGAATACTTCTTATAACAACATCCTAGTATATTGTGGATACTGGTGTTGTTACAAAATAAAGGAAATAAAAAGAGTTTGGGGGTTGGAGAAGCAAAATAAATGAAAATAATTTAAGAGAAATCGTTACCTTTAATTTAGGTAACTCACTTTGGTTGGAACCAAAGGACTTCTTGAAATGCTTTCTGCCTAAGGGGAAGCTTCAAGGAGGAGGAGAGGGATGTGGGGAGCTTATTTGGGCAGAGTTTGGATGAGCCAAGTGGCTTGAGAGGTGTGATGAATGAGTAGAAGTGGTCTCCTTTTATAAGGGAGAGGAGGGGCTCTTTAGGAAAGAGTGAAAGTATTACTTTATAATATAATTATATTCGGTTTATAATGGTCCAAAAATCATTGAGGTCGAAGATAGGATGACTCATATTCTAAATAACATCAAACAATAAGAATTGGACAGGTTTTAGATAATATTTTATTCATTATAATCTTATTTATTTAAAGGCTTTATTAATGAGGTAAACATTTCATCATTATTGTGTCATTAATAATTTCAATTATTTGATGTCTAAAAATTATAAATAAAATATCATTATGTAGGAAATCTTTTTATCTTTCTAATGAATATTTATAATCGAAAATACAACATGTATAACCCTATGTAAAAATTGTTCTTCTAAAAGATGTAAGCTTATGCCATTTTTATTTTTATTTTAACTTTATTAATATAAAGTGTCCCTACCACATACAAGTGGCTCCAAGGGGTCCCCAAATTGAACCAAGGATGCTCATGGTCGGGTATGTGTCCACCAATAAGGGTAGGACACGTTTTAGGGTAATTTTGTATTATTATAATATTATTTGTCAACCCTTATTTACCGGATTTACCCTTAACCATGGTAAATAAAATATTTACCACAGTAATTATTCAAAATGTCTAAAAATAAAAGATACCTATTTACACAATTTGGACATCCTGATTTCAAATATGGAATCCATTTTTCTAAATTCAAAACACAGAAGTGTAAGAAATTAATTTAAAATTAATTCCCGTTGTCAAAACAAAAAACGTGTTTTTAAGAGGTAATAACTATCAAAAAATTGACACTTGTTTATGTTCGGTTTAATTGTAAAATTATGTCCAATGACCAACATTATATTAAATGGTAAAAATATATTCTAAATATAATTTAAAACCACTCAAATTCACAATTTATCACTATTAATTATTTTGATTAAAAATGTTGTTTTTAATTAAAATTTAGTAATTTTCACTATTCATCAAAATATAAAAGTTATCCGAAAAGTACCAAAATTTCACCCTAGGCTAATTTCAATATTCCAAATACAAAAATGAAGTCCATTTTGAAATATAAAATATATATGATTTCAAAAAGTAGGTATTACTATTCACAACGGCTAGTTTAATTAGTTGTGGTGTGTGTTAGAACTCGAAGTTGCGTACAACACACGCTACTGTATTATTCAAAGGAAAGCATACCGTGGAAGCTTGGGATGTTATATTTTAATTTTTATTTTGATGTCTCCATTTAGTCAAAAAGTTTAAAATATTTTATTTAAAAAGGTTTCACTATCAAAAGTTGATAAAAGTGCAATACTGAAAATGAATCTATTCTTGCATTATGACTAAGAAACTCATAATATGGATTCTAAAATTATAAAGTTTAAAATTTAGTTAATACTATTCATGACCTCTTTTAATGGCTTTTTTTTGGTAAGTCATGGTGCAATTGAACTCGGTGTTGCGTGTAGTGCAAGTTATTAAATTATTTTGAAGAAATAACACACTATGAAATCTTGGGGTGTTACATTCTCCCCTCCTTCAATAAATTGTGTCCTCGCAATTTGAAATTGTTCTTCGAAAATTAAAGGTTGAAAGTAGAAAATATATTTGTGGGAAAACCCACATCGGAAATTGGGTTACTAAAATTTAGTCTTAATATGAGGAAAATAGAAATCAAAGGGTCACCACCAAATTATGATCTCGATTAGGAGAACATTGGTGGAAATTGGAGACATATAATCGGAGGAAAAACGTAAATATTTATAGGTAGTGATTGAGGTCATCAATCACAAACAAGTATAAAATTGAGGTCCTTAAATTCATCAATCTATGATGAATTGAAATACCATCGGATCAACAAAACATAGGGTATTAGGATAACACATTTTTGACGTTTCAAAATATCCTAGTTGAAATCCCACATCGAAAAATGAAATAATGAGGCCTCTATTTAAAATAAAGAGTCGAAAGTATGAAGATTACCGAAAATAACACATACTAGGGTTCCATGTAGGAAAATATGGATATGGAAGAAAAATCTAACCATCAATTATCTGATGGAGAGTGGTAGAGAACATGGCTATAAAAAGGCCAACAATCCCAAAGCCATAAATTAGTGATGATTTAAGGTAACATCTAGGAAAACATTTTTGCTCAAAGTTTCTTTTCTTAATATTGAAGAATTTATTTATGATATTGTCTAAGATCATAAGGAGATATACTTACTTTATAATTAGAGTTTTATCCATTAATAAATTTCTACCACAAACTCATCTTTCACTCTAAAAGATAATAGAATGTAAAAAAATTCTATTTACACTATTCGTATAGGGTTCAAAAATTAACGAATTTATAATTCATATACATGATCTTTTAATAAAAACTACATTATTTAATCCAGGACATCTCATGGTCCAGTGGTAGGTGATACACCCTTGTCGCCCTTCGATTGCAGGTTCAAGTCTCACAGCCTTGCCGGACGCGACGGGTTGCCGCCCGACCTCCGGGTTGTCCTTTTATGGAAATCCAAAATAATCCAAACTAGAACTATCCAAAATACTTCTGTCCAAACTCGCAGTCTAACATTTATAAGGAAGGTAAACATAATATAGATCCTTTTTACCCCGTAATAGCATATGAATACCTTCATCATGTATTACCATATTCCTTATTGATTACATTCATGCTCCCTTATTCCATATAGAATGCTGGATATACTTCATCAATCCAAAAATGTTTTAAACCCCAACAATGATGGAATATACAAATAATTAATCAGTTCCAAGGTAGTCAAGAATATCCAATATATTTTTTCCAAAATAATCATGTATTATTCGAAAATCACTACCTCGGTATCAGAACTATATTATGGTTTATCATTCTCTCATCCATATATTTTCCAAAAATTTATCCTGCTATTGAGTCACTTTTCTTTGTTCCACACAATCTCAAGTCCTTAATGAAATAGTACTGCAGTACAATCCTTATATACTCCATAATTATTATAACAAGTACATTGTTGATACAACACTCAATTGACATAATCAACATAAGAACTCTAATCATTCCTCTTCATCTGTGGTAGTATCATAACTTGATTATTATCCAATAGCATCATTTGCGTCATAGTCTGATGACTGGGACATAGGTTCGCGTAGTGTCCAAACTCCTTGCAAATGAAGCATTGTACATTTGAAACCATTTTCTTACCCTTTCAGTCACGTACATTGTTCCCTTTTCCTCCACACTTATAACAAACTCCCATTCCTTTCAGGAAAGTTCCAGGGTGTTTCTTTCCACAGTTACCACATATGGGAAAATTCTTATTTTCCCTTTTCCCTTTATCCATCTTTCTCTCTTCCATCCTTTTCTTCTCTTGATTCCCTTCAAAGCCATAGGACTCAGTAAACTCTTTACTTATCTTATCAACACATGATATTATTTCTTCATATGATGATAATACATGGGAGACTATTTCTCTTATAAATTCTAGCTTAAGACCATGAAAGATATGATCCTTCCTTCTCTTTGGATCATGTGCATTTCCGGAGTTCTCATTCCTTCTACTGGGCGCCATTTCTAAACAATGGCATAAACTAGATCAGTTTATGAATCAAAATACATAATCCCATACTTATAAAACACTTAACATAAATTAACTATTTATGGATATAATCCATAATCATAATAATGTTTTCTTTAAGGAAGTATATACTCATAAACCCTTCAAAATGATTTTTAAAGAAAATGAGAGTTATCCTAAGCATATCCCCCGGGAGTGTCGTAACCAAGAGTGCAGCAAGGCCCGTTGTCGTGCACCAGTTCCCGTTCGAGTCTAGCTCAAAGCGGTGTTTTCGGGTTTTACCCCTAGGTACATCTGTGCCAGAGCCGCCTCTACCTACTCGTATCCAGACAGGGATGTATTGCTCGGAAAACTCACAAAATCTCTACAATACCAAAATTCTAGGAAGTTCTTCTATAATAATCCTCAAAGTTCATCTTAGGTCTACGTGCTCTAATCAGAGTTTATCTAAATCTAGCTTCCAAGGTTTGTACTAAACTTCCTCTGATACCAACTGTAACGCCCCGACCCCAGCTACCCAGAGTCGGTGCATTACTTCGTAACATTGGCATGATCACAAGAAAGATCAAATCTCGAAAGACCGATTGGTTTAGTAGCCTTGGAAACACTAGATATATTCATAAAGTTTTACATTACATTTCAAAGTGAAAAAAATACTACAACAACAAAGTCTTCATATCCACACTATAATCCCCTCATAATATCCCTGCAGATCATTCATAACTTACATCTTCACATCCTGGGAAAAATAAAACATAGAAAAGGGGTGAGCTCAAATGCCCAGTAAGGATAACAATATAGCGGAAACATTCATAAATAAGAATAAACTTTTAAGGCAATGCATAACTAAAACAAAAGCCTTTCAAACATGAACTTTCAACATGGTATGGCATAAATAAAATGAAATAATGCCATTTACTTATTCACATGGATATTCTACTAATCGAATAATCACATTCAAAAATCAATAACCACTTTCATAATGATGGAATGCATAATTCCAGAATATCATAACCACATAGCCAAGGCCTCGTACCAAGACTACAAATAAGATTTTGTCAAGGCCTTGTGCCAATACACTAGTTTGTCCCATGAGACCTACCGATGCATCGAGGAGCTATAGCGGGCTCCACCCGTCACATATTAAGTCCAATGCATTCCCATATGAAAAGGTTTAAATATAACATAAACATTCGTATTAAAACTAGCATACGAAATGTCAATACTTTCACCATAAACTATGAATGGTATAAAAATAGTAAATCCACAGTCAAACATATCACAAAACCTTCAATACAATATAGAATTTTTGTATCATAATAAATCAACTTCAAATAATCTTAAAATCCATCAAAGGATGTTGACATAAGTGAAATCAAAATTCCTTTTAAAGAAATATCTCCTTTTATTTTGAAATCATTTAAGTTCCATATAAAATAAAACATTTTCTTTGAAAATAATCTTATAAGCTTTTAAGGGAAGATTTGATGATTTTATAACGGTGGAAAATAACCGCACCCGCGATATAAGTTAAAAAAAACATTCTTATCTTAATTCTGTCGAAAAGGTTAAAAAGCACCTTGTTTGGAAAACGACGGAAAGATTCCTCTTATAAAAAGTCAAAAAAAGGTATAAATGACGTTAACACATATTCTTGTAAAATTGTTTTGAAATACATTTTGAAGAAACATGGATGTGGATGATAACGAGATCCCAATAGATTATTACGTATAAACAACCTCGGATAATGAAGAGATTGTGAAATAACCCTTACCTTGTACTTTTCCTTTGTTGGGGTAGGTTAACCTCCTGTATAATGGTGAAATAATTGTTATTAAATTATACAAGAATCATATACATTAATATGATATCATATATGATCTTTTAATATTGATTTGATAATAATATCTTAGTATTATCGTTGTTTCGGGTGATAACCGATTCGTTCTTCTTAAATGTTTGGTTACGTAAGACATGTTTGTAATGGATAGATTATATCTTATTCATAATCAGAATTATATTAACATTATTTTTAACCCTAAAATGAGAATAAGTCTTGAATGGATACGATGGAGAATGAATCTTATCACGTTCGTGGAGACGGTAGTCCGTACGTACGCACGAACGCTACTTCCATTTAATTTTTATCTTAAAAGAATCAAATCCAAATGATACATAGGTATATTACTATTCCAGTATAATATAATATATTATATATGTTACTTAAGTTCATTAACACCATCCTTTATACGTTTCATGTGTGGTATGAACGAGCCATATCATTTTATTGGGGCGGTAGTCCGCACTTCCTCAAATGAAATTATCGTATGTATATACAACATGAAACGAATAATGGTATGAAATAAAATGGAATTTCAGAAGCTTATATATTAAATATATATCATTAATATCATATTTAATTATAGTGCCATCATAATTGCCACCATGAGAGGCGGTAAGATGTATTTGAACAATCATTGTTTCGTGATGCGTTAGTTTGCCATCCACAGAAACATTATGTTCATCATCCATTAGATGGAGTTGTGTGTATGTGTAGTTTGAATCCTTCTTATAACAACATCCTAGTATATTGTGGATACTGGTGTTGTTACAAAATAAAGGAAATAAAAAGATTTTTGGGGTTGGAGAAGCAAAATAAATGAAAATAATTTAAGAGAAATCGTTACCTTTAATTTAGGTAACTCACTTTGGTTGGAACCAAAGGACTTCTTGAAATGCTTTATGCCTAAGGGGAAGCTTCAAGGAGGAGGATAGGAATGTGGGGAGCTTATTTGGGCAGAGTTTGGACGAGCCAAGTGGCTTGAGAGGTGTGAGGAATGAGTAGAAGTGGTCTCCTTTTATAAGGGAGAGGAGGGGCTCTTTAGGAAAGAGTGAAAGTATTACTTTATAATATAATTATATTCGGTTTATAATGGTCCAAAAATCATTGAGGTCGAAGATAAGATGACTCATATTCTAAATAACATCAACCAATAATAATTGGACAGGTTTTAGATAATATTTTAATCATTACAATCTTATTTATTTAAAGGATTTATTAATGAGGTAAACATTGCATCATTATTGTGTCATTAATAATTTCAATTATTTGATGTCTAAAAATTATAAATAAAATATCATTATGTAGGAAATCGTTTTATATTTGTAATGAATATTTATAATCGAAAATCCAACATGTATAACCCTATGTAAAAAGTGTTCTTCTAAAAGATGTAAGCTTATGCCATTTTTATTTTTATTTTAACTTTATTAATATAAAGTCTCCCTACCACATACAAGTGGCTCCAAGGGGTACCCAAATTGACCCAAGGATGCTCATGGTCGGGTATTTGTCCACCAATAAGGTTAGGATACGTTTTAGGGTAATTTTGTATTATTATAATATTATTTTTTAACCCTTATTTACCGGATTTACCCTTAACCATGGTAAATAAAATATTTACCACAGTAATTATTCAAAATGTCTAAAAATAAAAGTTACCTATTTACACAATTTGGACATCCTGATTCCAAATTTGGAATCCATTTTACTAAATTCAAAACACAGAAGTGGAAGAAATTTATTTAAAATTAATTCCCGCTGTCAAAACAAAAAGCGTGTTTTTAAGAGGTAATAACTATCAAAAGATTGACACTTGTTTATGTTCGGTTTAATTGTAAAATTATGTCCAATGACCAACATTATATTAAATGGAAAAAATATATTCTAAATATAATTTAAAACCACTCAAATTCACAATTTATCACTATTAATTATTTTGATTAAAAATGTTGTTTTTAATTAAAATTTAGTAATTTTCACTATTCATCAAAATATAAAAGTTATCCGAAAAGTACCAAAATTTCACCCTAGGCTAATTTAAATATTCCAAATCCAAAAATGAAGTAAATTTTGAAATATAAAATATATATGATTTCAAAAAGTAGGTATTACTATTCACAACGGCTAGTTTAATTAGTTGTGGTGTGTGTTAGAACTCGAAGTTGCGTACAACACACTCTACTGTATTATTCAAAGGAAAGCGTACCGTGGAAGCTTGGGATGTTCTATTTTAAATTTTTTTTTTGATTTCCCCATTTAGTCAAAAAGTTTAAAATATTTTATTTAAAAAGGTTTCACTATCAAAAGTTGATAAAAGTGCAATACTGAAAATGAATCTGTTCTTGCATTATGACTAAGAAACTCATAATATGGATTCTAAAATTATAAAGTTTAAAATTTAGTTAATACTATTCATGACCTCTTTTAATGGCTTTTTTTTGGTAAGTAATGGTGCAATTGAACTCGGTGTTGCGTGTAGTGCAAGTTATTAAATTATTTTGAAGAAATTACACACTATGAAATCTTGGGGTGTTACATAATAAAATTCCACTCGTACGTTTATTGAACGTACCCGAACAAAAATTGAGAAATTGATTTCCGGAACACCGGACCTCGGAATCACGCACTCTCAGTATTTGTGGACTCGTAAAATTCCCATTCATATCAGAAATAAATTCCCACGGAAATTATGATTCTTTACAAAGGTTATTCTTCTATACATAAATATTTTTCCATTTATATTTTCACTCTATGTCTTCTTGATATGTGCTCAGTGTAAAAAAAGAATTTTAAGGAGTCAAAAAATATAAACAATAACCAGTGATCATGATATCTTATGAAATGACAATATGTATACCTATCTTAATGGTTGATTTACTTTCATAGGATGAAATAATTAAATGCGAGATGAATCCATTTAGTAACTATCAAATCAAAAATCATATACTCACTTCAATGAATAAAGAAAAAACATTTAATATAAATAGAAGGGATATGTGGCCTCCGAGTACATTCATTCTTATTATGTCTTGTATTGACTCAGTTAACCCCCCCCCCATTTTAAGATTATATTTATTTTGACTATAAAAGGATGATAGATTATGAAATTACATATCTTTTCTCAAAACATGATCATCATGAAATTTAATGAATAATTGAATTTCATAAATCATATCATAATTATGGTAGCTTTATCAGTTGTATCACCCTAAATGAACATAATTATCATCATCTTAATAATCATTGATCTAATCAGAAATGTATTTCAAGAAATTTCAATATAGAATATACACCATAATGGATCGTTGGTTTACTATCAATAATTGAAAACAATCACTGCTTCTCTAGTTCTTCCTCTAAGCACTTGTTTAACCTTAAATTCCTTTTATTATAAGAACGACTACAATACACATAGATTTAAGGTAATATGGTGGATCATAATTTCATTATTAATATGAAAGACATGGTTGATATGGTTTTCTCAACTTTTTTTTCTTTATTTTCTCCAAAATTCATGCTTTCACATCAGAACGTATGTTATAAATTATGTGGGGCATCATTTAGATCTTTGAATTCTATTCTTCATTGTGTGGAGGAATTTTCATCTTAACATCCGTCATAGATGATACATCATTACTCTTCTTTAAGAATAATTCATTTTCTGTTATTAATGTTAAATTTTTTTTCCAATGTGACTATATTTATTTGCATCTATCAGACATCAATTCTTTTACACAATTGTTTCCTTTCAGTAATTCATCATCAGGTGGAATTCTTTGATTTCCACATTCATTATCCATATTGTGGGAATATTACATTTTTCTCATTTCTTTTCAATATTTAGTATTGATAACTAACATATCATTGGAACCGTGGAAGCATATTATGTTCTTCCACATGGTTTATTCTGAGTGTCAGCCCTATTATGTGTACTTTTGGATTCACTAAACATCACCTTTTTGGATTTTAAATCCATGGTTTTGTTACAATTCCTCATAAAATATTCTTGGGATAATATTTTTTACATCATTTATCTGATTAATTTAAATGGATACATCTTTTTTTCTTATCCATACTTTGTGATCATATTTTCTTATCAAATTATCACACACACTAAGATATGAATATACCAACCTTGTGAGGACATACATTGAATACCTCAATGATGTTATCAAGAATTACAAAATGTTTTTTAGTACACATATGATTCTAGACATGTGGATGTTTCTCCTTCTTCTATTACATGCCACCTCCTAATACATGTTTTCTTTTTTCTTTTATATTTTGAAAATTTCACCAACATTTTAATGTAAACTGAAAAAATATATTTCAACAACAACATTGATATAAAACATTTTATTTCATGATATCATCTGTATAACGTTTTAGAGTATTATTAAAGATGTGTTATGCACTATGTGGGGAACCAGCATAAACATTGATTATCTTATCCACACTATCCGGGGTGGTGTGTATTTACTCACCATTCATCATTCATACATGTTTTGAAATTATAATGTAACCTGCACTACTCTTGGAAAAATAATTTGATGCATGAGTACAAGATGGTATGAATGATACTTTTTCCATATCAACAGCTTTTGATAGAACATTAAATGATGCCATGATATTATTATCACTTATTGGTGTTCATTTAATAGTAGAATCATAATGTGAATGTATAGTACCAGAAGAAACTTCCTCCAAGTACTGTTACGTGTCAATATGTGTCTTCTCAATATTGGCCAACTGAGCTTCGAATTCTAGAAATTTCTCATTAAATAAAATTTTATGGTCTTCCATACCAATCACATTTTATTCACAATAATTCTTCTGGATTTCAACTTCATCCGCATGATGATTAAATTTATTTTGTAATAATGAGACATGTTCCTTGATCTTTATGGAAATTTCATCCAAATATACACCCATGTCATCAGTTCCCATTTTTGTTTATTTTTAATGTGCATGGATCTTTTCTTTTAAAATATAATTAACTGTATCTTTCTCTAGAACATATTTGAGCCATTTTGAGATACTAATTTAAAATATCATATGTGTTGCTTCAAATGTTATAACATATGTAGAGATATTCAAACATACACAATTTTCTCTTCCAAACCCTTCTCCAAAACATCATTTTCTTCTTCCAATTGGGTGATCTCTTCCTGCATACATTGAAAGACTCTAAAAATAAGGGAATGAAATTATTTGGAAATATCATGTAGAATAAATCAAAATATATCAACTGATAATTCTTTAGAACTTATAAATTGATCAAAACTATCAAATGTGCTAGCATTTTCATCTTGATATAGTTTTTCAACTGTTCTAAAACATCCATCCATTTTCAAAGATATTGGAAGGTTATCCATCTTCTTATTGGAAACATTAGACATATAATTATTACTTTCCATATTGGATATTTATTAATTTTCAGCCAGGTATCGATAACAAGATACTTCCTAATCCTTAGATAAGAGGGATATATTATTTAACATTATATTCTATTAATTTATCATGTTAATCATGTTCTTGGTAGATATATACATCTTCTAAAAGGTAATTGAATCATCACCAAAACTATACATCATCATTAAAATAGGTAAGATAATAATGTCTTCAATAGATAATAACATCATTGTAGATAATCTACAAGAGGTGAAACATGAATGTAATAAAAATTAAAAAGACTATAATAGGATATTCCTAACACTTTGAGGAGTCAAATTTGTGTTGGAAACTATTTAATTAAATTCAAAATTTTATCCAGGTACCTTTATACTTGTTAGGTTATTGATTTACTTATTCTACATTCCATATCACATGTAATAATATAAAAGTAGTAAAACATGCACATGTTAATTTTATATGGCTCACTACACAATAAAATTATATATTCTATGATGTTTATCTATATGACGTGTACTAATATTCTACACAATAATGTAGTAACATGTTACGGTGGGTTATATTAGAAAAAAATATTTTAGCCAATCTGAGTCCCTACCCTTCGGATGGGGAATGAAATTATTATTCTTCCCTAAAGTGGTGATGAACTAGTCCAAATTGAAGCTCCATGTTGGATCATTATATTGCCTCCCAATAAAGACATCTCCATGCCGATGAGGGTTTTTAACACCATGAAATTACTCCACATGTTGAATCCTATATAATTTTAAATTTATTCATTATTCCTCAACAACATTCTTCTACAATTTTTCATTTGCATATAATCATGTATGATACTCCACATACCTTTTTCTAATAGTAAATGAGGTGATGTCACAACAGTATTCTTCAATTAGACACAATAATATGAATGTGTAGTGTATTTTTGAATACTATATTATATCTGACCCATATTAAAATGCATATATATCATTTTGGACACCAATTCTTCTTCCCTTCTTCTTTCATCTTATTCTGTGAAAACCCAACTTCACTAAGACCACTTCTTCTTATTCTTGTTGGAATCACAATAATCATATCTGATTATTAAATAAAATAATATCAACTCAACATAGTATCATAGAAATTATAATGGCCTGAATAACAGAATATAGATTTCCCTCCCTCATATTTTTATTGTTAGGTCGGAGAGTGATGGAAAGAGGGAGGGTGAATTGCATTTTAAAAATAATTACCAAATTAAAAACAATTTATAAATGCAGCGGAAATAAAAAGGTGCAAGACACAATTTGATAACGGATTTCGGCTTAAACCAAAGCCTACGTCTCCGCTCCCAACTCAACCGTTGAGACATTTATACTTAAGCTTGCTTTTTAATGGTTGTAGCAAGAAACCCACTAGCTGTTTTAAGGTAGGCTAGATCACCTTCATACAGCTTGATTTTTTATTATGGTTGTAGCAAGAAACCCAAAATGAATGTGAGGAAGAAAATGATGGTTTGTTTTAATAAAAACCCAATGAAGAACTAAACAATTGACATAAATAAATTATAAAAAACTAGAGGAAGCATTGAGCGCCAAGAGTGTGAGAGTAGTTGATGTAGAGGCAGCCCAAGCTTCAAGGATGGAAATGGATCACAAGTAGCCTTAGAGATTTGTCGTTAGAGCTTCAAGGGATCAAAATATCATTCCAATGTATCGGTATTGTTCCCGGCATCCATCCTCGTCTATTTATAGGAGAAATATTCCCAAATACTTCAATATAGTCGTTGGAGGGCTTTCGGAGCCGTTGGGGGTCAAGTGGGCAAGCCTGGTAAAAGCCCAACGGCTAGTTTGACTGGGCTTACCGGTCGACCGGTGCTTGGCCACCGGCTGGCCGGTGGTTCAGACAGAAGGCAGAGCTTTATGTCTGCGTTCCACCGTCCGTCCGGTGGGTCAGACAGAGAGCAAGCTCTCTGTCTGGTTCCACCGGCTGGCCGGTGATTCAGACACCGGGTGGCCGGTGGCACCTGGCAGTGGGCGAGGCCCACTGTCTGGTTCCACCGACTGGGCGGTGGTTAGGCACCGGCTGACCGGTGGAACCTGGCAGAGAGCATTGCTTCTGCCAGAGACCACCGGCTGGCCGGTGGTAATCCATCGGTTGGCCGGTGGGCTCAGAGAGTCCTTTTCCTGTCTTCTTGGGACAACTCTTTGGCAAACTTTTTCCTATCATCAAACAAACTTGAAAACAAGTTAGAACATGATGAGAGTGATTGTGATCATTAAAATCCAAGAGAGAGGGGTACAACAATCTCCCCCTATTTTGATGATCACAATCACAAATGAGAAAGCTTTTAAAAAGGATATGCAAAGTAAAAAAGAAATAAGAAACTTGGACATGGAAAATTTTAGAGATCATTTTAATACAAGAATTTCATAGATGTATCATCTATTGAAAATGATATTAATCTTTAAAGGATTGAAATAAAGAGAATGGTTCTTTTTGAAATTGTAACCATAGGTCATTTAAAAGCAACAACTGAAATCAATAACTTAACCATTTAAAAACAGATTTTGATGAAAGTAATAACTTAAAATTGAACTTTTAAAAAGAGCACTTAATTAAATGAAATAAGTAACGATGTAATAGAGAGTTTTTCTCCCCCTTTGGGATTATCAAAATAGGAGGAAAAATATGAAAGAGAATTAGAAAACAATAATAAGGAAGTAAGAAATGACAAAAAGGATTGATAGATAAGACAACTTGAATTTTATAAAAGATGAAACGTTACATAGAAAGTTCAAAATACAAATACAAAGACAAGTCAAAAAATCAGAAAAGGCCCTATTCACTCCTAGAGGGCCGAGAGTGACGATGACGCCTGATGTTCGGAGGAGCTGGAGGAGCCTGGACCGCCTCAAAGCGACGATCAAGAGAATCGATCTGAGAGTGGAGCTGATCAAACTGAGAGCTGATGTAAGAAAACTGCAAGTCGAGTCGGGTCTCAATTTGATCCTGGAAGTGAAGGAATTGATCAGCCGTCACCAACAAGCCACCAGTATCAGCGGGAGGGGGAACAGCCTCAGCAGGCTCTGGTGCATCATCACCCGCGCCATCTTCCTCATCAGCAGCAGCAGCAGCCTCACCTTCGCTGTCACCACTCCCTTCCTCTTCATCAGCACCACTGTCCTCACTATCTGAATGAGGATAGGAATCGGCAATAGCAGGAGGCATGGCATGGGAAGGAGGGTGTGAATGTGTCTGAGGGGAGTAAGCCTTGAGAAGGCCATCCTTGTCAGTAATCCACTCCTGATGCCAAGGATGCCAATGAATGTTCATCCGTTGCACCATCATAAAATTGATGATGCTATCCTTCTTTGGCTGCTCGAAGGAGGTAGCATGGAGAGGGACATCAAGAAGGGTAATGATTTTGGTCAACAAGCGCCCATGAGGTAGAGTTTTGGACCGGCGCAGGTGCTCAGCCACATAAGACATGGCCCGAAACAGGAACCAGACCAAATTGAAATGAATGCCACTGGTGATATAAGAAAGAAGATAAATATCAATAAATTTCACCGTATCTTGATCACTGATACGGGGTGAAAGGGTGGTCTGAATGTGGCGCTCAATGATGCGATGGTTAGGGTAGTGCTGGGAGAGCTTGACAATGGGATCGTTGGGCTGCCCTGTGAGATGTTCAAGAGCGACAGCAAGATCAAAATCAGGGTCCCGAGGAAACTCCATCTGAGAAAATGTATGAGGTCCAACATGAGGAACTCCTAGCATCCTGGAAATCTCCAAAGAAGTGAAAGTGATGGGTTGCCCAAGAGCGGTGGTGGAAATGGTATCGACGTCGTCAGAAACCGACCAAGTCAGGTGAGCATAAAATTCTTTGAAAAGAAGGGGATAAATAACATCTTTCGTAGGAGGTTCAAAAAAAGAATGCCAGTGTTGATATTCAATAATGGATAAAAGCTCGAGACGAGCAGAAGAAATCCAAGAATAGTCAATTACTCTACCAGGCAGAATGACTTTGTCATGTCAAATGTCCGGAAGTTGAGGGATTGAAGGAGGAGGAGGTGCTTCTTGAGCGATACCTTTTCCTTTGCGTGAAGAGCGAGGACCCATGATGGCAAAAGGAAAAAAATTGAGAGAGATTGAGAAAGAATGGATTTTGAGAGGGAAAGGAGGAAGAAGGGAGGCTAGGGCAAGGAGGAGCCGCTGGTCTGGAGGGGCCGCACGAGAGAGAGAAAAAAATAAGGGGAAGGGTTTTAATTTTAACCCTTCCTCCGGCCGGCCCAAAAAAGAAAAACCCGACACCACCGGTTAACCGGTGATGTTCCACCGGTTGACCGGTGGTATTAAAATTCATAAAAAAAAAGATAATAAAAAAGAGTTTAAAAAACTTAAAAAGAAATATAAGCAAGCCAAAAAGAGTCAAGTATTTAATAGTTCTCATTGATGAATCATTCCTAACTCCCCCTTAATAAAATCAAAACGTTCAACTGGGAGCGGTTTGGTAAAAATATCAGGTAATTGGAAATCAGTAGAAATGAAGTCCAAAGTGATATCCCCTTTTTGAAAATGGTCACGAAGGAAATGATGCCTTAAATCTATATGATTTGTCCTAGAATGTTGTATTGGATTCTTAGAAATACTAATGGCACTAGTGTTGTCACACCATATAGGGACATGATCGTAGGAAAGGCCATAATCCAAGAGAGTGTGCGGCATCCAAATAATTTGGGCACAACAGTTACCAGCTGCTACATACTCGGCCTCGGCAGTAGAAAGAGAAACACAGTTTTGCTTTTTGCTACTCCATGAAACAAGGTACTTGCCTAGCAGATGACAGGTTCCACTAGTACTCTTACGATCTAATTGACATCCGCCAAAATCAGCATCCGAATATGAAGAATGTTCGAAAGAAGTATTAGAGGGATAAAACAAACCAATGTTTTTGGATCCTTTTAAATACATAAAAATTCTTTTGACCGATTTAAAATGAGATTCTTTGGGATTGGCTTGAAAATGAGCATAAAGGCAAACACTGAACATGATGTAAGGACGGGTCGCAGTTAGGTAAAGTAGACTCCCGATCATACTTCTATAAATCATGTTATCCACCGGTTTCCCGACTTCATCTAACGTAAGTTTACAAGAAGTACTCATGGGGGTACTAATTTCCTTTACTTGATCCATACCAAAATGACTTAAATGTTCGTTTGTGTATTTGCCTTGGCTTAGAAAAATACCATTTGAATTTTGAAAGATTTGAAAACCAAGAAAAATTTTTATTTCCCCCATAAAGCTCATTTCAAATTCTTTTCTCATTAAATCTGAAAAATCAGTACAAAGTGATTCTTTGGTTGAACCAAAGATAACGACATCAACGTAAATTTGGACAATTAAAAGATCTTTGGAAGTGCGTTTTAAAAATAGGGTACAATCAGCTTGACCCATTTTAAAATCATTTTCTAAAAGAAATTTTGTTAACCGCTCATACCATGCCCGAGGGGCCTGTTTTAAGCCATATAGAGCCTTGGTTAACTTAAAAACATGATTTGGAAATTTTGGATCTTCAAAACCGGGAGGTTGTTCAACAAAGATTTTTTCTGAAATAAAACCATTTAAAAAGCACTTTTAACATCCATTTGAAAAAATTTGAAATTTAAGTGAGCGGTGAATGCCAACAAGATCCTAATGGATTCCAATCTAGCAACGGGCGCAAAGGTTTCACCATAATCAATTCCTTCTTCTTGATTATAGCCCTTAGCTACTAGGCGAGCCTTGTTCTGGGTTATATTTCCTTGATCATAAAGTTTGTTCCTAAAAACCCATTTAGTGCCAATAATTGGATGATCATTGGGTCTTTCAACAAGAGTCCAAACATCATTTCTAGAGAATTGATTTAGTTCCTCTTGCATTGAAAGAACCCAATTCTCATCATTAATGGAATCATTAATGGTTTGAGGCTCTAGTTGAGAAAGAAAGGCTTGATGTTCAACCTCGTTGAGGATTGATCTTCTACTTCGAGTACCGGCTTGAAGATCACATATAACATTTTCTAAAGGATGGTCTCTAGAAGGTTTCCAAACATTAGGCAAGGTGGAAGATGAAGAAGGTGAAGAGGGTTCTTGATGGTCATCCTCCTTGGGAGGAGAAGAGGAATCATTCAAATGAAGCTTATCAAGCTTATCTTCAACATCTTCAATGACCGGGTGAGGTTTTGGAAGAGTTTCATCAAATTTGACATGAGATGATTCTTCGATGGTTTTTTAACGTTTATTGAAGACACGATAGGCTTTGCTTGAGTTGGAGTACCCAAGAAAAATACCTTCATTGGATTTGGCATCAAATTTCCCTAGGTTATCTTTTCTGTTAAGGATAAAGCATTTACAACCAAACACTTTAAAATAACCAACTTTGGGAAATTTGCCTTTCCAAAGTTCATAGGGAGTTTTCTTAAGAAGGGGTCTTACAAGGACTCTATTGATAGTATAACAAGCAGTGTTAACTGCCTCGGCCCAAAAATATTGAGGGAGGTTGAATTCACTAAGGAGGGTTCGGGATATTTCTTGGAGAGTTCGGTTTCTCCTTTCAACCACTCCATTTTGTTGTGGAGTCCTAGGGGAAGATAAGGTGTGATTGTATCCTTGAGGGGAACACAATTCATCGAATTCTTTGTTCTCGAATTCACCTCCATGGTCACTATGGAGCGATATAATTTTATATCTTTTTTCGTTTTCTACTTTCCTAGAGAATTTCAAAAAGGTTCTACAAGCATCATTTTTATGAGCTAAAAAGAAAACCCAAGTGAAACGAGAAAAGTCATCTACTAGGACAAAGGTATAGGATGTTCCACCTAGACTTGCTACAGGGGTAGGACCAAAAAGATCAAGATGAAGGAGCTCAAGAGATTTTGAAGTGGACACTTCCTTCTTAGATTTGAAAGAAGATTTGTTTTGCTTTCCAAGTTGTCATGGCTCACAAATCAAATCTTAAATAAAATTAAGTTTAGGAAGGTCACAGATGAGCTTGTTCTTATTAAGCTTTAGAAGTGAATGAGAGCTACAATACCCTAACCTTCTATGCCAAAGCCAAGACTCATTGTCAAGAGCACTTAAACATTTAACATTTTGGCTAGCTAAAGACTTTAAATCAATAATGTAAACATTTTGAAAACGGGAAGCAGAAAATATCAATTTGTTTTGAAAATCAAACACATTGCATAAATCATTTTGAAAATTCACCGAAAAATCACTATCACAAAGTTGACTAATGCTAATTAAATTATGTTTTAAACCTTTAACAAATAAAACATCTTTAATTAAGGAGGTGCTACCAAAACCAATTGTACCTATTCCGATGATCTTGCTTTTTGAATTGTCACCGAAGGTGACGTATCCTCCATCGAATTCTTCAAGGGAGTTGAACTCGGAGGGATCGCCACACATGTGCCTCGAGCATCCGCTGTCGAGATACCACGAGCCTTTCGAAGTCCTTCATCTTTGGTGTTTATCCTACAAAATCAAGAGAGAATAGATTTTGGTACCCATATAAGTTTGGGTCCAGAAATATTAGCTAAAAGATACTTTTGAACCCATACTTGTCTAGAGGGATACATCCTAAGATATTCATCCGAGTAGGTAATGATTTTGGGGCGGCCATATCTAGAATTTTTACAATTGAATTCATAAATCATATGTCCGGTTTTTCTACAATAATTACAAAACTTATTTTGAGAGCTCCCCCTTACAAAAGTAGTGGGTGCTCTAGAAGAAGTGGCTTGCTTGTTAAAGCCAAGTCCATGTGTGGTTCTAGCCGAACGTTGAGAACCTAGCAATTTGGTCAAATTTTGTTCACCTTGGGTGTACTTGGAAAGAGATTCAGTTAAATCTTTAATAGTTGAATTCAAAGAATCAACATTTGGAATATCTTGGACCTTAAGGAAAAGTTCCTCATTCTTTTTGATAAGTTGATCTTTTTCAGAAATTAGAATTTTGTGTTTCTTTTTTAAGGCCAAAAATTTAGAGGTAAGTTCGTGAAAACCTTTCTCTAATTGATCTCTCGCATTTTGGAGATCTTCATAAGACATGTCATTACTAAAAGAAGAAGATGAGGAAGATGAGTCGGAAGAAGATACCTCATCAAGTGCCATTAGGCATTTTCCACCTTCATCGCTTGAGTCGCTTGAAGACATGGAGTCATCGCTTGCACTCCATGTTGATGCTTTGAAAGCCTTCTTGTTTTTCTTTTCCTATAACCTTTTCTTGAAAAGAGAGCACTCCGGTTTGATGTGGACTTTCTTTCCACATTCAAAGCATGTAACTTCTTTTTCTCCTTTTGGCTCTTCCTTTCGTGACCTTTGAAAATTCTTCTTTTTCTTCATGAACTTGCTCATTTTTCTTGCAAGTTGAGCAATCTCGGATTTGCTATCATCGGAGGAGCTTTCATGCTTTGCTTTGAATGCTATGTTCTTTTTCTCCTTGAAGATTTTACCTTCTTTATCGGCTTTCCTCTTCATTGTAATCTCATAGGTCATAAGAGATCCAATGAGTTCTTCAACCAGCATTTTCATGACATATTTCTCTTCTTGGATTGCCGTCACCTTTGGAGCCCATGAGCTTGGTAGGACCCAAAGAATCTTCTTGACCATCGTCTCTGCAGAAACATCATCTCCAAGAGACTTTCTCCCATTACACACATCAGTAAAGTGAGTAAACATTTCCGTAATAGATTCGTGTGGGTGCATGGTGAAACTTTCAAAGTCTTGACGATACATATCTAATCTAGTGTCTTTGACATTGTTAGTGACCTCCTGGGTCACTTCCAAAAGCTTCCAAATTTCATAAGAAGAGGAGCAAGTAGAAACACGGTTGAATTCATTACGGTCTAACCCACAATGAAGAGCATGCATGGCTTTGCCATCAAGCTCAAAATTGGCAATGTCTTCCGGGGTCCATTTGGACTCATCATTGTTAGATAAAGTATAGCCTTGCATTACAATCCTATAGATAGGATAACCAATGCTTCTAAGAAATGTAATCATGCGAGTTTTCCAATAAGTGTAATCGGTTCCATCAAAGAATGGAGCCCGAGTCATAGAATACCCTTCGGGTGCTTGTGAGGAGGAAGCCATCACTATGGATTCTAGGTTTGTAACCAGTTAAGGTATTACACTAACTATCCATTTGATACCAAATGTTAGGTCGGAGAGTGAATGCAAGAGGGGGGGTGAATTGCCTTTTAAAAATAATAATCAACTTAAAAACAATTTATAAATGCAGCGGAAATAAAAAGGTGCAAGACACAATTTGATAACAGAGTTCGGCTTAAACCAAAGACTACGTCTCCGCTCCCAACTCATCCGTTGAGAGATTTATACTTCAGCTTGCTTTTTAGTGGTTGTAGCAAGAAACCAACTAGCCGTTTTAAGGTAGGCTAGACCACCTTTGTACAGCTTGATTTTTTATTATGGTTGTAGCAAGAAACCCAAAATGAAAGTGTGGAAGAAAAGGATGGTTTGTTTTAATACAAACCCAATGAAGAACTAAACAATTGAAATAAATAAATTATAACAAACTAGAGGAAGCCTTGAGCGCCATGAGTGTGAGAGTAGTTGATGTAGAGGCAGCCCAAGCTTCAAGGATGGAAATGGATCACAAGTAGCCTTAGAGATTTGTCGTTAGAGCTTCAAGGGATCAAAATATCATTCCAATGTATTGGTATTGTTCCCGGAATCCATCCTCATCTATTTATAGGAGAAATAACCCCAAGTACTTCAATATAGCCGTTGGAGGGATTTCGGAGCCGTTGGGGGTCAAGTGGGCAAGCCTGGTCAAAGCCCAACGGCTTGTTTGACTGGGCTTACCGGTCGACCGGTGCTTGGCCACCAGCTGGCCGGTGGTTCAGACAGAAGGCCGAGCTTTCTGTCTGGGTTCCACCGGCCGGCCGGTGATTCAGACCCCGGATGGCCGGTGGCACCTGGCAGTGGGCAAGGCCTACTGTCTGCTTCCACCGGCTGGCCGGTGGTTAGGCACCGGCTGACCGGTGGAACCTGGCAGAGAGCATTGCTTCTGCCAGAGACCACCGGCGGGCCGGTGGTAATCCACCGGTTGGCTGGTGGACTCAGAGAGTCCTTTTCCAGTCTTCTTGGGCCAACTCTTTGGCAACCTTTTTCCTATCATCAAACAAACTTGAAAACAAGTTAGAACACGATGAGAGTGATTGTGATCATTAAAATCCAAGAGAGAGGGGTACAACACTTATCACTTTCTTTTTCCTTGGTATAGACTTGATTTTATATCCACATATGTTTCTTCTTCACACAAACACAATTTGTGTATTTTATATTTTCTTTTTGTTGTGTATCAACATAGTACATGCATGGTTTTATCTTATCCCTTAACAATAAAACAATTATATTTCATTCATCCCTTGAGTGACTTCAATGAAACATTAATTCCATACAGACAACATAATACTTTTACGTAACTCCAATCATTCTCACAGCATTTTTTGGTGCCTTGAACACAAAATTAATTCCTTATAGGGAAAAATAATATTTTTTAAGGAAGACCTCTTGCATGATAATTATTTATTACATGAAACCTACTTTTTATGTGCAACATAAACTTATTACACAAAACATTATTTTATACAATAAATTCTATATGAATAAAATTATTATGTCCTTTAGAGATCTGATTATATCTATGTTTTTTCATTATAAAACGATATGGGAACCCTATAATTTATAGGCACAACCAACCCCTATACACAAGATACTGATGTTGCACACACGATATTCTATAAGAGTGAAAACCACATTTGAAATCTCATTGAGAAAACTAGCCTCATTCGTGTAACCTAAAATTTCAAGTACATTCTAGATATTTCACACACTTCATGCCTTTCCCATATTTTGGGGTTCTAATCATGAAATAGGTCTTTCATGAAACATTAAAAAATACCTTAAATCATTCATGGAATTCATTCCTTTTCAATATTTTTTGTTTCTAATCTCGAATCATTCCGTGTGCTCATCATTGAAAACAATCTTCAATGTTGCAAGAAACGTCCTTTTCCCAAAAAACCATTCTTCATTTTCTGGATTATGGGGGCCATAAATTGGGAATACACTCAGAATTGGTTCCACCTTAAAATCATATTTGTAAAGAAATCATATATTGTTTCACAATCATCAATATTATTCGACTCTTAGTTGATTTCATAACAAACCATACGTGTCGTGACATTTAATCACTAATCAATAACCTTTTGTATAGTAATATTATATCTATCCTTGTAATGTCAAATAAGTCATCAATTATTATTTAATTAAGAAACTGATTTCATTCTAAAATATTACATGAATTTATTCATTTTAAAAGATTACCCTAAAATATTAAAATATTCACATTATCCCTCATGCAATAATGAAAGTCTCCTCAATTAATCACATGCACGATTATAATGTAGTCTTGATGTATTTCATGACCTTATTCAAATCCCCAAATCCTTTTGATGTATTAATTACAAAGAACTCTGGCCATTTATCTTCATTAAAATGTGTATGGATCTTGAAATATCTCCACTACAGTAAAAATGTGTCACATTAGATACATGTATTTTGATCATAGAAATAGATCTACAAAACTTTTTATGGGATGTATTTTCATCATTTCTTTAGGGGATAGATCATAAACATATCATATAAATTAGTATGAGAACATATATTATTAAAAATTAATTTTAAAAATAGTCATAAAAAATAAATGAAGAATCATATATAATAATAAATATTGAAACATATACCATAGATTAATATTCAATAATAAATACATAATAATTATTGTCCATAGAATGTATTATAGTCATATCAACTAGAATTTTAAATTAGGATTAAGAAGAAGAGATGAAAAAATATTGAACATAAATAACTATAATCACTCCAAAACATGAATCATTATCCCATATAATATAAAAAATTGAAAATTACTTTGTGGAATTTAACTGACCCATCCTGCCAAAGGGATTTAACAAGCCCAAACCATTATAGGGATTTAATGGACCCAACATATCTTAGGGATTTAACAATCCCAACTGTCCTATAGGGTTTAATGTACCCAATTTATCCCAAGGATTCAACAAACCCTATCTATCATCAATATATAATAGAATAAACCCATCTCTAGTCTCTTATATACCCATAACTTCTATGGATATTAACAGACTGAACTAGTCTCATTTCATTAATCAAGAAAACCTATCATATATTTTAATAGAATCATCCTATATTTGTTATTTAGTAATCCCATCCCACCATATAATTAAAAGGACCTATTTGGGAAATCCACAACATTGGGTGTGGTGAATCCATGTTGGCTATTTTTAATTGAATTCGATCTTTTATCCATGTACCTCTAGACCTATTAGGATCATGATTCTTTAATTCTCCTTTACCAATCCCATCCAATAATATCAAAGAAGAAAAATAGAACACATTATATTTATAATGATCACTATTAAATAAAAGTATCCAGTTCTTGGCGTGTATGGGTATGATCAGTACAATGATTCTCCACTGTAATGTAGTAATAGGATACACTTGGTTGGATTTGAAGACAATCCTTTAACATGTGCGAGTCCCATAACTATGGAGTGGATAACGAACCATTATACATCCCAGAATTGGTGATCATATTCTCCAAATTACAGAACCATATTGGTTATTTATATATCCACCCAACACAGTATTATCCTTGTTTATGAGGGGTTATAACACAAATAATTTCATACACCATTTGAGTTATGTATAAAGTCACATTTCTAATTTTTTTTCCATAACCTTCTTCGTCACATGTTACTTGCACTGTAGCATGCAAGATCCTCCAATTACATCTTTCTAATAGTAAACATTATTATTGCAAAAATATTATTCTTAAATCAGTAGAAATAATATTAATGTGTTTTTGATTAATGAAAACATAATTTTCTATAACCCAAATCAATCTCAGTAGAAAAAAAATTTCACCAGTTATTATATTCTTATTCTTTCTTCTTCTTCATTGAAACCCACCTCCACTAAGATATATTCTTCCTATTTTTTTTATAAGCCCAAAGATAATATGATATTATTAAATCACAGAATATCATCATATCAAAGATTCATCATAATTAGAATATCCAAAATAACAAAAAATAGGGTGTCCATTATCTTTTTATTCTCTCGTTCTTCTTCGTTTGTGGAGAAATTATTTTACGTGCACATATAGTTCTTCTTCACACAAATACATGTTTTAACCCTCCTACTTATGATGTAAATTTGTATCATTTATGCTACCATTTAGTTCCTTGCACGAAACATTAATGCCTTGTGCAGAACTTAGTCCTTGAGCGTGATTCTAATCTTTCATTCATCTTTCTGGGTGTCTTGCATGAATTTTTTTTTCTGGAACGAAACATTTATCATTTCCTAATAAATAACTCTTGCAGACAAATTATCTCTGAAACACAACATACTTATTATATGTAAAATTTAAATCTTATACTCTACTATATTTCTTACACATAATTTAATTTTCTTATAATTTTTACATGCTTGACTGATCTGATTTTTTCTATGTGGGATTCTTATCAAATAAAGGGAGTTGAATTTTATTTATAAGCATCGACAACCCCTATGAGAATGATTCAAATGAATCACACAATATGTTTTTCAAAAATTAAAAACCAAATTTGATGTCACATTTAGTGCACAATAATATTGTGAGTAACCTCAACTTTCATGAAAATTCCATATCTTTTGTGCACTTTATTATATTCTCATATTTCACTTTTCTAATCATGAAACATGTATTTACAGCAAAATTCCATCCCACCATAAATATTGTTCACAATTGTTTATCCACATTTTGAGGTGATAATCATAAATAAATCCTTTCATGAAACATTCCTAACCATCTTCAATATTGTGTGTGACTTCTTTTTCCATGAAAAAAATATTCATTTTTCCGATTTGGATGCCGAAATATCTCGAAAAATATAGAAAACAATGCAACCATAAAATCCTCTTCAGCAAAATCACTAATATTTCATCAAAATCATCAAGATTATTAATTTCCCATTTAATTTCATCACTAACATTATCTTTTATGATGTTTAATCTTTGATGTATCACATTTATCATCATTATATTATATCCATCTTCATTATTTAAAACTCATCTTTAATTATACGTTAATTAGGATTCCAATTTTTCCTAAAAATTACATTAATATTCTCTTTTTGTATGATAACTCTAATATCATCAAATATCAAAATTATCGCTTATGAAATAATTCATGTCACCACAAGTAAGAACTTGCATGAATCTCATGAAATTGTGAATTATTTTGTGAATTTCATAAAATCCTCAGTTCCTTTTGTATTATTAATTCCAAATATCTTAATTCGTCTATGTTCATCCAAAATTAGATAGTTCTTCAAAAATAATCACTATATTAAACAATTTATCACATTTAATTCTTGTTTTCTTGATCCTAGAACCAGTTCAACAATCGTCTGATTTAACAACATGATGTATTGATCAAATGTAGCTTCCAATGATATGAATCCATAACAATTATCCATGCATAATCACTTCTCCCAACCTCCATTAATATTGGAGATACATATTAATATTGATAAATAATGAAATATTTTGATAATATTTGACCACAAATATAAACCATGCACAAATTTACTTCCTACATTCTACACCATTGTATTTATTGGCAATACTCAACATTATCTTTCAGAATAATGTATCTATGTAAACATGTGAATCCATTATCTCCCCACTATATTCCCACACTCATTTCAATTTATATCCCCCTTATTGACAAGAAAAAAAGGTTCATGGGAAAGGGAATTCATCCATACATAAAAAATGTTCCATATATATTTTCACTCCATATCTACTAGAGATGTGATCAGTGTAGAAAAAAAGGATTTTAATGAGTCAAAGAACATGAACTTTACCCAATGATCATGAAACCTATGAAATGAGAAGTCATATACCTATCTTCATGGTTGATTTAATTTTGTTGGAGAAATAATTAAATGTGAGATGAATCTCTTAAGGAACAATCAAATTAAAACTCTTGCACTCAATTCAAAAAATAAATAAAAAATATTCAACTGAAATAGAGATGATAAGTGACATTAGAGTACATTAATGCATCATATGTCATGTATTGACTCAGTTACTGCCCCCCTTTTTAAGATGATATTTATTTTGATTATCCAAGGATGATATATTAAGAAATGGCATATCTTTTTCAATGAAATGATCATCATGAAATTTAAGGAATAATTGAATTTCATGAATGATATCATAATTATGGTATCTTATTCAGTTGTATCATCATAAAAGAAAAACTATTATCATCATCTTAATAATGTTTTATCTCATCAGAAATGTTTTTCATGAAATTAAATTATAGATAATACAACATAATGAATCTTTGTATTTCTATCAAGACCAGACAACACTAATTACTTATAACGACCCATACTTTACATACATTGTTATTAATTCATAACTGAAGCACACTTATTACCACATATAACAAAAACATGATAGGAACATATTTCTATAGACTCTTTAGGAACTAGGAACCATAAACAACTAGTTCATAAGGCATCTACAATGTCCCCTGTTTATTTCATCATATCTAGAGTCGCTTTTTTCAAATCCAACTTAATATCCTTCTTCCTGACCTGGGGAAATGAAAACATAAAAAAGGGTGAGCTCAAATGCTCTGTAATGGTAAATTATAGAGATATCAATCATATAATATTCATAAGAACATAACATTATGAAAATATTATCCGACAAAAGAGATCATAATATCATGTCATATGATAAATCATAGTAGTGAAATGTAATCCCAATAATCATATCATAAAACATGAAACATTGTGACATACACACGTAATCATAGAAAATCATTTCATATTAGTCAAGACTCATTGCAACGAATATCATAGCAGACAAATTCCATTTTTGAACCGAGTTCACTCCTCGTTCCAGTCCTGTATCACTGAACCGGATCAACATATCATTACAGCCATGTCTATCACATAATATATAAATCTTTACCCAATGAATTTGTGGGAGATATAGGTCCCACCCATCTCATAATTATACCATTATAATGTGTGCCACAAAATCCTATATCAAATATCATAGCATAAACCATGTAATAAAAATGGGATTCATAAACATCATGCCATCATAACATAATCAATATAAGAAAAAAGGACATCATAAAAATAATTTCATCATAACATTATCCATTCAATAAAAAAATATGGATTGAAATAGAACCCTATATTATCTTAGATGGAGAATAATTTTTATAATACACTTGAACTCCATTCTTGAGGTAAATATCCTTTCTACTTAAAAAATAGTTTTTCATTATTAACATATCATACAATTTTAATCTAAAAGAAGTTAATTAAAAATTAACATGAAAACTTGTAAAGTAAGCTTAATGGAAATAATGTTCTATGAAATCATAAAAATCCATTCATGTTGTATTAGTTAAAAAAACATTCTTCCCGTACTATTGCTGGAAAAGTCAAAAAGTACATCGTACTAAAAATGACCAAAGATTCCTTTCATATCCATTAATTAAAATACACCAATGGGAGAAATTTGATTTAAATAATTTTAGGAGGATATAAATAATATTAAAAATTGATGAAACATGGATGTAGATGATAAATATTCCCTAGTAAATTATGAAGTATAAACAATCTTCGATAAAAATGAGATTTTGAGATTTTCCATTACCTTAGGTTCGATAATCATTGTACGTATTTGAATCTCCTGTATAATTATTTAAATAATGTCATTGACTTATTCCAGAATCATAGTAATTATTATGATATCATATATTGTCATATTCTTATATTCTTATTATTAATATTTCATTTCTACTTGTTATTCGGGTGTTCATTGCTTTATGTTCTTATGCATGTTTTGTCGAATAAATTCTTATTCCTATTTTAGGTTATAGATACCTCATTTAAAGAATGGTATTAGTGTAATATATATCATATATATTCATTCAATTAATTTATATAATCATTATTCAATGAATATCATATAGAACAAGTCACATCACATCGTGGAGACGGTAGGTCGTACATACGCACGAGCGATGATATCATTCCCATATTTATATGAATGGAATTTTAGTTGATGATATAATATCTCAAAATCATTATAATGTTATAATAATCAGTTATATTTATTCATTACACCATTATACCCCTCCATGTAATGTGGTGGTGGAAAACAGATTACACCATGGCGTGGAGACGGTATTCTGAATGTACGCACACGCGGTGATTTCATTTTCCATAGGATGGATATAAGGTGAAATAGGTTAGTTTCATATATATAATAACATATCAGTATATTAGTGATACTAATTTTTTTTACATTATAATGAAATAACTAAATAATATGAAGTAGAAGAAGGAAGAAACTTGACAGAATCATTAAAAGAGATTACCTCTTCCTCGACGTGCCTCGTTTAAACATCCCATTAAAATAATAGAGCTGGTCTTTAGAGAAGACCATAACCTCAAAAATATTACTAGGGAAGTTTAGAAGATTAAGGGAAAGGGTTTGTCCGAGCTTGAAGGGTAAGAGTTATTTAAAAAGGAGAGGGAGGAGGTGCCCTTTTATAATGGAGGAGAGGGGAACCTTTGGAAACCATAAAATATTAATTTATAAAAAATCAAATCCCACTTAAAAACCTCCAAAAATGACTCATATACGAATATTAGATGGGATATGGTTGTAATATCCTAAACAAATAAAATCTAGACATTTTTAATATTTATTTTAAACCTTATCTACTTGATTTATCCTTATTTAATCTATTTAATTTTATTTGTGGTAATAAGATTATAATTTTTAAATTATAATAAATAATTACTTACATGTTGTGAATTGTCCATAATTGGATAATATATGACACTGTGAACCATATAAATTTTAATATATAATTTTTAAAAAAATTAGTGATTTTTAAATAATTTTATATTATGTAATTTTTACAAAATAACAATAGTGTCTATTTTGAAATTATTCATTTATTTGAATTTAAATAAAATCCAAACAGAAGATATGTTCGAAATAAAAGATTTCATAGATTAATAACATGTCATATTTATCTAATAAATTCTTGGATCACATTAAATAGTTCATATAATATTAATTTTAATATTTTAAAAACCATTTATTTGATATTCCAATCAATAAAATAATTTCAACATCACTATTATCATCGTTAATGATAATTATTTAATCCCTAAAAATTCTAAATAAAATAACATGATATAGATAATTTTATAATATTTCTGGAGACTATTAATGTTATATGTTTCATGAAGTTTATCCCTAAATTAAAATTATTATACATATAATATTTAAGAGAGTGACATGTTGTCACTTTCTTTTTTTAATAATAATTAAATTATTTACATGGTAAAAAGTCCATAAAATGAATCTATTCAAACCATTAGGTGATATGGGTCGACATTTAGTCTACCAATAAAATTTTGGAAGGTGTTATGATATTTATATAATCTTATTTTTACCTTTAATTAACTGATTTACCTTTAACTGCAGTGAATAAAAATTACCGTAGTTACTATTCATAATATCAAAAAAATAAAAGAAACCTATTGACATAATTTTGACCCACTGAATTCAAATATGGAATCCATTTATAAAAATCCAAAACATAGTATTTTTAGTAATTAATTTAAAATTAATCCTATTGTTAAGAAACCAGTTTTAAAAGTTAAGACATTGCCAAAGCTTCAAATGTTTTTACATATGCATTCAATGTAAAATAAATTGTAATGACAGAAATTATATTAAATGGTACAAATAAATATATTCATACTTTAAAACCATTAAATATAATAATATAACCATATAAATTATTGCGATTAAAAAAGTTTTTTTAATTAAAATATAGCATGTTTTTACTATTCATTAAAATATGAAAGTTATCAGAATAATATGAAAATTTTATCCAATGTAAAGTTTAATATCCTGATTCAAAAAAAGAATTTTATTTTGTAAAATTGATCTTATAAACATGTAAAAAATAATATTTAATGTGGGTGCACCATCAAAAGGTGGAAAACTGCATTTTTTTAATAATAATTATTTTACCCGAAACATTTATTTTGTTCTCATTCCATATTCTAGAAAATGTGTAAGATATTGTTATAAATTTCAAAATTTAGTTAATACTATTCATAAAGGCTGGTCCATAATAATATCAAAACAATATATCATTGTTTAGTGAGACCCAGTATTACGTACTACACACGCTATTCAGGAAGCTCGTGATAGCGTGTAACGCAAGACAAGATTGTGTTGTGTTTAGTGATAGATTCCTTGGGTGTTGCGTATAAAATAAGACATAAAAAATATTTCTCAAAAAATCTATGGGTGATACATTCTACCCCCCTTAAAATGAACTTATCCCTCAAAATTCGTCACTTTGTAACAAACAGATGAGGATACCTATCCATTATCATATACTCAAGTTCCCATGTAGCTTCATCTAATTGGTGGTTCCTCCATACAACATTAACCAAGTGAGTGGTTATATTTCATAGGAGTATTTCTCTATGATCCATAATCTATATTGGTTGTTCTTCATAAGAAATATCTTTCAATAGCGGTACAACTTATGAGCTTAGTACATGCGATGGATCAGGTATGCACTTTCTCAGGAGAGATACATGGAACACATCATGAACTTGAGAGTGATTCGGTGGAAGCACCAATTAGTAATCTATCATCCCAACACGATCCAGTTTTTTAAAAGGACCAATATAACTTGGGATAAGATTTCCCTTCATTCCAAATCTCATTACTCTCTTCCAGGGAGATAATCATAAGAAAACTTTATCACCCACTTCAAACTCTTGGTCTTTTATTAGGTTATCGACCTAACTATTTTTTTTTGACTCTGAGCTACTCTTATGTGTTGTTGAATAGATCAGACATTTTCTTCCATCTCATCAACAAGATCAGGTCTTAATTGCTTTCATTCTCCAACTTCATCCCATCAAGATAGAGTTATGCATTTTATTCCATATAGAGCTTCATAAAGAGCCATCTGAATACTGGAGTGAACACTATTATTATAAGAAACATCCTCCAATGGTAGGTGTTGATCCCAGCCACCTTCGAAATCAATATACAAAGATCTCAACATGTCTTCTAAATTTTGAATTGTCCTCTCATACTGACCATCTGTTTGAGGATGATAAGTAGTTCTGAACCTCAACTGTTTATCGAGAGTATGTTAAAGATTTCTCCAAAACATCGAGGTAAACCTTGGATCCTGATCAGATATAATAGAAAGTTGTACTCCATGGTATCTTACTACTTCCTTTACATATATCCTGGGATGCTGATCAAGAGAGAAAACCTCTCTAATAGTAATGAAGTGTGATAAATTCATAAGACGATAAACTATAACCCAGATATCATTATTGCCTTTGGATGTTTTAGGAAGTCCAGTGACGAGACCCGTTGTGATGTTTTCCCATTTCCATTCTAGTATGGGTAATGGCTGTAACATTCCCTTTGACTTCTGTCTCTCTGCTTTATCATGCTGACAAACCAATCATTGAGAGACATATTCAACAACATCTCTTTTCATGCCATCCCACCAGAAGTACTCCTTCAATTCACTATACACCTTTGTGCTTCTAGGGTGAATAGAAAATGAAGAACTATGAGATTCATCTATTATTTACTTCATTAATTCTAGGATGGGAGGAACACATACCTAATTCATGATCCTTATTATTTCGTCATAGTAAATGTGAAATTCAGGAACATTTCTCACCTTCCTTTGTAACTCTACATCTTCTTTCTGTGCCACATTAATCTTCACATGTATAGATGGTTGAACATTCATTTGAGAAAAAATGATTTTTCCCATTTCACTATAATTCCAAGATCCATCGTTTGTAAATCCATAAATATTGGATCTTTTCTGATCCCCATAATGGATAATCTTGTATGATATTGTCAAATTAATGAGTCTTCCACCTTGTTTTCATTCCAAGGCTGGTAATGAATTGAGCAGCCGTAATCCTTAATCAGCTCTAACCATCTTCTATCGGCGCATATTCAGCTCCTTTTGTGTGAAAATATACTTTGAACATTTATGATCAGTATAAGAATCACACCTTTCACCATTAAGTTAATGCATCCAAATCTATAATGAAAATATTACCGAAGGTCACACTAAATCAGGAGTTGGGTAATTTTTATCATGTATTTTCAACTACCGTGAGGCATAAGCTATAACAATATCATTTTGCATGAGAATACAACCCAATCAATTATTGGATGCATAACTGTAGATCACAAACCTTTCTCAATTGTAAGGCAGTTTGAGCATAGGTGCACTGGATAAACTTTTTTTAACTCCTTGAAATTCCCTTCACAGTCCTCCGTCCAAATGAACTTAATACCTTTTCTTGTCAACCTGGGGAGTGGATTAGATAATCATTAAAAAAATTCACAAAACAACGATAATATCCTACCAAACCAAGAAAACATCAGATCTCAGTTATTTTAGTTGGTATTGATCATCTTTCGATAACCTCTATTTTTGATGGATCCACAGATATCCCCACATTTGAGATAATGTGACCCAAAAATTAATCTTTTTGAAGCCAAAATTCCCACAAGGTAAATTTTTCATAATGCTTCTACTTTATTAGGTACTTTAATACAATTCTCAAGTGATCTTCAAGTTATTCCTTGCTTTTTGAATAGACAAGAATATCATCTATAATGACTACCACAAAATGATCAAGATAGTCTCTAAAGACTATATTCATTAGATCCATGAAGATAACAAGAGAATTAGTATGACCAAATGGCATCACTACAAATTCATAGTGTCCATACCCTGTACTGAAAGCCGTCATTTGTATATCATCTAGTTTGACCATTAATTGATGATACCTTGAACGAAGGTTAATCTTGGAAAAGTATTGAGATCCACATAGTTGGTCAAATATGCCATAAATGGGTGAGATAGAATATTTTTTCTTGATAGTGATCTTGTTATGTTCTCAATAATCAATGCAGAGTCTCATTGATCCATCTTTTTTCATAACAAACAGAACATGTGCTCCCCAAGATGATGCACTAGGGAATATTAATCCCTTATCAAGATTCTCTTGGAGTTGTTTCTTTAATTCATGCAACTCAATTGGGTCCATTCTATAATGTGTCTTTGAAATGGGCATAGCACCCAGTATGAGTTCTATTGAAAACAGAACTTCACGATTTGGTGGATGAGCTGGAAATTCCTCTAGAAATCCATCATCAAACTCCCATAAAATGGGTGTATTCATAATCATGTGTTTCTCTCCAACCATTTGAGATAAATAACCTTCATTTATTATAATCAAGACCCATAAGATGGAAGAAATTTCTACTGGAAGGTTATATTCATCCATGCATCGAGATATGATCATTGATTGATCTAGAATATGAAATTTGACTTCCCTTCTTTGGCAATTGATATGATATAAATATAATGAAAGCGGATACATGCCAAGAATAATATCAAATTTCAATATAGGAAGGATCGCAAGATTTTCAGGAAGAACATTCCCACAATCATCAATCGGAGATGAATTGTAAAATTTTGATGCGATTGTTGTTCCATTAGGGGTGGTCACAGCTAAATCAACATCTAATTATTGAAGTAATACGATGATACCTTTAGAAAATTTTTCATGAATAATAGATTAGGTGGATTGAGAATTAAATAAAAAAATTTCTACTTTAGAGTGGATGGTAAGTGTACTATTCACCACTTCGTTATCATACACCACATCACCAATTGAAATTGCATGTGACATTCCATTATGATTGGCCTTAGGAGTTTGTTGATGTCAATAATCATCAACAACCCTTGGATTAGGGCATTTATCAGCATAATTCCCCATTTCCTTGCACTTGTAAAATTGAAGTGTAGGAGGTTCGTTCTATGTAGCCTTTTCTTTGTTCGCATCACATGACATCTTTTTTCCATCATTGCAGCATTCAAATGAACAATGGGATTATTTTACACATTTGAAACATTTACATTTCCCTTTAAGACAATTCCCTCCATGTTTCTTTCCACACTTTGAGCATAAGGGAAAACTCATCTTCTTTTTAGTGTGGTCTTTATATTTCCCTTTGAATTCCATTTTCCTCTTCTTATCATAACCATATGACTGATGTGTTACACCAATCTACATCTCAACCTTGAGAGAACATCAAACAATTTCCATGTAGCTATTAAAGTCCCTTATGGATAACACCTTTAGAAGACTTGTTTTTAAGCCACTAAAGAATCGATCGATCTTAATCTTAGGTTGGATCATAATTTCAGAAGCATACCTTGCAATCCTTGTTAAAATACTACTGAGGTACCAACAAAATCATCATCATTTACATTTAGATCAAGAAACTCCTTCTCCATATTTGTTTGAATAAAACTAGGGAGGTACTTATTGAAAATTATGTTCTTGAATTTGTCCCATACCATGGAATCGATTTTATCTCATTGCCTCGTATTCTTGTTAGGATTCCACCATTGATCCGAGTCACCTTCAAATG
This sequence comes from Viscum album, assembly GCA_963277665.1. Taxonomy (NCBI): domain Eukaryota; kingdom Viridiplantae; phylum Streptophyta; class Magnoliopsida; order Santalales; family Viscaceae; genus Viscum; species Viscum album. The sequence goes on from OY728148.1 coordinate 2,106,131,304, forward strand.
ACAGACTGCTAGGATGACATTGTAATTTTCAAAACATTGAAGAACTGAAAATATCTTTTCAGTGGTACTGATCCATTGTTTAGCCACTAATGTATCAATAGACCCGCTGAATGATGGTGGACGCTGCCTCATGATGGATTCAAAAGAATGTTGCTCCTCCTTTTGCTCGTTTGAAAGTCCTGCATGATTCATACCTTGAGAATGTTCTGTGAGAATAGCTACACGATTTTCCATTCTAGCTCTCATAATGTTTGGTTTTCTAGGGTGACAATCATTTCATTTCTTGTCGCATTCAGCATCGACACAGTTCTTTCGGGTTCCAGCCATTGACTAAAACCAATAAGCATAGTGTGACAAACACTAATCAAAATTGGAAAAAAACATAATCAAGAATAAAATTTCACACTTTAGGTCTTATCATAGCTTATTCATGGACATTTCTAAAATTCTAATATTGTGTTCTATGGTTAGACATTTCCTAAGGGTTCTTACTAAGGCTTTCACATTCTAGTTTCAAATGGTTGACTATACCTTTCCTCTGATACCAACTATATTGACCCATAAATTACATACATTGTTATTACATCATAATTGATGCATACTTATTACAACATATAAAAAACCATGATAGGACTGTATAGGTATAGTGTCATTAGAAACTTTGAAAAGTAAGCAACTGGTTCATAAGGAATCTACATTGTCTCCTGTTTATTTCACCATATCTGGAGTCCCTTTTGGGATATCCTACATAATATCCTTCTTCCTGACCTAGGGAAAAGAAAACACACAAAAGGGTGTTCTCAAATGCTCAGTAAGGATAAACGAAAGAGATATCAATCATATCATATTCATAAGAACATAACATTATGAAAATCTTATATTGCAAAAGAGATCATAATATCCTGACATGGGATAAATAATAGTAGCGAAATGTAATCTCAATAATCATAAAATAAATCATGAAACATTGTGGAATACACACATAATCATAGAAAATCATTTCAAATTAGTCAAGACTCATTTAAATGACTATCTTAGAAGATAAAGTCCTTTTTTGAACCGAGTTCACTCCTCATTCCAGTCTTGTATCATTGAACTAGATTAACTTATCATTCCGGCCATGTCTATCTCATGAGATATAAATCATTACCCAATTAATTATAGGGAGATATAGGTCCCACCAATATCTTAATGATACCATTCTTATGTGTGACATAAAATCATATATCATATATCATATCATAACCCATGTAATAAAAATATGATTCTTAAACATCATGCCAACATAACATAATATATATAAGATAAAAGGACATCATAAAAATAATCCCTTCATAACATAATTAATTCAATGTCAAAATCGGGATATAAACAGAATCCTATATTATTTTACATGGAATATAATTTTTAAAAAATAGTTGTACTCTATTCTAGAGGAAAATATCCTTTCCACTTCAAAAACATTTTTCCTTTTTAACATGTCATAAAATTTAAAAAAAAGAATTTAATTAAAAAAATCATGAAAACATGTAAAAGAAGCTTCATGGAAATAATTTTCTATGAAATCATAAAAATCTATTCATGTCGTATAAGTTAAAAAAACATTCTTCTAATACTATGGCCGAAATGGTCGAAAAGTACCTCATATTAAATAACGAAAAAAGATTCCTTTAAAATAATTTACTAAAGACACACCAATGGATAAAATTAGTTTTAAATAATTTTATTAGAATAGAAATAATAATATATTTTAGGAAACATGGATGTGGATGATAAATATTCGCCAGTAAATTCTTAAGTATAAACAATCCCGTATAAAAATGAGATTTTGAGATTTTTTCTTACCTTAGGTATGATAAGCTTTGTACGTTTCCAAATATATTCTATAATGTTTGAAATAATATCATTGATATATTTCATAATCATAGAAATTATTATGATATCATATATGGTTATATTTTTATCTGCTTTATTAATAATATTTCATTATTATTTGTTATTCAGTTGTTCATCGCTTTATGTTCTTATGCGTGTTTTATCGAATAAATTATTATTACTATTTTTAGGTTATAGATTCCTAATTTAAAAAATGATATTAGTGTAATATATAGCATATATATACATTAAATGCATTTATATAATCACTCTTCAATGAAGATCATGTAGAACGAGTCGCATCACATCATTGAGACGATAGGCCGTACATACGCACGAGCGATGATATCGTTCCCATAATTATATGAATAAAATTAGAGTTGATGATATAATATATCAGAATCAGTATCATGTTATAATAATCATATATAGTTATTATTTAGGCCAATATACCCATCCATGTATGGTGGTGGTGGAAAATAGATTACACCATGGCATGGTGACGATATTCCATACGTACGCACACGCGGTGATTTCATTTTCCATTGGATGTATAGAAGGTCAAATAGGGTTGGTTCATATTTATAATAGAATATCATTATATGAGTGATACTGATGTTATTACTGAATAGTGAAACAACTTAATAAGATGATGTATAAGAAGGAAGAATTTTGAATGAATCGGTAAAAGAGATTACCTCTTCCTCGACGTGCCTCCTTTAAACGTACTCTTAAGGGACTAGATTTGGTCTTTTGAGAAGACTAGAACATCCAGAATATTACTAGGGATGTTGAGAAGAGTAATTGGTAGGGTTCGGCAGAGAATGAAGACTCCATGTTGTATAAAGAGGAGCAGGTGGAGGTTCCCTTTTATAAGGGAGGAGAGAGGCACCTTTGGAAACCTTGAAAATATTAATTTATAATAAATAAAACCCCAGTTAAAAACCTCCAAAAATAACTCATTTTAAAATATAATATGAGATAGAGTTTTTATCTCATCAACCAATAAAATTTAGACAAGTTGGAAATTTATTTTAATCCTTATCAACATGATTTATCTATATTTAATCTATTTAATTTTATTTTTGGTAATAAGATTCTAAATTCTGAATTGTTAAAAATAATTACTTATGTGTTGTAATTTTTTCATAATTAGGTAATATATGACATTTTATACCATATAAATTTTAATTTATAACTTTTAAATATTTTTCTGATTTTTAAACAATTTTATATTATGTTATATTATAAAATAACAATAGTCTCAATTTTGACACTATTCATTTATTTTAATTTAAATAAAATACTCACAAGAAGATATGTTAGAAATAAAAGATTAAATAATCCATATCATGTCATATGTATCTAATAAATTTGATGAGTACCTTAAATAGTTTATATAATATTAATTTTAATATTTTTAATACCATTTATTTGATATTTCAATCAATAAAATAATTTCAACATCACTATTGTGTCACCTTTGATGATAATTATTTAATATCTAAAAATTATAAATAAATACTCATGATGTAGATACTTTTATTATATTTCAAGAAACTATTCATATTTGAAGATTCATGATGTTTATCACTAAATTAAAATTATTATACTTATAATATTTAAGAGAGTGATAAGTTGTCACTTTCTTTGGTTTTAATAATAATTATATTATTTCCATGGTTAAAAGTAAATAAAATGAATCTCTTCTGACCCTTAGGTTATATGGGTCGACTTTCAGTCATCTAATAGAATTGTTTCAGGTGTTAGGGTAGTTTTATAATCTTATTGTTACCTATAATTACCCGATTTACCTTTAACTACATTAAATAAATATTACCATATATACTATTCATAATATGAAAAAATAAAAGTAACATATTAACATAATTTGGACCCACTGAATTTAAATATGGAATCCATTTTTCAAAATCCAAAACAAATACATTGCAGTAATTAATTAAAAATTTATCCATGTCTTACGAAACCGATTTTTAAAAGTTAAAACATTTCCAAAGATTGAAATGTTTTTACATATGAATTCAATTTAAAATTAATGGTAATGACATAAATTATATTAAATGGTAAAAATATATGCTATTTATACTTTAAAACCATTCAATATTATAATTTAACAATATATAATTTTCTGATGAAGAAATTTGTTTTTAATTAAAATATAATGTGTTTTTACTATTCATTAAAATATGAATATTATCAGAATAATATGAAACATTTATCCCAAATAAATTTTTATATCATGATTCGAAAGAAGGAATTTATTTTTTCAAATTCAAATTAAAAATAGGTCAAAAACTTTATATTAATTTGGTACGCCATCAAAAGGCATCAAAACTGCATTTTTTGAATAATACTTATTTTACATAAAAATTTTATTATGTTCTCATACCAAGTTCTAGATAACGTTTAAGATAATGTTATAAAATTCAAAATGTATTTAATACTATTCCTAATGGATAGTTCATAATAATATAATTAAAATATATCGTTGTTTAGTGATAACTGGTATTTCCTACTACAAACGCTATCAAGGAATGTCGTGATTGCGTGTGACGCAAGACAAGCCAATGTTCTGTGTAGTGAAATATTCCTTCAGTGTTTCGTATAACATAAGACATAGAAAAATATTTCTCAAAAAATCTCTGGGTGTTACACTCCTTCTCTTTTTCTCCCATTGTGATCTTTTTTCACATTCAATTCCATGTATTATAAGAACAAATATAATCCTAATAGATTTAATGGAATATGGTGGATTCTAATTTCTTTGTTAATATGAATGTCATTATTGAGATTGTTTTCTCAACTTTGTTTCTTTATTTTCTCCAAACATCATGCTTGCACATCTAAACATCTATTCTAAATTATGCAGAGCATCGTTGATCTCTTTGATTCCTCTTCTTCTTTGTGTGGAATAATTTTCTTTTTAATATCCTTCATAGATGATACATCATTACTCTTATTTAAGAATAATTATTTTACTATTATTAATGTAAAAAAAATTAATGTGACCATATTTTTTGCATCTCTAAAACATAAATTCTTTTACACAAGTGTTTCCTTTCACTTTATCATCATCATGTAGAATCCTTTAATTTCCTCTTTCACAGCCCGTATTGTGGTCACATTCCACTTTTCTCATTTATTCTGAATATTTAGTCTTGAAAACTGACATATTATTAGAACTATGGAATCATTTCTAGATCATCCACATGTTTTCTTCAGAGTGTCACCCCTATTAAAAGTATATATGGATTCCCTACAAAAAAGGCTTCATAGATTTTGAATCCAATGTCTTGTAACTAGTCCTTCTTGGAATCTTCTTGGGATAATATTTTTTACAACACTCATCTGATTAATTTTAAATGATAATTCTTTTTTCTAATATAGAAATTGTGATATTATTTTCATATCACCTTTTGAAACATGTTGAAATATGAATATATCATCTTTGTGAGAACTTCTATTGAATACCTCAATGATGTTATCAAGCATTCCAAATATATTTACAGTACACATAAGCTTCTAGACCTGTGGATGTTTCTCCTTCTTCTTTTGCTTTCCACCTCCTGAGATATGTTTTATTTGGTTCTTTTATATTTTGAAACATTCATTAACATTTTAATCAACAATGAAAAAATCTATTGAAATAACTGCATTGACCCACAAATATTGATTTCATGATATCATCTGTATAATGTTGTATGGTCTTATTTAAGTTGTGTTATGCACTATGTTGGGAAATAACTTAAACAATATATATCTTATCCACCCTTCCCCCGGTGGTTTTTATTTCCTCACCTTTAATCATTCACACTTGTTTTGAAATTATATTCTAACCTACACTACTCCTAGAATAATATTTAGAAACGTGAGTAAAATATGGTTTGGGTGATACTTTTTCCATATCAACTACTTATGATATATCATTGAATGACTTCATGATATTATTATCACTTATTAGTGTTCATTTAATAGTAGACTCATTATGTGAACGTTGATTACCATAAGAAACTACCTCCATGTATTGTTATGTTTTAATATGTGTCTTCTCAAGATTGTCCATCTGAGCTTCCAATTATAGATATTTCTCAATAAAGACAATTTTATGTTCTACAATTCTAATCACATTTTCATTACAATAATTTTTCGTTCTTTCAACTTCATCATCATGATGATTAAATTTATTTTTTATCATAGTGCCATGGTCCTTGATCTTCATGTAAATTTCATCCAAATATACACCCTTGACATTAGTTCTCTTCTTTATTTGTTCTTAATGTGCATTGATATTTTCCTTTACAATCTCATTGAATGTATCATTCTTTAGAACATATTTGATCAATTTTTAGGAAATAATTTCAAATATTGAATCTGTTGCTTCAAAGGTTTTAACATATGATGACATATTCAAATATTCACAATTTTTTCTTCCAAAACATTTTCCTAAACATCATTTTCTTTATCATGTTGGGTGATCTCTTACTGAATACATTAAAATAACTCACAAAGAAGGAAATTCCATGCACAGTAAATATCATGTAGAATAAATATTAATCTGTCAACTGATAATTCGTTAGAACTTGTAGATTCATAACAACCACCACATGTGCTATCATTTTCATTATGAGAAATTTTATCAAATATAATAACACATCCCTCATAATCTCAAGACATTGGCAGGTTATCCATATTTTTAGTGGAATCCTGAGACACAAAATCCTTAATTTTCATATTTGATATGTCTAAATTCTCAGCAAGGTATGGATAAATAGATACTTCCTCATCCTTAGATAAGATTAATTTTTTCATAGACATTATAATTTATATATTTTTCATATTAGTCATGTTCTTGGTAGATAAAGACTTCTGCTCAATGTATATTGAATCATCAACAAAACTATACATCATCACTAAGATAGGGAATATTATAATGTATTCAAAATATAATAACATAACTATAGATAATCTACCAGAGGTGAACCATGGGGTTGATACATATTAAAAGGACTAGTTTGGTATATTTATTTCTCTAAGAGGAGTTGAATTAGTTTTGGTAATTATTTAATTCAATTAACTATTTTATCCAAGTACCTCTATACATGTTAGGATATTGATTCACATGTTCTACTTTCCCTATCACATGCAATAATATAAAAGAAGTAAAAATATCCAATGATAATTTTAGATGGTTCACTACATAATAAAATTATATTTTCTATGTCGTGTATGGGTATGACATGTACAAATATTGTCCATAATAATTAAGTAAACTGTTATAGTGCGTTTTCTTATAAATCAATTTTTATCTACTGTGTGTCCCTACCATTCGTAGGGGGAATAAAATAATTCTAATTCCCTGAAGTGGTGATGACCAAGTCAAACTTACAGCTTCTTGTTGCATCTTTATGCTACCTACTAATAAATACTTCTCCCTGTTGATGAAGGTTATTAACCCCATGAATGTCCTCCACTTGTTGAATCATATATTATTTAATACTTATTAATTATTGTTCAATAAAATTATTCTTAAATTTGTTACTTGCATAGGATCATGTATGAAACTCCACTTACCTCTCTGTAGTAGTAAATGTGCTGAAAACTCAACATTATTCTGAAATCAGTCACAATAATATGAAGTTGTAGTGTATTGATGAACGCTATATTATGTTTGTTCCACATTAAAATGAACAGATAATAATTTGGTCACCAAATTGTCTTCTCTTCTTCTTTTGTCTTATTCAGTGAACAACAATATCAACTAAGATCTATTCTTATTATTCTTGTTGTAATCACAATCATCCTATCTAATTGTTAAATAAATTAAGATCATCTCTACCTAGTATCATAGAAATTAGAATGGACTAAATAACATAATATAGATTTCCCACTCTCATATTCTTCTCACTTTATTCTTTCGTGGTACAGACATGATTTTAGGTCCATGTATGTTTTTTCTTCAACCAAAAACAATGTGACTATTTTATATTCTCTTTTTTTGTGTGTATCAACCAAGTACATGCATGATTTTATCATCTCACCTGAAAAGAGAACAATTATATTTCATTGAACCCTTGATTGTATTTCACACAACATTAATGCCTAGTGCACAACATACTACTTGTACGAATATCTAATATTTCACACACCATTTTTGGGTGTTTTTCCCACAAAATTAATTCCTTTTGAAAGAAAATTATATTTATCATGGAATACCTCTTACATGGAACATCATTCTTACATGAAACATAGTTTTTATGTGCAATGTATTCTTCTTACACACAACAATATTTTATACGTGAACCACTTTTTAATAAAATTATTACATTCTTTATAGATTCGATTTTATCTATGAGTTGTGATTATAAAATTAATGGTGGTCACCTCTTATTTATAGGCATCACCAACCCCTATTCAAAAGATATTGAAGTTCCAAACAAGATATTATACAAGAGTTAAAAATCACATTTTTTATCTCATTGAGCACACAAGCCACATTATCTTATCCTAATATTTCACGAACATTTTAGATCTTTTATAAAATTCATGCCTTTCCCATTTTTTGGTGTTCTAATCATGAAACATGTCTTTGATGAAACATTCCAATCTACTTTAAATCTTGTATGTAATTATTTCATTTTCCATATTTTTATGTGCTAATATTGAATCATTCCTTGTGCTCATCATTGAAAACTATCATCTTTGTTGTTCGAAACATCCTTTTCCAAAGAAACCTTTCATCATTTTCATTCTATTGAGGGCCAAAATAGGGGAAACAATCAAAACCAGTTCCACCTTAGAATCAAATTTGGAAATAAAACCTATATTGTTCACTATCACCAATATTTTTCGAATCATCGTTTCTTTCATAACGAATGTTACATGTCATGATGTTTAATCAATGATCGATCACCTTTTGTATAGTTATATTATGTCCATCCTTATAATGTCAAACTAATCATCAATTCTGTTTAAATTAATCATTATATTACATCATAAAAAATACATAAATATACTCTTTTTATATGATATCCCAATAATTATAAAATATTCACATAATACCACATACAATAATTCAGGTCACCTTAAGTAAGGACATGCATTATTATCAAGGAATCGTGATGTGTTTCATGATCTTCTTCGAATCATCAATTCTTTTTGAAGTATTACTTCCAAATAACTCGTATCATCTATCTTCATCCAAAAGTGGATGGTCCTTCAAACATCTCCACTACTGTAAAAATGGTTAACATAAGATACATGTATGTTTTTCATAGAACATGTTCTACAATCATCTGATTAAACAACATGAAAAATTTATCATGTGTGACATCAAATGCAATGAATCCATAACAATTCTCCAAGAATAATCTCTTGTACCATCCACCATTATCATTGGAGATACGTTTTCATATTGATGAATGATGACATATTTTGACAATCATTGGAAATAAATACAACTCATACAAAAAAGTGGTCCTAAAAATAATAAAAAGGAATACATAGGTGCTCCATTAAAAATTAATATATTATTTCATGAAGAACTAATACATAAAATATAGATACAAAAAAATTCAAAAAAATTTATCCCATAAAATAATCTCACATGTTTGATCAGTTGATTTATAAAATATAATCACGCAATAAGGTATATCATAAGAGCACATAAACGGAATTTCATTAAAATAATAATTAGGAGATAGGTCAATTTTAGATAATGAGATGAATGTATTTATAATTATGAGAAATTAATTGTTGAAATAAATTCATAATATTTTAATAAAGTGGAAATATTTCATGGCTCATTAAAAAACAATTTTCAAAAAGGTCACAAGAAAAATAATTAGAAAAATAAAAAGAAATCCCAAAAATTGATCTCCAAATGGGTATAATGGTTAGTAAAGATAATAATGAGTCGAGGATGAAATTTAAAATCATGAATGAAAAAATATTATTGATATTTTAGAAAAATATTTTTTTAACAAACATAATAAATCAGATAATTTAAAAACCTCTTGAAAATATTTATATGGAATTATGAAGATCTCATGTGATAATATATATTTATATTTAAAAAATAATAATGAAATATTTTTTCTAATTATATGTTATAGACATAGAAGATTAAAAACCTATTTGAGAGGATGAAAATAATTTTTAGCAATGTTATATGTATTTGAATGAAATTAATCAAGGAAGAAAAATTGAAAATAAAATGGCATTTTACATAGAGAGAAAGATATATAATAACAAAATAAAATCTTGTGGTGGTTTCGAAAATAAATATTAGAAATTATTTTCTAATAAATAATTATAATATATTGAATGGATTTTTGAGCTCAAAAATCCCTTATGGTTAATGTAACATTTTAATTGGAATCCATTTAAAATAAAAAAATTATTTATTAATATTTTATGTTTAATTTAATATATGATGGAAAATTGATATGAGAAACACAATACATTAACTTTTAGATTCTACCAAAACACTTTAATAAATTATATAATAATTATAAATATATTAATGAAACATTTAATAGTGTTATTAAGATATATATAATTTTATAAAGATTATTTTCTATAATTAATTATCCTTTTATTTATTTTTTGTTATTTATTATTTTCAATATCATATATTAGTAACCATCATTGTTTTGTGTGTGTTTTTTATGATGATAGTGATAATAGTTCATTTGAAATATTGCACCAATACTAGATCCTTAAAGGTATTATATATATATTTCATAATTGTTTATAATGTTCTATTATCATTCTATCAGAGTTTCAGTTTTGTTTATGATGATGATATTAGTGATGAGCTTGTTTTTAGTAATTTGATGATATCCCCATATTTCATTATATTGATCATTAATTTTTTTTCATGAATTGTAATCCATTTGAATGAATTATATTATACAATAATTTCATATTTATATATCACACAAATATTATAATTAGTGATTAATTGTGATGGTGAATGATAATACATTCGCTTCTGTAGGTGGTTGTTTGTGTCTAACATGGTGGATGTTTTAATTTATAATTGAATGCTATTTGTAAAGTAATTAATTTTTTATAAATTTGAAACTAATTTTGAATATTAAACTCTATATATTAAAAATATAGATTCATATAACCATCCAAATATGTTTGTGATGAAAAATTAAGAACATTTTCCATTTTTGTGATTAACTATATCTTATCTAGGAAACATTTTAATTATTACAATGAATTGGAAAATTCTAAAAAAATGTATTCCAAAATCATTATATCATTTCCATATACTTATAACATTGCTGTGATAAAATTTAAAAAAATTATATCTTATATTACATGAGGTTAAATAATAAGGAAAGGAAATGAAAAGTTAATAGTGTGAATAAGAGGCTCTATCTTCCGCATCATGAAGAAATGATGTAGATTTATCGAACATAATTTCTAAGACTAAAACCTATGGATCGCTGGAGAAAGGACGAGGTTTTAAATTAATAAGTGGGTTTTTAAGAGAAAACTATTTTAGTATTACAATATGTGGGGGGATAAATTCACTTTTTTTAATTTATAGATGTGACAATTTTATAAATTTTCATAAGATCATATTAAATTAATTTCAAATTAAAAAATTCTTCTAGAATGGTAAAATATTTTAGGGGGTGTAAATAATTGTTTATTGCCATATACTCCACAAAAAGGGTCCTAAATTGTAAAATTATATACAATTTCCCTAAAATTTATCATTTTCCATAATACTGTTTTTCATAGTGTATTTTATTACATTGTTAAATTAATTATACTTCTAAAAATATACCATTATTTATTTTCTAATACACTTTTTCAAATTATAAAATGAGAAATTTTTTTTAAATTAGTAAATTTCTAAAATTGAAAAAAATGAGTTCTATTTAACAAATGAATAAAACATAAAAACTATTTTTAAAAAAATATTACTTTTATTCTAAAATTCCATGAATATTTTCGAAAATTATATATTGAATGTTTTACTTTATAATTTTACTTTATAAATAAAAAAATCATTATAAAAATTTTCATTAATTTTTAAGTCACATTTACATATCAATAATGTAATAAAAGTTAATGTATTTTTCAAAATATTACTTCGTATAATTTACCTAAAAACTAAATCATTACAAAAATTTCAAGAAACAAATTAATATTATAGTTGTTTCATATTAATAAAAAAATAATTTTTATTTTTCAACATTTCATATTTTAAATTATATTATATTTTTTTATATAAGGAATCATAATATTAAAAAACATTAAGATTAAATATATTTTAAAATAAAAAAAATTACTTGCCCACATGGAAAGTGAAAATATTCAGCAGAAAAATAATTTATTTATTTTTATTTTGAATATATTTAAATTATTCCATCCTATGAATTTAATATTTCAAAAATAAACATTATATTGAAAATTTATATACATTTATAAAAACAAATTTATAATTAATTGATTATAATTATAGTTTAAAAATATTTGTAATTTAATTTAATAAAATATAAAATTTATAAAAAGTTATTTCAAAATCTAATACAAAATAATTTTATATAATTTTATATTATGTAATGATAAATGTATAGAAGTTTCATTATAATAAAAATATAAAATTTATAAATGATTATAAAGCAATATCATCCTGACTTCAGCATAAAAATCTCATAAAAATATCCACTTCATATCTAATGATACTATAAGTTGAACTTGTTTTAATATTATGATAGTTATCAAGAATTTATGTCATAGTTATTTCTATAATATGAAGAACCTCCCATTATAACACCACGAAAATTCTAAAAGAGTACAATTTTATTCAATATCTTATATTACACATAACACCAAGAGTAGAAATGAAAATAAAAAAACTATGATTTATGATATATTTAATATTTAAAATATATTACATCTATTAAATAAATTACAATGCATGCAATTTGAAGTCTCTTTCATTACTGGAAACAATGGATATCTTTAATAGCTTATATCATGTGCAAGATTGAGTTTTAACGAATACTATAAATATTATTATTAAAAATAAATATTTTCAATTATATATTAAATTAGATGTTATAAATAGGACTAAAAAATTTAATAAAATTTATTGATCAATTTATCGGAAACCAATTAATATGAAATTAATATAAAATTAAAATAAACATAAAAAATTGTTTAAAAAAACTAATATAATGGGGAAATGATTTTTATGTCAATAAATTAAATTACGTAAAATTATTTTATAAACATAATAAAAATTGTATATTATGTTTTGAAATTAATATAATAAATTTTATAGACACAATATAATAGTATGTCAAAATTTACCCATAAAACATTGCATTTTTCAAAAGGTTGTTTTACCAAATTTTTATGGTACACTTATTTTAAATAATTATTTTTCTAACTTCATAAATTTCATTTAATTGAATAACATAAATTATGGAAATAATAATTTAAAAACTATCTTAGAGAGGTTTTTGGTATTTTTCTGAGAATTTTCAATCTCGTATAAATTGAGATAAATACTTGATTTTAATTGGAAACTAAATTTTCATGTAAATATTTATTAAGGAAAACTAATGTTTTGAATTGGATATAAAGATAAAATAGATCAATTATACATATATTAATCCAATTTAATTTATTTTAATCATTTTTATATTGAAAATTTATATAAAAACATATTAAAATTTTGAACGTATTCACATTAAAAATGTTATTACTTTTCACGAGTACGATATTAGTCATAAAAACAATATACCATTTTAGTGCGATTAGTTTTTTAAAATTTATTCCATATTTTTTATTAGAATAATTTAAAATAACTAATTCATTCAACATAATTTTTTCCCATAATTATTACTGATAATATTTATAATTAATTACAGTGATTAATGAGGAAATAGGTTTAGAGAGTGGTTAACCATAGAATGTATGTTATAAATTGACACTATAATTGTAAAAAAACCATTGGATAGAATTTTGACAACAATTATGACTTTCATATTGAAATGGATATGTTTTTGGGACATGTTTCCATTGATGATGTTGATATACTAAGTAATGTAAAGAACAAAAAGATGATAGATTCATTACATGCTTTTTATTTTTATAAAGCATTGATATGGGAGAAACAAATAACATATGATATGTTATATATATCGTATTTAAATATAAAAAACCATTTCTATCAGAATATTTTATCTTTAATTTTTATAAATGAATTATATACATCAAATGCTTAAGAAACACCAACATACTAATTGTTTATATAATAATTAATTATAAAAAATGATAATAAAAACATAAAAGTTTAAGAAAATTGAATGAATTAGTATACTAAATTTATTTTTTACATTCATATATAACATTACATATGTGTTAAAAAAATTTATTCTAATTAATTTTTGTATTGATATTTTCAAATCTAAATTAATCAAATAGTGTCAAAACTAATATTAATGTTACATTATGAAAATTAATATTTTTTTAATTTAATATAAAATTGGAAGAAACATATCATATTCCAAGTGATTTTTAAATTTTAATATATATAAAATAATTTATTTTAGTGGACCAATTTAACTTTTATATTGATTATTTTTAACCCTAAATAGATTTTTTCTTATCATGGTTATAGTTAATGATGTGTTCTTTCATGTTACATGCACTTCTGCTAAAACTAATTTCCAAATCAAAATGGTTTTTTATATTTTTTATAATATTTATTATATGTCGGGATAAATTATCTATTTATTATCACTTTATTATAGTCATACATGATAAATTAACATGTTTATAAAATTAGATACCTTAATAAACTATTGTGAAAATTTAGATGTTAAAGATCAAAATGATTAAATTTTGTTCATTTATGTGATTTACTGGTGTTTATAAATCAAAATTATCCTTTAATTAATTTTTTTAACATTTTGGAGGCACAATAGTTTAGTTAGAACTCCTAATTGTGAATACTTTTGATCATTTACACAAATGCAACTCTTCCTCATCAATATATTTTCACTCACTTGACCCCATTATTCAAACAAATAAAGCAATTAGGATCATAAGAAACTGAGCATTCCACTCTTTAAATATCCTCTCTTAATCTTATTATCCTTATTTTTGGAAAAAATATAACCATACAAGGTTGTACTGGAAACACAAGGAAGAAACCAAAAAAAGGTAATGTTTTTCTATAAAATTTTTTCTCTTTCTCCAGATCCTTAAATTATTTTTATATAGTTATTATATTTGAACATCAAAATCATAAAAATATTTAAATTATTATTTTATGTTTACTATATAAAATATAACACACTTATATAAATTTTTTTATGAAATCATCATTTGTGTGTATAGGAGACAACCACCTCACGAACTAATGTCGCTCATTTTTTTACATTTTCACCAATCATTTTTAGAGATTACGATGTAAATTATATTAATATATTGTATATATATAATATTTATCATGTATTTTTTCTTATATAAGTATAATATAACTCATACCTTCATGAGTTTCATTTTGAAATCTATGATAAAGATATTTGTGTGTATGTCGGACTACCACCTCACGAAGCAATGTAATTCGTTAAGGATTTACATGGAATGCATTAAATAAAAACTCAATAAGAATGTGTGATATATATATGACATATAAAAAATACTATAATGATTTAATACATATATATAATTTATTTTTCTTTATTTCAAAATAACCTGAAAATGGAAATATCGTTCATGCATATATTCAACCTACCATCTCCATGAAGGGTGTGTTTAATTTTTTATCATCAAATTGTATGGATTAATATAAATACATATATAATGAATTAATATGATATTTCAATTATTTTTTAAATTAAATATATTATGATATTATAATATTTTTAATCTAAACAAAAAATAATAAGTTAAACATACTCAAAATAAAATTCATTTATTACCTGAATTGATGAAAATAATGAAACATTTATAACGAATAAGTAATAATTTTTTATAAAAGGATAAAAAACATTTCCTAAAAATAAACATTGTTATTTTTTAATTTAATTAAATTCTCAAAACCATTATAAAATATGATAAATATCATTCATCAAAAATGAATTAAAATATAAGGGATATTGACTTTATATAGATTCTACTGTGACCTGTTTATTATTATGAGCCAGTTCACATTAGTGTGGTGTATATACTACACCCATGGCATGTAATATAATAAATACTTCATTATTAATGGTATTTTTAAAATTTTATTTTATTTATTTTCTCTACTTGGATTTTACATTGAAAGATACCTTATGGTATAAGTTATTGTGAATTCTATCTTTCATTTTTTATTGTTATATTTATCATAAAAAATCACTTTCTTGTAATACATTTTAATTAGAAATAGAATTACTAATAAATAAACCTATAATGTTTTAATGCATATGATTTTTGAATAAACCATATACCATTATTACATATGTTTTTTACCTTGAATGTTATTTGATTAATTGGGGAAATATTGATAAATCTATATCATATACTCAATGTAGATATTTGATGATATGGAAGTCAATTCATGAGTTAATTTGATCATTATATATATAAGGAATGATTTTTTTTGGTATTAAATGGTTTGGGGAATGTTTAAATTAATCGATCGATGCATCTGTAGTCTCGAGAGAATAATTAAGTTGGACAACGCCTACATGTCTTTAACTAGTATTTTTTAAACTATCTTGATTATAGAATTTGAATGTTGAGTTAGATATGGTAAAATTGAATCATTTTGAACCTAGTATGTCTTACCATATCTTGAGGATATATATTCATTTTAAAGGCATATCATGTACCTAGGAATCATGATGTCCAATAATTAATCATTTTTTTATTCTAGATTTTGTTATATTAATCCATTAAATTTTCACAATGATATTGTATATGGAAAACTAAATTCTTAATTATTGATTAAAATGATATTTCTTATTTATATACCATTATATATTGATTAGGAATTATCAATTGATTAATTCATGTGTGTTTGCAATTCCAATTTTGTTCAATTATTTACCATTCCATATTGATTATTTTATGGATTCATTATAGATTCTATAATTCATAACACATACTAGGAATTTGAGCTCACCTTTATTTTTCCCACTAGATTAAAATATATTTATTGTGGTTTATATTCCATGATACATTAGAGAGAATTATTTTATTTAAAAAAAATATATTGTAATATTTAATTCCTTATATTATGTAAGACCCATTTATTAATATACTTTTCATAGACTACTATTCTTTTTGATACATAGATATGTATTTATTGTAACTTTTCCAATGTAAAGTTTTTTGGAAGCAACATCGAGCTTCTTGGGTATGTTTCTTGTACAGTTGATATCATATGATGTTTTTTATTAACCATGGAAACAAGATTTAGGAAAACATAGATTGGAAAGAAAAAACATATGATATAATTTGACGATATGTATATAAGTACATATTAATGTTTTGTAAAGGTAGATATTATTTGATCATTACTAGGAACACATCCCTATCTGGATCTGCCAGTGTTTAATGAGTTTAGTTTTGAAGATAAATTAAAACACATGAACACATATTTTTTGTTTTATGTGATGTGATACTACAAATATTATAGATATTTTGGTGAAATTTATGGAATGCATATTTTATAGAGGAAATTTTATTTTTTAAATAATGACTACAAAATTGTTATTATAAATATTAAATTTACTGATGTCATTTATGGTTAATAAGGATATTAATGACAGATAATAACATTACAAATATATTTATTATAATTTTTGAATCAAATAATAATGTGTTTTATTTAAATCAATTGAATAAATTTTATTCAATGATTAACAATATTTCAAGGATGCCCATCATATATTTTTTGGATCCATATAGGAATTATGTTAATATGATAATAAATAAGGCAAAACCTTATCTTTGGGAAATCCCATCCAATCCAATATGAAAATTGGTCTTCAACATGAGACTGAATGATGATAATGGTTTTGTGCTTACCACTATCCTATGAAATATTTGAATAATAATTTTATTATTTTAATGTATACTATTTTAAATATAAATTATATTGATGAACTAGAATTATTATATTTTTGGTTTAATTATTACTTTATTAACCATATTATTTTGGGAAATTATTTTTCGATAGATGGATAGACTTGAAACAATTTTATAGATCCTACCATCCATTGATGATGTATTTTACTGATTCATGAATTTAATCTCAGTTTTGGATATCCTTTTCACTGAGTATGTAATTAAAAGAGATTTCATTGAATAATAATAATAATATAAAATGGTTCTTATGAAATAGAAATCTATTAATTATGTATATCTCAAAATATTCGTAGAGACTGAAATATTCCCAAAACTCTTGATGAAATGTTCTTGAAAAAAACATAATACTTTAAATTTTTTAAAGCTGGTGGTACTTTGAATCATCAAATATTTATGGTTTTACCCCCTTGACATCCTGTTAATCACTTGCTTACTAATGATCATGGACCTCAATCACTCTCTATAAATATTTACACTTTTTTCCAGGTCCATATATTCACCTTCCAATATTATTCTCTAATATAGAAATCTATTCTTTTGTTATTCTATACGACCTTCACACATCCCATTATATCTTATTAAGGTGATATTTTATTAATTATGTAATTTTGTGGGATTATAAAAAACAGTTATGTCTAAATTTCAATCCCTGTATTTCTAAGATCTAATTTAAATATTTAGGACACAATTTATTTATGGTTGGGAGGATGTAACAACTTAAAAAACATAAAATAATGACACTGTATTCGACTACGTGTATGCCATGTAATTCAATGCATATTAAGAACATAACATGCTAAGAAATTAAAATATATTTATTATTATAAATAAATTCAACCTACATTTTATAATGAACTTCATGAAATACTGAGTTAGCTTACATTATACACAACAATTATATTCTAATATTGTTTTCATTACACAAGAATACATGGTTTATCGAATACTATTAATATTGGTATTTAAAATGAAAAAAACTACTTGATTTTAATTTTTTTATAAATATGATAGGTTATTAAATTGAAATATTATTTTGAATTAATTCGTTACCAAATAAATAGAAATGAAATTTAAAACCAATTAAATATAGTGTAAATATTATTATAGTTTTTTTGAAACAGCAATGCACCATTATCTTAATAAATTAAATTTATTACTTTTAGTGTATTATCATAATTACACACACACACACATATATATATATATTATGTTTTTACATTAATCCAGTGCATTCAGTTGGCATAGGACAAGAAAAAGAATCAAATTTTACTCAACAAAAATATATTTTTCAAAAGGTAGTTTTTCAAACTTTTAATAGTGTATGTATTTTAAAATTGGAATTTGAAAATTTTATAAATTATAAACGAAAATAACTTTATTTTTTAAATATTAATTGAAAAATTTTGTTAATGAGATTATTTTTTATTTTTATAGAAAGATATATTTTTAATGAATTGTAAAAAATATTGAATTCTAATTGAAAACTACATTTTAATCTAAACAATTTACAATTATAAATTATATTTTTAATTGTTTTTTTATGTCAAAATATATCAATGATACATATATTAATCGAATTTATTACATTTTAATCATTTTTATTCTGAATTTATATATAAAACCTTAGTAAACCATTGACCATTTTCATTTAAAACCCATGTTTTCTCATCACGTATGTGGTATTATGTTTAAATTAAATTATTAAATTTATTTGATTTCAGATTGGGAAATTGGAATAAATATTTTTGAACATTATAATTTGTAAATTAAAATTGATGAGACATCAATTTTTTCCAAACTAATAAGTGAAATAAGTAAAATTAATTAAAGTGATTTAGGAGAAAACATGATTAACTAGTTGTTAAACATATAATATATAATATAAAATGACCAAACAATTGTCTAAACCCCCATCGATGGACATTGATCAACTCTTATGACTTAAGGATAAGCATTTAGGCATTTTGGATACACTTCTTCATTAAATTGACCCATAAAATAATTTATTTATTAAAAAATACTAAACTTTTTCTTCTGATACTTTTAATTTCATTAAATCTCGTGGATATGAATAAAATATTCTATTCTCAGTTATATTTTCTGAACAATAAATTATCATTTTATCATGATAATTTATTATTAATTTTTATTGATGAATTTGGTGCTTTAATTAATTAGAAAACATAAAAATATTAATTATTGTGTTAATAATTAAATAAAATAAATGATATTAAATGAAGTGATGTAAATTCAATGCATTGCCTCATAAAATTAATTTTTAGATGAATATATCATCATTAAAAAAAATTAAATTAATATATTAAATTTCATTTATTGTCTTGATGTTAATAAATCAAAAGTAAAAAAATTATGTCAAAATTAACATTAATATTATTTTATAATAAATGTTATTTTGTTAATTGAATTTAAATTTATAAAATAATATTCTCACATATTTATGTATAAATTATAAAATTATAAAATATTATTTTATCATGAACTAATTTATAATTCATAATGATCATTTTGACACTTAAATAGTAAAAACCATTTTAACTCTATTAGGGTTACAACATTGTTATACACATTACATGCCAGTCTATTGATATTAATTTAATAAAAAATGAGATTTATATTATAAATATTAGATATAATATTTATATTATATGGGTACAAATTATATATTATACCTCACATTAATTTATTATGAGTGGATAAATTACTAATGGTAGAAAATATTTACCCTAAGAATAAAAAAATGATAAAATTAGGGGATCATAGAAGTTACAGAAAAAATTGTTAAATAATTTGTTTTCTATAATGGAGGTGGGTCCTGATGTTAATATTTAGAAAATAAATTATTTGGAAATTTTAGAGGAACATGTGATAATAGAGTCTTCCAAATAGTTAATAGTATTCAGTATTTACCGGAAAGTAACTCATCCTCATCTATAAAAGGGAACTAATAATCCCCCGTCTTCAAACATATAAACACATTTTCATATTAAAATAATGAAATAATTACTCCCAAACTACCCTTATCTCATCCAAGAATCCTTATTTTTTTAATAAAGAAAACCTTTCCACATTTTATGAAAACCTACGTTGAAACTAAAATAAGAGGTAATGTTTTTATAAAAGCATCTAAATAATATTTTTTCATCCTATACATGAATAATTTTTTTTCTTTAATAATTATCAAAAAAATAATTTTTCAAAAATATAGTGAGATGTTCTAATTTTATGTTTATAAACTATAACATCACACACATACATCAAATCGGTTTCGAAATAAACGTCTGTGTGTACAATGGACTGCCGCATAGTGAATCGATGACATTTGTTTTCCCATTTCCACCCATAAAACATGGTTGTAATTATTGGAATTCTATTTATTTATTATATTTATGATAATTATCATTTATTCATTATACCATAATAATAATATAAGATGTAAATTCATGGCTAACATTTTTTGGGAATACGATATTATCACTCATGCGTACAGCAAACTGTCGCGTGACGAAGAAAGATGATATCTTCACTCTTTACATGGAATGTACTAAGGATTGGTTTAATAATAACTTGTGATACATATAAGATACAAATGATAGTTGGTTTATAGAATATCTAAATTTCATTAAATATTATTTCGATAAAAAACATATGGAAATTAATATGGTGTTCATGCATACGTATGGCATATCGTCTCCATGATTAGTCTATTTTATTTTTTATCGAAAAAATTATGGAGTACAATAAATAAAAATATAAGGATAATATATGGTATTTATATAATTTATTTAATTTTTGAGATTATGAAATCATAAACAAAATTTGAAGAAAAAATTAACAAGTCAAAATATACTCAAAAAACAATGTAGATATTACCCAAAACTATAAAAATAGTGAATTATTATAAAATAATGGGTAATAATATGTAATAAAATGTAATTATATGATTTTATAAATATTTTTATTGTTTTTTATAATTAAATAACATTTATACAATCATAATAGATTATTTTAATTCTAATTCAACCAAAATTAAGCATAAAGAGTGGGATTTCAGCTAAATTGACATTGCTTGGAGGGAAAATTTTATTATCCACTAATTAACTTTTATGTTGCGTAAAAATTGACTGGTTTTCAGATAATATCAAGAATACTATAATATTAATGGTATTTAAGATTTTAATTTTATTTATTTCATCCAAGGGGTTTGGGATTTTAAATTACCAAATTGGTAAATTTTATTTTGTATCTCACATTATTTTGTGATTGTTAACATTCTCTTAAAATAATAACCTTATTATAATACTTATTTATTTTAAATTTAATTTTTATTAAATATTCATATTCCTAGGTAATGTATATTATTATTTAATAAACCAGACACCTTTTATACATAGGGTGTAAACATAAAATGTTAATTGATTAACTTGTAAAATATTGATAAATTTATATCACTTACTCAATATAGATTCCTGATTGTATGATACAATATTTTGGTCTAAAATTGATTTTTATGCATCTGAGGAATTGTTTTTTTAAGTACTAAATAGGTTGGATATTTTTAAATTAATCTCCTTGGTTCATCAGTCATAAAATTATACTGTTTTTTACTCATTTTCTCTTTAAAGATGGCCCAAAAATCTCTTTGAATGATCTCCAATACAGGATAAGGAATTTCATATTGATAGGGTCAGAGCAATAAATGAGTATGATAACTACAACATGTATGGATTTATTCAAACACATTTATAATCATGGAATTAGTATTAAAGATCTCAAAAAATTATTAATGTCCATATGAATAATTTAACATGTAATATTTTATCATAGAATAAACCCTTGATTGATATCATATCATGAAAGTTCATAATAATCGTACTGAATGAATATTCATATTAACTGAAACCATTAACCATTTACTGTATTAATATAACCTTCACTTATTTAATGAATCACCCAAAGTGTCTTTTTAGTAGGCAATCCAATCTACATTGTTGGATCACTCCCTGGATGGATAGTCCCACCAACATTGATAATTTTTCATTTATCATGATTAGTATGGATATTTTTGCTCACTTTATAAAAAAATTTATTAATTACATTTTTAACCACCATGATAATGTTTTAATACAATAATATATCTATAGGGATTATGTTCCACTAATCTAGAGAATAAACATCAATTTCTATTTTAATGTCAATTAGTATTACATGTAGTAGGGTGATGGGTCCACTATAAATCTAACATGGATGCTACAATTCAATGTAACAATAATTCAACCATATATGTGGTTGTTCATATAGAGGATATGGATAATATGGATTCTTACACATGATAAATTATGGATGGAAAGCCTATAGATTTTTTCAGGTTGCAACATCTTTTTGAAAGATGATGATTTTGTCCAGCATGTTTTCATGGTTGGTAGATCTTCTCATGATATTTGGAGATATTTTGGAAGCATATTCATCATTAAAATATATTTATGAATTCAATTGGAGGAGTTACTGATAATAATTATAAGGATATAAAGATATTACAAAATAGAGAACCTCCTAATAAATGCAATTGCAAGTGCTTTCAACTCAATATGGGTAGCCAGAAATAAGTGTTGGTTTGAAAACCATACCAGATCCATTCATACAACAACTACTCCTATACACATGTATCTTTAACATAATAAATATTTACACCGAGTAATTATGAATAATATATTTTATATCTTAATTCTAAAAATATTTTGGGAGTTTATTTTAAGGACCTTGAATCCTCTAGCTATGAAATTAATTTGATATATTCCGATAATTTCTTCATGTATAATGGTAAATTTCTTTGGCGAAGACTCTGAAATTCTAGAGACTTTGGGTTGTGGGGGGGTCTTCCACACCCGCTATGATTTCTTTAATGGTTTCCTTCATAACATTATTGGGAAGGCAATTTCATCTATGGTTGATCTAATGGCCATAATTTAGGCTATTAATAATGTTGTTTAACATGACTGGGAATCAATATAGATTGAATCGGACCCACAAATCCTTGTTAATTCCATCAAATAATGAAAAAGAGATTCCCTAGAGTAAATTCTAAATCACTAGGTTATCTTACTTAGTCATACACGACACCTCAATTTGTCTATTTCACATATATAGTGGTAAGATGCCCATATAGATTATTAATTTAGAAGTTAACAATCATGGATATGAACAAAATGTATTCTTTATTGATTTATGATTATTTTGAAATGATGGTGGATTCGTATTTGTGGTCATTGGTTCATTATTTGTTTAAAAATACCATGTAATGATAGAATTTTTACATTTATTTTTTTAAAAATAATATATGGGTTTCTTTGTCCGAACAATAGATCATCCTTGTAAGGACCATATTGTGAGTGTAATCTTGATAAAGAATACATATGTATGTTTTAATTGATTGATAATTGTATGAATATTTTTTATATGAAATCTGACCATTTTATTTTATGAATTGAATTGGTACCTATGTCTAAGGAGATAAACAAGGTAAATAATAAAATTAAATTCATCAAAATGGTGATAAATAATTTTTCAAGAAGGTCCTATAATCATCTGTTGAAAAATTCTATATAATTAGGACGAAACAATTTTACATTAATGAGTTACCATCAATAATACAATCTATGATAATTTGTTTATTAGATAACTTCATATGTATAATGGAGTCATGACGAATAGAATAAAATTTTAGATAATCAGTTCGTGAAAGAAAAATGATTGTACATTATGCACTTTACATTCATGAATCATTTTAATTATAGTAATTTCATATGAACTTCATGGTTCCCTTAGTCATTGAAGTTATTCATGCCTATAATAATCAATTTCCCCTAGACTGGGGAAGTTAGTTACCTGATACCTAAACTAATTCCACTTGAATCAATAATGTGTGATTGGTAAATTTGTTTTAAACAATATTTACACCATTGCATTGACCAGGCCATTCATCCCATTTCAATAGTCACTGAAAAGATATCCAACCCTAACCCACATTATTTTTTTTAAAATTTTGAGATAATTCCCTAGTTACATAATTAGATATTTTTAACACATAGTATATTAAATCTTATATAAACTATTGTCTTAGACATGATCATTCATGAAACTGCATAATAATGTTATTTTGTATTGTTTGGGTTTGGGGAAGGCTCATGTTGTTAACCATAACTCAAGATATCTTGGTTATAAAAACAAAAGTATTTTCCATACATTATTTCATCTAATTAGGTTTCTCATGATGAAATCAGGGGATTTATGATCACATCCATTATGAATATGGATCCTTCTATATCCATTCATTACAATAATAATAGTAAATATTAGTCCTAATAAAATATAAATAAATATGTGAAATTAAAATTAAAAACGTATAATAAATAATACTTAATTGAAATTTATAACTTGAATAATTAAACTCTAGGTTTTAAATTAGGTCATTTATGGAAACCTTCCAATTAGGTTTTCTATTCTAAAAAGTAATATATGAAATAATGGAATTTAAATATTTTATAATGTTATGTATTGTAAATTAGTAAAACCTATATGGTATAGGTGTCTAATAAGAATCCAATTTAGAACCCTTTTTCTGCACAAAGTGAAGAACAAATTCATCTAAATCTTATTTTATTTTTGGTTTATTACTTCTATAATATTTTTCCAATCGTCAATTTATTAATAAGGTTGTGGAATAATACTTGTCCTTAAGAGAAAACCCCAAGATACTAATGGATACTAATAAATTCCATGGGATTCACTAATATTTTGAAGAAGATTTGAAATTTGAAAATAAATAACCAACAAAATATTCCATAACCAAATAAAAAACTATATGATCCATCAAAATAATGAAATAATACTCAAACATAACTATTTAATCAAAAGAAACTCTAAAGAGTACCACAACAGAAGACTACAAAACAAACAAGTTCATTTTGGAAGGTAACAAAGGAAACAAAATTCAATGAAAACATCAACTCCAATGATGAATCCTCCCATTATCTATAGAAAACATGAATTACTAAGAACCATTATGGATGTTTCATACTTAACTTTCCCCGTATTATGATAATAAACATCAACAAAATCACCAATGTGATGGTGAAAGGGTTGGTAATGAAACTCAGTAGGTTATTCTCAAATAATTATCCTTCTCATTCCACTTGAATATAATAATTTAGAATGTTTATATAAATAATTTTATATAAAAAATTAAAAATACATTCAATAAAAATATAAAAAATTTCTATTTTAAATTTTTTTTCAAAAAACAATAAAATTTTCCATGGAAAAAAATCAGCAATGTTGTAACACCTTTTCATAAATTCCTTTTGGTATTACCCATTCCAATCCACCAACCCATCCATCCACCAATGAAATAATTATTATTTATGTTAAATACTCAAGAGAGGAATCCCATAAAAATTCCAATTCATCCCATTTTAATTAAATACCATTTTACAATACATCATTTTCACCATGAAAAAGATCATATTTCAACCATGTCTCATAATGAAATATAAACACAAACCACCATATAAGACCAATAATGATGCCAATAAAATAATTCCAAAACCATTTTAATAAAAAAACCCACAATAATAAAGAATCATAATTATTGAAAACTATTTTCCATATTTCAATAAAATGTACTATTTTAAAATAAATATTTTTAAATCATTTATCAAACAACTTTTCACAAAAATTATAAAATTTCACACAAACACATAAAAGTCACTAAATAATGATTATATCATGATTATGACTTTAATTTCACAACAAATTTTAATCAAATTAATCATTTTAATACTAATCCTTCAATTTAATATTATAGGATACAATACTGAAGACACCTAACTTAGAAAAAAACTGTTAAAATAGAAGAAAAAATTAATGAAAAATGTCCTTTAAAATTGCATGAAACTCAAACAACACACATTAGATATGTTACCCGAAAATATATAAAGCAAAAAATAATAACATCTGGAATAATATACCTTATATCTGACAAATTTACACATAGATCTATGAACCTAAGAGTATGTAAGATTTATATATAAGGAAAAACAAGTAAAACTACCATGAACGATGACTCTTTGGGATAATCAAGCTTTAAAGCACCAAACAAAGCCTTCGAATTGCCTCTAGATCAATTGGATAAGCCTCTAATGACAATGGGAGGAGTTACTAAGGACATATTGTTGGTTTGGGGAAACTAAGGGGGAATATTTCAACCCATATGTAGATCTAATTTTTGGATATATTTTTTAAATAGTTCACAGTTAGTCACACATCTAGGAATATTGTGCCATAATCATGCTCTATCCACTGCTTTAATGGGGGATAATTCATGGTTTGATCACACTGTTAGAAAAACCATGTGCTATCCATACCAATGATATCTGTCCCAAATTTCATGGTTTATCCTAGGATTCAGCATGGTCTGGAAAACCATATGCTTCTATTCATGCCTTCTTCTTTGACCTTGTTTTAATGTGCACAGTTTCTTATAGCTGTTGCATGGTTTTCACAAACTATAAACACTTATAAAATCCCCCAAACAATCTTATATTCTTAAAAACCCTTCAAATCAACACAATAAAATTTTACATACATTAAAAAGAATAAATATGGGGTTACATAATAGAAACTAGGTACTCTACAAACTCCCCATCAATGGACTATTCTTCTCCAGAATGCAAGAAAATCGTCACTAAATAGAAACAACTCAAGCTAGTTCTCAACCATTTTTATATCCCATTCCCATGTCTCATTATGAATCAAAAAAATCTTCCAAAATACCAACAAAGAAAGAATATTTTTTCACATAATAATTTCTCTTTCAAATAAAAATTCCACATTATCATGTGTATTAACAAACAATCGGGATCTTGGTTAATAGTTTACCATTGAATCACATGATATTGATCAATAATATAATTTTTAAACTGTGATAAATGAGAAACAATATGCGCAACACTAAACGATGAGGTGAATTCCAACTAATATACCACTTCACTAACCCATCGACGTGTCTCAAATGGCTATTGTATCTATTAGATAAAATTACCTTATTCCAAAAACATTGATATCTAAATGTTATGGAGAACATCAAGAACACATGAGCACTCAAATCAAATGAAAATTTATATCTATGATGATGCTAATAATATATTTTAGGATACTATGAAATACACATGTTTTTTTAAATAAATAGTATCTTATTCATTGTTTCATGGACATGGCTTGAACCAACTAGTGAAGCCTCACCTGTATCCACCCATTAAAGTGGAGAAAGAAATAGAAACCCACTCATAGAATCAAATAGATACAAATATATTGATGACTTATAATTGTAGTTATATGAGAACCCCACTAATGATACATTCTCTTCAAATGAGAAAAAAAATCTCTTATATAGGCTTAGAATATATCATCTAATGTTTGTTTCATAATTTTGGATTTCTCATCCCTCTAAGGATTATATGTCATTGTCATAGTCAACAGAGTCCTAAGGTATTTCTATAAGAATTCATATAAATGATATGTAAGCCATAGATAACTATATAAAACTATTGAAATTGGTATACCATGACTCTTTACCACTTATTGGATATAGATTTTTTTAAGTCCTCCACCATATGAGATTCAATAATAATAATGAATTGAACCAACATTGTTAGTGAATCCACTATCACATGTATGGAATTGTGATTATAAACCATTATAAAAAGTCCTATTACAAAATCAATTGCTATTTTCTCCCATGTACACTCATTATTAGGTTAAAACTACAACATTACTACTTTTCAATAATTCTCAAACTTATCATTTTAACAAGTTAAACATATTAAAAAAACACAACCATCATATATCTCATCCTATCCCACCAAAACGTTTCTTTCAATTCCTTATACATCATCAGTATTCCAGGTTGAAAAAGCCTTCTTGAATGGTTGACTGGACGAATAATTTGTCTCTGACATTCGATAGGAAAGATCATCCAATTTCAAAACCACAAAACTAAACTCACATCTAGAATCTATCCATAAATGTTCTCCCCACTATTGAGTTATTACATTATATCCACACATTATAAAAATAATATCTATGTCTCATTAACCATCCTCACCAAATATGGAAGAATAAAAATGATAAATAGCAATTCTTATTCACCAGGGTACGCACATTAAATATTCATGTCACTAGGGACCAACATCAACTACCACTCATCTAAATCTTGTTATTCTAACTAAGAATAATACTTTATGCTTAATTTATATTCCACTAAATTCCCCCTTCCTAGTGTATTCATTATCTACAAAATAAAATTTTTTAGGTACTCAATCCATAGTTTTTTCTCAGTTTCAGATCCCTTTGTGAGAAAATATTCTTAAAGCCTGTATAATCAATAAATATATTAAAATTATCACTAAAGTGGTATTGATGCCATGTGATCAAATCATGGACTATAGTAGCTAGATAAAAATTATATGTTGATTATTTATTCTCATGAACCCATAAAAACCATGATCTATATATAACAACATGATCTCCCTTCTCGATATCATATCCCAAAAGAGATATTGAAGCATCACAATACAAGACGTAGCCTTCTCCTGAATCTGTAAAAATCAAGATTGGTTCTACTGTAAGATGAAAATTAATCTCTTTAGAATATTTATATAATTATTTATACTATTTTAATGGCACACTATTATTATTCAAATCTATCATAGGAAAATATAGTAATTATAAATCATGAAAAATGATTTGGTAATAACTAACTTGAATAACGAAAATATGTTTCATGGATAAATTCTTTAGTGGTGGCTAAGAGATAACAACCTCTCTCTTTTCTAGATAAAAAAAACTCTTTAAAAAATTAGATAGAAAAAGAAATTATTACTATTTTATTAAAATATATCAATATAATAGTTTTTAGAAAATAATATTATCCATCATAGTTACCGACATTGTTTATAGGTGTTTATCATTTTCATCCCTGATCCACAAATACACCAATATGTCACCATCAAACACCACATTTATCCATTTATCACTCCAAAATTTGATTCATAAATTCCATAATGACTGTGAGTGAATTTTTAGTAATGAAAGGCATTAACACCCATTCATATTGTCATTATATAATTATGATATCTTTATTTGCAATATAATCCTTCCAGACCCACAATTGGTGATATCATGGTCACAGGTAAATTTTAGAGAACTGTTGAGATTCCATCATTGGTATAAGATATCATTATGATGTGGATGTGGACACCATTTCATTATTGTTATATTTATAAGATTAATATAATCTCCAAATAGCTAATTATTTCTATCTTCAATTTTGGAAAATAATATCGGTGCTACCTAGGGAGACTTGTTCAGCCAAGTAAAACCTTTGCATTCTAGCTCATTGAACCGAATCATCAGCTACATTAATTTTCATGGTTCCATTATATAAGATAAAAATTAATTATAATTTTTCCCAAGAAGGAGAGTTTTTATAATATCGAATTCTCTCACCGGTGGATACCCTATGTAATTTTCCAAAAAAAATTCTAGAAATAGATCTACCACTACTGGAAAACTATTTTTCACGATATCATCCATAGTTGATAATGAAAATTTTTCGAACTAGTATTAGATAGATCCAATTTTGGGTACCCACATAACATTTTCATAAAATATTACATTTTGGTCTCTTTAAAAGAGATGGATGACATGATATTCAGTTTTTTACTAAACATACTTATGTAATAGTTGATGTGGGCCTTAAATGTTGAAAACCAATCCATAAGATGGATTATATCAAAAAAAAATATCTCAATGATAGAGAAATAATATTTCTTCTTGACTCTATCAATTTTTTTAGAAAATGATTGATACAAAAAATCTTGACACTTTATTTTACCAGGATTATTTTTATGTTTTATCACATAAGGAAGCATTTAAACTTTTACACTCGAAAAAGTCAATAGTATGAGAAGCAATAAAGTAATGGGATTCAAATATATAAAAATATATTTCATAGGGGTATAAATAAAAATAATATTACATCTCATCACAGATGGCCCAAACTTATCATTTATAATAACATACTTAGCTCTCTATAATTTATTACTCGCTACAATTTGGTTTTGTCTGTCCTATTGAGGTTGCACTGCATACAGAGTCTTGTTATTCTTTGAATCAACAAGGATAAATAAATTCTATTGATGATGTTGATTCTTTTCCATCATCCCATTGAATTGTATAATATCTAAGACACCTGAGAAGTGTCTCAATCACTTGAACTCGGTGGACTTTGACAATAACACTGACTATTACTCAATTTTTTTTATTTTTGGCATGGCCTTGGTGGTGATATACACACATGATTCTTGGGGATGAAGGAACCACATGAAAAAAATTCATTTTTATTTAATGATTTTAGTGGAAAATTTACCAATCCGTCTATTAAATTTCAATTCAATCTCCTACATTAGATCTCTTTGTTCCTCATATAAATTATCACAACATTAGAGTTCCCACTATTTTACATTTGTATCGACATACATCCTCCTCATATATATCTTGATATTCCCCTTTCATCTAGTTTCTCTCAACTAGCCATACATGTATAATTCGTAATACATAACACACAATCATTGATGAAATATCCTACCTATTCCCTAATTCAATGATGTCTGTCTTTCAAGATAGACTAACAGCATGTTGGAGTGAAAAGAAGACTAAATTTATGAACTTAGTTGTTCACTCCATGAAAGATATATTTTACTATTTCATCTGAAGAAGATCAACATTCATTGAAATATATCCATTTTAGGATAGAATCATTTTCTATAATTTTTTAATGTACTCCCATGCAGGGAATATGTCTAATTTACTCTGAACAACTATGTCCCACAACTACCGTTCCTGATCTTCTAGCAAAGTCATTTCTTTCTTGACATTCAGATTTAATGGTGCACTAATTAAATTGAAGTTTCATTTCATCTAATCAAGGAAAACTCTTCATTTTCAGGTACAGAATAATTTGAAAATATGTGTGGATTCTTCTACTATAAGTGGAGAGAACAATCCACTTTCCATAGATCAACCCTCATATTTTCATTTCCCATATCTTGAAATAATTGGAAAATACATTAAACTAGATGTTGGTTCATCTGTTGCTCACGTATAACTATAACATAAAGAGATTCCTATCTATCATTTTTATGACACCTATTGTGTTCCATTTTATAGAAACACAACCAATCCTATATATTAAACTATATATTAACTGAAGTTCTATCATTTCAAATTCTAAGACCTTATAATATCCTAACATGTTTTTCCAGAATCATCATTTTCCATGTTAATTTTTTTAAGAATACCACTTTATTTTGAAAATCAATATATATTAAAATATCACAATATTGATATTTTTAAAAATATTTCATTTGAAAACATAATTATAATTTTTCAAAAATCAAAAATTTTGATCAAATCATTACGCAAAATAAGATATTCAGTCCTAGTTTTAATTCATTTCTATAATGCCACACAATCTCATATCACTAGATAAACCCATGATAATAATATTTCTAAATTCTATAATTGTCTAAAAACACTTACATAACCCTACTCCTTGGTAACAAGATGTAAATTATAAAAATATTAACAAATCCATTTTATGATTTACATTTCAAGGCCCAAAAATCCTACTCTATTATACTAACCCAAAAAAGGAATATACCATAATGAATTGAAACTCCAAGATAGAATGAAATGATTAATGCTTGTCCCACAAGTATTTTTGGAAGCACAAAGACTGATACCTCTTTTATCATCCCACCCATCCTCATTGTTTATAGAAGGTGTTGGAATGATTCAAAGACATAAGATATATTCCCATGAATCCAATGTCTAGAAATATATTCCAAGGGCTACATCAACATTTGGGGGGTGACTTTTCCTTTAAAAATAAAAAAAAACCCAATATGCCATAAAATAATAATCCACGACATGATGCATGATAATAATATAATGCAACTCAAGTGTTCCATTTATATCGAATCCAACTCTAAATAATAGCACCTCAGAAGACTAAAAAACATCCATGAACACAATTGAAGACTACAAACCCATCAAAATTCAATGACAACAATAACTCCAAATATCCAATCTCTTGAATTCCATATTTCAAATATCATATGAAGAATTTTTAAGAACCACTAGAGATTTTTGATACATTACCATTTCCCATTTCGTGAAAAAAAAATCTTTAAAAGTCCCAATATGTGAGACTAGAGGTTATTAATGAAACTTAGTAGGATACACCCAAATAACATCCCTACTCACTTCACTATGATAGAAAATAATATTATATTTATATAATATTTTTAATATAAAATAAATTCTAAAAATATTTTATATACAAATATAAAAAATATCCATTATGAATTATTTTTCTAAAAAAATCATTACTCCCATGTAAATAAGAAAATTCATCTAAAATAATTTATAAATTCTATTTGGAATAAGCCAATCTAATGCACAAACCCATGCATAAACCATTGACTACATTGTTATGATATTTCCATACTCATGAGAGGTTTCTCATTTATCTACCATGTTTTCAAAAGTCTATTATATCTCATGTATGATTACACATTTGGCAAAGAGAACAGGTAAATATTTCAACCAGGACACACAATGCCACATGAATACACACCGCCAATTATTCCAAAAAACCATACCATTATCTTTAGGCCAAACCCACATCAATGTGAGAACCAATTTAATGAATTATAAATTTATTGGAAAACCATTTTCCCTAAAATTATGTAACATCATATTTTAAAATCATCAATTTAAAATCATTTTCTAATGAACTTTTCACAACAATTCAATAGTTTAACAAAAATTTGCAAAACATATCCAATGATAGTTTCAAACATGATATTAAAACTAATTTAACAATAAATATCATTAAATATAATCAATTTAAAAGAAATCCTTCTTGTTCTAAATATAGGAGTCAATATTGAGGCCACACAGGTCGAAAAACATGCCAAGAATGGAAAAGTGATTGATAAAGAATACATGAAAATGGGTAGAAACTCTAATACCCCATCCTAGATTGATTACAGTGACATAAAAAAGAAAAATATAATAAAATTCGGAATCATGTGAATAATATATTCCAATAAAATATATGTATCTATGAATCATAGAGATATAGAGAAGTAGATCTAAGGATAACCAAGAAACACTTCCATGAACGAATACATACCATGAAAATCCTATATTAATGCACCTAGAGAGAATTCAGATCACCCATGGGGTGATGGGATAAGCCTCTACTGTATCTAGGATGACAGAATCTTGAGTAAGGGTAATTTTGGAGGAAAACGGTGGGGTTAAAATTAAATCCACCCCAAGGTTCTCTTTTTGTGGATCTAGTTTTTAAATTGTGCATGGTCGGCCACAATATTTTGAAAACCATATGATAACCATGCTCTTTCCACTGTATTAAAAGGGTACCTAATAAAATTGTATCACATAGTTAGAAAAACTATTTTCCATCTGTGGAAAATCATTATGTCTCATGTTTAATGGGTTATCTTAGTCTGCCACATTGTATGGAAAGCCCATGTGTCTGTATGTGCCCCTTCTCTTTAGACAATGATTCAAAATGAATTATTTCTGGTTGGTGTTTCACCATTTTCCCATATAATGCTCCTAATTTGATCCCATAGATAGTTTCCAAATAATGTTCCAGAAATTTTACAAACCCTCCCCAAGATCACCATAAACCTTTATATTGTGAAAAATAATAAAAGAGGGTTACTTACTAGAAATCAGGGGCTCTACAACACATAGGATCATTGGATCCAAAACATGATTCGACATGTATAGATAATGATATGAATTTTATTCCCAATAAACCATGAACTCCTTAAAATACATAAATTAAATTTGACTTGAATTAATTATAATTATCTATAGTGACTTAACTAATGTCCATACTTTTAATATCATGATTAACTAAACTGTGATAATACATAGTGGTGATTCCCTAAATCTGTAAAACTTGGTCAAGTAATAAAAAAACATTACTCACACAAATAATTTAACTCAATATAATTGAACACAATATTTTCATTAATATAATTAAAAATAATTAATCATTACAATCTATAATATTATCACAATCGTGGAGCCAAATAGTTATTTTTTGGAGATTAGATAAATAATAAAATTATTTTCATAATTAGTCCCTGATTTCACAAAACTATATCCCTTCTATGATGGATCTTAGTAATACTCATATTTATAATCTACTTAATGTAAAATATAATATAATATTGATCTCAATTACTAAATAACAGAAAAAACATATCAACATTCCATTAAATTTTTATATTGTAAGAATATGATGAACATTATCAAAAAAATAAAAATATACGATTAAAATGATCATGGATTCATAATACTAATACAAAAATTAATAAAGGAAATATAATATAAAAATACTAAACATAAACTATAATAAAATATTTTTCAGTCCAAGAAAAGTAATAATCATTAATAGAATATAAAATAATTATTCCACATATAAAAGTTGAATAATAGAAATCATAGGAAAATGTAATGTTGTCATTATATCTACCCAAAATCATTTACCAATACACCATCATTATATCATGTGATTTAAAATATTTACCAATAAATTTGAAGTATTTAATAACCCGAGCCATCTCAGTGATTGGGAGGACCCAATTTGTCCCACATCATTTGTTGTCCCTACCAATCTTAGAGATTTAATAGACATAACTCATATCAAGAAATTTAGCAGTCCCAACCATACTCAAGGATTTATCAAACCAAGCCATGATTATATTTTCAATGGACCCTACCCATCACACGGATTTAAGAGAACTAACACATCTTAGAGATTTAATAGAAATTTCATATCTCAAGAATATAATAAACCCAACTAGCTTCATTACTATAATGAATCCAGCGTATCTTAAGGATTTAATTACCAAAATATGTCTTATATATTTAATGAACCAAACAAAACACATTAATTTAATAAACCAACAAATTTCATACTATAAATCCATATGAATGTTTTATAGAAAAAATAATACTTATGTTATTTCAAGAAGTAGCCACGTATGAATGTTTTTTCCATAACATTCACAATACGAAATATATAAAATTAAAGAAATATGTAGATCATTTGATAATAGAAAATTAATATGTAAAAAATCCTATCATGTATGTAAATTTAGATAATTTTTATGAAACAATTACTCCATCAAAGAGATATAGTTTAGTGGAAAAGTTGAAAATGGAATATAATTCATGAAAATGATATTTTAAAATGAATCATATAACAATAACCTAAATAATATAATTTTCATTAGAGAATAAAAATATATTTTGAACACGATAACCAGGGACCATTTTTAGAACATAATTTATATTAAATTTAAATAAGGATCATTGTTATTGAATAATGATTAATTATATAAATTAAAATGTTTAATGTAAATAGAAATATGAAGATCAAATATGATAAAATATATTTGAATTTAAAAACATTAAAGTAAAATATTTTTTGTGATAAATATGGACTTTTAAGAAAAAGATCATATATGAGTAGATGATAATAATTCATAAGTGTTTCAAATTTTTATGGTAATTTAATTCATCATAGAAAAATATTATAATAAAATTATGGTAATAAACATTGGGTAAAATATCATTTCCAATAATATAATATTAGAGTAGAATAATCCAATAATATAATAAAGAAGTTTACGAAGAGATATTATAACTTTGACAATGGATTATTATGTCAAACCCCTTTCTATTATATTAATATTTGAAATGAATTCCTTGGAGAAGGGAAAATTAGATGGATTTATGAACAACATTCATTAGTTGAGTGGTATTATAATATATCAACATAATATAATTTATGTAACACCCTGTAATTTTATTAAATAGTTCCCTTTAAATTAATTTATTTTATTTGATTTCATGTTTACATACACAAATGATATTAAATTAATCGGGATATGTTATTGTAATATTATTAGAAAATGTGATCTTTATTAACATATAAATAGATTGGAGGGTATCAATAAGACTAATTTAATTATAAAATGTTTTATAAATATTTTTCTCTGATGAATGAGTATTAATTAAGTCCATTGAAATATGTGTCCAATTTTAAAATTTTAAAATAATATAATTTTATTTCAAATGTTTATTTTTTTAAAATATTTTAATTATATATATATATTATTCATTGATCACTAATAAACTATGATTTTGATTATTTATATTATTATTTAATTTAATAAAATGAAAAATCATTTATAAATCAATTATTATTAGATTATATGTTATGAATAAAATATTTGAAGCTAAAAATAGTGTTTTACACTTTTTTATTTGAAATAGAATTATTTTATTAGTATTATAAATTAATCACGTTTTTTGAATAATCATAACATAATTTATAAAAAAAATTTAAAAAAAATTCAGATTCATCTATGGTGATTATTGGGAATTTAAGGAAAGGAAATCAATATTATGATTAAAGAAAATATTATTCATAAAAAATAATGAGTCACTTTTTATAAGTTTATATTAGATATAATATCTAATGACTATAGGCAATGAATTTCATAAATAGATTCAATTACTTTAAAATATCATTTATAATATTCTGAATATGAATATTTTATTTTTGTATCTAATTGTTATTGATGTATAAATTCATTTAATCTATAACGGTTTTAAGAAGTAACAAGTAATTAAACTAAAAATATAAGGGTTGAAATATCCATAAAATTTGTAAATCTAATACTAGTTGAATTTATACTAACAATATATCACCATATTTTCAAAATGGAAGCAATTTATAGAATGTTTTCCTTGGGTGGGACAATTACATATTAATGTTCTTATTATTTAAAATGCTTATAACCCAACTCACATATAAAGGGTTTCTTCCTGTCATATATTATTCAAAAATTATTATTCCATGTTTATCTATAAATATCCTCCAAAACATATTATTAAATAATTTATATAATTTTGAATATTTGATTTTTGGTTTAAGGGACTAACACAATTGCCTTTAAGAATACATCTAAAGGATGTATCTCAAATTATATTTATAGCACTTAATCAAGTGTTTTCATATCAATGTTTTCAAAAAAAATATAATTTTATATAACGATATTGATAAAATTGAATAAATACTTTTAGTATACATAAATATAATTGTGATGTTTTTGTAAACCTTTTTATCTAATTTTACATCAATTGGGAATTGATAACTTCCCTCATGTGTATGTATAAACTATTATCTTTAAACAGTGACATATTTTATTCATCTCCATGTTCAAATTTATTATATTCAATGATATAAGGGATATGTTTTTTTATTATATAATTTTTATGATTTTATAAATATAAAATATTATCTACCCATATTACCTCCACAACGTTCGAATATGTTAATGTCATATGTGTGCAGAAATAGACTACCATATTTATAAAATGATGTGATCCATTTATATTGCCTAATATAAATAGACGGTAACAAGAAATTATTTAATGTATATATTTAATATTTTTTATATAATTATGATTTCCAATGGATAATTATTTTTTAATTTAATTTCATTCCATCTTTTGGAAACTTGAAACATCACTCGTACATGCATGAAAACAATTGGATTCTCATAATTATGTAAGTATGTATTCATCAATGCCTTATATAAATTTCAATAAATGTTTAAATATTTATTTATTATAATTAATACAAAATTATTATTATTATGTATATAATAAAATTGTGACCAATGTGATATGGTCACAATGTTCAAACCGAAACACAAATATAAAATTTATGATTTCTCAGCCCAAAATTGTTTTCAATAAGGATTTTAAAATGGATATATAATTATGAATTATAATGGAATGGTATATATTATTTTATTAATGAATGTGTTTCTATAATGTATTTATAATAAATCACTATTTAATATATAGTATATTTGAATGTATGTGATCTATTATGGGATATTAAGTAAGGGTTAATCTTTTAATTTCACTTATCAATCAAGGTAATTTTTTTAGGAATCTCCATTATCTTTATTATATTCTCATAAATATTTAAAATCCATAATGTTTTCTTTAATATTCATATTTTTATTATTTTCAAATTTTCCTTTCATTCTTCTCTATTTACTACATAAAATTATTTATAAATTACTTTTGGAAAACATGCAAATATTTTCTCTTTGGTTGATAAACTCTTTCTTCTATGACCATTTACCATATAATATTTCAAATAATATATTTTCTACGATAAATGTAATATTAAAATCAATTTTAAATCATATTTTATGTTATTTTAATATTATTTAAAAATAAATATAAATAATTGAAAAATCAATTTTTATTAGTCATTAGAAATATAATAAAAGGGGATTATTTTGTTTACCTCATATAGGAAATTTCCTAACATAATCACCATTTTTATGTTCCACAATGTTATTCCATTATTACATTTTATAAAATATCATTCTGAATATTATATGAATTGAAAAAAAATCAAATTAATAAAATGTTTTTGACATGTTTTCAATGAAGGGATAAAATATTTTTTAAATGGTATTTCCCATCTATTTCAAAAATATATATATATTTTATACTTTACTATGGAGACGATTTAATAATACTGCGTTTTTTATTTTTATTGATTGATTATTATTTTTTGGTGTTGAAATATCTATGAAAAATGTTTTTTTAAGAGTTCAATTATTTTGAATTTTGGAATGGTCTTATGATATTTTGCAACAAATATAAATTATTTTAATAATGCGATATGTGTGTAAGTTAAATACCACCAATCCAATAGGTACTTTTTTAGATAATTAGATAATATATAGATAATATTGATTAAACTAATTTGATGTATGATAGTAGGATAGGTATTGAACACAATCCATTATGGGACATTTCCCCTTATTTGACGGTTTTATTGACAGCGATCATTAAATTATGAAATTATTTTACATGCTTATGAAAATAACCCAGTTCATATGACATGTTAATATTTTTTTTGATATTGTCCCATAAATCATCGATGAAAAATTATTATTAATCAATATAATATCCATGTGTGTTGATATTACATGGCGTTCTTCCATGACAGCTGATTTATTTCCTCTAGTTGATTAGATTTGAATTTCATAAGTAATAATAATTAAATCATATCCATATAATTTTGTTATTTATTTATATTCAAAAATTATTATCTCTCATGTTTATCCTTGTTGATGATATGAGCAAATCTGCTCATTGGTTTCCATTTTTCATGCGTTTGGGAGTATGTATTTAAAGAAATATGTCTATGTTGGGAATGGCAAAAGACAGAATTTGTGGGAGATGTTGATGATATTTCATGATGGTAGATAAATATATTTCAATTCTACATTTACTATAACAATTTATAATTATTTATCATGAATTATTGAGTAATGTATTATATATTAGTCATAAATGATGTAATATTTATGCATGTTTTTGGGTATCCATAATCATTATCATAACATTGTTTAATTATTTATAGTAATTAGGATTTACGAAAATGTGAAAATACAATGGATTTTTCAATATACGGAATAATATTTTATGATTATCTAAAACTTATTATATACTAGTTTCTATGAAATGAAATTGATTTTTAGATACAAATAAGTGGATATAGGATCTATCACATATGAATCATTGAGTAATAACCCTGAAAATGGATGGTTGTCTATTAAAAATTATACATATGTGGAATGATTAAGCAGCATAACTTTATGCCATTTTTTACATTCAAGAGAAATATTCATTAGTTTATTCACATATTCCTTATCAACCAATATAACGGATGTTGGGATAGATAAAACTAAATCCTAGGACAATCCATAATTTTATGAGATGAAAATTATGTTCCATCCATGGAAATATGGTATTATTATTTTATATATAAAACAAATTATTTCTATAATCATATGATTTCTTACATTTATTATTAATGTTGGATACACACAATATCATGACACCCTCCCCAAAAATTATAACCCTCCTTAGATGGTAATGTGAGAGGTTAGATAATGACCTCCTAAGTATCACCTCTAATTGTCCCCGAGTCGGTAACAAGAACCAATGTTATAATAAACCAACTAATGAGAGGAATTTACCTCTATGAGAACACATGAAAATTGGAGAGGTAAGAAAAACACCAACCAAAAATTCAGTAAAATAAAATATAAAATAAACCAAAGTAAACTTATTTAATTTAATGAATGAACTACTTCAAGTGAAAGGAAGAAACTTCACGTACCAAAATAAAGTAAAACAAAAGAAACCAAGACATTCGAACTACTCCTATAACCTAAGGCTAGTACTATCCAACCTGATCACCAACCAACTTTAAGTGACTTGAAAACTAATTTATATAACGTAGGGTGAGTATTATTCTTGAATCCATTACTGAACATGTATCATAAATAACTTGAATCATACATCATGTATTATTCTTGAATCCATTACAAAACATACGCGGAGTGAGGATCCTCAAGACATCACAATCAATAAATGGTACACCTATAGCATCCTATAGAAAAATATATCAGGAATATAAGTCTGAAAATATCCAAAATACATTAAATATCTCTACACACATATATGATGAAAACTAACAGTCATGCCAACCAGATTATGTAACTACCAAGTGAAGAGGTAGGGGCGAAAGGGGGAAGTAATACATTTATCCTCCTATCGGGATGTTAGGTAAACACCTATCATGGTCTCAGAATCCCAATGGTGTAAGTTTCTCTAACCAATAGGGAGGAGTTCCATATAAAAACAGAAAAAGTATATAATATAATATAGATCAAAACCACACTATGGGTATTTCTTAATCATATACTCAATTGTAGCTAACATATATCGGACTCATGGCTTCCACTTCTATGACTAGCTATCGTATAAGAACACAACCAATTTAAGAGATGAATTAGGTTACTTAATACCTTTTTATTAGTTCTACATTACATTAATTAATTATTTATCCATTCATTATCCATTATAATTTACCACATTAAATCCCATTACAATTCCACACATGATTCATGCCCTCTAAACAAAACCAAACTAATTCCACGTCTTCTTATAAATATTACCTCGACCTTACATTCCACCAAACTCCATCCCCACTAGTTAACATAATTTATTAAATAATTTAATAAAATTAATTAACTATTCAATAATTCAAAGTATTCTATAAAATCATTTTAAGAATCCCAAAAAGGGGTCAACATGGTGTATAGATAAACTACACATCAAGTCTCTTCCACCTTTAACTGGAGTGCAAGACCATACGTCAATTAGAAGTTAAAAATGGATATCATGTGGCATACCCCATGGATGATATCCTCTTTTGGAAGATGGGTAAGAATGAATATATTCCTCATGAAGTGTGGAAATTAATTCAGAACATATGCCTACAATTTAACAATAACCACATTCATCAATTGATAAGACATACTTCAACCAGTTCTACCACACTCAATGTCCTTC
Source organism: Viscum album (assembly GCA_963277665.1). Taxonomy (NCBI): domain Eukaryota; kingdom Viridiplantae; phylum Streptophyta; class Magnoliopsida; order Santalales; family Viscaceae; genus Viscum; species Viscum album. The sequence goes on from OY728148.1 coordinate 2,106,174,030, forward strand.
CAGACTCCAATGAGGATAAACCTATGCATCTTTCCACTCTAGGTGTCAACTAGTACCTAAAAAAATAGACCTAATTACCCCCACATAACACACCATCCTCTAGTCTTACACCACAAAACAAGCATTTGGAATCAAACAATATAACACCTAAGATCATGTCCCTATACATGGAAATCATCATTCACACACGATGAGAAATCACTAATTGATAGCATAAGGTGCTTGGAAATTAAAATAAGTGGGTAACTCAGAAACCACCAAGGCGTTACCTTTAATTCCCAACTAATCATTTATTCAATATTATACTAATTGATTCACATAAACATACATAACTAAATATATTTTATTATCCCCAATAATAACAAAAACAACTAGATACATTATACATTTTCATTATAATTTGTTAATAAATTTATAATTAATACTTGATTTAGATTCTTTACCAATATCCATCATAAATTTCAGGATAAAATAAAAAATAATATAGATGACATGATCTCAAAAATCATGAAGCAATTACATCACTATGAAAATGATACCAATTATTTAATCGAGTTCATGTTTTTATTATGTGAATTTCAGTATGATTTAGTAGATGAAACAAGATTAATCATCAAATTAATGTAATATATTAGAGAAGAAAATAATCCCCTTACTGAAAAGGCTTTTGACATTCATTGTATTAGAATGGTCAAACACAACGAATCACTATCACCACTCCTGCAACGACTGCTTCCGATCAGGGATGTTGCAGTAGAAAATACTCATCCAAAACCTACGATATTTTCATCAGAAACTTTGAGATCACATGCCATAACATGGATATGATAATGAGAGGAAAAATATTGAGTGTCCAATAAGAACAGATCTACAAAATACCTCATATAGAAGATGGATTGACACTTCCATGTTGCTCCGGGATAGGGGAGTACATGTTACAGGGAAAAAATTTTGGTAAAACAATCCATGGATTATAGTTCAGTCACATGACTCCTAAGGGAGGATGAACAATGTGTATCCTATATTAAGGAAAATCAATAAGGATGAACATGTGTGAAATATATCTCTTCCCTTTTGAAAATATAAACAGAGTAGCGATTTAACATATAGTTTAGATTTATCCATTAAAGGATGATCTGGTCAAGATCATTCATTTTGTCTAATTAAAATTAGTAAGGCAGTTATGCAATTTAAGATATGAGTTATGAGATTTGATCTATCCTTAAATTCATTAAGAAAATGCTTGAAATGTGTCTAATGTCTTTTAAAATTTCAAATAAATCAAACAATATGATTTTTGAAATTTTTGGTCACCAACTGATATAGAAACAATATAGAGACTACTGAAAAATAACCTACAGATAGATGAACTATCGACATATGACCTACCAATATAGAAACTACTGATACATGACCTATTGACAAAATACCTACCAATAGAGGAACTACCAGTAGAAGACCAACCGACCGACAACCTATCAATAGATGACCTACCGAAATACGACATACTAATAGATGACCTACTGACAGATGACATACTAGAAGGCGACTCATCAAAGATACTCACTAATGAAACTATCCAAATTTGTCCCACTAATGGAACTATTCATATATTTCTCATTGATAACTCTATTCACATCAGTCTCACGGATGACACTATTCATATCTATCTCATAGATGAAACATTTCAATTCTGTCCCATTGATGTCATTTCTCACATCTGTCTCCCTGATGACACTGTTCATATCTATCACACCGATGATAGTGTTAACATAATTCTCAATGATTAAACGGTTAACATCTATCTCACTAGAGGAATTGTTCAGAGAATAGGAAAATTTGTTCACGGAACTGGAACTTTTGAAATGTGTTAGGAAAAAGTCACATTGACCTCCCCGAACACCTCAAACATCATATTTCCAAAAATTAAGGGAATAGAGAGGTCCAATACATTACAAATACTAGGATTCTTTGTATTAGATAATGGACTAATCTAGGTAGAATCTAGTGAAAAAATATTGTGATGGTCAATTTAAGAACAATCATTATAAGAACAAATCATTAAAACATCAAATAATTGTATGTTTTAGAAAATAATTTCATTATTAACATTTTTAAGAGGTTTATGTTTTGTGTATTATATAATTCATTCATGAAATAAACATAATTATCAGATATACTAAAATATGGAATCATCTAATCAGTATTAATTTTTTCCACAATATATCCTATTAAAATAAAATCAATTATGACAAAACATCATTATTTTCAACTAGACAACATAATTATTACTACTCATAACAGGATCCCTAAGAAAATTATTTGGAAACCCTTGGATGAGAAAAAAATACAATTAAGGGACATTATAACTGAATATATAACTTTTTAATCCATTACAAAATGATGAGATAAAATAATAGATTTGATCATTATGAAAATAAATAGTGAGCTCATATAGTCGATTAATGAATTAATATATCACCATTACTAAAAAAATTATATTAAACTATATAAATTATAACTGAAAGGTAAATTCGTAATCCTGAGTGTTTATAATAAAAAATGTAAACTCGTCAAAATCATTAACTTAATTACATTCATTTTTAAACTTGATGGAAATTTTCCATTGTTTTAAAAAATATAATTATATTACCTAATAAAATAAAAACAATTCTATGAAAAATAATTTGAATGAATTGAAATTTCATATTGGGTAAATGAATTATTATCTTCCTTGAACCCTTAAAATAACACATACCAATCACATTACTAAGGGAATAACATACTCAGTCAATACAAAAATAATTGGATAGAGAACAAGATCATTAGCAAATCAAATAAAGTGATATATTACATCTCAATATTAAACATAAACATTTCTTAGGACTATAACAGATAAAAATCACATAGATTATTTAATTTTCAATTTAAAATATGAAAAAATATATATTTTTAACCAATTTAAAAAATAATTTCTAGTATTCAAATAAAATAATAAAAATATATTTTCATTTTAATGTAATTTAAATAATATTTTAGACATATTTAAAAATGTATTTTGATTTAAAATAAATAATGATATTTCATGAAGAAATTTTTAATAAATAACATCCACGATGGTGGAAAATTCATTCTTTCTACATATTTTATAATGTTATGTTTTTCAAACCATTGTTAAAATGTTACTATTTCAGAAATGACAAGTAGATTAGAATTTTAACCATTAAAAAGGAGTTATAATTTAAAAAAATATTTTATAAATCCATGATGAAGAAAATGCTTCATTAATATAATAATTTAATAAAAAATAGACGAATAAAAAATGAGTTGAGAGGAATAGGTAAAAACAATGAATACGTTTTACTGGAAAATATCACACATCGAGTATAACTTTTAAAATATATTAGTAAGACCCAAAATTTTTGAAATATATTAATTATTTTAATTATGAATATCCTATTAAATTAGTAATAACATATATTTTCATGATTTGTTTATGGTATTTCAATGATTTTTTAGTTACATAATTTTTTAATTCTATGGTATTTATTTTAAGAATGATCAGTTCCCAATGTCAAAAAAATTAATTTATTAAATGTTTTGAATTATTAAATTTTTACATCATATATTTATTATAATAATGATATCAGTATAATATTAACACATAAATTAAATTTTAGATCCATCCATGAATGACATACTTGAATACAGATTTACCTCACACTGTGAAAGTTATTATCCACATATATGTATGAATGTTGTTATAATTATATAATGGAGGGAAAGATAAAAAATAATTTATATATTAACATAAAAGAATGATATGTATGTCACTAAAATATAATATATTAATTAAATCCATTATAAAAATTTCCCTTATGAGCTGGTTATGATAAATGGAACACATCAGTTCATGGATGTGTTCATTCTTATGTACGCACCAAGAATGTTTTAATTTTAAAAAGGATATAAAATGTGATAAAACATGTCATAAATATGAAATAATATATAATATTCATTTTTATTATATGTATTCTATTATATTTTCAATCTCTGTGAAGGAATGAATGAATTTTAAGATAAAATAAAAAATAACACATTTAAGAGTAATACCTAATCTCTTCAGTAAAAATCCTTTTGATTGAGATTACGAACATTGGAGAAGATGATTACTATCACAATAATGTGCTTTTAATGTTGAAAATAATATTTATAGAGAATGTCAGAATATTTATGGTCATAAAAACTGAACATGATTTATTTTAAAAATGGTTAATGGGAAACAGTTTTATAGAAAAAATTATTTTTGTTTCTGTAAGTACATACTACTAACAGGAAAATAATGGAATTATAAATTACTTAGATTAATTTTAATGTAATGTAGAAGGTATTTTATAAAATATTAATTCCTACTACTTGATATATATTTATTTTAGGAATTTTCAATAAATTAAAAATATTTATTTTTCATAAAATACACATGAATTCATATTTGTTGTTATATAATATTTCATTTTAAGAATATCATCATAGAAAACAATTCAAAATATATTAACTGTTATTATCCCTAATCCTTAAAATATATATATATATATAATTCATCATATATAAAAAATAATCTTAATATTTACAATTTTATATATTTTTAAATCAATTATTTGACTTTGATAATGTTTTTCCAAACATTTCTTCGTTAAAACATAAATTATAAAATAGATTACAAGGAAAAAAATAGATCTCTATCATAATAGTAAATCAGAAAAATATATGTTGAATATTTATTTCTCGTATATATTTTTATTTACTCATATTTATGTTATGAAATCTTATTTACTAGGTTCTTTGAATATTTCATTATTTTAACAAATATTATAGTTATGGACACCAAATCATAATTTTCTTGTGATGCGAATAAATATCATAAACAATAAATATTTTATTCATACTTATAATGCTAATTAAAATAATTTATTTTTTTTGTTATTTTGTATGATATTTATATTATATTACCATAAAATATTCAATCATGAGTTTCATAAATTTATATATTATATTTATCTCTTATTTATTTCATAAACGATATTTTATATCACAACATTGTATTTTTTTCATATTCACAAAAAATTAAATTATTTAGAAAATTATCAATTATAAATACAATGATAATGTTTCTATTGGAATAAAAATATAATTTCATTACATCAAATTCAATTTCAATTAACATCATAAATTAATTTTAATATATTCACTAAAAATGAAATGAAAAATGGTTTTCTACAAAAATTAATATTGTTATATAAACATGATTTTGAACATAATTATGTTTATTTTAAATTTAAATAAAATTAATTTTATTAATCTAACAAAAAATAAGTAAATAATCCTTAAACACTATTCTTGGATATGATATATTTTAAATAATTTACTAATAATGGATGATTCCTAAATAAATGGTATAATTTAATGTTCCATTAGAAATAAGTCCTTTAAAAAATATATAAAAAATGAACTCTTTGAAAAAAAAATTTCTTATATGAAAAATGATATTATTATTATAAAATAAAATTTTAAATTTTATATAAATTATTTATTAAATTTTCTAACAAAAAAAAACTCAAAACAAATTTTTAGAGAACCAATATTTAATGAACCAAATGAAATTTCTAAAAATGTATTATTAAGTATTTCGAATTAATAATGTTATTTTAACTCTATAAAAATTTCATAATTATTTATCATAAATTTTTTATTACTATTTATATATTCCATTTGAACAGTGTAGTTATAAAAGTCAAATTAAAATAATAAATTTTTTATAATATATAATATTTCCTTTAAATCATTGTGTTGTGTTTCGAAAATTAATCCTGAATATGTTTTTTATCAAACTTTTAATGGTGGTACATTATATCGACATTAATGATGTCTTATCCGAAATATAATATTTCAATCTATATAATATGTTTTAAAACATTTAATTAAATATGAATTCCATTGATTAGGAGAAAAAACATATAATTATAAAGTAAAAACTGGATTTTATATTTAAAAATAAATATTTGAAAATAACATTTTTTTAAAAACATTTCTATAATGTGATTATAATGAATTATTATGAAAATTGAAAAATGGAAATATAATGGTCACCATTAATAACGTATAATTTTTTTCAAATTGGGGAACATTACTTGGAAGTGAAAATATAGACACTATGGAGATATGTAATGTCCAATTATTTATAGGGAGTGATTGAGAATGAGCTCATGAGAAAACTGATGAACAAAACACCAAAAACTAATTGGGATAAATAATTTTGTTAGTTATTTGTAAAATAATTCTACATAGGTAAATATTTAATTTTATGATCATTTTCATATACTGGAGGGATTATTTTACCATCAAGACAAATAATAAAACATTAAAAGATTCATACATGACTTACATCCATTTAATAATAAACATTTACTCCCTTAGATCATATTTGATCAATTATCATATCTATAAAATATTTTACTACACAGAGTGATTATTCAAATTAAATTTTTCATGTCTGAAAAACATAAAAAACCATTTATGAAATAGTAATAACATAAAAAAGGGTTAAAACTTATCATATTGTCTTTATAAATTAACCAAAAAAAATTCATAGCGTAAGGAAAGATAATATCTGATATTAACAACCAATTTTATGATGAAATAAAACATTGATATATGAATCGTCAACTATAACACAAAAGTTTTAGCTTAAATTAATCTATAAATAACTGACCCATACCAACCCTTCTATTTATTAGATATTCAAAATTGATTTATTACATTATCATTCACTTATGAAATATCCTAGTATCAAGAGGTCTAGTGTCTTGGGAAATTAATAATATTTAATAAAAACATAAAAAATAAAACAAAAAAAACATTATTAAAAATTTATTCAACATAACCACAACATTACATTGTTCTTTTCATTACATGGGATAACCTGAGGACATACCTAAGAAAAAGTTGGGTTATAAAGCCAATTAAGGGTGAAAACATGGAATAACATGAAGAATTAAATACATGTTAGGAAACTTTCATAGCAATGTAGAAAAATAGAAACATGACCATTAAGTAATGATATATCATGATTATCATAACATTTGAATGTTGCAACGACATACAACATGATATTAGCATGAGCTAAGGTTCGTTGCACATGGATTAGTATGAGTAAACCTTAATGGAACATGAATTAGCATGAGTAAAAACACATTTCACTTGAATTATTATGAGTAAAAACTTATTTCACATGGTGTATTGTGATAACAAACATTACCCAATGCATTAGAGTGCTATTAGGGCGCACCGTTTATAAACATTACATTTCATGCATAATTGTGGAACATTGATCATATAACATGGAATAATTCAACAGAAAATTTTATTTTATGATAAAGGAATTTAAAATAAATTCATTAAATTAAATAATAAATAATTATATGATTATAATGGTAAATAATTGTAATAGATAAATTGGCATGGTATCACTACACAATGATTTTGGCATGGAAAATTGATGTGCAATTTTGACAGCCGAATCGTGTAACATAAGATTCAAAAAATGGTTAATGATATAGAAAGGGGATCCTCGTTATATGTATATGAAATTAACAATAAGGGTGCCATATATATACATGTCCCAACATATGTAATTTGTAAATATAAGTCATAAAATAATAAAGAAACCTGAATAAATATGACAAATAGAAGAACACTTACGAAATATTGGCATTGTAATGGGTGTACATGGGAGGGATTAATGATAAGTAAAGTTGTATCTAATAATATAAATATTAGGAGGGAAGTGTGGGGGAGGTGAGAAATAATACTCTATCATTTTTAATTCAATGTAAAATGGTATTATAACATAAAGAAACGTGGATAAAAATGAGAATGGAAGGAATCCCTTACGGAAGTTCAGCATAGTAACAGATGTACACAGGGGGAATTAATGATATATAAATGGGTATCTAATTATTAAAAAATTATAAGGTTAGTATAGGGGAGGTGATAAATTACCCTCCCAATATTTATAATTGAAAATAAATTGGCATAAAAATATAAGTAAAAATGGAGATAAATAAGAAAGGATGAAAAATGAGGATCCCTGACTTGGAAATGTGATCCCAAAGTCATGGGAAAAGATTCATGGAATCTTGGGGAACATTTGGAGGACTCTAAGAAGTATGGGGAAGATTTTTGTTGATGTAAATGTGGTTTTATTGTTGATTATTGTGTTTTTGGTCGGTTTATATTGGAAATGAGAGTAAACTCTTTATTATTTAGGTTTAGACACAACACATTAAACTAATAATAAAAAAACAATCCCATGGTTTTTCGGATGTTTTCTACCAAAGGGAAGTGGTATAAAATATATTATACTTTAATGATATTAAAACTTTGAAATAATAGTCTTGCATATGTGGCGGTGAGTCAAACTCTCAAGGAAAACATTTTAAAATTTGAAAATATTTTATAAGTCTTCGAGGGTCCACTATGGAATTTAAAATTAATTAAACAAATTTAAAATCAAAATTCCTTAAATAAATAAGAAATATAGGCTGAATATCCCATTAATAATATTTTTAACATCACTATTGGTAAATTATGATATCCAAAAACACAATATATATTTATTCTGTAATTAATTTTTACACAAAATTCATTTATCTCAGAAAAATATGAAAAAGACACCAATTGATAATTTTAATGTTCTTATTAAAAAATAATATTAATTTCATATAAATAATTTTCTAAATAATTGAATTTTTTTTTAAAATGAAAACCAACAATTACAAGAAATTTACGGGTTTTGAAAAAAAACAATTTTAACCATAATAAAAATTAAATTTGACATCATAAAAAATATATACTAATTTATTATTAATAAAATTAATTTCATAATAATATTTTATTAAAATATAAATAATTTCAAAGTTTCAAAAATTAATGAAAATTAATTCTTTTATTAAAAATATTTTTTCTAATTTATTGTGAAAAAATATAATTTTTTTCAAACTAAATACATAATTTTTATAGAGTAAAAACAATAAATATTATAATAATTTATAATTAAAAGGATTGTTATTATAACACGATTATAAAAAAATTATTAATAAAAACATAGTGTAGTATAATAATTATTATATTTCTAAAAATTAATATTTTACCTGAAAAATCAATTTACCTAATTTCGTTTAACTTTAAGAAAACCCGTTCTCATAATAAAATTGATATAAAAATGGTAATATTTTTATTAAAGGATTACACAATAAGAAACCAATACCCTATTAAATAATCCCTTATTACACACACATAAAAATTAAAGGTAATGTATGAGATTGTGACAGACTCATAGGGTGGCTCAAATAACATTTCTTGGTAGGTAATCTCTATTAACATATACTTTTCCCATAAGTGTTTCCATTCAGGCTTAACGTGTGGAATCTCATCATGAGCATGACCAAGAGAAAATCATAGTTATGCTACCTCTTTCCCAATCTCTGACAAATGGGCTTTATATGGAACAATTCTACTTGTGGTGGATATAAACTCCTCTTTCCGGATTAATTTTTCCATTGTCATTTCTATTTATAAACAATATTTATAATATTAAAATTCATTATGCCTCCAAGTTATATATATATATATATAAGGTCATAATTTACTACATGTCATATAATGGTAATGAACTGATATATATATTTCAATTTTTAATTATATTTTTATAATTAATGGGACATAATAAAACAAACATTTCTAGGAAACAAAATATTATTCAAAATTATTGGTCCTTACATCCCCCATACCTTAATAAATTTCACGCCAAAAATTATGTTTTAGATACAAAAGTTGAAACATGGGTACTTCTACTTAATCTCATCAATGAGGTCTTCATTAATTTATATTTTAATTTATATTTAGTAGAAAAGCTTCATGCATCACAATTGTACATTAGGATATTTCCAAAATCATAAACATCCTTTACTCAAAAACACCTCAATTGTCTGAGATTTTTGTGATAGAAGAATCGATAAGTATTTAAAATAGTATATCATACATATAATTTTGAAAGATCTTCTTGAACCTGTTTTTTATATAAATTTCATAATGACTCATCGTCAAAATATTTCAAAATAGGGTTCTGGTATTTTATTTTTGATGTTTCCCCAATGACTAAAATCTATAATTTTAATCATATTGGATTCTTAGAGGTCACCCACTATTTAATCATCTAAAAAATTATTTAGTTCTTCATCATTTTGAAATAGTGATATGGTTTTAAAAATACCCTGATGGTACTTCCCAATCATAGAATTGTAAGATAGTTGAGAGCACAATATCATCCAAAATATATATCTCAATTTATGAATGAATTGGGAAATTATAAACATATAGAATTAATTATAAAGATGTTATCATATAACTTTGATATTTGAATAATTTTCAAAGTCATATAAGTCTGGAATTTAGATTATATATCAACGTAGTTCTTCAAGAAGGGAGAGATGTGGTGTTCTGGATCTTACTCCTTCCATATTTTAACTACGAAAAAATACAATATGGGTTTTGAATACTTAGATAATAAGAATGTAAAAATGAAGACATTGTAAATAGTTTGATAAAAATATTTAGTATATCCTTACTTATGATACCATAAGTTTCAATCTAGTTTATCTGTGATCTATTTCATAACATATATTCTTGTGGGAGTTTTTTGTTCCCTTAATAATGGTTCGTTCTAAGATTATGAATTTATGAAAGCATACCCCCAGGATTTTTGAATAATGATATATGAAAGGCCCATTTTAATCACTAGTTCACATTCATGTCAACCTCAATGCGGTGTTTTTGAGTTTTACACATAGATACATCTGTTCCAGAGCCGCCTCTACTTGTTCATATTTAGAATTGGATTTATTTTCTAGATAAACCACTTACTCTGTACTCACCAAAATATAGGTATGTTTTTATTATACATAGTATTATACATAATTATTTCATTAGGGTTTTCTAGACATGATCCCAAAAATAACTAAACATGTCCTTTAATAACAATTATGACAACCATGATCTTTATTATATTATAAAACATGACTTATTATATAAAAATTCACTTAATACAGATTTATGGATTTATATTTATTGTTTCATTAGAAATTAAGAACATTAAATAACATATTATTAAATAAAATACAACAAACATATAGAAAATAACTTTTACATGACCACAACATTCCTTCGTACATAGTATTGCAATGGATTACCTAAGGACACACATAAGAAAATGGTGAGCTATAAAGCCTAGTAATGAAGTAAACAAGGCATAACATGAATTATAAAGTACATTTTAAGAAATAGACAAATCAATGGGGCCCAATATAAACATGAACATAAAGGCATGATATATCCTGATGATTATAAAATAAAAACGTGGAAATGACCTAAAAATTTATATTATCATTTTCCAAGGCTCATTGCACATGGATTAATAAGAGTAAACTCACATTTCACTTGAATAAGAGTGAGTAAACCCACATAGCACATGAATTATAATGAGTAAACTCTAATTTCACAAGGAATTCCATGGTACTAAATATTACCCAATGCATTGGAGTGCTATCAGGGTGTACCCATTATAATCATTTAATTTCATAAATAAGTATGCCACATTGATCATATAACATGGATTCATTCAACACTATCATTTATAAAATAAAAAAGTAATGTGAAATAAAATCATGAAATTATACAATCAATATGTATAAGTGCATAAAGTTGAATACCCTTAATAGGGAAACATGCATGGTGTTAACTACATGATGATTTTGACATGGAAAATTGCAGTGTAATTTTCACAGCCTAACAACGTGACATAAAATTAATAAAAATGGTTGATGATAGAGAAAAGGGTTTATCATAATATGTACATGAAATATACAGTAAGGGGTCATATAGATAGATGACTGAACACATGGAATTTGGAAATAGAAGTATAAACATAATTAATAGATTTAACGAATGATGAGAAAAGGAATAACACAAGAGAAATCAAAGCATGGTAACAAGTAAACATAGAAGGGATTAATGAGAGGGAAATAGTTATATAGTAATTCAAATATATAAAGGTATTTATGGTAATGGTGAAAATTCAAACCCCAACATTTTTAACTTAATGTAAAATGGTATTACAACATTTTGAAACTTCGATAAAAATGAGAAAGGAAGAAATCTCTTAAGGAATTTCAGCATGGTAACAGATGTAAATAAAATGAATTAATGGGAGATAATGGTGTATATAATTAATAATTTTTTTTGGGAAGTATAGGGGTGGTTTTATACCATTCCACAATATTTATAATTGAAAATAAAATGTCATAACAAAATAAGGAAACATAGACCTAAATAAGAAAGGAAGGAAAATGAGGATACCTTACTTGAATCTATGATGCCAAAGGCATGGAAAAGGATTCATGGGAGTGTTGGGGTGACTTGGGAGGACTCTAGATGGTATGTGAAATAGGTTTTTAAAACTCCAAATGGTTTTAGAGAAGAGAAATTGGGTGTTCGGTGGCCTTATATAAGAAATGAGAGGGAATTTTTTATTATTTAGGTTTTGGACACTACACATTAATCTAATCAAATCCCCAATCAAATTACATAGTTATTCCTATTTATTCATCCACATGGTAGTGCTATGAGATATTTTATAATTACAAGGCATGAAAATATTAAAATATATGGCTTTCTTATGTATATGTGAGTCACACTCTAAAGAGAAACATTTTAAAATGATAAAATATTTTATATAGCTTTACTAGGGTCCAATAAGGAATTATAAAAATAATAAAACAAATCTAAAATAACATTATTTTAAAGGTAAAATATATATTTTTAGAATATCCATTTTTTAGTATTTTATTATGTCACTATTGAGTCATTATGTTTTCATAAAACACTTTATATATTTATTCCATATTTAATTTTTATGCAAACGTTAACTCACTCGGAAAATTATGATAAATTCAATGTAGGATAATTACATTTTAATGATTAAAAACAATTAATATTTATTTAAAAGAAATATTTTTTAAATTTTTTTAATATTTAATTTTAAAATATATACCAATATTTTCTAAAAATTGAAGGGTAAAAAACAGTTTTAAACCTTAATAAAATTTAAATTTTGCTTCAAAAAACTTATATACTCATTTTTTATTCGTAAAATTAATTTAATAGTTATATTTTAGTAAAATATTAATTAATTAAATAATTAATAAAATCATCAAAAATAAATTCTTTAAATAAAAATACAATTTTGGTTTTGTCGTATAAAAACATAGTTCTTATAAGTATAAATACTTAATCTTTTGTAGAGTAAGAAAATAAATATAATCATAATTTATAATTAAATTATGTTTTCTTATAACAATATTATAATGTAATTATAAATAAAAACTTTTATTAATATAATAATATATATATATTTTTAAACATATTTATTCTACCCAAAAATAATAATTTATATAACTCAATATATTTTTAAGAATAAATATTATACTAAATTAATTGACGGAATAATACTTTCAGTTATAGAATGTGATTACACAATAAGTAACTAATTACATATTAGATAATAACTTATAACACCCTTATAAGACCTAATCGAGTGGTGTGCAACTTTGACAGTCTCTTAGGGGGGCTTGGAAAACATCATTAGTGTGGTAATCTCTATTAACTTCCAATTATCCCATAGATAATTCCACTCAAGAATATCATATTGAAGCCAGAAGTGGTCTTGGTTCGGTGAGAATCCCAATGATGCTACCTCCTTCCCGAGCTCCGACAAATGGGCATAATATTACAAAATTCTACTAGTAGATGCCATCTGTGATTATTCCTGAATTAATTTTTCCATTTTTATTTTTATTTATAAACAATAAGTATAAAATTAAAATTATTATTTTTTCCAACAGTCATATTGATATTAATTTATAATTTATCAATGTTCATATAACAGTTGAAAACTGATAGTTAGAATTCAATTTATACTTATATTGTTTTAATTAATGGGACACATTAGAGAAAACATTTTCAAGAAACAAAATATTATTCAAATTTTGAGGTCATTCCATAACTTTTAAAATATTCATAAATTATTGTCTGAGTTAAAATCAAAAAAATCTGAAGGATTTGATCACATATTCTTCATAAAATAATTTAAAATTTATTTACATTCAATATATAGTCACTATCAATGTATTAAAATCTTAAAAAAAAATTATTCTTAATCAAATAGTAAGAATAATATTGTGATAATTTATAAACGTAAACTCAATCACCATAAATTGAAAATAAAATCTTATATACATATGAATATTAATTTATTAAATAAATCCACATTTTAACTAGAATTATTTCCACATATCCAATGATATATAATTCTCCCAAAATAATGTATATCTACAAAAATGACATTAATAAGATAGTCACCTAATAACATTTCAATACCATCATTATCTATATTACAAGACATATATTCAAAGCATATAATAAAACATTTATAAGACATAAACACAATTACTTCAACACAAAATATCATATTATAAAAAAAAATTATCAATAACATTCAACTGATATCCAAAAAATATACAATATGTCGTAGTTAAATAACATTTTCACTACAACAGTAGATAAACATAAGACTAATATATACCAATATCATTTTCGAAAACAAAATAAATGTATCCTAAATAAGTGAAAATAAATAAAACCTAAAAATGTACTAATTAATTTGAATTTATGTTCTTCCTTAAATATTTTATCCCCAAAATTATATACCACAACATCATCACTATTGTAGCTATATAATTTAATACTTTTAATCATTAATCATCATTTATTTTCTATTCGAAAACATTACCATAATTTGTAATTATACATCAAAAAACTAAATAATATGAATCATTCCCTATGATTAATCAATATACATTTATTAATTATTACTACAGTAATAATAAATAACTCGACCCTTTTAAATATGGACTATCATTCATTCAGACAATAATCTAAAGGATAGTTCCACAATTATCTACCAATATTAGTCCATCAATTTTCATAATTATTAAAAAATATTTAGAACATCCTATATTTCTTCTATACATGTAAAAGACTTATATCTTTATTAAAATGGATGATTATATAAATTATAATTTTTTTGTAACCCCTTATTTCAAATATATAGCCTTAAGACATGATCACGAGAAAGATTTCCATAATAATTTAGAATATGGATTTACAATCAATTTTTAAATTAGAGTTGATGTTTTTGTAAAAATATATCCTAGAATAAAGAAATATATTTATGTAGTATAATCCCCTATTATTACTAATTAGAGGTTCGTTAATCCCTTTTCCTGATTTATCAATTATAAAAACAGTATAATGTCCCTTATGGTATTCAAGAAAACATGTATTATATAGTTGTTGTATTTATATAATATGGTCTAATGTATCCCAATACATAACAATATATTGAATCAGAGATGTTGATTGGGTTATATGATATTTTTTTTAATGTAAATTTAAAACTAGACATTATGTCTAAGTCAGAATATTTTTCAATTATTGCCTCATTTAATTCATATAGAATTGAAAGGTTGATTCTATTTGATTCAGGACCATCAATCATTAAGATTACCTTTTACACAATTTACAAAAAATCTTATGTCAATAAAATATAATTTCATTAAATAAAAAATATTGAACAACTTGAAAAATATGTATATCGTACTCTATGACAACATTTCATTTAATATATAAAATATTTTTTTAACCAAGGTAAGTTATGGACATAATTCCATTATATATTCTTATTTCTAAATACATAAAAATGGTTCATAGAAAACAATAAAATTCAAAAAAAAAATATTACTAAGAATTATATATCTAGTTCCTCAATATTTTTCCCACTCACTATGAACTAAGTGACAATTGAGTTAATAACTAATCATCCACATCTGTATTTATTGCTATGAATTATATATCATGATTTATTATAATAAAAAATATTTCTGATATTCAACTTTAATTCATCATTGTTCATTCTCATCTTTTGGAACATATGATAAAATTTTAATACAAAGGAATGAGAACAAAAATCCAATTAACAGACATTAAAAAAAGATAAATAAAACCAATTATTAAGTATAAAAAACATGAAATCATATAATATTTTCATCATTTAAAATAATTATATCTATGCTTATATAATAATTTATATACATATAAAATTAAAATTAATACCCAATGTTTTTCATGAAAAAATTTATATGAAATCATATTGATGAGGGATGTATAAAAACATGGGAATCGATGAAAAACATTTTTTTAAACACATACCTTTTAACCATAAAAGGAATAAAAATACTTTCCAAAAAAATATTTATCTTACCATGAATTTTTTTTTCCATAAAATGGAATTTAATAGAAATTAAAATTCATATAGGATCCAAAGGACATCATCACTATAGAATCCTTATATTAACCTGTACATAAACCCTTGAAAATGGAATAACATTCATAGTAAATTCAAAAATATTTCACTAGAGAACATAATCATTAATAAATGTATTGGGGGGATATATGAGTCTCACCAAACACCAAAAATAATTTCCAAGGATCATTAAATACATAAAATAGAAAGAAAATTTTATTTCTATAATGGAAATAGATAAAATAAATTTTTGAACTAATATGAAAATTATTTTTAGTCTTCATATAAATTAATGAAAATGACCGTTTCTTTTAATAGTTTTTAACAAATATTTCATACATATTTTATAAAACAATTTATTTCTAAATAAAATAGGAAAATTATAGTGGAAAATTCTAAATTAATAATGATTATGGTGGTGGGAAAACCCCTTCAGGTTATATATTTTAAAAATATTATTTTCAAACCACGAGAAAAAAGTAAATAATTAATTAAATTAATTGAATATATATTTTTTAACATTTATAATGAATATAAATAGTAATAAAAAAATTATATTTTTTTAATAAAATACATAAATATTTTGGAAATAATTAAAAATGAATGAGAAATATATAATAAAAATACATAAGAATGGTTATAATAGTTTAAATTGAAAAACCCTTTACCATTTGTATGAATTATCATGTACATTATAAAACAAAATTATGATGTAACTATATTAATTATTTATGTTATTATATGCATTTATTATACTTCATCCCTTAAAAATTAATCATTTATTTATTTTATTTATATTCTAAATTTAATTACTTAATCAGTTAGTCCATTATTGGTGTTTTGAGGTAGATCAGTTCATAATATCAAAATGACTTTGATGGGTTGAGCATGGAAAATTATTTTTTGGTTCTATTATCTCCAAAATATTAATCAAAAAAATATTTGTGAATATAAATTAAAATAATTTAGAGACTTACATGAATAGTATACATTTAAAATGATCTCTATTTGATTGTGGATGAGGTAGTCCACATTTACATAGGAACGATATTAATCTTTAAAAATTCATATAATGGAATGAAAATTGATAATATAATACCCTTATATAATGGTTATTATTCAATTAATATCATTTTTTATTAAATCCATTATAATAACAATTCATCTGAGGTGGTGTTGAAAAAAAACACATCAACTCGTGGATGGGGTAGTCCATATACACAACGAAGGCATGTATTCAAATCCCATAGGAAGTAAAAGGAAAAGAAAATAGGTTCTAAAAATAAAAGAATAACACATTAGTATATTTATGATACTAATGATATCATATTATCATTATATTTATATATTTTAAGGAGTTAGAAGATGAAAAAATAAAAATGAACTATATTATGAGTTACAAGGTTTTTATTTCTAAGAGCTCCGTTTGAATACGTGTAAGGACATATATAAGAGGTTTGTGATAAACAATGTTCATATAAAACTGTTAATATATTTTTTTAGGGATTTTTTGGATTTTTGAGAGAGAAATATGAGTTTATTTTCTATATAATGGATAAAATGAATCCCTTTTGGGTTGGAAAAATCGACACCAATTTTTTAAATTTCTATTTAAAAACATTAATATAATCATACATCGACTCCCTACCATAGAAGTTTATCCTACATGTTATTATCAATTGTTAAATTCATCCAATATCTAATCTCATCAACTTGATCCTTTTAAAATCATTGCATCACTCGAGGTCATATGCTCAAAATCTAATTAAATATCGGTTGTCCACTTTGTTAAACTAATCAATCGATCCCATGTCATGACTTGACCATTTGATCGAGTCATGGTTTGATATAAACCATTCAATCGTTTATAAAACATTGGTATTTCTACAACCATTGGATGAAGGAATATCTAAAAATATCCACCCATTACTTCTTTGCATCTCTTCTGAGGCATATTCTACCACTTCATGCTACACCAGTATATTTCAATACTTTCTTCGGTTTTTCTACACCCGTGACCCCCGGTGGCCCCTTACCATTCTCATATTCCAAAAGACTAAACTCACTTGGTCTTATATTAAACCAAAGAACCTCGATTCAAATATAATTTTTCTTTAAAAATATATTATATGTGGTTAATATTTATGACTCATTTTTTTCTCGAACCCTACGGGTTTTCTCCTTCCAGTTCCTCAAACAACAACCATTATTCTTCTTCTTCTTCGATACAGTTAAGGGACCTAGTATTAACTTGATTTTGTTTATATTAATGTATGTATATATATATTCATGTATATATATATATATTCATTATTTTTTAATATTACTGCTTTTATTGGATGGGTTTATCAAAATGAATTGTTGGTTTTAAAATTGTTATTGTCAAGAAATTCATGATATGATTTAATGTTTGGAACTAAAATTGGTTTCACTATATATACACACATATGTATATATGTATTCTTAATAAACCATATTGGCTTCATTATTTAAAGGAAGAATAACTTCTCCTATAATGGAATTCAAAATAAATTAGAACTTTTCTTGGTTTAGTGGAATTTTAGTTTGATGAACTTATAAATATATATTCATTTATAAATTTGTATATTTTAATATGTATTTATTTATGAAAATATACCATTGGTCTCACATTATTTTTTTCAAATATTGTAAATTTTTTAAAATTATGTTTTTATACATAAAATATATATGAGGATTTTAGGTTTTGATAAAGAACCCTGATGTACAAACAGTTATATATATATGGGATATGAATATACATTGATCATGATACTAAGATGGTTTCACAATATGGGTTCACAAATGGTTGATAAAATGTTATAATAACTTCTATGAAGGTATAAATGTTTTCAGGATTAAATTTTGATTTTGTTTTAGTAATAAAACAATTATAATTAGTTTATGAGTATACAAATTTCACACTTTTTTCATAAGTTAAAATTGTATTGGTAATAATTTTCATTTTTGTGGTTGATTTTTATGCTTTTAAATTTTTAAATTTGTGTTAAAATATAAGGAAGTACCCATGTGTGATGTTATCCATTAATGCAATGGTTGTTTGTTCAATTATGCATTCAATATATCACATGATGTAATTTGTTCAAATTAAAGATTATTATGTTTTCTACCCATGATGAATTTTTTTACTGTGTTTGATTTTGTTTATTAATGTTATGATTTATCTAATTTTTCATTACCATATATCATCAAATGTATTAAATACAAATGAAAACTATATTAAATATAAATTATGCATTTTATAATCTAATATGTTTAAATTCATAGTAAAGATTTTAGAAATTAAGGGTTATCATTTTATGTGACAAAACCTATATTTAAGTGCATTAGTTATCATAACATGTGCTATAATCTTCCTACCATACATGTAAAATTTTAAATTTCCATAGCCATGCATTTTTTAGATTTGTTGATGAAAATTAATGCATGATTCAGTATATATATGTAAAAGATAAATAATTTAATTAAACTCTTATGAACTTTTATGGATTTAAGAACTATATTATTTAGATTGGTATGGTACATTTTGAATAATACGAAATGATAAATTTAATATTCAATTTTGTATGGGACACAATTAATATATGACATTAATGGACATAAGACAATGTATTGGACTTAGTTTTCATGGGTTGGGGACTGGTTAATGAAATCCCCATGATGCAACAATAGTTCTCCTGTGAAAAAATATGTTATGCAATGAGTCCTTGACGCAATCCCAGATTATACATTCCCTCATTATTTTTATAATATTTAATTATCCAATTGAATATTAAAATAGTATAATATACATGGCTAAGATAATGTTCTTATGAGTATCATAAAAAGTATATTCAAATGGCATAATGAATATTCGGTACCCAAATATATCTTTCAATTTATGATTTATAGTTTTTAAGGAATGAAATTAATGTTATTATTCTATGCACAACTCTTATCATTTATTACCTTCATTTGTAAATTTTGTACTTGCACTTTTTCATGTCACACATAATATAGTTAGAGTAACTATTTTATTATATGCTTCACACCATATATTTTGTATTATCAATCTTATGATTGGAACATGTTTTATTGTAGCCCTAATAATATGACTTAAATGATTTACTAGTAATTCGTAGAAAAATTATTATATTATGCCTCATGTATTGAATCATTCATTAATAAAATGTTTTATGAGTGTTTTTTAAGAGATGTTTTTAAATGTTTTATTTGAAATATAATTTTAAAAATCCCTTACATATAATTTGTATGCTTTATCTGTGTTTTCAATCTATTTTTACATGTTAAGTAGATTTGAGTTACTCTG